>JAYESD010000002.1:266699253-267937895 GCA_036927565.1 Tuctoria greenei | reverse complement strand
CCGCGAGCCACCGACAGCGGGGAAACTGCAGATGCAGAGCGACCTCGACGCGCTAGCCGGGAAGCTGGAGCTTAACCTTCGGGATTGCGCGCTCCTCGTAAAGACTGGTGTACTCTCCGACGCAACGATTCCGGCGGCCCCGGTGGAGGCTAGTGCTGCCGTGGCCGCGCAGACGGACGTTCGGGAGCTGCTTGCCAGGCTGCAGATCGGCCACGCTGAGGCGAAGCACCGAGCGGTGGATGGGCTTCTTGATACTCTACGCGAGGACGAAAAGAACGTCCTGTCGGCTATTGGCCGTGGCAATGTGGCTGCGCTGGTTCAACTGCTAACGGCTACGGCCCCGAAGGTCAGGGAGAAGGTGGCCACAGTTCTGTGCTTGTTGGCCGAGTCCGGCAGCTGCGAGGGTTTGCTCATGTCAGAAGGCGCGTTGCCGCCGCTCATCCGGCTAGCCGAGTCCGGCAGCCTTGTCGGAAGGGAGAAGAGCGTCGTCACGCTGCAGCGGCTGTCAATGTCGCCCGACATTGCCCGTGCAATCGTCGGCCACAGTGGAGTCCGCCCGCTCATTGACATCTGCCAGACCGGGGACTCCATCTCGCAGTCCGCCGCGGCTGTAGCGCTCAAGAACATCTCCGCAGTGCCAGAAGTCCGACAGGTGCTGGCCGAGGAAAGCGCCGTGCGCGTGATGATTAACCTGCTCGATTCTGGCGTCGTGCTTGGCTCCAAAGAGTACGCCGCGGAGTGCCTGCAGAACCTCACTTCGAGCAACGATAACCTGCGACGCGCCGTGGTGAACGAAGGTGGCCTCCGCAGCCTGCTCGCCTACCTCGACGGTCCACTGCCACAGGAATCCCCGGTGGCAGCGCTCCGCAACCTCATCACCGCCGTCTCGCCAGGCAGCCTCGCGTCGCTTTGCGTGCTCCCGCGTATTGTGCACGTGCTCCGGGATGGTTCCGTCGGCGCGCAGCAGGTGGCCGCGGCAGCCATCTGCAAGATCTCCTGCTCGACGGACATGAAGCGGCTTGTGGGCGAGCACGGCTGCATCCCGCTGCTGCTGCGCCTGCTGGAGGCCAAGTCTAACGCGGCGCGCGAGGCCGCGGCGCAGGCGGTGGCGAGCTTGATGGGCTACCCGCCGAACGCAAGGGACATCAAGATGGATGAGAAGAGCGTCCCCAACCTGGTGCAGCTGCTGGACCCGAGCCCTCACAACACGGCGAAGAAGTACGCCATCTCGTGCCTTTTGTCGCTTTCGGCGAGCAAACGCTGTAAGAAGCAGATGATCTCGCACGGCGCCATCGGGTACCTGAAGAAGCTCACGGAGTTGGACGTCGCCGGTGCCAAGAAGCTGCTCGACAAGCCGAAGCGCGGCAAGCTGCACAGCCTCTTCGTTAGGAAGTAGTGAACCGTTCCTTTTCCCGTAACCTGTATAAAACCACGTCCTATTTCGTAGTCTCTATGAAGTGAGGTGCGTCAGTGCAGTGCAGAGAGTACTTTTGTTCATGTGAACTGAACATATCGCGTTGAATAAGGCATCATTGAATAAGGCATCGGATTATTTATAAACGTCAGGACCGTCGAATTTAAAGTGTCTAAAATTGTCGATTTTTACGCCTAACATACATAAGTTAAAACTATCGGTGACCCAAAAATAACCGGCAACCATAATTTAAAACTGTCGGTCACACGTTTTAAACCGATGGTCATAAGTAAAGCTGTCGGCTATCCTACAAGAACCGATGCAAAAAATTATATCCGTCGCCTCCCGCTCCAGACTGACGGCTCTAACAATAGGCCAGGGGAACGGAAATCTATTAAAGTCATCAACTAACCGAGACAACTGACGGCCCTATATTAAAGTGTCGGTCGAACTCTGCAACCGACAATTCTAGGAGATTTTTTATATACCTTGCGAACCCTAGCCGCCCAATTCATTCTCCTACACCTAGCCGCCGCCCACTTCTTCTCCCATCTAGCCGTCACCCACTACCTTCCCGGCGAGCAGATCTGGGTGGCGCGGCTCCACTCCGCGGTTGTCGACGAAGAAGGAAGATGAAGGGGAGGTCGGTAGGCTGAAGCACCTCAACGGCATCCTCGTCGCCCGTGACGCTGATGAGCAGGAGCGGATGGCAGCGCTCATGTCGCGACTGGATGAGCTGTCGGCGCTCCCACTACTACAAAATGCTTCATCGCAGGCGGTTCCAAACATATTATCGCATACGGTTTTAAAAACCGCCTGTAACAAAAAGCCTGTGAAAATGATCGATTAACACAGGCGGTGGCATAATCCGCCTGTGAAACTACATTTTCACAGGCGGTTTTTAATAAAAAACTGCTTGTGAAAATGCATTTTCACAGGCGGTCGGTAATAAAAAACCGCCTGTGAAAATACATTTTCACAGGCGGTTTTTAATTACCGACCGCCTGTGAAAATGCATTTTCACAGGCGGTTTTTTATTAAAAACCGCCTGTGAAAATGCCTAGTGAAACAAAAAAAATTTCACATGTGCCGCCAGGAGTCAGAAGAGGCCGCGCCGCCTGGAGGTCGCCGCGTTGCCGGAGCCGGAAGAGCGCCGCCAAGTGTCGAAGGAGGTCGCACCGCCGAGAGCCGGATGAGCCGTGCCGTTCGAAGCCCGACGAGGCCGTGCCGCTTGGAGCCGGAGGAGTCGCGCCGTCGAGAGCCCGAGGTAGACCGCGCCACCGGGTGCCCGAGGTAGACCGCGCCGGATATGTGCCCGCGCTCACGCCTGCAGGGCGCGGCTCGCCGGGAGGCGCGCCGGAGCCGCGCCGCCGGGAGCCCGAGGTAGACTGTGCCAGATCCGCATCCGTGCTCGTGTCGGCAGGGCTCGCGCTCGTCGGGAGGCCGCGCCGGAGCCGCCGAGGTCCGGAGCAACTGAAGTAGCGCCTTAGTCGCGCCTTGAGAGAGGCCGCCGGCAGCCGCGCCGCCAGGAGACCGAGGTAGACTGTGCCAGATCCGCGCCCGTGCTCGTGTCGGCAGGGCTCGCACTCGTCGGGAGGCCGCGCCGGAGCCGCCGAGGTCTGGAGCAACCAAAGTCGCGCCTTAGTCGCGCCTTGAGAGAGGCCGCCGGCAGCCGCGCCTTGGGAGATGCCGCCGGAAGCCGTACCTTGGGAGGCTGACGGAGGATCACGGACTGAACCGTGGCTGTTGCTGTTATAGACACATCTATCGTGCGGCTTCTAAACTGAGTCGTTGGATCGATAAGCAGCGGACAGCGGAGATACGAAGTCCAAGAGTGATCCGTGGGATGAAGCAGCGGACCAATGAGAAGCCATCATTATCACATGCAGTTTTTATGTTACAGACCGTCTGTGAAAATCATTATATTTTCACAGGCGGTTGTTTGTTACGGATCGCCTGTGATAATGACTATTATCACAGGCGGTTTTTGTTACGGACCGCCTGTGAAAATCAATACATTTTCACATACGGTTGTTTGTTACGGACCGCCTGTGATATTCTATTATCACAGACGGTTATTAACTCATCTGACATCACAGGCGGCACTTTTAATGGACCGTCTGTAAAAAAAATATAGAAGCGTCTGTAAAAATGTTTTTTGTAGTAGTGTCCCGGAGTCGAAGCACGATGTCCTCCTGGAATCCCTCGCGGCGGTGCTCCTCGCTGCGGAGTCCAACCGCACGACCCCGCTGCACCGCCTAGCCGCTCCTCGCTCCTCGTCGGCTTGGCGATTCTCCGCTGCCTCCTCTCCCTCGGCTTCTCACGTCGCGGGCGGGCTGCTCGGCGGCAGCTTCGACCCGCTCTCTCTACCCCGGCGGCAGCTTCAACCCGCTGGGCCTCACAGACCACCCTGAGGCATTCGCGGAGCTCAAGGTGAAGGAGATCAAGAACAACCGCCTCACTGTGTCGTTCTCCATGTTCAGATTCTTCGTGCATGCCATCCTCACCGGCAAGGGTCCTCTTGAGAACCTCACCGACCACAGATCTGGAGCTCATATGTTCAAGCTTGTGGTCATCTTTTTTTTTGTTAGCAGATTCGTTCGAATTTGTGTTCAATTTTTTTGTGAGCAGATCTGGAGCTCATATTCGAGCTCGATGTTCGAGCAGATCTGTGTCATCTTTTTCTGCCCAAAGTATACTGAGATTGATGTTTTCAAAGTATTTTTTCAATTGTTGAGATGCATCTGTCCGAGGTCGATCAAAGTACTCTCTCCAGATTTTGATGTTATATGGTCCATCAGTGAGGGTGTACTGTAGGGTGTACCGTACGTGCTGGCTGTTTTTTTATAAAAAATGTTCTAAAGCCATAAGGACGTCGGCTACGTATATGCACCGACAGCCATAAGCATATAAAACTGTCGGGTGGTGGCCCGGCGGTTATAACTTTTAGAAGCGTCGGCCTCAGAAATCGACAGTTATAGGGGTTAAAGCCGTCGGTCTCGACGACTATAAAGTTTAAAGACGTCGAACAAGGAACGACGGCTAAACCATTGGTACTTTGACGGCTATAGGATATGACAGTCGGCTACGGTAGCCAATCGACAGCCATA
Source organism: Tuctoria greenei (assembly GCA_036927565.1). Classification (NCBI taxonomy): domain Eukaryota; kingdom Viridiplantae; phylum Streptophyta; class Magnoliopsida; order Poales; family Poaceae; genus Tuctoria; species Tuctoria greenei. The sequence continues at coordinate 267,933,371 of JAYESD010000002.1, read as the reverse complement.
CGCACGACGCCCTTTTACTGGTTTCTTGTAGTGCATGCTTATATGTCAATAAAAGCTCTTCAGGTAACATCATTTCGGTAGTTTGGTTATGATTGTTCGTCATCTGTTTTAGTTCCACAGTCGTTTTATTCTGCAAGGGTCCGATCTTTCAGAGAGAATAAAATGAGGTTTTTGGCTCTGGAACCAGAAGTGAAGATAATCGGAACAAGATAATTGGAATGAGAATCTTCAACATTACTAATGGTGCATTGAGAGCCACACATATGCGAGACGGGCTCCACATGTCAGTGTGAGGCAGTAATGCAGAGTATCTAAACGTCCATAATTGATGGTATCTTGGAGCCCCTCTGATTTCGTATCATTGTTAGTGACAGTGTCTTGTACTGCGCCGAGAGCTACCTGGTTAGTGACTAAGTTTTTGGAGCATGATGCGGACGAATCACAGTTTCGTGCCTGCATGCACGTGCGAGAAGCAAATCCTCTGCACTAACTATAGCTGACACGCAGGCTTAGAGACATCGGACCCACCTGTCATTTGTAGTAACTGCAATTACTGCAGAGGATTTTAGTCTATATGTACGTATTGGCAACGGTTATACATCCTGCATACCATTGACATCGGGGCGGTGCTGATGGCTGATGGGCAGTTGGTTGTTGACAGCTACTAAGAAACATTAACAAATCATCCCGGCAACGACGTCATAAATGTTTGTTGACGTTTCTTACGTCACAGATAATCTCTCGAAAGAGATGAGGTCCGTAAGCGCACGAAAACTATCATGTAGCATTTTACCCAAGAATATTTCCAAGGGTATCATATTTATCATAAAGGAAGACAATGAAGTAAAGTAAACACTACTCTTATGATCAAGCTATGAGATACTAATCAATTATCAAGACAGGGGTAAGTTGATAATAGGGTAGTGCGACACACACCTAAGTAATCTATTCTAAAGGGGTAAATGGGTCCTAATGGAGATTAGACTAAGAGTTGTAGAGTTACTCCTACAATGCTTCTAATATACATATACATAGCCTAGGTTAGGTACTAATGAGTATGTCAATGATGAATCCTTATGCTAAGTTGTTCAACATATCGGGCACGTGTTTACTCCTAACAATACTAGAACGACCCCCGCCAAGAGCCTGTAGTATAGCCGAACGTAGAGGGTTACAAAGGACAGATAGGTCTGTCACCACCTACTGCCTATCTCTTCAATCCGTTGGTCTACGAGACATCTAACGTTACTTAACTACCCTAGCGCCATGCTAGCATATTAAGTAAATACCTTACTAATCATGACATCTTAAGGTAATGACTAACCTAAACATTTCCCATGTTGAGATATAGCATATGTTATTCATATTAACATGATCATATCATAACTAATTAGAGTATAGTGGGAGTTGGTAGTATTTATGATGATAGATTAAGAGTGATATGGCATAATTATGAAGACTACTCGTACCACATACATGGAATTCACAATCAAACAAGAAACGTTTCATCCAAATATATGAATAAAAGAAGACTAAATATAATATCTTTCTTATGCATAAAGTCACAAATATAAAAAAATATACATGAGCCATATCTTTCCCAACTTGAGCTTGGGACTAGAGGCTCTCCACTCTATAGCCTAACTCTACTAAGGACTAAGGGAACTAGTGTATATAATAGATGATGCTCAAGTGGTGTGTGTTGAAGTGAGGGGTGATGGGTCCTATTTATAGGTAGAGAAGGGTCGGTTTCCGTCACCAAAAGTTAGCAACTCAGTCATCACTGACTTCTTCAAGCCATGAGGAGCCAACACGTAGAAGTTGACCGAGTTTGGCGTCAGAAGCACTTCGACCGAATAGAAAAGTGGACCAATTCCACTGTGCTTTCTTGGGGTGACTTCTAGGTGGGTCCTATTGACTGTTATAGGGTGTACACCGTTGGATGGTCTCGAATACTTCTGTTTGTGGGACATTTAATCCATGTTAGGCCACGTGTCGACACTTGATTGGCTGGGATGGTATTTTATAGGATTGCTCCCTCCTTTTTACCTCAATTCCTGCACAAAATATATGAATACACAAATTCTCCAAAGACAAGTGGAAATAGGTTAAATGGAAAGGTGATGTGTGCAAGAAATGATAATTCCTTCACATAATCAAGTTATATTGACGGGTGAAATTGGTATATAACAACCTTCAACAAACTCCCCCAAGCTTATCCTTTGCTCGTCCCGAGCAAAGTCAAGACTTTAGGTTAATGATCAGGAGTTGCTACAATGTTCTATTTTTCACAAGTGCCATGTGCAAAACAAAATACTCTACCTAGTATTGCAAAATTGGCATGGTACTTCACCCATCTTAAGTCATTATGAGGCTTATGCCATCTTATATTCATGGGTAGTTGAAATATAGAACAACAAATGGAGCACACATACCCTAGATATCAAGTTCCACTCAAATTCCCGAGAGTTCAATTTAGACTATAAGTACCTCAATTTGATTCTTTCAGTCTCTCCTTTATGTGTAGTGGAAATATATTCTCACCAAGGCATTTTGCCTAAATTCATCCTACCACTAAATAAAGCTTGTATGTGGAGCTTGGTAGGGAATATAGTAGGCATATTTACGACACATAATATTGCTAAGTCAAAAAAGCAAGCTCTAGGAGAAATCAATTCAAAACTATTTGATTCAAGACTTGTGCATGTGTGATGGAATGGAGGTGGATGTGGATATTTGATATGACTCCTTTTTGAGTGGACTCTCATATTTTGCAGGGATAAACATGGCTACTTTTAGTTTACTTCTTTCTTTATTCTCATGCCTTTGATGTAAGCATGCATTTTTTCTTTTTTCTTGTAGCCATGTCTTCTACTCCCTTTTTATGCAATAAATTTGGAGAGAGTACTAAGCATGAATGGTATGGAGTTTCTCTTTTTATTGTGGAATGGTGGTATGATGAATTTACTTAATTCTAGTGTAAAAGTACAACATGTGCAAGTGAAGTCTTGAATTCAAAAAGTAATGAATGAAATCTCACATAGGTCTATACTAGTTTGACAAAGCTCAATGTGAAGACAAATAGCATATGTATAAGGTCTATCAATGTAATGTATCATATGACTTTGGTAGGTATTTCCAATCAAATGAGAGTAACTTAAATCTTTTTAGAATTTGTCCAGAAATCTAAGTTTCACTTTCAAACTAGGAATAGCAGCCCTACCACTATATCATATCTCACAACAACTTAGAATTGGATTAAGATTTTGCTACCCACAATTTCTAAATCAAGACAAAAGTAATTCTAGCCAATGAAAGCAATATTTTGGAGAGTAGTAAGTTGTAAAGTAGGGATTTAGGAAAATTAAAATAGAGCAACTATTCATCATTTCATCTATATGAATTCCAAATCATTCTTACCGCACATCTTTTATTTTATTTTGAAAGCAAATCTACTCTACTTTTTTTTGTTGTTTGCTTTTTTATATGCAAGGTGGATGATGGGTGAATGGAAAATAAATATGCAAGGGGTGTGATACAAGTTACCTCAAGTGGGGGTCCTCTCCGAAGCTTGTTGTGAGACCTATGTGTGCTGAATACATTGGCTTTGACGATAAAAGTTTTGAATACTACCAAAATACCTTTATCATCAAGGTCCGACTCTAGGTCCGAGCTTCTGCAAGCTCCGGCGCTAGGTTCGACTAGCTTTGGTAAGCTCCGGCGCTAGGTCCAACTAGCTTTGGTAAGCTCCAGCGCTAGGTCTGACTAGCTTTGGTAAGTTCCGGCGCTAGGTCCTGCAAGCTTTGGTAAGCTCCGGTTAGCTTTGGCAAGGTTCGGAGCTTGATCGCAGTGGTTCTGCTTTTAATTTGCAATGTTTCTAACTTGCTTTGTTTGGACTATGGAAAGTTTGCTTAGTTTTATTTTACTAAGTTTTGATGTGTTTTGGTGGTTATGGTTCATATCTTTTTGCTATGTTTTGCAACATACTTATGTGAGGTTCTCACGTAAGGTGTTGTGGTTATTGAAACTAACGAGAGTCAAGTTGAGTACTTGTGCTCAGAAGTATTGGTTGTTTATTCATGTGCAGGTGTTTCTTGGGTTCAATACATGGCTGGTGACCGGATCCATTGAACTTGTCTTAGGGAGAAGATGAGGTTCAACAACCAAGTTTGGGAGGAATTATGGTTGAGTTGATCAGGAGGTTGCACAACATGTTTGAATAAAGAGCAACGCATATGAAAGTATCATGGATGTCGTTGGAAGATGTTTGCATGTGTGCAAGGAGTGTATGGACGTGGATACATTGTTCCTAGGCGTGATGAAGATATGTGGACGTAAAGAATTGGTCGAAAAGGTCCAACTGACTAGTTTATGGACTCAAGCTGCGGCTGAGTCATATTTGACTCAAATATGGAAAGATTTGAGTTGGTTATGATAGGATTTCGTGTGGGTCACGAATTTGAGTTGTTTTAGGAATGTGGGATACATTCCTAAGGTATTTGGAAGTCTTAATATTGCTTCTATCTGCGTATAGAAGAGTCTTGAGCAGTTATGGAAAGGTTCGATTCGTGAATTGAGTAGGATTAGAGTTCTAGTTAGGTTTGGGTTGGCCTAAGGGCTGGTTATATAAGCAAGAGAGGCCAGAGCTCATGGTGCACGAATTTGGGGTTGTTCCTCTTGTATTTTGATCAATAAAATTCGTAGTTTTTTTAGATGATGGGTAAAGTCCCGACCTTCCCCTCCGAGGAGGTTATGACCAATTTATTACAAGCAAGTACAAATACAGACACTCACAACTTATTGTCTAGAACAAGGCGACAATAACTGGATGACTAAGCACACGACTGTGGACCGGGCTTTGTAAGCCAATATTACGGCACGTTCATCCCTTCACATTTTTCATAAGTGCAGTCCAGATCCTGCGCCCATGACTTCCTCTGTAGAGTACCTGCATTTAATACCGTGAAATTCAACCTTAAATTCACTCCCACTGGGAATCAAACTCAGGACCTTAGTAGTGCTACTCATAGTACTTAGCCACTAGACCAAGCGCCCTTTCATGTCTTTTGTGCCTTGTTCATCCGACTTGTTTTCTTCAAGTCTTTCTCGTCGAGTTTCTGCACAACACTACCTTTCTTTGGTGGTTTTATCATAACTCGAGTTTTACAGATCCGATTGATGTGATTCTTTTTGGGTTGTCTTCACAACTTGATTTTCTATCATGTGTAAAAATTTCATGGTCATTGTATTTGTCGTTTATGATATACATGAGTTTCTTTGCAGTGTTCCAGAACTGTTTTTCTCGGGTAGGACAGATTGACCTTTGTTTGGTCTTTTGATCATAACTTGAGTTTCTCTCGGAGGATTTTCATGATTCTTGTTGTGACGTCATTGTGAATTGATTCTCTACAATATATAATAGTTTTGTAATAGTTGAACACATTTAGATTAGTCGCACACACGATTTCTTTAACAAATCGATTTTCTGCCGAGGGGTGTTTCGTTGCTTCCACTGAAAAGTTTTAATCTACCATTCACCCCCCTCTGGTAGCTTTACACGTGCTCTTAGATCCTACAATTGGTATCAGAGCCACAGTGCTCTAATCTTTGTGATTCGCACATGCTTTTGACTAATCCTCATGGAGAAATACTCGACAAAATCTTGTGTGTTTGTTGGTATTAATTTTCAGGTTTGGAAGGCACGCATGGAAGCTTTTATCCAGGCGCAAGGCTTTGCGATATGGGAAAAAGTGTACAAGCCTTACGACGTGCCGAAAAACGATCAAGTCACGGCTACAAACTTAAGAGATGTCGACAACAATAACAAAGCCCGCAACTTGATAATCCAAGGACTAACTCAGAGCAACTTTGACCGTGTTGCACACCTCCGATCGGCGTACGATGTGTGGAGAACACTTTGTGACTACCACAAAGGATCCAACACGATCAAGGAGGTAAAGCAGGATATGTTCAAGAAAGAATATATGCGTTTCGAGATGCAACCCGATGAGTCCATTTATGACCTTTTTGCTCGCTTTAATAAAATTCTCAGCAACTTGCGTAGTGTCAATGTTAATTTTTCAGATGCTGAGAATGCTAGGCAACTCCTTAGTGCACTAGACATGACAATATGGGGGATGAAAGTAACATCCATTCATGAATCAACTGTCATGAGAACTCTTACTTTAGATGTGCTTTACTCTAAGCTAAAAACTCATGAAATTGACATAATCTCACGTAAGAACCCCAACAAGTCTCTTGCATTTGTTTCTCAACATGATATGCCTAGCTCCGACCAATCTTCATCTAGCAATACACTTGCTTTGCTGTCTTCACTAACCCTGAAATAGATTAAAGAATTTCCAGAAGAGGAGCTAGCACTCATCTCTACTCGATTCTCAAAAGCATTGCAAAATGTGAGAACTAGAAGGAGATGAAGCTCCGGACCTCAACAATACTTTGAATGTGGTAAGACAGGACACTTTTGTACAGATTGTCCTAACCTTTCAGGTCCTACTACCTGTGATGAGAAGCAGAACAAGGTTAAGACCACCTCTAGAAACTCCAACAAGGAAAAGAAGGGTTCCATAGGACGCAAGATGATAAACAGCTTCATCACCGCACTTCAAGAGCTCAGTTCAAGTGATGTAGACATTGGAAGCGATGAAGATGATGACGATCTAGCCAACTATGCTTCATGGCGAGCAAAACAAGATCAAGATCAAGTCAGGAGGATGCAGAACACAACAGTGACGACGATGAGGTATGTTCTACCTGTAATGAAATGTGTGATGCAATTTCTAGTGCCACTGTTATTGTTAATAAAAAGGACAAAAAACTTAGGGACAATGCTGTTAAAATTGAGTCACTAGAATATGAAATTAATCGTTTGAAATCATTGATTCCCAGTGATGATTCTTGTTCGTCATGTGACTTAATATATGAAAAATTGTCCTCCCTAAGAAGTGCACATACCTCCACACTTGATAAACTTGAACTTGAAATTGAAAAGAACAAAAAGCTTACTGCACTTAATATTGGAAACTTAAAAGATGCTTCTTGTTCTACAATTGATTTGCATTGTTCTAGTTGTGATGATCTTGATAAGAAGCTGCAAGATGCTATGAATGAGATTTCTATTTTGAACAATGCTTTACATGCTCATGAAGTTAAATATTATTCTAATTGCAAACTAAAAGGAAAAACTTCATGTGAAAATTGTCTAGAATTGTCTAAGAAATTTGATGACATGAATAGGACAGTAGAGCATTTCTGTATCGGGAACAAAAATCTAAACTTGATACTAAATTCATCCAAATCTTGCAATGATAAAACTGGTTTAGGTTTTGATTCTCATGCTCATGCTAAAGCACATCCACCTGAAATTGTAAAGTCATTAGGAAGTGGTTTGATTAAAACAGTTCCAAAACCAAAAGAGGTGGTTTTTAAATCTGCAGGAGTGTTGTTACGTTCGGGTTCAAATAAACATACTGCATGCTCATCTAGACATGAATGCAAAGTTAAATTTCATTGTACCTATTGTGGTAGAGATGGTCATGTCATAAATTTTTGTTATAGACTAGCTAAACAACATAAAAAGGAAAGAATACAAGCTAGATCTTATAACTCTCACACAAAATTTGCTGCACATACAAAACCGAATGTTAGGAACATGCAACCTACTGTTATGAGTCAAAAACATTCAAAGTTTACCTCCGGACCTTCTGTTTTTGCCTCCGGAGCTACTGATTTTTGTGCTACAGAAATAACGCCTTATAGGTCAGTAGTTAAAAACAAAAAATCTCAAACTTTGACTCATAAACCTGCTGTTTTATCTCAGCTTTCACATGTTTTTCCTGCTGCACATCATGTGACTCAGTACTGGATTCCTAAATGCCTTTTGACTAACCCCAGTATTTAGTCATCGACATATTGTTCTTCTATGTAGGTTACATGCTTGAGGAAGGAGAACATTTGGATTGTGGATTCAGGTTGCTCATGCCACATGACCGGTAACAAAGGATGGTTCTCCTCTCTCTCTTTTGTGTCACGTGTAGAGAATATTACTTTTGCCGATTATTCTTCAACTCCTATAATTGCTAAGGGTTCAATTAGAGTAAATGATCACTACACTTTGAAGGATGTGACACTTGTTAAAAATTTGAAATACAACTTGCTTTCTATTTCACAACTGCTAGAGAAAATATGGAAATTATTTTCACTAGAAATTGCTGCAAAGTTGTAAATCCAAATAGTGAGCTTATTTTTAACACGTCTCAGTTTGGAAGAGTTTTTTAAACCTAATTATGATATGTCTTCCGCTAAGCATAGGTATCTAGTTGCTAATGATTTAAATGACTTATATTTTTGGCATCGTAGACTTGGTCATGTAGGCTTTGATCATCTAACGCGTGTTAGTGCTCTTGATTGCATACGTGAGTGCCTAAGCTTAAAGGGGACAAATAAATTGTGTGCTCTTATTATATACATGCTAAGATGTTTGCAGGTTCACATACTACTCTCACAATGATCATGACAACTGAACCGGGTCAACTTTTGCACCTTGACACCGTAGGACCTTCACGTGTTCAATCCTTCGGAGGTAAATGGTATGTTCTTGTGATTGTTGATGATTATTGTAGATACTCTTGGGTTTACTTTATGACATCTAAGAATAAAGCTTTTAGTCACTTTAGAACTTTATTTCTTAGATTATCAATTGATCACCCAGGATCTTTAAAAGCAATTAGATGTGATAACAGAACCAAATTTTAAAATCAATCTTTTGATCACTTTTGTGCTAAAAATGGAATATATAATCAATTTTCTTCACCATATGTACCTCAGCAAAACGGTGTTGTAGAAAGAAAGAACAGAACCTTAGTTGAGATGGCTAGGACTATGCTTGATGAATATCAAACTCCTAGGAAATTTTGGGCTGATGCGATTGCAACTGCTTGTTATGTCTCAAATCGTGTTTTCTTGCGCGCTAAGCTAGGTAAAACACCATATGAGCCCCGGTTTGGACATAAGCCTAGTGTTACACACTTGCGGGTCTTTGGTTGCAAATGATTTGTTAAGAAACATGGTAATCTTGATAAATTTGAACCTAGATCCATTGATGGCATGTTTCTTGGTTATCCATCTCATACTAGAGGCTATCGTGTGCTTTTACTTGACACTAACAAAATTGTAGAGACTTGTGAGGTGTCTTTTAATGAAGCTAGCTCAGGTACTAGCTCAAACATTGCAGGTCCAGATCCATATCCTCAGAGGGAGGGTACTTTTGAAGAAGAAGAAGAGTCGGTGATATTGCCTGATAGTTCCGAAGCTAACGCGTGTCCAGCTCTGAACTTTGAACAAGCTCCGATTGCCATATATGCTAGTCCTGATCATCCACAAGCCACAAGCTCATCAATCTACGATGAACCTGATGAAGAAGAAGCTCGTGAGACATCTGTTCCTCTACGGATTTACAAGAATCCTCCCCCGCAATAGATAATTAGGAGCTTGCATGAACGAGTTACAAGATCCAGGTTTTCTGACCCCAACTCTCATGCTCATTCTGCTTTTGTTGCTTCTTTTGAACCCAAGGATATATCACACACAATCACTAATGAATCTTGGATTATTGCCATGCAAGAAGAGTTAGAAAATTTAGAAAGAAATAATGTTTGGAAACTTGTACCTCCACCTCAAGATCACACTTTAATTGGAACTAAATGGGTGTTTAAAAATAAACAAAGTGAGGATGGGGTTGTGATTAGGAATAAGACTAGATTGGTTGCTCAAGGTTTCACACAAATTGAAGGTCTAGATTTTGATGAAACTTTTGCTCCTGTTGCTAGATTACAAGCCATAAGAATTTTGTTAGCTTTTGCTGCATCTAAAGGTTTCAAGTTATATAAAATGGATGTAAATAGTGCTTTTTTTTAATGGCTACATAGATGAGGAGGTTTATGTTAAGCAACCACCTGGTTTTGAAAATCTAGATTTTTCTAATCATGTTTTCAAACTGATTAAAGGCCTGTATGGTCTAAAACAAGCTCCTAGAGCATGGTATGATAGGTTAAAAACATTCTTACTTGAAAAGGGGTTTACCATGGGGAAGGTTGATAGAACTCTTTTTGTGCTTAAGCATGGAAATGACTCATTATTCATTCAAGTGTATGTGGATGATATTATCTTTGGTTGTGCTTATCATGATCTTGTGTCTAAGTTTTCAGCTATGATGAGTTCAGAATTTGAGATGAGTATGATGGGAGAACTCACGTACTTTTTGGGGCTGCAAATCAAGCAAACTAAGGAGGGAACCTTTGTGCATCAAATGAAGTATACAAGAGACCTTCTTAAGCGCTTCAACATGGACAAATACAAGCCTCTTTGGATACCAATAGGAACAACAACAATACTTGAACTTGATGAAGATGGTGAATCCATGGATCAAAAAGAATATAGAAGCATGATTGGATCACTTTTGTACCTCACGACATCAAGACCGGACATATAATTTAGCATATGTCTTTGTGCACGGTTTCAAGCTTCCCCACGTGCTTCACATCGTCAAGCCATCAAAAGAATTCTCATGTACTTACATGGAACTCAAGAATTTGGCATTTTTCTTCCTTCTTCCTCAACCATTACTTTGAAAGCTTTTTTGGATGCTGATTTTGGGGGCTGTAGGATTGATAGGAGAAGTACTTTTGATGTTTGTCATTTTCTTGGTAATTCACTTGTTGCTTGGTCCTCTAGAAAACAAAGTTCAGTTGCACAATCCACAGCCGAATCTGAATATGTTGCTGTTGCTAGTGCTTGCTCACAAATTATTTGGATTTTTCAAACACTTAAGGACTATGGGGTTGATCTAGATAGTGTTCCATTACTTTGTGATAACACTAATGCCATTTGCATTGCTAAAAACCCCGTGCAACATTCTAGAACTAAGCATATTGACATTAGGTATCATTTTCTTCGTGATAATGTTGAAAAATGAAACATTGTCCTTCACCATGTAGATACCGAACAACAATTGGCTGACATTTTTACAAAACCTTTGAATTTCACTCGTTTTTGATTCATTCGTAGTGAAATAGTGGTTATGCATCCTCATGGCTTAAATTGAGGGGGAGTTTTGAAACTTCAGAACTTTATGTGTGAATCTAAATTTAAAATAATATGAGCATGGTATTTCATACATATATGACTTTGTGATTCCGTTGACATGCTGAAAGTTCTTACTACATTACTCATGTTATAAATTTTGTAGTTTTTGCCATGACTAGTAATTGGAATAATTACTTACACTAAATATGATCATGATCGAACTTTCTTGCTGTTTTGAACTTGTTGCATGATGACAAGTGCTTTCAATCATAATGAATTAATCAAGTAAAAAACTCACATGTTGAGTTTTATGAACAAATATAAATTGAGAAAAGATCAAGAGAATATGCATGCATCACACTTCTTCTTTTGAGATGGCTTATCATTACACTTAGATATGAACTTGGAAGAAGTTGTGTAAGACTAAAACCATGTCCTTAAGCTTTTGATTGTCAAATGACATAGGCTTGCCTTGGTTGGTTAGAATAAGGCAAATGCGCATATAATCTCTTGCAAATATCGTATGATCTAAATTTGTGCTTTGAAAATTAATAAAATGCAGAAACAAGTGTCACGCTTTTAGGTTTTGAAATAATTAAGTTTTTGAGATCATGACTTGCTAAAATTGAAAATTACATTTGATCTCTAGCATGGCTTACACTACTTTATGTATCTCATTGTTGTGATAGTATAAGTTACTTGATAGTATGACTTGAATGAGCTTTGTTTCATATGTATATGTTATAATATGCTCATAAAAAATTAAAATTTTTCTTTTGTACCTTGCTGAATACATTGTCAAAGGGGGAGAAGTAATGACTCTATAACATACATCACATTTAACTACAGACTCACCTTTGTGATATTAAGCGTAGAACTTACGGAGGTGCTCAATGTTCCAAGGATTAGGGAGAGATGTCCCATCCTCGGTTGCCAAGAGAACGCATCCAGGATGGGATACTTTGTTTACTCGGAAGGGTCCTTCCCAGCTGGGGGAGAGTTTGTTTAACCCTTCTTGAGTTTGTATTCTCCGTAGCACCAAATCTTCTTCCTCGAGCTGTCGGTTGTGAACATGCCGTTGGTGATAGTGCCAAAGAGCTTGGCGGTATCGGGCATTCTCAACAGCTGCTTAGCACCTTTCCTTTTCAAGGAGGTCAAGGTCTTCACGCCGGAGCTGGTCCTGTGTGGCATCGTCGAAGGTCCAGACCCGAAGTTATCCCAAGGTGATTTCCGGAGGAAGGACTGCTTCAGCTCCGTACACCAGGAAGAAGGGTGTCTCTCCAGTTGACCGGTTTGGAGTTGTCCTGTTGGCCCACAGTGTGGGTGGAAGCTCTTCAATCTAGTTGGCTCTATGTTTTTTCAGGCGCTCATATGTGCGCGTCTTGAGTCCTTTTAGTATTTATGCATTTGCTCTCTCATCTTGGCCATTGCTTGCCAGGTATCTACTGAGGCGTAGCTGACTTGAATGCCGAGGTCTTCGCAATATCCTTGGAATGCAGAGCTTGTGAATTGGGTCCCTTTATCAGTTATGATCTTGTTCGGGACTCCAAATCTGCATACGATGGACTGCAAGAAGTTGATAGCTGATTGCTTGTTTATTGTCACAACTGGAGTTGCTTCCGGCCATTTGGTGAACTTGTCAATGGCAACATACAGGAACTTGTAACCTCTGATGGCTTTTGGGAAAGGTCCCAAGATATTCATCCCCCACACAGCGAAAGGCCACGTAGGAGGTATCATTTGTAGAGGCTGAGCTAGTGTGTGAATTTGCTTTGCATGGAACTTGCATTCGCATTTCTTCGCTAGCTCAGTTGCATCCTGGAGCGCTGTAGGCCAGTAGAAGCCATGCCGGAAGGCTTTACCGACCAGCGTGTGGGAAGACGTGTGGTTTCCACACTTGCCTCCATGGATTTATGCGAGGAGCTTGCAACCTTCTTCCCTTGGAATGCACCGCATTAGGACGCCGTTGGCACCATGCTAGTAGAGATCCCCTTCTACCAGTGTGTATCTTTTAGCCAATCTGACTATTCGGTCAGCGGATACATTATCTTCAGGAAGGAAACTATCTTTCAAGTAGCTCCGGATCTCTGAGATCCATGCATCAGAGCCAGCTTGAGGATTTCAGTCTTGCGTGCTGGGTTGCTCAGAGCTTCCTGAAGCACCTACGACCCTTGATGGACGCCATGGTAACAGGGCCATCGGGACCGCCAGCTTCGAGGTGCTGGTCTCGCCCCCTTCGCTCAGTTCGGCAGGCTGAGCTGTAGGTTTAGACAACATCCGGACGAAGGTTCCGTCGGGAGCCAGAGCTCCGGTTGAAGCTTTCGTCGAGAGTTCATCGGCTTCAGCATTGTTTACACGCCAGACATGGCAGAGGTCCAGGACTTCAAAGTCCTTCTGAAGCTTCTAGACATCAAGTAGGTACGCAACTAGTTGAGGGTTATTGCAGAAACATTCACCTTTGACTTGTTTTACAACAAGATGTAAATCTCCCTTTACCAACAGCTGCTTGACACCATACGATAGTGCAACCTTGAGCCCATAGATTAGTGCCTCATACTCCGCCATGTTGTTGGTTGCCTTGTAGTCAAGGTGGACCATGTATTTAACCTTCTCCTGGTCGGAGTGAGGAGAAGGACTCCAGCTTCGGCCCCCTGCTTCTGCATGGAGCCATCGAAGTAGAGTGTCTAGTGAGGCTCGGTGAAGACCAAAACCTTGGGTTCTAGCTTCTGCTCACTGGGGCTCCCAGGATTTGATGGAGAGGGGGTCCACTCCGCCACAAAGTCCGCCAGTGACTGACTCTCAATTGCTTGTCTTGGGACGAATTCAAGATCGAACTCGGTGAGTTCCACTGCCCACTTTGCAATGTTCCCAGTAGAGTTGGGATTATGCAAGATTGCACGCAGTGGATAAGAAGTTACCACTGAAATCTTGTGAGCTTGGAAGTAGTGTCAGAGCTTCCTAGAGGCAATAAGAACTGCATAGAGCAGCTTATGCACCTCTAGGTATCAAGTCTTGGCATCGTGTAGTACTTCACTGATGAAGTACACTGGGCGTTGGACCGTCCGTACCCTCCCGAAGGGGCCCAGAGCTTTCTCCTCATCAACCCAGACCCTCTCGGAGGGGTTCGAACCTTGTTCAGGGACCTCTGGGTTCCTACTGGAGAAACCCAGAGCTTCTTCTGCAGCGACCTGGACCTTCCCGGAGGGGTCCATATCTTGTTGCTCAGCAGCAGTGACTTCTCCACTTGAAGGAGGTTGATCCTCTAACATCTCGCCTTGAGGATTAGGGTCTGGGAGCTGGGACCCAGACTCGTCTTCAGGTAGCTCCAGACCCTCCCGAAGGGGTCTGAATTCCTAAAGTGGAGATGGTTCTGGTCTTTACACAACTAGGACCATGCTGACAACTTCGTCAGTTGCAGAAATGTAAAGCAGAAGTGGCTCACCAGGATTCGGAGCTACCAAGGTTGGTAGAGTGGTGAGGAGCCGCTTCAGCTCCTGGAATGCCTTTTCTGCTTCTTCAGACCATTGGAATGGTCCGGACTTCCTCAATAACTTGAATAAGGGTAGCGCCCATTCCGCCAGTCTTGAGATGAACCGACTGAGGGCAGCTAGACATCCAGTCAGCTTCTGGACGTCCTTGATGCGGGATGGTGGCCGCATATCTTCAATAGCTTTTATCTTCGCTGGATTTGCTTCTATCCCTCGGTGGTTCACCAGAAATCCAAGAAGCTTTCCGGAGCTAACCCTGAAGACACACTTGTCTGGGTTCAGCTTTGTGCGTGTGACTTGCAACATGTTGAAGACAACTTGCAAGGTGTGAAGGAATGACTCCTTGTTCTTGATCTTGACGACGATGTCATCGACGTACACTTCCACTACGTCTCTGATGAGCTCTCCAAAAGTTTTGTACATAGCTCGTACAAATGTTGAAGCAACGTTTTTGAGACCGAATGACATGGCAATATAACAATATAATACATCTACTGTGATGAAGGAAGTATGCTCTTCATCTTCTCTAGACATTCTGATTTTATGATACCGAGAATATGTGTCTAGGAAACACAGTAATTCGCACCCGGAGGTGGAATCCACTATCTGATCTATTCTAGGTTGTGGGAATGGATCTTTTGGACATGCCTTATTCAGTGTAGTGTAGTCGATACACATCCGAAGCTTCCCGCCGGCCTTGGGTACAACGACTGGGTTTGCCAGCCATTTTGGGTGGAAGACTTCTCGAATAAATCCAACTTTGAGCAACTTCTTCACTTCTTGACGTATGAAGTTTTGTCGCTCTACTAATTTCTTCCGAGGCTTCTGGTGTACAGGCCGAGCGTCGGGATAAATTTTCAGATTGTGCTCGATCACTTTCCTAGGGATCCTAGGCATTTGTGATGGTTGCCAGGCAAACACGCCGACATTAGCCCGGAGGAAAGTGACGAGCGTGAGTTCCTATTTGTCATTCAAACCTCCCAATATACGGGTGGTCTGAGCGACGTCGAAACCGATTTGGATGATTTTTATGGGGATGTCGGTGTCATCGCTTGGTTGCACGCGAGGTGCAGAGGTTGAGCCTCGATGACGAATGCTCGGGGGTTTTGGAGCTTGCTCCTTTCCGGATTTTTCCTCTTGTGCTTTAGCAAGCGCATGGAGTTCTTCTAGAGCAGCCACTCCGGCGGTGCGATCTCCACAGATCCGGAGAACATCGGCTGGTGTTGGCATCTTCAACACCAAGTAGCCATAATGGGCGTCAGCCATGATTTTGTACAAGGCTGGCGTGCCCAAAATAGTGAATGGTAAGTTGATCTCCGCCACGTCGAAGACCAACTTCTCAAAGTGGTAATTCTCCCGAGTCCCAAAGGTCACCGGGAGAGTAATGGCACCGAGTGGGGTTATGGCCCCCGGACCTACTCCGGAGAAAGGTCGGGAGGGGCGAAGATCCGAAGGTCGAATCTGTAGCTTGATGAAAGCTTCGAAGCTTATGAGGTTCAACCCCAAACCTCCGCCCACCATCACATGGTGTAGCTGGATGTTGTTGATGGTCGAAGATACCATCAATGGGAATTAGCCAGCTCCGATCATATTACGAGGGCAGTCCGAAGCATCGAAGGTGGTGGCAATGTCCATCCACTTCCAGTGCGGCTCCGCCCTGGCGGTGGGAGCTACTGAGGCCATGTCCCGCCGCATGGTCTTGAGGACACGGCGGGACGTGATGTCTCACGAACCACCAAAGATGGTGTTCATGGTCTTTCGATGCTTGTTGTTGGAGATGTCAGAGTCATCGTTGACAGAGGTGTAAATAGCCTTCAGGACCTTTTTAGGGTCCTGAAAGCCTAACTCCTCTTCAGCCGGAGCTTCGTCAACTTTCTGTTTTCCTTCCCTTTGACGGAAAGGAACTTCTTCCCGACACTTGTTGTAGTGCTCGGCAAGGTTCTGGACCTCTCGGCAGCCTTCCAGGTTGTGGATGTTTGACTTGTGTATGGGGCACCACATCTTGGAGCTGTCACCGTCTTCAGACGACGGCCGAGGTCGTTTCTCGGGGCGTGGCCCCAGCCACCCGGAGCTGCAGTAGCGGCTGTAGGTGTGCCGGCCGATGACTTCTTCTTGCCGTTGGACTTTTTCTTCTTTTTGCCACTCCCGGAGGTAGTGGCTTCACCCTTGGAGTACTTTTTGTTGTCCTCCAAAGGTGGTTGGGAGTGCATTTCACGGCCCTCCGCAGCTTTGGCGCACTTGTCTGCCAAGCTGAAGAGTTCCGTGACGCTGGTGACCTCCTTGGTCGCCAACTTCTCCAGTGTCTTCTTGTCTCGTACGCCTTGTCTAAATGCCACAATGACAGAAGCGCTTGACATAGAGGGAATAGTGTTTCGTACCTGGGAGAAACTCTGGATGAAGGATCGCAGGGACTCTCCCCCCTTCTGCTTGACAACAAAAAGGTCCAGTTCGGTGCTTGGTCGGGTGTATGAACTCCCAAAATTGGCGGTGAACTGTTGGCACAGTTCCGCCCAACTGTTGATGGAGTCAGGCGGAAGGCTCATGAACTAGGACCTGGCGGTCCCAGTCAAAGCCACTGGGAAATAATTGGCCATTACGACCTCATTGCCTCTAGCCGCAAGGATTGCGGTGGAGTAGATTTGGAGAAACTCAGCAGGATTGACAGTCCCGTCAAATTTCTCCGGCTGGTGAGGCCGGAACTTCTGCGGCCATCTGACCATGCATAGGTGCATGGCCAGAGCTGAAAAACCTCCTCCTACTCCCTCGAGAGCAGGACTGTCCCAAGCCTCTCGCCTCTCGCGAACACGCTCGATGTGGATGAGGCCGTCCTGTTGGCGGTAACGGCGATCAAGCTCCGCCCGGAGGTCGTGAGTTGAAAGCCTGGTTACCGTATGGCTGCGTCGCGCCCCGGAAGGCAGCGACGTCGCTTGTTGAGACGCAGCACGTGCACCTTTGTTGGGAAGCGTGCGGACTAAGTCTACCCGACACGGTCCGATGCTGCGATGGGGCCCGCCCCGAGGGGGGAGGACCTTGGTTGCTGATGCGATCGGCTGCTGCTGCAACCAAGTGTTCCACATCAGCCCTCCACTGCTCCATTGCACCCTGGGATGCTCCTGGAGGTGGTGGACGTTGGAGAAGAGCACTCGCGGCATGAAGCGCGTGTTCAGGGTTGTTGTTCGTCGATGCCGTGACAATGCAGACGCCCCATCCCGCTGTCCAGCTTGATTTGCCAGTGCGGACGGTGGCGGCGGTGACATGACTCCTGCTGGAGCCACAACACCTGCTGGCTGCTGCACGTTGGAGGGATTGCCTCTAGCAGGTTGCGCAGTAGGGTTGCCATTGGACAATCTAGCAGCAGAGTTCACCATACTTGAATCTCGGGCATCCCCTACCTGGCGCGCCAACTGTCAGAGTGTTGTTCCAACAATTCTCCCAGCACTACCATTGATAGTTCACAGAGTTTGTAGTTCGTTAATGGGCGTGCAGAGATTCAGAACATGATAGCAAGTCGACACAAGGATTTACATTGTTCGGGCTGCCTAAGCATAATACCCTACTCCACGGGGTGTGTGGTTGTTGTATTGAGCGTCTGGTCACTTGTGAGCGTGTGTCAGAGCTAAGTCTGGAAGTCAGGAGAGTTCCTAGGAGTCTAGAGAGACCCCCCCTAGTGTATCGCTCGACCAGTCCTTTTATAGTACAACGACTGGTCGTTACACCGTTAGCCTGACCCGACATGTGGCTCTGGCGGTTACTGATGCTTAATAGACAATTAATGAGGTTAATTACCCTTAATAGTGTGGTAACGGGCCTTGATAGTACCGTTACAGGTATTAATGGCCTTCCGATCGTGTGTCATTAATATGGTATTAATGACACTTCATTGGGTCTTGAAGTCTTTGATGGCCCCTTGAAGGTCCGAGCCGTTGGTGGTCCACCAGTCTGACTGTTGAGGCTTGAAGCTCTGGCGGTTAGACACGTGGTAGCTTCGGAGCTTACCATCTGGGACGGGTAGGTCTGGTGCGGTTGCACACGTGTCGGTACCGGAGCTTCCCTCTGTCGGGGGTGAGGTCCGGGGGTGCCGCGCAGGTATTTAGCCTGGAGCTTTCCCATGTGTGGGACGTAGCTCCGGTTGTAGTATACACGTGGCAGCACCGGGACTAATCATAGAAGGGAGGCAGTTCCGGTCCCGTATGACACGTGGGGCCTTTGGAGGTCCTCAACTCAAACAAGTGAAGTTCCTTTGGTCTTCCTGTAGTCCCAAGGGGTATACGGTACGCAGGGTACCAACACCCCTGGATTTCATGATGTTCGACATGGAGGCCAAGAAGGATACGCCACTTTCTTGGGCGGCCATTCCTTAGCACCGCGAAGGCTCGCATAAATGTGGGAGCTGAAGAAATCCACTTCCATATCAATGGCAAGGAGAAAAAGTTTAACTTTCGCCCAAAGTTGGAGCAATGCTCCATGTTTCGTATCAAGTATGGGCTGAATGTTAAGCACATTCAAGAGGTCAAAATCACACCTCCAAAGGTGGACCCTCTCATTGCATTCATGAGGAATTTGATTTATGCGGAGAATTCGTCTTATCGTCCACGCCAACACCCTAAGAAGACGGAGAAGTCTGGGTCTCCCAAAAGGCCCGAGTCCACAAAGCCTCCAAAGAAAGAATGGCGGAAGAAGCAAGACAAGCCGTCTGAGCCCATCCTTCCGGGCCTGGATGTCAAGAAATGAAGAAGGAGGAATGTCCATCTCATCGGACGGTGGTGAGACCTAGCCAATAGGCAAAATAAGTAGTTATCTTTTTCTTTAATTTTTCTTTTCCCTTCATTTGGTTTTCCCTATTTAGTTTGATGTTTCTCCACTGCATATTTGGTTTTTCTTAGCATGTTGAGAAGCTTCTATTCTTAACTATCATTTTGATTTATTTATTTTCACAAAAGGAAAATTTTTGGGTTTTGAAAAAGGTTTTTATTTGGAAAATAATTTTTCTGAGCTACAAAAGTGGTAATTCACCAATGTGCTAATTTCATAGCTGTTGGGGAGCCACCTGCCAAAAGGGAGAACAGGGGGGCCCACTAGTCTGTTCGGCCGACCTCCCTGTTTAGTCAACATGGGAAAGATCCATTTTGGCTCTCTCTCCTTCAACGACTACATTTGGTTCCCTAGTGACCATTGGGTAGTGTACACTATAAATGGTGTCCATGAGGAGCACTCCTCTTCACACTTCACCTCATTTCACACCTCCCCAATGTCACTCTTGCTCACATTGTTTTTCCTTCTCTTCATTGAAGCACTCTTGCTCAAATCCAACCCAAATAGATTTTCTTTAATTTGCATTTGCAATTTGCTCTCAAGCTCTTCAAAGGAAAATTGTTGGAGGTTTTGCTTTTTCTAACATTACCTCTTTTGAGTTTTTCTCTTGTTGTGTTCTTGTTCGTTGTGGCCATGAAAGGAATGAAGAGGTTGTTTGGGAAGAGGAATGAGGCTGCAAGCTCAAGCCATGGCAGAGACTCAAATGCACGTCCCTCTTCTGTTGCTACACCAAGTTCATGGAGGAGGAGTGTAGGTGAGGACACTCCCATGGGTGAGAGAAGCAACCCACACCAACTTCTTCACGACGAACTCAACATATAAAGTGAAGTTTAAGATCAAGCACGTAAGCTCCTCCATGATCGTGAGTTTTCTCATACGAAAGCTTATGATCCAGATTGATCTCCAAAATAGGTATGGATTCCGAATTCTTTTCCATTTAGCGTGCACTAGGATGGGAAAACTTTGCCTACATAGAGGAGAGAGGTTCACACCTTCTCTCCATGCAATTCCTTTGCACACTCAAAATAGGATTTGATGGTATTACTTTTAGATTATTTCTAAAAGAATACACCATCCTATGGAAGGAATTAAGTGAAATCCTAGGCTTCCATAAACGTTGTTTGTTAGATTTAGACGCTTTGCCTAAGTTTAAAAAATAAAGTTTTTGCCAAGATTTAACTAGTGAAGTCATATGTAGTGCACCTAGGAATATCCACTTGCACAATCCTACTTTATGCTTCATGCATAGGTGGGTGGCTATGACAATGTTCTCTAGAGGAGATGTAAGAGTAGTGCGTGATGATGAGCTAAAAATTTTATTTGCCATGATTAAAAAGACAAAAGTTGCTCCAGTTATTGGCATGATGACACAATGGTTTGATTACATTCCAAGAACAGGGCCAAATGAATGCACTTCATTGATTACCCGTATTGCTACTAGGGTAGGAGCACTAGAATATTCTTCATTTGAGTATATTGAAAATGAAAGAGAAATAATTAATGAATATTATTTAGTGCAAGGACATACCCTTAAGCATGATCAAGATGGCTCTTTGATATTTTAATATCCTGGCTTTGTTAATGAAATTCGGTTACCTAACCCAGATTATCATTTGTACAAATGCCAGAGGCTAACGATTGACCTTCTTCCCATTGAGGAAGCTCGAACAAGTAATGTCTCTGGCAGGGTAACTAGAAGCCATACAAGGAGAGCGGCCATGCCTCCGACAACCTCCACGGTCCATGAGTACGAAGAGAAAGAGAACACAACGGGTGATGCACCCGGATGGACTCAACCTCCATCGTATGAAACATAAGGTCCATCTTGGCATGGATGGTCGGGATCCACATGGGAGTCACCCCTATCCACTTCAAGCTATAGCAGCTTGCCTCCAACGTCCATCAGAAGATGTCATTCCTCTTCGACTAGAAGTCATCATGACTATAGCCAAGGAATAATGGATCTCACCAGATGTATGGAAGATCGTGAAGCGAGAACAGGTGACATCTACAACACTCTCCAAGAGCATGTCCAATGTACCCAAGACTGGCAACAACACATGGATGCTCAATTCACCAACTTCAACTCCACGCTACAACAACAAGCCAATCCCATGGCATACTTCCGTCATCAAGGGTTCAACCCTCATCGTGGAGGTGAGTGAAGATCAAGCTCGGGGGAGGACCCCCACTTGAGGCAAATTGTATCACACCCCTTGCATATTTATTTTCCATTCACCCATCATCCACCTTGCAGATAAAAAAAAGTAAAGTAGTATAGATTTGTTTTCATATAAAATAAAAGATGTGCGGTAAGAATGACTTGGAATTAACATAGATGAAATGGTGTATAGTTGCTCTGTTTTAATTTTCCTAAGTCCCTAGTTTACAACTTACTACTCTCCAACATATTGCTCTCATTGGCTAAAATTGCTTTTCCTTGATTTGCAAATTATGGGTAGCAAAATTTTAATCCATTCTAAGTTGTTGTGAGATACGATATAGTGATAGGGCTTGAAAATGCATCTAGGAATCCCTTGTGGGTTTTGCATGATTTATGACAAGCAAATGAGATCCTAACCACTTTGTTGAGATGAGCACATGTTTTAATGTGAAAATAAGCAAAGTGCCAAAAAGAACGGAGAATGAGGAGCAACATGGAGAAGAGCTCAAGGAAAAAGTGTAGTAGATCATTGTGTGTGGAGTGTGTTAAGGAAACACACCCCAAGAGCTCAAACACAAATAAACACTTACATTGCACAAATTTATACAGGACCAGACTAGTCCAATTGACACCGGACTAGTCTGATATCTCTCCGCACAAGATCGGACAAGTCCAATATCTCACCGGACTAGTCCGATATCTCTCCGACTAGAATCGGACTAGTCCTTCCCAGTGTGGACTAGTCCTCGAAACACTTCACTAGTTGCACAAAATCGGACAAGTACGATCACACACCGGACTAGTCCGATATCTTTCTGATGTCAATCAGACAAGTCCGATATTGGCCCAGACTAGTCCGAAAACCCTCTGACCTAAATTGGACAAGTCCTCCAAGTGTGGACTTGTCACCCAATTCACTTAGGGTTTCACTGATCCCGACAAGTCCGATGACTATCGGACTAGTTCGAAGATTTCGAGAAGCGAAATCGGACATGTCCGCTCCTAGCCAGACTAGTCCGATATTTCGAGACACTTAGGGTTTGCTACACACAGCACACCGGACAAGTCCGGTGTCCACCACGGACTAGTCCGATCTTCCTAAACCCTAACGGTCACTTTTAGGAACCCCATACAAATAGAGGTGCACGACCCAACTTTAATAGCTCTCGAACCCCTGCGCCGTCACACCTCCCAAGAGCCTTAAAAACACATCTCTCCACGAAATCAAAAGCCAAAATATCAATCTCTTGAGGATACACTTTGGAACATTGGAGAGACACGATTCATCACTCTTGACCTTTTGGTTTGATTCCCTAACACACTCCTATGATTTTAATTGTAATCTTTTGAGTATGTTCTTGGTGGAGTTTTTCATTGTAATCTAGCGGAGCCCTCAACGTGTGAGAAGACCCCTTGAATTTGGTTATTTACCCTTTGTGATAAGAGAAGAGGATTGGCTTTCGTGGCGATCTGACAAGGGTAGGGTTGGAGAAGACCCGATCCTTTTGTGGACTCCTCAACGTGGATGTAGGTTGCCTCTGTGGGAGCCGAACCACGGGATAAATTGCTTGTGTTCTTGCTTTGTGTTCATCGTTCTTATTCATCACATCAATCTACGGTTTCAATCGATCTCACATATTTTACTTTGAAACATTAAATATAAGATTGACTTGTGGTATACCCTAGTACATAATCTTGCAACACTTCAATTAACTGTATATCCGTTGCATACATCGTAGAATCAAATTAATCAATCAACCTTAGTTAACCTAGTCGGTACACACCGGACTAGTCCGCACTTTATCAGACTAGTCCGATAGCTCTAGTTTTGATCTGGTTGTTAAGTGTTGCAGGTTCCGAAAAATTTCAAAAAGGCCTATTCACCCCCCCTCTAGGCCATATTCAATTGGTATCAGAGCAGGTTCTTCAAGAAAGAGACTAATCGCTCGAAGAGATCATGTCAGACATGAAGGACGTACACAAGAGCAACAACCAAGAGAAGGTTGATGATGACAAGAATCATAAAGTGGAAAAGCTCCTCGAAGCCATTCAAGACTTCGAGGATGACGATGAGGAGATGCTTGAGCTAAAGGTGCTCCTAAGAAAGAAGACTCTTTCCAAAGGGAAAGTGAAAGTAGAAGATGAAAAGAAGAAGAAGGGCAGTAGTCACACCGACTACTCCCGATATCCTTTCAACTACGATCGTCTTAATTCCAACAATAATCATTATTTATCTATCTATCCCTCTAGGAAAAGCCCCACACTTCGGTGGAAGTGATTACTCAATGTGGAGGCAAAATATGAAAATGCATCTAATTTCTCTCAATCTATGTATGTGGCATATTGTGTGCACGGGGATAGATATCCCGGACGACGATGAAGAGCTCACACCAAGCCAAGAGAAGGCAATTCATCAAAATGCTCAAGCCGCGGCAGTCATTACCTCTTTGCTCAGTCGGGACGAGTTCACCAAGGTGGATAGACTCGAGATTGCAAAGGAGATCTAGGACACATTGCAAACTGCACATGAAGGTGATCATCATGTGCGTGAAGCGAAGATCGAAATGATCGAGGGTGAATTGGGAAGATTCGCAATCGAAGAAGATGAGTCGCCTCAAGATATGTACAACTGACTTAAGACGCTCATCAACAAGGTTCGATCGTATGGAAGTAAGAAGTGGAACGACCAAGAGGTGGTGAAGCTCATCCTTAGAGCTTTTATGCCTCGCAACGTCACCTTATGCTCCATGATTAGAGAAAGCCCTGAATACAAGAGAATGACTCCGGATGAGCTACTTGGAAAAATCATCAATTTCAAGATGATGTAAAAGCAAGCGAAGCATGTCAAGGAAATTACCGACCTCACTTCGACGAAGAAGAAAGGGGTTTCTTTGAAGTCCATCTTCAAGCCCTTGTCTAAAGAAGCGCGAGAAGCACAACTAGAAGATGACAGGGATGATGAGAGGAGTGACTTAGATGAAGATGACATGATACTATTCATGAAGAAATTCAAGAAGATGATGAAGAAGAGACAAGGCGCTAAATCGAGTGAGGGAAAGTACAAGGAAAGATCAAAGCCAAAGTTGAGGCGGGCATGCTATAATTGTGGTGAGTATAGCCACTTTATAGTTGATTGACCATATGAAGAGAACAAGAAAAAGACCAAAGAAGCAAAGCCTCAACCACAGAAGTTCTTCAAGAAGAAGAAACAAGCCGAACAAGAACACATAGGGAAAGAGTGGGACTCAAATGGTGAGTCCTCATCATCAGAAGAAGAAGAGATGGCTAGCATAGCCATCAAAAAGACATCCAAGAAGTCTACTCTCTTCCCTACACTCGGCGCATGGAAGGGGAACGCCACTTGCCTCATGGCAAAGGAAGGTAAATGGAAGGTAACAACAAAACCCTCCTCCATGCATTCCTATTCCAGTGATAGTGATGTTAATAGTGATAATGAAGATATGCTCATTGGGTTAGATAAGAAAACAACCACTAAAATGAAATTTTTGCTTGATCAACTTGTTGAGAAGGAGAGGTTAATACATCGTCCAGAAGACATGATTGTCTCCCAAAAGGAGGAGCATGTTGAACTTGATAAGCTTCTAGAAATTGAAAAGGAGCGGAGCAAGTCACTAGAGTTTGAGTTAGCTTCAATCAAGGAAACTTGCTTGGAGTTAAGTGACTCAAATGCAACAATCAAGGAAGAACTTGCTAACCTAATCAAGGTTAACAAGATCCTTGAGGTGCAAGTTGAGTCACTCAAGCAAGGTGACCCTTCATCCTCTTCAAGCTCACCTTCACAACACATTAAAACTGAAGTTGCTTCTGCTTGTACATTTGGTAATGTTGACAACAGTTTGAATGACAAGTCAACCTCCACCAAGGACAAGCCTCCTGCACAAAATGGCATATTTGACAAGGAGAAGATGAAATATGCACGTAGTGCATACTTGGTCACAAGACCACCAAATGTCAAATTTGGCATTGGTTACTCTTATGGTGAAAAGCAACAAGCTAGAAGACATAAGAATAGCAGGGATATCAATGTCTTTGTAAAGGGAAGACTCTTTCAAAATGAAAAACCAAAAATTAATGAATACAACACGCATGACCACCGGACTAGTCCGATCAAGGTCAGGACAAGTCCGGTACACCGGACAAGTCCAGTCTCCCAGACTAGTCCTATGTATAAACCATAAAAGTTACTATTCAGAACTTTCGATGCATCTTATGTCTTAATGAGAAGTAATTATGGAAAGGTTTATGCTCATTATGTTGGGCCACTCCATGAGAACACCAAATCTCATGTGTGGGTGCCCAAATCCCTTGTGACTAACCTAAAAGGACCCAAGCAAGCTTGGGTACCTAAAACCAAGGCATAATTTGTTTTTGCAGGCCTATTCCTCCGGTGGATCGAAATGGGTGCTAGACAGTGGCTGCACCAATCATATGACCGGAGAAAGAAGTATATTCGTTGAGTATGAAGCAAATGAGGATCCAAATGAGGGCTTCTATTTTGGAGAAAATAGTCAAGGAAAGGTGCTCGGTACCGGTAAAATTGCCATATCATCTAAACATACTCTTTCTCATGTATTACATGTTGATTCCTTAGAATATAACCTGCTGTCCATATCTCAATTATGTGACAAAGGTTATAATTGCTTGTTCACTAACGAGGGTATGACCGTCTCTAGGAGGAGTGATGGTTCCATTGCCTTAAAGGGTATGTTAAAGGGAAAGCTTTATCTTGTTGACTTCAACAAGGATAAAGCTGAACTTGACACATGCTTGATCACAAAGACCAACATGGGTTGGTTGTGGCATAGATGGCTAGCGCATGTTGGTATGAGAAACCATCAAAAACTCAAGGGCAATCACATCCGAGGTTTGAAGAATGTTGTTTTTGAGAAAGATAGGACCTGTAGCGCGTGCAAAGCCGGGAAACAAGTTGGAGCACCTCACCCTGCAAAGAACGTCATGACTACAACAAGACTGCTCGAGCTACTTCACATGGACTTATTTGGTCCAATTGCTTACATAAGCATCGGCGATAACAAATATGGTTTAGTAGTTGTTGATGATTTTCTCGCTTCACTTGGGTTTTCTTTTTGCATGATAAGTCAGAAACACAAGGAATAATCAAGAAGTTCTTCAAGCGAGCTCAAAATGAATTCTCATTGACAATCAAGAACATTCGAAGCGACAACAGCACGAAGTTCAAGAACACACAAGTGGAGGAGTACCTATATGAAGAAGGCATAAAGCACGAGTTTTCAGCTCTGTACTCCCCTCAGCAAAATGGAGTTGCCAAAAGAAAGAACCGAACCCTCATAGAGATGGCGAGAACAATACTCAATGAGTACAAGACCTTGGATCAATTTTGGGCGGAAGCGGTCAACACCGCTTGCCACGCCATAAATCGACTTTATCTTTATCGACTACTCAAGAAGACATCCTATGAGCTACTCACCGGTAACAAGCCTAATATTTCATATTTTCGAGTTTTCGATTCCCCATGTTATATTTTGAACAAGAAGCCTAGGACTTCAAAGTTTGCTTCAAAGTCCGATGAAGGTTTCTTGCTTGGTTATGATTCGAACACTTACACCTATCGTGTTTTCAACAAGACCTCCGGACTTGTTGAAGTAGCACGTGACGTAGTGTTTGATGAAACTAATGGCTCCCAAAAGGAGCAAGTTGATCCATGTGTGCTAAATAAAGAAGAAGCTCCTTGTCAAGCATTTAGAAGAATGGCGTTGGGCGAAGTTCGACCACAAGAGCCACCTCTACATATGCACGAGGAAAACGAACCACAAGAGGAGACCAATGATCAAGGGGGAGCTTCCATACAATATCAACCTCAAGAAAGTGAAGATAATCAACAAGTAAATGACGGCAACCACTTAGGGGGGGGGGGGGAGAAGATGATCATGAAGATTCAAGACAGCAAGTACCACATCCAAGAGTACACCAATGCGTCCAAAGGGATCACCCAATCGACAACATCATCGGTGACATCCAAACGGGAGTAACTACTAGATCTCGCATAGCTAATTTTTGTGAGCATTACTCGTTTGTGTACTTTTTGGAACCACGCAGGGTTGATGATGCATTGAAGGATCCGGACTGGGTAGTGGCCATGCAAGAAGAACTCAACAATTTCAGGAGAAACGATGTGTGGGGACTACTCGAAAGACCCAAATCTAACGTCGTCGTCACCAAATGGGTCTTCCGAAACAAACATAACGAACACAGGGTGGTGACAAGGAACAAGGCACGACTTGTGGCCAAAGGGTATTCACAAGTCAAAGGTTTGGATTTCGATGATACTTTTGCTCCCATAGCTAGACTTGAATCTATTAGAATATTACTTGCATATGCTACTCACCATGATTTCAAGCTCTATCAAATGGATGTGAAAAGCGCCTTCCTCAACGGACTAATCAAGGAGGAGGTGTATGTGGAGGAACCCCCCGGGTTTGAAGATGATGAGTTCCCCGACCACGTATTTAAATTGCGTAAGGCTCTCTACGGCCTCAAACAAGCTCCTATAGCTTGGTATGAGTGTCTTAGAGATTTCTTAATTGAAAATGGCTTTAAAATCGGCAAAGTAGATTATACATTATTTACAAAGAATTTTGACAATGATCTCTTTGTTTGTCAAATCTATGTTGATGATATAATCTTTGGTTCAACTGACAAATCTTTTTGTGAGGAATTTAGCAAAATTATGACATATAGGTTTGAGATGTCCATGATGGGAGAGCTAAAGTACATTTTTGGCTTCCAAGTAAGGCAACAAAAGGAAGGGACATTCATAAGCCAAACTAAGTACACTCAAGACATACTCAAGAAGTTTGGGATGGACAAAGCAAAGCTCATAAAGACTCCCATGGCAACAAATGGCCACTTGGATCTCAATGAAGATGGACCTAGCGTCGACCAAAAGCTGTATCGCTCCATTATTGGATCTTTACTCTACTTATGTGCATCTAGGCCATACATTATGTGGAGTGTATGTTTGTGTGCAAGATTTCAAGCTAATTCTAAGGAGTGTCTCTTGACAGCCGTAAAAAGGATCTTGCGGTATTTAGTTCATACACCCAACCTTGGTCTTTGGTATCCAAAAGGCTCCAAATTCAATCTCATTGCTTACTCCGATGCAGATTATGTCAGATGCAAAGTAGATAGAAAAAGTACCTCTGGCACATGCCAATTCCTAGGTAGATCCCTAGTTTCTTGGTCCTCCAAGAAACAAAATTCCATTGCCTTATCCACAGCCGAAGCGAAGTATGTTGCAGCTGGGAGTTGTTGTGCACAACTCCTTTGGATGCGACAAACTCTAAGGGATTACGATTACAATATGAACCGTATTCCACTCCTTTGTGACAATGAGAGTGCCATTAAAATTGCCCATAAGCCAGTTGAGCACTCTAGAACCAAACACATAGATATCCGGCATCACTTCTTGAGAGACCACTCCATGATAGGAGATATAGCCATTTCCCATGTCAACACCGAAAAACAATTGGCCGACATATTCACCAAGCCACTTGATGAAAAACGCTTTTGTGAGCTTCGAAATGAACTAAACATCCTTGATGCTCGGAATGTGGCTTGAAATTTTGCATACCTGTATGAATTCTTCAAAACATGTTGACTGGATTGTGAAAATCATCTCTCTTAATTTTCTCCAAAAAACTATGTCAATTACTAGATCTTGGTGGATTATGATAATTGCTTGATTGTTGTATGCTTACTAATCATATTCATCAAGATTATTTGATTTGGTTTGCCTCCCCATTTTCTAAATATGTACCTTCAAATATATATGAATGGGCTAAAAAGTTCTTGCCTGGTGACCACGGACTAGTCTGTGGTTACCTGGACTAGTCTGCCCATGCAGACTAGTCCGCAGAGCGCCGGTTAGGTTGGACTAGTCCGGTAGACCACGAACTAGTCCGATATAGCCTCTGGAAAAGTTCAGACTAGTCCAGTCATATCCAGACTTGTCCGATTTTTTGTGTCCTTAACCCTAGCCGCCGCCAAACCCTAATTCCCTCACACCCACAACTTGCTCAAGCCTTCTCTCTCCGCGCTCGAGCTCCCAAGGCGATTTTACATCTCCTCCATAAAAAAGTTCCGCATTTGTGTGGAAATCAAGCTTCCTCGCTCGGAGATTGAAGTTTGCGGACTTGTCTGGCCTTCAACACTCCCCTCTTCAAGATTCAAGAGATTTCTTCGGTAATTTTCCGCCAAACCCTAGAAATCTCTATTTTCTTCATTGTTGATCGAATAGCCTAGCTTCTTTCACCTAATACTAGTGTCCTTGCTGTATTACATTGCTGTTAGGCTAATCTTGCATTGAGTAAGTCCATTTGTCTCATAGGTTAGTTTTTTGAGGATGAATACCGGACTAGTCCGGTCCATGCACGGACAAGTTTGGTCACCCGGACTATTCCGTGCCTGTACACCGGACAAGTCCGATTTTTCTGAACTCAACCCTAACCTTAATTCATCAATGCAAACT
The DNA here is from genome assembly GCA_036927565.1 of Tuctoria greenei. NCBI lineage: Eukaryota > Viridiplantae > Streptophyta > Magnoliopsida > Poales > Poaceae > Tuctoria > Tuctoria greenei. The sequence continues at coordinate 267,903,274 of JAYESD010000002.1, read as the reverse complement.
CTCTTGTCATCCATTCAATCCCTTGTCATCCATGCTTATCCATACTTGGTATAATCCATTCTTAGGGCATGTCGAGCTCTCACGACGAAGCTTCGGACTTTGAAGCCGAGATGGCCCAAGAAGCCCCTGTTCGGTCCTCGACAGACCAAAGCAAGAAGCGACCTTCCGAGCCAGCCCCCTTTCCACCTCAGTCTCAAAAGAGGGTGGCTCGACGCAAGGTGCCTGCTTCCAAGGCTACCGCTGGTGGTGGCCCTAGCTCATCGAGTGCCCACCTAGCCAAGGGCAAGGGAAAGGGGATAGCAACAGGCCCGATTGGCCCCCTAAAGATGTCAGCTCCAAAGCAAGGGGCTTGGGATCCCGCAGAAGAAAGGTTCAATGGGAAGGGCAGCGACTTGGCTGCAAAATTCAGAAGTGTTGATTGGTATGGCCGTCCGAAGCAAGCTGTCGATGATAGATTTTGGAGCAATTTCCATGCAGATTTCTACAAGTCTGTGTAACTCCCCATGAAGACACCTGTTGTGCGCAGCCAATGGATAAATTGGGCACATTTTGAGAAGATGGGCTGCTCATCATTTGTTGAAGTGGTGGAAGCAAGTGAGAGGCATGGCTTGAAGGATCTCTTTGCCTTCAGGAACAATTGGAATGATGAGGTCATAGCGCAGTTCTTTGCAACTTGCTATTTCTCCAGTGATGATGAAGAGAGTGTTACTTGGATAACTCACGGATCCAAGTATAGTATATCTTATGAAGACTTTGCAAGCCTACTACACCTTGACACCTCAAGCATTGACTCCTTGATCATCCACAACATTGGTGTCATCGAGAAGGAAATAATGAAGTTCCTCTATGAGCCCAACTCCAAGTTCAACCCCCCTCCACCAAGAACATGAAGCCATTCTTTGTGGTGTTGAACAGAGTTTTGAGGAAGACAATTGTCCCTAAGGATGGGGACGCTGGGAGTGTGCAGGGCTACCTCTGTACCTTGATGAGGGTCATAAGCAAGGACCGCAAGTTTGATGTGGCTGATTACATCTGGAACGATATGGTCAACATCTCTTGCACACCCAACAAGTCGTGTGGCTATGCTCCGTATCTTATGTTCGTGATTGAGAAAGTCACTGGGATAGAGTTTTTCAAAGATGTGGAACACCTTCCTTTGAGGCCCCAGATGCCTCAAAAGCCAAGCATTCAAGCTGCTCCTTCTCCGGCCTCCAGTCCTGAGGCTCCGGCGAGAGCGAGTGGAAATGCCGGGGCTACCCCTGCCAGTAGGGCAGCTCCTCAAAAAGGAGTTGCGAGTGGCATCTTGAAGTATCTTGCGGCCATCTTCGAATCTTGCCGCAAGACTGAGATCAGAAGTCACAAGCTCAACCAAAGGAGAAAAGCTGATATGAGATATGTGAAGGCAAATATCAAGCAGCTCAGTCAAAAAGCTGGAGATCGACCCCATTGGATCTGTAGTGATTTCTGAGGACTCCGACCCTGACTTCACCGAGCTCGGGCCCTTGACCCCCTCCGAGCTTGCCTACTTTGGCATTGGGGGCTCGAGTGGCCCCGCACCTCCTCCTCCTCCTCATCAGCCCGAAGACGAAGATGAAGACGATGAGAGGACAGACAGCGAGGCGTGAAGACTTTAGGAACCTCCTCTCCTTCTTTTTGGAGTCTTGATGCCAAAGGGGGAGAGATTGAGGGGCAGTCTTAGGTCTTAGGTCTTAAGCTTTTGTATGCGAGGAGAGAGCCTCCTTTATGCTTTTTGTCTATTTTGTGGGTTGTAAAATTTTATCATGCTCTTATGTTACTTAATGGTCCTGTGATGCAATGCTTTGAACTACTTGTGGATTAATCTATGAAATCTATGATTTTGCTCTTAGAATGACATATATGCTTGTTGTTAGTATGTTAATGTCAATTATGTCATTCTCTTCTTGTTTATTGTTTCAATGCACTTAGTTATGCATCCCACCATAAATAATGCACATATGGATCATGTATTCATTGCTTAATGTGTTTTTGAACACATATGTGCATACTTTATGAAAATCTCAACTTTTATCATATTTTGTAAAATCTCAATTGGTTGTCATCAATCACCGAAAAGGGGGAGATTGAAAGTGCATCTAGGAATCCCTTGTGGGTTTTGGATGATTTATTACAAGCAAATGAGATCCTAACCACTTTGTTGAGATGAGCACATGTTTTAATGTGAAAATAAGCAAAGTGCCAAAAAGAAGGGAGAATGAGGAGCAAGGTGGAGAAGAGCTCAAGGAACAAGTGTAGTAGATCATTGTGTGTGGAGTATGTTAAGGAAACACACCCTAAGAGCTCAAACACAAATAAACACACACATTGCACAAATTTATACAGGACCGGACTAGTTCGATTGACACCGAACTAGTCCGATATATCTCTGCACAAGATCGGACAAGTCCGATATCTCACCGCACTAGTCCGATACCTCTCTGACTAGAATCGTACTAGTCCTCCCCAGTGCGGACTAGTCCTCAAAACACTTCACTAGGTGCAAAAACTCGAACAAGTCCGATCACACACCGGACTAGTCCGATATCTTTCTGATGTCAATCGGACAAGTCCGATATTGGCCCAGACTAGTCCGAAAACCCTCTGACCTAAATCGGACAAGTCCTCCAAGTGCATACTTGTTACCCAATTTAGTTAGGGTTTTACTGATCCAGACAAGTCCGATGACTATTGGACTAGTCCGAAGATTTACAGAAGCAAAATCAGACATGTCCGCTCCTAGCCGGACTAGTCCGATATTTCGGGACACTTAGGGTTTGCTACACACAGCACACCAGACTAGTCTAGTATCCACCACGGACTAGTCCGATCTTCCTAAACCCTAACAGTCACTTTAGAAACCCCATATAAATAGAGGTGCATGGCCCAACTTTAATAGCTCTCAAACCCCTGCGCCGTCATACCTCCCAAGAGCCTCAAAAACACATCTCTCCATGAAATCAAAAGCCAAAAAGATCAATATCTTGAGGATACCCTTTGTAACATTGGAGAGACACAATTCATCACTCTTGAGCTCTTGGTTTGATTTCCTAACACACTCCTATGATTTTAATTGTAATATTTTGAGTGTGTTCTTGGTGGAGTTTTTCATTATAATCTAGGGGAGCCCTCAAAGTGTGAGAAGGCCCCTTGAATTTGGTTATTTACCCTTTGTGATAAGAGAAGAGGATTGTCCTTTGTGGCGATCCAACGAGGGTAGGGTTGGAGAAGACCCGATGCTTTTGTGGACTCCTCACCATGGATGTAGGTTGCCTCTGTGGGAGCCGAACCATGAGATAAATTGCTTGTGTTCTTGCTTTGTGTTCATCGTTCTTATTCATCACATCAATCTAGGGTTTCAATCAATCTCGCAAATTTTACGTTGATACATTAAATATAAGATTGACTTGTGGTATACCCTAGTACATAAGCTTGCAACACTTCAATTAACTGTATATTTCTGCTGCATATATCGTAGAATCAAATTAATCAATCAAACTTAATTAACCTAGTCGGTACACACCGGACTAGTCCGCACTTTACCGGACTAGTCCGATATCTCTAGTTTTGATCTGGTTGTTAAGTGTTGTAGGTTCCGAAAAATTTCAAAAAGGCCTATTCACCCCCCCCCCCAAGGCCACATTCAGGGCTGCTATTTCTAGTTTGAAAGTGAAACTAAGATTTCCGGAGAAAACTCTAAAAATATTTAAGTTACTCTCATTTGATTGGAAATACCTACCAAAGTCATATGATACATTACATTGATAGACCTTATGCATATGTTATTTGTCTTCACATTGAGATTTGTAGAACTAGTATAGACCTATGTGAGATTTTATTCATTACTTTTTGAATTCAAGAATTCACTTGCACATGCTATACTTCTACACTAGAAGTAAGCAAAATTCCACCATACCACCATTCCACAATAAAAAGAGAAACTTCGTATCCTTCATGCTTAATACTCTCTCAAAATTTATTGCATAAAAAGGAGTACAAGACATGGCTACAAGAAAAAGAAAAAGAAAATGCATGCTTACATCATAAGCATGAGAAAAAAAGAATATAGCCATGTTTCATCCCTGCAAAATAACAGAGTCCACTAGAAAAAGAGTCATCTCAAATATCCACATCCACTCCAGTCCATCACACATGCACAAGTCTTGAATCAAATAGTTTTGAATTGATTTCTTCTAAGGCTTGCTTTTTTGACATAGCAATATTATGTGCTACAAATATGCCTACTATATTCCCTACCAAGCTCCACATACAAGCCTTATTTAGAGAAAGAATTTAGGAAAATGCCTTGGTGAGGACATATTTCCACTACACATAAAGGAGAGACTGAGAGAATCAAATTGAGGTACTTAAAGTCTAAATTGAACTCTCAATAATTTGAGTGGAACTTGAATTCTAGGGTATGTGTGCTCCATTTGGTGTTCAATCTTTCAACCACCCGTGAATAGGAGAAGGCATAAGCCCCATAATGACTTGAGATGGGTGAAGTACCATGCCAATTTTTGCAATACTAGGTAGAGTATTCTGTTATGCACATGGTACATGTGACAAATAGAACATTGTATCAACTCCTGATCATCAACCTAAAGTCTTGACTTTGCTCGGGACGAGCAAACGATAAGCTTGGGGCAGCTTCTTAGCTGCTGTTATATATCAATTTCACCTGTCAATATAACTCAATTATGTGAAGGAATTGTTATTTCTTGCGCACATCACCTTTCTATTTAACCTATTTCCACTTGTCCTTGGAGAAATAGTGCATGCAGGGAATTATTGCATGAAATGAGGAAAAAGAGGGGGAGCAATCCTATAAAATACCATCCTAGCCAATCAAGCGATGACATGTGGCACGACATGGATCAAATGGCCCACAAACAAAAGTATCCAAGGCCATCCAATGTTGTATCACCCATATCAATAAATGGGACTTACCTGGAAGTCACCTCAAGGAAGCACACTGGAATTGGTCCTAGTTTCTGTTCGGCCGACTAGGAGGTTCGACCAACCCCTTCCTGGTGCCAAACTCAGTTAGCTTCGACGTATCGACTCCCTGTGATGTCTTGATCATGATGAAGACTGATTCGTGCGCTTTTGGTGGCGGGAACCGACCCTTCTCCACCTATAAATAGGACCCCCTACCATCACTTCACACACACACACCACTTGAGTATTCATCCATTGTATACACCATTATCCATAGGTTTAGAGGAGTTTAGGCTATAGAGAGGAGAGTCTCTAGTCCATAGTCCAAGTAGGAAAGGAGTAGAAGGAGTCTCTTCCCAATTCCTAATTGGGAAAGGTATGGATCTCATATTCTTTGCTCTTAATAAAGATGTCATCTTTAGTCTTCTATTGTTCATATACTTGGATGAAGTGTCTCTTGTATGATTGTGAATTCAGTATATGTGGTAGGAGTAGTATTTATGATTAGGCCATACCATTGTCATTATATCATCATAAACACTACAAACCTCCAATATAGTCTAATTGGCTATGACATGATTATGTTAATATGAATCACTTATGCTATGAATTAACATTGGTTCAAAGATTATTTATCTCATTGCCTTAGTATGGCTTGTGCCTAGGCTCTTAAGGTAATTACTTAATATGCTAGCATGGTGATAGGATAGATAAGTAGCATTTAATGTCTCATAGACCCACGGATTGAAGAGGTAGGCAGTTGGTGGTGACAGCCCTATCTGTCCTTTGTAATCCTCCATGTTCGGCTATTCCACAGACTCTTGGTGGGAGTCATCCTAGTAGCTAGGGGTAAACCTGTGCCCAATGTGTTAATCCACATGACATGAGAATTCATAATTGATATGATCATTAGTAACTAACTTAGGCTATGTATATGTACATTAGAAGCACAATAGGAGTATCTACCTAACTCTTAGCCTAGTCCCTCTTTACCTAATTTACCCCCCTTAGGATAGAATGCTCTTGTGTGTGTGACACTACCTCCAGAATATCATTTACCATCCTTGCTAAAACCCTACCTAGACCAACCTAGCCTCTCCATTTGATGATTGTTTTGCTTCCACCTAGTCTTCATTTGGAAGAATATAAATGACACCCTTTGGGAGTACTCTAAAAAGGGAAATGCTACATCGATAGATTTCATGCGCTTGCAGATTTATATCTGTGATTTAAAAACTATCAACAGGCATTTCTGACACCACTGCTAGGGATGATTTGTTTGTAGTGTATAGGAAATATCAACAGTGATTCATGTGCCTCCTTCAATATCGTCTCTCGGATATGCTTGACATTAGGCACGATAATTTGTTTCCCAAGCCATAGCGTGCCATTGTCATCTTCGTCAAACCTCCATTCTCCCCCTCTTGGATTTCTTCATCTGCCGTTTGACTCTCTCGTATTTCTTGTTCTAGTGTTGGGTTTACTTCCATTACTCCTATTTCATTCACAAATCTGAGATGCAATAGTTCAAACTCCTTACATAGCTCGAATGGTAACTCTCGAACAGTGAGTTGGTGGCTCGCTCCTTTTTTACTCAAGGCGTCTGCCACTACATTGGCCTTCTCTGGGTAATTGTTGATCCCCACACTGTAGTCTTTAATGAGTTCCAACCATCATCGTTGCCTCAAATTTAGATCCGTTTGCATGAATATGTACTTGAGACTGTTGTGGTCCGTGTAAATTTCACACATATGACCAAGAATGTAGTGCCTCCATATCGTCAAAGAATGTACCATGACTGCAAGTTTGAGATCATGTGTTGGATAATTCAGCTCGTGTTTCCTCAGTTGTCTTGATGCATAAGCTACTACTCGGCCTTCTTGCACCAATACACATCTAAGTCCTTGCCTTGATGCATCTCAATATACACCTATGCTTTTGCTCACGTCTGGTAATGTCAACACTGGTGCGGTGGTTAACCTCCTCTTTAACTCCTTAAAGCTATCCTCATAAGCCTGAGTCCATTTGAATGGTTTCTCCTTCATTAGTAATTTAGTCAAGGGATTTGCTATCTTGGAGAAGTCCTTATTGAAATGACGATAATATCCAGTCATTCCTAAGAAACTTAGAATTTCCTTCACATTCTGCGGCGAACTACACTTTAACACATCTCTCACTTTTCCTGGATCGATAGATACTCCTCCTTCGGAGATGATATGGCCTAATAGAATATCTCTCTCAACCAGAATTAGCACTTGTTAAACTTGGCATATAGCTGATGCTCTTGCAATTTCTGCAATGTGAGCCTTAAATGCTCTTCATGCTCTTCTTCGCTTCTCGAATACACCATGATATCATCGATGAACACTACGACGAACTGATCCAAATACTCCATGAAGACTTTATTCATGAGGTGCATGGAGTAAGCAGGTGCATTCGTCAACCCGAGTGACATAATGGTGTACTCATATGGCCCATACCGTGTTCGAAATGCTGTTTTGGGTACGTCTGCAGGTCTGTTCTTTAGCTAGAAGTACCCTGAACGAAGATCAATCTTGGAAAATATTCGAGCTCCCTTCATCTGGTCAAACAAATCTTCTATGTCAGACAATGAATACTTATTATTGATTGTCACCTCATTGAGACACCTATAGTCCACACATGTCCTTTGGGACCCATCCTACTTATTTACGAAGAGCACTGGGGCTCCCCATGGTGTAAAACTCGGGCGTATAAAAACCCTTTTTCTAGCTGCTCTTGAATCTGCTTCTTGAGCTCCACTAATTCATTAGCAGGCATCCTATATGGCCTTTTAGCTATAGGTGCAGTTCCAGGTATTAAATCAATGACAAACTCGATTTCATGATCAAGTGTCATACCTGGCAACTCTTCCGGAAACACCTCTGGATATTTGTGAACAATCGTGGTTTCCTCCGATGTCACACCTTTCACATGATTTAGCATTGCCTTTCCAATTGTCAGTTGAACTGCCTTGAACTCTATACTGACCCCTTCGTCATTGGTCAACTAGACCGTTCGTGTGGCACACTGGATCACTCCACTATGCTTCCATAGCCAACCCATTCCAAGTATTATGTCCAATACTTGCAAGTATCTCATAGTTCTGGACTCATGAGAAAATCTACCCCCCTTATTTTTAGACTTACTTTTGGACATATTGTGTCCATCCTCATCTTCCATGTAGCTTCGTTCGAAATAGAGAATCTTCTAGTCATGTCCATCTTCCATTGAAGTAGAGATAGAACGAGATAGAAAAGAGAGAGACAGACGGAATCCCCTGTGAAACCTATGTGTGGTGAATACATTGGCTATTACGATAAATGTTTTGAATACTGCCAAAACACCATTTTCAGCGAGGTCTAACTCTAGGTTCAAGCTCTGACAAGGTCCGACATGTTTTGAGTAGCTCCGACAAGGTCCAACAATAGGTTCGACATGTTTTGGGTAGCTCTGGCAAGGTCCGGTTAGCTTTGGCAAGGTCCGATGCAAGGTACGGTTAGCTTTGGCAAGGTCCGGCGTAAGAACTGGTTAGCTTTGGCAAGGTCCGGTGCAAGATCGCAGTGGTTCTGCTTTTAACTTGCAATGTCTCAAACTTGCTTTACGCTTATAGTAAGATTTGCTTAGTATTCATTTGCTAAGTTTTTGGTGTGTTTTGGTGGTTAAGGCTGGTATTATCTTGCTATGTTTGCAACATGCTTATGCGAGGTGCCCATGTAAGGTGTTGTGTTTTGATCGAAAGAATTGGTTGTTTTTTCATGTGCAGGTGTTGCTTGAGGTCAAGACATGGCTGGTGACGGGATCCATTGAACTAATATTAGGGATAAGATGAGGTTCAGCAACCAAGTTCGGGAGGAATTGTGGTTGAGTTGATCAGGAGGTCATGTAGCATGTTTGGATCAAGAACAATGCATAAGAAGGTATTGTGGACGTTGTTGGAAGGTGTTTGCACATGTGCAAGGAGTCCATGAATGTGGAAACATGGTCCAACGCATGATGAAGAGAAGTGGATGTAAAGAATTGGTCACTACTACAAAAAGCATTTTCACAGGCGATCCGTAAAAAAATACGGCTGTGGTGATGAATGATACAATAACTGCCTGTGATGACTAAACATCATAGGCGGATTTTAAGAAAACAATCACCTAGGTAAATACATTATTTTCTCAGGCGTCTATTAATTAAGAACCGCCTGTACTGTAACAAACTTCACAGGCGGTTTTTAATAAACCACTGCCTGGGTAAATACATAGTTTTCACGGGCGGTCATTGATTAAGAACCGCATGTCTTGGTTCAAACATCACGAGCGGTTTTTACTGAAGAACTGCCTGGGCAAAGTCATTGTTTTCACAAGCTATTTATTAATTAAGAACTACATGTGATGCTGATAAGCTCCTCTCAAGCTAGTCCCTTCACATCAAGCTCTTGTAGATGCAAGTAACACTCGGGACTCATCATTTGGATTGTTGGAAGCTTCAATTGAAGCCTAATGATACCTTGGATGGATTTTCCCATCCATTTGAAGGATTTATTTCCCTTCCGTCCATTTGAAAATCCTATGAAGATGCTCCTTTATCAGTTTTAATCGCTGAATATATTGACTAAAAATCAGGCCGCGGGTGAGGTGGTTATGGTTCGTTTATGGAAGGTTTAGAGTTTGTTTTGGTTAGATTTTGTGTGGGTCACGAAGTTAAGTTATTTTAGGAATGTGGGATATATTCCTAAGTTTTTTTCAAGTCCAAAGATTGCTTCTATCTGTGTATGGAAGATTCTTGAGCAGTTATGGAAAGTTTCGTCTAATGCTGAGTAGGATTGGAGTCCTAGTTTGGATTAGGTGCCTTAGGGCTGGTTATATAAGCAACGGAGGCCAGAGCTCATGATAAGACGACTTTGGGTTGTTCCTCTTGTGTTTTGATCAATAAAATTCGTAGTTTGAAGGAGCTTTTATGCCTTGTTTGCCCAACTTGTTTCGGACAAGTTTTTCTCGTCGAGGTTCTGCACAACATTACATTGCTTCGGTGGTTTTATCATAACTCGAGTTTTACAGATCCAATTGACGTGATTCTTTTTGGGTTGTCTTTACATATTTATTATCTATCATCTGTGAAAATTTCACTATCACTGGATTTGTGGTTTCTGATCTACACGAGTTTCTTTCCAGTATTGCAGATCTGTTTTTACTCGGATAGAACAGATTGACCTTTGTCCGATCTTTTGATCATAACTTGAGTTTTTCTCGACATTTTTACATGATTCTTGTTGTTGTGTCTTCGTGAATTTATTCTCGATAATATCTACTACTTTTGGCATGGTTGAACATGTTTAGATCAGCTGCACACACAGTTTCATAACAGATGGATTTTCTGCTGAGGGGTTTTTCGTTTCTTTTGTTGAAAAAGTTTTAATCTACCATTCACCCCCTCTGGTAGATTTTCACGTGCTCTTCGATCCTACATCCCCAACTATATGCATCAAGGCATATGGAAATAAGCAACTCCTTTCTATTAAATAAACCCTGTATGAGGATATGGACAAGTGATGAAGCATCCCACATCTCTCTACTACGTGCAGATGTGGACAACTCACCAAAGCGCTCCACAACGCACACCAAGCACACAAACAAGAAATCACACAATCAGCACACCAAATCCAAGTGAGAACTAATGATTTAGGATGGACTAGGGATGGGGTCATCAATGTGTGAAGTGGTAGTCTGTGCGAGTGTGGAACATAGGTCTAGTCAACATTCTATTTCAGCAGCAAGAATGGACAAGGGAAGACATGACAGCAGTGAGACATAAGCGGAAAATTCGATTTCAGTGCAGCAGCCATAAAACAAGGTAAGAGGGTGTGCTTTATCTCAAAAAGATGGAAAAGAGGTAAAATTTGCAGTAGCAGCAAAAGCACCAGTTTTCCCACAATGTATGATTAGTGGAAAGCAAAAAAGTGCAAAAACATGTAAATTTGAAAGAAAAAGAAGTCCTAAGTTGTCTGTGTCGAAGATTGGATGCAAAGCTAGAATCTTGACGTCTAGGGCTTGTTGAAGATGAGTTGATGAAGGTTTGATGATGAAGAACGTCAATTGTCAAAAATTGATGAAGATCAATCTTGATTGATCCTTCTCCCTCTTCTCCTCCTCTTTGCTTCTGGACTTCCTCTTAACGTGGGCGCAAGGCAAAAGATGGCAGCAAGGGTTTTCAATGGTGATGGAGAGGTGTGGGGTATTGGGTTGCTTATATAGGGGTGGAGAGGTAGGGTTTTGGGGTGAATTCCAAGTGGATTTCGGTGGGGGACGAGTAGGGGTCGAGGTGAGGTCCACTTGGTGTCCTCTGAGGTTCGGCACGAAGTTCTTAGGCACAATTAAGGCAATTACCCGATAACCAATCATGGGAGACAAATAGAATCCGAATTGGATTCAGGCCGGACTAGTCCGCAATAGGGACCGAACAAGTCCGCTTCGCAACAGAGAGGTTCTCGGACAATTCCGGTATGTGTGGCCCGACAAGTCCGTCTTGGATCAGAAACTATTTTGGACAAGTCCGGTTCACTGGTCGGACAAGTGCGGAGTTGCAAAGCAAAAGTCTTCCGGACTGAAAATTGGACAAGATCGGACTAGTCCACTTGGGATTGGACAAGTTCAGAGAAACATCAAAAACTTGATCGGACTAGTCCGTGCAGTGTGTAGGACAAGTCCGTAGTCCTGAAGAAACTGAATTTCTAAAACAGAAAGGGAACACTGGTCCAGTCCGGGTTGGAGGCCGGACGAGTCCGTTCCCTGACAGATTAAGCCTAAATTCATTTCAATCTTGTTCAATTTTATGTTAATTAATGTTAATCATGCATGAAAATGAAGGTGTTACAAAAAGCCTTTGATGACAAGACCAGGGAGATCTACGAGCATGCCAATAAGGTCAATGAAGTGGCAGATAGTCGCTCCGAGAGTCTCAATGTTGTGAGGGAACAACTCCTCAAGCACCGATATGATCTTGATAATAAGGAGAACGAGCTCCAAAAGAGAGAAGATGAAATCTCTCAGAAGTTAGAACGTGGTGAGTAGGACTTGGCTGACCGCGTTGAGAAATTCAAGTCCTGGTGCGAAAAAGAAAAGCACCAAGCATGGTTGGCAGGGGAAGGAGTCAGCAAAAGAGAAAATGTTGTCTCTGCTAGGGAGGACAAGGTGAAGGCAAAACAAAAGGACCTTCCAGAAAGGAGGGCTCGCTTGCACCTTCGAGAGAAGCAAATCGCTAACCAAGAGGGGCTGCTGGCTGAATGGATCCAGCAGCACGCTAAAGAGGTCGAGCGGTTCTCGAACGAGGGTGTTGACGGTTGTTATATACCAATTTCTCCCATTAATATAACTCAATTATGTGAAGGAAATATCATTTCTTGCACACATCACCTTTATATTTAACCTATTTCCACTTGTCCTTGGAGAAAATAGTGCATGCAGGTATTTTATGCAGAATTGAAGTGAAACAAGGGGATGCATCCTATACAATTTCATTCTAGCCAATCACGCATCACCACGTGGCACCACATGGATCAAAAGGCCCACAAACATAAGTATCCGATGCCATCCAATGGTGTAGCACCCATATCATGGAACAGGACCCACATGTCAGTCACCTGGAGGAAGCACAGCCCCAACGGGGCCAAGACCAGGTCGGCCGACCCCCCTAGTCGGCCGACTAGGTCCTGGCGCCAAACATGGTCAAGCGCCACGTGTTGGCTCCTCCCGGCTTGAAGAAGTCAGTGTTGACTGATTCGCGCGCTTTTGGTGGCGGGAACCGACCCTTCTCCAAGCTATAAATAGGACCCCTCACTTCAACACACACAACTTGAGCATCATTCTATTGTATACACTAGTTCTCTTAGTCCTTAGTGGAGTTAGGCTATAGGGAGGAGAGCCTCTAGTCCCAAGTCAAGGTTGGGTAAGGTATGGCTCATGTATCTTTTCTTATATTTGTGACTTTATGCATAATAAGGATATTATCTTTAGTCTTCTTTTATTCATATACTTGGATGAAGTGTTTCTTGTTTGATTGTGGATTCCATGTATGTGGTAGGAGTAGTCTTTATGATTATGCCATATCATCTTAATCTATCGTCATAAACACTACAAACCCCCACTATAGTCTAATTAGTTAAGTATGATCATGTTAATATGAATCACTTGTGCTATGTATCAACATTGATTCAATGATGATTTAGTTCACTGCCTTAGGATGGCTTGTGCTCGGGCTCTTAAGGTAATTACTTAATATGCTAGCATGGTGCTATGATAGGAGGTAGCGTTGAATGTCTCGTAGACCTACGGATTGAAGAGGTAGGCAGTAGGTGGTGACAACCCTATTTGTCCTTTGTAATCCTCCATGTTCGGCTATACCACAAGCTCTTGACAGGAGTTGCCTAGTGCTGCTAGGGGTAAACCCATGCCCGATGTGTTGAACAACATATCATAAGTATTCACCATTGACATGCTCATTAGTATCTAACCTAGGCTATGTATATTAGAAGCATTGTAGGAGCAACTCCCCAACTCTTAATCTAACCTCCATTAGGACCCATTTACCCCTTCAAATAGTTTGCTTAGGTGTGTGTAACACTACCCATATATTATCAACTTACCCCTGTCTTGATAATTGATTAGTGTACCATAGCTTGGTCATAATAGTAGTGTTTACTTTACTCCATTCCCTTCCTTTGGGATAAATATGATACCCTTCGGAATACTCTTGGGTGAAATACTACACGACAGTTTCCGTTCGCTTGCGGACCTCATATCTTTTGAGAGATGATCTGTGATGTTAGTAGCTGTCAATAAGCATTTCTGGCGTCGTTGCCGGGGAAGGCAAAGGAAGTGAAAGATAGCTATCTCTTATGATTAAGCTATAGGTACTAGTAGTTATTAGACATGATTACCCTTATTTGTTTTCTCCTTTTGTGGTGAAAACAGGGTAGTGTTGGCTAACCCATTTCATGGGATGGCCGGCGAGGACGCTAGTGCTCAATTGCAAGATGATTCATGGGGTATCTCAATAAATGTCCGCTAGGCAACACCATTGCCTTTTGCAGAAGAATTTCAGCTTCCAGTAGGAGCCAAAGACATCCATTCCCAAGCTTGGGAGAGGCTCTAAGAGTTCTTCTTGGTTTGCCTCCACCATTGGATGGATAGTTGGCTCCTCATCTAACATTCATGTCATTGGTTGGTCCATCGATCCATGACCACATTTGTGTTGGAGCTGAAGGAGTCCTATTCTCATTCATCATGGATGAAAATATGGTCTCTACTTAAGGGGAGGATCAAAGAGTGCTCTAGTTCCATTTGCTTGGCAAGCACACCACTCAACAAGGTGGACATGCTAGATATGGAACTACACCTCCCACTAAAGTATCATGAAGACCAAGCCAATGGAGGAGTGTTTGGATGATCCAAGCCATGGATATTCACATGATTTGTGAAAATCCATGTCATCATGAGCCACTTTGAGAATCATTTCCCTAAGACACATGAAGATTCTTCCTTTCAAACACAACTCCAATGGCTATCACCAACAAGGAGGTCAAGGGTGGAATCAATATCACCCTTGTAATCAAGGAGGCTATAGGGATTTTAAGGGATTCAAGTTCAACAAGCCTACATTGAAGTATCTTGTCTATGACCAAGCAAGAAATCAAGACAACATTCACATGGAGCTCTTGACCAAGGGCAAAAAACTTAAAGAGCATTCGATATCCAATAAATCTCACAATCACTTGTTGGGATTCCTACCTTTCGACTGAGCCCGTGTAACTTAGGGCAAGTGACATTGTGGATGAAGCGTTTCTTGTTTGATTGTGGAGTCCACATGTCATCGTGCCCAAGGAAGCTTTCGATCTATGATAAAAGTATGGGTTGACCTTAAGGAATGTCAGGAAGGTTGAAGTGACACCCCTAAAAGAAGGACAAGCCTCACTATGCTCATGATAGAATATCTTCAAGAGGAAAAAGCTGTCACTACATCAAAAAGTCTTTATCAAGATGATGGAGAGGCTTGGGCCACCATGTGGCCCACATGTCCGAATGACATGCTAAAGGAGATTTGGCATGACAAGCAAGAGAAGTTGTCCACATCTTTAACTTCGGGGTTGTACAATAAATCATCGCACTAAATAGGACGGACGTAAGTCCCACTCATCGGACTTTCAAAATTCGGTGAGTCCTTGCCAACAGGTTAATTGGTAGTTATCTCATATTGATTTCCCAAATTGCATATTTGAATCGAATCTTGCATTTGCATTTAGCATGTTTGAATTTTCACACTTGCATGTTGGAAAGTAAAATTTCCAACCTTCCTAAAACTAAAATTTTAAATTAGGAAATAAATTTATTTGGATATGAACCTTGGGCATAACCATTTGAATTCATATACCTAATTCAAACAAAAAATATTTCCCCTAATATTCATAGCAGTCACAAGTTATTTCATGTTGGGCAAAACAATTTGGCAAAGGGTACAACATGCTTTTGAGCTAATTTAACCCGTTTTCCAGTTGTTTTGTTTGTTTTTGATTTTAGTGTAGCCAAGACAAAATTTGTAAATAGGTTGGAAGGCCACATCAAACGCATATCCCTCCATCGATCTCATTTTGAGTTCATGGTGGAGGAATGCTCAAGATGGTGGCCCAATGGAGGAGTAAAATGAAGCCCAACCTCAACTTGGCATTGAACATGAAGGCTACACCAAAATCCATGGTCGTGGATTTCTCACACAACGACCTTCAACCAAAAATGCTCTGGTACAAGTTTAAAATTTTTTGTCATTTGAATTGAGTTAGGATTGAATGATTTTTGCTTACATTGGCAAGGAAGGTTTACATATTCTTATTATTCAATTCTTATGCATCCTCACAGGAGTAAGCGTTGGCATTACTCTTTTTGATTCTTCAAAAAGAAATGTCAACTTAGTTGGGAATAAATTTAAACAAGTACCTAGAATTTCATAAGCATTGCTAAAATTGACTTAGACATTTTCTTCCTAGGTAATGCTTATGGAATTACTTAATGGTTGATTTGGTATGAAGCAACCTAGGAATAGTGATGTCCATAATTTTGATTTGAAACTCATTCATGCATGGATCACTAAATTTCAAATTCCTAGACAATAAATGAAAAATGTTCAGGAGGATAAAATTTAGAGTCTTGTTTTCCATGATCTAAATGATACCATTTGCTCTTGTAAAAAAACTATCATGGTTAGAAAATTTACAAGGTTAAGGGATCCATATAGTGTATCACTTGCATTGCTTTGAGTAGGAGCTTTAGAAAATGTGCAAATTGTTCAATCCACAAAGCCCCACTATTGTGAATGAATCATACATTGTTCATGAATACACTTGGAATTGGACCCAATGCATCTTTGGTCTTGTTCTTCCCCGTGCATTCAAATGAAGATTCAGTTACCTAACCTGAAAATTCATTTGTACAAGTATCGGGAGCTAACCATCCCTCTCTATCATAGAGAGGAAGTGTGCAGTAGTAAAACAACTATGCAGGCATTCAAAGATCCGATTGTTAAAACCCTAAGAGGATTCCATTTCAATATATCTTGGCCAAGGAGTAAATTAGGATGGTTGTTACCTATCGGAAATTAAGCCCGAAGGTCAACCATAACTATACGAGACCGGAAATTTGACATGGAAACCCTCCTTGAGCAACCAATGGGCTTCTACGAATATGTGACAACATTATACTCTCAACTATTATAAGTACTCATTCAAGCTCAAGGAAATTGCCACCATCATTGGGTGTAAGTTATTTCTTTGTGGCTAAAAGGTACGATGTACCTTAACCAAGGAATGACAAGATCACATCCAATGTATATTGGGTGCAAGTTGTTCCTATGTGGCTAGAAGGTATTTTACACCTTAGCCAAGGAAAAACGGATCACACTCTACCCATATTGAGTGCACGTCATCCCATTGTGGTTATAGGTATGTTGTACCTTAACTAAGGAATAACGGGTCATACTCAACACATGTTGGGTACATGTCACTCCTTTATGGCTAAAGGGTATCATTACCCTAGCCAAGGAATGACGGATCACACCCAATGCATGAGTGGTACAAGTTATTCCTTTATGGCAAGAAGGTATGATACACCTTAGTCAAAGAATGACAGAACACAATCAACCATGTTGAGTGTACGTCATTCCTTTGTAGCCAAGGGATATCTTTACCTTAGCCAAGGAATAACAAAGTACATCCAACCTATGGAAACCTTGAAGTGTGGGTGAGCGACATCGACAACACTCTCCTCGACCACACTCATGAAACCCATGAAAGGCAATCCAACATCGACACTTAACCCTCCAATGTCAAAGCCATGCTGCAACAAGTTTAGACCAACCTTATGGCCTACATCCGTCGTTAGGGTTCCACCCCCTATCACATACCTTGAACAAGAACAAGCTTGGGGGAGGACGCCCACTTGAGGTAACTTGTATAACATCCCATTTGCATCCCATTATTTTATTTATTTCTTTCCCCCACATTTGCATCTAAAAAAAAATAAAAAAAGATTAATAATAAAGTAGCATAGGTTTTTTTTAAAATAAAATAAAAGATGTGTGGTAAGAATGATTTGGAATTCACATAGATGAAATGATGAATAGTTGCTCTGTTTTAATTTTCCTAAGTCCCTAGTTTACAACTTACTACTCTCCAAAATATTGCTTTCATTGGCTAGAATTACTTTTGCCTTGATTTAGAAATTGTGGGTAGCAAAAACTTAATCCATTCTAAGTTGTTGTGAGGTATGATATAGTGATAGGGATGCTATTCCTAGTTTGAAAGTGAAACTTAAATTTTCAGAGAAATTCTAAAAACATTTAAGTTGTCCTCATTTGATTGGAAATATCCACCAAAGCCATATGATACATTACATTGATAGACCTTATGCATATGATATTTGTCTTCACATTGAGCTTTGTCAAACTAGTATAGACCTTTGTGAGATTTCATTCATTACTTTTTGAATTCAAGACTTCACTTGCACATGCTATACTTCTACACTAGAAGTAAGCAAAATCCCGTCATACCATCATTCCATAATAAAAAGAGAAACTCCACACCCTTCATGCTTAGTACTCTCTCCAAGTTTATTGCATGAAAAGAGAGTAGAAGACATGGCTACAAGAAAAAGAAAAGAAAATGCATGCTTATATCATAAGCATGAGAAAAAAAAGAGAAGAAAAAATGGTAGCCATGTTTCATCCCTGCAAAATAAGAGAGTTACATGTATAGTAGTCATCTCAAATATCCACATCCACTTCCACTCTATCACACATGCACAAGTCTTGAATCAAATAGTTTTGGACTGATTTCTCCTAAGGCTTGCTTTTTTGACTTATCAATATTATGTGTTGCAAATATGCCTACTACATTCCCTACAAAGCTCCACATACAAGCCTTATGTAGAGGTAGGTTGACTGTAGGCAAAATGCCTTGGTGAGGAAATATTTCCACTAAACACAAAGGAGAGACTTGAGAGAATCAAATTGATATACTTAAAATCTAAACTGAACTCTCCAGAATTTGATTGGAACTTGATTTCTATGGTATGTGTGCTCCATCTGCTGTTCTATCTTTCAACCACCCATGAATAGGAGCAGGCATAAGACCCATAATGACTTAAGATGGGTGAAACATCATGCCAATTTTTGCAATACTAGGTAGAGCATTTTGTTGTGCACATGGTACTTTTGAAAAAATATAACATTCTAGCAACTCCTTATCATCAACCTAATGTCTTGACTTTGCTCGGGACGAGCAAAGGATAAGCTTGGGGGAGTTTGTTGACGGCTGTTGTATACCAATTTCACCCGTCAATATAACTCAGTTATGTAAAGGAAATATCATTTTTTGCACACATCACCTTTCTATTTAACCTATTTCCACTTATCTTTGGAGAAAATAGTGCATACAGGTATTTTATGAAGAATTGAAGTGAAACAAGGGGATGGTTCCTATAAAATATCATTCTAGCCAATCAGGCATCACCACGTGGCACCATATGGATCAAATGGGCCACAAAAAGAAGTATCCGAGTCCATCCAATGGTGTGGCACCCATATCATGGAATGAGACCCACTTGTCAGTCACCTGGAGGAAGCACAACCCCAACGGGGCCAAGACCAGGTCAGCTGACCCCCCCCCCCCCCCCCCCCCCCCCTAGACGGCCGACTAGTTCCTGGCGCCAAATGCTATCAAACGCCACGTGTTGGCTCCACCCGGCTTGAAAAAGTCAGTAGTTACTGATTCACACGCTTTTGGTGGCGAGAACCGACCCTTCTCCAAGCAATAAATACAACCCCTCACCCCTCACTTCAGCACACACCACTTGAGCATCATTCTGTTGTATACACTGTTATCTTAGTCCTTAGTGGAGTTAGGCTATAGGGAGGAGATCCTCTAGTCCCAAGTCCAAGTTGGGAAAGGTATGGCTCATGTATCTTTTCTTATATTTGTGACTTTATGCATAATAAAGATATTATCTTTATTCTTCTTTTATTCATATACTTGAATGAAGTGTTTCTTGTTTGATTGTGGATTCCATGTATGTGGTAGGAGTAGTCCTTATAATTATGCCATATCACTCTTAATCTATTATCATAAACACTACAAACCCCCACTATAGTCTAATTAGTTATGATTTGATCATGTTAATATGAATCACCTGTGCTATGTATCAACATTGGTTCAACGATGAATTACTTCATTGCCCTAGGATGGCTTGTGCCCGGGCTCTTAAGGTAATTACTTAATATGCTAGCGTGGTCCTAGGATAGGAGGTAGCACTGAATGTCTCGTAGACCCACAGATTGAAGAGGTAGGCAGTAGGTGATGACAGCACTACCTGTCCATTGTAATTCTCCATGTTCGGCTATGCCACAGGATCTTGGCGGAAGTCGCCTAGTGTTGCTAGGGGTAAACCCATGCCCGATGTGTTGAACAACTTAGTATAAGTATTTACCATTGACATGCTCTTTAGTATCTAACCTAGGCTATGTATATGTATATTAGGAGCATTGTAGGAGCAACTCCCCAACTCTTAATCAAACCTTCGTTAGGACCCATTTACCCCTTAGAATAGATTGCTTAGGTGTGTGTCACACTACCCATATATTCAACTTACCCCTGCCTTGATAATTGATCAGTATCCCATAGTGTCGAAGCATGTGAACGAGACTTCCCCCGGTACTACTAAATGTAGCCCACGGAGGTTCTTTTATCGGTTTGGGTACGTGGAGATCTTAAACAAGATGATGATATAGAGGATTTACGTGGTTCGGGCCGCTTGAGCGTAATACCCTACTCCACGGGATGTGTGTTGTGGTATTGAGGACTTAGCAATGCTTGTGTACCTCTGAGATTGGATCAGATTAGCCCCTGCATATCGTGTAGCGCAGTCCTTTTATAGTCCAAGGACTGACTGTTACAACATTTGCCTGGCCCAACATGTGGCCTTGGCATATTTAATCACCTAATACACAATATATGAGTATTAAGCATGATTAATAGGGTGATAACATGCCTTAATGGCTGCGTTACTCCTATTAACAATCCACTGATCATGTGTCATTAATATAACATTAATGACACGTAATCAGGTCTTGTAACTGCTGCTTTAACTGTTCCTTGAATGTCTGTGCTGTTGGAGATCTGCCAATATTCCCGTTGGTATAAGTTCCGGAAGACCCACACGTGGTAGCTCTGGAGCTTCCCTTCGCGGTGAGATGGGTGTAAGACCTACGTGTGCTGAATACATTGGCTTGTAGTGAATACACATGGTCTTGATGATAAAAGTTTTAAATATCACCAAAACACCTTTTTAGCAAGGTCCGACCATAGGTCCGGCTTGTTTTGGGTAGCTCCGGCTTTGTTAAATGCTAGGTCCGGATTCTTGGTAAGGTCCGACTAGCTTTGGTTAGCTCCGGTGAGCTTTATCTTTAGCTCCGGCATGTCTTTGATAGCTCCGGCATATACTTGATAGCTCCGACATGCTTTTGCTAAGCTCCGACGTACTTTGTCTAGCTCCGGTTTTGGGTTGACTAGTTTTGACTAGTTATTGGTAAGCTCCGGTGCTAGGATCTACTAGCTTTGGTAAGCTCCGGCGCTAGGTCTACTAGCTTTTGTTAGCTCCGGCTCAAGCTCCGGGTTGCTGTGGCAAGGTCCGGAACTTGACTGCAGTGCTTCTGCTTTTCATTTGAAATGTTTCGTACTTGCTTTACATTGTTGGAAAGATTGCTTAGTGTTCATTTGCTAAGTTTTTGGTGTGTTTTGGTTGATATGGATAATATTGTGCTACTGTGGTTTTGCAACATGCTTATGTGAGGTGCTCATATAAGGTGTTGTGTTCGGAACTAACTTGAGTCAAGTCGAGGACTTGGGCTCGTATGGATTGGTTGTTTATTCATGTGCATGTGTTGCTTGAGTTCAAGTCATGGCTGGTGACAGGATCCATTGGACTAGTCTCAGGAGGAGATGAGGTTCCAACAACCAAGTTCGGGAGGAACTGTGGTTGAGCGGGTCAGGAGGTCGCGCAGGATGATTGAATCAAGGGCGGTGCATATGAAGGTCAAAGGAAGGTGTTTGCACGTATGCATGAGGTGCATGACGTGGCAATATGCTTCTAGAGACGGATTATGGAAGGAAGATCTGATCGGAAGGATCGGATCGTATCGGTTGAAGACTTAGGCTGCTAGCGGAGTTGGTTATGGCTCGGTATGGAAATATCGAGTTGGTTATGTTAGGATTTCGTGTGAGTCACGAATTTGGTTTGTTTAGGAATGTGGGATGCGTTCCTAAGGTGTTTGGAAGTCTTAAGATTGCTTCTATCTGCGTATAGAAGAATCTTAAGCAGTTATGGAAAGTTCCGATTGTGATCGGATTAGGATTGGAGTCCTAGTTGAGATTAGGATGGCCTAAGGGCTGGTTATATAGGCGAGGGAAGGCCAAAGCTCGTGCAGATGACTTTGGGGCTGTTCCTCTTGTGTTCTATTAAATAAAATTCATAGTTTGAAGGAACTTTTGTGCCTTGTTCGTCCGACTTGTTCCAGATAAGTTTTACTCGTCGAGTTTCTGGACAGCACTACCTTTCGTCGGTGGTTTTATCATAACTCGAGTTTTATTGATCCAATTGACGTGATTCTTTTTGGGTTGTCTTCACAACTTGATTTTATATCATCTGTCAAAATTTCACGATCATTGGATTTGTGGTTTTCGATCTACACGAGTTTTTTGCAGCATTCCAGAAACTGTTTTTCTCGGGTAGGTCAGACTGACCATAGTCTGATCTTTTGATCATAACTTGAGTTTTTCTCGACGGATTTGAATAATTATTTTTGTGTTGTCTTCGTGACTTGATTCTCTCTGATAACTATCACTTTTGTAATGGTGAAACACGTTTAGATTAGTCTCACACACGATTTCTTTAAACAGATCTTTTTCTACCGAAGGGATTGGGGTTTAATTGTTTCCGCTGCGTAAGATTTTTAAATCTACCATTCACCCCCCTCTGGTAGCTTTTCACGTGCTCTTCGATCCTACAATTGGTATAAGAGCCACGGTGCTCTAATCTTTGTGATTGTACGTGTTTTTGACTAATCATCATGGAGAAGTACTCCGCCAAACCTTGTGGGTTTGCTGGTATTGATTTCCAGGTTTGGAAGGCACGCATGGAGGCTTTCATCCAGGCACAAGGCTTTGCAATATGGGAAAAGGTGTACAAACCTTACGAAGTCCCGCCTAACGATCAAGTTACGGCTACGAACCTCCGGGACGTCGACAACAACAACAAAGCACGAAACTTGATCATCCAAGGACTCACTCAGAGCGACTTTGATCGTGTCGCGCACCTTCGGTCAGTATACGATGTTTGGAGAGCTCTCTGTGATTATCATGAAGGCTCCAATACAATCAAGGAGGTCAAACAAGATATGTTCAAAAAGGAATATATGCGTTTTGAGATGCAACCAGGTGAGTCTATCGATGACCTCTTTGCTCGTTTCAATAAAATTCTCAGCAACTTGCGTAGCGTGAATGTTAATTTTTCTGATGCTGAGAATGCTAGTCAACTTCTTAGTGCATTAGACATGACAATTTGGGAGATGAAAGTAACATCGATTTGTGAATCAACTGTCATGAGTTCTCTTACATTAGATGTACTTTTTTCTAAACTAAAAACTCATGAAATTGACATCCTAGCACGTAAGAACCCAAATAAGTCTATTGCATTTGTCTCACAACGTGATATATCTAGCACCGGCCAATCATCATCTTGCAATACTCTTGCCTTGTTGTCCTTGCTAACCCTGGAACAGATCGAAGAATTTCCAGAAGAGGAGTTGGCACTCATCTCTACTAGATTCTCAAAAGCATTGCAAAATGTGAGAACTAGAAGGAGAGGAAGCTCCGGACCTCAACGCTGTTTTGAATGTGGTAAAATAGGACACTTTCGTACAGAATGCCCTAACCTTTCAGGTCCGACCACCCGGGAAGAAAAACAAAGCAAGGTTCGGACCTCCTCTGGAAACTCCAACAAGAAGAAGAAGGGTACCATAGGACGCAAGATGATTAAAAGCTTCATCACCGCACTTCAAGAACTTAGTTCAAGTGACATTGACTTTGAAAGTGATGAAGAGAATGATGACCTGGCCAACATATGCTTCATGGCGGCAAAGCAAGATCAAGATCAAGTCAGGAGGAAGCGGAACACAACAATGACGATGATGAGGTATGTTCAACCTGTAATGAAATGTGTGATGCTATTTCTCGTGCCACTGTTATTGTCAAGAAAAAGGACAAAAAGCTTAGGGACAATGCTGCTAAAATTGAGTCACTAGAATCTGAAATTAATCGTTTGAAATCCTTAATTCCTAGTGACGATTCTTGTTCCTCATGTGACTTAATATACGAACAATTGTCCTCCCTAAGAAGTGCACATTCCTCCACTCTAGACAGACTTGATGAAGAAATTGAAAAGAACAAAAAGCTTGCTGCACTTAGTGATAAAAACTTAAAAGATGCTTCTTGTTCTACAGATGATTTGCATTGTTCTGCATGTGAAAATCTTGATAAGAAACTAAAAGATGCAATGAATGAAATTTCCATTCTGAACAATGCTTTACGATCTCATGAAGTTAAAAATTGTTCCAATTGCAAACTAAAAGGAAAAACTTCATGTGCAAACTGCCTAGACTTGTCTAAGAAACTTGATGACATGAATAGGACACTAGGTCGGTTTTGTAATGGGAATAAGAATCTAAACTTGCTGCTGAATTCTTCCAAGTCTTGCAAAGATAAAACTGGTTTAGGTTTTGATTCTCATGCTCATACTAAGGCACATACACCTAAAATTGTAAAGTCATTAGGAAGTGGTTTGATTCAAACAGTTCCTAAACAAATCGGAGTGGTTTTCAAATCTGCAGGAGTGTTGCCTCATTCGGTTTCAAATAAAAATATTGCTTGCTCATCTAGACATGAACACAAAGTTAAATTTCTTTGTACCTTCTGTGGTAGAGATGGTCATGTCATAGATTTTTGTTATAGACTAGCTAAACAACAGAAAAAGGAAAGAAAAATTGCTAGATCTTATAACTCTCATGCACTTAGAAAAACACAACCTGCTTTAGTGAGTCAGAAATTTGAAAAGGTAGCTTCCGGACCTTCTGGTAAGAAATCCGCAAAAGCAGCTCCGATAGTTCCGATAGCTCCGAGAGCTCCCGGATCATCTGTTGTTCCCTCCGGAGCTTCAGTTTTTGCCTCCGGACCTTCTGCTTTTACCTCCGGAGCTACTGGTTTTCACTCTAAACAAGTTACAACTTCTAAATCAATTGTTAAGAAAAGAAAACCTCAATCTTTGACTCATAAATCTGCTGTTATATCTCAGCTTTCGCGTGTTTTTCCTACTGCACGTCGTGTAACTCAGTACTGGATACCTAAATGCCTTTTGACTAACCCCAGTATTGAGTCATCGACGTATTGTGCTTCTATGTAGGTTACACGTTTGAGGAAGGAGAAAATTTGGATTGTGGATTCAGGTTGCTCACGCCACATGACCGGTAACAAAGATTGGTTCTCCTCCCTCTCTTTTGTGTCACGTGTAGAGAATGTTACTTTTACCGATAATTCTTCAACTCCTATAATTGCTAAGGGTTCGGTTAAAGTAAATGATCACTACACTTTGAAGGATGTGGCACTTGTCAAAAATTTGAAATACAACTTGCTTTCTGTTTCACAGTTGCTAGATGAAAATCTAGAAATTATTTTCAATAAAAACTGCTGCAAAGTTGTAGGTTCAAACAGTGAGCTTATTTTTAACATGTCTCGGTTTGGTAGAGTTTTTATAGCTGATTTTGATATGTCTTCTAAGCATAGGTGTCTAGTTGCTAATGATTCAAAGGACTTATATTTTTGGCATCGTAGACTAGGTCACGTAGGCTTTGATCACCTAACGTGTGTTAGTGCTCTTGATCGCATACGTGGGTTGCCTAAGCTTAAAGGGGACAAAGAAATTGTGTGCTCTTCTTGTAGACATGCTAAGATGGTTGCAGGTTCACATACTCCTCTCTCAATAATCATGACAACCGAACCATGTCAACTTTTGCACCTTGACACCGTAGGACCTTCACGTGTTCAATCCTTCGGAGGTAAATGGTATGTTCTTGTTATTGTTGATGATTATTCTAGATACTCTTGGGTTTACTTTATGGCGTCTAAGAATGAAGCTTTTAGTCACTTTAGGACTTTATTTCTTAGATTATCAATTGATCACCCAGGATCTTTAAAGGCAATTAGAAGTGATAACGGAACTGAATTTAAAAATCAATCTTTTGATCACTTTTGTACTGAAAATGGAATAGATCATCAATTTTCTTCACCATATGTACCACAACAAAATGGTGTTGTAGAAAGAAAGAACAGAACCTTAGTTGAGATGGCTAGGACTATGCTTGATGAATATCAAACTCCTAGGAAATTTTGGGCTGATGCGTTAGCAACCGCTTGTTATGTCTCAAATCGTGTTTTCTTGCGTGCTAAGCTAGGTAAAACACCATATGAGCTCCGGTTTGGACATAGGCCTAGTGTTACACACTTTCGGGTTTTTGGTTGCAAATGCTTTGTTAAGAAACATGGTAATCTTGATAAATTTGAACCTAGATCCGTTGATGGCATGTTTCTTGGTTATCCATCTCATACTAGAGGCTACCGTGTGCTTTTACTTGACACTAACAAAACTGTGGAGACTTGTGAAGTGTCTTTTGATGAAGCTGGCCCAGGTACTAGCTCCGGTGTTGCAGGACCAGATCCGTATCCTCAGGGGGAGGGTATTTTCAAAGATGAAGAAGAGCCGGTGATACTGCCTGGTAGTTCCGAAGCTGACACGTGTCCAGCTCCGGACATTGAACAAGCTCCGGCTATCACCTGTGCTGGTCCTGATCGTCCAGAAGTCACAAGCTCATCAATCTACGATGAACCTAATGAAGAAGAAGCTTGTGAGACATCTGTTCCCCTACATTTTTACAAAGATCATCCTCCACAACAGATGATTGGAAGCTTGCACGAACGAGTCACACGGTATAGGTTTTGCGATCCAAACTCTCATGCTCATTCTGCTTTTGTTGCTTCTTTTGAACCCAAAGATATATCACACACACTCACTAATGAATCTTGGATTATTGCCATGCAAGAAGAGTTAGAAAATTTTGAAAGAAATAATGTTTGGAAACTTGTACCTCCACCTCAAGGTCACACTTTAATTGGAACTAAATGGGTATTTAAAAATAAACAAAGTGAGGATGGGGTTGTGGTTAGGAATAAGGATAGGTTGGTTGCTCAAGGTTTCACTCAAGTTGAAGGTCTAGATTTTGATGAAACTTTTGCTCCTGTCGCTAGATTAGAAGCCATAAGAATTTTGTTAGCTTTTGCAGCATCTAAAGGTTTTAAGCTATATCAAATGGATGTTAAAAGTGCTTTTCTTAATGGCTACATAGATGAGGAGGTTTATGTCAAACAACCACCGGGTTTTGAAAATCTAGATTTTCATAATCATGTTTACAAACTGTCCAAAGCCTTATACGGTCTCAAACAAGCCCCTAGAGCATGGTATGATAGGTTAAAAACATTCTTACTTGAGAAGGGGTTTACCATGGGCAAGGCTGATAAAACTCTTTTTGTGCTTAAGCATGGCAATGACTCATTATTCGTTCAAGTGTATGTGGATGATATTATCTTTGGTTGTGCTTCTCATGATCTTGTGTCCAAGTTTTCAGCAATGATGAGTTCCGAATTTGAAATGAGTATGATGGGTGAACTCACTTACTTTTTGGGGCTGCAAATCAAGCAAACCAAGGAGGGTACCTTTGTGCATCAAACGAAGTATACCAAAGACCTCCTAAGGCGCTTCAACATGGACAAAAGCAAGCCTCTTCGGACACCAATGGGAACAGCAACAACACTTGAACTTGATGAAGATGGTGAATCCGTGGATCAAAAAGAATATAGAAGCATGATCGGATCACTTTTGTACCTCACGGCATCAAGACCGGACATACAATTCAGCGTATGTCTTTGTGCAAGGTTTCAAGCTTCCCCACGTGTTTCACATCGTCAAGCCGTCAAAAGGATTCTCAGGTACTTACATGGAACTCAAGAATTTGACATTTTTCTTCCTTCTTCCTCAACCGTTACGTTGAAAGCTTTTTCGGATGCTGATTTTGGGGGTTGTAGGATTGATAGGAAAAGTACTTCCGGTGCTTGTCATTTTCTTGGTAATTCTCTTGTTGCTTGGTCCTCGAGAAAACAAAATTCAGTTGCACAATCCACAGCCGAATCTGAATATGTAGCTGCTGCTAGTGCTTGCTCACAAATTCTTTGGATGGTTCAAACACTTAAGGACTATGGGGTTGATCTAGATAGTGTTCCACTGTTTTGTGATAACACTAGTGCTATTTGCATTGCCAAAAACCCCGTGCAACATTCTAGAACTAAGCACATTGATATTAGGTATCACTTTCTCCGAGATAACGTTGAAAAGGGAAACATTGCGCTTCACCATGTAGATACCGAACAACAATTGGCCGACATTTTTACAAAACCTTTGGATTTCACACGTTTTTGTTACATTCGTAGTGAAATAGGGGTTATGCATCCTCATGGCTTAAATTGAGGGGGAGTTTTTGAAACTTGGGAAGTCTATGTGTGAATCTGAAATTAAAATAATATGAGCATAGTATTTTATACATATATGACTTTGTGATTCCTTTTACTTGCTGAAAGTTCTTACTACATTACTCGTGTTATACATTTTGTAGTTTTTGCCATGTCTAGTAATTGGAATAATTACTTACACTAAATCTGGTCATGATCGAACTTTCTTGCTGTTTTGAACTTGTTGCATGCTCACAAATGCTTTTAATCATAAAGAATTAATCAAGTAATCAACTCACATGTTGAGTTTTTATGAACAATTATAAATTGAGAAAAGATCAAGAGAATATGCATGCATCGCACTTCTTCTTTTGAGATGGCTTGTCATCGCACTTAGATATGAACTTGGAAGAAGTTGTGTATGACTAAAACCATGTCCTTAAGCTTCTGATTGTCAAATGACATAGACTTGGCTTGGTTGGTTAGAATAAGGCAGATGCGCATATAATCTCTTGCAAATATCATATGATCTAAATTTATGCTTTGAAAAATAATAAAATGCAGCAACTAGTGTCATGCTTTCAGGTTTTTAAATAGTTAAGTTTGTGAGATCATGACTTGCTTAAATTGAAAAATTACATTTGATCTCTAGCATGGCTTACACTACCTTATGTATTTCATTGATGTGATAATGTAAGGTACTTGATAGTATAACTTGGATGAGCTTTGTTTATATGTATATGTTATAATATGCTTATAACAACTAAAGTTGGAGAGAAAATCTGTTTATATACTCATGACTTGTTGAATACATTGTCAAAGGGGGAGAGATAATCATGAAAAGAAAGAGAATAAGGAGAGATGATAAAGGGGAAGAGATAATGACAGATAATATGGGAAAATTTTTCTTCTCATTTTACTTTTGATTTACAAAGGGGGAGAAATTGCTTTCAAAACTTTTATGTGAATAAGCCAATGTTCGGATTTTAAATGGTGTTGCCAATGCATTCATCAAGGGGGAGATTGTAAGACCTACGTGTGCTGAATACATTGGCTTGTAGTGAATACACTTGGTCTTGATGATAAAAGTTTTAAATATCACCAAAACACCTTTTTAGCAAGGTCCGACCATAGGTCCGGCTTGTTTTGGGTAGCTCCGGCTTTGTTAAATGCTAGGTCCGGATTCTTGGTAAGGTCCGACTAGCTTTGGTTAGCTCCGGTGAGCTTTATCTTTAGCTCCGGCATGTCTTTGATAGCTCCGGCATATACTTGATAGCTCTGGCATGCTTTTGCTAAGCTCCGACGTACTTTGTCTAGCTCCGGTTTTGGGTTGACTAGTTTTGACTAGTTATTGGTAAGCTCTGGTGCTAGGATCTACTAGCTTTGGTAAGCTCCGGCGCTAGGTCTACTAGCCTTTGTTAGCTCCGGCTCAAGCTCCGGGTTGCTTTGGCAAGGTCCGGAACTTGACTGCAGTGCTTCTGCTTTTCATTTGAAATGTTTCGTACTTGCTTTACATTGTTGGAAAGATTGCTTAGTGTTCATTTGCTAAGTTTTTGGTGTGTTTTGGTTGATATGGATAATATTGTGCTACTGTGGTTTTGCAACATGCTTATGTGAGGTGCTCATATAAGGTGTTGTGTTCAGAACTAACTTGAGTCAAGTCGAGGACTTGGGCTCGTATGGATTGGTTGTTTATTCATGTGCAGGTGTTGCTTGAGTTCAACTCATGGCTGGTGACAGGATCCATTGGACTAGTCTCAGGAGGAGATGAGGTTCCAACAACCAAGTTCGGGAGGAACTGTGGTTGAGCGGGTCAGGAGGTCGCGCAGGATGATTGAATCAAGGGCGGTGCATATGAAGGTCAAAGGAAGGTGTTTGCACGTATGCATGAGGTGCATGACGTGGCAATATGCTTCTAGAGACGGATTGTGGAAGGAAGATCTGATCGGAAGGATCGGATCGTATCGGTTGAAGACTTAGGCTGCTAGCGGAGTCGGTTATGGCTCGATATGGAAATATCGAGTTGGTTATGTTAGGATTTCGTGTGAGTCACGAATTTGGTTTGTTTAGGAATTTGGGATGCGTTCCTAAGGTGTTTGGAAGTCTTAAGATTGCTTCTATCTGCGTATAGAAGAATCTTAAGCAGTTATGGAAAGTTCCGATTGTGATCGGATTAGGATTGGAGTCCTAGTTGAGATTGGGATGGCCTAAGGGCTGGTTATATAAGCGAGGGAAGGCCAAAGCTCGTGCAGATGACTTTGGGGCTGTTCCTCTTGTGTTCTATTGAATAAAATTCATAGTTTTAAGGAACTTTTGTGCCTTGTTCGTCCGACTTGTTCCAGACAAGTTTTACTCGTCGAGTTTCTGGACAGCACTACCTTTCGTCGGTGGTTTTATCATAACTCGAGTTTTATTAATTCAATTGACGTTATTCTTTTTGGTTTGTCTTCAAAACTTGATTTTCTATCATCTGTCAAAATTTCACGGTCATTGGATTTGTTGTTTTCGATCTACACGAGTTTCTTTGCAGCATTCCATAAACTGTTTTTCTCGGGTAGGTCAGACTGACCATAGTCTGATCTTTTGATCATAACTTGAGTTTTTCTCGACGGATTTGAATAATTCTTTTTGTGTTGTCTTCGTGACTTGATTCTCTCTGATAACTATCACTTTTTTCATGGTGAAACACGTTTAGATTAGTCTCACACACGATTTCTTTAAACAGATCTTTTTTCTACCGAGGGGATTGGGGTTTAATTGTTTCCGCTGCGTAAGATTTTTAAATCTACCATTCACCCCCCCTCTGGTAGCTTTTCACGTGCTCTTCGATCCTACAATGGATCCTGAGCTATTATACACATGGTAGTACGAGAGCTTCCATCTGTGGGTGGGGCGGGGGTGGGGGGGGTAGGTTCGGGGTCATTATCCACGTGTCAACCCTGGAGCTTCCCTATGTTGGGAGTTTAGCACCGGTCTTACATTATACGTGGCACTCCCGGAGCTACCCATATGAGGGAGGCGGGTCCAGTGCCGTGTGACATGTGGGGCCTGAAGGAACCTTCAACTCTGACAGGTGGAACTCTCTTGCACTTCTTGCGGTATCATGGGGTACCTGGTACGTAGGGTAATGACACATAGCTTGATCATAAGAGTAGTGTTTACTCTACTCCATTCCTTTCCTTTGGGATAAATATGATACCCTTGGGAATACTCTTGGGTGAAATGCTACACGACAGTTTATGTGCGCTTTCGGACCTCATCTCTTTCGAGAGATGATCTGTGACGTTAGTAGCCATCAACAGAGGGTTTTGCGGTGCTTTCATCCATAATAAGGTCACTGAAGGAGCTTTGGAATATGAGAGCGATTGAGTCCCAGTAGGTCTGGGACTTCCTTGGGTGGGCGGAAGAGGCTCTGGTGCGTCTGGGATTTAGTTCAGTCCGACCGGCTGACCCGGAGCCAGAGATGGATAACGCCTTGGTGGCGCCCAACTCCACCGGTGCTAAGCTGGATGCACTGGGAGATGTTGTCGTTGACCAGCTTGAGACTGATGGAAGGTCTCTGGCTAGGAGCGTCGCAGAATATGTGATGTCTTGCTTTCGAAGCCGGGACCCCTTGATGTCTTTAGCTCTGGTGATTGACAGACCCATCGCTGAGGAAGAAGAAGCTGCCAAGGCTAGCATCCTAGAAGCTATCCAGAAGGTTGCTTCATACATCGAGCAAAACTCCAGTAGCTAGGACCTTTCTTTTTGTACCTTCATCTTGTAAATCTCCAAATTTGAATGAATGAAATCTTTTTGAATTCCATTTTTTGTCTTCAATATATCATTGCCTTTATCTTGTTGGTGCCTCCTGGTAGATATGCTCAATTGATTCAGGACATCTACCATAAGGAATTTGACAATGTCTTGAAAACTTGATTGCTCTGAACTTGTAGCCACTATGATAGCTCAGAGGTCCGAGGCTTTCATCCATAATCTCCAAGGACCTTTTGTCGCGTTGTCAATGGTGGGCCCCTTGGGAGTTGTTGGAGATAGGTTGCTTCGACGGTGCCCACTATCAACGCATAAAACATCAATGGCGGGCCCTCTTGATAGTTGTCAGAGCTTAGTTGCTTCGACGGTGCCTCTATCAACACACAAAACATCTACAACAGGCCCCCTGGGTGTTTTCGGAGCTTAGTTGCTTCGACAACGCCCACTATAGATGCATAAAATGTCGACCGCGGGGCCCCTAGGTGTTGTCAGAGCTAGATGCTCTGGCAGCATCCACCATCGCCGTGCAGATTGCCGTCAATTATTCATTTTTCCTGTGCATGAGAGACAAGAAAGGTAGTAAAATTCGTCCTCTTGCCTATTTCTTATTTGCGGCTTATTATCCTTCTTTAAATTTCAGATCCTAAAAAACTCACGGTGACAACATAAGTATACTGATTAAACTTCCTTAGGTCCGTATGCTTTTCAGAACTGGCAGAATAGGTAGAGTGGCATACTTAGGGTGCTCGACCAGGCTAAGTCGATAGTGCACTCCGGACCTGTCATTGGCTTTGGTTTTCAAGCGAGTAGACCAACTAGCAATACTAAGATCCAATAGAAGATTACCAATAAAACTTATATATCACATGAATCTCTAGCACTAAATTTCATGTGGATTGCACAACATTGCTATTGACAAGAAGGTAAAAGATGGTAAAAATAATGAGCATGCGCAAAATTAATGCACGAAGAGTCTGTTTGCATATAAATGTATTTCATTGTTGGTCTGAATAACAGGGGAGACAAGGACACACTTAAAGTAGTGGACCAAGTTAAGTGTGTTATTCATCTTGTACTAACCCAGGGAAGGTAAATACACACTTACAGTACAGGACCAAGTTAATTGTGCTTTTCATCTCGGACCAACCCCACTCTGTTTATATACTCTATAAGATACATTTTATAAAAATACAGACTCACCTCCGTGTAACTAAGTGTAGAACTTATGAAGGTGCTCAATATTCCAGGGGTTGGGAAGTGGTATCTCATCCTCTGTTTCCAAGCGAACGCATTCGGGACGGGAAACTTTGACGACTTGGAAGGGACCTTCTCAGCTGGGGGAGAGTTTGTTCATCGCTTCGCGAGTGAGTATTCTTCGCAGCACCAGATCGCCTTCTTTCAACTGTTGGTTGCACACATACCTTTGATGATAGCGCTAGAGCGCCTTACAATATCGCACGTTTCAGGTAGTTGCTTGGCACCTTGCCTCGTCGACGAGGTCCAAGTCTTCACGCCGGAGCTGGTCCTGCATGACTTCGTCGAAGGTCCGAACACAGAGAGACCCCATGGCAATTTCCGGAAGAATGACAGCTTCGGCTCCGTATACCATGAAGAAGGGTGTTTCTCCTGTTGCCCGACTAGGTGTTGTCCGACTCACCTAGAATAAAGACAGAAGCTCTTCTATCCAGTTGGTCCCATGTTTCTTCAAGCGCTCATAAGTGCACGTATTGAGTCCCTTGAGTATTTCTACGCTTGCTCTCTCAGCATGGCCTTTGCTTGCCAGATGAGCTACTGATGCGTAGGTGACTATTATGCAGAGGTCGTCACAGTACTCTTAGAATGTTGCACTTGTGAATTGGGTTCCGTTGTCAGTGATGCTCTCTTAAGAACTCTAAATCTGCAGACTATGGACTTCAATAACTTGATTGCAGATTGCTTGTTGATTGTCACAACTGGAGTAGCTTCCGGCCACTTTGTGAACTTGTTGATGGCAATGTATAAGAACTAGTACCCTCCGACGGCTTTTTGGAAAGGTCCCAAAATATCCATCCCCCACACAACGAATGGCCATGAGGGAGGAATCATTTGCAATGACTGCCCGGTGTATGAATTTGCTTCGCATGGAAATGGCAGGCTTCACACTTCTTAACCAGCTTGACTACATCCTGGAGGACTGTAGGCTAGTAATAACCATACGAGAAGGCCTCACCAACCAGCGTGTGATATGACTCCTAGTTCCCACACTCGCCTCCATGGATCTTTGCTAGAAGTTCGCATTAGAATGTCGTTGGCACCACGTTGATAGGGATCCCCTTCTACCAATGTGTATCATTTAGCCAATCTAACAATCCGCTCAACGAATACACCGTCTTCAGGAAGGATGTTGTCTTTCAAGTAGTCCCAGACTTCCAAGATCCATGCATCGAGACTGACTTGAGCTTCTGGATCTTGCGTGCTTGGTTGCTCGGATCTTTCTGTAGCGCCTAAGATCCTTGGTGGACACCATGGTAACAAGCCCACCGGGACCGCCAGCTTTGGGGTGGTGGTCTCGCCGCCATAACTCAGTTCGGCAGGCTGAGCGGCAGGTGCCGGTAATCTTCTGACAAAAAACCTGTCGGGTGCCTGAGCCTCGATTGAAGCCTTCGTCGAAAGATCATCAACTTCAGCGTTGTTGAGACGTTGGACATGGCAGAGGTCCAGGAAGTGAAAGTCTTTCTACAACCTCTGGACTTCAAGCAGATATGCAGCAAGCTGAGGTTTGTTGCAACTACATTAACCTTTGACTTATTTGATGATGAGTTGTGATTTACCCTTCACCACTAGCTGTCAGACTCCATACGATAGCGCCACCTTGTGCCCGAAGATGAGAGATTCATATTCTGCCATGTTGGTGGTGTGACACCCGGTTCCAAAAATGAACCAAGTGAACGCATATGTGTGTCCAGGATGTTCAACACACATACACGAGTGCATTCACAAAAGGATATACAGAAAATTACCACAAAACAAGATTAATTAACCAAATTTTATTGCACGACCCATATTATCCTCGAATACAAGCACTAATGATTATTAATAACAGGTTCAACTAATGCAGCGGAAATAAACTAAATAAGCAAACTAAACAGCTAGACAGCATAAGCAATAGGGTACCACAGCTCCAAAACTCCGCAGGCAAAGCTGACGGTAGACACGGCCTAGAACTCCGCATTATCGCCATTAAACTCCCAATCCTGACCTGCAACTGTTGGTGGGGGAATTGCAAGAGTGAGTACATGTTGTACTCAACAAATGTGGAAAGTATGACATGTAGCTGATTCAAATGACGAATATAATAATGCCTAAGTGCTCAAGAGTATATTAAAACATTTGGAAAGCAATATATTACATGTATGTGAATAGACCCATCATAAACCATAATTAAAATATAGTACCAGTCCATATTCCATGTCCATCATCCATATTTCCAGATTTCCAATAACCATATCCAATACCAGAAATTAATCAATAAAGAGCTATAACCATTACCAAACCATAACGATAACCATAACCAAAACCAACCAACCATCCCAATATCGAGTTCACTCTAATCATGTGAGGGTCCAGGTTGCTCATAATCGGGAGCACGACTATCATGATAGTTTTAGACACACTCTGTAGAGGTTGTACCGCTTTACCCACATGTTTGTGATTTCATCACCTTTCGGCTTTCGATGACTAGAACCTCTATTATGCCGTCTCACACTTCCATTGATGTGTGGCCAAGAGATCACAAAATAGCTTTTACAAAGGGATTACTAGCCTATTTAGACCCCACTGAGGTTTCACCGGTGGCGATGTCTCCCACTGAGCACATCTTCAACCAAGGGCCCCCTCTTGAGCCATTTGGATCCCAGAGTAGTCTAACAATCATCAACAAACCCAATCTGACTACCCCTTCCCCGAGCATCTTTAATGGTCCAAATAGCACTAGCAAAGCCCTAATTAATCAGCTACGCCGCACCCATACTTGGCCTCGTGGTGGCACTGTAAATCCTGGATGGTCGCTCCACGAACCGGTCCTTAGATCTAAAGCAAGCGAAACCACCATAACATCCAACCCATCCACATATCAGGCTTGCTTAGATCACCCGATACCATATCAGATTTAACCAGTTCATGTCAACCATAATCTCATTAATGTATAATTAAATAGTATGGTTGTTTTCCCATCCCAAGTAATTAAGCGCAGCAAAAAGGTAAAAAGCCCTCCCCGACTCTCTATCATATATTCCAGGTGACAAGGGTGGTTAACAAAACTAGTAAACTTCCTACCATAGGGTTCCCATCAAATTGACACAAGCATGCCGTTTTGCAAACAAAACATTTATGTCAAAACGGGATCAATATGCTTCAAGGACACTTGCCTTGCTCTTGGGATTGATTAGGATCAAAGGCTTCAAACTCCTGGTGCTGGAGATCCTCTACAGCACTCTCTAGTGCAAATCCATCTAATCCGCATAATAAACATACAAGATAAGAAACACAATCAAAGAGTGCACATATATTACTCAATATGGCATGACATGCATGATTAATGCAAATGCAAGGTGGATCTTGTTAATAGATTGCTTTTAATGATCAATAACTAGTTATAATAGCTTTTAACAAGTTTATACAGGTTTGGAGTTGATTAGATCTACTTTTAGAATCAATCCGACACAATTTAGTCAGCAAAATCAGACTAGTCTGCAGAAGGCCGAACTAGTCTGCACTTCGCAGAACTAGCGAACTACGATTTTCTAGATCGACGTGAAATTGGAGATTAGGGGTCGAATTCACTTAAGGAAAAGAGAATAGAAGATATACCAGGTGTTTAGGACTCCAATGAATCAAGAAACTTGCAGGCAACACTTGGATCTTGATGATCTAATGTTGATGAACTTGGAGATGAATTGGTGATGAAGAACGAAAGCTTGGTGGAGATCTTTATCCTCTTTCATTTCCTCCTCTTCTTCTTCTTGCTTGGGATCTCCTCCTCCCTCCTTGGTGGCGGCTCTCCACGAGCTAGGGTTTGGGTGAGGTGGAAAAGTGGCAAATATATGTCAAGTCAAGGGGTGGGGTTGTTTATATAGAGGTGGAGGCTAGGGTTAGATGGATTTTGAATTTGAGATGAATAGATGCCGGTTTAGAGTCCCACATGGGCTCTAAAAGAGTTAGGCATGATGTCCCTAGGTCCACTTAACGTGAAACCCAAGAAACAAGTCGTAAAACAAAAGATCAACTCGGAGTCGCGAAATATCGGATAAGTCCGAAAAGGACCGGACTAGTCCGAAAATGTCCAGAGAGAAAATCGGACAAGTCTGGCCTAAAATCGGACAAGTCCGACTTTAGTCAGAGAGGAAATCGGACAAGTCTGCTGGAACACCTGACTAGTCCGGACAAGTCCAGGGACTTAGCAAATTTGCAAGGATTCTTGGAATATCGGACTAGTCCGCATAAAATTGGACAAGTCCGAAAGTTTACAGAGCCAAAATCGGACTAGTCCACAGCAAAATCGGACAAGTCTATTTTTAGTCAGAGAGAAATCGGACTAGTCCTCACTAAAATCGGACTAGTCCGCACTTTCTAGCATTTTAAGTGCGGTTTTGTTCCAAATCAATTTTAAACTCATTCCTCTTGATATGAATGTGTGTAGGGCATGATGCATGAAAATGACGGTGTTACAAACCTACCCCCCTTAAAATGAATCTCGCCCTCGAGATTCAATGCGGAAGAGAAGAGATAGGGAAATTCCTTCTTGATATCATCCTCCAATTCCCACGTTGCTTCTTTTTCTGTGTGGTGCTTCCATTGAACTTTACACCATCTAATAACCTTGTTCCTTGTGACTCTCTCCTTGGTTTCCAAAATTTTGACCAGTTGCTCGGCATAAGTCAAAGCTGCCTCTAATTCCAATCCTTCCATTGTCACTTGTTCTTCCGGTACTCTCAAGCACTTCTTGAGCTGAGAAACATGAAAAACATCATGAACATTTGAAAGATGAGTTGGCATCTCCAACTTATACGCTACTTCTCCCCGTATGTCCACAATTTTGAATGGTCCAATGTAGTGAGGTGCTAGCTTGCCTCTTATGTTAAACCTCTTATGACCTCTCATTGGTGACACCTTGAGGTAATCGAAGTCTCCCACTTCAAATACTAGTTTCCTTCTCCTATTATCCGCATAGCCTTTTTGCCTTGATTGGGCAGCCCTCAAGTTTTCACGAATTATTTGGACTTGCTTTTCAGCTTCTTGCAATACATCCAGACCAAATACTTGAGTTTTTCCTACCTCATTTCAGAATAAAGGTGTCCTACACTTCCTTCCATAAAGCGCTTCATATGGTGACATTTTCGAACTTTCTTGGTAACTTTTGTTGTATGAAAATTCTGCATATGGCAAGCTCTTGTCCCAACCTTTCCCAATGCTTTAAAGCACAAGCTCTTAACGTGTCCTCCAAAATCTGATTGGTCCTCTCAGTTTGTCCATCCGTTTGAGGGTGATAAGCCGAACTAAAATTTAACCTTGTTCCCAATGCTTCATGCAACTTTTGCCAAAACCTGGAAGTGAATTGAGAACCTCTATCCGACACTATCTTCTTCGGAACTCTATGCAAACATAGTATTTTTCCCATATATAATTCCGCCAATTTCTATCCATTATAGGTGGTACTGACGGGAATAAAGTGAGCTGACTTAGTTAACCGATCCACAATTACCCAAATTGAGTCATAACCATTCTAAGTACGCGGTAAACCAACTATGAAGTCCATACCGATCTCTTCCCATTTCCACTCCGGAATTAATGGTTGCAATAGTCCAGCTGGTCCTTGATGTTCCGCCTTGACCCGTTGGCACACATCACACAATGCTACATATTCAGCTATGTCCTTTTGCATGCTATCCCACTAATAGCAAGTCTTCAAGTCTTTGTACATCTTGGTACAACCAGGATGAATTGAGTATGGTGAGTTGTGTGCCTCTTTTATTATTGTCCCCCAAATATGCTTCACGTTAAGCACAACAATCCTCTTACCAAGCCATAGGGTACCATGTTCATCCTCATGAAATCTGAATTCTCTCCCTTCTTGGGTCCTTTCTTTGATTTCTTAGATTTCCTCATCCTTCGTTTGACCTTACCGAATTTCATGCTCCAAGGTCAGATTTAATTCCATTGTCCCCATCTCATTTACAAATCCGAGGTTCAACCGTTCAAACTCCTTACATAACTCGGATGGCAACTCTCGAACCGTGAGTTGATGACTTACTTCTTTCCTACTCGATGCATCGGCCACAACATTAGCCTTGCCTGAATGATAATTGATTCCTAAGTCATAATCCTTGATGAGCTCCAACCATCTTCGTTGCCTCAATTTTAGATCTATTTGTGTGAAAATATACATTAGACTCTTGTGATCCGTATAAATTTCACACCTATGTCCAAGGATATAGTGTCTCCAAATCTTCAATGCGTGTACCACAACTGCGAGTTCCAAATCATGCGTTGGGTAATTCTGCTCATGTTTCTTCAATTGCCTCGATGCATAGGCGACCACTTGACCTTCTTGCATGAGCACACATCCAAGTCCTTGTCTCGAGGCATCGCAATAAATATCAAAAC
Source organism: Tuctoria greenei (assembly GCA_036927565.1). Taxonomy (NCBI): domain Eukaryota; kingdom Viridiplantae; phylum Streptophyta; class Magnoliopsida; order Poales; family Poaceae; genus Tuctoria; species Tuctoria greenei. The sequence goes on along the minus strand of JAYESD010000002.1, from coordinate 267,863,715 downwards.
TCTTGCTCACATCCGGCAGTACCAAAACTGGGGCTGTTGTCAACCTCTTCTTCAACTCCTCAAAACCTTCTTGACAAGCTTGAGTCCATTGGAAAGCCTTCCCCTTCATTAGCAAATCTGTCATAGGCTTGGCTATCTTGGAAAAGTCCTTGATGAATCTACGGTAATATCCAACCATCCCAAGAAAACTCCTTATTTCCTTTACATTTTGTGGTGGTTCCCACTTCAACACGTCTCTCACTTTTCCGGGGTCAACCGATACTCCTCCTCCTGAGATGATATGACCCAAAAACGATACTTCTCTCAACCAAAACTGACACTTGTTGAACTTGGCATACAATTGATGTTTCCTCAATTTCTGCAATGTAAGCCTCAAGTGTTCCTCATGTTCCTTCTCATCCTTCGAGTAGATCATAATGTCATCAATAAACACCACATCCAAGTACTCCGTGAAGACCTTATTCATGAGGTACATAAAGTAGGCAGACACATTTGTCAATCCAAAAGACATCACGGTGTACTCATAAGATCTATACTGTGTCCTAAAAGCTGTCTTAGGTATGTCAGACGGTCTAATTTTCATTTGAAAGTATCCCGACCTCAAATTAATCATAGAGAAGACACAAGCACCATTCATCTGATCAAACAAGTCTTCTATGCGTGGCAAGGTGTACTTGTTCTTGATTGTTACCTCATTGAGAGCTCGGTAATCTACGCACATCCTTCGCGATCTATCCTTTTTGTCCACAAATAGAACGGGCGCTCCCCAAGGTTAAGATCTTGGGCGAATAAAACCTTTCTCTAGTTGCTCTTGAATCTGCTTCTTGAGCTCCGATAATTCCATAGGAGGCATCCTATACGGCCTCTTAGCTATAGGTGCAGTTCTAGGTATTAAATCAATAACAAACTAAACGTCTTGATCAGGTGGCATACCTGGCAACTCGTCCGGAAAAACATCCAAAAATTCACACACCACCGGAATCTCCTCAATTGCGGCACCACCCATATGATTCAACTCCAATTGCTTCGGTGCGGTTGAGATGCTTCAAATTGTACAGTGATCCCTTCCTCATTGGTCAACTTTACCGTTCTTGTGGCACACTCAATAACTCCATTGTGCTTCCTCAACCATTCCATACCAAGTATAATGTCCAATCCTTGAGAATCCAAAACAATGAGGTTGGCGGAGAAGTCTACCCCCTTATTCTAAGGCTTACTTTTGGACATACTATATTTGTCCTCATCTCTCCTCCAAGAGACTTAACCAATAGAGTAAACGTCATATGAGAGATAGGCAAACTATACTTGGCGGCATACTTCGATGCAATGAATGAATGCGATGCTCCAGAATCAAACAACATAGTCGCGGGGTTAGAGTTGGCGAGAAACATACAATGACCACGTCATCCGCTTGTTGAGCATCCTCCGTAGAGACATGGTTCACGTTGCCACGAACAATTCTACTGTCCACGGTTCCCATGTGGCGCTCCTCCATTAGGTATTGGGTTTTGCCTTGACGCATTGCTTCCTTGACCAAGGCCTAACTTAGGACATTGATGTGCAAAGTGTCCAGCTTCTCCGCAAGTATAACACTTCTTAACTCCACCAGAATTTGGACGAACTTGATTCTGAACGTTTGCACTAGGAAAGTTAGCACGAGGTGAAAAAGGCATTGGAGGCCTAGGTGCTTGCATAACAGGGCGCTGCTGCACAAACTGAGCTGGGCGCGGAGCAAATCTAGGGCATTGTACAAGAGTAGAGGAGCTGTAATATGGCGCATTAGGAGGCGGAAAGCGAGGGTGCACATTACTTCCTTGTTGCTTTCCTTGATATGGCACCTTGCTCTTGTTGTCTTGTTCCGTCTCACGGACCTTGTTCTCAACCACAATTGCTTTGTCCACAAGCTTCTGGAAATTGGCATAATTACAGTTGAGCAATTGCACTTGGATCTCATTGTACAAGCGCCTCATGAACAAGTACTGTTTCCGGCTGTCCCGACTCACATCCTCAGGCGCATACCTTGAGAGTTGAGTGAATTTATTGAGATATTCACCCACGCTCGATCTTCCTTGCCTCAAGTTCTCGAATTCTTGTCTCTGCAAGATCATAACACCTTCCGGCACATTATGAGAACGGAAACTCTCCTTGAATTCCACCCAGGTGATCCTCTCTTGATCCTCATGAGCATTCCATAGGGAATCCCACCAATCCGCAGCTACTCCAACTAGTTGATGAGATGCAAATAGCACTTTCTCCCGGTCACTACATTGGACAATAGCAAGCTTCTTCTCCACGGACTTGAGCCAATCATCCGCATCCATAGGTTCAGCGGCTTGAGCGAAGGTTGACAGCCTAGTCCTCATAAACTCTCCCAACCGGTTATGAGGAGGTGGGGGTGGCGGTGGAGGCATGTGGGGCTGATTGTTGATATTACCAACCTGCAACTGTCCCATAGTCTGTATCATGGTCTACATGAGCTGGTTTTGCATAGCCAAAAGCTGCTCAATGTTAATAGCTCCATGAACAGGTCCTTGTCCATTGTTGTTCTGAGGTACTCCATGGTTCTCCTCTTCATCACTAGCATCCCTCTGGTTGCAAGTTCTCCCCATCTAGAGAAAAGCAATAGGTAAGAATTTAGAAACGTCCCCAACTATATGCATCAAGGGATATGAAACTAAACAACTAGCTATACTAGCCTAGGTGGATGTGGCAATGCTAAAGCATCCCAAAATCCTCTATTAAGCACACAAGCAAGAAATATATATAGCAAACAGCACACAAAGCAAAAACACATCGATTCCTGAGTGCTCCTATGTGCTCTAAAGTGTCCATTCTATCTAGGCTACGTCCTATGGTCAACCTGTGGCTCTGATACCAATCTGTGACACCCGGTTCCAAAAATGAACCATATGTGTGCTCAGGATGTTCAACACACATACACAAGTGCATTCACAAAAGGATATACAGAAAATTACCACATAACAAGACTAATTAACCAAATTTTATTGCACAACCCATATTATCCTTGAATACAAGCACTAATGATTATTAATAACAGATTCAACTAATACAACGGAAATAAACTAAATAAGCAAACTAAACAGCTAGGCAGCATAAGCAATAGGGTAGCGCAGCTCCAAAACTCGAAAGGCAAAGATGACGGTAGACACGGCCTAGAACTCCGGATTATCTCCATTAAACTACCAATCCTAACCTGCAACTGTTGGTGGGGGAATTGCAAGAGTGAGTACATGTCGTACTCAGCAAGTGTGGAAAGTATGACATGTAGCTGATTCAAATGACGAATATAATAATGGCTAAGTGCTAAAAAGTACATTAAAACATTTGGAAAGCAATATATTACATGTATGTGAATAGACCCATCATAAACAATAATTAAAATCATAGTACCAGTCCATATTCCATGTCCATCATCCATATTTATAGATTTCACCATTACCAATAACCATATCCAATACCAGAAATTAATCCATAAGGAGCCATAACCATTATCAGACCATAACCATAACCATAACCAACCAACCATCCCAATACCGAGTTCCCTCTAATAATATGAGAGTCCAGGTTGCTCATAACCGGGAGCACGACTATCGTGATAGTTTTAGACACACCCTGCAGAGGCTGTACCGCTTTACCCACGTGTTTGTGATTTCATCACCTTTTGATGACTAGAACCTCTATTATGCCGTCTCACACTTCCGTCGGTGTGTGGCCAAGAGATCACAAAATAGCCTTTACAAAAGGATTACTAGCCTATTTATACCCCACTGAGGTTTCACAAGTGGCGATATCTCCCACTGAGCACATCTTCAACCAAGGGCCCCCTCTTGAGCCATTCAGATCCCAGGGTAGTACCACCAATCATCAACAAACCCAATCCGACTACCCCTTCCCCGAGCATCCTTAATGGTCCAAATAGCACTGGCAAAGTCCTAATTAATCAGCTACGCCGCACCCATACTTGGCCTCGTGGTGGCACTGTAAATCCTGGATGGTCGCTCCACGAACCGGTCCTTAGATCTAAAGCAAGCGAAACCACCATAACATCCAACCCATCCACATATCAGGGTTGCTTAGATCACCCAATACCATATCAGATTTAACCAGTTCATGTCAACCATAATCTCATTAATGCATAATTAAATAGTATGGTTGTTTTCCCATCACAAGTAATTAAGCGCGGCAAAAAGGTAAAAAGCCCTTCCGGACTCTCTACCATATATTACAGGTGACAAGGGTGGTTGACAAAAGTAGTAAACATCCTACCATAGGGTTCCCATCAAATTGACACAAGCATGCAGTTTTGCAAACAAAACATTTATGTCAAAATAGGATCAATATGCTTCAAGGACACTTGCCTTGCTCTTGGGATTGATTAGGATCAAAGGCTTCAAACTCCTAGTGCTGGAGATCCTCCACGGCACTATCTAGCGCAAATCCGTCTAATCCACACAATAAACATACAAGACAAGAAACACAATCAAAGAGTGCACATATATTACTCAATATGGCATGACATGCATGACTAATGCAAATGCAAGGTGGATCTTGTTAATAGAATACTTTTAATGATCAATAACTAGTTCTAATAGCTTTTAACAAGTTTATATAGGTTTGGAGTTGATTAGATCCACTTCTAGAATCAATTCAACACAATTTAGTGAGCAAAATCGGACTAGTCTGCAGAATGCCGGACTAGTCCGCACTTCGCAAAACTAGCGAAGTAGAGTTTTCTTGATCGACGTGAATTTGGAGATTAGGGGTCGAATTCACGTAAGGAAAAGAGAATAGAAGGTATACCAGGTGTTTAGGACTCCAATGAATCAAGAAACTTGGAGGCAACACTTGGATCTTGATGATATAGGGTTGATGAACTTGGAGATAATTGGTGATGAAGAACGAAAGCTTGATGGAGATCTTGATCCTCTTTCGTTTCCTCCTCTTCTTCTTCTTGCTTGGGATATCCTCCTCCCTCCTTGGTGGCGGCTCTCCACGAACTAGGGTTTGAGTGAGGTGGAAAAGTGGCAAATAGATGTCAAGTCAAGGGGTGGGGTTGTTTATATAGAGGTGGAGGCTTGGGTTAGATGGATTTCAAATTTGAGATGAATAGAGGCCGGTTTAGAGTCCCACATGGGCTCTAAAAGAGTTAGGCACGACGTCCCTAGGCCCACTTAACGTGAAACCCAAGAAACAAGTCGTAAAACAAAAGATCAACTCAGAGTCGCGAAATATCGGACAAGTCCAAAAAGGACCGGACTAGTCCGAAAATGTCTAGAGAGAAAATCGGACAAGTCTGGCCTAAAATCAGACAAGTCCGACTTCAGTCAGAGAGGAAATCGGACAAGTCCGCTGGAACACCGGACTAGTTCGGACAAGTCTGCGGACTTAGCTAATTTGTAAGGATTCTTGGAATATCGGACTAGTCTGCATAAAATCGGACAAGTCTGAAAGTTTCCAGAGGCAAAATCGAACTAGTCCGCAGTAAAATCGGACAAGTCTGTTTTTAGTCAGAGAGAAATCGTACTAGTTCTCACTAAAATCGGACTAGTCCGCACTTTCCAGCATTTTAAGTGCGGTTTTGTTCCATATCAATTTTAAACTCGTTCCTCATGATGTGGGTTAATTTTAAACATGTATATGAATGTGTGTAGGGCATGATGCAAGAAAATGAGGGTGTTACAGTTGGTCGCCTTGAAGTCAAGGCGCACCATGTACTTGACCTTCTCCCTGGTCGGGGTGAGGAAAAGGATTCCATCTCTGGCCCCCTGCTTCTGCTCGGAGCTGTTGAAGTAGAGAGTCCAATGAGACTCAGTGAAGACCATGACCTTAGGTTCTATCTTCTACTCATTGAGGCCCCCCCCCCCCCCCCCCGAATTGATGAAGAAGGTGTCCACTCAGCCATGAAATCAGCCAGCGCTTGACTCTTGATTGCATGTTGAGGCAGGAATTCTAGATTGAATTATGCCAACTCTGCTGCCCACTTGACAATATTTCCCGTTGAATTGGGATTATATAAAATAGCTCAGACAAGCGGTTACCTCTGATATCTTGTGGGCTTGGAAGTAGTGTTGTAGCTTCCTTGAGGCGATAGGAACTGTGTACAACAACTTATGCAACTCAATGTACCGAGTCTTGGCATCGTGAAGTACTTCACTGATGAAGTATACCGGTCGTTGGACAGTTTGGACCCTCCTAGAGGGGTCCAAAGCTTCTACTTCATCAACCCAAACCCTCCTAGAGGGGTCCAGATCTTCTTCTTGAGCAGTAGATACTCCCTCGGATGAGAGAGGTTGATCCACATGCATCTTTCCTTTAGGATCCGTGTCTCGGGGCTGGGACCCAGAATCGCCTTCTGGTAGTTCCAGACCCTAGGGGGGGTCTAGGCTCCTGAGTTGAAGATTTTCTGGTCTTTCCGCAACCAGAACCATACTGACAACCTCTGTAGTTGCAGTATGTAAAGCAGAAGAGGCTCACCTGGTTCTGAAGCTACCATGATTGGTAGTGTGGTGAGGAGCTACTTGAGATCTTGGAATGACTTCTCTACTTCGTTAGACCAATGGAATGGTCCGAACTTCCTCAATAGCTTGAAGAAGGGATGTGCGCGCTCTGCCAGCCTTGAGATGAACCGGCTGAGCGAAGCTAAACATCCAACAAGCTTCTGGACGTCCTTGACACGGGCTGGAGGCCGCATCACTTCGATGGCTTTTATCTTGGTCGGATTTCCTTCAATTCCTCGGTGAGTCACCAAGAAACCAAGAGGTTTTTCGGAGTTAACTCCGAAGACACACTTGTCAGGGTTGAGCTTCGTACGTGTCAGGCACAGCTTGTCAGGGTTGAGATGGATTGAAGGTTGTCGAGGAGTGAGTCTTTGTTCTCCACCTTGACAACGATGTCATGGACGTAGACTTCCACTAGGTCCCAAATGAGCTCCCCAAAAGTTTTGTGCATAGCTCGCACAAAGGTGGAGAGTCCATTTTTGAGACCATAAGGCATTGCTATGTAGCAATAGAGACCATCTACAGTGATGAAAGCAGTGTGCTCTTCATCTTCCTTATACATTACAATTCGATGGAATCCAAAATATGCGTCTAAGAAATATAGAAGCTCACAGTCGGATGTAGAATCCACTATCTTATCTATTCTTGGTAGTAGAAAGGGGTTTTTTGGACATGCTTTAATTAAAGTGGTGCAGTCGATGCACATCCGAAGCTTCCCGCCGGCCTTTGGTATGACAACTGGGTTTGCCAGCCATCGCGGATTATGAACCTCTCGGATGAATCCTGCATAAGCAGCTTTTTGACTTCTTCTCGGATGAAGTTATGTCGCTCAACAGATTGCTTTCAGGGCTTCTGTTGTATAGGTTGTGCGTCGGGATAGATCTTCAGATGGTGCTCGATCACCTCCCTAGGGATCCCAGACATCTGTGATGGTTTCCATGCAAACACGTCGACATTTGCCTGGAGGAAAGTGACGAGCGCGAGTTCGTATTTGTCACCAAGACCTACCGATATACAAGTGGTCTGAGTGGCCTCAGAACTGATTTGGATGACTTTGAGGGGAACATCAGTGTCGCTGCTTGGCTGCACACAAGGTGCAGAGGTTGAGTCGAGCTGGCACGATCTCGCTAGTTGCTGAGCAGATTGCTCCTTGCCAGATTCAGCTTCATGCACTGTTGCGAGCGCGTGAAGCTTTTCCAGTGCAGTGACTCCAGCAGTGTGGTCCTCTCGGATCCGCAGGACGCCTGATGGAGTTGGCATATTGAACACGAGGTAGCCGTACTGGACCACCGCCGTGAACCTATATAGAGCTGGCCTGCCTATAATGGCGTTGAAGGGAAGTTTGATGTGTGCTACATCAAACAGCAGCTTCTCAGACCGATAATTCTACAGAAACCCGAAGGTCACCGGGAGAGTAATAGACCTGTGTGGTGTGACAGCTCACGGACCCACTCCGGAGAATGGGCGTGAGAGCCTAAGGTCCAAGAGGCTGAGATGGAGCTTCACAAAGGCTGCAAAGCTGAGCAGGTTGAGAGCTCCGCCTCCGTCCAACAAGACATGGAAGAGCTAGATATTGTTGATAGTCGGAGAGACCATAAAGGGGAAATTGTCCAGCTCCTGCCATGTTCTTCAGACAGTCTGAAGGGTTGAAGGTGATGGGGGTGTCCATCCACTTCCGATGAGGCTCCGCCTTGGCGGTGGGAGCAGCAGCAGCCATCTCCTGATGCATAGTTTTCAGAATGCATCGAGAGGTGATATCCAAGGAACCTCCATACATAATATGAAGAGTTTTCCAACGTTCGTTGTCAGAGTTGGTCTCGGAGTCATCGACGGTGTTGTAGAACGCCTTTAATGCCTTCTTGGCTTCTTGGAAGCCTACCTCCTGATCACACGGAGCTTCATCATCGACTTTCTGCTTTCCCTCCTACTGGCAGAATGAAGTATCATCATGACGCTTGTTGTTGCGTTCCACAAGTCTCTTGACCTCACGACAGTCTTCGAGCTTGTGGGACGTAGACTTTTGTGTCGGACACCACATCTTGTCTCCATCCTCTGATGATGGTTGAGGTCGCTTGTCGGGGCGTGGCCCCCGACCACCAGGTGTTGTGGTAGTGTTGATGACTATTATATACCAATTTCACCTGTCAATATAACTCAATTATATGAAGGAATTGTCATTTCTTACACACATCACCTTTCTATTTAACCTATTTCCACTTGTCCTTGGAGAAATAGTGCATGTGTGAGACTTATGTGTGATGAATACATTGGCTATTTCGATAAAAGTTTTGAGGTGGAGGCATGACTCCTGCTGGAGCCACCTCACATGCTGGTTATTGTGTGTTGGAGGGATTGCCTCCAACGGGTTGAACGGCAGGGTTGCCGTTGGATGATCCAGCAGATGAGTTCACCATACTCGAAATCTCGGGCGCCCCCTACCTGGCGCGCCAACTATCGATGCTTGGAACCGGCAGATCTCCTACACTACTTTTGGTAGATCGAGGAGTTGTAGTTTGGTAATGGGCGCGCAGAGATTCAAGAAGGTGAAAGACACGTGTACACAGGGATTTATGTGGTTCGGGCCACCTGAGCATAATACCCTACTCCACGGGGTGTGTTGGTGATGTATTGAGCTCGAGAGTCTAGAAGAAGCTCCAGAAGAAGAAGCTCGTCTAGCTCAGAGTGTTCAGCAGTGGTCTCGAACCGTCCCTTGTGTATCGCCGACCAGTACTTTTATAGTACAAGGACTGGTCGTTACAATGTCAGTCTGGCCCGACAGGTGGCCCCGACAGTTACACACGCTTGATAGTAGTAACAATAAGATCAAGATCTTCTCCACCATCCACATTGTCAGCCAAAACCATGGTGTACCTGTCAGTCAAAGTGCAAAGAAGTGAGCGCACTTTATTGATGTAAGTACAGTACCCAAAAATGCTACCAAAATATCGCAGAGCAGAGAAGAAATTGCATACGAGGTTTCTCCAATGTCAACAACATCTGCACAGCCACTTGAGCCCCCGATCAAATACAAATAACCATCGAAGGACGTAGTAGCAAGGTTAGCCCTTGTGGCTTTTCTCCACGTTTGCTCATGTCGAGTAATAGAACAGGACTCATGATTCTTCCATGTGCTCTATACAAGAAAGGTTTCATTTTCGATCCATCCTTTCCACTGAGAACATATATGTTTCCTGATACATTTGGGACCACAACATCAGTGTGACCATCTCCATTGACATCACCAACAGTAGGTCGCTGTCATCATATGATAATGACAATCAGATTGCATATAAAAAACATAGCCTAGTAACAAAGAAATAAACAGCAAAGAAAATGCTTTAGTTCTAACAAAGTGCATGTGTTGTTGGTTAATAAAAACACGAGTTTCGATAGGCTGGAGGAAAGATACTATAGGTAGGACAAAGAAAGACCCTCTAAGAGAAATGAAAGGCATTTTAGCATTTTTCCACTTATCTAATTCTTTTCAAGAGTATTAGAGAGAGAGCTATTCTTAGGTCAGTTCCTGAAGTCCACTTTTTTTAGTCAAAAGTTCACTTTAGCTAAGTAAGAATATTGTCAAAATGCACTTTTCAACAAGGTCCGACTCTAGGTCCAAGCTCCGACAAGGTCCGACAAGAGGTACGGCATGTTTTGGGTAGCTCTGGCAAGGTCCGACGGTAGGTCCTCCATGCTTTGGGTAGCTCCGGCAAGGTTCGACGTGAGGTCCAACAAACTTTGGCTAGGTCTGGCGCAAGGTCTGGTTAGCTTTGGCTAGGTCCGGTGCGAGGTCCAGTTAGCTTTCACAAGGCCCAGTTAGCTTTGGCTAGGTCTGGATTAAGGTCCGATTAGCTTTGGCAACGTCCGGTGCAAGATTGCAGTGGTTCTGCTTTTAATTTGCAATATTTCAAACTTGCTTTATGCTTATGGTAAGATTTTCTTAGTATTATTTTACTATGTTTTTTATGTGTTTTGGCTGATCATGGTGGATATTATCTTGCTATGTTTGCAACATGCTTATGTGAGGTGCTCACGTAAGGTGTTGTGGTTTTCGAACTAACTAGAGTCAAGTCGAGGACTTGTGCTCGACAAAATTGGTTGTTTGTTCATGTGCAGGTGTTGCTTGAGGTAAAGACATGGCTAGTGATGGGATCCATTGAACCAGTCTTAATTAGAAGATGAGGTTCAGCAACCAAGTTCAGGAGGAATCGTGATTGAGTTGATTGAGAGGTCACATAGCATGTTTGGATCAAGAACAATGCATATGAATGTATCATGGACGTTGTTGGAAGGTGTTTGCACGTGTGCAAGAAGTGAATGGACGTGTAAATATGGTTCCAAGGCGATATGAAGAAAATTGGACATAAAGAATTGGTCAGAAAGGTCCAACCAACTGGATTATGCCTCAGGCTGCGACTGAGGTTGTTATTGCTCATTTATGGAAGGTTTAGTGTTTGTTTTCGATAGATTTCGTGTGGGTCACGAAGTTGAGTTGTTTTAAGAATTTTTGGTACATTCATAAGATGTTTGGAAGTCTTAAGATTGCTTCTATCTGCGTATAGAAGAGTTTTGAGCAGTTATGAAAAGTTTCAGTTGAAACTGAGTAGGATTAGAGTCCTAGTTTGGATTGGGTTGGCCTTAGGGCTGGTTATATAAGCAAGGGAGGCCGATCTCATGGTAAGACGACTTTGGGTTGTTCCTCTTGTGTTTTGATCAATAAAATACATAGTTTGACGGATCTTTTGTGCCTTGTTCGTCTGACTTGTTTAAGACAAGTTTTTCTCTTCGAGTTTCTGCACAACACTACAATTCTTAGGTGTTTTTATCATAACTCGGGTTTTACAGATCCGATTGACGTGATTCTTTTTGAGTTGTCTTCAAAACTCGATTATCTATCATCTATGAAAATTCAAGGTCATTGGATTTGTGGTTTAAGATCTACAAGAGTTTCTTTGCAGCGTTGTAGATCTGCTTTTACTCAGGTAGAACAGATTAACCTTTGTTTGATCTTTCGATTGTAACTTGAGTTTTTCTCGACGGTTTCTCGTAATTTTTGTTTTCGTGTCTTTGTGACTTGATTCTCTATATTATATACTACTTTTTTCATGGTTGAACACGTTTAGATCAGTTGCACACACGGTTTCTTAACAAATTGATTTTCCGCCGAGGGTTTTTGTTGCTTCTGCTGAAAATGTTTTAATCTACCATTCATCCCCCTCTGGTAGCTTTTCACCTGTGCTTCAATCCTACAATCGGTATCAGAGCCAGGTGCTCTAATCTTTATGATTTGCACGTGTTTTGACTTTTGACTAATCATCATGGATAAGTACTTCGAAAAACTTTGTGTGTTTAGTGGTATTGATTTTCAGGTTTGGAAGGCATGTATGGAGGCTTTCATCCAGGCGCAAGGCTTTGAAATATGGGAAAAGGTGTACAAGCCCTACGACGTGCCGTCAAACGATCAAGTAACCGCTACGAACATGAGAGATGTCGACAACAACAACAAGGCGTGGAACTTGATCATACAAGGATTGACTCAAACACCTTTGATCTGCATACAATGTTTGGAAAGCTCTTTGTGATTATCATGAAGGATCCAACACTATCAAGGAGGTGAGAAAAGACATGCTAAAGAAAGAATAGATGCACTTCGAGATGCAACCAGGTGAGTCCATCTTTGCTCGCTTTAACAAAATTCTCAGCAACTTGCGTAGTGTCAACATTAATTTTTTTAGATGCTGAGAATGCTAGGCAATTACTAAGTGCATTATACATGTCAATTTGGGAATGAAAGTTACACCTATTTGTGAATCTACTGTCATGAGTACACTTACTTTCGATGTGCCATATTCCATGTTAAAAACTCATGAAATTGACAAAATCTCGTGTAAGAACCGCAACATGTGTCTTGCATTTGTTTCAAAACGTGACATGCCTTGCTCTAGCCAATATTCATAATGTGGTAACCCTTGAACAGATTGAAGAATTTCCAGAGGAGGAGCTAGCACTTCTCTCCACTCGATTCTCAAAAGCATTGCAAAATGTGAGAACTAGAAGGAGAGGAAGTGGTGGTTCTCAACGATGTTTTGAATGTGGTAAGACATGACATTTTCGTACAGATTGCCCTAACCTTTCAGGTCCTACTTCCCGTGATGAGAAGCAAACAAAGTTCAAGTCCTCTGCAAACAACAACAACAAGAAGAAGGGTTTTACAGGTCGCAAATTGGTAAACAATTTTATCTCCACACTTCAAAACTTGGCTCGAGCGATGTGGACATCGGAAGTGATGAAGATGAAAATAATTTGGCAAATATGTGCTTCATGGCGGGCAACTCAAGATCAAGTAATGAGGAGGTAGAACACAACAGCGACGATGAAGAGGTATGTTCTACTTGCGAAGAATGTGTGATGCTATTTCTCGTGCCACTTTTATACTTAGGAAAAAGGACAAAAAACATAGGGACAATGTAACTCAAATTGAATCACTAGAATCTGAAATTAATCGTTTGAAATCTTTGATTCGTAGTGATGATTTTTGCTCCTCATGTGAGCTTATATATGAACAATTGTCCTCCCTAAGAAGTGCACACACGTTCACACTTGATAAACTTGAGTTAGAAATTGAAAAGAACAAAAAACTTGTTGCACTTTATGATAAAAACTTGAAAGATGTTTGCTGTTCTACAATTGATTTGCATTGTTCTACTTGTGATGATCTTAATAAGAAATTGCATGATGCTATGAATGAAATTTCTGTTTTGAACAATGCTTTACGGTCTCATGAAGTTAAATATTTTTCTAATTGCAAACTAAAAGGAAAAACTTCATGTGAAAACTGCCTAGACTTGTCTAAGAAACTTGATGGCATGAATATGACATTAGAGCGGTTTTGTAATGGGAATAAAAATCTGAACTTGCTGCTGAATTCCTCTAAATCATGTAATGATAAAACTGGTTTAGATTTTGATTCTCATGCTTATGCTAAGACACATCCACCTGAAATTGTAAAGTCATTAGGAAGTGGTTTGATTCAAACAGTTCCTAAACATATCAAAGTGGTTTTAAAATCTGCAAGGGTGCCGTCTGATTCAATTTCTAATAAACATGTTGCTTGCTTATTTAGACATGAACACAAAGTTAAATTTTATTATACCTACTATGGTTGAAATGGTCATGTCATAGATTTTTGTTATACACTAGCTAAACAACAGAAAAAGGAAAGAATGCAAGCTAGATCTCATAACTCTCATGCAAAATTTGCTGCTTATGCTGAATTGAAAATTAGGAACATGCAACCTGCTGTTATGAGTCAAAAACATGCAAAGTTTGCTCCCAAACCTACTGTTTTTCATGCTACACATGTAACACTTCATAGGTCAGTAGTTGGGTACAAAAATTCTTAAACTTTGGCTCATAAACTTGCTGGTTTATCTCAGCTTTCGCGTGTTATTCCTGCTGGATGTCGTGTGACTCGGTACTGTATTCCTAAATGCCTTGTAACTAACCCCAGTATTGAGTCATCATGTATTATGCTTCTATGTAGGTTACACGCTTGAGGAAGAGGAACATTTGGATTGTGGATTGCAGTAGCTCACGCCACATGACCGGTAACAAAGAATGGTTCTCCTCCCCCTCTTTTGTATCACGTGTAGAAAATGTTACTTTTGCCGATAATTCTTCAACTCCTATAATTTCTAAGGGTTCGGTTAGAATTAATAATCACCACACTTCAAAAGATGTGACACTTGTTAAAAATTTGAAATACAAGTTGATTTCTATTTCACAATCGCTAGATGAAAATCTAGAAATTATTTTTACAAAAAATTGCTACAAGGTTGTAGATTCAAATGGAGAGCTTTTTTTAACACGTCTCGGCTTGGAAGAGTTTTTAAAGCTAATTTTTATTTGTCATCCTCTAATCATAGGTGTCTAGTTGCTAATGATTTGAAAGACTTATATATTTGGCATCGTAGACTTGATCACGTAGACTTTGATCATCTCACACATGTTAGTGCTCTTGATCGCATACGTTGGCTTCCTAAGCTTAAAGGGGACAAAAAAATTGTGTGCTCATGTTGTAGACATGCTAAGATGGTTGCAGGTTTACATGCTCCTCTCACAATGACCTTGACAACTGAACCGAGACAACTTTTGCATCTTGACACCATAGGTCCTTCACGTGTTCAATCTTTTGGAGATCCGTATCCGCGGGGGGAGAGTATTTTCATCTAAGAAGATGAATAAGTGGTGCTGCTGCCCAAAAATTCAAAAGCAAATGAAGTTTATCACGCTGCTGATTTTGCACCACTACCAGCACCAACAACTATTGCTGCTGGAACAGATCATCTTAAAGTCACAAGTTATTCAATCTCTGATGAGCATGCAGAAGAAGGATCGTGTGAAGTGTCTACTCCCCTCGGCGTCCTCAAAATTCATCCTCTGCAACAAATCATTGGAAGCTTGCACGAATGAGTTACACAGTACAGGTTTTGCAATCCCAATTCTAACGCTCATGCTGCTTTTGTTGCTTCTTTTGAACCCAAAGATATATCACACGCACTCACTAATGTATCTTGGGTTATTGCCATGCAAGAAGAGTTAGAAAATTTTGAAAGAAATCATGTTTGGAAACTTGAACCTCCACCTCAAGGTCACACTCTAACTGGAACTAAATGGGTGATTAAAAATAAACAAAGTGAGGATGGGGTTGTGGTTAGGAATAAGGCTAGGTTGGTTGCTGAAAGTTTCACACATGTTAAAGGTTTAGATTTTGATGAAACTTTTGCTCTAGTTGCTAGATTAAAATCCATAAGAATTTTGTTAGCTTTTGCTAAATCTAAAGAATTCAAGTTATATGAAATGGATGTTAAAACTGCTTTTCTTAATGGCTACATAGATGAGGAAGTTTATGTCAAGCAACCACCAGGTTTCGAAAATCAAAATTTTCCTAATCATATTTTCAAACTATCCAAAGCCTTGTACGGTCTCAAACAAGTCCCTAGAGCATGATATGATAAGTTAAAAACATACCTACTTGAAAAGGGGTTTACCACGGGCAAGTTTTATAAAACCTTTTTTGTGCTTAATCATGGCAATGACTCATTATTCATTCAAGGGTATGTGGATGATATTGTATTTGGTTGTGCTTCTCATGATCCTGTGTCCATGTTTTCAGTAATGATGAGTTCAGAATTCGAGATGAGTATGATGGGTGAACTCACGTACTTTTTGGGGCTGCAAATCGGGCAAACCAAGGAGGGTACTTTTGTGCATCAAATGAAGTATACAAGAGACCTTCTTAAGCCCTTCAACTTGGACAAATGAAATCCTCTTCGTACACCTATGGGAACAACGACAACACTTGAACTTGATGAAGATGGTGACCCAGTCGATCAAAAAGAATATACAAGTATGATTGGATCACTTTTGTACCTCGCAACATCAAGACCGTACATACAATTCAGCGTATGTCTTTGTGCACAGTTTCAAGCTTCCCCATGTGCTTCACATCGTCAGGCCGTCAAACGAATTCTCAGGTACTTACATGGAACTCAAGAATTTGGCATCTTTCTTCCTGCTTTCTCAACCGTTACTTTGAAAGCTTTTTCGGATGCTAATTTTGGGGGTTGTAGGATTGATAGGAAAAGTGCTTCGGGTGCTTATCATTTTCTTGGTAATTCACTTGTTGCTTGGTCCTCTAGAAGACAATGTTTAGTTGCACAATCCACAACCGAATCTAAATATGTAGCTGCTGCTAGCGCTTGCTCACAAATTCTTTGGATTGTTCAAACACTTAAGGACTATGGGTTGATCTAGATAGTGTTCCACTCTTTTGTGATAACACTAGTGCTATTTGCATTGCTAAAAACCCCGTGCAACATTCGAGAACAAACGACATTGATAGTAGGTATCACTTTCTCAGTGATAATGTTGAAAAAGGAAACCTTGTGCTTCACCATGTAGATACCGAATAACAATTGGATTACATTTTTACAAAACCTTTGGATTTCACTCGTTTTTGTTTCATTCGTAGTGAAATAGGGGTTATGCATCCTCAAGGCTTAAATTGAGGGGGTTTTTGAAACTTAGGAAGTCTTTATGTGAATCTGAATTTAAAATAATACGAGCATAGTATTTCATGCATATATGACTTTGTGATTCCTTTTACATGTTGAATGTTCTTACTACATTACTCGTGTTATAAATTTTGTAGTTTTTATCATGACTAGTAATTGGAACAATTACTTACACTAAATTTGGTCATGATCGAACTTTCTTGCTGTTTTGAACTTGTTGCATGCTCACAAGTGCTTTTAATCATGAAGAATTAATCAAGTAATCAACTCACGTGTTGAGTTTTTATGTCCATGTGACACCCGGTTCCGAAAATGAACCAAGTGAACGCATATGTGTGCCAATGACGTTCAACACACATACACGAGTGCAATCACAAAAGGATATACATAAAATTATCACATAACAAGATTAATTAAGCACTTTTACTACACAATTCGGAATATCCTTGATGCAAGCTCTAATGAATAATTACAAAAAGTTTGAACTAATGCATCGGAAATAACTAAATAAGCAACTAAGCAGCTAAGCAAGGGTTAGCGCAGCTCCAATCAATCCACAGGCAAGCTGACGGCAGACACGGTTTAGAACTCCGCATTATCACCGTTATACTCCCAATCCTGACCTGCAACATTGGTGGGGGAATTGCAAGGATGAGTACATCTCATACTCAGCATGTGTGGAAAGTATTACATGTAACTGATTCAAATGACGAATATAATAAAGGCTAAGTGCTAAAAAGTACATTAAAACATTTGAAAAGCAACATATTATATGTATGTGAAGTAAACCCATCATAAACCATGTAATTATCACAATACCAATCCATATTTCATTACCATCATCCATATACCAGATTTCTATTTTACCATCAACCATATCCATTGCCATAAACCATAATACCATCCCATAACCAGTACCAAAGCATCCCAAATCCCAATTTCCTCTAATCATGTGAGGGTCCAGGTTGCTCATGACCAGGAGCACAGCTATCATGATAGTTTTTATTACTCTGCAGAGTTTGTACCACTTTACCCACGTGTTTGTGATTTCATCACCTTTTGACCACTAAGGAATCTCAATTATGTCGTCTCACACTTCTGTTGGTGTGTGGCCAAGAGATCACAAAATAGCCTTTACAAAGGGACTACTAGCATGTACGGACCCACTGAGGTTTCACCGGTGCTGATGTCTCTAACTGAGGCCCCCCTCTTGTGCCATTCAGATCCCAGGGAGTCCCACTAACCATATCCAGACCTAATCCGACTCCCCTTCCCCGGTGCGCCAAATGATCCGCGCGATACTAGCAATATCCTAATTAATCAGCTACGCTGCACCCATACTTGGCCTCGTGATGGCACTGTAAATCCTGGATGGTCGTCCACGTACTGGTCCTTAGATCTAAAGCAAGCGGAACCTCCATATCATCCAACTCATCCACATACCAGGCTTGCTTAGATCACCCATTACCATATCATATTAACTAGTTCATAATAACCATCATCTCATTAATGCATAATTAAATAGTATAGTTGTTTTCCCATCCCAGTTAATTAAGCAAAGCAAAGGTAAAAAGCCCTTTCCGACTCTCTACTAAGAATTCATGGTGACAAGGGTGGTTATACAAAAAGACCTTATTCATGAGGTACATAAAATAGGCAGGTGCGTTTGTCAATCTAAAGGACATAACTGTATACTCATAAGACCCATACCATGCCCTAAAAGTTGTCTTGGTTATGTCTGAAGGTCTAAACTTCAATTGAAAGTATCCCGACCGCAAATCAATCTTGGAGAAAACACAAGCACCCTTCATCTGATCAAACAAGTCCTCTATGCGGGGCAAAGTATACTTGTTCTTGATGGTCACCTCATTGAGAGCTCGGTAATCTACACACATCCTTTGTGATCCATCTTTCTTATCCACGAAAAGAACGGGCGGTCCCTGAGGTGAAGAGCTTGGTTGAATAAAACTCTTCTCTAGTTGCTCTTGAATCTACTTCTTAAGCTTTGCTAATTCCTTAGGAGGCATCCTATACGACCTCTTAGCTATAGGTGTAGTTCCAGGTATTAATTCAATTACAAATTTGATGTCTCGATCAGGTGGCATACCTTGCAACTCATCCAAAAACAAATCCAAAAATCCGCACAGCACTGGAATCTCCTCAATTGCGGCACCGTCCGTGTGATTCAACTCCAATTGCTTCGGTGCCTGTTGAGATGCTTCAAACTCTATCGTGATCCTTCCTCATTGGTCAACTCCATCATCTTTGTGGCACATTCAATGACTCTATTGTGCTTCCTTAACTAGTCCATACCAAGTATAATGTCCAATCCTTGAGAGTCCAAGACAATGAGGTTGGCAAAGAAGTCTACCCTCCTTATTCTAAGGCTTACTTTTGGACATACTATATTTGTCCTCATCTCTCCTCTAGGTGACTTAACCAATAGAGTAAACTTCATATAAGAGATAGTAAAACTATACTTGGCAATATATTTCGATGCAATGAATGAATGCGATGCTACAGAATCAAATAACATAGTCGCCGTGTTGGAGTTTGCGAGGAACATACCAATCACCACATCATACGCTTGCTGAGCATCCTCCGTAGAGACATGGTTCACGTTGCCACGAGAAAAATTCTACTGTCCACGGTTTCCTTGTGGCTGTCCTCCATTGGGTCTTGGGTTTTGTCTTTGAGCATTGCTTCCTTGACCAAGGCCTGACTTAGGACATTGATGTGCAAACTGTCCAGCTTCTCCACATGTATAAAACTTTGTAACTGCAACAGAATTTAGACGGACTTGATTCTCAACATTTGCACCAGGAAGATTGGCACAAGGTGCAAAAGGAATTGGAGGTCTAGGTGATTGCATTATAGGGCGTTGCTGCACAAACTGAGCTGGGCGCGGTGCATATCCAGGGCGCTGTACAAGAGCAGAAGAGCTATAATAAGGCGCATTAGGTGGTGCAAATCGAGGGTGCACATTACTTCCTTGTTGCTGTCCTTGATATGACGCCTTCCTCTTAGTGTCTTGCTCCATCTCACAGACCTTGTTTTCCACCACAATTGCTTTGTCCACAAGCTTCTGAAAGTTGGCATAATCGCAATTCAGCAATTGCACTTGGATATCATTATTCAAGCCCCTCAGTAACAAGTATTGCTTCCGGCTGTCCCGTCTCACATCCTCAGGCGCATATCTTGAGAGTTGAGTGAATTTGGTGAGGTATTCACCCACACTCGATCTTCCTTGCCTCATGTTCTTAAATTCTTGTCTCTTCAAGATCATAACACCTTCTGACACATAATGAGAACGGAAGCTATCCTTGAATTCTGCCAAAGTAATCCTCTCATGGTTCTCATGGGCGTAACACAAAGAGTCCCACCAATCGGCAGCTACTCCAACAAGTTGATGAGATGCGAATAGCACCTTCTCCTGGTCACTGCATTCGACTATTGCAAGTTTCTCCTCCAGGACATGAGCCAATCATCAGCATCCATAGGGTTAGCAGCTTGAGAAAAGGTCAGTGGCATAGTCCTCATGAACTCTCCAACCTATTATGAGGTGGTGGTGGTGGCGGCGTAGGCATGTGGGGTTGATTGTTGTTGTTACCAGCCTACAGTTGCCCCATAGTCTGTATCATGGTCTGCATGAGCTGGTTTTGCATGACCAATAGCTGCTAAATATTGATAGCTCCTTGGGCAAGTCCTTGTCTATTGTTGTTCTGAGGTGCCCCATTGTTCTATTCCTCATCATTGCTATCCCTCTGGTTGTGAATCCTCACCACCTAAAGAAAAGCAAGGGATAAGAATTTAGAATATGTCCCCAACTATATGCATCAAGGGATATGAAACTAAGCAACTAACTATACTAGCCTATATGGATATGGCAATTCTAAAGCATCCCAAAATCCTCTACTAAGCACACAAGCAACAATACATAGCAATCAGCACACCAAGAAAAAACACATCGATTCCTGAGTGTTCCTATGTGCTCTAAAGTGTCCATTCTATCTAGGCTACGTCCTACAGTCAACCTGTGGTTCTGATATCAATTTGTGACACCCGGTTCCGAAAATGAACCAAGTGAACGCATATGTGTGCCCGAGATGTTCAACACACATACACGAGTGCAATCACAAAAGGATATACAAAAAAATTACAACATGACAAGATTAATTAAGCACTTTTTTTACACAATTCATAATATCCTCGAATACAAGCTCTAATGAATAATAATGACAAGTTTAAACTAATGCAGCGGAAATAAATAAATAAGCAACTAAGCAAGGGTATAGCGCAGCTCCAATCAATCCACAAGCAAGCTGATGGCAGACACGGCCTAGAACTCTGCATTATCACCGTTATACTCTCAATCCTGACCTGCAACTGTTGGTGGGGGAATTGCAAGGGTGAGTACATGTCGTACTCAGCAAGTGTGGAAAGTATGATATGTAGCTCATTCAAATGACGAATATAATAAAGGCTAAGTGCTGAAAAGTACATTAAAATATTTGAAAAGCAACATATTATATGTATGTGAAGTAAACCCATCATAAACCATGTAATTATCACAATACCAGTCCATATTTAATTACCATCATCCATATACCAGATTTCTCATTTACCATCAACCGTATCCATTGCCATAAACCATAATACCATCCCATAACTAGTACCAAACCATCCCAAAACCCAATTTCCTCTAATCATGTGAGGGTCCAAGTTGCTCATGACCAGGAGCATGGCTATCATGATAGTTTTTATTACTCTGCAGTGTTTGTACCGTTTTAACCATGTGTTCGTGATTTCATCACCTTTCGGCGATTAAGGAATCTCAATTATGCCGTCTCACACTTCCGTTGGTGTGTGACCAAGAGATCACAAAATAGCCTTTACAAAGGGACTACTAGCTTGCACGGACCCACTGAGGTTTCACCGGTGGCGATGTCTCCAACTGAGCACATCTTCAACCAAGGGCCCCTCTTGTGCCATTCGGATCCCAGGGAGTCCCGCCAACCATATCCAAACCCAATCCAACTCCCCTTCCCCCGGTGCGTCAAATGATCCGCGCGATACTAGCAATACCCTAATTAATCAGCTACACCGCACCCATACTTGGCCTTGTGGTGGCACTGTAAATCCTGGATGGTAGCTCCACGAACCGGTTCTTAGATCTAAAGCAAGCGGAACCACCATATCATCCAACCCATCCACATAACAATCTTTCTTAGATCACTCATTACCATATTATATTAACCAGTTCATAATAACCATCATCTCATTAATGCATAATTAAATAGTATAGTTGTTTTCTCATCCCAATTAATTAAGCAAAGGAAAGGTAAAAAGCACTTCCCGACTCTCTACCGTGTATTCCAGGTGACAAGGGTGGTTATACAAAACTAGTAAACTTCCTATTGAAAGTGCATCTAGGCATCCTTTGTGGGTTTTGGTTGATTTCTTACAAACAAATGAGATCCTAACCACATTATTGAGATGATCGCAGGTTTTAATGAAAGAATGAAGAAAGTGCCAAAAAGAAAGGAGAATGAGGATCAATTAGGAAAAGAGCTCAAGAGCTGAATAGAATACATCATTGTGTAGGTAGTGTGTTGGTGTAACACATCCCAAGAACTCAAGCATTAAAGTCTCCACTTCGCATTTCACAGAAAAAATGGACTAGTCCGATATACACCAGACTAGTTCGATATCTTCTCTGGACAGGTTTGAACAAGTCCAGCCAATGCAGACTTGTCCGCACCGGACTTGTCCAATAATGTTTGGACTAGTCCGATAATGCTTCTGACTAAAATCAGACAAGTCCTCCAAGTGCGGACTTGTCCTATATTCACTAAGGGCATCACCTCACCGGACTAGCCCGATATCACCACGGACAAGTCCGAAAACCTTTCTTACTAAAATCGGACAAGTCTGCACCTAACCGGACAAGTCCAATATTCTTGGACACTTAGGGTTTCCTGCACGCCGCACACCAGACTAGTTCGGACTCCACCACAAACTAGTCCGGACCCTCAAAACCCTAACGTAAACTTTTGAAACCCTAATATAAATAGATGTGCACGGCCCAACTATTAACACTCTCGACCCCTTGCGCCGTCACATCCTCCAAGAGCCAAGAAAACACATCTGTCCATGCAATCCAATGCAATAAAGATCAATCCCTTGAGGATTCACTTTGGATCAAAGGAGAGACACGATTCCACACGTTTGAGCTCTTGAGTTTGATCTCTAACACACTCCTGTTGTTTCATTGTCGATCTTACGAGTGTGCTCTTGGTTGTGTTTGAATTGTAATCTTGGGGAGCCCTTAACTTGTGAGAAGGCCCCTTGAACTTGGTGATTTGCCCCTTTGTGATAGTGGAAGAAGAATTGGCCTTCGTGGCGATTCGACGAGGTTAGGGTCAATGAAGACCCGGTCCTTTCGTGGGCTTCTCA
This sequence comes from Tuctoria greenei, assembly GCA_036927565.1. Taxonomy (NCBI): domain Eukaryota; kingdom Viridiplantae; phylum Streptophyta; class Magnoliopsida; order Poales; family Poaceae; genus Tuctoria; species Tuctoria greenei. The sequence continues at coordinate 267,840,668 of JAYESD010000002.1, read as the reverse complement.
ACGTGGATGTAGGTTGCCTCTGTGGGAACCAAACCACATGATAAAAATCGTGTGTCAAACTCGTTCTTAAAGTTTCTCATATCATATTCTAGGGTTTGATCGATTTTGTCCATCTTACGTTAAAACATTCAAAACAAAGTTAATTAGTACTACACTTAACTTCATTGAATCAATACTTGCAAGTTATATACTATATTCAGCTGCATACTGCACTTGTATTGAAATCATTGATCGAACTTGATCAATTTAGTCCGCACGCACCAGACTAGTCCGCACTCTACTGGAGACTAGTCCTATATCTCGAGATTTGATCAGTTTGATAAGTGTTGCAGGTTCCGACTTAGATTTCAAAAAGTCCTATTCACCCCCCCCCCCCCACCCCCCCCGCGCTCTAGGCCACATTCAATTGGTATCAGAGCTGGACTCTTCGCAAGAGACTAATCGATCGAAGAGAACATGTCGGACATGAAGGATGTGCACAAGAGAGTCTCAACCAAGAGGAAGTTGAAGACGAAAAAGCTAAAAAATTGGAGAAGCTCCTCGATGCCATCCAAGACTTCGAGGATGACGATGTGGAGACGCTTGAACTCAAGGCGCTCCTAAGGAAGAAAGTTGTTCGAAAGGGAAAGTGAAGGTCGAGGATGAGAAGAAGAAGAAGGGGGGTAGTCACACCGACTACTCCCGATATCCTTTTAACTACGATCATCTTAATTCCAACAATAACCATTACTTATCTATTCCTCTACGAAAAGCCCCACACTTCGACGGCAATGACTACTCAATGTGGAGGCAGAACATGAAAATGCACTTAATCTCACTCAATCCCAGTTTATGGCACATTGTGTGTACAGAAGTAGATATCCCGGACGATGACGATGAACTTACCCCAAGTAAAGAGCAAGCAATTCATCGGAATGCTCAAGCTGCAGCAGTCATTACATCCTCTCCAAGTCAGGACGAGTTCACCAAGGTGGATGGGCTCGAGAATGCGAAATAAATCAGGGATACATTGCAAACCACACATGAAAGTGATCATCATGTGCGCGAAGCAAAGATCGAAATGATCTAAGGCGAATTGGGAAGATTCTCCATAGAAGAAGATGAGCTGCCACAAGACATGTACAACCGCTTAAAGATGCTTATCAACAAGGTTCGAGCATACGGAAGCAAGAAGTGGAACGATCACGAGGTGGTGAAGCTCATCCTTAGAGCTTTCATGCCTTGCAACGTCACCTTGTGCTCGATGATTAGAGAAAGCCCTGGGTACAAGAAAATGACCCCGGATGAGCTACTTTGGAAAATCATCAATTTCAAGATGATGGAAAAGCAGGCAAAGCATGTCAAGGAGATTGTCGACCTCACCTCAACAAAGAAGAAAGCGATCGCTTTGAAGTCCACTTGCAAGCCCTTGTCTAAAGAAGCTTGAGAAGCTCAACAAGAAAAGGACAGCGATGATGAGAGCAGCGACATTGACGAAGAGGACATGATCCTCTTTATGAAGAGATTCAATAAAATGATGAAGAAAAGACAAGGGGGAAAATCAAGTGAAGGAAAATACAAAGAGAAGCCAAGACCAAAGATGAGGCGGGCATGCTATAACTGTGGTGAATATGACCACTTTATAGTTGATTGCCCGTATGAAGAAAATAAGAAGAATACCAAGGAAACAAAGCCTCATCCCAAGAAATTCTTCAAGAAAAAGAAGCAAGCTGAACAAGCGCATCTAGGAAAGGAATGGGACTCAAATGACGAGTCCTCATCAGAAGAGGAAGAGGAGATGGCTAGCATAGCCATCGAGAAGACATCCAAGAAGTCCACCCTCTTCCCAACTCTAGGCGCATGGAAGGGCAACAACACTTGCCTCATGGCAAAGGAAGGTAAACGAAAGGTAACAACCAAACCCTCTTCCTTGCATTACTATTCTAGTGATCGTGAAGTTGCTAGTGATAATGAAGACATGCTTGTTGGCTTAGATAAGAAAACAGCAACAAAAATGAAATTTCTACTTGATCAGCTTGTTGAGAAGGAGAAGCTGATCAACCGTCAAGAAGATATGATTATCTCCCAAAAGGAGGAATACCTTGAACTTGACAAGCTTCTCGAACTTGAAAAGGAGCGAGGGAAGTCACTGGAGCTTGAGTTAGCCTCAAGCAAGGAAACTTGCTTGAAGTTAAGCGACTCAAATACTACCATCAAGGATGTACTTGCTAACCTGTCCAAGGTTAACAAGATCCTTGAGGTACAAGTTGAGTCACTCAAACGAAGTGACCCCTCACCCTCTTCAAGCTCACCTTCTCAACCACTTAAAACTAAAGCCACTATTACTTGTTCATGTGCTAAAATTGACACTAGCTTGAAGGAAAAGTCAACCTCTACCAAGGACAAGCAAGCTTCCCAAAGTGGCATATTTGACAAGGAGAAGATCAAATATGCACGTAGTGCATACTTGTCACAAGACTTCCTAATGTCTAATATGGCATTGGGTATTCTTATGGTGAAAAGCAATATGATAGAAGCCATAAAAATAACAAGGAAAGCATTGCCTTTGTGAGGGGAAACTCCTCTCAAGCTAAGAAGACCAATAATGCCAATAAGTCCAAGATAGTCAACACATACAATAATCGGACTAGTCCGGTCCTTACTCGGAGAAGTCCGGTCCTCCGGACAAGTCTAGTTTCCCAGACTAGTTCTGTTCATAAATGACAACAACGGTTATTCAAGACTTTCGATGCATCCTATGTTCCAATGAGAAGTAATTTTGGTAAAATTTATGGTCATTATGTTGGGCCACGCCATGGGAACACCAAATCTCACGTGTGGGTGCCCAAATCTCTTGTAACTAACCTCAAAGGACCCAAGCAAGCTTGGGTACCTAAAATCAAGGCATGATCCGTTTTTTGAAGTCCTATTCCTCCGACGGATCAAAATGGGTGCTAGACAGTGGTTGCACCAACCATATGACCAGAGAAAGAAAGATGTTCGTTGAGTATGAAGAAAATGAGGATCCAAGCGAGGGCATCTATTTTGGAGACAATAGTCAAGGAAAGGTGCTCGGTACCGGTAAAATTGCTATATTGTCTCAACATACTCTTTCTCATGTGTTACATGTCGATTCCTTAGATTATAACCTACTATCCATATCTCAACTATGTGACAAAGGTTATAATTGCCTGTTCACTAATGAGGGTGTGACCATCTCTATAAGGGGTGATGGTTCCATTGCTTTCACGAGTGTGTTAAACGGAAAGCTTTACCTTGTTGACTTCTACAAAGATAAAGCCGAACATGACACATGCTTGATTGCAAAGACTAACATGGGTTGGATGTGGCATAGACGGCTAGCGCATGTTGGTATGAGGAATCTTCAAAAACTTCTCGAGGGCGATCACATCCGAGGTTTGAAGGATGTTGTTTTTGAGAAAGACAGGCCTTGTAGCGCGTGCCAAGCCAGGAAGCAAGTTGGAGCACCTCATCCCGCGAAGAACGTCATGACTACAACAAGACTGCTCGAGCTACCTCACATGGACCTTTTTGGTCCAATTGCTTACATAAGCATCGGCTGTAACAAATATGGCTTAGTAATTGTTGACGACTTTTCGCGTTTCACTTGGGTTTTCTTATTGCATGATAAGACGTAAACTCAAGGAACCCTCAAGAAGTTTCTCAAGCGTGCCCAAAATGAGTTCTCATTGAAGGTCAAGAATATACGAAGCGACAACAACATGGAGTTCAAGAACACTCAAGTTGAGGAGTAACTAGACGAAGAAGGGATAAAGCACGAGTTTTCAGCACCTTATTCCCCTCAACAAAACGGAGTTGCTGAAAGGAAAAACTGAACCCTCATAGAGATGGCGAGAACAATGCTTGATGAATACAAGACCTCAGACCGGTTTTGGGCGGAAGCGGTTAACACCGCTTGCCACGCCATAAATCGACTCTACCTTCATCGACTACCCAAGAAGACATCCTATGAGCTACTCACCAGTAACAGGCCAAATATTTCTTATTTTTGAGTTTTCGGCTCTAAATGCTATATTTTGAACAAGAAGCCTAGGACTTCAAAGTTTGCTTCAAAGTCCGATGAAGGTTTCTTACTTGGTTATGATTCGAACTCTTACGTCTATCATGTCATCAACAAGACCTCCGGACTTGTTGAAGTAGCACGTGATGTAGTGTTCGATGAAACTAACGGCTCCCAAAAGGAACAAGTTGATCCATGTGTGCTAGATAGAGAAGAAGCTCCTTGTCAAGCATTGAGAAGAATGGCATTGGGCGAAGTTCGAACACAAGAGCCACCTCTACATGTGCATGAGGAGATGAACCGCAAGTGGAGGCCAATGATCAAGGGGGAGCTTCCACACAAGATCAACCTCAAGAAGACAAATTGATCAACAAGTCCATGAGGGCCACCATCTAGGGGGAGAAGAAGAAGATCATGAAGACACAAGACCGCAAATGCCACACCCGAGAGTACACCAATGCGTCCAAAGAGATCACCCAATCGACAACATCATCGGTGACATCCCAAAGAGAGTAACAACTAGATCCCGCATAGCTAACTTTTGTGAGAATTACTCTTTTGTTTCCTTTTTGGAACCACGCAGGATTGAGGATGCGTTGAAAGATCCGGACTAGGTGGTGGAGATGCAAGAGGAACTGAACAACATTAAATGGAACGAGGTGTGGGAACTCGTGGAAAGACCTAACGCGAACATAGTCGGCACCAAATGGGTCTTCCGCAACAAAAAAGACAAACACGGGGTGGTGACAAGGAACAAGGCAAGACTTGTGGCCAAAGGGTATTCATAAGTCGAAGGTTTGGATTTCGATGAAACCTTTGCTCCCGTAGCTAGACTTGAATCAATTAGAATATTGCTTGCATATGCTACTCACAATGTTTTCAAGCTGTACCAAATGGATGTGAAAATCGCCTTCCTCAATGGTCCAATCAAGGAGGAGGTGTATGTGGAGCAACCTCCTAGATTTGAAGACAAAGAGTTTCCCGACCACATCTTTAAACTGCTTAAGGCTCTGTACGGCCTCAAACAAGCTCCTAGAGCTTGGTATGAGTGTCTTAGAGATTTCTTAATTGAAAATGGTTTCAAGATTGGAAAAGCAGATTCTACATGATTTACGAAACACCTCAACAATGATCTTTTTATCTGTCAAATCTATGTTGATGACATTATCTTTGGTTCAACTAACAAATATTTTTGTGAAGAATTTAGTAAGATGATGACAGATAGGTTTGAGATGTCTATGATGGGAGAACTGAAGTACTTCTTGGGATTCCAAGTGAGACAACAAAAGGAAGGGACAATCATAAGCCAAACCAAGTACACTCAAGACATACTCTAGAAGTTTGGGATGGTCAAGGCGAAGCCTATCAAGACTCCCATGGCAACTAATGGACAGTTTGATTTCAATGAAGATGGACCAAGCGTGGATCAAAAGGTATATCGCTGCATGATTGGATACTTACTTTACCTATGTGCATCTAGGCCTGATATTATGTTGAGTGTGTGTTTGTGTGCAAGGTTTCAAGCCAATCCTAAGGAGTGTCACTTGACAACCGTTAAAAGGATCTTGAGATATTTGGTTCATACACCCAACCTATGCCTTTGGTATCCCAAAGTTTCCAAGTTCAATCTCATTGGATACTCCGATGCAGATTATGTCAGATGCAAAGTAGATAGAAAAAGTACCTCCGACACTTGCCAATTCCTAGGTAGATCCCTAGTTTCTTGGTCCTCCGAGAAACAAAATTCCATTGACTTATCCATAGGCGGAGTATGTTGCAGCTGGGAGTTGTTGTGCACAACTCCTTTGGATGCGACAAACTCTAAGGGATTACGGTTACAATATGAGCCGTACTCCACTCCTTTGTAATAATGAGAGTGCCATCAAAATTGCTCATAATCCAGTTGAACACTCTAGAACCAAACACATAGACATCCGGCATCACTTTTTGAGAGACCACTCAATGAAAGGAGACATAGCTATTTCCCATGTCAACACCGAAAAACAACTAGCCGATATATTTACCAATCCACTTGATGAAAAACATTTTTGCGAGCTCCAAAATGAACTAAATATCCTTGATGCTCGGAATGTGGCTTGAAAACTTGCATACCTATATGAACTCTTCAAAATATATTGTTTGAGTTGCGAAAATCATCTTTCTCTTTTCTCCAAAAACTATTTCAAATACTTGATCTTGATGAATTATGGTCATTGCTTGATTGTTGTATGCTTACTAATCATATTAATCAAGATTATTTGATTTGTCTTGCCCCCTTATTTTCTTAATAAGTACCTTCGAGTATATACGAATGGACTAAGCATTTCTGTTCTGGTGACCACGGACTAGTCCGTGGTTACCCGGACTAGTCCTCACCATGCAGACTAGTCCGCAGAGTGTCCTGTAGTCCAGACTAGTCTGACAGACCACGGACTAGTCCGATTTAGGCTCTAGAAGACTTCGGACTAGTCCGATTATTTTTGAATAAGTCCGATTTTTTGACTCCATAACCTTAGCCGCCGCCAAACCCTAATATTCTTCATCCTCACAACTTGCCTCACGCTCTCTCTCCTCGCTCGAGCTCCCCAAGGCGATTTCCTTCATCCTCCATCAAATCTCTTCGTCTTTTGGTGGAAATCGACCCCCATTGCATAGGGATTGAAGACCATGGACTTGTCCACACTTTCAACCGCTCCATCTCCAAGAATCGAGCAATTTCGGTAAATTTTCCTCCCCAACCCTATAAATCGTGATTTCCTTCGTTGTTGGCCAAATAGCTTAGTTCCCTTCACCAAATACATGCTTCCTTGATGTATTACATTGATGTTGATCTATTCTTGCATTGAGCAACATCATTGTCCGTCTAGTTAGGGTTCGGGTGATGAACACCGGACTAGTCCGGTCCATGTACGGACAAGTCCGGTCCCCCGGACTAGTCCGTACTTGTACGCCAGACTAGTCCAATTTTTTCTGAACTCAACCCTAATTACTCATTCCTCAATGCAATTCCTTGCCATCAAATTCTCATTGATATCTTGTGTAATCCATTCTCAGGACAATGTGAAGCACCAACGATGAGATCTCCGATTTCACGACCGAGATGGACCAAGAAGCCTTGCTTCGGCCCTCGACGGGCCAAGGCAAGAAGAGTCAAGAGTGCCCATCCGAGCTGGCACCCTCTCCACCTTAGGCTTGATGCAAGGTGCTCGCCAAGAAGCCTGCCTCCAAGGCTTCAGCAGGTGGTGGCCCTAGCTTGGTGGCTGTTCGCCAAGCTAAGGGCAAGGGCAAAGGGATTGCCACGAGCCCGATCAGCCCACTCAAGTTGCATGCTCCGAGGTAGGGAAACAGAGATCCCTCCGAGGAGAAGTTCAACGGCAAGGGAAGCAACACTGCTTCCAAACTCAGATTCATTGATTGCTACAGCTGTTCCAATAAAGCTGCCAATGCTAGGTTTTAGAGCAACTTTCATGCAGATTTCTACAGTTTAGTTAACCTCACTATGAAGACCGCAGTTGTGCGCAGCCAATGGATTGATTGGGCGCATTTTGAAAATAAGAGCTGCTCAACCTTTGATGAAGTAGTTCAAGCTGTAGAGAGGCATGGCTTGAACGATCTCTTTGCCTTTCAGAACAACTAGAATGATGAAGTCATTGCGCAATTTTATGCTACTTGTTTCCTTGCTAGTGATGAGGAGGAAAGGGTGACCTGGATGACTCATGGATCCAAGTACACCATCACCTATGACAAATTTGCAAGGTTGCTACATCTTGATAGCTCAAGCAACGACGACTTGGTCATTCACAACATTGGGGTCCTTGAGAAGGACAAAATGAAGTTCCTCTATGACACCCACTCAACTTTCAACCCTCCTTCCACCAAGAATATGAAGCCATTCTTTGTGGTCCTCAACAGGGTTCTGAGGAAGACTATTGCCCCGAAGGATGGGGATGCAGGAAGTGTCCAAGGCTATCTCAGGACACCGATGAAGATGATAAGCAAAGACAGGAAGTTTGATGTCTTTGACTACATATGGAATGACATTGTGAACATCTCCTGCAGTCCTAACAGGTCCTGTGGCTACGCACCTTACTTGATGTTCATGATTGAGAAGGTCACAGGGATCGAGTTTGTGAAGAATGTGGAGCACACGCTTCTGAGGCCACAAAAGCCTCCTCAAGCCACAATCCAAGCTGCCCCTTCTCCTGCATCCAATGAAGAAGCTCTGAGGAGAGCTAGAGGAGATGCAAGGGCTGATCCGACCACTAGGGCCCCTCCGCAAATAGGGTCTCCTAGTGGCATCTTGGAGTACTTGGCAGCTATTTTTGCCTCTTGCAAGAAGGCTGAAGTGAACACACACAAGCTGAACAAGGCGAGAAAGGCGGACATGCGGTATGTAAAGGAAAATGTCAAGCACATTTGCGAAAAGCTGGAGATCGAGCCCATTGGATCTTCGGTCATTTCTGAAGATTCGGCCTCAGATTTCACCGAGCTCGGCCCCTTGACTCCCTCCAAGCTTGCTTATTTTGGCATTGGGGGCTCGAGTGGATCCGCTCCTCCTCCTCCTCCTCCTCCTCCTCCACCTTAGCCAGAGAATGAATATGATGATGATGAGAGGACCGACAGTAAGGGCTGAAGTTCTTAGATCCCTCCTCTCCTTCTTTTTGGTGTTTTGATGCCAAAAGGGGGAGAGATTGAGGGGGAGTTACTAGGTCTTAGATATAGTTTGAGAGATGAGAGCTTCACTTATGCATCTTTTTATGTCTTTTGGGTTGTAAGACTTTATATTATGCTCTTTTGGTATTTTTAGTCTTCTGATGCAATGCTATGAACTGCTTATGCTCATATTTATGAAATCTGTGATTTTGCTCTGAAATTGACATATATGCTTGTTGTTGATATATTGATGTCAATTATTTCACTATCATCATGGTTATTGCTCTCACTCACTTAGTTTTGCATCCCACCATAAAGAGTGCACATATGTATTATGTTGTCATTGCTAAATGAGTTTCAAGCTCATATGTGCACACTTTATGAAAATCACAATTTCTATCATATTTTGTGAAATCTCAATTGGTTGTCATTAATCACCAAAAAGGGGGAGATTGAAAGTGCATCTAGGCATCCCTTGTGGGTTTTGGTTGATTATGACAAACAAATGAGATCCTAACCACATTATTGATATGAGCGCACGTTTTAATGAAAGAATGAAGAAAGTGCTAAAAAGAAATGAGAATGCGGATCAATTCGGAAAAGAGCTCAAGAGCTGAATAGAATACATCATTGTGTAGGGAGTGTGTTGGTGTAACACATCCCAAGAGCTCAAGCATAAAAGTCTCCACACACTTCACATTTCATAGAAAAAAACAGACTAGTCCGATATACACCGGACTAGTCCGATATCCTCTCTGGACAGGTTCAGACAAGTCAAGGCATTGTGGACTTCTTTGCACCGGACTAGTCCAATAATTTCCGGACTAGTCCGATAATGCTTATGACTAAAATCAGACAAGTCCTCCAAGTGCAGACTTTTCCTATATTCACTAAGGGCATAACCACAACGGACAAGTCCGATATCACCACAGACAAGTCTGAAAACCTTTCCAACTAAAATCGGACAAGTCCGCACCTAGCCGGACAAGTCCGATATTCCTGGACACTTAGGGTTTCCTGCACGCAGCACACCGGACTAGTCCGGACTCCACTACGGACTAGTACGGACCATCAAAACCCTAATGATAACTTTTGAAAACCCTAATATAAATAGATGTGCACGACCCAACTATTAACACTCTCGACCCCCTGCGCCGTCACAATCTCCAAGAGCCCAGAAAACACATCTCTCCACACAATCCAATGCAAGAAAGATCAATCCCTTGAGGATTCCCTTTAGATCAAAGGAGAGACACGATTCCATACGTTTGAGCTCTTGGGTTTGATCTCTAACACAGTTCTGTTGTTTCATTGTCGATCTTACAAGTGTGCTCTTGGTGGTGTTTGAATTGTAATCTTGGGGAGCCCTCAACTTGTGAGAAGGCCCCTTGAACTTGGTGATTTGCCACTTTGTGATAGTGGAGGAAGAATTGGCCTTCGAGGCGATTCGACAAGGTTAGTGTCAGTGAAGACCAGTTCCTTTCGTGGGCTTCTCAACGTGGATGTAGGTTGCCTCTGTGGGAACCGAACCACGAGATAAAAATCGTGTGTCAAACTCATTCTTAAAGTTTCTAATATCATATTCTAGGGTTTGATCGATTTTGTCTATCTTACGTTAAAACATTCAAAACAAAGTTAATTAGTACTACACTTAACTTCATTGAATCAATACTTGCAAGTTATATACTTTATTCGCTGCATACAACACTTGTATTGAAATCATTGATTGAACTTGATCAATTTAGTCAGCACGCACCGGACTAGTCCGCACTCTACCAGACTAGTCCGATATCTCAGGATTTGGAGAGTTTGTTAAGTGTTGCAGGTTCTGTCTAAATTTCAAAAAGGCCTATTCACTCCCCTCTAGGCCACATTCACCTATCATAGGAATTCCCATCAAATTGATACAAGCATGCAATTTTGAAAACAGAACATTTGTTGTAAAAATAGGACCAATATGTTTAAGGAAACTTGCCTTGCTCTTGGGCTTGGTTTGGGTCAAAGTCTTCAAATTCCTGGTTCTAGAGGTCCTCCACAGCACTCTTTAGTGCAAAACCATCTAAACCGCGCAATAAACATACAAGGCAAGAATTACAATCAATAAGTGCACATATATTACTCAATATGTCATAACATGCATGATTAATGCAAATGCGAATCAAAATTAGTTAATGAGTAGTTAATGATGTTTACTAACTATTCTAAAAGTTTTTAACAAGTTTGGACAGGTTTGGAATTGATTCAAATCAATTTATAATTAATTCAGCAGGAAATAGATTGCAAAATCGGACTAGTCCGCCGCAGGGCCGAACTAGTCCGCCCTTCGCAGAACTAGCGAATTATGGTTTTCAAGATCGACGTGAATTTGGAGAAACGGGGTTGAATTCACGTGAGAAAGAGGAAGTAGAAGGTATACTAGGTGTTTAGAACTCCAATGAATCAAGGGTTTTGGAGGCAACACTTGGATCTTAATGATCTAGGGTTGATGAAGAATGAAAACTCGATGGATATCTTGACCACTTGATCCTCTTTTGTTTCCTCCTCTTCTTCTTCTTGCTCGTGATCTCCTTCTCCCTCCTTGGTGGCGAGTCTTCATGAACTAGGGTTTGGGTGGACTTTCAATTGAGGCAAAAGGATAAAAGAGTGGGGTGTTGTGTTGTTTATATAGGGGTGGAGGCTAGGGTTTGACGGCTTTCGAGTTTGGGGTGGGTGGAGGCCGGTGTGGGGTCCCACATGGGCTCCAAAACAGTTGGACATGACATCCTTAGGACCACTTTAGGTAAAACCCAAAAACAAGTCGTGGAACAAAAGGTCAACTAAGAATCACGATAACTGGACAATCCCGCAAGAGGCCGGACTAGTCCGAAGTTAGACATAGGGATATCATACAAGTCTGAACTATATCGGACAAGTCCGAACTTGGTTAGAGGAAAAACAGACAAGTCTGGCCAAAACTGGACAAGTTCCATTTTAGTCAGAGGAAAAACGGACAAGTCCCCTGGAATACCGGACAAGTCTAGGGACATGGCAAAATTTCCAAGGAATTGGAATACCGGACTAATCCGCAATGGACTGGACAAGTCCGAAAGTGTACAAAGGGGAAAACAGACTAGTCTGCAGGAAAAACAGACAAGTCCGATGGAGGTCAGAGAGAAATCGGACAAGTCCGCACTTCTCATAACTTTTGAGTGTGGATTTCCTTCTAATTCATTTTAAACTTATTTCTTTTTATGCGAATTAATGTTAAACATGTATATGAACTTATGCAATGCATGATGCATGAAAATGAGGGTGTTACAAAAATGAAAAAATTGAGAAAATATAAAGAGAATATGCATGCATCACACTTCTTTTGAGCTGACTTATAATTGCACTTAGATATGAACTTGGAAAAAGTTGTGCATGACTAAAACCATGTTCTTAAACTTTTGATTGTCAAATGATGTAGGCTTGGCTTGTTTTGTTAGAATAAGGCTGATGCGGCATATAATCTCTTGCAAATGTCATATGATATGAAATTTTGCTTTCAATGATAATGAAATATTAAAAATTCAGCAACAAGTGCCATGCTTTCAGGTTTTGAAATAGTTAAGTTTGTGAGATCATGACTTGCTTAAATTGAAAAATTATACTTGATCTCTAGCATGGCTTGCACTACTTTGTGTATCTCATTGATGCGATAGTGTAAGTTACTTGATAGTATGACTTGGATGAGCTTTGTTTTATATGTATATGTTATCATATGCTCATAACAATTGAAACTTCTCTTTTGAACCTTGTTGAATACATTGTCAAAGGGGGGGGGGGGGGGGGGAATATGTACATAAATATGTGTAGGGGGAGAAATATTTGTTGTTTAAATTTCTTTCCCATTTGATTTTCAAAAAGGGGGAGTAAATTGTTTTCAAGACTTTCATGTGAATAAGACAATGCTCGGAAATTTAGGTGGTGTTCCCAATGCATTCATCAAGGGGGAGATTGTGAGACCTATGTATGCTGAATACATTGGCTATTTCGATAAAGTTTTTGAATTTTATCAAAACGCACTTTTCAACAAGGTCTGACTCTAGGTCCAAGATCCGACAAGGTCCGATAATAGGTACAACATGTTTTGGATAGCTCCGGCAAAGTCCGAGGATAGGTCCGACATGCTTTATGTAGCTCCGGCAAGTTCTGACGTGAGGTCTGACAAAATTTGGCTAGGTCCGGCGCGAGGTCCGGTTAGCTTTGGCTAGGTCTAGCACAAGGTCCGATTAGCTTTCGCAAGCTCTAGTTAGTTTTGGCTAGGTCTGGAGCAAGGTCCGGTTAGCTTTGGCTAGGTCCAGAGCAAGGTCCGGTTAGCTTTGGCAAGGTCCGATGCAAGATTGCAGTGGTTCTGCTTTTAATTTGCAATGTTTCAAACTTGCTTTACGCTTATGGTAAGATTTGCTTAATATTCTTTTACTATGTTTTTTATGTGTTTTGGCTGATCATGGTGGATATTATCTTGCTATGTTTGCAACATGCTTATGTGAGGTGCTCACGTAAGGTGTTGGGGTTTTCGAACTAATGAGAGTCAAGTCGAGGACTTGTGCTCGGAAGAATTGGTTGTTTGTTCATGTGCAGGTGTTGCTTGAGATCAAGACATGGCTGGTGACAGGATCCATTAAACTAGTTTTCGGGAGAAGATGAGGTTCAACAACCAAGTTCATGGGGAATTGTGGTTGAGTTGATCGGGAGGTCACACATCATGTTTGGATCAAGAATAATGCATATGAAGGTATCATGGACGTTGTTGGAAGGTTTTTGCACGTGTTCAAGGAGTGCATCTATGTGGAAACATGGTTCCAAGGCGTGATAAAGAAAAGTGGGCGTAAAGAATTGGTTGGAAAGGTTCAACCGGTTGAATTATGCCTTAGGTTGCGGTTGAGGTGGTTATGGTTTGTTTATGGAAGGTCTAGAGTTTGTTTTGGTTAGATTTCGTGTGGTCACGAAGTTGAGTTGCTTTAGGAATGTTTCGTACAATCCTAAGATGTTTGGAAGTCTTAAGATTGCTTCTATATGCGTATGGAAGAGTCTTGATCAGTTATGGAAAGTTTCAGTTGAAACTGAGTAGGATTAGAGTCCTAGTTTGGATTGGGTTGGACTTAGGGCTGGTTATATAAGCAAGGGATGCCCGATCTCTTGGTAAGACGACTTTGGTCTGTTCCTCTTGTGTTATGATCAATAAAATTCATAATTTGAAGGAGCTTTTGTGCCCTGTTTGTCCAACTTGTTTCAGACAAGTTTTTCTCATCAAGTTTTTGCATAGCACTATGTTGCTTAGGTGTTTCTATCATAACTCGAGTTTTACAGATCTGATTGACGTGATTCTTTTTGGGTTGTCTTTACAACTAGATTATCTATCATCTGTGAAAATATCACAGTCACTGAATTTGTGGTTTCTGATCTACAAGAGTTTCTTTGCAGTGTTGCAGATCTGTTTATACTCAGGTAGAACAGATTGACCTTTGTTTGATCTTTCGATTATAACTTGAGTTTTTCTCAACGGTTTCTCATGATTTTGTTGTAGTGTCTTCGTGACTTGATTCTCTATATTATCTACTACTTTTATTATGGTTGAACACGTTAAGATCAGTTGCACAAATGGTTTCTTAACAAATTAATTTTCTGCTGAGGGTTTTCATTGCTTCCGCTGAAAAAGTTTTAATCTACCATTCACCCCCCTCTGATAGATTTTCACACGCTCTTCGATCCTACTGGATGCAGATAATTAATGCAGGAAATGAGGTAAAAGAGGGGTAGCAATCCTATAAATTACCATCTCAGCCAATCAAGCACCAACATGTGGCACCACATAGATCAAATGGCCCACAAACAGAAGTATTCGAGGCCATCCAGTGATGTAGCGCCCATATAATAGGATGGGACCAACCTGACAGTGACCTGGAGAAAGCACACAAGAAATGGTGCAGAGACTAGGTTGACCGACCCCCCTAGTCGACCCACTTGGTATTGGCGCCAAACTCGATCAATGGCCACGTGTTTACTCTGCCCGGCTTGAAGAAGTCAGTGGTGAGTGATTCGCGTGCTTTTGGTGGCAGGAACTGACCATTTTCCACTAATAAATAGGACCCCCTACCCTCACTTCACACGCACACCACTTTAGTATTCCTCCATTGTATACACTATTCTCCATAGGTGTAGAGGAGTTTAGGTTGTAGAAAGGAGAGACTCTAGTCCATAGTCCAAGTAGGAGAGGTGTAGAAGGAGTCTCTTCCCAATTCCTAATTGGGAAAGGTGCGGCTCTTATATTCCTATTTGTATTTGTGACTTTTCCCTTAATAAGATGTTATCTTTAGTCTTCTAATGTTCATATACATGGATGAAGCATTTCTTGTTTGATTGTGAATTCCATCTATGTGGTAGGAGTAGTATTTATGATTATGCTATACCATTCTCTTTATATCTTCATAAAGACTAAAACCCCCACTATAGTCTAATTAGTTATGACAAGATTATGTTAATGTGAATCACTTATGCTATGTATTAACATTGGTTCAACAATGATTTAGTTCATTTCCTTAGGATGGCTCGTGCCTAGGATCTTAAAGTAATTACTTAATATGCTAGCATGGTGCTAGGATAGATAAGTATCGTTGAATGTCTCGTAGACCCATAGATTGAAGAGGTAGGCAGTAGGTGGTGACAGCCCTATCCGTCCTTTATAATCCTCCACGTTCAGCTATGCCACATGCTCTTTGCGGGAGTCGTCCTAGTGTTGCTTTGGGTAAACCCGTGCCCGATGTGTTAATCCACATAGCATGAGAATTAATAATTAATATGATCATTAGTAACTAACTTAGGCTATGTAAATGTATATTAGAAGCACAATAGGGTTATCTACCTAACTCTTCACCTAGTCTCTCTTGACCTCATTTACCCCCCTTAGGATAGAATGATTTTGTGTGTGTCACACTACCTCCAAATTATCATTTACCTATCCTTGCTAGAACCCTAGCTAGACCAACCTAACCTCTCCATTTTATTATTGTTTTACTTCCACCTAGCCTTTCTTTAGGAGAATATAAATGACACCCTTTGGGGATACTCTAAAAGGGGAAATGCTACATCGATAGATTCCGTACGCTTGCAGATTTATATATGTGATCTAAAAACTATCAACAAGCATTTCTGGCCCCACTGTTAGGGATGATTTGTTAGTATTGCATAGGAAATATGAACAAGTATTTCTAGTGCCATTATCAAGAAAGGCAACCAAAGTATTGCATGATTGAGTGAATAGGATAACCCTGGGTAGGCATTTTATGTGAAAATAGGGTAGTGTATGTCTCATTTCTGCTTGCCGGAAAACACTGTTGAAGATCCCGAATCCCTTCTAAGAGATCGACCTCATGTCGTTACTCCTCAGAAACTCCGTGCGGCAAAGCAAGCTAGCGCAACTGCACCAACAACCGAAACTCCAATGGACCAGAAGACCCTTCGTGAGTTTTCGACTCCATTTGCTAACAATGTGCCTGTTGGGACCACTGTTAACACGGGAGACATGAACATCAAAATCAAGACTGGCCTGATCACTATAATGCAAGCCAACCCATTTTGTGGGAAGGCTAACAGGATGCAAGTGCTCACCAACAACAATTTCTTGAGATCTGCAGCACTTTTAAGATCAAGGATGTATCTCCTTATGTTGTTCGTCTTATGGTGTTTCCGTTCTCTCTTCTTGGGAGAGCGGAGCAGTGGTTATACGTGAACTGAAGTGCTGTAGACACTTGGGAGAAGTGTTCTACAACATCACTCGCCAAGTTTTTCCCGATAGGCAAGACCAATGCCCTACGTGGAAGAATTTCTAGCTTCCAGCAAGATGCCAAGGAATCTATTCCCGAGACTTGGGAAAGGCTGCAGGTGTATATCCTAGCCTATCCCCACCATGGGATGGATGATTGGCTCATTATCCAAAACTTCTACAATGAACTGTTCTCCTCCGCCCGTGATCATGTTGGTGTTGCTGCTGTTGGAGGTGCCTTCTTCTCATTGACAGTGCCCAAAGCCAAAGATTTGATTGAGAAGATGGTGTCAAAAATGGGTTGGAGCGATGAGCGTCTCCATAACCGTCAGCGAGGCATGCACACCTTGAAGGAGGTGGATATGATCGCTGCCAAATTGGACCTCCTTATTTAGAATATGGACAAGCCAATGGTGAGGTGTGTGGTAATTCCTACGCCCTAGACTCTCACATCACGTGTGAAGTCTGTGGCAACACAAGCCATTTGGGAAATGACTGCCTAGAAACCCGTGAGGATGCCATATACGTGGCCAATAATGGGAACAATAATGGCTATTATCCAGGAGGTCAAAGGTGGGGCCAACCACGCCCATTCTTTCAAGGGGGGTACAACAACAATGGCAATAATGGAAATCAGCCGAACTTGAGAGAGCCTACCATTAGCCAGCTGAAAATCAATGACTCTCTATCCAAGAAGCTATCGGCTAATGTCAAGACACTAGAGAGCATTAATACCAAGATCGAAGCACTATCCTCAGCCTTCAAGAATCAATTAAGCTTCAACAAGATGTTGGAAACTCAGCTGGCTCAACTAGCAGCTGCTGTCCTCCAGTGGAGAATGGCAAGATGCTAGGACAAACCGAACCTCCCAAGAAAAATGTCAACATGATTTCTCTATGGGGAGGCAACTGGATAAAGGACCCCGGATGTCCTACAATATCTTTCTCGGTTGGGGTTCACCACTTTGACAAGGCCCTTTGTGACCTTGGAGCAAGTGTGTGTGTGATGCCCAAGGTGGTTTTCGACTAGCTGAACTTCATGGAGCTTACTCCAACACCAATGCAGCTCCAACTGGCTGATTCTTCAGTCTGTTATCCGGCTGGTATCGTGAAGACATTCCGGTGAAAATCCGGAATTGCTTCATACCCATGGATTTCGTGGTGCTCGACATGGAGGTCAATAAGCATACGCCGCTCATTCTTGGGCGACCATTCCTTAGCACCGCGAAGGCTCGCATAGATATGGGAGCTGGAGAAATCCACTTCCAAATCAATGGTAAGGAGGAGAAGTTTAACTTTCGCCCAAAGTTGGAGCAATTCTCCGTGATATGTATCAAGTATGGGCCAAATATTAAACACATTGAATAGGTCGAAATCACACCTCCAAAGGTGGGCCCGCTCATTGGATTCATGAGGAATTTGATCTATGCAGGAAACCCGTCTTATCGTACACGCTGACACCCCAAGAAGACGGAGAAGTCTGGGCAAAGAAGGAATGGCGGAAGAAGCAAGACAGGCCATTCGATCCCATCCCTCCGGGCCCGGATCTCAAGAAATGAAGAAGGAGGAATGTCCATCTCATCAGACGGTGGTGGGACCTAGCCAATACGTTAAATTGGTAGTTCTCCTTTTCTTCAAATTATTCTTTTCTCTTCATTTGGTTTTCCCATTTAGTTTGATTTTTCCCCACTGCATATGTGGTTTTTCTTAGAAAGTTGAGAATCTTCTATTCTCAACTATCAATTTTATTTCTTTGTGTTGCCCAAAACGAAAAATGTTGGGTTTTGAAAAAGGATTTTTATTTGGAAAACAATTTTTCTGAGCTGCAAAAGTGGTAATTCACCAACGTGCTAATTTCATAGCTGGTGGGGAGCCACCTGCCAAAATGGAGAATAGGGGGGCCCACATTGTAGTGCGGCTGACCCCCCTGTTCGGCCAACATGGGGAAAGGGCCATTTTGGCTCTCTCTCCTCCAACGGCTACATTTGGTTCCCTAGTGACCGTTGGGGTGTGTACTATATAAATGGTGGCCATGAGGAGCACTCCTCTTCACACTTCACACCATTTCACACCTCCCCAAAGTCACTCTTTGCTCAAATTGTTTTTCTTGCTATTCATTGAAATACTCTTGCTCAAAATCCAACCCAAAAAGATTTTCTTTTGTTTGCATTTGCAATTTGCTCTCAATGTTCTTCAAGGGAAATTCGTCAAAGGTTTTGCTTTCACTAACATCACCTCTTTTGATTTTTTGCCTTGTTGTGTTCTTGTTTGTTGTGGCCATGAAAGGAATGAAGTGGTTGTTCAGGAAGGGGAAGGAGGCTACAAGCTCAAGCCATGGTGGACATTTAAGTACACGTCCATCTTCTGTTGCTACACAAAGTTCACAGAGGAGGAGTGTAGGTGAGGACATTCCCATGGGTGAGAGGAGCAACCCGCACCAGCTTCTTCACGACGACGACCTCGACATACTAAGTGAAGTTGAAGATCAAACTCGCAAGCTCCTCCAAGATTGTGAGTTTTCTCACATGAAAGCTTATGGTCCATATTTGATATCCAAAATATGTATGGATTCTGAATTCTTTTCCATTTAGTGTGCACTAGGATGGGAAAACTTTACTCATAAAGAAAAGAGAGGTTCACGCCTTCTCAACATGCAATTCCTTTGCACACTCAAAATAGGATTTTATGGTATTTCTTTTAGATTATTTCAAAAGGAATACAACATCCTATGAAAAGAATTATGTGAAATCCTAGGCTTCCATAAACGTTGTTTGCTAGATTTATACGCTTTGCCTAAGTTTAAAAAACAAAGTTTTTGGCAAGATTTAACTAATGAGGTCAGATGTAGTGCACCTAGGAATAGCCACTTACACAACCCTACTTTACACTTCATGCATAGATGGGTGGCTATGACTATGTTCCCTAGAGGAGATGTAAGGGTAGTGCATGATGATGAGCTGAAAATCTTATTAGCCATGATTAAAAAGATAAAAGTTGCTCTAGTTATTGCCATGATGACACAATGGTTAGATTACATTCCAAGAAAAGGGCTAATTGAATGCACTTCATTGATTACCCGTATTGCTACTAGGGTAAGAGCACTAGAATATTCTACATTTGAGTATATTGAAAATGAAAGAGAATTAATTAATGAAGATTATTGAGTGCAAGGACATACCATTAAGCATGATCAAGTTGGCTCTTTGTTATTTTATTATCCCGTCTTTGTCAATGAGATTCGGTTACCTAACCCGAATTATCATTTCTACAAATGTCGGAGGCTAACCATTGACCTTCTTCCGTATGACGAAGCCCGAAGAAGTAATGTCTCTGGCAGTGTAACTAGAAGCCATAAAAGGAGAGCGGTCATGCCTCCGACAACCTCCACGGTCCATGAGTACAAAGAGGAAGAAAACCCAACGGGTGATGCACGGGGATGGACTCAACCTCCATCATATGAGACCAAAGGTCTGTCTTGGCATGGATGGCTATGTGCCGCATGGGAGCCACCCCTATCCACTTCAAGCTCTACAAGATTGCCTCTAATGTCCTTGAGAAGATGTCGTTCCCCTTTGGCTAGAAGTCACCATGACTATAGCCATGGAATAACAGATCTCACTAGATGTATGGAAGAGCTTGAAGTGAGAACGGGTGACATCTACAACACTCTCCAGGGGTATGTCCAAGGTACCCAAGACTGGCAACAATGCATGGACGCTCAATTCACCAACTTCAACTCCATGCTACAATAACAACAAGCCGATCTTGCGGCATACTTCCGTCATCAATGTTTCAACCCTTATCACGGTGGTGAGTGAACAACAAGCTTGGGGGAGGACCCCCACTTGAGGTATATTGTATCAAACCCTTTGCATATTTATTTTCCATTCACCAATCATCCACCTTGCATATAAAAAAAGTAAAGTAGTATAGATTTGTTTTCAAATAGAATAAAACATGTGCGGTAAGAATCATTTGAAATTCACATAGATGAACTAATGAATAGTTGCTCTATTGTAATTTTCCTAAGTCCCTAGTTTACAACTTACTACTCTCCAAAATATTGCTCTCATTGGCTAGAATTTCTTTTGCCTCGATTTAGAAATTGTGCGTAGCAAAAGCTTAATCCAATTCTAAATTGTTGTGAGATATGGTATAGTGATAGGGCTGCTATTCTTAGTTTGAAAGGGAAACTTGGATTCCTGGAGAAAATTCTAAAAAGATTTAAGTTACTCTCATTTGATTGGAAATACCTACCAAAGCGATATGATACATTACATTGATAGACCTTATGCATATGCTATTTGTCTTCACATTGAGCTTTGTAAAACTAGTATAGGCCCATGTGAGGTTTCATTCATTACTTTTTTAATTCAAGAGTTCATTTGCACATGCTATACTCCTACACTTGAAGTAAGCAAAATCGTATTATACCATCATTCCAGAATAAAAAGAGAAACTCCATATCCTTCATGCTTAGTACTCTCTCAAAATTTATTGCATAAAAAGGGAGTAGAAGACATGGCTACAAGAAAAAGAAAAATATAATGCATGCTTACATCATAAGCATGAGAAAAAAAAAGAAAAAAATAGCCATGTTTCATCCCTGCAAAATAAGAGAGTCCAATCAAAAAGGAGTCATCTCAAATATCCACATCCACTCTACTCCATCACACATGCACAAGTATTGAATCAAATAGTTTTGAATTGATTTCTCCTAAAGCTTTTTTTTTGACATAGCAATATTATGTGTTGCTAATATGCCTACTATATCGCTTATCAAGCTCCACATACAAGCCTTATTTAGTGGTAGGATGAATTTAGGCAAAATGCCTTGGTGAGGACAAATTTCCACTACACATTAAGGAGAGACTGAGAGAATCAAATTGAGTTACTCAAAATCTAAATTGAACTCTCTGGAATTTGAGTGGAACATGATTTCTAGGGTATGTGTGCTCCATTTGTTGTTCTATATTTCAACTGCCCATGAATAGGAGATGGCATAAGCCCCATAATAAATTGAGATGGGTGAAGTACCATGCCAATTTTTGGCAATACTAGGTAAAATATTTTGTTGTGCATATGGTACTTTTGAAAAATAGAACATTGTAGAAACTCCTGATCATCAACCTAAAGTCTTGACTTTGCTTGGGACGAGCAAAGGATAAGCTCGCGGGAGTTTGTCGATGGCTATTATATACCAATTTCACCCGTCAGTATAACTCAATTATGTGAAGGAATTGTCATTTCTTGCACACATCACCGTTCTATTTAACCTATTTCCACTAGTCCTTGGAGAAATAGTGCATGCAGAGAATTATTACAGGAAATGAGGTAAAAGAGGGGGAGCAATCCTATAAAATACAATCCCAGCCAATCAAGCGCCGACATGTGGAACCACATGGATCAAATGGCCCACTAATAGAAATATATGATGCCAACCAACGGTGTAGCATTCATATCAAGGGATGGGACCCACCTGGCAATGACCTGGAGAAAGAACACAAGAAATGGTGCAGATACTAGGTCGGTCGACCCCCCTAGTTAGTCGACTTGGTCCTGGTGCCAAACTTGGTCAATCGCCACGTTTTGACTCCTCCTGGCTTGAAGAAGTCAGTGATGACTGATTCACGCACTTTTGGTGGCGGGAGCTGACCCTTCTCCACCTATAAGTAGGACGCCCTACCCTCACTTCACACACACACACTACTTAAGTATTCATCCGTTGTTTGCACTATTCTCCATAGGTTTAGAGGAGTTTAGGCTATAGAGAGGAGAGCCTCTTGTCCATAGTCCATGTAAGAGTGGAATGGAAGGAGTCTCTTCCCAATTCCTAATTGGGAAAGGTATGGCTCTCATATTCCTATTTGTATTTGTGACATTGCTCTTAATAAAGATGTTATCTCTAGTCTTCTATTTCATATACTTGGATGAAGCGTTTCTTGTTTTATTGTGGATTCCATATATGTGGTAGGAGTAGTATTTATGATTATGCTATACCATTCTCTTTATATCATTATAAACACTACAAACCCCCACTATAGTCTAATTAGCTATGACGTGATTATGTTAATGTGAATCACTTATGCTATGTATTAACATTGGTTCAACGATGATTTAGTTCATTGCTATAGGATGGCTTGTGCCTAGGATCTTAAGGCTTGTGCAAGGATAGAGAAGTAGCGTTTAATGTCTCGTAGACCCACAGATTAAAGAGGTAGGTAGTAGGTGGTGACAGCCCAATCTGTCCTTTGTAATCCTCCGCGTTCGGCTATGCCACGGGCTCTTGGGTGGAGTCATCCTAGTGTTGCTAGGGGTAAACCCGTGCCCGATGTGTTAATCCACTTAACATGAGAATTCATAATTAATATAATCATTAGTAACTAACTTAGGCTATGTATATGTATATTAGAAGCAATGTAGGAGTATCTACCTAACTCTTAGCCTAGTCCCTCTTTACCTCAATTACCCACCTTAGGATATAATGCTTTTGTGTGTGTCACACTACCTCCAAATTATTATTTACCCATCCTTGCTAGAATCCTACCTAGACAAACCTAGCCTCTCCATTCTATGATTGTTTAACTTCCACCTAGCCTTCCTTTCGGAGAATATAAATGACACCTTTTGGAAATACTCTAAAAGGGGAGATGCTACATCGATAGATTCATGCACTTGCAGATTTGTATATGTGATCTAATAACTATCAACATGCATTTCTGGCATCACTGCTAGGGATGATTTGTTAGTAGTGCATAGGAAATATCAACAGGTAGCGACAGCTATAGGTGTGCTGACAAGTGACTTCTTCTTGCCACTTGAATTCTTTTTCTTTTTGCCACTGCCACTGACAGTAGCTCTAGCTTTGGAGGCAGATTGACCAGCCTTCGCAGCTGGCTTGGAGTGCATCCCACGACCCTCCGCAGCTCTGGCACACTTGTCAGTCAGGCTGAAGTGTTCTGTCACGCTGCTGACATCCTTGGTTGCCAGCTTCTCCAGCATCTTCTTGTCTCAAACCCCCTATCGAAATGCAGCCACGATATAAGCGTTGGAGATAGAAGGTATAGTGTTTCGTACCTGAGAATCACTGGACGAACAATCGCAGTGACTCTCCCACCTTCTATTGTACAACGAAGAGGTCCAGCTGGTGCCAGGCTGGGTGTAGGAGCTTCCAAAGTTCGCGGTGAACTGGCAACATAATTCCCCCCAACTGTATAAGGAGTTAGGGGTAAGCTCATAAACCAGGACCTAGAAGTCTCGGATAGAGCCATTGGGAAGTAGTTGGCCGTTAACAGTCCCGTCGTATTTCTTTGGCAGATGAGGCCGAAACTTGGGTGGCCATTGTACCATGCAAAGATGCTTGGCGAGAGCTGAACAACTGCCCCCAACTCCCAGAGGAGCACGAGAACGCTCGATGTTGCTGTGACCATCCTTCCTCATGTATCGGCAGTCGAGCTTCGACTGAAGGTCCAAAGTCAGGAGCCTCGATGTCGTATGAGTACAACGAGCCCCGGAGGACAAAGACGTCGTGTGTTGAGAGGGCGCACATCTCCTCGGCTGCGACATTGTAGGACCAAGCCTTCCAGACAAGGTCCTGTTACGAGAAGGTGCCTGCCCTGCATGGGGCAGACCCTGGTTGTTGAGCGCAGTGGTTGCGGCTGCAACCAGGTGCTCAACAACAGCGCTCCACTGTTCCATCGTGGCCGACGGAGCTCCTGACGCTTGGGGACATTGAAGAAGAGTCCGCGCTGCGTTCAGCACGTTCTCTGGGTTGTTCATCAATTCCTTGACTGATGCTAAGTCTCCATCTCGTTGTCCAACGGTGGCTGCTACAACAGATGGTGGTGGTGGAATGATGTTTCCCAGGGCAACAACGTTGGCCGGCTGCTGAGCATTGGAGGAGCCGCTCCATTGGAAGCGTCGGCTGAGTTCACCATCTTGAAGATCTTGAAGCCCCCTACCTAGCGCGGCAAATGTCAAAGTGCACCAATGACAGTTCCCCCGGTACTATTAAGAAGTAGTCTACGGAGGTTCATATTTAGGCGGGGAGCTAATCAAGATCAAGAGCAAGGGTGAACACAAATGATTTTTACATGGTTCGGTCCGTCTGAACGTAATACCCTACTCCACGAGATGTTTGTGTATTGTATGAGCTTAAGTGAGTATGGATGGCTTGTGATCAGATCAGATGATCCTTTCTACCGTGCAGCACAACCCTTTTATATGCTAAGTATTGGTCGTTATAGTGTGCGTTGTGGCCCAACAGGTGGCCCTGGATGTAATAACCACCCTATACACGATCTACGGGTGTTAAGAGTAGTTAATAGCGTGATAACATGCCATAACAATAGCACTACTGGTCTTGATAGTCCTCTAATTGTGCATCATTAATATGGCATTAACGATGCATTAACCAGATCTTGTAATGACCGATTGATATCCCTTGAATGTCAGCGCTGTTGGAGATCCTGCTGTTTTCATGTTGCAGACAGAGGTCCGGTCGTGTGACATGTACTAGCTCTGGAGCCTTCTTCTGTAGGTAGGCATGTCCGGAGCTACTAGACACATGGCAGCACCGGAGCTTCCCCTGTTGGAGAGGCAAATCCGGCACCCCGGGACCTGTGGCAGCACCGGAGGCACCCTAAGGAGGGAGGCAGGTCCGACACTGTGAGACTGTTTACGACTGTTATATACCAATTTCACCTGTCAATATAACTCAATTATGTGAAGGAAATATAATTTCTTGCACACATAACCTTTCTATTTAACCTATTTCAACTTGTACTTGGAGGAATTGGTGCATGCAGGTATTTTATACAAAATTGAAGTGAAACAAGGGGATGGATCCTGTAAAATATCATCCCGGCCAATCAAGCACCGACATGTGGCACAACATGGATGAAATGGCCCACAAACAGAAGTATTTTAGGCCATCAGTGGTGTAGCACCCATATCAAGGTATGAGACCCACCTGACAGTGACCCAGAGAAAGCACACGTGAAACAGTGCAAAGACCAGGTCGGCTGACCCACCTAGTCGGCCATCCTCGTCCTGGCGCCAAACTTAGTCAGCGTCCATGTGTTGGCTCCTCCAGGCTTGAAGAAGTCAGTGGTGACTGATTCGCGCGCTTCTGGTGGCGGGATCGACCCTTCTCCACCTATAAATAGGATCCCTCACCCCTCACTTCAACACACACCACTTGAGCATCATTCCATTGTATAGACTAGTTTTCTTTGTCCTTAATGGAGTTAGGCTATACAGAGGAGAGCCTCTAGTCCTAAGTCCTAGTTGGGAAAGGTTTGGCTCATGAATCTTTTCTTATATTTGTGACTTTATGCATAATAAATATATTATCTTTAGTCTTCTTTTATTCATATACTTGGATGAAACATTTGTTGTTTTATTGTGTATTCCATGTATGTGGTAGGAGTAGTCTTTATGATTATACAATATCACTCTTAATCTATCATCATAAAAACTACAAACCCCCACTATAGTCTAATTAGTTATTATATGATCATGTTAATATGAATCACTTGTGCTACGTATCAACATTGGTTCAATGATGATTTAGTTCATTGACTTAGGATGGCTTGTGCCCTGGCTCCTAAGGTATTTACTTAATATGTTAGCATGGTACTAGGATAGTTAAGTAGCATTGAGTGTCTCATAGACCCACGGATTAAAGAGTTAGGTAGTAGGGTGTGACAGTCCTATCTGTCCTTTGTAATCCTCCACGTTTGGCTATGTCACAGGCTCTTGGCGAGATTCGTCCTAGTATTTCTAGGGTAAACCCGTGCCCGATGTGTTGAACAAATTATCGTAAGGATTCACCATTGACATGCTCATTATTATCTAACCTAGCTATGTATCTCTATATTAGAAGCATTATAGGACCAACTCCGCAACTCTTAGTCTAACCTCCATTAGGACCCATCTACCCTTTATAATAGATTGCTTAGGTGTGTGTCATACTACCGATATATTATCAACTTACCCCTATCTTGATAATAGATTAGTATCCCATAGCTTAATCATAAGAGTAGTGTTTACTTTACTACATCGCCTTCCTTTGGGATCAATACGATAACCTTGGAAATACTCTTGGGTGAATGCTACATGACAGTTTCCGTGCGCTTGCAGATCTCATCTATTTTGAGAGATGATATGTGACGTAAGAAATGTCAACAAGCATTTCTAGCACCGTTGCAGGGGAAGGAAAATGAAGTAAAGGATAGCTATCACTTGTGCTTAAGCTATAAGTACTAATAGTTATTAGACAGGATTAGCATTGTTTGTTTTCACCTTTTTATGGTGAAAACAGGGTAGTGTTGTCTAACCCATTTCATAGGATGGCCAATGAGGACGCAATTTATTAACTACAAGATGATTCATGGCGTACCTCAATAAATGTCTGCTAGGCAACACCATTGCCATTCGCAGAAGAATTTCAGCTTCCAGTAGGAGCCAAAGTCACCCATCCCCAAGCTTGGGGGAGGCTCAGGAGTTCTTCTTGGTTTGGATCCACCATAGAGTGTATAGTTTGCTCCTCATCCAACATGCATGCCATGGGTTGATCCACCAATCCATGACCACCTTTGTGCTAGAGTTGTAGGAGTCCTATTCTTATTCATCATGGATGAGAATATGGTCTCTACTCTAGGGGTGGATTGAAGAGTGCTTGATTTCCTTTAGCTTGGCATGCACACCACTTAACAAGGTGGACATGCTAGATAAGGAACTACACCTCCCATTGAAGTATCATGAAGATCAAGCTAATGGGGAAATGTTTGGATGATCCAAGCATTGGATATTCACATGATTTGTGAAAATCCATGTCAACATGGGTCACTTGAGGAATCATTTCCCTATGACCCATGGGGATTCTTCCTTACAAACACAACTCCAATGGCTACCATTCACAAGGAAGTCAAGGGTTGAATCAATGTCACCTTGTAATCAAGGAGGCTATGAGAATTTTAAGGGATTTAAGTTCAACTAGCCGACCTTGGAGCTTGTCCATGGCTAAGCAAAAAATCAAGACAACATATACATGATGCTCTTTGCCAAGGAAAATATAAAGAGCATTCAAAATCCAAGATTTCCACAATTACTTGTTGGTATTCCTACCCTTTCGACCAAGCCCATGCAACCTAGGGCAAGTGATATTGTGGATGAAGCATTTCTTGTTTGATTGTGGAGTCCACATGTCATCATCCCAAGGAAGCTTTTGATCCATGATCAATGTATGGGTTAACCTTAAAAAACATCTAAAAGGTCGAAGTGGCACTCTTAAAGAAGGACAAGCCTCACCATGCTCTTAAAAGAATATCTTCAAGAAGGAAAAGCCGTCACAACAGCAACAAGTCTTCATCAAGACGACAGAGAGGCTAGGGCCACCATGTGGCCCACATGTCCAACTGACATACCAAAGGAGATTTGGCATGTAAATCAAATTAAGTTGTCCACATCTTCAACTTCGGGATTGGACAACAAATCATCCCACTAAACAAGATGGAGCTAAGTCCCACTCATTGGACTTTAAAAATCCGGTGAGTCTTTGCCAATAGGTTAATTGGTAGTTATCTCATATTTGATTTCCCAATTGCATATTTGAATTTCCCATCAAATCTTTGCATTTGCATTTAGCATGTTTGAATTTTCACACTTGCATGTTGGAAAGTAAATTTTCCAACCATCCTTAAACTAAAATTTTGAATTAGGGAATAAATTTATATGGATATGAACCTTGGGCATAACCACTTGAATTCATCTACCTATGACAAACTAAACATATTTCCCTTAATATTCATTGCATTTGCAAACTGCTTTAAGTTGGGCAAAACAATTTGATAAAGGGTACAACATGTTTTTTAGCTAACGTAACCTGTTTTCGAGTTGT
The DNA here is from genome assembly GCA_036927565.1 of Tuctoria greenei. Lineage (NCBI taxonomy): Eukaryota > Viridiplantae > Streptophyta > Magnoliopsida > Poales > Poaceae > Tuctoria > Tuctoria greenei. The sequence goes on along the minus strand of JAYESD010000002.1, from coordinate 267,812,307 downwards.
TTTGTTTGTTCCTGATTTTAGCGCAGACCAAGACAAAATTTGCAAAGAGGTTGGAAGGCCCCATCAAGCGCATATCCCTCCATCGATCTTATTTCGAGTTCATGGTGGAGGAATGCTCAAGGTGGTAGTCCAATCGAGGAACAATATGAAGCTCATTCAACTCCAATCTCAACTTGGCAGGAGACAGTGAACATAAATGCTACACCAAAATCAATGGTTGTGAGTTTCTCACGGAACGACCTTCAACCAAGACTACTCTTCAATTGACGTACAAGTTCAAATTTTCCGTCGTTTGAATTGCATTAGGATTGAATGATTTTTGCTTACATTGGTAGGGAAGGTTTACACCTTCTCATCATTCAATTCTGATGCATTCTCATGAGAGTAAGTGTTGGCATTTCTCTTTTTGATTCTTCAAAAAGCAATGTCACCTTACTTGGGAATAAATTTAAACAAGTACCTAGAATTTCATAAGCATTTTTTAAATTGACTTAGACATTTTTTGCCTAGGTAATGCTTATGGAATGACTTAATGGTTGAATTGGTATGTAGCAACCTAGGAATAGTGATGTTTGTAATTTTGATTAGAAACTCATTCATGAAAGGATCACTAAATTTTAAATTCCTAGGCAAAAAATTAAAAATGTTTAGGAGGATAAAATTGAGAATTTTGTTTTCCATGATCCACATGATAAAAATTTGCTCTTGTAAAAAAGCTATGATGGTTAGAAATTTTACAAGATGAAGGGATCCATATAGTGTATACCACTTGCATTGCTATGAGTAGGAGCTTTAGAAAATGTGCAAATTGATTTATCCATAAAGCCCCACTTCTATCAATGAATAATACATTGTTCATGCATACACTTGAATTTGAATCCAATGCATCTTTGATTTTATCTTCCCTGTACGTACAAATGAAAATTCGATTACCTAACCCGAAAATTCATTTGTACAAAGTATCAGGAGCTAACCATTCCTCTCTATCATAGAGGAGAAGTTTGCAAGAATAAAATAACTATGCAGGCATTCAAAGATCCGACTGTTAGAATCCCTAGAGGATTCCATTTCAACATTTCTTGGCCAAGGAGTAAATTAGGATGGTTGCCAACTATCGAAAGTTAAGCCCAAAGGTCAACCATTACTATACGAGGCTAGAGATTTTGCATGGAAACCATCTATGAGCAACCAATAGGCTACTACGAATATGTGAGAGCATTATGCTCTCAACTATTCTAAGCACTCATTCAAGCTCAAGGGAATTGCCACCATCATTGGGTGTAAGTTATTCCTTTGCGGCTAAAAGGTATTATATATCTTAACCAAGGAATGACAAGATCACATCCAATATATATTGGGTGCAAGTTGTTCCTATTTGGCCAGAAGGTATTTCATACCTTAGCCAAGGAACAACGGATCACACCCAACCCGTGTTGAGTGCACGTCATCCCTTTGTGGTTATAGGTATGTTGTACCTTAGCCAAGGAATAACGGATCGTACTCAACACATGTTGGGTACATGTGACTCCTTTTTTGCTAATGGTTATCATAACCTTAGCCAAGGAATGATGAATCACACCAAATGCATGAGGCGTACAAGTTATTCCTTTATGGCGAGAAGGTATGATACACCTTAGCCAAAGAATTATGGAATATATTCAACTCATGTTGAGACACATCATGCCTTTGTGCTAAGGGTTATCACTACCTTAGCCAAGGAATAACAAGGTACATCCAACCCATGGAAACCTTGAAGTGTGTATGAGCAACATCTACAGCACCCTCCTCGACCACATTCATGGAACCCATGGAAGGCAACCCAACATCGACACTCAACGCTCCATTGTCAAAGCCATGCTGCAGCAAAGTTAGGCCAACCTCATGGCCTACATCTGTCGTTACGGTTTCAGCCCCCGTCGCGGACCTTGAACAAGAACAAACTTGGGGGAGGACCCCCACTCGAGGTAACTTATATCACACCATTGCATATTTATTTTCCATTCACCCATCGTCCACCTTGCATGTAAAAAAAACTTAACAAATAGACTAGATTTGCTTTCAAAATAAAAAAAGATGTGCGGTAAGAATGATTTGTAATTTGCATGGATGAGATGATGAATAGTTGCTCTGTTTTAATTTTCCTAAGTCCCTAGTTTACAACTTACTACACTACAAAATATTGTTTTCATTGGCTAGAATTACTTTTGCCTTGATTTAGAAATTGTGGGTAGCAAAAGCTTAATCCAATTCAAAGTTGTTTTGAGATATGATAGTGATAGGATTGCTATTCCTAGTTTTAAAGTGAAACTTAGATTTCTAGAGAAATTCTAAAAAGATTTAAGTTACACTCATTTGATTGGATATACCTACCAAAACCGTATGATACATTACATTGATAAACCTTATGCATATGCTATTTGTCTTCACATTGAGCTTTGTCAAACTAGTATAGACCTATGTGAGATTTCATTCATTACTTTTTGAATTCAAGACTTCACTTGCACAAGCTATACTTCTACACTAGAAGTAAGCAAAATTCCATCATACCATCATTCCACAATAAAAAGAAAAACTCCATACCCTTCATGCTTAGAACTCTCTCCAAGTTTATTGCATAAAAAGTGAGTAGAAGACATGGCTACAAGAAAAAGAAAAAGAAAATGCATGCTTACATTATAGGCAAGAGAAAAAAAATAGAAAAAGTAAAGTGGCCATGTTTCATCCCTGCAAAATAGGAGAGTCCTCTCACAGATATGACTTTGTCATTCCTTTTACATGCTGAAAGTTCTTACTACATTACTCGTGTTATACATTTTGTAGTTTTTTCCATGACTAGTAATTGGAATAATTACTTACACTAAATCTGGTCATGATCAAACTTTCTTGCTATTTTGAACTAGTTGCATGCTCCTAATTGGTTTTAATAATGAAAAAATAATCAATCAACTATCCACATGTTGGGCTTTTATGATCAAATGGAAAAATGAGAAATAGATCAAGAGAATATACATGCATCTTACTTCTTCTTTTGAGACTGCTTATCATTGCTCTTTGATATTAACTCGGAGAAAGTTGTGTATGACTAAAACCATGTTCTTTAGCTGTTAATTGTCAAATGCCATAGGCTTGGCTTGGTTGGTTAGAACAAGGCAGATGCGGCATATAATCTCTTGCAAATGGCATATGATCAAAATTTTGTGCTTTAAATGATAATGAAAAATGAAAATGCAACAACAAGTGTCATGTCTTCAGGGTTTGAAATAGTTAAGTTTGTGAGATCACAATTTGCTTAAATTGAAAATTACACCTGATCTCTAGCATGGCTTACACTACTTTACGTATCTCATTGATGTGATAGTGTAAGTTACTTGATAGTATGACTTGAATGAGTTTTTTAATATGTATACGTCACATTATGCTAATGACAATTGAAATTTCTCTTTTGAACCTTGTTGAATATATTGTCAAAGGGGGAGAAACATGTATAGGGGGAGAAATATGTCACACAACACATTCACGAGTTTTACACGTTCTTCTCAGGGGGGATTTGTTTTTGAAATTTCTTTCTCATTTGATTTTTTATTTTCAAAAGGGGAGAATATTGCTTTTAAAAATTTTCATGTGAATAAGCCAATATTTGAATTTTAAGTGGTGTTGTCAATGCATTCATCAAGGGGGAGATTGTGAGACCTATGCATTGGCAATTTAAAAAAAAGTGAGGGTTCACACGCAAAGTTTTGAATATTGTTAAAAAGCCCGCTTCGAACTATCTGAACTTGCGGGAATTCCTTTTGCACTGTCCGAATTTTCCTTACGTGAGTTGCACGTGTTTTCCAGTTTGGAGTGTCCAAACTTTTTCCGCACATGAATTGCACGTGTTGTTCGTTTCTCACTGTCCGAACTTCACTTACATGAGCTGCACGTGAGCGAATGATTCGGAGTGTCTGAACTTTTCTTATACATTGCATAGCGAGTGCTTTGGACTGTTCGATCTTTCATTTGCTAAAATATTTGCGGTTGTTATGTTTTCATATGCAATATTTTGAAATTGCTTTTTGGCTGATAGGGAAGTTTGCTTAGTATTCTTTTACTAAGTTTTTGATGCATTTTGACTGATTATGGTGTTTAAATATTGTTGTGGTTTGCAACATCCTTATGTGACGTGCTCACGTAAGGTATTATGGTTTTTGGACTAACAAGAGTCAAGTAGAGGACTTGGGCTTGCAAAGATGGGTTGTTTATTCATGTGTAGGTGTTGCTTGAGGTCAAGACATGGCTGGTGACGGGATCCATTGAACTAATCTTAGTGAGAAGATGAGGTTCAACAGCCAAGTTCGGGAGGAATTGTTGTTGAGTTGATCGGGAGGTCATGCAGCATGTTTGGGTTAAGAACAATGCATTTGAAGGTATCGTGAACATTGTTGTAAAGTGTTTGCACGTATGCAATAGTGCATGGACGTGGCAACATGGTTCCAAGGCGTGATGAAGAGAATTGGGTGTAAGGATGTGGCTAGAAAGGTCCAACTGACTAGTTTATGCCTCAGGCTATGGCTGAGGTGGTTATGGTTGATTTATGGAAAGTTTTGAGTTTGTTTCGGTTAGATTTCGTGTTGGTCATGAAGTAGAGTTGTTTAAGGAATGTTTATGATGTTCCTAAGGTGTTTGGAAGTCTTAATATTGCTTTTGTCCGTGTATAGAAGAGTCTTGAGCAGTTATAGAAAGTTTCGGTTGAAACTGAGTAGGATTAGAGTCCTAGTTGCTCAGTTTCAACCGAAACTATCCATAACTGCTCAAGACTCTTCCATGCAGAGATAGAAGCAATCTTAAGTCTTGCAAACACCATAGGAATGTATCCCACATTCCTAAAAAAACTCAACTTTGTGACCCACGCGAAATATAACCAAAACAACCTCGAAACTTTCCATAAACGAATCATAACCACCTCAGCCGCAACCTGAGGCATAATCCAGCCGGTTGGACCTTTCTGACAAATCCTTTACGTCCACTTCTCTTCATCACACCTTGGAACCATGTTTCCACGTCCATGCACTCCTTGCATACGTGCAAACACCTTCCAATAACGTCCATGATACTTTCATATGCATTGTTCTTGACCCAAGCATGTTGCGTGACCTCCCGATCAACTCAACCACAATTCCTTCGGAACATGGTTGTTGAACCTCATCTTCTTCCTCAGACTAGATCAATGGATCCCGTCACCAGCCATGTATTGACCTCAAGCAACACCTGCACATAAACAAACAACCAATTCTTTCGAGCACAAGTCCTCGACTTGACTCACATTATTCTGAAAACCACAACACCTTACGTGAGCACCTCACGTAAGCATGTTGGAAACCATAGTAATGTTTAACCACCATAATCAGACATAACACTTCAAGAACATAGCAAATGAATACTAAGCAAACCTTACCATAAGCATAAAGCAAGTTTGAAACATTGCAAATTAAAAGACGAACCATTGCGATCATGCACCGACCTTGCCAAAGCTAACCGGACCTTGCTCCGGACCTAGCCAAAACTAACCGTACCTCACATCGGACCTAGCCAAAGCATGATGTACCTTGCGGCGGACCTAGTCAAAACATGTCAGACCTATCATCAGACCTTGCTGGAGCTACCCCAAAAAAGTCAGGCTTATTACTGGACCTTGCCGGAGCTACCCAAAACATGTCGGACCTAGTGCCAGATCTTGCCGAAGCTCGGACCTAGAGCGGGAACTCATTGAAAAAGGGTGTTTTGGCAATATTAAAAACTTTTATCGTAATAGCCAATGTATTCAGCACACATAGGTCTCACACTTGCAGAACGACCACCATGAAAAAGTCAAGAATTTCAAAAAACCAAGACAACAACGTAAAGTACCAAATTGATTGTGTGTAATATGCTCAATATGTGAAAATATGGTCAATTGAGTGAAAAAGTGACTTTCATTTGGTATTTATGTGATATATGCTCAAATATGTAAAAATATTGCCACTTGAGTGAAAATTTGACGTTCATTGGTCGTACGTGCTCTGTTTCTCATGGAGAAGTACTGATGCCTTGTGTTTTGTTTCTCATGGAGCACTGCTAAATATGGCACTTGCTCTGACCTGGAAAATGGGAGATGCGCTCTAAGTACGTGCTGCAAGACGAGCCTCACAATGGTGCATCTCGCATGCGGCAGTGATATGCCGCAATGAAGATCTTTTTCCCACCTCGAAAATCTGAGCGCATTGCAACGAGCATATGAGTCGGTGTGGCATTATGAAAGATGTCACGAACGATGTTCACCCATCAGCGCATGCCTCGGCGTGTGCTGTGGGGTTTGCACTGATGCGTGAACCACAGTCTGTGCAAGGACACAAAGACTTAATGCGAGACTTGCCTTACACTGACGCATCTCGCATGCGGCTGTGAGGATCTTTTATCCCACCTCGGAAATCTGAGCGCTTTGCAACGATCATATAAGGCGTGGCATTGCAAAAGATGTTGTGCATGCCTCGACGCGTGTTGTGCACCGAGGCAGGACCAACATCTTTCGCATATCCATAAGGTAATGAGAGACGCGCCGTATATAAAAACTTTGTTTTGGCATGGTCCCACAATGAGGTTGGAGCACTTCGAATTCTGCGCGCACAGTATTCAAGAGAAAAGAGACGAGCTCTTACCAAGTGCGTCTCTGATATGGGCTTTCATACCTGTGGGATCCAATTATTCTTTTTGTTGGAGTAAAAGGGAGACGCGATCAATGGTGGCTCTTCTGAGGCCCGTCTCTGATTGATGCCCTAAGGTACTTTTTGCTCTCTCGTGCGCACTCTTCCCAACACTTAGCAAAGATTTTCGACACTTTAGCTCTCACGGGCTGATCACTTTTTGCCCTAGAAACCACTGTCGTGTTGGACCCTTCCCTGGAGCATGCCGCCGCGTCGGTCCCCTTCCCCAGATCTCGTCACTGCCTCGACACTGCCCTCATGGCCATTGTCGTGCTGCCGCTGTCGACCTCGACACCTCCTCGACCTTAGCACTTCCCTAATAAAGTTTTTTGACGCTTTAGTTGGAGTAAAAATGGTTCGCGCTTTAGTGGTTCACCGTCAATGTTTAGTATATTTTCGGAGTACTACGCTTAGAGTATTACACTTTGGCTAGTACCGGTCAATGTTTAGTATATTTACAAAGGTCTCAACGTGTCTTTTTCCGGAGCTCCTGTCTTTACTTATAACTTGTGTGATAGACTTGTGACAGTCTATTATTTAATTATTGTTTGGTTGTATCAGATTGCTTTGGATTGTACGTACACTTGGCACAAAGATCTTTTTCTTATTTAGGTACGAATGCCATGAGATAATTTGCTCCCTTATGTGACTGATATTTGATAATGTTTTAAAGTTTTTCAGTAAATTTTATTTAATTTGGAGATGTCTCAATTAGAGCATCAATAGCATATTGAAGAGGATGCTCAACAGCAGACTCAACAGCAGACTCATGAAGAGGATGCATCTGCCTCTGGTAAAAGAATAAAGAAAAGGTCGCAGACGACGTGGCCGACAGACGTTGTGACTGTTGATGAGGTCAATGACGAAGGCTAACCCCTGGTCCATAATGTGAATATGAGATTGTCCAGGGTTTGTGGTATAGCTGATCGGGAAAGGGAGCCGCTAAACCTGCAGGGATTCAATCACTTGGCCAAAAGTGAAAATGATGAACTCTTCAAAAGCTCTATCCAACCATATGTTCAATATCCAAAACATATAAAACAGAAGGGGAAGAAGCTATCTACGAAGATGATCTCTCATGCATGGAGGACCTACAAAACTAAGCTTCGCAATTTTTGGAGGAACCAACATTGAATATACAAAGTGGCTCTGATCGCAGAATGAGCTTGGCCACCACCTCAGCAACACCAGTTATGCCGGAAAAAAAGAATTGGGAAGAAGAGGATATAAGCTTGGACCAGCTGGGTCTTGAGAATCCATACGATAGTTTCAGTGGACGGCTAAGACCATTTATGCGTGCTCATTCACAACTGAGTGAGTCAGGCCAGATCACCTTCTACAGCCCGAGCACCTTTCATGTCACTCAAAGGGCCTTGAGCCTAAGCAGCGAAGACTCAAATGGTGAGAGGGAAAACAATGTCCTTAGCAAGGCCCTGCAAACCAAGGAGCAACGAGGCTTTGTTTGTGGTGTTTCCAGTAAGTTGACCTGGAGGGAGGGTTTTCTGAAACACATTAATGCGTATCAGAAGCAGAAAACAACCTCGACATCACGGGTTGACATTGAGGAGCTGAAAAGACAGCTGAGAAGGGAGCTCCTAGGAGACAGGAAGCATATACTGGAGAGAGCAGGCATACCAATCCCTAGCATGTTGTTCATCTTAAGTAACGGCGAGGAGTGCAGGAGCAAATTTTATTCTACAGTAGCTGCGGGGGGGGGGGGGGGGGGGGGGGGGGCAACCACATGAGGATCTTCATACACCAGTGTCTGGACCTTCAGTTGAGCCGGACATGACAGATAACTTGGCTCAGCCAACAACATGTAACCTTTTGCAAATGGTCGGAGGAATCACTCGGATGGAGGTCGGGAGAGGGCTAGTGTATCCCGATCAAACCATGCTTGACGACATCCAGGTGGACACAACATCCTATGATGTGGTCAAGGTGGACATGGTGCATGAAAATACGAAAGACCTAAAGCTCGAATGCCACAGGATGACGCTGACTATGTGGGATGCAGTTGCTAGAACGGTTCAGTGGAGACGGAACCTTATTGTTGTTGACATAGCAGCAGCAGCTTTTGCGTCGACCTCTAATGCTTCGATGTCTCCTGAGGCACGTTTGCTTCTGCATCCAAATCCGGAGCAGATGGTTCTGTCTCCAATTCCAGAACTATCGTTGCCTCTAGTTATAGAGAAGTAGTAGAAGTCTCCAAATGGAGGGCATCTGCCTCCAGTTATAGAGAAGCAACAGAAGTCTCCAATTGGAGAGCAGTTCCTTCTTGTTGTAGAGAAGCCACATCTGTCTCCAACTCTAGAGCTGCCACAGAAGTCTCCACTTGAACAGCAGCCGCGTCAGTCTCCACCTCGCACTCAGAGTGCCCTCCACCCTGCACCGGATAAACCGCCGGCAAAGCCGACGAAGAATATACATGCCAAGAACAAGAGTGAGCCTCAGCAGTGATTGCCGAAGGAAGCTTGAAAGAAACAAGTGAAAAAGTCAGAAGCTAACCCCAGGGCGTCGAAATCTGTGACACGGGTTAACCCAAAGTTTGTAACGGGAAAGTCGATGTTAACTGCGGGCGCACTCAAACAAGTAGATAAACCTTGTGTTCAACTTCATCTACACTACATGCAAAATGAAAAAAGTTCTCAAACCATAATAGGGAGTTCAATGATAACCACTTTCTCTTGGGGTTCGACCTTGACGCGTTGGATGTCTCTCTATTTTGCTGCTTCGCATTGTAAGTCTTAAAAAACTATGTTCTTCAATACATATAATCAATATAAATGTTATATGTAAAAAATTTGGCATTTTGTGTGTAGGCACCAACAACAACATACTCGTCATAAAACAGGAAGCACATCTCCGGAATATCTTGACCCGCAAGTACCAGCAAGATCTTATCTTCAAATGTTGAGCGGTCAAAAATATGTTGTTCAATATTTTGTCAACGCAATGAAACACTACAATGATAAGGAGCTCTTAGTCATACCATTCAACCCAAGTAACTATTGGTTAACCATAGCAATTACTACAAAGGACGACCGAGTCTGATATTGTGACTCCTCAAGGCCGAGAGATGAAAAAACTTGCGAGCAAACAACCCGTAATTTGGATGATATTTCTTCCATTATTGACGAGTAAGTTCTGTTTTCACTTTAGTTTCTGACTGTTTCGCCATTGCACAATAGTTTTACATTAACTGTGAATATTTATGTTGAGGGCTTTTGGACAAGTAAAAGGAAAACGCCAACAACTTAAACATCATACTGCATTCGACGTCGCACAACAAGCTCCGGGCAACACGTGCGGCTTCCATGTATGCTTAAACATGGTTTTATTTTGAGAGAAAACGAATTGCAATGTATGTGTAAATGCATTTATTTTACTTTATTACTAATCTTTTGCTAAATCTCATTTTATCGTGTGGCAGGACTACGGACCCGCCTTCAGAAATGTTGAAGGTTGTAGCCTCGAGCACATTAGAGGCATAATATGCAGGTTCATCATTTTTGAAATCATTAATCCAAATAGAGAATTTTATTACAACTACAGGATTAGATGATAGTTATTCTTTGTGTAATTAGTTACTTGTTAAGCACGATGAACAGGGCAATTTTTTGTGTAATAGTTACTTGGTATATAAGCAGGATGAATAGGGGGTCTTCTTTGTGTAAATAGTTACTTGGTAACCACGATTGGCACTTTGTTAATATTTGATTGGTTAATGTGTATGATCACCATTTCACTATACATATATTTCTTTATGTGTATGTTGCTGACACTAGTAATGCGGCTGTCGAATCCTGGCTAGCTCCAGGATGTAGCCGGCAACTAGGATAATCAGTGGTGAGGGGCACCTAGTAGGAGATGAGCATTTAACAGGGTACGTCTCCCTGTTAGTGCGGCAGTGACCCTGCCGGTAAACAATCTACGACGCGCTATAACAAAGCTCGTCTCGGATTACGTAAATAAAGGATACCCGCTTCCTTAAAGCCCGTCTCAAATAAGTCAACAAATTTGCGACGAGCTTCCATAAAGACCATCTCGGATCAGTCAATACATCCCTGACGCGCTCTCTTAGAGCTTGTCTTGTGTTTATGCTGATCAGCGACCCTCCCGCCAATCATCTCCGATGACTCCGTGAAGCTTGTCTGGTATTACTCAAAGAAAGGAGACACGCTATCTTTGAGCTTGTCTCACACTTATGCTAATCGGCGACCCGCCTGCCGCTTGTCTCCGATGACTACGTAATGCGAGATGCGACGACCGAGACACACTGTTTGCATGTCTTCGTTCTTCGTGCGGGCTCGACTCCGATGAGCCTTTCTCGTGTAGTGGATACCATATCCAATACCATCAATTTGACATAATTAACCATAATAATCCATAATTATCCAAAACCAACCATATCCAACTCATCATAACCAAACCCATGTTCCAGTCCAAATTTCAATTCCAATTCCAACCATCATTCAATACTCAGGTCCATAACTCTAATCATGTGAGGGTGCAGGTCGCTCATAACCCAGAGCACGGCTATCATGATAGTTTTATACTCTGCATAAGTGGCACCACTTTAGCTATAAGTTTGTGATTTCATCACCTTTCGGTGACTAAGAACCTCCATTATGCCGTCTCACACTTTCATAGGTGTGTGGCCAAGAGATCACAATATAGCTTTTACAAAGTGACTACCTGCATGTTGCGGACCCATTAAGGTTTCACCGAAGATGATGTCTCCAACTGAGCACATCTGTAGGATCGAAGAGCACATGAAAAGCTACCAGAGGGGAGGTGAATAGTAGTTTACAACTTTTTAGCGGAAATAACAAAAACCCCTTGGCAGAAAATTGATTTGTTAAAGAAATCGTGTGTGCCACTAATCAAACGTGATCAATCGTGACAAAATAACATAGATCGTGGAGAATCAAGTCACAAAGAAGTCACAACAAGAATCATGAAAATCCGTCGAGAAAAACTCAAGTTATGATTGAAAGGTTGAACGAAGGTCAATCTGTTCTACCGGAGAAAACCAGATCTGCGACACTGCAAAGAAACTCATGTAGATATAAAACCACAAATCCAATGACCATGAAATTTTAACAGATGATAGATAATCAAGTTGTGAAGATAATACAAAAAGAATAATGTCAATTGGATCTGTAAAACTCAAGTTATTATAAAACCACCGAAGCAAGGTTGTGCTGTGCAAAAATTCCAGGAGAATGACTTGATTGAAACAAGTCGGACGAAAAAGGCACAAAAGATCATTTCAACTACGAATTTTTTTCAATAGAACACAAGAGGAACAGACCAAAAGTCGTGCACCACAAGATCTGGCCTTCCAATCTTATATAACCAGCCCTTAGGCCAACCAAATCCTATCTTGGACTCAAATCCTACTCAGATTCAACCGAAACTTTTCATAACTCCTCAAGACTCTTATATATGCAAATAGAAGCAATCTTAAGACTTCCAAACAACTTAGAGCGTATCCCACATTCCTAAAACAACTCAACTTCGTGCTCACCATGAAATCCTAACGTAACCAACTCAAATCTTTCCATATTTGAGTCAAAACCAACTCAGGCGCATCCTAAGTCCATAACCTAGTCGGTTGGACCTTTTCGACAAATTCTTTATGTCTAATTCTCTTCATCACTCCTTAGAATCATGTTGCCACGTCCATGCACTATTTGCACGTGTGCAAACATCTTCCAACGACGTCCACGTTACCTTCATATGCATTGTTCTTGATTCAAACATGCTGCACAACCTCTCGATCAACTCAACCACAATTCCTCTCAAACTTGGTTGTTGAACCTCATCTTCTCCTAAGTTTAGTTCAATGGGCCCCATCACCAGCCATGTCTTGAACTTAAGCAACATTTGCACATGAATAAACAACAAATACTTTCGAGCACAAGTCCTCGACTTGACTCTTATTAGTTCTGAAACCACAACACTTTACGTGAGGACCTCACATAAGCATGTTTCAAACCATAGCAAGATGATATCAGCCATAACCACCAAAACACACCAAAAACATAGTAGAAGAATAATAATCATAGTTTCCATAGATGTAAAGCAAGTTCGAAACATTGCAAGGTAAAAATAGAACCATTGCAGACTAGCACCAGACCTTGCCAAAGCTAATCGAACCTTGAAACGGAGCTTACCAAAGCTAGCAAGACCTAGCGCCGGAGCTTACCAAAGCTAGTAGGACCTAGCGCTGGAGCTAACCAAAGCTAATCAGACCTAGTGCCGGACATAGAAAAAAAAAGTCGGACCTAGCCACAGCAAGTCGGACCTAGCCAAAACATGTCGGACCTAGACAAAGCAAGTCGGACCTAGCCAAAACAAGTCGGACCTTACGTTGGACATTGCCAGAGCTACCCAAAACAAGCTGGACCTATCGTCGGACCTTGCAGAAGCTCGGACCTGGAGCCGGACCTTGATGAGACGGGTGTTTTGGCAAAATTCAAAACTTTTATCATCATAGCCAATGTATTCAGCAGACATAGGTCTTACAATCTCCACCTTGATGAATGCATTGGCAACACCACTTAAAATCCAAACATTGGCTTATGAAAAGTTTTGAAAACAATCAAATGAGAAAGAAAGAAATTTCAAAATAAATATTCCCCTCCCCAATACTTATTTCTCCCCCTTTTTAAATCAAGAAAAAAAGGAGAAAAATCGTGCCAAAACACTTGTGAATGTGTGCAATGTGTGATCAATTTCTCCCCATTTGACAATGTATTCAATAAGGTACAAAAGAGAAATTTTAATTTGTTATGAGCATATTATAGCATATACATATAAAACAAAGCTCATCCAAGTCATACTATCAAGTAACTTACACTATCACAACTATGAGATACATAAAGTAGTGTAAGCCATGCCAGAGATCAAATGTAATTTTCAATTTAAGCAAGTCATGATCTCACAAACTTAACTACATCAAGACCTGAAAGCATGACACTTGTTGCTGTAATTTTTTTAAGCAAAAATTTTGATCATATGAAATTTGCAAGAGATTATATGCGCATCTGCCTTATTCTAACCAACCAAGCCAAGCCTATGTCATTTGACAATCAGAAGCTCAAGCACATGGTTTTAGTCATACACAACTTCTTCTAAGTTGATATATGAGTTCAATGATAAGGCATCTCAAAAGAAGAAGTGTGATGCATGCATATTCTCTTGATCATTTCTCATTTTTGATTTGAACATAAAAACTCAACATGTGAGTTGCTTACTTGATTAATTCTTTAAGATTAAAAGCACATTTGAGCATGCAACAAGTTCAAAACAGCAAGAAAGTTTGATCATGACCAAATTTAGTGTAAGTAATTATTCCAATTACTAGTCATGGCAAAAACTACAAAATGTAGAACATGAGTAATGTAGTAATAACTTTCAGTGTGTAAAAGGAATCACAAAGTCATATATGTATGAAATACTATGCTCATATAATTTTAAATTCATATTCACACATAGACTTCCAAAGTTTCAAAACCCCCCCTCTATTTAAGCCATGTGGATGCATAACCCCTATTTAACGAATGAAACAAAAACGAGTGATATCCAAAGGTTTTGTGAATATCAGACAATTGTTGTTCGGTATCTACATGGTGAAGCACAATGTTTCCTTTTTTGACATTATCATGGAGAAAGTGATACCTAATGTCAATGTCCTTTGTTCTCGAATGTTGCACGGGATTTTTAGCAACGCAAATGACACAGTGTTATCATAAAATAGTGGAACACTATCTAGCTCATCCCCATAGGCCTTAAGTGTTTGAACAATCCAAAGAATTTGTGAGTAAGCGCTAGCAGCAGCTACATATTCAGATTCGTCTATGGATTGTGCAACTGAGTTTCATTTTCTAGAGGACCAAGCAACAAGAGAATTACAAAGAAAATCACAAGCACCCGAAGTACTTTTCCTATCAATCCTACAACCCCCAAAATCAGCATCCGAAAAAGCTTTCAAAGTAACGGTTGTGGAAGAAGGAAGAAAAATGCCAAATTCTTGAGATCCATGTAAGTACCTAAGAATTCTTTTAATGGCTTGATGATGTGAAGCACGTGGGGAAGCTTGAAATCGTGCACAAAGACATACACTAAATTGAATGTACGGTCTTGATGTCGTGAGATACAAAAGTGATCCAACAATGCTTCTATATTCTTTTTGATCCACAGATTCACCATCTTCATCCAGTTTAAGTGTCATTGTTGTACCCATTGGTGCCCGAAGAGGCTTGCTTTTGTCCATATTGAAGCGCTTAAGAAGGACTCTTGTATACTTTGTTTGATGCACAAAGGTACCTTCCTTGGTTTGCTTGATTTGCAGCCTCAAAAAGTATGTCAATTCTCCCATCATACTTATCCCAAATTCTGAACTCATCATAGCTGAAAACTTGGACACAAGATCATGAGAAGCACAACCAAAGATAATATCATCCACATACACTTGAACGAATAATGAGCCATTGCCATGCTTAAGCACAAAAAGAGTTTTATCAACCTTGCGCATGGTAAAATCCTTTTCAAGTAAGAATGTTTTTAACCTGTCATACCATGCTCTAGAGGCTTCTTTGAGACCGTACAAGGCTTTGGACAGTTCGTAAGCATGATTAGGAAAATCTGGATTTTCAAAACCCGGTGGTTGCTTGACATAAACCTCCTCATCTATGTAGCCATTAAGAAAAGCACTTTTAACATCCATTTGATATATATTGAAACCTTTAGATGCAACAAAAGCTAACAAAATTCTTGAAAGTGCATCTAGGACTCCCTTGTGGGTTTTGGATGATTTATGACAAGCAATTGAGATCCTAACCTCTTTGTTGAGATGAATGCAGGCCTATAATAGAAAAATGAGCAAAATACCAAAAAGAAGGGATGATGAGGAGCAAAGTGGAAATGAGTTCAAGGAAAAAGAGTAGTAGATTATTGTGTATGGAGTGTGTTAAGGAAACACACCCCAAGAGCTCAATCATAATTAAACACACACATTGCACAAAGTTACACAGGACCGGACTAGTCCGATCACAACCGGACTAGTCTGATAACCTTTCTGCACCAGATCGGACAAGTCCGATATCTGTCGGACTAGTCCGATATCTTTCTGACTAGAATCGGACTAGTCCTCCCCAGTGCGGACTAGTCCTCAAAACACTACACAAGCCACACAAAATCGGACAAGTCCGTTATCAACCGGACTAGTCTGATATTCTTTCTGATCCACTTTGGACAAGTCCGATATTCACACGGACTAGTCCGAAAAACCCACTGATCTAAATCGAACAAGTCCTCCAAGTGTGGACTTGTCATCCAACACACTTAGGGTGTCACATGTCCAGAAAAGTCCGATGGACATCAGACTAATCTGAAGATTTCCAGTAGCGAAATCGGACAAGTCCATTTTCAGCCGGACTAGTCCGATATTTCGGGACACTTAGGGTTTGCTACACACAGCATATCGGGCTAGTCCGGTGACCACCACGGACTAGTACGAACTTTCTGAACCCTAACGGTAAATTTTAGAAACCCCTATAAATAGAGGTGCACGATCCAATTTCACAATCTCTCAAACCCTAGCGCCGTCATACCTCCCAAGAGCCTCAAAAACGACATCTCTCCACGAAATTAAGTGCAACATTGACCAATCCCTTGAGGATTCACTCTAGATCATTAGAGAGACACTTGCAACACCACATTGAGCTCTTGGTTTGATTCTCTAACATACTCCCGCGTTTCAATTGTAACTTTTGAGTGTGTTTTCGGTGGCATTGTGTTTTGTAATCTAAGGGAGCTCTCAACGTGTGAGAACGCCCCTTGAATTTGGTTATTCACCCCTTTGCTATTAGTGGAAGAGGATTGGCCTTCGTGGCGATCCAACGAGGGTAGGGTTGGAGAAGACCCAGTCCTTTTGTGGACTCCTCAACGTGGACGTAGGTTGCCTTCGTGGTAGCCGAACCACGGGATAAATCGTTGTGTCTTGTTTTAGTGTTCATCATTCTAATTAATCAACTCAATCTAGGGTTTCATACACATTGTTCATCTTACGTTAAATTGTTGAACATAAGGCTTAATTGTTATATAATCTAGCATATAACTGTTAAACTGTTGTTTGATTCTATATTTCCGTTGTACACATAAAAGAATCAGACCAATCAATCAAGTTTAATCAACTTAGTCTGTGAACACCGAACTAGTCCGCACATTACTGGACTAGTCCGATATCTCTGGTATTGAACTGGTTGTTGAGTGTTGCAGGATCCGACAATATTCAAGAAGGCCTATTCACCCCCCCTCTAGGCCTACATTCAATTGGTATCAGAGCAGGTTCTTCAAGAAAGAGTCTAATCACTCGAAGAGATCATGTCGGACATGAAGGACGTCCACAAAATCAAAAACTAAGAGGAGGTTAACAATGACAAGACCTAAAAATTGGAGAAGTACCTCGAAGCCATTCAAGACTTTGAGGACGATGATGAGGAGACGCTGGAGCTAAAGGCACTCCTCAGAAAGAAGGCACTTTCCAAAGGGAAAGCGAAAGTTGAAGAGAAGAAGAAGGGGAGTAGTCACACCGACTACTCCCGATATCCTTTTAACTATGATCGTCTAAATTCCAATAACAACCATTACTTATCTATCCCACTTGTAAAAGCCCCACACTTTGATGGAAATGATTACTCAATGTGGAGGCAGAATATGAAGATGCATTTGATTTCCCTAAATCCAAGTCTATGGCATGTTGTATGCACAGGGATAGATATTACGGATGACGACGAAGAGCTCACCCCAAGCCAAGAGCAGGCCATTCATAGAAACGCTCAAGCCGCAGCTGTAATCACCTCCTCACTCAGTCGGGACGAGTTCACCAAAGTGGATGGACTCGAAATTGCTAAGGAGATATGGGATACTCTGCAAACTGCACATGAAGGTGACCGACATGTGCGTGAAGCAAAGATTGAGATGATCGAAGGCGAACTAGGAAGATTCGCAATTGAGGAAGACGAGTCACCCCAAGATATGTACAATCGATTGAAGACACTCGTTAACAAAGTTCGATCATATGGGAGCAAGAAGTGGAATGACCACGAGGTTGTAAAGCTCATCCTTAGAGCTTTTATGCCTCGCAATGTCACACTATGTTCCATGATTAGAGAAAGCCCCGGATACAAAAAGATGACTCCGGATGAATTGCTTGGAAAAATTATCAACTTTGAGATGATGGAAAAACAAGCAAAGCACGTCAAGGAAATTGCCAACCTCACCGTGGCTAAGAAGAAAGGGGTTGCTTTAAAGTCCACCCTAAAGCCTCTATCCAAAGAAGTAAGAGAAGCACAACTAGAGGAAGACAGTGGCAAAGAGAGCAGTGAACTAGATGAAGAGGACATGATATTATTCATGAAAAAGTTCAAGAGAATAATGAAGAAAAGACAAGGGACAAAATCAAGTGTAGGCAAGTACAAGGAAAGAACAAAGCCAAAGTTGAGACGGGCGTGCTATAATTGTGGTGAGTATAACCACTTTATAGTTGATTGCCCATATGAGGAGAACAAGAAGAAGACCAAAGAATCCAAGCCTCAACCTAAGAAATTCTTCAAGGAGAAGAAACAAGCCGAACAAGCGCACATTGGGAAGGAGTGGGACTCAAACGATGAGTCTTCATCATCCGATGAAGAAGAGATGGCTAGCATAGCCATCAAGAGCACGTCCAAGAAATCTACACTCTTCCCTACACTCGGTGCAAGGAAGGGAAATGGCACTTGCCTTATGGCAAAGGAAGGTAAACGCAAGGTAATCATCAAAACCCCTTCCGTGCATTCCTACTCCAGTGATGATGAAATAGATAGTGATGATGAGGATATGCTAAATGGACTAGATAGGAAACTGCAACAAAAATGAAATTTTTACTTGATCAACTTGTTGAGAAGGAGAGGATAATTCATCGTCAAGAGGACATGATTATCTCCCAAAAGGAGGAGTATGCCGAACTTGACAAACTTCTAGAGCTTGAAAAGGAGAAAAGCAATTCACTAGAGCTTGAGTTAGCTTCAATCAAGAAAGCTTGCTTGGAGTTAACTGACTCAAATGTTGCAATCAAGGACCAACTTGCTGACCTGATCAAGGTTAACAAGATCCTTGAAGTGCAAGTTGAGTCACTCAAGCTGAGTGAACCTTCCTCCTCTTCAAATTCACCTTCTCAACCCACTAAAACTGAGTTTGCTCATATGTGCACATGTAGTGAAACTAACACCAGGTTGAAAGGGAAGTCAACCTCCACAAAGGATAAAAATCCTACCCAATGTGGCATATTTGACAAGGAGAAGATCAACTACGCACGTAGTGCATACTTGGTCCAAAGACCTCCAAATGTCAAATATGGCATTGGTTACTCTTATGATGAAAAGCAGCATGCTGGAAGTCATAAGAATAACAAGGGAAGGATTTCTTTTGTGAAGGGAAGACCCTCTCAAACTGGTAAGTCGAAGGATAAAAACTTGAACTCACACGAATACCGGACTAGTCCGGTTGGTGTCTGGACAAGTCCGGTCATCTGGACAAGTCCGGCCCCCCAGACTAGTCTGATTCATAAACAACAGCAGCTATTATTCAAAACTTTTGATGCCTCCTTTGTGTTAATGAGAAATAATCTTGGCAATGTCTGTGCTTATTATATTGGGCCATGCCATGGGAACACAAAATCCCATGTGTGGGTGCCCACATGTATTGTAACTAACCTCCAAGGACCCAAACAAGCTTGGGTACCTAAAACCAAAGCATAATTTGTTTTTGCAGGCCTATTCCTCCGGTGGATCCAAATGGGTGCTAGACAGTGGATGCACCAACCATATGACCGGAGAAAGGAGGATGTTCGTGGAATATGAAGAGAATGAGGATCCAAACGAGGACATCTACTTCGGAGATAATAGTCAAGGAAGGGTGCTCGGTACCGGTAAAATTGTAATATCCTCTGAACACACACTTTCTCATGTTTTACATGTTGAATATTTAGATTATAACCTGTTGTCCATATCTCAACTATGTGACAAAGGTTATAATTGCTTGTTCACTAACGAGGGTGTGACCGTCTCTAGGAGGAGTGATGGTTCCATTGCATTCAAGGGTATGTTGAAGGGAAAGCTTTACCTTGTTGACTTCAACAAGGATAAAGTCGAACTCGACACATGCTTGATTGCAAAAACCAGCATGGGTTGGCTGTGGCATAGACGGCTAGCGCTTATTGGTATGAGGAATCTTCAAAAACTCCTCAAGGGCGATCACATCCGCGGTTTGAAGGATGTTGTTTTTGAGAAAGACAGACCTTGTAGCGCGTGCCAAGCCGGGAAGCAAGTTGGAGCACATCATCCCGCAAAGAACGTCATGACTACAACAATACCGCTTGAACTACTTCACATGGACTTGTTTGGTCCAATTGCTTACATAAGCGTCGGCGGTAACAAATACGGTTTAGTTATCATTGATGATTTTTCTCGCTTCACTTGGGTTTTCTTTTTGCATGATAAGTCAGAAACACAAGGAACACTCAAGAAGTTCTTCAAGCGAGCTCAAAACAAATTTTCATTGACAATCAAGAGTATTCGAAGCAACAATGGCACGGATTTCAAGAACACACAAGTGGAAGAGTACCTTGATGAAGAGGGCATCAAGCACGAATTTTCAGCACCATACTCGCCACAACAAAACGGAGTTGCCAAAAGAAAGAACCGAACACTCATAGAGATAGCAAGAACAATGCTCGATGAGTACAAGACTTCGGATCGATTTTGGGCGGAAGCGATTAACACCGCTTGCCACGCCTTAAATCGACTTTATCTTCATCGACTACTCAAGAAGACTCCCTATGAGCTACTTACCGGTAACAAACCAAACATTTCATATTTTCGAGTTTTCGGTTCTCCATGTTATATCCTGAACAAGAAGCCTAGGACTTCAAAGTTCGCTTCGAAGTCCGATGAAGGTTTCTTGCTTGGTTATGATTCGAGGACTTACGCCTATCATGTTTTGAACAAGGCCTCCGGACTTGTTGAAGTACCACATGATGTAGTGTTCGATGAGACTAATGGCTCCCAAAAGGAGCAAGTTGATCCATGTGAATTAGGTAAAGAAGAAGCTCCTTGTCAAGCATTGAAAAGAATGGCTCTAGGCGAAGTTCGACAACAAGAGCCACCTTCACACGTACATGAGGAAAATGAACCACAAGAGGAGACCATCAATCAAGGGAGAGCTTCAACACAAGATCAACCACAAGAGTATGAAGATGATCAACAAGTCAATGAAGGCAACCACTTAGGGGGAGAAGCAGACAATCATGAAGACACAACTCCTCAAGTGCCACACCCAAGAGTACACCAATGCGTCCAAAGGGATCACCCAATCGACAACATCATCGGTGACATCCAAAAGGGAGTAACCACTAGATCTCGTATAGCTAACTTTTGTGAGCATTATTCGTTTGTATCCTTTTCGGAACCACGCAGGATTGAGGATGCATTGAAGGATCTGTAATGGGTGGTGGCAATGCAAGAAGAATTGAACAACTTCAAGCGGAACGAGGTGTGGGAACTTGTGGCAAGACCCAATGCAAACATCGTTGTCACCAAGTGGGTCTTCCGCAACAAACAAGACGAACACGGGGTGGTGACAAGGAACAAGGCATGACTTGTGGCCAAAGGGTACTCACAAGTTAAAGGTTTGGATTTTGATGAGACTTTTGCTCCAGTAGCTAGGCTTGAATCTATTAGAATATTACTTGCATATGCTACTCACCACGATTTCAAGCTGTATCAAGTGGATGTGAAAAGCGCCTTCCTCAATGGACCGATTAAGGAAGAGGTGTACGTGGAGCAACCACCCGGGTTTGAAGACGAAGAGTTCTCCGACCACGTATTCAAATTGCGTAAGGCTCTCTACGGCCTCAAACAAGCTCCTAGAGCTTGGTATGAGTGTATTAGAGATTTCTTAATTGAGAATGGTTTTCAAATTGGCAAAGTAGATTATACATTATTTACAAAGAATTTGGACAATGATCTCTTTATTTGTCAAATTTATGTTGATGATATAATCTTTGGGTCAACTAATCAATCTTTTTGTGAGGAATTTAGCAAAATCATGACAGACAGGTTTGAAATGTCAATGATGGGAGAACTAAAATACTTCTTGGGATTCCAAGTGCGGCAACAAAAGGAAGGAACGTTCATAAGCCAAACCAAGTACACGCAGGACATACTTAAGAAGTTTGGTATGGACAATGCAAAGCCCATAAAGACCCCCATGGCAACAAATGGCCACTTGGATCTCAATGAAGATGGACCTAACGTCGACCAAAAGGTATATCGCTCCATGATTGGATCTCTACTCTATTTATGTGCATCTAGGCCAGATATTATGTTGAGTGTATGTTTGTGTGCAAGATTTCAAGCCAACCCTAAGGAATGTCACTTGACAGCCGTAAAAAGGATCTTGAGATATTTAGTTCATACACCCAACCTTGGTCTTTGGTACCAAAAGGCTCAAAATTCAATCTCATTGGCTACTCCGATGCAGATTATGCCGGGTGCAAAGTAGATAGAAAAAGCACCTCCGGCACATGCCAATTCCTAGGGATATCCTTAGTTTCTTGGTCCTCCAAGAAACAAAATTCCATTGCCCTATCCACAGCCGAAGCAGAGTATGTTGCAGCCGGGAGTTGTTGTGCACAACTCCTTTGGATGCGACAAACTCTAAGGGATTACGGTTACAATATGAACCGTATTCCTCTCCTTTGTGACAATGAGAGTGCCATTAAAATTGCCCACAATCCAGTTGAGCACTCTAGAACTAAACACATAGACATAAGACATCATTTTTTAAGAGACCATTCCATGAATGGAGATATAACCATCTCACATGTCAACACCCAAAAGCAAATGGCCGACATATTCACCAAGCCACTTGATGAAAAGCGTTTTTGCGAACTCCGAAATGAACTAAATATCCTTGATGCTCGGAGTGTGGCTTGAAAAGTTGCATACCTGTATGAATTCTTCAAAAATGTTGATTGAATTGTGAAAATCATCTCTCTCAATTTTTCTCGAAATACTATGTCAATTGCTAGATCTTGATGAATTATGATCATTGTTTGATTGTTGTATGCTTACTGGTCAAATTCATCAATATTTATTGATTTGATTTGCCCCTCTATTCTCTATTTATGAACGTTCAAATATATATGAATGGGCTATGCAAATTTCTCCTGGTGACCACGGACTAGTCCGTGGTTACCCGGACTAGTCCGCCCATGCAGACTAGTCCGCTGAGTGCCGGTTAGGCCGGACTAGTCTGATAGACCACGGACTAGTCCGATATAGCTCTCTAGATGAGTTCGGACTAGTCTGGTTATCTCCGGACTTGTCCGATATTTTGTGTCCATAACCCTAGCGTCCACCAAACCCTAATTCCTCTCATCCCCACTCTTGCTCACGCACTCTCTCTCTTGCGCTCGAGCTCCCAAGGCGATTCCTTGCTCCCTCCATCAAAAAGGTCCACATTTTGGCGGAAATCAAGATTGACCTCGTGCGGATTGAAGCTAGCGGACTTGTCCGGGCTCCAACTCCCTAATCTTAAAGCTTCAATCGATTTCTTTGGTAATTTTCCGTCAAACATTAGAAATCTTGTTTTTTCTCCATTGTTGATCGAATAGCCTAGCATCTTTCACTATATACATGCTTCCTTGATGTACTACGTGTATGCTAGACTTATAGTGCATTAGGAATCAGTTTTTGTCCAAACTGTTAGGTTTTTGAGGATGAACACCGGACTAGTCCGGTCCATGCACGGACAAGTCCGGTCCCCCGAACTTGTCCGTGCCTGTGCACCGGACAAGTCCGATGTTTCTGAACCTAAAACCTAATTCCTCAATGCAATTCCTTGCTATCTTTTCATACCTATGCCTTGTATCACTCATCATCATTCTTGCAAATCATTCTCAGATCATGTCGAGCACAAACGATGAAATCTCCGAATTTGAGGCCGATATGGACCACGAGGTGACACCTCGGACCTCGACGGGTCTTGGCAAGAAGCGCCAAGAAAGACCCTCCAAGCCTGCTCCCTCCCCTTCTCAGGTTCGAAGGAAGGTGCTGGCAAAGAAGCCAGTTTCCAAGGTGACCACATCATCAAGTGGCCCTCGCCAAGCAAAGGGCAAGGGCAAAGGGATAGCAACGGGTCCAATTGGCCCTTTGAAGTTGCATGCTCCTAGGGAAGGGGTCTGGGACCCCACTGAAGAGAAATTCAATGGCAAGGGCAATGACTCGGCGGCAAAATTCAGAAGCATCGACTGGTATGGCCGGCCGAAGCAAGCTACAGATGGAAGGTTCTGGTGCAACTTCCATGCTGACTTCTACAGATTGGTATACTTGCCAATGAAGACACCAGTGGTGCGCAATCAGTGGATTGACTGGGCACACCTTGAGAGGAAGAAATGCTCCGCATTTGATGAAGTCATTGCGGCAGCTGAAAGACAT
The DNA here is from genome assembly GCA_036927565.1 of Tuctoria greenei. Classification (NCBI taxonomy): domain Eukaryota; kingdom Viridiplantae; phylum Streptophyta; class Magnoliopsida; order Poales; family Poaceae; genus Tuctoria; species Tuctoria greenei. The sequence goes on along the minus strand of JAYESD010000002.1, from coordinate 267,788,039 downwards.
GACTTGAAGGACCTCTTTTCCTTCAAGTACAACTGGAATGATGAAGTGGTGGCTCAATTCTATGCCACCTACCACTTTGCAAGCGATGAGGAAGAAAGAGTGACTTGGATGACTCATGGATCCAAGTACACTATCACATATGAGGAGTTTGCTAGGATGCTGCATCTTGACATTTCCAGCAATGATAATGTGGTCATCCACAATGTTTGTGTCATCGACAAGGAGAAGTTGAAGTTTCTCTATGATCCCAACTCAAAGTTCATCCCTCCCTCCACGAAGAACATGAAGCCATTCTTTGTGGTGCTAAACAGGGTCTTGATGAAGACCATTGCCCCTAAGGATGGGGATGCAGGGAGTGTACAAGGATACCTCTGGACCTTGATGAAGGTCATAAGCAAAGGGCGTAAGTTTGATGTGTTTGACTACATATGGAATGATACGGTCAACATCTCCAGCACCCCCAACAGGTCATGTGGCTATGCTCCCTATCTCATGTTTATGATTGAGAAAGTCACAGGGATTGAGTTTGTGAAGGATGTGGAGCATACTCCTTTGAGGCCTCTGAAACCTCAACTAGTGAATGTCCAAGCTGCTCCCTCACCGACCTTCAGTCCTGAGGCACCGACAAGATCAAGAGAAGGTTCTAGAGCTGTCCCTACTTCTAGGGAAGCCCCTCAGAGAGGATCAGCTAGTGTGACCCTCAAGTATCTGGCTACCATATTCTCCTCCTGCAAGAAGGCCGAAGTGAGGGCCCATAAACTCAACCAGAAGAAAAAGGAGGACATGAAGTACATAAAGGCCAATGTGAAGCAAATCTGTCAAAAGCTGGAGATCGACCCCATTGGATCTCCAGTGATTTTTGAGGAATCCGACCCGGACTTCACTGAGCTCGGGTCATTGATTGATTCACCAAGAGTATGAAGGCAGCTAGCAATACTCGTAATCCTCATGGCGAACTCATCAATGGCCTTCCCTTCTTTGAATTCAATATTCCCGAGTTCCTTCAGAAGTTGTTGCACATTCACTTCATGAACATGATCATCTCTAACCTGCATATTCTTCACCACCTTCCATGCTAGGTTGGCACTCGCCTTGGCAGCCAGTGTTGTGTGCATCTCGCACGGAACACCCTTCAAAATGGCCATCAGCACCAGTTGATCGTCCCAGCGCTCAACCTGTCACATACAACGGTGTACCAAAGATCTTGGGCATTAAAGTTCACTTGCATAACATGTGACCACTGGCTGCAATTGGTGCGAGTCAACAGTCCGGTAGACGAGTGATGCGCTTGACTCCTGTGCCACGCGCTCGACGGCAAACAGATTTGTGAGAGTACGATCGCTGCTGGTGAGCTCCTTGGTGGTGATGTTCTTGCAGTGTTGCCACTCATCATGGCTCTCACCTAGAACATGACTTGCAAGCAACACCGGAATCAAAGACGCCGGGTTCTCGCCGGTGAGGTGTGTTGTCAATGGTTCACAAGAAGAACATAGTTCTTCGTACATGGCGAGAGAACGGAGTGGAGGGAAGCGATGTTTCTCTATTGATCACAGTGATACATATAAACAGCTACAACACCTGCATGACTCCCATGATGCCAATTATGTGAGATGCACGCCATGCATTACCGATCCACGACTAGTTCCCCACAACTCGGTGTGCCCTCGATGGAAGAACCGTACATACAAATGCATGCATAACAGAAAGCAAACTAACACCGACTCAGACTATCAGACTCATACTGCGTTTGAAGTAATGCAAGATAACTAGACATGAAAGAGCAACAAGATTATTTCAACATATGGTGCCAGACATTAGTGAGCTGTAATATGAGTACTAGTGTGTGTGTTAGTGGGCATTGAAGTCATGTCCTGTAAATATGCAAGAAAAACAAGAATTGAGTGAGTTTTGTAGCAGCATAAACACTGTTCTTGCTCATTGTTTTTGGTACACACAATCCAAGTGTTGCAAAGGCTGTCAGATGGTCGTGCATAAACAAGTCCTACATGAGAACACTGTCGCCATGTTGTACCGGACAGTGACGTGCTCAAACCACGCATAGTGCACGATGGCAATGCGCGTCCAACTTCAGTTGCAGCACCCGTGGGACCTCATCGTGAATAGTGCCGGTGACGAGCATGACGACCGATCAGCAGTAGAAGCGCTAATGCGAGTCGTCCCTCCTGAGACCATCTGCACTTTGGCTGCCAAGTGTTAGATTGATCTCTCTAACCCGCTTGGGCCCCAACAGACCTGAGAGGGCCATGCCTCACAAACGCCCTGGTTGGGAGTGTCCCAGTCCAACTATGGCTGGTGGGCCCTGCGCAAATAAATAGAGGTGTGGGCCGGGCAGCACAAGGTACGAGGTTCACCGCAGCTGCCACACCCTACTGACAAAACCTTAGTCCGATCTAGTAGGGAGCACAGCCAGCGGCGGGAGAAAACCTCACCACAACCATGTCAAATCCCTACGCCGCCGTCGTGCCCGGTCAGTGCTGGTGGTGTCCCGAAAGCCATCACTACCCACTCCGAACTGCTCCATGAGAACTGTCGGTCTGAGCCAGCGCAATGGCCACCGCACCAATCATGTCGGCGCCACCGACACACGAAGGTTCGATCTCAACTACCGTTGTTCATGCATAGATTGTTTTCACTCTAGCTTAATTTTCGCAGTAGACGATCCTAGAGTCTATCAATGGTATCAGTTTTCCAATCTAATCACGTTGATTGGAAATCGGAAAGAAAATCAAAGAAAAGCACCAAACCCTAACAGAAAAGAGGACGACACCGGGGGAGGGGAAGGAGGACTTACCTCCTCTTCCTATCACACCATCCACCATCATTGTGCTTCAACACCTCAACCAGATCTTGGCGCGGCCGCTCACTAGCGACCATGACAGACTAGAGCCCACTTGATCGCTCACATCATAGTGCACTAATCTGGGCACCATAGAGAGACCATTCGACGGTGGCGCGCTCACCCTACGGTGGACGCGTGCGCCAATGAGGGGCCTCACAATGGCGCTCACCATAATTAAAAAGTTCATACCCGGTATGAAAGTGGTTGATGACATCTCCAGACTACTAAAGTTGTACTGCGACAATGAACCTGCAGTAATGTACGCACACAAAAATAAGTCAAGCGGTGATACCAAACACATTGACATAATGTACTATGTTGTGAAAGATAAAGTCTGAGATCAGACTACAAGTTTCGAGCATATAAGCACATCAAAAATGCTAGCGGATCCGTTAACGAAAGGCTTACCACCCAACGTGTTCAAGGAACACGTAGCCAGCATGGGGTTAAGGGACAGCCTGTAATCTCTAGACTAAAAGGGCCCGAATGATTAAAGAGTCTATTTCTGAATGGAGGAGTATATTGTAGTTGTTAAGTCTATTGGCAGTTGACCTCGACGATGAAACATGCTCGGTGCACAAATCTATGATGAAGCAAGAAAAGAGAAAAGGAGAGAAAGGAAAAGTACAGAGTGAGATCAAGGGGGAGACTGTTAGATTGATCTCTCTAACCCGCTCCGACCCTGACATACCCTAGAGGGCCTTGCCCTCACAGACGCCCTGATCGGGGGTGTCCCAGTCCAACTATGGATGCTGGGCCCTCGTCGCACTGCACAAATTAAAGGAGGTGCGGGCCGAGCGGCACAAGGTACAAGGTTCACTGCAGCCGCCACACCCTACCAACAAAACCCTTGTTTGATCTAATTGGGAGCGCGGCCAGCGATGGGAGAAAACCTCGTACTTGTGCCGCCCGACCCCCACCTCTATTTATTTGTGCAGTGCAATGGGAGCCCACCAGCCATAGTTGGACTGAGATGCCCCCGATCAGGGCGTTTGTGAGGGCAAGGCCCTCTCGGGTCCATTGAGGCCCGAGCGGGTTAGAGAGATCAATCTAACAGTCTCCCCTTTGATCTCACTCTGTACTTTTTTCCTTTCTCTTCTTTTCTCTTTTCTTTTTATATCACGAAGGAGGGTTATCCCTGATGGTTACCGTCAAGGATATCCCTGTTTTGAAAGGAGACAACTACAATCAGTGGTTTAAGAAACTGGAGCCGTTCTTTATTACGGCTAAGCTAGATTCGATTATGACTACTCCAGAACCTACAGAGCATGTGCCACTCCGAAAGGGATGCACAAACACAAATGCTTCTTGGAAGCAAAAACAAACTTCATACAAGAGGAGCAAAAATGACTATGAGAAAGCTCATGCCAGATAGGTTCCTGCCACCAAGAAATGTTTGGCAGTGATAAAAACACCATTGAGCCCTCTATCACAGGCTCAATTTCAGATTGCCCCACTGTGATAGAGTACCTCAAAAAGCTAAAAAAATCAATACACTAGTGCTTGAAAGACTTATGATACCCTGTTGATCAAACAGTTGGTTTCATAGAGGTACAATGGCAGTGTGGTTAGAGAGCACATCCACCGAATGGTCAACACGAACAACAAGCTTAAGTCTTTGGACCTTGCTTAGGTCTGACTTATTTTGGTTAGGTTCAACTTTTTGTGGCTAGGTCCGACTAGCTGTGGTAAACACCGGTGCTAGGTCCGACTAGCTTTGGTAAGCTCCGGCGCTAGCTCCTGCTAGCTTTGGTAAGTTTCGTTTCAAGGTCCGGTTAGCTTTGGCAAGGTTCAGAGCTTGATCGCAGTGGTTCTGCTTTTAATTTGCAATGTTTCAAACATTTTTTTTGGATTATGGAAAGTTTCTTAGTATTCTTTTACTAAGTTTTTTGTGTGTTTTGGTGGTTATGGATGATATCATTTTGTTATGGTTTGGAACATGCTTATGTGACGTGCTCATGTAAGGTGTTGTGGTTTCGAAACTAATGAAAGCCAAGTCAAGGACTTGTGCTCGGAACTCTTGGTTGTTTATTCATGTGCAGGTGTTGCTTGAGTTTAAGACATGGCTAGTGACGGGATCCATTGAACTAGTCTTAGGGAGAAGATGAGGTTCAACAACCAAGTTCGGGAGGAATTGTGGTTGAGTTGATCGGGAGGTTGCGCATCATGTTTGAATCAAGAACAATGCATATGAAGGTATCATGGACGTCGCTGGAAGATGTTTGCACGTGTGCATGGAGTGCATGGACGTGTCTACATGGTTTCGAGGTGTGATAAAGAGAAGTGGACATAAAGAATTGGTAGGAATGGTCAAACCGACTAGGTTATGGACTCAGGTTGCGGTTGAGTCGGGTTTGACTCAAATATGGAAAGATTTAAGTTGGTTATTATAGGATTTCGTGTGGGTCACGAAGTTGAGTTGTTTTAGGAATGTGGTATACGTTCCTAAGGTGTTTGGAAATCTTATGATTGCCTCTACCTGCGTATAGAAGAGTCTTAAGCAGTTATGGAAAGTTTCGGTTGAATCTGAGTAGGATTTGAGTCATAGTTAGGATTGGGTTGGCCTTAGGGATGGCTATATAAGCAAGGGAGGCCAGAGCTCGTGGTGCATGAGTTTGGGTCTGTTCCTTTTGTGTTTTGATCAATAAAATTCGTAGTGTAAAGGAGCTTTTGTGCCTTGTCCGTCCGACTTGTTTCAGACAAGTTTTCCTCATCGAGTTTCCTCACAGCACTACCTTTCTTTGGTTGTTTTATAATAACTCGAGTTTTACAGATCCAATCGACGTGATTCTTTTTGGGTTGTCTTCAAAACTTGATTATCTATCATCTATAAAAATTTCACGATCATTGGATTTGTGTTTTGGATCTATATGAGTTACATTGCAGTGTTGCAGATCTGGTTTTTCTCGGGTACAATAGATTGACCTTTGTTCAATCTTTCAATCGTAACTTGAGTCTTTCTCGACGGATTTCAGTGATTCTTGTTGTGGTGTCTTCCTGAATTGATACTCTATAATATATACCACTTTTGTCACAGCTGAACACGTTTAAATTAGTCGCACACACGATTTCTTTAACATATCAATTTTCTGCCGAGGGGTTTTTGTAGCTCCCGCTGAAAAAGTTGTAATCTACCATTCAGCCCCCCTCTGGTAGATTTTCACGTGTTCTTTGATCGTACAGAATGTAATAATACATTGGTTACTATTTCATTCAAAAGAAATGATCTTTACTTACTATCGCTGCGTGAAAGTGTTAATTCAATATGCAATGAAGACGCGAACGTATCCTCATCTACAATCGCGCATAGAAAACGGAAAATAACTCATGATGCGTCGTCAAAACTATAGCACTGCCGTTTAGGCCATATTTCAAGGTGGATAATAGAAATATTGGTAAAAATGAGATTCTCCCTCCATTAGAGTTCTCAGAATTACACCAATACATTGAGTGCATAAAAGGAAAATTTGTAATGAAAATAAAGAATAATGCTAAGAGAACCACAAGTATATTAGAAATAATTCACACAGACATCTATGGTCCCTTCTCAATAAGGAGTGTGGATGGTTATGATTCATTTATAACATTCACATATGACTATCCCGGTTACGGATACATTTATACAATTAAAGAAAGATCAGGTGCTTTGGATAAATTCAAAATATTCAAGGCCGAGGTAGAAAATCAACATGATGCAAAGATCAAAGTTGTCATGTCAGACTACGGAGGGGAATACTACAGTTGTCATACCCCATATGACCTAGTTCCTGGACCTTTTGCAAAGTTTCTAATGGAACAAGGCATTGTTGCCCAGTATTCAATGTCGGGCAAACCTAAGCAGAACGGAGTGGCTAAAAGACGCAACCGGACCTTGATAGATATAGTGCAAAGTATGATCAACTACTCTACCATTACCAGTGATCTTATGGATGGAGGCTTTGAAAACTACCATTCATATTCTCAACAGAGTTCCCAGTAAATCGGTAACAAAAATACTATATGAACAGGAAGAGTACCCTCAATAAAACACCTGAGGGTGTGGGGGAATCCTGCTGAGGCGAAAATATTTAACTCAACCATTGGAAAATTAGATCCCAAAATAGTATCCTTCCATTTTATTGGCTATCCCAAAAAGTCAAGGCCTGGCCTTGTCGGAAAGAGATTCTAAATCTCGAAGGGTTTTCGTTTCTACTGCCCAGATAGATTCACAAAGTTTGTAGAAACAAGACATGCTGTCTTCCTTGAAGAAGAAAATATTTAGGGGAGCGTGACATTTCAGAACATTAATATTGAGGAGAAGTGGGTGTACACACCAAACCCCATGATTCAATATTTTTTCTTCTCACTATCCCCTGTAGCTGCAACGGCAGTGCAAGTCACTGCGATACCAGCACTTGATGCAGCTCCTCCTATGGTAACAACGAGTGAGAATGTGGAACCTGTTTTCCAGGAACCTGAAGAACCCGTTGCCACAAATGAGGGGGTGCAACAAAAACTCAAAATAGTTGAGGTCCCACAGGCCGAGCCTTCTTGGAGATCTCAAAGAACAAGGAAGGCCGCTATTCCTGACTGTTATGAAGTCTATAATAGTGAAGAAGTTCAAATGGAGGATGATCCCACCTCATTTGAGAAAGCCATGATAAGTAAATATTCATCAAAATGGCTTAAGGCCATGGAAGATGAAATCAGATCGATGAGTACCAACGAAGTTTGGGACTTAAGGTGCCAAAACAGTAGGCTGCAAATGGGTCTACAAAATCAAATATAACTCCCAAGGGAGCATAGATAAGTTTAAAGCACGACTTGTGGCAAAAGGCTATACCCAAAGAGAGGATTAATTACGATGAGACAATTTCTCCAGTCTCATGTAAATATTCCTTCAGAATTATAATGACTCTTGTGGTTCATTATGATTTAGAATTACATCAGATGGACATAAAGACAACATTCCTAAATGGGGATCTGGAGGAAACTGTCTACATGGCACAACCAAAAGGTTTTATCATGGAAGGTAAAAAAATTTGGGATGCCGTCTAAAGAAATCAATTTAGGGACTAAAACAATCTTCAAGATAGTGGCACTTGAAGTTTGATAAAACCATTAAAGAGTACGGATTTGAAGAAAATGTGGAGGATAATTGCGTTTATGCAAAGTTCAAGAATGGGAAGTATATCTTCCTAATCCTATATGTGGATGACATTTTACTTGCTAGCAGTGATGTCCATCTGCTACTGGAAACAAAAAATTTCTTATCCTCACATTTTGATATGAAAGATCTCGGTGAAGCGAAGATCATTTTGGGAATCACGATTCATCAAGACAGAACCAAGGGGGTATTAGGACTATCACAAAAGATGTATATTGAAAAGATCCTGAAGAAATACAGTATTCACAAATGTAGTGCCTCACCTGCACCTATAGTTAAGGGCTACATATATGAGGAATTTCAATGCCCCAATAATCAATACGAGATTGATCAGATGAAAATGGTACCATGTGCTTCAGCTCTCAGATGCTTACAGTATGCACAAGTGTGTACACACCTTGATTTATCTTTTCTGACCGAGTTGCTTGGCAGATTCTAGAGTAATCGAGGACAGAACATTGGAAATTGGTAAAGAAAGTTATGCGCTATTTGCAAGGAGCTAATGGCCTCATGTTAACATATGGAAGAACATAATCTCTACGTATCATGGGATACTCAGACTCCGATTATGTAGGGGATGACAGAAAATCCACGTTTGGATATGTGTTCACCATTACAATGGGAGCAATATCGTGAAGAGATGCAAACAAACCGTCACTACATCATCCATAATGTATGCTGAGTTTGTTGCATGCTATGAGGGCATAGAGCAGGTGAACTGGCTTAAAAGTTCATATTCGGTTTGAAAGTGGTTGACGACATCTCAAGACCACTAAAGTTGTACTGCGACAATGAATCTGCAGTAATGTACACACACAAGAATAAGTCAAGTGGTGCTGTCAAACACATTGACATAAAGTACTATGTTGTGAAAGATAAAGTTCGAGACCAGACTATAAGTCTCGAGCATATAAGCTTAACGAAAATGCTTGCGGATCCATTAACGAAAGGATTACCACCCAACGTGTTCAAGGAACACGTAGCCGGCATGGGGTTAAGGGACAGCGTGTAATCTCTTGACTAAAAGGGCCCTAAAGATTAAAGAGTTTGTTTCTAAATGGAGGCGTGCATTGTAGCTGTTAAGTCTATCGGCAGTTGACCGCGACGATGAAACATGCTCTATACACAAATCTATGATGAAGCAAGAAAAGAGAAAAGAAGAGAAATAAAAAGTACAGAGTGAGATTAAGGGGGAGAATGTTAGATCTCTCTAACCCGCTCGGGCCCCAATGACCCGAGAGGGCCTTGCCCTCACATAAGCCCTGATCGGGGGCATCCAAGTCCAACTATGGCTGGTGGGTCCCCATCGCACTTGGAAAATAAATAGATGTGGGGGACGGGTGGCACAAGGTATGAGGTTCACCGCAGCCGCCACACCCTATTGACAAAAACACTAGTTCAATCTAATTGGGAGCCGAAAGTGCATCTAGGCATCCCTTGCGAGTTTTGGTTGATTTATGACAAACAAATGAGATCCTAACCAAATTGTTGAGATGAATGCAGGTCTTAAATGAAATTATGAAGAAAGAGCAAAAAGAAAGGAGAATAAGGATCTATATGGAAAAGAGCACAAGAGATAAATAGATTAGATCATTATGTATGGAGTGTGTTGGAGAAACATACCCCAAGAGCTCAATCACAAGAAAACTCACTCACTGCACTAATTTATACATGTCCGGACTAGTCCAATGTTATCCGAAATAGTCTGATAACCCCTCTGTTCAAAATCTGACAAGTCCTCCTAGTGCGGACTTGTTTGCACGGTCCGATAATATTCGGACTAGTCCGATAACCTCTTTGACTAAAATCGGACAAGTCCTTGAAATGCGGACTTGTCCGCAATTAACTATAGAGTTCACGAGAGCCGGCCTTGTTCGGAAATAACCGGACTAGTCTGAACTATTCTAGAGCCTAAATCGGACTAGTCTGCACTAAGCAGAACAAGTCTGATCTTCCTGAGAACTTAGGGTTTCCTACACGCCGCACACCGGACTAGTCCAGACTCCACCACGAACTAGTCCGGACCCTCGAAACCCTAACGGTAACTTTTGGAAACACCATATAAATAGACGTGCACGGCCCTACTTTTAACTCTCTCGAATCCCAGTGCTGTCACACCCTCCAAGAGCTTAGAAAACACATCTCTCCACACAATCCAACGCAAGAAAGATCAAATCCTTGAGGATTCATCTTGGATCAAAGGAGAGACACGATTCACACGTTTGAGCTCTTGGGTTTGATCTCTAACACACTCCTGTTGTTTCATTGTTGATCTTAAGAGTGTGTTCTTGGTGGTATTCAATTTGTAATCTTGGGGAGCCCTCAACTTGTGAGAAGGCCCCTTGAACTTGGTGATTTACCCTTGTGATAGTGAAAGAGAATTGGCCTTCGCTGCGATTCGAAGAGGTTAGGGTCAGTGAAGACCCGGTCCTTTCATGGACTCCTCAACATGGACGTAGGTTGCCTTTGTGAGAACCGAACCATGGGATAAAATCTTGTGTCAAACTTGTTCTTAAGTTTTTCATATCATATTCTAGGGTTTACTTTCCATCTTACGTTAAAACATTGAAATCAAAGTTAGTTTATGTTACACTTCATTGACTCAATACTTTCAAGTTACATATTATATTCCGCTGCGTACTGTGCTTGTATTGAAATCATTGATCTAACTTGATCAATCTATTCCAAACGCACCAGACTAGTCTGCACTCCACCAAACTAGTCCGATTTCCTGGTATTTGATCAAGTTGCTAAGTGTTGCAGGTTCCGACTAAAATTCAAAAAGGCCTATTCACCCCCCTCTAGGCCACATTCAATTGGTATCAGAGCAAATTTCTTCGCAAGAGACTAATTGCTCGAAGAGAACTTGTCAGACATGAAGGATGTGCACAAGAGTGTCAACCAAGAGAAGGTTGAAGATGAAAAAGCCCAAAAATTGAAGAAGCTCCTCGATGCCATGCAGGACTTCGAGGCACTCCTAAGGAAGAAAGCCCTGTCCAAAGGGAAAGTGAAGATCAAGGACAAGAAGAAGGTGAGTAGTCACACTGACTACTCCCGATATCCTTTCAACTACGAACGTCTAAATTCTAATAATAGCCATTATTTGTCTATTCCTATAGAAAAAGCCCCACACTCTAATGGCAATGATTACTCAATGTGGAGGTAGAATATGAAAATGCACTTAATCTCACTCAGTCCTAGCTTGTGGCATATTGTGTGTACAGGAATAGATATCCCAGATGACGATGAAGATCTTACCCCAAGCCAAGAGCAAGCAATTCATCGGAATGCTCAAGCTGCACCAGTCATCACATCCTCTCTAAGTCGGGACGAGTTCACCAAGGTGGATGGGCTCGAGATTGCAAAAGAAATCTGGGATACATTGCAAGATGCACATGAAGGCGATCGTCATGTGCGAGAGGCGAAGATCGAAATGATCAAAGGCGAATTGGGAAGATTCGCCATAGAAGAAGATGATTCGCCATAGGACATGTACAACCGGTTAAAAACCCTCATCAACAAGGTTCGAGCATATGGAAGTAAGAAGTGGAATGATCACGAGGTAGTGAAGCTCATCCTTAGAGCTTTCATTGCTCACAATGTTACCCTATGCTCGATGATTAGAGAAAGCCCTGGGTACAAGAAAATGACCCCGGACGAACTACATGGAAATATCATCAACTTCGAGATGATGGAGAAGCAAGCTAAACATGTCAAGGAGATTTCTGACCTCACCTCGGCAAGGAAGAAAGGGGTCGCCCTAAAATCCACTTGCAAGGCCTTATATAAAGAAGCTCGAGAAGCTCAACAACAAAAGGACAACGATGATGAGATCAACGATATCGACAAAGAGGACATGATCCTCTTTATGAAGAGATTCAAGAAAATGATGAAGACGAGACAAGGGGACAAATCAAGTGAAGGAAACCACAAAGAGAAGTCAAGACCAAAGTTGAGGCGGGCATGCTAAAACTATGGTGAATATGACCACTTTATAGTTGATTGCCCGTATGAAGAAAACAAGAAGAAGATTAAGGAAACGAAGCCTCAACCCAAGAAATTCTTCAAGCAAAAGAAGCAAGCTGAACAAGCGCACCTAGGAAAGGAGTGGGACTCAAATAATGAGCCCTCCTCCAAAGAGGAAGAGAAGATGGCTAGCATAGCCATCGAGAAGACAACTAAGAAGTCCACCCTCTTCCCAACTCTTGGCGCATGGAAGGGCAAGGACACTTGACTCATGGCGAAGGAAGGTAAACAGAAGGTAACAACAAAATCTACCTCTTCGCGTTCTTTTGATAGTGATAGTGACAACTATAGTGATGATGAGGACATGCTAGTTGGCTTAGACAAGAAAGCTGCTGCCAAAATGAAATTCTTGATGGAAGGGGCTGATTGATCATCAAGAAGATATGATCATCCTCCAAAAAGAGGAGTATCTCAAGATCAATGAGCTCCTTGAAATTGGAAAGGAGCAAAGCAAATCACATGAACTTGAGTTAGCTTCAAGCAAGGAAGCCTGTTTGAAGTTAAGCGACTCAAATGCAATCATCAAGGAAGAACTTGTTAACTTAACCAAAGTTAACAAGATCCTTGAAGTGCAAGTTGAGTCACTCAAACAAAGTGACCCTTCATCCTCTTCAAGCTTGCCCTCTCAACCCCTTAAAACTGACACTAGCTTGAAAGATAAGTCAACCTCTACCAAGGACAAGCATCCTTCCCAAAGTAGCATATTTAACAAGGAGAAAGTCAAATATGCACATAGTGCATACTTGGCCACAAGACCTTGATAGGAAAATTGATGAGTAAAGATGATGAGGCCCGATCTTCCGATAGGTAATGGGTAAGTCGATTGATGGAGATCTCGACGTTGATGATCCGAGGCTCTCGAGTAGAACACGAACAACCCCTGCAATCACTACACCACCGCTCCGTTGGTTATCAACCGTGCTTCACACGATTGACCTCTCCAAGAAGGCTAATCCCTGCAAGTGCAACCGAGAACACAAGCAAGAACGTAGAAGACACGATCTGAAATCGTGAAGTTGGGGTTTCACAAACTGTAGAACAGCGATATTATTAATCTATGCAAAACCCAATTGTTCATGGCGGCTACTATGGAGTATATATAGGTGGGAGGACGTCCAAGGGGGTGTTGGGGTCGTGACCTAACCCTAACACACGAAAATAATGGACTTAGACTTGATACAAGGCCCAATGGCCCAATATGGTAGCGCAGCACCCTGACAGATTCTGTACTTGATTTTGTTTCGACGATTCCCGTCGACTCCGAAGGAATTTTAACATGGGACCGGTGCCATTGGAAAGGTTATCCTCTCCCCTTTCCGTGCATATGTAGAACGTCCAAAACGGAGTCCGTATGCGTCCTGGGCATCCGTTTTAGTGCGTACTGCTCCTGGACTCCGAGTTGGATACGATTTGGAGTTTGGTTCGGTTTCTATCTTCTGTGAACGAATTCTCTGGTCTTCCACGTCCCTAATACTCCCTCCAAGTACTCCTTGAACCTCTCCATGGATCCTAATCACAAATAAATCATTAAGTAGCAATTTATGTTCAAAAACATATAAGGAAATATATAAGAACGAGTTCACCTCTGAAATTAATTGTTGTGTATGAACTCTATTGATTGCATCTTGTATGTTCAATGGAGTGTTGTTTGTATCCATAGAAGTGATGTCCTCATCAGACCTCCTAATGTCAAATATGGCATTGGGTATTCTTAGGGTGAAAACCATAAGAATAACAAGGAGTGCATTGCCTTTGTGAGATGAAACACCTCTCAAGCTAGAAATACTAATGATTTTAATAAATCCAAGATAGTTAACACATATGAAAATCGAAGTAGTCTGGTCCCTACACAGACAAGTCCGGTTGTCCGGACAAGTCCGTTTTCCAGGACTAGTTTTGTTCATGAATAACAACAATTATTGTTTAGAACTTTCGATGCATCATATGTTCTTATGAAAATTTTTGGTAAAGTTTATGCTCATTATGTTGGGCCACGCCATGTGAACACCAAGTCTCATGTGTGGGTGCCCAAATCTCTTGTAACTAAACTCAAAGGACCCAAGCAAGCTTGGGTAACTAAAACCAAGGCATAATTTGATTTTGCAGGCCTATTCCTCCGGTGGATCTAAATGGATGCTAGACAGTGGATGCACCAACCATATGACCGGAGAAAGAATGATTTTTTTAGTACAAAGAGAATGAGGATCCATGCAAGGGCATCTATTTTGGAGACAATAGTCAAGGAAGGGTGCTCAGTACCGGTAAAATTGTAATATCATCTCAACATACTCTTTCTCACGTTTTACATGTCGATTCCTTAGATTATAACCTGTTGTCCATATCTCAATTATGTGACAAAGGTTATAATTGCTTGTTTACTAATGAGGGTGTGACCGTCTCTAGAAGGAGTGATGACTCGGTTGTATTCAAGGGTGTGTTGAAGGGAAATCTTTATCTTGTTAACTTCAACAAAGATAAAGCCGAATTTGACACATGCATGATTGCAAAGACCAACATGGGTTGGCTGTGGCATAGACGGCTACCACATGTTGGTATGAGGAATCTTCAAAAACTCCTTAAGGGCGGTCACATCCGAGGTTTAAAGGATGTTGTTTTTGAGAAAGATAGGCCTTGTAGCGCGTGCCAAGCCGGGAAGAAAGTAGGAGAACCTCATCCCACAAAGAACTTGATGACTACTACAAGACCACTCGAGCTACTTCATATGGACTTATTCGGTCCAATTACTTACATAAGCATCAACGGTAACATATATGGCTTAGTAATTGTTGATGACTTTTCGCGCTTTACTTGAGTTTTCTTTTTGCATGACAAGACAGAAACTCAAGGAAACCCTCAAGAAATTTATCAAGCGTGCCCAAAATGAGTTCTCACTGAGGATCAAGAACATACAAAGTGACAACAGCACAGAGTTCAAGAACACTCAAGTTGAGGAGTACCTAGACGAAGAAGGGATAAAGCATGAGTTTTCAACACCATATTCCCCTCAACAAAATGGAGTTGCCGAAAGGAAGAATCAAACCCTTATAAATATGGCGAGAACAATGCTCAATGAATACAAGACCTCGAATCAGTTTTGGGCGGAAGCGGTTAACATCGCTTGCCACACCACAAATCGACTCTACCTTCATTGACTACTCAAGAAGACATCATATGAGCTACTCAAGGGTAACAAACCAAATATTTCCTATTTTTCGCGTTTTCGGTTCTAAGTGCTATATTTTGAACAAGAAGACTAGGACTTCAAAGTTAGCTTTGAAGTCCGATGAAGGTTTCTTGCTTGGTTATGATTCAAACTCTTACTCCTATTGTGTCTTCAACAAGACCTCCAAACTTGTTGAAGTAGCACGTGATGTAGTGTTTGATGAAACTAATGGCCCTCAAGAAGAGAAAGTTGATCCATGTGTGATAGATTGTAGGATCGATGAGCACGTGAAAAGCTACCAGGGGGGGTGAATGGTAGATTTAAAAAATCTTACGCAGCGGAAACAATTAAATCCCAACCCCTTTGGCAGAAAAACGATCTGTTAAAGAAATCGTGTGTGAGACTAATCTCAACGTGTTTCACCGTGAAAAAAGTGATAGATGTCAGATAGAATCATGTTACGAAGACGACCTTACAAGAATCACTCAAATCTGTCGAGAGAAACTCAAGTTGCGATTAAAAGAACGAAAAAGGGTCAATCTATCCTACCCGAGAAAAACAGTTCTGGAACGCTGCAAAGAAACTCGTGTAGCTAAGAAAACACAAATCCAATGACCGTGAAATTTTGACAGATTATAGATAATCAAGTTGTGAAGACAAAACAAAAATAATCACGTCAATTATATCTATAAAACTCGAGTTATGATAAAACCACTGAAGAAAGGTAGTGCTGTGCAGAAAAATCAACGAGAAAAACTTTTTTGGAACAAGTCAGACGAACAAGGCACAAAATTTCATTTCAACTATGAATTTTATTCAATAGAACATAAGAGGAACAACCCCAAAGTTGTGCAGCACGAGCTCTGGCCTCCCTTGCTTATATAACCAGCCCTTAGGCCAACCCAATCTCAACTAGGACTCTAATCCTACTCAAATCACGAATCAAAACTTTCCATAACTGCTTAGGATTCTTCTATACATAGATAGAAGCAATCTTAAGACTTCCAAACACCTTAGGAATGTATCCTACATTCCTAAAAAAACTCAAATTCGTGACCTACATGAAATCCTATCATAACCAACTCAAATATTTCCATATTTAAGTCAAACATGACTCAATCGCAGCTTGAGTCCATAACATAGTCGGTTGAACCTTTCCGACCAATTCTTTACGTCCACATCTCTTCATAACAACTCGGAACCATGTATCCACGTCCATGCACTTCTTTCACACATGCAAACATCTTCCAACGATGTCCACGATACCTTCATATGCATTATTCTTGATTCAAACATGCTGTGCAACCTCCCGATCAACTCAACCACAATTCCTCCCGAATTTGGTTGTTGAACCTCATCTTCTCCCTAAGACTAGTTCAATGGATCCCGTCACCAGCCATGTCTTGAACTCAAGCAACACCTACACATGAACAAACAACCAATACTACAGAGCACAAGTCCTCGACTTGACTCTCGTTAGTTCCGAAACTACAACATCTTACGTGAGCACCTCACATAAGCATGTTGCAAACCATAGCAAAATGATATCATACTTAACCACCAAAACACACCAAAAACTTAGTCAAAGAATACTAAGCAACCTTTCCATAAGTGTAAAGAAAGTTTGAGATAATTCACAGTAAAAGCAGGAACATTGCAATCAAGCTCTGAACCTTGCCAAAGCTAACCGGAGCTTGAGCCGGAGCTTACCAAAGCTAGTACAACCTAGCGCCGGAGCTTACCAAAGCTAGTAAAACCTAGCGCTGGAGCTTACCAAAGCTAGTAAAATCTAGCACTAGAGCTTGCCATAGCTAGTCGGAACTAGTCAACCCAAAAGCCGGTGCTAGAAAAACATGTAGGAACTAACCAACACAAGTCGGACTAACAAAACATATCCGAGCTTAACAACGACATGCCTGAGCTATCGAAGACATGCCATAGCTAAAGACAAAGCTCACCGGAGCTACCCAAAAACATGTTGGACCTAGACAAAGAAAGTCGGACCTATTGTCGAACCTTGCAGAAGCTCGGAGCTAGAGTCAGACCTTGCTAAAAAGATGTTATGGCAGTATTAAAAACTTTTATTGTTAAAGCCAATGTATTCAACACACATAGGTCTCACAATCTCCATGTCAAGCATTGAGAAGAATGGCGTTATGCGATATTCGACCACAAGCGCCACCTCCTAATGCAAATGAAGAAGATGAACCACAAGTGGAGGTAAACAATCAAGGGGGAGCTTCCACACAAGATCAACATCAAGAAGACGAAGATTATCAACAAGTCAGTGAGGGCAACCATCTAGGGGGAGTAGAAGATGATCATGAAGACTCAAGACCACAAGTGCCACACCCAAGAGTACACCAATGCATCCGAAGAGATCACCCTGTCGACAACATAATCGAGGACATCCAAAAGGGAGTAACTACTAGATCTCGAATTGCTAATTTTTGTGAACATTAAACTTTTGTATCCTTTTTGGAAAAGCATAGGATTGAGGGTGCGTTGAAGGATCCGGATTGGATGGTGGCAATGCAAGAAGAACTAAACAACTTCGAACAGAATGAAGTGTGGGAACTTGTCGAAAGACCCAAATTCAATGTCGTCGGCACCCAAATGGGTCTTCCGCAACAAACAAGACGAACACGGGGTGGTGACAAGGAACAAGGCGCGACTTGTGGCCAAAGGGTATTCACAAGTCGAAGGTTTGGATTTCAGTGAAACCTTTGCTCCCGTAGCTAGGCTTGAATCTATTAGAATATTACTTGCATATTCTACTCACCATGATTTCAAGCTCTATCAAATGTATGTGAAAAGTGTCTTTCTCAACGGACCAATCAAGGAGGAGGTGTATGTGGAGCAACCCCCCGGATTTGAAGATGAAGAGTTCCCCGACCACATCTTTAAATTGCGTAAGGCTCTGTACGGCCTCAAACAAGCTCCTAGAAATTGGTATGAGTGTCTTAGAGATTTCTTAATTAAAAATGGTTTTAAAATTGGCAAAGGTGATTATACACTATTCACGAAGCACTTTGACAATGATCTCTTTGTTTGCCAAATTTATGATGATGATATCATCTTTGGTTCAACTAATAAATCTTTCAGTGAAGAATTTAGTAAAATTATGACAGATAGGTTTGAAATGTCTATGATTGGAGAGATGAAATACTTCTTGGGATTCCAAGTGAGGCAACAAAAGGAGGGGACGTTCATAAGCCAAACTAAGTATACTCAAGACATACTCAAGAAGTTTTGAATGGACAAGGCGAAGCCCATAAAGACTCCCATGGCAACAAATGGACACTTGGATCTCAATGAAGACGGACCAAGCGTGGATCAAAAGGTATATCGCTCCATGAATGGATCCCTACTATACTTATGTGCATCTAGGCCAGACATTATGTTGAGTGTATGTTTGTGTGCAAGGTTTCAAGCCAACCCAAAAGAGTGTTATTTGACCGCCGTAAAAAGAATCTTGCGGTATTTGGTTCATACACCCAACCTAGACCTTTGGTATCCCAAAGGTTCCAAGTTCAATATCATTGGATACTCCGATGTAGATTATGCCGGATGCAAAGTAGATAGAAAAAGCACCTCAGGTACATGCCAATTTCTAGGAAGATCCCTAGTTTCTTGGTCCTCCAAGAAACAAAACTCCCCACGGACTGAAGGCTGCTACAACTGACCCAAGAAGGCTGCTGATGCAAGGTTTTGGAGCAATTTTCATGCAGACTTCTACAGCTCAATATACCTTACCATGAAGACTCCGGTGGTCCGCAGCCAGTGGATCGACTGGAATCACTTTGAGAGGAAGAGTTGTCCAGCATTTGATGAGGTTATAAATGCAGTGGACAGACATGGACTAAAGGACCTGTTTGCCTTAAGATATCACTAGAATGATGAGATCATTGCCCAATTCTATGCCACTTGTTTCTTTGCGAGTGATGATGAAGAGAGAGTGACTTGTATGACACATGGATCCAAGTATACTATCACTTATGATTAGCTTGCAAGACTCCTTCATCTTGAAGACACTGACAACAATGAGTTGACCATCCACAACATCAGTGTCTTGGGAAAAGACAAGATGGACTTCCTCTATGACACCAGCCTGAAGTTCAATCCTCCCTCAACCAAGAACATGAAGCCTTTCTTCATGGTGCTCAACAGGGTGCTGAGGAAGACAATAGCACCGAAATATGGGGATGCAGGAAGTGTCCAAGGTTACTTGAGGACCTTGATGAAAGTGATAAGCAAGAACAAGAAGTTTGACATCTTTGACTATATCTGGAATGATATGGTCAACATCTTGTAAGACCTATGTGTGCTGAATACATTGGCTTGTAGTGAATACACTTGGCTTTGATGATAAAAGTTTTGAATATCACCAAAACACCTTTTTATCAAGGTCTGACTCTAGCTCTGAGCTACAGCAAGGTCCGACGGTAGGTCCGACTTGGTTTGGGTAGCTCCGGCTACGTTAGATGCTAGGTCCGACTTCTTGTTGAGGTCCGACTAGCTTTGGTTAGCTCCGGTGAGCTTTATCTTTAGCTCCGGCATGTCTTTTGTTAGCTCCGACTCAAGCTCCGGGTTGCTCTGGCAAGGTCCGGAACTTGACCGTAGTGCTTCTGCTTTTCATTTGCAATGTTTCGTACTTGCTTTACATTGTTGGAAAGTTTGCTTAGTATTCTTTTACTAAGTTTTTGGTGCGTTTTGGATGATATGGCTGATATCATTTTGCTATGTTTTGCAACATGCTTATGAGAGGCTCTCACGTAAGGTGTTGTATTCGGAACTAACTTGAGTCAAGTCGAGGACTTGGACTCGTATGGATTGGTTGTTTATTCATGTGCAGGTGTTGCTTGAGTTCAAGACATGGCTGGTGACGGGATCCATTGGACTAGTCTCAGGGAGGAGATGAGGTTCCAACAACCAAATTTAGGAGGAATTGTGGTTGAGCTGATCAGGAGGTCACGCAGGATGATTGAATCAAGGGCGGTGCATATGAAGGTTGCTGGACATCGAAGGAAGGTGTATGCACATATGCATGCGGTGCATGACGTGGCAACATGGTTCCGAAAATGGTTTATGGATGGGAAGATCTGGTTGGAAGGATCAGATTGTATCAGTTGATGAATTCGGCTGCGGCGGAGTCGGTTATGGCTCAGTATGGAAAGTATCGAGTTGGTTATGTTAGGATTTTGTATGGGTCACAAATTTGAGTTGTTTAGAAATGTGGGATACGTTCCTAAGGTGTTTGGAAGTCTTAAGATTGCTTCTATCTGCGTATAGAAGAATCTTGAGCAGTTATGGAAAGTTACGATTTGTTATCTGAGTAGGATTGGAGTCCTAGTTGATATTGGCTTGGCCTAAGGGCTGGTTATATAAGCAAGGGAGCCCAGAGCTCATGGTAGACGACTTTGGGGCTGTTCCTCTTGTGTTCTATTGAATAAAATTCATAATTTGAAGGAACTTTTGTGCGTTGTTCGTCCGACTTGTTCCAGACAAGTTTTACTCGTCGAGTTTCTGGACAGCACTACCTTTTGTCGGTGGTTTTATCATAACTCGAGTTTTACAGATCCAATTGACGTGATTCTTTTTGGGTTGTCTTCACAACGTGATTATCTATCATCTGTCAAAATTTCACGGTCATTGGATTTGTGGTCTATGATCTACACGAGTTTCTTTGCAGCATTCCAGAACTGTTTTTCTCGGGTAGGACAGATTGACCATTGTTTGATCTTTTCGATCATAACTTGAGTTTTTCTCGACAGATTTGAGTTATTCTTTTTGTGTTGTCTTCATGACTTGATTCTATCTGATGTCCATCACTTTCGTCACGGTGAAACACGTTTAGATTAGTCTCACACACGATTTCTTTAACAGACTGTTTTTCTGCCGAATGGGTTTGGAGTTTAATTGTTTCCGCTGCATAAGATTTTTAAATCTACCATTCACCCCTCCCTCTGGTAGCTTTTCACGTGCTATTTGATCCTACAATTGGTATCAGAGCCACGGTGCTCTAATCTTTGTGATTTGCACATGTTTTTGACTAATCATCATGGAGAAGTACTCCGCCAAACCTTGTGTGTTTGCTGGTATTGATTTTCAGGTTTGGAAGGCACGCATGAAGGCTTTTATCCAGGCACAAGGCTTTGCAATATGGGAGAAGGTGTATAAGCCTTATGAAGTGCCACCTAATGATCAAGTCACGGCCACAAACCTATGGGACGTCGACAACAACAACAAAGCCCGAAACTTGATCATCCAAGGACTCACTCAAAGCGACTTTGATCGTGTCGCGCACCTCCGATCAGCATACGATGTTTGGAAAGCTCTCTGTGATTATCATGAAGGCTCCAACACAATCAAGGAGGTAAAACAAGATATGTTCAAAAATGAATATATGTGCTTTGAGATGCAACCAGGTGAGTCTATCGATGACCTCTTTGCTCGTTTCAATAAAATTCTCAGCAACTTACGTAGTGTCAATGTTAATTTTTCTGATGCTGAGAATGCTAGGCAACTTCTTAGTGCATTAGACATGTCAATTTGGGAGATGAAAGTAACATCTATTCG
Source organism: Tuctoria greenei (assembly GCA_036927565.1). Lineage (NCBI taxonomy): Eukaryota > Viridiplantae > Streptophyta > Magnoliopsida > Poales > Poaceae > Tuctoria > Tuctoria greenei. The sequence goes on along the minus strand of JAYESD010000002.1, from coordinate 267,766,265 downwards.
TGAATCAACTGTCATGAGTTCTCTTATATTAGATGTACTTTATTCTAAACTAAAAACTTATGAAATTTACATCCTAGCACGTAAGAACTCAAACAAGTCTATTGCATTTGTCTCACAACGTGATATGTCTAGCTCCGGCCAATCATCATCTTGCAATACTCTTGCTTTGTTGTCCTCACTAACCCTGGAGCAGATCGAGGAATTTCCAGAAGAGGAGTTGGCACTCATCTCTACTAGATTCTCAAAAGCATTGCAAAATGTCAGAATTAGAAGGAGAGGAAGCTCTGGACCTCAACGCTGTTTTGAATGTGGTAAAATAGGACACTTTCGTACAGAATGCCCTAACCTTTCAGGTCCGACCACCCGGGAAGAAAAACAAAGCAAGGTCCGGACCTCCTCTGGAAATTCCAACAAGAAGAAGAAAGGTACCATAGGACACAAGATGATCAACAGTTTCATCACCGCACTTCAAGAGTTCAGTTCAAGTGACGTGGACATTGGAAGTGATGAAGATGAAGATGACTTGGCAAACTTGTGCTTTATGGTGGGCAAGTCAAGATCAAGTATGGAGGAGGCAGAACACAACAGCGACAATGAAGAGGTATGTCCTACTTGCGAAGAATTGTGTGATGCTATTTCTCGTGCCACTGTTATTGTTAAGAAAAAGGACAAAAAGCTTAGGTATAGTGCTACTAAAATTGAATCACTAGAATCTGAAATCAACCGTTTAAAAACTTTGATTCCTAGTGATGATGCATGTTCCTCATGTGATTTAATATATGAACAATTGTCCTCATTAAGAAGTGTGCACACCTCCACACTTGATAAACTTGAACTTGAAATTGAAAAGAACAAAAAGCTTGCTGCACTTAATATTGGAAACTTAAAAGATGCTTCTTGTTCTACAATTGATTTGCATTGTTCTAGTTGTGATGATCTTGATAAAAAACTGCAAGATGCTATGAATGAAATTTCTATATTGAACAATGTTTTACGCTCTCATGAAGTTAAATTTTGTTCCAATTGCAAACTAAAAGGAAAAACTTCATGTGAAAATTGCCTTGATCTGTCCAATAAACTTGATGACATGCATAGGGCATTAGATCAGTTTTGTAATGGGAATAAGAACCTAAACTTGCTGCTGAATTCTTCCAAGTCATGCAATGATAAAACTGGTTTAGGTTTTGATTCTTATGCTCATGATAAGGCACATCCACCTAAAATTGTAAACTCATTAGGAAGTGGTTTGATTCAAACAGTTCCTAAGCAAAAGAAAGTGGTTTTCAAATCTGCAGGAGTATTGTCTCATTCGGTTTCAAATAAAAATGTTGTTTGCTCATCTAGATATGAACAGAAAGTTAAATTTCATTGTACCTTTTGTGGTAGAGATGGTCATGTCATAGATTTTTGTTATAGACTAGCTAAACAACAGAAAAGGAAAGAAAAATTGCTAGATCTTATAACTTTCATGCAATTAGAAAAACACAACCTGCTTTAGTGAGTCAGAAATTTGAAAAGGTAGCTTCCGGACCTTCTGGTAAGAAATCCGCAAAAGCAGCTCCGATAGTTCCGATAGCTCCGAGAGCTCCCGGACCTTCTGTTGTTTCTTTCGGAACTTCAACTTTTGTTTCCGGAGCTTTAGCTTTGTCTTTTGGAACTGCTGCTTTTACCTTCGGAGCTACTGGTTTTTGTGCTAAAAAAGTTAAGAATAGAAAACCTCAAACTTCGACTCATAAACCTGCTGTTTTGTCTCAGCTTTCGCGTGTTTTTCCTACTGCACGTCGCGTGACTCAGTACTGGATTCCTAAATCCCTTTTGACTAACCCCAGTATTGAGTCACCGACGTATTGTGCTTCTATGTAGGTTACACGTTTGAGGAAGGAGAACATTTGGATTGTGGATTCAGGTTGCTCATGCCACATGACCGGTAACAAAGATTGGTTCTCCTCCCTCTCTTTTGTGTCACGTGTAGAGAATGTTACTTTTGCCGATAATTCTTCAACTCCTATAATTGCTAAGGGTTCGGTTAGAGTAAATGATCACTACACTTTGAAGGATGTGGCACTTGTCAAAAATTTGAAATACAACATGCTTTCTGTTGCACAATTGCTAGATGGAAATCTAGAAATTATTTTCAATAAAAACTGCTGCAAAGTTGTAGGTCCAAATAGTGAGCTTATTTTTAACATGTCTCGGTTTGGAAGAGTTTTTAAAGCTGATTTTGATATGTCTTCCTCTAAGCATAGGTGTCTAGTTGCTAATGATTCAAAGGACTTATATTTTTGGCATCGTAGACTTGGTCACGTAGGCTTTGATCACCTAACGCGTGTTAGTGCTCTTGATCGCATAAGTGGGTTGCCTAAGCTTAAAGGGGACAAAGAAATTGTGTGCTCTTCCTGTAGACATGCTAAGATGGTTGCAGGTTCACATACACCTCTCACAATGATCATGACAACTGAACCATGTCAACTTTTGCATCTTGACACCGTAGGACCTTCACGTGTTCAATCCTTCAGAGGTAAATGGTATGTTCTTGTTATTGTTGATGATTATTCTAGATACTCTTGGGTTTACTTTATGGCGTCTAAAAGTGAAGTTTTTAGTCACTTTAGAACTTTATTTCTTAGATTGTCAATTGATTACCCAGGATCTTTAAAAGCAATTAGAAGTGATAACAGAACTGAATTTAAAAATCAATCTTTTGATCACTTTTGTGCTGAAAATAGAATAGATCATCAATTTTCTTCACCATATGTACCTCAACAAAACGGTGTTGTAGAAAGAAAGAACAGAACCTTAGTTGAGATGGCTAGGACTATGCTTGATGAATATCAAACTCCTAGGAAATTTTGGGCTGATGCGTTAGCAACCGCTTGTTATGTCTCAAATCGTGTTTTCTTGCGAGCTAAGCTAGGTAAAACACCATATGAGCTCCGGTTTGGACATAGGCCTAGTGTTACACACTTTCGGGTCTTTGGTTGCAAATGCTTTGTTAAGAAACATGATAATCTTGATAAATTTGAACCTTGATCCATTGATGGCATGTTTCTTGGTTATCCATGTCATACTAGAGGCTACCGTGTGCTTTTACTTGACACTAACAAAATTGTGGAGACTTGTGAAGTGTATTTTAATGATGCTAGCCCAGGTACTAGCTCCGGTGTTGCAGGACCAGATCCGTATCCTCAGGGGGAGTGTATTTTCGAAGATGAAGAAGAGCCGGTGATACTGCCTAGTAGTTCCGAGAAAAGATCAAGAGAATATGCATGCATCGCACTTCTTCTTTTGAGATAGCTTATCATTGCACTTAGATATGAACTTGGAAGAAGTTGTGTATGACTAAAACCATGTCCTTAAGCTTCTGATTGTCAAATGACATAGGCTTGGCTTGGTTGGTTAGAATAAGGCAGATGCGCATATAATCTCTTGAAAATATCATAAGATCTAAATTTGTGCTTTGAAAAATAATAAAATGCAGCAACAAGTGTCACACTTTCAGGTTTTGAAATAGTTAAGTTTGTGAGATCATGACCTGCTAAAATTGAAAATTACATTTGATCTCTAGCATGGCTTACACTACTTTATGTATTTCATTGATGTGATAATGTAAAGTACTTGATAGTATGACTTGGATGAGCTTTGTTTATATGAATATGTTATAATATGCTCATAACAACTAAAGAGGGAGAGATAATTTGTTTACCTGCTCATGACTTGCTGAATACATTGTCAAAGGGGGAGAGAAAGCATGAAGAGAAAGAGAATATGTTTATAAGGAGAGATAATAAAGGGGAGAGATTTTCTTCTCATTTTACTTTTGATTTACAAAAGGGGAGAAATTGCCTTCAAAACTTTTATGTGAATAAGCCAATGTTCGGATTTTAAATGGTGTTTCCAATGCATTCATCAAGGGGGAGATTGTAAGACCTATGTGTGCTGAATACATTGGCTTGTAGTGAATACACTTGGCTTTGATGATAAAAGTTCTGAAGGCAATTTCTCCCCTTTTGTAAATCAAAAGTAAAATGAGAAGAATCTCTCCCCCTTTATTATCTCTCCTTATGCACATATTCTCTTTCTCTTCATGCTTTCTCTCCCCCTTTGATAATGTATTCAGCAAGTCATGAGCATATAAACAAATTATCTATGTGTGCTGAATACATTGGCTTGTAGTTAATACACTTGGCTTTGATGATAAAAGTTCTAAATATCACAAAAACACCTTTTTATCAAGGTCCGACTCTAGCTCCGAGCAATAGCAAGGTCTGACCATAGGTCCTGCTTGTTTTGGGTAGCTCCGGCTACGTTAGATGCTAGGTCCGACTTCTTGGTAAGGTCCGACCAGATTTGGTTAGCTCCGGTGAGCTTTATCTTTAGCTCCAACATGTCTTTATTAGCTCCGGCATGTCTTTGATAGCTCTGGCATATATTTGATAGCTCCGGAATGCTTTTGCTAAGCTCCGACGTACTTTGTCTAGCTCCGGTTTTGGGTTGACTAGTTTTGACTAGTTTTTGGTAAGCTCCGGTGCTAGGATCTACTAGTTTTGGTAAGCTCCGGCAGGTGCTTCATTGTACTAGTTTTGGTAAGCTCCGGCGCTAGGTTGTACTAGTTTTGTTAGCTCCGGCTCAAGCTCCGGGTTGCTCTGGCAAGGTCCGGAACTTGACCTAAGTGCTTCTGCTTTTCATTTGCAATGTTTCGTACTTGCTTTACATTGTTGGAAAGATTGCTTAGTATTCATTTTCTATGTTTTTGGTGCGTTTTGGATGATATGGATGATATCGTGTTACTATGGTTTTGCAACATGCTTATGTGAGGTTCTCACGTAAGGTGTTGTGTTCGGAACTAACTTGAGTCAAGTCGAGGACTTGGGCTCGTACGTATTGGTTGTTTGTTCATGTGCAGGTGTTGCTTGAGTTCAAGTCATGGCTGGTGACAGGATCCATTGGACTAGTCTCAGGGAGGAGATGAGGTTCCAACAACCAAGTTCGGGAGGAACTGTGGTTGAGCTGATCAGGAGGTCGCGCATGATGATTGAATCAAGGGCAGTGCATATGAAGGTTACTGGACGTCGAAGGAAGGTGTTCGCACGTATGCATGTGGTGCATGACGTAGCAACATGATTCCGAAGATGGGATAAGGAAGGAAAGATCTGGTTGGAAGGATCGGATCGTACCGGTTGATGACTTTGGCTGCGGTGGAGTCGGTTATGACTTGGTATGGAAAGTATCGAGTTGGTTATGTTAGGATTTCGTGTGTGTCACGAATTTGAGTTGTTTAGGAATGTGGGATAAGTTCCTAAGGTGTTTGGGAGTCTTAAGATTGCTTCTATCTGCGTATAGAAGAATCTTGAGCAGTTATGGAAAGTTACGATTCGTGATCTGAGTAGGATTAGAGTCCTAGTTGAGATTGGGTTGGCCTAAGGGCTGGTTATATAAGCAAGGGAGCCAAGAGCTCGTGGTAGACGACTTTGGGGGCTGTATCTCTTGTGTTCTATTGAATAAATTCTTAGTTTGAAGGAACTTTTCTGCCTTGTTCGTCCGACTTGTTCCACACAGGTTTTACTCGTCGAGTTTCTGGATAGCACTACCTTTCGTCGGTGGTTTTATCATAACTCGAGTTTTACAGATCCAATTGACGTGATTCTTTTGGGGTTGTTTTCACAACTTGATTATCTATCATCTGCCAAAATTTCACAGTCATAGGATTTGTGGTCTATCATCTACACGAGTTTCTTTGCAGCATTCCAGAACTGTTTTTTTCTCGGGTAGGACAGATTGACCATTGTTTGATCTTTCGATCATAACTTGAGTTTTTCTCGTCGGATTTGAGTAATTCTTTTTGTGTTGTCTTCGTAACTTGATTCTCTCTGATATCTATTACTTTTTTCACGGTGAAACACGTTTAGATTAGTCTCACACACGATTTCTTTAGTAGATCGTTTTTCTGCCGAAAGGGTTTGGGGTTTTATTGTTTCCGCTGCGTAAGATTTTTATATCTACCATTCACCCCCCTGGTAGCTTTTCACGTGCTCTTCGATCCTACAATTGGTATCAGAGCCACGGTGCTCTAATCTTTGAGATTTTCACGTGCTTTTGACTAATCATCATGGAGAAATACTCCGCCAAACCTTGTGTGTTTGCTGGTATTGATTTTCAGGTTTGGAAGGCACGCATGGAGGCTTTTATCCAGGCACAAGACTTTGCAATATGGGAGAAGGTGTATAAGCTTTATGAAGTGCCACCTAATGATCAAGTCACGGCCACAAACCTACGGGACGTCGACAACAACAACAAAGCCCGAAACTTGATCATCCAAGGACTCACTCAAAGCGACTTTGATCGTGTCGCGCACCTCCGATCAGCATACGATGTTTGGAGAGCTCTCTGTGATTACCATGAAGGCTCCAACACAATCAAGGAGGTAAAACAAGATATGTTCAAAAAGGAATATATGCGATTTGAGATGCAACCAGGTGAGTCTGTCGATGACCTCTTTGCTCGTTCAATAAAATTCTCAGCAACTTACGTAGTGTCAATGTTAATTTTTCTGATGCTGAGAATGCTAGGCAACTTCTTAGTGCATTAGACATGTCAGTCTGGGAGATGAAAGTAACATCTATTCGTGAATCTACTGTCATGAGTTCTATTACATTAGATGTACTCTATTCTAAACTAAAAACTCATGAAATTGACATTCTAGCACATAAGAACCCAAATAAGTCTATTGCATTTGTTTCACAACGTGATATGTCTAGCTCCGGCCAATCATCATCTTGCTATACTCTTGCTTTGTTGTCCTCACTAACCCTGGAGCAGATCGAAGAATTTCCAAAAGAGGAGTTGGCACTCATCTCCACTAGATTCTCAAAAGAATTGCAAAATGTGAGAACTAGAAGGAGAGGAAGCTCCGGACCTCAACGCTGTTTTGAATGTGGTAAAACAGGACACTTTCGTACAGAATGCACTAACCTTTCAGGTCCGACCACCCGGGAAGAAAAACAAAGCAAGGTCCGTACCTTCTCTGGAAATTCCAATAAGAAGAAGAAAGGTACCATAGGACACAAGATGATCAACAGCTTCATCACCGCACTTCATGAACTTAGTTCAAGTGATGTAGACTTTGAAAGTGATGAAGATGATGTTGACCTGACCAACATATGCTTCATGGCGGGCAAAACAAAATTAAGATCAAGTCAGGAGGATGCAGAACACAACAGTGAAGACGATGAGGTTACACGTTTGAGGAAGGAGAACATTTGGATTGTGGATTCAGGTTGCTCACGCCACATGACCGGTAACAAATATTGGTTCTCCTCTCTCTCTTTTGTGTCACGTGTAGAGAATGTTACTTTTGCCGATAATTCTTCAACTCCCATAATTGCTAAGGGTTCGGTTAGAGTAAATGATCACTACACATTAAAGGATGTGGCACTTGTCAAAAATTTGAAATACAACTTACTTTCTGTTGCACAATTGCTAGATGAAAATCTAGAAATTACTTTCAATAAAAACCGCTGCAAAGTTGTAGGTTCAAATAGTGAGCTTATTTTTAACATGTCTCGGTTTGAAGAGTTTTTAAAGCTGCTTTTGATATGTCTTCCTCTAAGCATAGGTGTCTAGTTGCTAATGATTCAAAGGACTTATATTTTTGGCATCGTAGACTTGGTCACGTAGGCTTTGATCACCTAACGCGTGTTAGTGCTCTTGATTGCATACGTGGGCTGCCTAAGCTTAAAGGGGACAAAGAAATTGTGTGCTCTTCTTGTAGACATGCTAAGATGGTTGCAGGTTCACATACTCCTCTCACAATGATCATGACAACTGAACCATGTCAACTTTTGCATCTTGACACCGTAGGACCTTCACGTGTTCAATCCTTTGGAGGTAAATGGTATGTTCTTGTTATTGTTGATGATTATTCTAGATACTCGTGGGTTTACTTTATGGCGTCTAAGAATGAAGTTTTTAGTCACTTTAGAACTTTATTTCTTAGATTATCAATTGATCACCTAGGATCATTAAAGGCAATTAGAAGTGATAACGGAACTGAATTTAAAAATCAATCTTTTGATCACTTTTGTGCTAAAAATGGAATAGATCATCAACTTTCTTCACCATATGTACCTCAACAAAACGGTGTTGTAGAAAGAAAGAATAGAACCTTAGTTGAGATGGCTAGGACTATGCTTGATGAATATCAAACTCCTAGGAAATTTTGGGCTGATGCGTTAGTAATCGCTTGTTATGTCTCAAATCGTGTTTTCTTGCGTGCTAAGCTAGGTAAAACACCATATGAGCTCCGGTTTGGACATAGGCCTAGTGTTACACACTTTTGGGTCTTTGTTTGCAAATGCTTTGTTAAGAAACATGGTAATCTTGATAAATTTGAACCTAGATTTATTGATGGCATGTTTCTTGGTTATCCATCTCATACCAGAGGCTACCGTGTGCTTCTACTTGACACTAACAAAATTGTGGAGACTTGTGAAGTGTCTTTTGATGAAGCTAGCCCAGGTACTAGCTCCGGTGTTGCTGGACCAGATCTGTATCCTCAGGGGGAGGGTATTTTTGAAGATGAAGAAGAGCCGGTGATACTGCCTGGTAGTTCCGAAGTTGACACGTGTCCAGCTCCGGACATTGAACAAGCTCCGGCTATCACCGATGTTGGTCCTGATCGTCCACAAGTGACAAGCTCATCAATCTACGATGAACATGAAGAAGAAGAAGCTTGTGAGACATCTGTTCCCCTACGTTTTTATAAAGATCATCCCCCACAACAGATGGTTGGAAACTTGCACGAACGAGTCACACGGTCCAGGTTTTGCGATCCAAACTCTTATGCTCATTCTGCTTTTGTTGCTTCTTTTGAACCCAAAGATATATCACACGCACTCACTAATGAATCTTGGATTATTGCCATGCAAGAAGAGTTAGAAAATTTTGAAAGAAATAATGTTTGGAAACTTGTACCTCCACCTCAAGGTCACACTTTAATTAGAACTAAATGGGTATTTAAAAATAAACAAAGTGAGGATGGGGTTGTGGTTAGGAATAAGGCTAGGTTGGTTGCTCAAGGTTTCACTCAAGTTGAAGGTCTAGATTTTGATGAAACTTTTGCTCCTGTCGCTAGATTAGAAGCCATAAGAATTTTGTTAGCTTTTGCAGCATCTAAAGGTTTTAAGCTATATCAAATGGATGTTAAAAGTGCTTTTCTTAATGGCTACATAGATGAGGAGTTTTATGTCAAACAACCACCGGGTTTTGAAAATCCAGATTTTCCTAATCATGTTTACAAACTGTCCAAAGCCTTGTACGGTCTCAAACAAGCCCCTAGAGCATGGTATGATAGGTTAAAAACATTCTTACTTGAACAGGGGTTTACCATGGGCAAGGTTGATAAAACGCTTTTTGTGCTTAAGCATGGCAATGATTCATTATTCGTTCAAGTGTATGTGGATGATATTATCTTTGGTTGTGCTTCTCATGATCTTAGATATGAACTTGGAAGAAGTTGTGTATGACTAAAACCATGTCCTTAAGCTTCTGATTGTCAAATGACATAGGCTTGGCTTGGTTGGTTAGAATAAGGCAGATGCGCATATAATCTCTTGAAAATATCATAAGATCTAAATTTGTGCTTTGAAAAATAATAAAATGCAGCAACAAGTGTCATGCTTTCAGGTTTTGAAATAGTTAAGTTTGTGAGATCATGACCTGCTAAAATTGAAAATTACATTTGATCTCTAGCATGGCTTACACTACTTTATGTATTTCATTGATGTGATAATGTAACGTACTTGATAGTAGGACTTGGATGAGCTTTGTTTATATGTATATGTTATAATATGCTCATAACAACTAAAGGGGGAGAGATAATTTGTTTATATGCACATGACTTGCTGAATCATTGTCAAAGGGGGAGAGATAAGCATAAAAAGATGAATATGTGCATCAGGAGAGATAATAAAGGGGGAGAGATTTTCTTCTCATTTTACTTTTGATTTACAAAGGGGGAGAAATTGCCTTCAAAACTTTTATGTGAATAAGCCAATGTTCGGATTGTAGATGGTGTTGCCAATGCATTCATCAAGGGGGAGATTGTAAGACCTATGTGTGTTGAATACATTGGCTTGTAGTGAATACACTTGGCTTTGATGATAAAAGTTTTGAATATCACCAAAACACCTTTTTTATCAAGGTTCGACTCTAGCTCTGAGCTACAGCAAGGTCCGACGGTAGGTCCGACTTCGTTTGGGTAGCTCCGGCTACGTTAGATGCTAGGTCCGACTTCTTGTTGAGGTCCGACTAGCTTTGGTTAGCTCCGGTGAGCTTTATCTTTAGCTCTGACATGTCTTTTGTTAGCTCCAGCTCAAGCTCCGGGTTGCTCTGGCAAGGTCCGGAACTTGACCGTAGTGCTTCTGCTTTTCATTTGCAATATTTCGTACTTGCTTTACATTGTTGGAAAGTTTGCTTAGTATTCTTTTACTAAGTTTTTGGTGCGTTTTGGATGATATGGCTGATATCGTTTTGCTATGTTTTGCAACATGCTTATGTGAGGCTCTCACGTAAGGTGTTGTGTTCGGAACTAACTTGAGTCAAGTCGAGGACTTGGGCTCGTATGGATTGGTTGTTTATTCACGTGCAGATGTTGCTTGAGTTCAAGACATGGCTGGTGACGGGATCCATTGGACTAGTCTCAGGGAGGAGATGAGGTTCCAACAACCAAATTCAGGAGGAATTGTGGTTGAGCTGATCAGGAGGTCGCGCAGGATGATTGAATCAAGGGCGGTGCATATGAAGGTTACTGGACATCGAAGGAAGGTGTATGCACGTATGCATGCGGTGCATGATGTGGAAACATGGTTCCGTAGATGGTTTATGGATGGGAAGATCTGGTTGGAAGGATCGGATTGTATCGGTTTATGACTTCGGCTGCAGCGGAGTCGGTTATGGCTCGGTATGGAAAGTATCGAGTTGGTTATGTTAGGATTTCGTATGGGTTACGAATTTGAGTTGTTTAGGAATGTGGGATACGTTCTTAAGGTGTTTGGAAGTCTTAAGATTGCTTCTATCTGCGTATAAAAGAATCTTGAGCAGTTATGGAAAGTTACGATTTGTGATCTGAGTAGGATTGGAGTCCTAGTTGATATTGGGTTGGCCTAAGGGCTGGTTATATAAGCAAGGGAGCCCAGAGCTCGTGGTAGACGACTTTGGGGCTGTTCCTCTTGTGTTCTATTGAATAAAATTCATAGTTTGAAGGAACTTTTGTGCCTTGTTCGTCCGACTTGTTCCAGACAAGTTTTACTCGTCGAGTTTCTGGACAGCACTATCTTTCGTCGGTGGTTTTATCATAACTCGAGTTTTACAGATCCAATTGACGTGATTATTTTTGGGTTTTCTTCACAACTTGATTATATATCATCTGTCAAAATTTCACGGTCATTGGATTTGTGGTCTATGATCTACACGAGTTTCTTTGCAGCATTCCAGAACTGTTTTTCTCGGGTAGGACAGATTGACCATTGTTTGATCTTTTCGATCATAACTTGAGTTTTTCTCGATGGATTTGAGTGATTCTTTTTGTGTTGTCTTAGTTACTTGATTCTCTCTGACATACATCACTTTTGTCACGATGAAACACATTTAGATTAGTCTCACACACGATTTCTTTAACAGATCGTTTTTCTGCCGAAAGGGTTTAGGGTTTAATTGTTTCTGCTGCGTAAGATTTTTAAATCTACCATTCACCCCCCCCCCCCCCCGCCCCTCTGGTAGCTTTTCACGTGCTCTTCGATCCTACACATCTAATGTACGCCGAACATATCCTGTGGCTATGCCCCCTATTTGATGTTCATGATTGAAAAGGTCACAGGGATCGAGTTCGTGAAGGACGCGGAGCACACTCCCTTGAGGCCCCAGAAGCCTCCCCAGGCAAATGTCGAAGCTGCCCCATCTCCAGTGTCAAGTGAAGAGGCTCCGAGGAGAGCTAGAGGAGATGAGATAACTGCCCCCTCTAGTAGGGCCGCTCCCCAAAAAGGGTCTCCTAGTGGAATCCTGAAGTACTTGGCAGCAATCTTTGCCTCATGCAAGAAGGCCGAAGTGAATACTCACAAGCCGAACAAGGCGAGGAAGGCAGATATGAGATATGTCAAAGAAAACATCAAGCATATTTGCCAGAAGCTGGTACTCGAGCCTATTGGATCCCCAGCCATCTCTGAAGATTCAGCCTCTGATTTCATTGAGCTCGGACCTTTGACTCGCTCCGAGCTTGCTTACTTTGGCATTTGCGGCACTTCGAGTGGATCCGCTCCTCCTCCTCCTACCCAGCCAGAAGATGAATATGAAGATGAGAGAACCGACAGCGAGGAATGAGCCACTAGATCCCTCTTCTCCTTCTTTTTTGTGTCTTGATGCTAAAGGGGGAGAGATTGAGGGGGAGTCACTAGTCCTAGCTGTAGGTTGAGAGATGACAACTGCTTCATTTGTGTATCTTTTTGTGTCTCTCTTGGGTTGTATAAATTTAATACTGTTATCTCTATCTTTGGTTTTGTGGTTTGATGGAATGACATTGCTTATGTTATGGAATTTGTGATTTTGCTTTGAAATTGACATATATACTTGATATTGGTATTTCAATATCAATCACTTCATTCTCATCACGATTATTGCTCACACTCACGTAGTTTTACACCCCATCATAAAGAGTGCACATATGACCTATGTTTTTATTGCTTAACTCGTACCTAACTCATATGTGCACACTTTATGAAAATTTCAGTATGTTCATATTTTGTGAAATCTCAATTGGTTGTCATCAATCACCAAAAAGGGGGAGATTTAAAGTGCATCTAGGCATCCCTTGTGGGTTTTGGTTGATTTATGACAAACAAATGAGATCCTAACCAAATTGTTAAGATGAACGTAGGTCTTAAAAGAAATTATGAAGAAAGTGCAAAGAGAAAGGAGAATAAGGATCTATATGGAAAAGAGCTCAAGAGCTAAATAGATTAGATCATTGTGTATAGAGTGTGTTAGAGAAACAGACCCCAAGAGCTCAATCACAAGAAAACTCACTCAGTACACTAATTTATACAGGTCTGGACTAGTCCGATGTTATCCAGACTAGTCCGATAACCCCTATGTTCAAAATCGGACAAGTCCTCCCAATGCGGACTTGTCTGCAAAGTCTGATAATATTTGGACTAGTCCGATAACCTCTTTGACTAAAATCGGACAAGTCCTCAAAATGCGGACTTGTCCCCAATTCACTAAGGAGTTCACCACAGCCGGACTTGTCCAAAAATAACCGAACTAGTCCGAACTTTTCCAGTGCCTAAATTGGACTAGTCCGCCCTAAGCCGGACAAGTTCGATCTTCCTGAGAACTTAGGGTTTCCTACAAGCCGCACGCCGGACTAGTCCAGACTCCACCATGGACTAGTCCGGACCCTCGAAACCCTAATGGTAACTTTTGGAAACACCATATAAATAGATGTACACGACCCTACTCTTAACTCTCTCGACTCCCAGCGCTGTCACACCCCCCAAGAGCTTAGAAAACACATCTCCACGTAATCCAATGCAAGAAAGATCAAATCCTTGAGGATTCATCTTGGATCAAAGGAGAGACACGATTCACACGTTTGAGCTCTTGGTTTTCATCTCTAACACACTCTTGTTGTTTCATTGTTGATCTTAAGAGTGTGTTCTTGGTGGTGTTCGACCTGTAATCTTGGGGAGCCCTCAACTTGTGAGAAGGCCCCTTGAACTTGGTGATTTACCCTTGTGATAGTGAAAGAGAATTGGCCTTTGTGGCGATTCGAAGACGTTAGGGTCAGTGAAGACCCGATGCTTTTTGTGGGCTCCTCAACGTGGACATAGGTTGCCTTTGTGGGAACCGAACCACGGGATAAAATCTTGTGTCAAACTTGTTCTTAAGTTTTTCATATAATATTCTAGGGTTTACTTGATCTTGTCCATCTTACGTTAAAACATTGAAATCGAAGTAAGTTTGTGTTACACTTAACTTCATTGACTCAATACTTTCAAGTTACATATTATATTCCGTTGCGTACTGTGCTTGTATTGAAATCATTGATCTAACTTGATCAATCTAGTCCGCACGCACCGGACTAGTCCATACTCCACCAAACTAGTCCGATTTCCTGGTATTTGATCAAGTTGCTAAGTGTTGCAGGTTCCGACTAAAATTCAAAAAGGCCTATTCACCCCCCTCTAGGCCACATTCAGGAGCGCAGCCAACGGTGGGAGAAAACCTCACCGAAACCACGTCGAATCCCTACGCCGCCGTCGTGCCCGGTCAGTGCTGCTAGTGTCCCGAAGACCATCGCTACCCACTCCGAACGCCCCCACAAGAACCGTCGATCTCAACCATCGCAATGGCCACCGCACCGATCACGTTGGTGCTGCTGGCACACGAAGGTTCAATCTCGACAACCCTGTTTATGCATAGATCATTTTCAGTCTGACTTAATATTTGCGGTAGAAGATCCTAGAGTCTATCACCAAGGACTGCACGAAAATTGCATTGTAAATCCTCAAAACAATGAGGCTCAAGTGCAAGCACATTCGAGAAGCTAAGGTGAAGACATGCCATCACGAATTTGAAGACCTCCGGTTCTGTGCAGGTGAGTTGATTGAGGACATCTAGATTCACTTGACGAACATCGTGCAAGACCTCATGCTGCTCAGGGATCCTGTCCACAAGTACAAGGTTGTACTCGAATTTCCCTGTGTTGTCCCACGCAAGTATCGTCCCATCATGATGCCCAAAGAGCAGGTCATCGACTTGTGGGAGCTGACCATCAAGGAGTTTGTGGCTTCCTCCTCATGGCTGAGGAGGGGTAAAATCTCGATGATGCCACCGATGGTGTCGGCAAACTCCTCCTGATGGAGGCGGAGTTGATGGTGCGACAGCAGCAATGCTCTGGCAGTTCTTGCGCTAGTGGTGACAAGAATGGGAAGCCGCAAGGTAAACCCAAGTCATCCGGGGGTAGCAAGCCCGGATTGTACACCGGTTGGGCTGGAAACTCCGGCGAACACCGAAAGGGAAACTGCATATACTGCAGGAAGCTGGGCCATTGGGCAAAAGAGTATCGTAGGGTTCAACGAGACCACACGCAGAAGCGGAAGAATGAAGAGGCCAATTCATTCTTCCCAGCATTGAGAGCGATGGTCTCTTCATGGCGGTTGTGAACAAGATTGTCGCACCGCAGGCTGGCTTCCTCAACAAAGAAAAGGTGATACCTGTTCCATCCCTCGATGGCCTGGTATTTTGATACCGGCGCTGGCTGCCACATGAATGGTGAGCGGAGCATGTTCGCGTTGCTGGACAAGACTGTACACGGCACAGTTAAGTTCGGGAATGGATCACTGGTGGTGATCTATGGCTGTGGCACCATCCTCCTCCGTTGACAGAACGGGAATCAGCGTGCAATGGACAACATCTTCTACATCCTAAACCTGCGGAGTAACATAATCTCTTTAGGATAGTTGGATGAGGGTGGCTGCACAGTCATGATCAAGGGCGGCATCATGAAAATCTGGGATCATGCGGACCTCATACTTGCTTGTGTCATGTGCATGGGGAGCAGGCTCTACGCCGGCATACTCACCATCGACAACCTCTCATGTATGCTGACACAAGGTGACAACATCTTCTGTAGGTGGCACACTCATATGATGCATCTACACGTCCGGGCTCTACAAGTCATGTCCACCAAGCAGCTGGTGCGAGGGATGCCAGTGATTGACTGCGTCGAAGATACTGTGACGGGTGTGCACTCGGGAAGCACTACCCAGCAACATTTCCCTAGGAAACTAAATATGAAGCAGAACATGGCCTCAATCTCGTGCATACTGATATATGTAGGCCTATCATACCTGAGTCGCCCAAAGGTAACAAGTATTTTCTTTTGCCCGTCAATAATACAGTCATTATTTGTGGATTGAACAGCTCAAATCCAACGATGAGGCATTTCATCAATCCATGAAAATCCACAAGATGGCCGAGACAGAAGGTGCAAGCTGCGTGCAGCCCGGTCTCACATGGGCGGGAATTCAACTCTGGTGAATTCCGAGAGTACTGTGAGGAGCTTGGCATCAAGCACTACACCACGGTTCCTTACTCACCTCAACAAAACGGTGTTATTGAATGCAGGAATCAAACTGTCATGGAGATGGCATGGTGCTTGTTAAAGAGCAGGAGCATGCCATCGTTCTTTGGGCAGAGGCGATGAAGACAGCTGTTTACATTCTGAACAGAGGGTCAACACGATGCCTGGAGAATGTTATGCCGTACGAGGCATTGCACGGTCGGAAACCAAATGTGCAGCACATGTGCACATTTGGTTGCATAGTACATGTGAAGAAGATCAGTCTGAGAGCCAACAAACTCTCAGATTGGTCCACACCTATGGTTTTCATCAGGTACGAGAAGGGATCCAAGTGCTACCGTGTGTTAGCTCCAGCGACAAAGAAGGTAAAAGTAACCCGCGATGTTGTGTTAGAGGAGAAAAGACCTTGGAGTTGGGATTCGTTGGACACTTGCCACGAAACCCATAACATTCACAGTGCTCTACACCACTGATCATGGTGACCAAGAGCTGGACACCAGCGAGGCCCAAACAACATCTCTATGTCATGTCCAGGCTGCACCCTCTACACCAGCAATCGGGTCACCAGGGTTGGACATCAAGTCTCCAGCAAAGCAAGTGCATGGCTCGATGCAGCCTGAACCGTGCACACCCATCACAGCACCTGGGTGGCGCTGGGCTACTCCGTGCACACACAATGATGCTCGGAATGTTGATTTCGCGTCCATATGCTACAGTCACCTCTCCTTTGTTTCCTCGATGAGGCTGAAGGGGGGTGGAGGGGGGGGGGAGCGGCGGTCTGTACATGGGTCTTCAAAAGGCGGGCAATGTCTTCTCAGTTCCAAGGAACCCCGTGGCATAGATGATGCACTAGGAGATGCGGCCTGGAAGGTGTCCTTGGATGATGAGATGAAATCGATCATCGAGAACAACACATGGGAATTTTCCTCACTTTCTGCAGGGCACAAGGCGATCGGGTTGAAGTGAGTATATAAGGTGAAGCGTGATCTGCATGGCAATGTCATCAAGCACAAAGCACGTCTGGTCGCAAAAGGCTATGCTCCACGGTAGAGCGTGAACTTTGAAGAAGTTTTTGCCCCTGTTGCACACTTGGAGGCAGTACATCTCCTTGTACTTGCTGCACACTCAAGTTGGGAAGTGCATCATATGGATGTCAAGTCCGTATTTCTCAATGTTGAACTCCTCGGAGGAAGTCCACATGTGCCAGTTGCCAGGATACATCATCGCTGGCAAGGAGGACAAGGTATTTTGGCTGAGAGGCCCCGTAGAGGCCACGTGCCTTGTACGCAACCCTTGATGAGGTGCTGGCCACACTCGGGTTCGCACGCAGCCCGCTAGAGCATGGCGTCTATCGACGCGGCAAAACCACTGTTGGAATATTAGTCCTAAGCCCAATTATTCTCTATTAAACTCCAAAGGTGTAATGGAGGCATTTATCCCACATGGACTATTTGAGGAGAGTAGCACTTATTTATAAGGGAAGCTATTTTCTATGTGTGGAATATGTGAGAGAAGGATGGCTAGAGCCACAAACGAATCACATGCACGCGCGCGCGCGTATTCGCGTATTTTCACGTGAGGTAACACGTGACTTGTGACTTGCGACGTGACGGCTGGCACGGTAATTTTGTTCTCTATCTTTTTAAATACTGACACTAATATGACTTTAATTTGCTGCAATTTGTAGCATTTTATAAGTCCGTTTCTGGAGGGTAATAGTGTGCAGTAACTAACGCTATTTAAATATGCTATAAATACTGAAGTTTATTGCATTAAGTTACCAGAGTGTAGTTGTGCTGCTTTACTGCATACTTAATTCCTTCAGTTACTAGAATTTGTCACTATATATACAGAAGAACTTTCATTCTGCAATTGAGAGGTGAACAGACTCACTAGTCCACTGTGTTGAGCGTCTTCTACAGGCTAGTCCATCCCTCTCGTCGGCATGTCACCGATGTGCGGGAGAGCAGTGTCTCCGAAACCACGTCCCGCTGAAGAACCTTCACGGGTTGGAGCAAATCATGTTTTTGGGAAGCGTACGCGCAACTGCTCACTGACTTCATACGTCGTTGTACAATCTTCATCACACTTTCAGCTTCTCATCTTTCAAGCTGGATATGTCTCCTCTGTGAGTAATGATGAATTTTCTACGCATCGTTGTGGATTATCTATCATCTGCACTGTTGTAATTTTAGGAATTAAGTTTATTCTTAAAGTGCATTGTTTTCTAACAATAACTTCATACCTGCTGGTGGAAGCGTACGTTGATGATCTTGTCATTACGGGCACTGATGCGGAGTCCATCATTGACTTCAAGGATCAAATGCATAAGCTATTCAAAATGAGTTACCTTGGTCTCCTAAGCTATTACTTGGGGATCGAGGTGTCTCATGGCATGGGAGTAATAACTATGTGTCACCAGAGATATGCAGGCAAGATTCCTAATGGCGGGAATAAGTGCCTGCAACATCTGCCACATGCCAATAGAGGGCCACCTGAAGTTGACGAAGGACGACGTTGGGACATCATTCAATGCAACTATATCTACTGCAGCATAGTTGGAAACTTGTGCTATCTGGTTACACTTGACCAGACATTGTGCATGGTGTAAGTTGGCGTCGTCAGACGTTTCATGGACAAACAAAGACAAACCACTGGGTGCCTGTCAAACGAATTTTTTGTTATATTCAAGGAACCAAGAATCATGGTAGCTGCTATAGAGTCAGCAGTGGCAACAGTGATCGATCATGCTGGAGATGCGGGTGATTTCGAGCACATCCGGGCAGGTAATTTTCCTCGGTGAAAAAATTGTCACTTTGACTTCATAAAAGAAGATCGTGGCAATCAGATCTTGTGAAATGGAGTACGTTGCAGCTGCTGCAGCAACATGTCAAGATATTTGGCATAGTCGTATTCTCGGATAAATTCAGGGACATGAACCGGCTTAATTCAAGCTCCTGGTGGACAACAAATCTGCAATTGACTTGGCGAAAAATCATGTTCATCATGACCGCAGCAAGCAAATTTACATCAGGTTCTATTTCATCAGAGAAAGCATGGAAGCTGGACAGGTGGACGTCATCCATGTGTGACACACATGATCAGGTGGCAGATGTGCTGACAAAGGCTCTTGGACATGTGCGTTTCATCGTGTTGCGCCGGAAGCTCGGATCCATGAAGCACCATGAGCTTAAGGCGGGATTTATTAGCGTATTAAGCTCATAGTCAGTTTTATCATTTTGAATAATTCTGCATTATGACAGGGTCATTAGTACGTTGTAATGCATGAGTTAGTGTGCGTGTTAAGTGCATATTATGGCATCGCGCGAAGCTACATCACTTGCACTCTTGTCGTCGTCTCGTCTCTGATCAGGATGACTTCTTCTTCGGTTGGGGTTCCGGTCTTGCGTTGTCCGGTGCTTTTCAATGGAACCAACTATCGCGACTGGGTTCCCCGCATGCATCTGCATATGCGTGGTCTGCGTCTTCGGGAGTTTCTCATGGGTGATCTCAAATGCCTGCCCTGTCCTGCCACTCCTTCACAGCCTGTTATTCGAGAGAAAGCTACCGATGATGAGAAGCAGAAGTCACTTGAAGACTCTGAGACTCGTTTGGCTTCCTATGAGTCCCAATCCAGTGTGTACAGGGCGTGGTTTGATGAGGATGCTCGTGCAGGTTCTATTCTTCCTGCTAGTATGCAGGATCATCTTGCTGCTGATATGGTGGAGTTTGAGCATGCACGTCAGATGTGGGATTTTCTGCAACACCGGTATAAGCCTACTGGTCAGGCTACCTATCTTGCTGCTATTCGTCTGGAGTAGCTTTTACGACAAGAAGATGCCACAGTGGAGGAGATGTTCGCTCAGATGTCTGCTATTTGGCGTCAGCTTGACACTCTGGGTCCTCAGTTGTCACCGGATACCTGTCCGTATTGTCAGAGTCAGAAGGACTCACTTGAGCTTCGTCACACATATGACTTCTTGACTTGGCTTGGTGATGAGTTTGAGCCTCTTGGTGCTCAGCTACTTGCTCATCACCCTTGTGTCTCTCTTGTGGATGCTCTAGCCACTATCCGTAATGAGGAAACACGTCTTCATGCTGCTGCCTTGTTGCTGACCTCTTTAGTTTTGGCTGCTCATTCTTTGACCTCTCGACACACTGCTTATGTTTAGGCTTGTCGTTCTTCACATGATGCTATTGGTGCTGGTACTAGAGGATCTCAAGGGAGTTCTGCTACTACTGATGCCCAATTACTCAAGCTTTGTCGTCGTCTTTGAGCCTCTACATCATTAGGAGCTGCTGGTTTTGTGACTCGACCTTCTGCACCTTCGAGTTCTACTGCTGCATCACAGTCTTCCTTTGAGGGACAACCTTCCACTTCTCGTTCACGTACTCGTCCATGGATTCTTGATTATGGAGCTTCGTTTCATATGACTCCTTATTCCAATGCTTTATCTTCTTTGAGTCCTTCCTCTCATTCTCTAATTGTTCATACTACCGATGGTTCTCCTCTTTTGGTTGTTGCACAGGGCACCTTTTTATCTTACTCTTTTGATGTACCTGATGTTTCCTACGTTTCCAACCTGACTGTCGGTGGTTTGGAACCGACAGATCTCTCGACACTACTAAAGCGTTAGAGGAGTTTGATGTTCGGTGTGGGCGCGCGGAGATTCAAGAAGGTGAATAGTAAATGATGCAGGAGACATAAGAGTTTACGTGGTTCGGGCCGCCTAAGCGTAAAACCCTACTCCACGGGTGTGTTGGTGTTGTATTAGCTGTATGAGCTTGTGTTGAACGTCTATGGTGCGTGTCTCTAGCCTTCTAGCCCCTTGAACGTGTCGTCGGCCTGTCCTTTTATAGTACAAGGGCAGGCCGTTACAAGTTAGCTTGGCCTGACATGTGTCCCCAGTGGTTACTAGTATTAACACTTATTTAACACATTTAATTGTCCTTAACGACCGGGTAATGGGCTTTGACAGCACTGTTACTGGTGTTAAGGTCGTCTATTTAAGTGTCATTAATATGGTATTAATGACACTTAATTGGGTCTTGAAGTCCTTGATTCCCCTTTGAAGATCCGGAGCCATTGCGGGGGCTTCCGGAGGTTAGAGGCTGAAGATCCGACGATGGGACACATGGCAGCTCTGGTGCATACTGTGTGAAACAGGTAGCTCCGGAGCTACCTGACACGTGTCAAGTCTGGAGCTTCTCTCGGTCTGGGGTTAAGTCCGGAGGTTCCATTTCGGTACATGGCCCGGAGCTTCCCCCTTGTGGGCGGTAGCTCCGGTTTGATAATACACGTGGCGACCCTGGGATTAACCATGTTGGAGAAGCGGGTCCGGTTATATCTGACATGTGGGCCTCCGAAGGTCTACAAATCAAGTAGATGACTTTCCTCTGAGATCTTTGTAACCTCAAGGGGTGTACGGTTTCTAGGGTACCGACAGTGGCCCCCTGGGCCTACCTCCGGGGAAGGCCACTGGGGTGAAGTCATTCCGCCGGAGGTGGGTCCATCCTCGCGACTTTTGAACTGAGTCTTCAAAGGTCTTTGGAGGTGCCGTTGGCGAGGATTTGGAGTTAAATCCTCGCCGCGTGGCGTATCCCGCATGCGGCAGATGAGATCTTTGGCGTGCGGATCTCACGCAATTGAAGGTCGCCGGTTCCCAATATGAAAACCGTATCAGTTCCGCGCGCCTTGTCAGGCCGCCGCCTTCGGGTTTCCCGCTTCATGATGGCAACCTTTCGCCTGGGTAAGAACCTCGACTTGATCGTCGGGGTAGTCCCGGGCCCGCTTGTTATCGGCTGGGTGGAATTTTTGGGTGGTATCTTCGACTTCCTTGCGGTTTCCATCCAAGCGTTGCGAGGGCTTACTTAAGAAGGAAAGCGCGCACCGTCAGGAGTTCTTTACGCCTCTCATCTGTTCTTGCGCTCAAACTCCCAACTTGTGCTCCACTTTTCCTCTCTTGCCTTGCTGTGCCGCGATGGAGTTGGGTCTCCGCGAAAGCCATTTGAACACCGATGGCGACCTGAAGAAGGTCCGGGCCCTCATGGGATGGTCCTCGGACTTCTTCAACCGCTCGGTCCGCGCCGGTGGAGAGCTCCCATTTGAGAAGGAGCACGCCGGCGAAATGGTGTACTTCTCCTCATACGCCATGGTGGGGTTGATCCCACCTTTTTCTTCCTTTTTCTTGATGCTGCTAGACTTCTATGGTCTGCAGTTGTATCATCTCGGGCCCCACTCTATTCTTCTTATGTCCATTTTCGTCCACTTCTATGAGATGTGGGTGGGCATCCCCCCCTGCGTTGAACTATTCCGGACCTTCTTCACCATCCGTACCACCGGCAGGAGCAATGAGTACCTTGGCTTCTACTACTTCGTGAAGCGCAAGAAGTGCCCATTCAAGTACCTCCAGTCATTTCCCTCTGGGAAGTGGGATGACAGGAAGAAGGACTGGATAGTCGTCCGGGTGGAGGAGCACGAGAGGTTGGAGCTGCCCGAAGGCCTTCCCAGCGTCCACACGTCAATCTGGAGTGAAGCTCCAGTGCTGGGGGAAGCCTTCAACCCTGTTTTGACCAGGATCCGCCAATGCGTGGAGGGAGGATTGACTCCTCAGGTGATGTTTTGCAACTTCTTAGTCAACAGGTGGGCGCCGCTGAAGAGGAGAGAGAAACTCGCATGGGCCCTCAACAGCGTGATGGATGACGACCGGGTCGAGACCGGGCTGAAGTCCAACATGGTGGGGAAAACCTTGGAGTTCCACCTCAAGAAGTTCCAGCACGGCATCGACGTCGAAGGCGACGACTTGACTCCGCCATCAGCTTTTCTTCCTCTAAACGTAGAAGTGGAGTTCAGCAGGGAGCTCCGGCAGAAGATGCTCGTGCTTGACGACCTTGGTGTCGTCGAGAGAAGATCAACCACCGGTGTAGCGATCCCCGGAATGCCCAAGGATGGCTCCGACCCTGCTCCGAAGCCGAGGGAAGAGGTCATCGGCAAGGGCAAGGAGCTGGCGGATGAACCCGTGAGCCGGAAGAGGAAGCTGCAGTACGCCGACGGAAGGTCCGTCAGGCCCGCTACTTCTGCGTCGGCTCCTTCTCCCGCAGTGGGGTCCTCCCGGAGCGCGACTGTTCCCGCAGTGGGGTCCTCCCGGGATGTTAGCTCCGGGCATGCGACTCCAGCACCTGGGCCGGTGGAGGCCTCCAGGTCCGGGGGTTCTTCCCGATCGAGGGGGGCCTCGACTTGGGAAACACCCGTGGCTGCGACGAGTTCCGGGGGGCCTTCCGGAGCTTCCACGCCGGCTATGACCAGCCCAGAACGCCCGGGAAAAAGGTTCCACGCAAGCTGGTGCGGAAGCCTCCCAAGGTAATTTTTAATCTTTACCTTGTATAGTTGTTTTAATTGTAACAACTATTTTTTTAAGTTTCTTCGTTCATCATCTGCAGCGTCCCCAAGAAGGGGAGTGAGGCTCCACCCTTAGCTACAACGGCTGAAGTCGTGAGGGTGGAAGCTTCTGCTCCCGTCCCGGTGCCGCCCCAAGTGGTGGCTGAAGCTGCGACAGCTCCAGCGCCGGCTGTCGTGGTCATGGACCTCGACTCATCCCCAGAGGCTCCCGACGTAGCGCCGGACCACGGGAGTGAAGATGCGCCAGCGGCACCTGTCCCGGAGGTTGAAGCTCCGGGTCCTGGTGCTAAGATGATGGAAGCTCCGGCTATTGAGCCGGAGGAAGCAGTAATTCCCACCTCTAAGCTGGAAATTGTCGAAGCCTCGACTGTTGAGCCGGAGGTGATTAAAGCTCCGGCGTGCGCGATGGAAGATGAGGTAGTTCCGGCAGTTGGGCCGGCTACCTCCGAAGCACCGGCCGCTGAGCCGGTCGATGTTGAAGATCTTCCGGCTCCCAAGCCGGTTGTTGGAGAGGTGTCGAAGCCCGAGCTCCCATCGGAGGAGGTGCCTAGACCGGAGCCAGCAGCGGCTCCTGCTCCGGAAGTGACGACGTCGGAGGTACCTGCGGCTGAGCCGGAGTGCCCAAGCGAAGTCGCTGGCCCCCTGCCTGAGGGCGTGAACGAAGACCTGGCAGTGGGGCCTTCCTCGATGGCGACTGAGGCCATCCCGGAGGACGGGCCTAGTGCCATGGAGACTCAGGGGACCACTCTTGTGGAGTGGGACCCAATTTTTGTATATGAAAACCCACTGGAACCAGTGGAGGAGACCCCAGCAGGTCCGGAACCTATTCCGTTGTCACTGTCTATTTGACAATGCATGTTCCAGTCTACGTCAAGTCCAACTGTCCTTCTTCCACGATAGCAAGGCTCTTGAAGATGAGCGCCAAACCCTTAGGCGGTGGCGTAACCGGCTCTACTTCGAGACCAAGCTGGCGCAGTCAAGGCTAGCGGATGACAAAGAGTGGATCAAGCGGGAGAAGGTCCGCCTGGAGTACTGGGGCAAGTTACTAGATGACAGGGAGAGTATGACTCGTGCCCTTGATGCTCAATCCCGGGAGATCTATGATCAGGCCAAAGCAGCCAATAGTGCGGCCGATGAACGCCACGAAAGGCTTGAGGTCATTAACACTACACTCATCAAGCGCCGAGAAGCACTTGAAGAGAGGGAGAAACGGCTCGAAGATGAAGAGCAGAAACTCCTAGAGCTGCGGGATGACGTCCTGAGAAGGGAGGAGGAGCTCGCCGAGAAGGTGGCTCTGGCTGACAAGGGCCTCGAGGAGCGCACCAAGAAATTGGAAGAGCGCTGCCATAAGGAAGAGGAGAAGTCCTGGGTGCGAGGGCAGGAACTCTACGAACAAGAGTGTGCCCTTACTGCCAGGGAGAAGAAAGTGAGGGGTAGAGAGAAGGACCTGGTCGACCGCCGGAACAAGATCCACCTCCGGGAGGAGGAGCTCGGAAAACTCGAAAGGCGGGTTGCTGAGAAGATTCAGCAGAACGCCAAAGAAGTTGAGCGCCTTGCCCGCGAGAATTCTAAACTGGTGGTGGCCAGAAGATCCCTGGAAGAAATGAAGGGCTTGACGACTGCGGACTCCCTATAGATTTGGGAGTTCCTGGGCAAGGCCAAAGACGCGCTGATGCCGATGGGCTTCAGCCCCGTGCGCCCGGATGATCCGGAGCCGTAGCCGGACCTGGCGTTGCAGGCCTTGAGTTCGGCAGGCAGCAAACTCTCCAAGGTGGGCGATATCATCGCGGACCAATTGGAGGTTGAGGGGAAATCCCTGGCGAAGAACGTCGCAGAATATGTGATGACGTGCTACACCATCCGGAACTCCCAATTTCCTCTGGACCCGGTGCTTGAAGGTCCCGTTGAAGGAGAAGGGGAAGCTGCCCGAGCCACCGTGTCGGAGGTTGCCCTGAAAGTCGCCCAATTCTTCCATAGGGTCTAGGACCATCTCTGTAGTTCTCACTTGTATTTTCTCTTCTTCTTGCTCAATTTTGTAATCCCTTGTCTCCAGATGTAATCCCTTGTCTCCAGATAAATGAAATCCCCAAATTTTTGTGAATTTCACTTTTTGTCTTCAACACTTTTGTCTTCACTTGGCCCCCTGGTAGATGTACACAATTTGATTGTGAACATGTACCAAGTGGATATTATGTTTTGTTGAAGACTCATTTGCTCCGAACTTGTAGAATTTAGGTCCGAAGTCTTCGATAGTGAAGGCCCCCTGAGGTTGTCAGAGCTTAGAAGCTCCAGCATTGTCTATCGCCGGAGCTTGGTAGCTCCGGCAATAGTCTCTATCAACGCGTAGAGCATCGATAGTTAGACCTCCGGGGTGTCGGAGCTTAGTAGCTCCGGCAATGACCTTTGCCAACACTTAGTTTGTTGGCAGCATACTCCATTTGCGGTGTCTTCTCACCATCTTTTATTAAGTGTCGACGGCTGGCCCCCCTGGATTTACCGGAGCTTCATTACTCCGGTGATGCGTAACATCGATTACAAGCCACCTAGGGGAGTCGGAGCTTTGTTAGCTCCGGCTTTTCTCCATCAATGTAGATTTTATTTTTCCTGCACACTTAAGCCAAGAAAAATAATAAAATTCATTTCTTGTCTATAACTTCGTCGCGGCTTACGATTCTCAAGAAGATTTTAAGTCAAACGTTATTCTAAATACAACCGAATGTGTTGTACTTTCTTCTAGATCCAACTGTACATGGACCCGCCTTACTTCGGCCTGCCGGGGTGTAGGTAGAGTGGCGTACTTAGGGTGCTTGACCAGGCTAAGTCGATAGCACACTCCAGCCCTAGGTTGGCTTGGCGGCTTTCAGGCGAGTTGGCCATGAACAATATTTGAATCCAAAAGAATTGACAATACAACTCGTATCGTATATAAACCGATTGAACTAAAATTTCTTAAGAATTGCACGTCTTTGTTATAGACAAGAAAGAGAAAAATAAAATTGTTGAGCTTGTACTAAATAAATGCACGTGGAGTCTATTTCACATGAAGATGTCTTTCATTATAGGTCCGGGGTACAGGGGAAACAAGTACACTCTTAGGGTACGAAACCAGGCTAAGCGTGTTTCATTTCTCGTTTGACCCAGGGTAGTTAGCCACACTTTTAGTCCTGAGACTGTGACAAGTGTTGCGTGAACTTTGCGGACCTTTCGGGAAAGGTCCAACTGCTCTCCCGGAGGAACTACCCAAATCTGTACAATGACTCTATAACATACACCTCAAGTTACTCAAGACTCACCGCCGTGGTATTAAGTGTAGAACTTATGGAGGTGATCGATATTCCAAGGATTTGGGAGAGGTGTCCCATCCTCAGTAGCCAAGCGAACGCTTCCGCGACGGGATACTTTAATCACTCGGAAGGGCCCCTCCCAGCCGGGGGAGAGTTTGTTTAACCCTTCTCTGGATTGTATTCTCCGTAGCACCTGATCGCCTTCCTCGAGCTGTCGGTTGGGTACATGCCACTGGTGATAACGTCGTAGGGCTTGGCGATATCGGGCAATCCGAATAGCTGCTTGGCACCTTCCATCCTCAAGGAGGTCTAGGTCTTCATGCCGGAGCTGGTCCTGCGCGGCTTCGTCGAAGGTCCGGACCCGGAGTGAACCCAAGGTGATTTCCGGAGGAAGGATTGCTTCAGCTCTGTACACCAGAAAGAAGGGTGTCTCTCCAGTTGACCGGTTTTGAGATGTCCTGTTGGCCCATAAAGTGGGCGGAAGCTCTTCGATCCAGTTGGCTCCATGTTTTTTCAAGCGCTCATAGGTGCGCTTTTTGAGTCCTTTAAGGATTTCAGCATTTGCTCTCTCGGCTTGGCCATTGCTGGCTGGGTGAGCTACAGAGGCGTAGCAAACTTGTATGCCGAGGTCTTCGCAATATCCTTGGAATGTAGAGCTTGTGAATTGGGTCCCATTATCAGTGATGATTTTGTTTGGGACTCCAAATCTGCATACAATGGACTGCAAAAAGTTGATAGCAGATTGCTTGTTTATTGTCACAACTGGAGTTGCTTTCGGCCACTTGGTGAACTTATCAATGGCGACGTACAGGAACTTGTAACCTCCGACGGCTCTTGGTAAAGGTCCCAAGATATCCATCCCCCACACAGCGAAGGGCCATGTAGGATGTATCATTTGTAAAGGCCGAGTTGGTGTGTGAATTTGCTTTGCATGAAATTGGCATACTTCGCATTTCTTCACCATCTCAGTTGCATCCTGGAGTGTTGTAGGCCAGTAGAAGCCATGCCGAAAGGCTTTACCAACCAGCGCGCGGGAAGACGCGTGGTTCCCACACTCGCCTCCATGGATTTCTGCGAGGAGTTTGTAGCCTTCATCCCTTGTGATGCACCGCATTAGGATGCCATTGGCACCAAGCCGGTAGAGATCCCCTTCTACCAGCGTGTATCTTTTAGCCAATCTGACTACCCGGTCAGCGGATGCATCATCGTCAGGAAGGATGTTGTCTTTCAAGTAGCTCCGGATCTCCGAGATCCATGCATCGGAACTAGCTTGAGCTTTTGAGTCTTGCGTGCTGGGTTGCTCGGAGCTCCCGGCAGCACCTACGACCCTTGATGGCTGCCATGGTAACAGGGCCATCGGGACCATCAGCTTCGGGATGCTGATCTCGCCCCCTTCGCTCAGTTCGACAGGTTGAGCTGTTGGCTTTGACAACCTCCGGACAAAAATTCCGTCAGGAGCCGGAGCTCCGGTTGACGCTTTCGTCGAGAGTTCGTCAGCTTCAGCGTTATGGGCACGCTGAACATGGTGGAGATCTAGGACTTCGAAGTCATTCTGAAGCCTCTGGACTTCAAGGAGGTAAGCAGCTAGCTGGAGATTATTGCAAGAACATTCACCCTTTACCTGCTTAATGATGAGCTGTGAATCTCCCTTGACCAGCAGTTGCTTGACACCATATGACAGTGCCACCTTTAGTCCGTAGATGAGCGCTTCGTACTCTGCCATGTTGTTGGTCGCCTTGAGGTCAAGGTGTACCATGTATTTCACCTTTTCCCCGGCCGGTGCAAGGAGAAGGATTCCAGCTCTGGCCCCCTGCTTCTGCATGGAGCCGTCGAAGTAGAGGGTCCAGTGGGGCTCGGTGAAGGCTGGAGCTTGATGCTCCGTCTTCTGCTCACTGGGGCCCCCAGGGTTGGATGGAGAGGGAGTCGATTCTGCCACAAAATCTGCCAATGCTTGACTCTTGTCTGCTTGCCTTATCTTATAGGACATCTTTGTGGCTCTAGCCTATCTTTCTTAGTTTGTCATGGTGTCTTAGGATCGATTTTAGATTCTCAGTCCTTAGATCAATGTCAGGGCTGTCAGTTAGGGAAGCATATTCAGCTTCCCTATGCTTCTAGTCAGTTTGTGTGTCAGCACCATTCTAATTTTGTTCATTTGTATGTACGGGATTCAACTCCTTTTGTTTCCAAAGGAGGACACCGATATTACATCATTTTTATAGATGATTTTTCTCACTGCACATGGATTTACTTTATGAAACATAGTAGTGAGGCCTTGCCTATCTATAAAACTTTTTCATCTATGATCCGAACTCATTTTGGCATGTCTATTTGTGTTTTTCGTGTTGATTCTGCTAGTGAGTACCTTTCTTATGCTCTTTGTCAGGTTCTTTCTAAGCAAGGCACTCTTGCTCAGTTTTCTTGTCCTGGCGCTCATGCACAGAATGGTGTGGCCAAACACAAGCATCGATATCTCCTTAAGACTCCTCGTACTTTTCTGCTTGCTTCCTCTGTTCCCCCTCACTTTTGGGTCGAGGCTATTTCTACTGCCACTTACCTGATTAACATTCAACCTTTGTCCTGCTCTTTAGGGTGAGGTTCCTTTCCGACATTTTACTGGCAAGATGTCTAACTTTACCAGCCTTTGTCTTTTTGGTTGTTTGTGCTATGTGTTACTCGCACCTCGTGAGCGCACTAAGCTCACTGCTCAGTTGGTCGAGTGTGTTTTTCTTGGATATAGTGTTGAGCATAAGGGGTGCCGTTGTTGGGATCCTGTTGGTCGATAGATGAGGATCTCACAGGATGTTGTCTTTATTGAGATGCATCCTTTCTATCCTCGTCCTTCTATTCACTTGTTTCGTGTCTTGCGTTATCTTCGTGGTACTATCTTTAGACACTTGTTCTTTCCATGTTATAGCTCATTACAGCTCAAAGCATACTCTAATGCTACTTGGGCTAGTGATCCCTCTGATTGTCGATCTCTTTCTGCCTATTGTGTTTTTCTTGGTGGTTCCCTCAGGGCTTGAATGACTAAGAAGCAGGTAGGAGTTTCTTGTTCGAGTGCAGAGGTTGAGTTGCGTGTTATGGCTCTTGTGAGTGCAGAGGTGACTTGGTTGTGATGGTGCTTGAGGACTTTAGTGTTTCTGTTGGTATGTCGACTCCTCTTTTGCCTGACAGTACAACTGCTATCAGTATTGCTCGTGGTCCAATCAAGCATGAGCTTACCAAGCATATTGGTGTTGATGCTTCTTATACACGAGCACAAGTACAGAACGGTGTTATTGATCTTCAGTATGTGCCTTCACAGCTTCATTGGGCTGATTTTTTCACGAAGGCACAGACTCGGGCTCAGCATAGGTTTTATCTCTCCAAACCCAGTGTTTGTGATGCACCTTGAGTTTGAGGGGGTGTTAGAGATATAGGAGATTTATACTTCCCTTTTACATTTTCCCTCCTGCGTGAGAGGTTTTCTATATATGTGTCCTCTCCTCTAACTCTATATATTGGTGCCTATGACCCTCATAATACAATAAGTACTACTCATAACAATTGCAAGAGCACGTTCGGCGGGTATTTTTCCTCAGTGAAAATGTTGTCACTTTGACTTCACAAAAGGAGAAGATTGTGGCAATCAGATCTTGTGAAATAGAGTACGTTGCAGCTGCTGTAGCAATGTGCTTAGTCGTATTCTCAGAGAAATTCAGAGACATGAACTGGCTAAATTCAAGCTCGTGGTGGACAACAAATCTGCAATTGACTTGGCGATAAATAAAGTTCATCATGACCGCAGCAAACAAATTTACGTCATGTTCCATTTCATCAGAGAAAGCATGGAAGATGACACACATGATCAGGTGGGAGATGTGCTCACAAAGGCTCTTGGACATGTGCGTTTCATCTTGTTGCTTCAGAAGCTGGAAGCCGTGAAGGACCACGAGCTTAAGGGGGGATTATTAGTACTAAACTCATTGTCAGTTTTATCATTTTGAATAATTCTGCATTATGACAGGGTGATCAGTATGTTGTAATGCATGAGCTATTGTGTGTGTTAAGTGCATATTATAGCGTCCACTACATGAAACCCGATCAATTACGTCGGCACGTAAATTACTTTGGCCGACGTAGTGTTGTGAGTTTCCTGTAGTGCTCTGACATTACTGCTCTGTAATGTGAATATTAGTGTGTGTGTTAGTGTGCATTGAAGTCCTGTCCAATAAATACAATAAGAAACTCAGGAATTTAGTGAGTTTTGCAGCAGGACCAACACTATGCTTGCTCCATTATTTGTGGCGCACACACTCCTAGCGTGCAGATTCCTGAGCCACACTGAGCTGTAGCGTGGATCACGGGCAACAACAAAAACTGTGGTCGCTCTACACAGTGCTTATGGTTCAGGGGCATTGGGGACAAACAAATCAACTGGTAGGCCAAGAAATGAGAGAAGCTCAGACGATCAGTGAACATCACACGCGATGAAATGGAAATAAAGTGGCGCCCATAACCTGGCTAGAATTCAGGAACATGATCGAGAAGCCATCTCCTCTAGAGAACCTAGCTTCCCTGCTCAAGGTAATCCTTAATCCGTTGTCAAACAGGCATGCATTTGTGATCTTTGTCACCGAGTTAAGTGGATGACACATAACGACATTGATATATGACATTTCTTGCAATGAGCTTCCTGAGTTGATTTACGACATTGACTTATAACAATGGCGGTGATGATGATGGTGACCAAGAGCAAGGAGAGCTAGTCTCTGCAGCTCCTGAAGCTCATGCTCCCTGGGAACTCACAAGGCAGCAGCACCTGATGCGCTTAGGAAGGTGGTGAGGGTCAAGATCACCAACCCTCTAGCCCACTTCATGAAGCATGAAGCAGCTGAGAGGAACGACATGATAGGTTTAGTGTGTGTGTGTTACACATTCTGAAAACCAGACATAGTAGGTTGAATGTGTCTATGTCCTGTTCTGAAAACCAAAAGGAAAATGTCTTTGTGTAAGAAAAATATTGAAGTTTTTAATCGCTAGCCCCCACTCTATCAAACCACTAAATATACTTTTTACAGCACTAAAACACCTGAACAACATGTGTTAGTCTGACGCTTGGACCTAATTATTTAAGGCGGTGGTGGCAGCAATGACAGAGCAACAAAAGAAGAAGAAGGGCAGCAAGAGGCAGAAGCAGCTTGGCATACTTAGGAAGGTGGTGAGGGTTAAGATCGCCAATCCAAACCTACGGTGCTAGGTCAGTGGCGCCATCACTGGTGCCGTGTCTAGGACCTTTGTGGCGCCGCTGGAGTCGTGTCTAGGACCTTCGCCGCTGGAAATGATCCAGACACACCTGATGGTCAGCAGCAGCAGCACCGGCTCCAGGGCCCGCATGTTCATGTGGATCATGAGGCTTGAGGGTGGACTGGCCTGTTCCAGTCTATATCCTCCATGTGCAAGCGAGGCCATTGAGGCAGAATACCTTACACTTCACTTTCTTGAGAGAGATTCAGTGATGGTTGCTTAGCATCAGTGACACACTCGCTTACTTTGATGTGTATATTTGCATGCATGGTGGCGCCTATTCATTGCGGATAAAGTGTCATCCAGACAGGTCAAAACAAACTTGGCAGCAAGTCCCACATGACGACCACTACATAAGGTGACACCTACCCCATTAATATGCCTCCCGGTAGCCTCGTCCAGCGTCAAGCATTCAGAGGCTGCAAGGGGTGATAAGGCATGTTGAGTGTGTGTGTGTGTATGCAAAATTATGAAAACCATACAGGGTAGATTAATCGTGTGTGTTTCACATTCTCAAAACAAAAACAAAATAGAAAGTCAATGAGTAAGTTGTGTGTGCGCGCGTACGCACGTCTTTGTCATATTCTAAAAATTAGACCGGGTAGGTTGAGTGTGTGTCTATGTCACATTCTGAGAACAAAAAATGTAAGTCTATACGTGCCTCCCCCTCTGACACCAGCATAACTGCTGTTTTTAATAACACCCCCGGAACACGTGAGCAACATACCTTCGTGTCATGCTACGGCCTATTATTTCAGATGATATGTCATCATGTGATACAAAAATGACATCAATAAGAAACACCAAAAAGAAGGTGACAACATATTTTCAATACAGCACTTCAATAAGGTGCATACCCATTAACCACGTGTTCCCCGCACCGTCATCACGCGGAGAGTGAAGCAGCAGCAGCACCCCTCTGGACCACACCGGTGAATAGTAGTAGCCTAGAAGGGTCTCAAGAGCCGTGAAAGTCCTAGCGTGTAGGAAATGTGACCCTTGATATGCGGCATATACCAATAGACGCCCTTGGTCTTTTCCTCTCGGATGATGCTTAAGACTATCAGCACTCGTGGTACTCTAAATTCATACTCTAAAAATTGTTCCAACCCATTTATAACACCATTTAAAATATTTCATTCTCTATTTTATAGTTCCCCGCACTCATCACACTCTAAATCCATACTCCATATTAACTATCTCATATCTTATACAACCACATGTCACTTCACTTCCGTTCTTTCCCATTTTTATTTCCTACTTCTTTTCTCCAGCCTCCATGTCATGCCAGCTGACTGCGATCACAGTTTAGCACAGGTCTTTTGCACATAATATTTAACCGACATCTGTAACATGCAGAAAGCTAGCGCACCACGTAAGGTATACCAGTGCAACTCTTAACACCGTGTGCCAGCTTACGGATGCAGTGAAGGAGAACAGGACGAGGAGGCAGTGGAAAGAAAACAGTAGAAGAAGAGGTAATACTAGAACAGCTTTTGTGGGAGGTAATACTAGAATAGATTTTGCGAAGAGGCCTCTCTCCTCTCCGTTC
Organism: Tuctoria greenei; assembly: GCA_036927565.1. Lineage (NCBI taxonomy): Eukaryota > Viridiplantae > Streptophyta > Magnoliopsida > Poales > Poaceae > Tuctoria > Tuctoria greenei. The sequence continues at coordinate 267,732,609 of JAYESD010000002.1, read as the reverse complement.
GACCCCTCCTCCCGGTCCAGGAGTTCAAAGCATCCTCTACGAGCAGTTGTTGTTCTGCTAAATATGAATTAAGAAAAATGTGATCAGTTTTATGGCAATACCATGATTCTCCCTAACCTGAAAAAACCTTGGTCATTTTCCCCTAAAATTGGCAAACACTAATCCCTGTGTTAAATCCTGTAAATCTAATGTCTTGATCTGAATCAAATAAGTTAACATGAATGATTTGGAATAAGAAATCTTACATGGAATGGCAAGATTTGCCTGCCCCCGTAGCCTTCCCCATCGGGTTGCCTCGGGCCCGCATGCCCTGTTGTGTATGGTCCCGCCGTCGCGGCCTCATGACGCCGCATCGCCGCACCGCACGCGCCAGCCACGGTGGCCAGCATGCTCACCGTCGGCTGCTCTCCTGTACCGCAAACTATCCCCACGGCACCACGCGTTTGCTAGCCGCCGCCTATGCTGAGGAAAATTTTGGGTGGGGAAGAATGAAGTTAGGGTTGAGTTAATTGTTTCTATTTCAGGCTCGCGTCAGGGCTACATCAAGTTTTGGGCTGCTGGCAATTTTGGGCGGTGCAGGGATTATGGGGCGGTTTCTGTTTTTTTGGACCAGTCTTATGTTTGGACCTGATTATGATATGCACCAGACAATATGGGCTGTGATTTTTGGGCCAAATTAATGAATATTACAAGGATTTATGTTCAGTGCTTTTTAGTTTCGCTAATACTTTTTCTATCAAGAGCTGTACTGTTAATTCCTTGATATATTATGTTTTTATTTTCTACGGCATATTATGATTCATTCCCTAAATAATATTGACTTAAATGAGATATTTATTTAGAGATTCTGTTGTAGAGGCTTCAACACTTGTAGTCCAGTGCACACTAAAGAATGTACCTTGGGTGTGCTGTCTCACTTGTGCTTCATCCCAGTTTTAGGGAGTTTTCGCATCAGACCTTACGTCTGCTGATATTATAACCTTCTTGTTGATTGGATAATACAATTTGTAAGCCTTGGAATTCACTTCATACCCAAAGAATACACATCTGACAGCTCTGTCAGACAGTTTTGTTACTCCGGGTCCCAAGTTCTTCAGATGTGCAGTGCAACCAAAAGTCCTGGGGTGTTTCACATAAGGTTTTCAACCATAAAAAACTTGATAGGGTGTTTTACCATGTATGCTTCTGGAAGGAGATCAGTCCAGTGCATACACTGCAACTTTACCAGATTTTCCAAGTAGCAGGCAGGCACCTTCATCTCTTTTAACATTCACCTTGCCATTTCAACCACAAACTGATTTCTTCTCTCCATAACCCCATTTTGCTGAGGAGTATAGGGTGTTGTTGTGAAGTGCCTGATTCCAGGTTCACCAAGGTATGCAGAGAACTCATTTAAATTGAATTCTCCACCTCTGTCAGTTCTAAGTGCTTTCAGCCTTCTTCCGCTCTCAGTTTCAGTTTGAGCCTTGATCAACTTGAAGAACTTGTGAGCTTCATCCTTGGTTTCCAACTACTCAACCCACATAAACCTACTGATATCATCCATGATCAGCAAGAAATACCTCTTCCCCCTGGAGTAGGAGGATCAATGTGCCCACACAAATCTGAATGAAATAGGCCCATGACATTTTGTGCTCAGTATTCAGTTAACTGAGTGAATGGTTTTTTTGTGGAGTTTGCCAAATGCACAACTATCACAGACTTGCTCAGGTTGATCAATAACTGGAATCCCCTCTGCCATTCTTTTCATGACAAGATCTCTTAAGGCCTTGAAACTTAGATGACCATATCTTGCATGCCATATCCAGCTTCTGTCAGTCACCTTTGTCATTAAGCACACAGGATGAGTGACTGTGAGCCTTACAATGAACAACCTGTTCTCATTATGAGGAGCTTTGATCAAAAGTGAGCCATCAGTGCCTATGATACATAAGTTATCGTTCTCAATGACCACTTTGCATCCCCACTTAGCCATCTGTCCCAGGCTTTATATATTGGTTCTCAGCTTGGGTATATAGTAAACACCAGAGAAAACTCCATGCATCTGTTGCTGTCTCTGGAACACAACAGATTCTATTCCTTTTGTGTCGACTGAGGAAACATCACAAAATTTGACTTCCCCTTTGACTGTTTTATCCAGAGAAGACAATACAGATCGAGCACCTGTCATATGATTACTGACACCTGAGTCCAAGTACCAAGTACTAACAGTGCTTCCTTCTGAAAATGAACTATCTTGTCCCACTTCTTTAGAGACATTCAGACATGTTTCAAAAAGAAACAGAGCTGGTTGCTCAGGCTCAGCCTTCACCATGTGAGCTTCATCCTTCCGATCATGACGAGGCCTTCTACATTCTTTTGCCCAATATCCCCATATGAGATACTTGTGACACTTTCTCTGTCTTTGTCGTGTTCCTTCGGTTGTCTGCTTGACTGAAGAATTGCGGTTGTCAGGACGAGTTCCCTCTTTACCCTTTGTCTGAAATTTTGCACCTGCATCGTTGCCGGCCCAGGAGGATTCAGATGTAAGTTCGCTCTTGTACTTGGCCAACCACTCCTCTTCATATAGCAACAAACGACCACCCTTATTAGTTACTGCCTTGGTGACTCCCAGCCGATCCTCGGCTGCACATAGCCACCCAACCAATTCCTCGACATAGAGTCGGTTAAGGTCTAGTAGTGTTTCAATTGAATGGGCAATTTGCATGCAACGAGCAGGAACAAACCAAAGGATTTTCTTCACAATACATACTTCATTGATTGATTCACCAAGAGTATGAAGGCAGCTAGCAATACTTGTAATCCTCATGGCGAACTCATCAATGGCCTCCCCTTTTTTGAATTCAATATTCCCGAATTCCCTCAGAAGTTGTTGCACATTCGCTTCATGAACATGATCATCTCTAACCTGCATATTCTTCACCACCTTCCATGCTAGGTTGGCACTTGCCTTGGCAGCCAATGCTGTGTGCATCTCGAACAGAACGCCCTTCAAAATGGCCGCCAGCACCAGTTGATCGTCCCAGTGCTCAACCTTGTCACATACAACGGTGTACCAAAGATCTTGGGTGTTAAAGTTCACTTGCATAACAAGTGACCACTGGCTGCAATTGGTGTGAGTCAACAGTCGGGTAGACGAGTGATGCGCTTGACTCCCGGGACACGCGCTCGGCGGCAAACAGATTTGTGAGAGTATGATCGCTGCCGGTGAGCTCCTTGGTGGTGATGTTTTTGCAGTGTTGCCACTCATCATCGCTCTCACCTAGAACATGACTTGCAAGCAACACTGGAATCAAAGACGACGGGTTCTCGCAGGTGAGGTGTGTTGTCAATGGTTCACAAGAAGAACAGAGTTCTTCGTACATGGCGAGAGAACAGAGTGGAGGGAAGCGATGTTTCTCTATTGATCACAGCGATACATATAAACGGTCACAACACCTGCATGACTCACATGACGCCCATTACGTGAGATGCACGCCATGCATTACCGATCCACGATTAGTGCCCCACAACTCGATGTGCCCTCGACGGAAGAACCGTACTTACAAATGCATGCATAACAGAAAGCAAACAAACACCGACTCAGACTATAAGACTCATACTACGTTTGAACTAATGCAAGATAACTAGACATGAAAGAGCAACAAGATTATTTCAACATATGGTGCCAGACATTAGTGCGCTGTAATATGAATACTAGTGTGTGTATTAGTGGGCACTGAAGTCATGTCCTGTAAATATGCAAGAAAATCAAGAATTGAGTGAGTTTTGCATCAGCATAAACACCGTTCTTGCTCATTGTTTTTGGTACACACAATCCAAGTGTCGCAGAGGCTGTCAGATGGTCGTGCATAAACAAGTCATGCGTGAGAACACTGTCGCCATGTTGTACCAGACACTGACGTGCTCAAACCACGCATAGTGCACGATGGCGATGCACGTACAACTTCAGTTGCAGCACCCGTGGGACCTCATCGAGAATAGTGCCGGTGACGAGCACGATGACCGAGCAGCACTAGAAGCGCTAATGCGAGTCGTCCCTCCTGAGATCATCTGCACTTTGGCTGCCAAGTGTTAGATTGATCTCTCTAACCCGCTTGGGCCCCAACAGACCTGAGAGGGCCTTGCCTCACAAACGCCCTGATCGGGAGTGTCCCAGTGCAACTATGGTTGGTGGGCCCTGTGCAAATAAATAGAGGTGTGGGCCGGGCAGCATAAGGTACGAGGTTTACCGCAGCCGCCACACCCTACTGACAAAACCTTAGTCCCATCTAATTGGGAGCGCAGCCAGCGGCGGGAGAAAACCTCACCACAACCATGTCAAATCCCTACGCCACCATCGTGCCCGGTCAGTGCTGGTGGCGTCCCGAAGGCCATCGCTACCCACTCCGAACTGCTCCACGAGAACCGTTGGTCTGAGCCATCGCAATGGCCACCGCACCAATCATGTCGGTGCCACCGACAAACAAAGGTTCGATCTCGGCTACCACTGTTCATGCATAGATCATTTTCACCTTGACTTAATCTTCGCAGTAGATGATCCTAGAGTCTATCAGTGGTATCAGTTTTCCAATCTAATCACGTTGATTGGAGATCGGAAAGAAAATAAAAGAAAAGTACCAAATCCTAACAGAAAAGAGGACGGCGCTGTGGGAGGGGAAGGAGGACTTACCTCCTCTTCCTATCACGCCGTCCACCGTCATTGTGCTTCAGCACCTCAACCAGATCTTGGCGCGGCCGCTCACTAGTGACCATGACAGACTAGAGCCTGCTTCATTGCTCACATCGCCGTTCGCTAATCCGGGCACCATAGAGAGACCATTCGACGGTGGCGCGCTCACCCTACGGTGGACACGCGCGCCAATGAGGGGCCTCGCAGTGGCGCTCGCCACAATTAAAAATTTCATACCCGGTATGAAAGTGGTTGACGACATCTCCAGACCACTAAAGTTGTACTGCGACAATGAACCTGCAGTAATATACGCACACAAAAATAAATCAAATGGTGCTACCAAACACATTGACATAAAGTACTATGTTGTGAAATATAATGTCCAAGATCAGACTATAAGTCTCGAGCATATAAGCACATCAAAAATGCTAGCGGATCAGTTAACGGAAGGCTTACCACCCAATGTGTTCAAGAAACACGTAGCCAGCATGGGGTTAAGGGTTAGCCTGTAATCTCTGGACTAAAAGTGCCCAAAAGATTAAGGAGTATATTTCTGAATGGGGGCGTGTATTGTAGCTTTTAAGTCTATTGGCAGTTGACCTTGATGATGAAACATGCTCTATACACAAATCTATGATGAAGCAAGAAAAGAGAAAAGGAGAGAAAGGAAAAGTACAGAGTAAGATCAAGGGGAAGACTGTTAGATTGATCTCTCTAACCCGCTCCGACCCTAACATACCCTAGAGGGCCTTGCCCTCACAAACGCCTTGATCGGGGGCGTCCCAGTCCAACTATGGTTGGTGGGCCCTCGTAGCACTGCAAAAATAAAAAGATGTGGGGCCCGGGCGGCACAAGGTACCAGGTTCACTGCAGCCGCCACACTCCACCGACAAAACCCTTGTTTGATCTAATTGGGAGCACAACCAGCGATGGGAGAAAACCTCGTACTTGTGCCACCTGACCCCCACCTCTATTTATTTGCGCAGTGCAATGGGGGCCCACCAGCCATAGTTGGACTGAGACGCCCCCGATCAGGGCATTTGTGAGGGCAAGGCCCTCTCGGGTCCATTGGGGCCCGAGCGGGTTAGAGAGATCAATCTAACAGTCTCCCCTTTGATCTCACTCTGTACTTTTCTTTTCTCTTCTTTCTCTTTTCTTGCTTCATCACGAAGGAGGGTTATCCCTGATGGTTACCGTCAAGGATATCCCTGTTTTAAAAGGAGACAACTACAATGATTGGTTTAAAAAACTGGAGCTATTCTTTATTACGGCTAAGCTAGATTTGATTATGACCACTCTAGAACATACAGAGCATGTGCCACCCCGAAAGGGATGACACAGACACAAATGCTTCTTGGAAGAAAAACAAACTTCATACAAGAGGAGCAAAGATGACTATGAGAAAGCTCATGCCAGATAGGTTCCTGCCACCAAGAAATGTTTGGCGGTGATAAAGAACACCATTGAGCCCTCTATCACATGCTCAATTTCAGATTGCCCCACTATGATAGAGTACCTCAAAAAGATAAAAAAAATCAATACACTAGTGCTTGAAAGACCTATGCTACCCTATTGATCAAACAGTTAGTTTCAGAGAGGTACAATGGCAGTTGGGTTAGAGAGCACATCCTTCGAATGGTCAACCAAAACAACAAGCTTAAGTCTTTGGACCTTGCTTAGGTCCGACTTATTTTGGTTAGGTCCGACTAGCTTTGGAAAGCTCCGATGCTAGGTCCAACTAGCTTTGGTAAGCTTCGGCGCTAGCTCCTACTTGCTTTGGTAAGCTTCGTTTCAAGGTCCGGTTAGCTTTGTCAAGGTTCGGAGTTTGATCGCAGTGGTTCTGCTTTTAATTTGTAATGTTTCGAACATGCTTTTTGGATTATGGAAAGTTTCTTAGTATTCTTTTACTAAGTTTTTGCTTTGTTTTGGTGGCTATGGCTGATATCATTTTGTTATGGTTTGCAACATGCTTATTAGATGTGCTCATGTAAGGTGTTGTGGTTTCGAAACTAACGAAAGCCAAGTCGAGGACTTGTGCCCGGAAGTATTTGTTGTTTATTCATGTGCAGGTGTTGCTTGAGTTGAAGACATGGCTGGTTACGGGATCCATTGAACTAGTCTTAGGGAGAAGATGAGGTTGAACAACCAAGTTCGGGAGGAATTGTGGTTGAGTTGATCGGGAGGTCGCGTAACATGTTTGAATCAAGAACAATCCATATGAAGGTATCATGAACGTCGTTGGAAGATGTTTGCACATGTGCATGGAGTTCACGGACATGTCTACATGGTTTTGAGGTGTGATGAAGAGAAGTGGACGTAAAGAATTGGTAGGAATGGTCCAACCGACTAGGTTATGGACTCAGGCTGCGGTTGAGTCGGGTTTGACTCAAATATGGAAAGATTTAAGTTGGTTATTATAGGATTTCGTGTGGGTCACGAAGTTGAGTTGTTTTAGGAATGTGAGATACGATCCTAAGGTGTTTGAAAGTCTTAAGATTGTTTCTATCTGCGTATAGAAGAATATTAAGCAGTTATGGAAAGTTTCGCTTGAATCTGAGTAGGATTTGAGTCCTCGTTAGGATTGGGTTGGCCTTAGGGCTGGTTATATAAGAAAGGGAGGCCAGAGCTCGTGGTGCACGAGTTTGGGGCTGTTCCTTTTGTGTTTTAATCAATAAAATTCATAGTCTAAAGGATCTTTTGTGCCATGTTCGTCCGACTTGTTTCAGACAAGTTTTTCTCGTCGAGTTTCTTCACATCACTACCTTGCTTTGGTTGTTTTATAATAATTTGAGTTTTACAGATCCAATCGACGTGATTCTTTTTGGGTTGTCTTCACAACTTGATTATCTATCATCTATAAAAATTTCACGGTCATTGGATTTATGGTTTCGGATCTACATGAGTTGCAATGCAGTGCTGCAGATCTGGTTTTTCTCGGATACAACAGATTGTAAAATCCCACATTTTTCCTTCATATGAGGTTTAGTTGTAAGTTGGTCATCAACCCTAATGGAGATCAATTATAGCCATGCTTATGAACTTGATCTCATCAAATATTTTCTTCTACTCATGCTTTAATTTATTAACATGAGGAATGAACTTCACCCATACACTTAGATTAATTCTGTTGACCTCTCTTCAAACTTTGGAATTATTTGAGTGCAGATTGCTAGGTCAAATTATTATGCAGTACCAAATGTATATTCAAATTAAATATAAATTGAATATGCTATTGTATATTTGGTCCTGTCAAAAATATTCAAATCTGAGGCCATAAATTTTTCTGTGGTTTACTAATATTCAGAATAGACTTCATGCAAAGTCCCATAAATTTTGAACTCCATTTGCTATTTTATTTGAGACGCTTAGCAAATGCAGACCCTAGTAGGAATTAAAATTTTGAATGTTGTTCAACTTATTTGAACATCAAGATTTGGGCACACGATCATGGGTAGCATGACTTGCTTGAATTATCCTTATAGTTTCAAAAAATTTGGAACTCATTTGCTATTTAAATCAGTGACCCCATTGAATTCCATCCAAATTCAAATTCAAATTTGAAATTCAATTGGAACTTGCTCCAATTCAAAATCCAATTGCAGAATCAAATTCCAGATATTTATATGAGCCTCCCCACAAAAATCTAGAATTTTTGGACCAAGTTTAGTAAGGGAATTGAAGTTTGCAGACAGGGGAAATGGATAAGAGGAGGTGGGACCCACTGTCAGCCTAACCCACTCGAGTGCAACCCACGGGGGTGCTCTGTATCCAGCTCTCCCCACTGATCGACGCCGACAGCGCGTGACACCGCGACGCGGCATGCATCCACCGAGCTGCTTGCTTGCATGCGCCGTGGAGCGCTCCCCGCACCCCTCCGGCCCTATAAATACCCTTCCCTGGCCGTCGCCGTTGAGCTCCAACCCAGTTCACGCCATTTCCGCCGCCTCTGTTCAATCGCCCTTTCGCCAAAGATTGAAGCCGTTTCTCCCCGAGCTGTAAGTAGATAAAAGGCTTGTCACAACCTCCTCTACGTACTCTATTTGGTCCTTGATCGTGACATAGCTTCTGCTTGAGATATTTTGAAGTTTCCCGGTCGCCGTCAAGGAAGCCGCCGAGCACTTTCACTATCTCACCATCGAGCTCCAGTTCTAGGCCATCTCCAGCTTCGATCCTTAATGCAAAAAGGTTCGCAATCCTCTCTAGTTTATGCTCACAGAATCTAAGCCTATGACATGAAGTGTAGCTCAAGTTCTTGTTCGATAACCGAACGATTTCTCAATAGGACAGCAAAGCTTCGCGCTTAAATTCATTTCATTCTTGCAATCATCCTTTAATCTAGTTAGCAGATAGCTTTTATATGTCCTAATGAAGCTCCCTGCCCAAAAACCCTGAAAGTTATCAACCGAGCACCTTAAATTTCGAGTTTCCATGGCCGCCGGTTGAAAAACCGTACTTCGCCATCGAGCTTAGATTTGCCGGCAATGTCACCCCAATCTAACCCCCAAATCATCCTCCTGGTGTTCCCAGGAACCTTCCCGACCTTTTCCCGAGCCTATTACGCCATCTCCGAGCAATTCCGATGAACGCTGAAACCCTAACTCCGCCGTCACCGTCCGCTGCCGTCTCTGGCCATCGCCGACGTGATTGGACACCACCATCGGCTTGCGCGATCGATTTTATGGTTGAGCGGTCCAGGCGAGGCCGAAAGGAGGTCGACGCACCTAAGTCTGGTGAAGTGCCGCCGTGGTTCCGGCGAGAGACGCCGTCGCGACGGGAGGTTGACGAAGGTGCGGGTCCCGCCTGTCAACGACACCGCTCGCGTGGGATTAGATGTAACCACGGATCCGGTGCGGCTGCACAGGTCAACCCCATGGCCCCCGGTGTGGCCCTATTCTGATTGGCCCGATTCAAATGAAGTGGGACCAACCCCTTTATTTGAAATTTCCAATAGGAAAATAAACCCAAATTCAATCCAAAATTGGAAAATCCATAACTTCCAATAGAATTATCCAAAAATTCCCAAATAAATTTTGTTAGAACCAGCATGAAGAATACTGTCCAGTGGTGCACTTGGATTTGTATGAAAAGCCATAGAAATTGTTCCATAATTCAAATAAAGAAATGCTTAAAGAATTCATTCCCACAGTTCTGTTAATTGGAAAATTTCCAAATTTAGTCAGAACACTATTGATAATACTCTTGACCTCTAGTAAGAATTTCAAGTTGTTTGAACTTGAAATACTGGGATGATCAAGCTTCCAAATCTCTATGTAGTTATAAATTGAGAAATATGGAAAATCAATTTCCAGGAAATTCCCCAAACTTGAAAAATCAGTTTCTCCCTGTAGGAAGCTTTTAGTGAAACAATTTTTCCTAGAACCAGTGAGACCCCCTCTACATGTACAATCCTTGGTAGCCATGATAGGTCTCCAAAAATTCCAACCAAAATTTAGAGAAGGTTATTGCTTACATAATTTTTAAGAACAACAAACTTCCTTGATCATCTCTTGTTCTTTGCACGAGTCTTCTCTATAGTCTCTAGTATCCACCATATAAATCCCAAAGCCAATTAAGATAATTATCTTATTTTATCCTAAGATATTCACACCACCTCAAGCATATTAATTACTTTCAAAATCATTCATACCTAGTATATGCACGTCGTGTAGTAGCTGAAATCGAGGAGCAGTCGGAAGCTTTGGAGGTCCAGCTGCCAGAAACTAACGTAGGCTTAGACTCGCATTCAGGCAAGCCCCGTGTTGCATTTAAGTTCCTTACAGTGTTTTACAGTTTTCATGTCACCTTACGTCTTCAAATGATTGTGCATTATGTTTAAGGTGTTTGGCATCCACTTGCATGGCCCACAAATCCTATGGAGTCTTGGGTAGGTCTACGGCCCGTTGAGTAGATACTACTATGCTTATGCTCATAGGAATCCGGTAGAAGTCGAGTAGTTGGAATCTACTCGCGAGATAGGAATTTTATCACACGGGAGGATCTGGAATAAGAAAATGGTTTATGAATATGAAATTGAGACCAAGCAGTGGGTAGGATGCAGCGAGACGTGGTCTCACGTGCGTAGCCCTGCTTGTGTCGATTGAGGACTGTTTCGTGTGCGGTCCTGCTGGACAAGCTTGAATTGTACTGGCGACATACTAGAGGAATGGGCTCCAGTAAACTGATGTAGCTTGATATTGGTTTGTCGAGGCATTCCGTTCTGTTTTATAGCCGTGGGTTGAGGGCAGCAAGGTGTAAATCAGCTGGTGGGCATGTCAGAGTACGCCCCACGTAGTGACCTCCTGCTTGTGACGGATCGACCGGTTCGACATTTGAGTGTTCAGTGAAAGGTGGACATATATGACTAGTAATGAATTGTTATATAGGTACTGCTGTAAGTACTCGCTGGCATTTCCGAAAGTGCGTATGTGTCGTATTGTTCCGAGGATGTCTTGATTGCAATCACCGTCCCTCGCGGTAATAGATTACCACTTGTTCACTATGTCGTGACGTAGTAAATACCGAAGAAGTCAGGAGAATATGATATATTGGTTTACAAATTTCATGGACAACCTTGTTTGGCCTAGAGATAGTACAATTAAAAGTTTACAGTTTCCCCATACTTTACCTGTAAAAGTATTATGTGCTTTGTGGACGTCATATCATCAGCAAAGCGTTTCTTGTTTGATTGTGGAGTCTATGATGTGCCGTGCCTGAAGAATGTCATGTGCTACTTAAAATATGAATAGAAGGATGCACTTGTAGGCGAGTCCTTACCTATGCTTAGTATTCACCCTTGCATATGTCTAGTGAGACGGGTTAGTCTTGCTGAGCCTTATGCTCACGTTTGCAGTTAACGAGTTTTTGCAGATTATACGACTGATGACGGGTTTGATGACGAGGCTGCACCCCCTCCAGGTTTTACAGCCGAGTGGGAACCTTGCATGCCGCCGTGAATTGTGTGTTGCTAGTGCGAAGTATCCAAGACATGGATGACTTTGCTTTTGCATAGCTAGTGCTGAGAGCGTAGCTATGATGTATAATTCTCTTTCCTTTCGTTAGTATTTTTAAAAACTTCCACTGTGCTTTTCAATAAAGACTTGGTATTGTAAATTGTTCTCGCCCGTTTCATGTATACTGTTGGGTGTCGCATCGCAGGACACCACCCAATGAGATCCTTGGAGGTCGGGATTTCGGTCCCTACAGACATGGTATCAGAGCATCATTAGGAACAGTGTACTTGAAAGGAGCATATTTTCAAAAATTAGGATTTGAGTGAGGAATTAGTTATATGCCCTTATAGGGAGTATTATTAGTATAAGATATAAAGGTGGTAAACTAACTTATATGTTATAAATTCTGTAATGACACTCTGCCATCAGGTAAGAGGTAAGGTACGCCACCGTAAGCGAATCAATTGCGGTAAGCTCACCATGAGAGAGGTAGCATGAAAGTCTTTCCGTGGCTTGGCACGGAAATGTGAATAGGAGTCTCTGAAGATTTCTATGTTTCTGAGAACCTATGACATGCGGTACCCCAGCGTGCTTCAAAGTTAGTGGGAGCCCCCGTCGGGTGGTGTATAACCCGATAGTATGCATCTCTAGAACCATTCATGTTCTATGGTAGCATGCGAAACACGTATGCCCGAGCGTGTATAAGAGGTTCATGCGGGAGTCTTTGCTGTGCAGACGTATTACAACTATGTACCTCGAGACATGACATCGCTCGAGGGCGACTCACACCAGAGTCGTATGCATTTACTTTTGTATATATTATTATGATTGCTTGTCGTGTTTTCTTCGTGCTGCCCTTGAGGTGTGAAGGTGTGAAAGGGGATTATTTGTCTTCTGCATCGTTGACTACGGTAGCGACCCGTGTAGCACACGTTTGTGAGTGAACGATACTAGGACTACCTATAAACGTATCCGGGAATACCGGTTAGAATTTTCTTTGGTGAGGCACGTAGTACCGTCGGTATCAACTTTGATACTTGACCATCCCTAAATGACAAAAAATGGATGCATTATATTTTGGAAAGTCTGACTATCAGGTGCTGGTAGGTTTGGACTCCGCAAAAATGAGTTTTGATTCGACATTGGGTTAGCACCAAAATTCTTGATTTCTGGCTAAAGTTTGCTCAACTTCACCAGGTTGTAATCTTTGTTAATTAGGAATAAACATAGGGGTACGCTATATGTATGAAAAGTTCTCGAAGACCTCTACAACTTTTCTGTTGACCATCAAGACAGAAAAGCTTGATAATCTGTTGAAATTTGGGGTATGCTTAAATTACTCCAGATAACCCTACCATTGTACCAGTCTCTGTAATTTTGCAATAACTCACTGTAGAAAAATCTTCTGCCTTATTGTGATATATATCTGAAATGGGTAGAAGCAGATCTACAGTTTTGTTATTTAGAGTTTCTCTTGATTCGAATTGGAGGCAATTCAAATTTTGAGCTCGAAACAGTGAACTGCAGGGCTGCTGTTGAATAACAGTCAGTTCATCTGTTAAGTTTAGCTAGCTCTAGCTTTTGATCCAGAATAGTGACATGGTCACATATATACATTTCTGGAAATCTTAGCAAGTCCTCTATCAACTTCGTGTTGCACTCATGGCCTAAATCTTGGTATAGCTGTGTTTAATTCCTATGGTTGCAAACTTGGTTCTGGCAGATCAGAACTTGAACAGGTAGCACATAGTTTAGAATTTGCACACTATACCTATGTAACAGATGTTTCATGGCCGAAATCTTTTTGCAATGGATTGTTAACTTGATGTTATACAATGTTTATTTTATCATTACCTCGAAATATTGTCATGATATACCTGTATAAATTGTGGAAATCACCACATATACAGGGGAAGTTCTGTCAAAATTTCCAGAAAATTTGGGTCAACTTTAAACCTGTATAGATTCTATTCAGTAGCTCTCCTGGAGCTGTATGAGTACAATCTGGAAAGGTTGTAAAGTGTACTACAACTTTTGTATTCAATCCCACGGATATTTCTGAAGTTTCCTGTATGAAAATTTTCAATTTATACAGGAAGGTCAGCTGGAACAGACTGTGATAACAACTCAAAGTTTAAAATTTTCTTAAACTGTTGGGAGTTGGAAACCATCTCATTGTTTCAGTATCTTTTTCACAGATGGCCGGTTCTATAGTATACTTACCAAACGGATGGGTGGTCACGAAGTGTACTCTTCTAAAGGGTTTTCCGGATTTGTTGATAGCAATGCTTCAAAGGTTCGGATATCGTGAAATACCGGACTATAGGGGCAAGGAGATCGATGACAGTTGTGTGACCAGATGCACCAGTTATGTCGATGTGCCTGCTGCTCCATTGAATATTGGATGGGCCCCTTTCTCCATCCAAGTGCAAGGAATTCAGCTGGAAGACACGTGGTGTTATGCCGCAAGTGTTGCCATAATGAGGTTTTGCAAACTTCATTACCGTGTCATGGCTGACACTCCATTCGCGCTCCTTCCGATCGACGGTAGAGCCGGTGATGAGTGGGCCAGTCAGATGGTTGTAGCACATGGGCATAATGAAGAAGTAACCAAGATGATTTTAGCGTCATATGCAGCATTAGCGTGTCAAGAGAGCCTTGATCAGCATGCTAGCCTTGGAAAAATGATGAGTGACCTGAAGCAGGCTCTGATTCGAGGGGATCACTTTGAAGAGGCCAATGACTCATTAAGGGCCACAGTTGCTCCCCTAAATCGCCATCTAAACTTAAGGGAAAATCAGTGGCACCGGGCTATTAAAGCTCAATCGGAGGCTCGCGCAAAAACACAACACGCGGAAAGCACGTTGGAAGCGAGTCAACTTGAGGTGCAACTGTTGGACGAACAGCTGAGTGAGGTGACTCAAGAAAGGGATAAATCCAGAGGGGAGACTCACGATTGGAAGACAAGTTGCAAAGATGCACAGAAGGAACTGGAAGACTTGAGGATGTTTGTTCTTCAAGCTGATGTGAAATCTTTAGTTGTCGCGACATCATCAATGGTGGGTGAGGTATTAACTCTTGCTTCCACAACCCCACCTGTGGCGCCAACTTCAAATAACGAAGGGGAAGAAGAAGATCCCGAGAAACTCGAGTACGTCAAGTAGGATGTATTGGAGTGGGATGTGGCAGCACTTTGCTCGTGTTTATTTTGTGGCCATGTTTGTATCATATTAATAATAGCAATGGTTATGTCTAAGATTACAAGACATGTATGACATCTCATGTTGACCAAGTATGGTAGAGATGCACTTCCGTAGGGGGAGTCCATCATTTTGGAGTACACTACTGTAAACTTGGTCGTGAGATAATATATCTTGTATAAAGTTTGTACTTTATCAATATATGTGAATGTTATGCACTTATTCCCTTGTCAATAAGTCGTGCTACTGAATGATGAAATGCATAAAGGAAAAGAAAACATGTGCTGATTTTAAGTCATTTGGATGCACAATGGTGTGTACGCGCTCGACGCCTGAAATGGGAGGGTCAAGTCGTGGTCGTGAGGACGAATCTACGACCCAAGGGACAGCTGCTACACCGCAGCAACGAGTTCCTCCACCACCACCTCCTGAACTTCCAAGGAGTCTAGCGGAGGTTCTCGCCGTAGTGCTTGGCTCGCGCGGCGAGAAAACAGAGTTACTACGGACTTTGGTCCAACATTCTTCCCGTCAAGGAGGGTGACTAGATGCGGGTCCACGACAGCTTTCTCCGAGTTCATGCTCAGACTTCATGTCAACGCACCCACCGGTCTTCATGGAGGCCGATGAACCTTTGGAGGCGGACAACTGGCTCCGCTCCATTGAAGGGAAGTTCGGTTTGCTATGAGTAACCGAACATCAGAAGACCTTGTTCGCGGCCCAAAAACTACAAGGGTCTGCTGGTGCGTGGTGGGCGAATTACCTTGCCGCACGACCAGTTGGCTACGCCGCGAGCTAGGAGGAATTCCAGGAGGCATTTCTCGCCAATCACATACCTCCCGGTGTTGTGAGGAGGAAGCTTCAAGTGTTCTTGGAGCTAAAACAAGGAGGAAGGAGTGCCTACGAGTACGCCAAGATATTCAACCACTTGGCCCAATATGCTCGGGACCAAGTGAGTACTGAAGATCAGCAGCGGGAATGCTTCTATCGGGGTTTGAACCCCAAGATGAAGGACAAGTTTGCCTTGTTCAACAGCAGCAGCTTCAACAACATGGTCAATGTCGCGATCGTACAGAAGGACGCTACTAAGGAGCTGCCCTCCGACAAGAAGAAAAGGAGTGCTCCACAGGGCAGCGGAGGAGGTAGTCCTCAGAAATACTGCATGGTGTATCGATCACCATCCAGCCAGATGTGGCATCCGCCATCGCGACCACCAATGTTTCGTGGTCGCCTATTCAACAACACTGGCTTCCGCCCACAACAGCAATAGGGGATGATTCTGCGTGCACCTCTACCTCCACCGCGTGCACCAGGATTCCGTCCTCTATTTCGTGTCGGTCAAACGCCGTACACGTGTTATATGTGTGGACGTACGGGGCATTTCTCCAAGGACTGCCCGCAGAGCGGAGGACAGTCATCATACCAGGGGGCAAACCAGCCTCGCAACCAGCCCAAGAAGCCAGCCACCAAAACCGGCAACGTCCACCACCTCGCCATCGAGGGCATTCCGGAAGGCGCACCCGTACTCACGGGTACGTTCTCTCTCATTGGTCATCCTATAGTCATCCTTTTTTACCCTGGTGCCTCCCACAATTTTATTAGCAATTCATATGTTAGTCAATACCAGTTGCCTATCTGTTCTACAAAAACCCCTTATATGATTTGTTCTCCAGGAGGAAAAGTAGTCGCAAATAAGATGGTCCATAGGGTACTTCTTAATCTGGGTGGGAACATATACCCTATCGCTCTCATTAACTAGAACATCAGAAGTTAGATGTCATCTTAGGGATGGCATGGTTGCAATACAATGGTGCTATTATTGACATCATTCCTCGGATGATATATCTGAATTCTCCGCTCCACTCTCCCCAAATTCTCACTCTTGAGAGTAATATCCACGTGACTCCAACTGTTTATGACCCCGAAGCCTGTAAACTCGAAGATATTCCGGTAGTATGTGAGTATTCAAACGTTTTTCCCGAGGATCTTCCTGGTATGCCACCAGAAAGAGATGTTGAGTTTAAGATTGAACTTGTACCGGGAACAGTGCCAATCTCGAGAAAGCCGTATAAGATGGCAGCTAAGGAACTTGCAGAACTGAAGGAGCAGCTGAAGGAACTTTTGGACAAGGGTTTCATTCGTCCAAGTTCATCACCTTGGAGTTGTTCTGCATTGTTCGTGGAAAAGAAGGATAAAACATTGAGACTATGTGTGGACTATCGTCCACTCAATTCTGTCACTATCAAGAACAAGTATCCACTAACCCGTATCGATATTCTGTTCGATCAGTTGGTAGGTGCTTGGGTCTTTTCGAAGATTGATCTTCACTCTGGTTATCATCAGATCAGGATTCGACCAGAGGATATACCTAAGACAACATTCTCGACGAGGTATGGATTATATGAGTACCTTGTCATGTCCTTCGGATTACCCAATGCACCGGCCCATTTCATGTATCTCATGAATTCGGTATTCATGCCGGATTTGGACAAGTTTGTCGTGGTCTTCATCGACGACATCCTTGTATACTCAAAATCCGAAGAAGAACATGCACAATATTTGCACATCGTGCTTCAGCGATTGCGAGACCACAAGTTGTACGCTAAGTTCAGCAAATGTGAGTTCTTGATCAACCAAGTGCCATTTCTAGGACACATAATCTCTGCCAAAGGGATTGCAGTTGATCCAAGCAAGATTAAGCAAGTACTCAAATGGGAGTCTCCTAAGTCTGTGCATGAAGTTTGAAGTTTCTGTGGTTTAACAGGATATTACTGAAGGTTCATCTCAAGCTTTTCCATGATAGCTAAACCAATGACGAAACTTTTGAAGAAAGGAAAGAAATATGCATGGACAAAAGAATGTGAGGAAGGTTTTCAAGCATTAGTAAAACACCTCACAACAGCACCAGTATTAGCCCAACCAGACACCACAAGATCCTTTGATGTTTATTGTGATGCCTCTGGAATTGGTTTGGGTTGTGTATTAATGCAAGACAGGCGGGTGATCGCTTATGGATTATGGCAGCTTCGGAACCATGAGCAGCACTATCCGACTCATGATCTTGAGCTCGCTGCCGTGGTACTAGCATTGAAGATGTGGAGACACTATCTATGGGGCAATCTAGTACATCTCTACACCGATCACAAAAGCTTGAAGTACATCTTCACCTAGAAAGAATTGAATATGCGACAACGAAGATGGACGGAATTAATCAAAGATTATGAGATTGAGATCTACTACCATCCCAAAAAGGCAACTGTAGTCGCAGATGCGCTAGGTCGCAAGTCCCATATCAATAACCTTTCTATCACCTTGATAGAGGAAGAAGAACCGAGTCTCTACTTGGTTCCGTATGGGGTGTTCTACAATTTAGCCCTCATTCCTACCATAAGAGAGGAAATCATGGAGGCTCAGAAGGAGGACAAGGGCATATCGCATTTTCGCCAACAAATGAAAAAGGGGGAAATGAAGTGTTTCCGAAGTGACGATGACGGTAGCATCTGGTTCAAAGACCGCATCATGGTACCCCGCAATGTGGAACTTCGGTAGAAAATTTTGGATGAAGCTCATTCGTCCAAATATTCTATCCATCCGGGGAGTAACAAATTGTACCAATACTTGAAGAAGAAATTTTGGTGGACCCGGATGAAGAGGGAAATAGCGAAGTATGTATCCGAATGTGATACATATCGATGAGTGAAAGCCGACCATCTGAAGGCAGCCAGACAACTACAACCTTTAAGCATACCAGCCTGGAAATGGGAGGACATCAGCATCGATTTCATTGTTGGATTACCTCTAACTTTCTGCAACATGACTCAATTTGGGTGATAGTTGACTGACTCACCAAGTCGGCTCACTTTATTCCAGTCAATGTTAAGTATGTGGAACGGCAATATGCAGAGCTGTATATTGTCAGGATCTTATGCTTACACAGAGTACCCCGCACTATCATATCAGATCGTGGAACCTTGTTTGTTGCTCGATTTTGGGAGCAGCTCCATGCATCTCTGGGTACCAAATTGATTCGAAGCTCAGCTTACCATCCACAGACCGATGGTCAAACGGAACGAGTAAACCATGTGCTAGAGGATATGCTCTGTGCCCGTGCCATCCACCATCGTAACAATTGGGATGATCATCTACTATTGGCGGAGTTTTCATACAACAATGGTTATCAGACTAGCATCCGAATGGCACCCTATGAAGCTCTTTATGGCCAGAAGTGCCGCACACCTTTGAACTGGTGTGAATCCGGTGAACGAGTAACATATGGTATAGACTTGGTAAAAGAAGTCGAAGATCGAGTATGAGTTATTCAAGCCAACCTCAGGGTTGCTCAGTTTCGCCAGAAAAGCTATGCGGATAAACGACGTCGGCCACTTCACTTTGATATCGGGGATCGCGTTTACCTTCGTGTATCCCCAATGAAAGGAATTCATCGCTTCATAGTAAAAGGGAAGCTAGCTCCACATTTCATCGAACCATTCGCAATAAGTGAGCAATGCGGACCTGTAGCCTATCGGCTAGAGCTGCCAGCTTTGTTGTCAGGGGTGCACAATGTGTTTCACATTTCACAATTGAGAAAATGTCTCAAGGCCCCAGCGGAAGTCCGTATGGAGGATTTAGAAGCTCTCCAACCAGATCTTTCTTACTCTAAGCATCCAACCAAGATAATTGATGAGAAGACTCGCACCACAAGAAACCGCACCTTGCGTTTCTACAAGGTCTTGTGGGGAAACCACACCACTGATGAAGCAACGTGGGAAAGCGAGGAATATCTCAAAGCCAATTATCCGGACTTATTAACGTCATATGTTCATTAGACCCTTTCCTGTAATCCTTGCATTTGTAATCTTGGGACGAGATTCTTTTAAGGGGGGAGGAATGTAAAATCCCACATTTTTCCTTCATATGAGGTTCAGTTGTAAGTTGGTTATCAACCATAATGGAGATCAATTATAGCAATGCTTATGAACTTGATCTCATCAAATATTTTCTTCTACTCATGCTTTAATTTATTAACATGAGGAATGAACTTCACCCATAAACTTAGATTAATTCTATTGTCCTCTCTTCAAACTTTTGAATTATTTGAGCGGAGATTGCTAGGTCAAATTATTATGCAGTACCAAATATATATTCAAATTAAATATAAATTGAATATGCTACTGTATATTTGGCCCTGTCAAAAATATTCAAATCTGAGGCCATAAATTTTTCTGTGGTTTACTAATATTCCAAATAGACTTCCTGCAAAGTCTAATAAATTTTGAACTCCATTTGCTATTTTATTTGAGACACTTAGCAAATTCAGACCCTAGTAGGAATTCAAATTTTGAATGCTGTTCAACTTATTTGAACATCAAGATTGGAACACACCATCATGGTCAGCATGACTTGCTTGACTTATCCTCATAGTTTCAAAATTTTGGAACTCATTTGCTATTAAAATATGTGACCCCATTGAATTCCGTCCAAATTAAAATTCATATTTGAAATTCAATTGGAACTTGCTCCAATTCGAAATCCAATTGTAGAATCAAATTCAAGATATTTATTTGAGCCTCCCCACAAAAATCTAGAATTTTTGGACCAAGTTTGGTAAGGGAATTGAAGTTTGGAGAGAGGGGAAATGGATAAGAGGAGGTGGGACCCACTGTCAGCCTAACCCACTCGAGTGCAACCTACGGGGGTGCTCTGTATCCAGCTCTCCCCGCCGATTGACGCCGGCAGCGCGTGACACCGCGACGCGGCATGCATCCACCGAGCTGCCTGCTTGCTTGCACCGTGGCACGCTCCCCGCACCCCTCCGCCCCTATAAATACCCCTCCCTGGCCGTCGCCGTTGAGCTCCAACCCAGTTCACGCTATTTCCGCCGCCCTTGTTCAATTGCGCTTTCGCTAACGATTGAAGCCGTTTCTCCCCGAGCTGTAAGTAGATAAAAGTCTTGTCACAACCTCCTCTACTTATTCTATTTGGTCCTTGATCGTGACATAGCTTCTACTTGGGATATTTTGATGTTTCCCGGTCGCTGTCGAGGAAGCCGTCGAGCACCTTCACTGTCTCACCATCGAGCTCCAGTTCTAGGCCATCTCCAGCCTCGATCCTTTAAGCAAAAAGGTTCGCAATCCTCTCTAGTTTATGCTCACAGAATCTACGCCCGTGACATGAAGTGTAGCTCAAGTTCTTGTTCGATAACCGAACGATTTCTCAATAGGACAGCAAAGCTTCGCGCTTAAATTTGTTTCATTTTTGCAATCATCCTTTAATCTGGTTAGCAGATAGCTTTTGTATGTCCTAACGAAGCTCCCTAGCCAAAAACCCTGAAAGTTATCAATCGAGCACCTTAGATTTCTAGTTTCCATGGCTGCCGGTTGAAAAACCGCACTTCGCCGTCAAGCTTAGCTTTGCTGACGATGTCACCCCAAATCATCCTCCTGGTGTTCCCAGGAACCTTCCCGACCTTTTCCCGAGCCTATTACGCCATCTCCGAGCAATTCCGACGAACGTCGAAACCCTAGCTCCGCCGTCACCGTCGCATCGCCGTCTCCGGCCATCGCTGACGTGATTGGACACCACCATCGGCTTGCGCGGTCGATTTTATGGTTGAGCGGTCAAGGCGAGGCCGAAAGGAGGTCGACGCACCTAGGTCCGGTGAAGCGCCGCCGCGGTTCCGACAAGAGACGCTGCCGCAATGGGAGGTTGACGAAGGTGCGGGTCCTGCCTGTCAATGACACTGCTCGCGTGGGATCAGATGTAACCACCGATCTGGTCCGGCTGCGCGGGGTTAACCCCGTGGCCCTCGGTGTGGCCCCATTCTGATTGGCCCGATTCAAATGAAGTGGGACCGGCCCCTTTATTTGAAATTTCCAATAGGAAAATAAATCCAGATTCAATCCAAATTTGGAAAATCCATAACTTCCAGTAGAAATATCCAAAAATTCCCAAATAATTTTTTTTTAGAACCAGCATGAAGAATACTGTCCAGTGGTGCACTTGGATTTGTACGAAAAGCCATATAAATTTCTCCATAATTCAAATAAAAAAATGATTAAAGAATTCATTCCCACAGTTCTGTTAATTGAAAAAATTCCAAATTTAGTCAGAACACTATTGATAGTATTCTTGACCTCCAGTAATAATTTCAAGTTCTTTGGACTTGAAATACTGGGTTGATCAAGGTTCCAAATCTCTATGTAGTTATAAATTGAGAAATCTGGAAAATCAATTTCAAGAAATTCCCCAAACTTGAAAAATCAGTTTCGCCCTGTAGGAAGCTTAGAAAATAGTGAGACAATTTTTCCTAGAACTAGTGAGACCCCCTCTACATGATACAACCCCTGGTATCCATGATAGGTCTCCAAAAATCCAACCAAAATTTAGAGAAGGTTATTGCTTACATAATTTTTAAGAACAACAAACTTCCTTGATCATCTCCTGTTCTTTGCAAGTCTCTATAGTCTCTAGTATCCACCATATAAATCCCAAAGCCAATTAAGATAATTATCTTATTTTATCCTAAGATATTCATACCACCTCAAGCATATTAATTACTTTCAAAGTCCTTCATACCTAGTATATGCACATCGTGTAGTAGCTGAAATCGAGGAGCAGCCAGAAGCTTTGGAGGTCCAGCTGCCAGAAACTAACATAGGCTCAGACTCACATTCAGGCAAGCCCCGGTTTGCATTTAAGTTCCTTACAATGTTTTACAGTTTTCATGTCACCTTACGTCTTCAGATGATTGTGCATTACGTTTAAGGTGTTTAACATCCACTTGCATGGCCCACAAATCGTATGGAGTCTTGGGTGGGTCTATGGCCCGTTGAGTAGACACTGCTATGCTTATGCTCATAGGAATCCGGTAGAAGTCGAGTAGTTGGAATCTACTCGCGAGATAGGAATTTTATCACACGGGAGGATCTGGAATAAGAAAATGGTTTATGAATATGAAATTGAGACCGATCAGTGGGTAGGATGCAGCGAGACGTGGTCTCACGTGCATAGCCCTGCTTGTGTCGATTGAGGACCGTTTCGTGTGCGGTCCTGCTGGACAAGTTTGAATTGTACCGACGACATACTGGAGGAATGGGCTCCAGTAAACTGACGTAGCTTGATACTAGTTTGTCGAGGCATTCCGTTCCGTTTTATAGGTGTGGGTTGAGGGCAGCAAGGTGTAAATCAGCTGGTCGGCACGTCAGAGTACACCCCACGCAGTGCTCCTGATCGAGACGGATCGACCGGTTCGACATTCGAGTGTTTAGTGAAAGGTGGCCATATACGACTAGTACTGAATTGTTATGTAGGTACTGTTGTAAGTACTCACTGGCATTTCCGAAAGTGCGTATGTGTCGTGTTGTCCTGGGTATATACTGATTGCAATCACCGTCCCTTGAGGTAATAGAGTACCACTTGTTCATTGCGCCGTGACGTAGTAAATACTGAAGAAATCAGGAGAATATGATATATTGGTTTACAAATTGTTTGGACAAACTTGTTTGGCCTAGATATAGTACAATTAAAAGTTTACAGTTTCCCCATACTTTACCTGTAAAAGCATTATGTGCTTTGTGCACGTCATATCATCGGCAAAGCGTTTCTTGTTTGATTGTAGAGTCTATGATGTGCTGTGCCTGAATAATGTCATGTGCTACTTAAAATATGGATAGAAAGATGCACTTGTAGGCGATTCCTTATGCTTTACCTTACCTATGCTTAGTATTCACCCTTGCATATGTCTAGTGAGACGGGTTAGTCTTGCTGAGCCTTATGCTCACGTTTGCAGTTAACGAGTTTTTGCAGATTATACGACTGATGACGGGTTTGATGACGAGGCTGCACCCCCTCCAGGGTTTACAGCCGAGTGGGAACCCTGCACGCTGCCGTGAATTGTGTGTTGCTAGTGTGAAGTATCCAGGGCTTGGATGACTTTGCTTTTGCATAGCTAGTGCTGAGAGCGTAGCTATGATGTATAATCCTCTTTCCTTTCGTTAGTATTTTAAAAACTTCCGTTGTGCTTTTCAATAAAGACTTGGTATTGTAAATTGTCCTCGTCTGTTTCTTGTATACTATTGGGTGTCGCATCGCACGACACCACCCAATGAGATCCTTGGAGGTCGGGATTCCGGTCCCCACACAGATTGACCTTCGTTCAATCTTTCGATCATAACTTGAGTCTATCTCGACGGATTTCAATGATTCTTGTTGTCGTGTCTTCTTGACTTGATCTTCTATAATATCTACCACTTTTGTCACAGCTAAACACGTTTAGATTAGTCGCACACGATTTATTTAACATATCAATTTTCTGCCAATGGGTTTTTGTTGCACCTGCTGAAAAAGTTGTAATCTACCATTCAGCCCCCCTCTGGTAGATTTTCATGTGTTCTTTGATCATACAGAATGTAATAATACATTGGTTACTATTGCATTCAGAAGAAATGATCATTACTTACTATCGCTGTGTGGATGTGCTAATTCAATATGCAATGCAGATGCGAACGTATCCTCATCTACAATCGCGCATAGAAAACGGAAAAGTACTCATGATGCGTCGTCGAAATTATGGCACTGCCGTTTAGGCCATATTTCGAGGTGTATAATAGAAATATTAGTAAAAATGAGATTCTTCCTCCATTAGAGTTCTCTGAATTACATCAATGAATTGAGTGCATAAAAGGAAAATTTGTAATGAAAATAAAGAATAATGCTAAGAGAACCACAGATATATTAGAAATAATTCACACAGACATATGTGGTCCCTTCTCAGTAAGGAGTGTGGATGGTTGTGATTCGTTTATAACATTCACATATGACTATCCCCGTTCTGGATACATTTATCCAATTAAAGAAAGATCGAATGCTTTGGATAAATTCAAAATATTCAAGGCCGAGGTAGAAAATTAACACGATGCAAAGATCAAAGTTGTCATATCAGACTGTGGAGGGGAATACTACGGTCGTCATACCCCATATGACCAAGTTCCAGGACCTTTTGCAAAGTTTCTAATGGAACAAGGCATTGTTGTCCAGTATTCAATGTCGGGCGAACCAAAGCAGAACGGAGAGGCTGAAAGACGCAACCAGACCTTGATAGATATAGTGCAAAGTATGATCAGCTACTCTACCATTACCAGTGATCTTATGGATGGAGGCTTTGAAAACTACCATTCATATTCTCAACAGAGTTCCTAGTAAATCGGTATCGAAAACACCATATGAGGTGTGGACAGGAAGAGTACCCTCACTAAAACACCTAAGGGTGTGGGGGAGTCCTGATGAGGCAAAAATATTTAACCCGACCATTGGAAAATTAGATCCCAAAACATTATCCTTCCATTTCATTGGCTATCCAAAAAATTCAAAGGGTTTTCGTTTCTACTGCCCAGATAAATTCACAAAGTTTGTAGAAACAAGACATGCTATCTTCCTTGAAGAAGAAATGATTCAGGTGAGTAGTCTTGAGGAGAAGCAGGTGTACACACCAAACCCCATGATTCATGATTTTTTTCTCCTTACTGCCCGCCATAGCTGCATCGCCAGTGCAAGTCACTGCGATACCAACACTTGATGCAGCTCCTCCCATGGTAACAACGAATGAGAATGTGGAACCTGTTTTCCAGGAACCAGAAGAACCCGTTGCCACAAATGAGGGGGAGCAAGAACAACCCCAAATAGTTGAGGTCCCACAGGCCGAGCCTTCTCGGAGATCTCAAAGAACAAGGAAGGCAGCTATTCCTGACTGTTATGAAGTCTATAATAGTGAAGAAGTTCAAATGGAGGATGATCCCACCTCATTTGAGAAAGCCATGATAAGTAAATATTCATTAAATTGGCTTAAGGTCATGGAAGATGAAATTAGATCTATGAGTACATATGAAGTTTGGGACTTAGAGATAGTTCCTAAAGGAGCCAAAACAGTAGGCTACAAATGGGTCTACAAAATCAAATATGGCTCCCAAGGGAGCTTAGATAAGTTTAAAGAACGACTTGTGGCAAAAGGCTATATGCAAAGAGAGGGGATTGATTACGATGAGACAAGTTCTCAAGTCTCATGTAAATATTCCTTCGGAATTATAATGGCTCTTGTGGTTCATTATGATTTAGAATTACATCAGATGGACATAAAGACAACATTCCTAAATGGGGATCTGGAGAAAACTGTCTACGTGGCACAACCGAAAGGTTTTATCATGGAAGGTAAAAAAATTGGGATGCCGTCTAAAGAAATCAATTTATGGACTAAAATAGGCTTCAAGACAGTGGTACTTGAAGTTTGATAAAACCATTAAAGAGTACGGGTTTGAAGAAAATGTGGAGGATAATTGCGTTTATGCAAAGTTCAATAATGGGAAGTATATCTTCCTAATTCTATATGTGGATGACATTTTACTTGCTAACAGTGATGTCCATCTACTACTGGAAACAAAAAAATTTCTTATCCTCACATTTTGATATGAAAGATCTCAGTGAGGCGAAGATTGTTTTGGGAATCGCCATTCATCAAGACAGAACCAAGGGGGTATTGGGACTATCACAAAAGATGTATATTGAAAATGTCCTGAAGAAATACAGTATTCACAAATATAGTGCCTCACCTGCACCTATAGTTAAGGGCGACATATATGAGGAATTTCAATGTCCCAGTAATCAATACGAGATTGATCAGATGAAAATGGTACCATATGCTTCAGCTGTCAGAAGCTTACAGTATGCACAAGTGTGCACACACCTTGATTTACCTTTTCTGACCGAGTTGCTTGGTAGATTCTAGAGTAATCCAGGACAGAACATTGGAATTTTGTAAAGAAAGTTATGCGCTATTTGCAAGGAACTAAAGGCCTCATGTTAAAATATGGCAGAACATAATCTCTGCGTATCGTGCGATACTCAGACTCTGATTATGCAGGGGATGATAGAAAATCCATGTTTGGGTATGTGTTCACCCTTGCTGTGGGAGCAATATCGTGGAAGAGATGCAAACAAACCGTCACTACATCATCCATAATGTATGCCGAGTTTGTTGCATGCTATGAGGCCACAGGGCAGGTGAACTGGCGTAAAAAGTTCATACTCGGTTTGAAAGTGGTTGATGACATCTCAAGACCACTAAAGTTGTACTGCGACAATGAATCTGCAGTAATGTACGAACACAAGAATAAGTCAAGTGGTGCTGCCAAACACATTGACATAAAGTACTATGTTGTGAAAGATAAAGTTCGAGACCAGACTATAAGTGTCGAGCATATAAGCTTAGCAAAAATGCTTGCGGATCCGTTAACGAAAGGCTTACCACCCAACGTGTTCAAGGAACATGTAGCTGGCATGGGGTTAAGGCACAGCATGTAATCTCTTGACTAAAAGGGCCCTAATGATTAAAGAGTTTGTTTCTGAATGGAGGCATGTATTGTAGCTGTTAAGTCTATCGGCAGTTGACCGTGACGATGAAACATGCTCTATGCACAAATATATGATGAAGCAAGAAAAGATAAAAGAAGAGAACACCTCACCGCAGCCGCCGTGGCACAAGGTACGAGGTTAACCGCAGCCACCACACCCTACCGACAAAAACCATAGTTCGATCTAATTGGGAGTGCAGCCAGCGGTGGGAGAACACCTCACCGAAACCACGTTGAATCCCTACGCCGCTGTAGTGCCCGGTCAGTGCTGCTGGCGTCCCAAAGACCATCGCTACCCACTCCGAGCTCCCCCGCGAGAACCGTCGGTCTCAGACATCGCAATGGCCGCCGCAACGATCACGTCGGTGCTACCGACACACGAAGGTTCAATCTCGACAACCCCTGTTTATGCATAGATCATTTTCACTCCGACTTAATCTTCGCGGTAGAAGGTCCTCGAGTCTATCACCAAGGACTGCACGAAAATTGCATTGGAAATCCTCCAAACAACGACGCTCAAGTGCGAGCACATTCGAGAAGCGAAGGTGCAGACACGCCGTCGAGAATTTGAAGACCTCCGGTTCTATGCAGGTGAGTTGATTGAGGACATCTAGATTCGCTTGACGAACATCGTGCAAGACCTCATGCTGCTCAGGGATTCTGTCCACAAGTACAAGGTTGTACTCGAATTTCCCTGTGTTGTCCCACACAGGTATCGTCCCATGATGATGCCCATAGAGCAGGTCATCGACTTGTGGGAGCTGACCGTCAAGGAGTTTGTGGCTTCCTCCTCATGGCTGAGGAGGGGTAAAATCTCGACGATGCCACCGATGGTGTCGGCAAACTCCTCCTGATGGAGGCGGAGTGGATGGTGTGACAGCAGCAATGCTCTGGCAGTTCTTCCCCTAGTGGTGACAAGAATGGGAAGCCGCAAGGTAAACCCAAGTCATCCGGGGGTAGCAAGCCCGGACTGTACACTGGTTGGGCTGGAAAATCCAGCGAACACCGAAAGGGAAACTGCATGTACTGCAGGAAGCTGGGCCATTGGGCAAAAGAGTATCGTAGGGCTCAATGAGACCGTGCGCAGAAGCGGAAGAATGAAGAGGCCAATTCGTTCTTCCCAGCATTGAGAGCGATGAAGGTCTCTTCATGGCGGTTGTGAACAAGATTGTCGCACCACAGGCTGGCTTCCTCACCAAATAAAAGGTGATACCCATTCCATCCCTCGATGGCCTGGTATTTTGATACCGGCACTAGCTGCCACATGAATGGTGAGCGGAGCACGTTCGCGTTGCTGGATGAGACTGTACACGGCACAGTTAAGTTCAGGAATGGATCACTGGTGGTGATCTATGGCTGTGGCACCATCCTCTTCCGTTGACAGAGCAGGAATCAGCATGCGATGGACAACATCTTCTACATCCTAAACCTGCGGAGTAACATAATCTCATTAGGACAGTTGGATGAGGGTGGCTGCACGGTCATGATCAAGGGTGGCATCATGAAAATCCGGGATCATGCGGACCACATACTTGCTCGTGTCATGTGCACAGGGAGCAGGCTCTACGCCGGGATACTCACCATCGACAACCCCTTATGTATGCTTACACAAGGTGACAA
Organism: Tuctoria greenei; assembly: GCA_036927565.1. NCBI lineage: Eukaryota > Viridiplantae > Streptophyta > Magnoliopsida > Poales > Poaceae > Tuctoria > Tuctoria greenei. The sequence goes on along the minus strand of JAYESD010000002.1, from coordinate 267,703,769 downwards.
CATCTTCTGTAGGTGGCACACACTCGTATGATGCATCTACACTTCCGGGCTCTACAAGTCATGTCCACGAAGCAGCTGGTGCGAGGGATGCCAGTCATTGACCGCGTCGAAGATACTGTGACGGGTGTGCACTCGGGAAGCACTACCCAGCAACATTTCCCCAGGAAACTAAATATGAAGCAGAACATGGCCTGAATCTCGTGCACACTGATATTTGTAGGCCTATCATACCTGAGTCGCCCAAATGTAACAAATATTTTCTTTTGCCCGTCAATAATACAGTAATTATTTGTGGATTGAGCTGCTCAAATCCAACGATTAGGCATTTCATCAATCCAAGAAAATCCACAAGATGGCCGAGACAGAAGGAAGGTGCAAGCTGCGTGCGCTCCGGTCTCACATGGGCGGGAATTCAACTCCGCTGAATTCCGAGAGTACTGTGAGGAGCTTCACTACAGGAATCGCGACAATAGACGACGGCCAGGTTAATAGACGACGGTACTTTCTAGCCGTCATCAATAAGCCCGTAATTGACGACGGTTGACCTAGAACCGTCGTCAATAACTTAAATACGATGGTGGGCCGTCGTCTATTACTGTCCGTCGTCAATAACGTGCTGAATAGGGCCGCTTTAAGTCGTTATAGACGACGGTGACCACAGGCCGTCGTCTATAAGGTGTAACATACGACGGTGTCCTTTTACCGTCGTCTATTAGGGACTATTTCCAGCACCCGCGCGACTAAGTCCTCATTTGGCTTCTCCATCGTTCGCGCTCGAGGCCGATGCCTCCGCTGGTACTCACGCCGCCTTCTCCCCCTCCCCCACGCGCGCCGCCTCTTCCCACCCCGTGCCGCCACCTCGCAGTCGCCTCCTCCCCACCGTGCGCCGCCGCCCCCTCCCCGTCCGCCCTATCGACAGCCCCGACTCCTCCCCATCGCCCCCTATCGGCAACCCCGTCCCCACCGCCCTCCACCGTGGGACACTGCCCCCCCCCCCCCCCCCCCCCCGCCACCTCCTCGTCGACCTCTCCCCCCTATGTTAGGGTATTTTAGGCTCTTTTATCTTCTCTGTAATGTTGTAGTCCCTTGACTAATTGTTGTTAGCTAAGAATTAGTCTACTTTTAACTGTAATGTTATCTTCTCTGTAATGTGGGATAAGAATTAGTCCACTTTTAACTCCATGTTTTGATAGATTAGAACTAACCTAAGAGTATGTTTGCAAGTAGGTTCTATGGGGAATGATTTGGTTTAACATGTCGCTTGTCATGAGCCATGATATAACCAACAAAGATTATTATGTAAGTTTCAAAATCATAAATCTAAACTAGCTGAGAAAAAATATCAGATAAAATACGGGATGAGTGAGTAATTCATTGGCTCTAGAATACTGCATGCATCAACTTCATTGGCTCTAGAATACTGGAGCTTGTCCCATTGGACCTCATTCTGCTAGGGTCAGATTCCATCACTCTCAACACTTCATCAATATAAAAAACATTGTCTTTCCTGCGCTTGCTGGTGTTTATAGTAGCATTCTTACGGGTAGTAACAGATTGCTCGAACCTTGGACTTAGTTAATCATGGTCTTAGTTAACATGGTCTTAGTTAATCATGGAAGTAGTTAATTTTGAAATTGCTAAGCCTGCATGATATTGTAAACCGAAAATCATTCGGATCATAATCCTAAAAATAATTTGCTATTCTTAGTGACTAAACACCACTTACTTTTAACTACTGTCCTGCGGTTTTGTTTTTGATGTCATTAGGCATAATAGTTCTGCTCTTTTCAGTTGTACTGAACGGCCCAAGAGAAACCGTCGTCTTTTGGGTTCAATATAGACGACGGCACCTCGACCACCGTAGTTTATAAGGAACACTTATAGACGATGGTTACTGTCGTCTATAAGGTTTTTATCCTGCCACGTGGTGGAGCTAACTTATTGACGACAGCTAAAGTTGGCCGTCGTCAATTAGTTAATTGACGACGGTAACCGTCGTATATAAGGTTATAGACAACAAATAATCGTAGACGGCCGGTTACCGTCGTCTATAAGCTTATACCATCGTCTATAAGTTATAGACGACGGTGAAGGCCTTATAGACGACGGTTCCTGGCCGTCGTCTATTATCGCGATTGTTGTAGTGCTTGGCATCAAGCACTACACCACGGCTCCTTACTCACCTCAACAAAACGATGATATTGAATGAAGGAATCAAACTGTCATGGAGATGGCATGGTGCTTGTTAAAGAGCATGAGCATGCCATCGTTCTTTGGGCAGAGGCGATGAAGACAGTTGTTTACATTATCAACAGAGCGTCAACACGATGCCTGGAGAGTGTTACGCCGTACGAGGCGTGGCACGGTTGGAAACCAAATGTGCAGCACATGTGCACATTTGGTTGCATAGTGTGAAGAAGATCAGTCCGAGAGCCAACAAACTCTCAGATTGCTCCACACCTATGGTTTTCATCAGGTACGAGAAGGGATCCAAGTGCTACCGTGTGTTAGCTCCAGCGACAAAGAAGGTAAAAGTAACCCGGGATGTTGTGTTAGAGGAGAACAGACCTTGGAGTTGGGATTCGTTGGACACTTGCCACGAAACCCACAACATTCACAGTGCTCTACACCACTGATTATGGTGACCAAGAGCTGGACACCGGCGAGGCCCAAACAACATCTCTATGTCATGTCCAGGCTGCACCCTCTACACCAGCAATCGGGTCACCAGCATTGGACATCGAGTCTCCAGCAAAGCAAGTGCATGGCTCGATGCAGCCTGAACCGTGCACAAACATCGCGGCACCTGGGTGGTGCTGGGCTACTCCGTGCACACACAATGATGCTCAGGATGTTGATTCCGGGTCCATATGCTACAGTCACCTCTCCTGTGTCTCCATGATGATGCTGAAGGGGGGCGGGGGGCAGGGGCGGTCTGTACATGGGTCTTCGGAAGGCGAGCAATGTCTTCTCAGTGCCAAGGAACCCCGTGGCATAGATGATGCACTAGGAGATTCGGCCTGGAAGGTGTCCACGGATGATGAGATGAAATCGATCATCGAGAACAACACATGGGAATATTCCTCTCTTCTTGGAGGGCACAAGGCGATCGGGTTGAAGTGAGTCTATATGGTGAAGCGTGATATGCATGGCAATGTCATCAAGCACAAGGCACGTCTGGTCGCAAAAGGCTATGCTCAACGGTAGAGCGTGAACTTTGAAGAAGTTTTTGCCCCTGTTGCACACTTGAGGCAGTACGTCTCCTTGTACTTGCTGCACACTCAAGTTGGGAAATGCATCATATGGATGTCAAGTCCGTATTTCTCAATGTTGAACTCCTCGGAGGAAGTCCACATGTGCCAGTTGCCAGGATACATCATCACTGCCAAGGAGGACGAGGTATTTTGGCTGAGAGGCCCCGTAGAGGCCACGTACGTGCCTGGTACGCAACCCTTGATGAGGCGCTGGCCACACTCGGGTTCGCGCGCAGCCCGCTGGAGCATGGTGTCTATCGACGCGGCAAAACCATTGTTGGAATATTTGTCCTAAGCCCAATTATTCTCTATTAAATTCCAAGGTGTAAAGGAGGCATTTATCCCACATGGACTATTTGAGGAGAGTAGCACTTATTTATAAGGAAAGCTATTTTCTATGTGTGGAATATGTGAGAGAAGGATGGCTAGAGCCACAAACGAATCACATGCACGCGCGCGCACGTCTTCGCGTATTTTCTCGTGAGGTAACGCGTGACTTGTGACTTGTGACGTGACGGCTGGCCCGGTAATTTTGTTCTCTATCTTTTTGAATACTGACACTAATATAACTTTAATTTGCTGCAATTCGTAGCATTTTATAAGTCGGTTTCTGGAGGATAATAGTGTGCAGTAACTGACGCTATTTAAATATGCTGTAAATACTGAAGTTTATTGCATTCAGTTACTAGAGTGTAATTGTGCTGTTTTACTGCATACTTAATTCCTTCAGTTAATAGAATTTGTCACTATATATACAGAATGAGAACTTTCATTATGCAATTGAGAGGTGAACAGACTCACTAGTCCACTGTGTTGAGTGTCTGCTACAGGCTAGTCCATCCCTCTCGTCGGCGTGTCACTGACGTGCGGGAGAGCAGTGTCTCCAAAACCACGTCCCGCTGAAGAACCTTCACGGGTTGGAGCGAATCATGTTTTTGGGAACTGTACGCGTGACTGCTCGCTGACTTCATACGTCGTTGTACAATCTTCATCACGCTTTCAGCTTCTCATCTTTCAAGCTGGATACGTCTCCTCTGTGAGTAATGATGAATTTTCTACGCATGAATATGATAGATATAATCTGTTCTATTAGCATGTCACTGCTTATATTTTGTGGATTATCTATCATCTGCACTGTTGTAATTTTTGGAATTAAGTTTATCCTTAAAGTGCATTGTTTTCTAACAATCACTTCGTACCTGCTGGTGGAAGCGTACGTTGATGATCTTGTCATTACCGGCACTGATGCGGAGTCCATGTTTGACTTCAAGGATAAAATGCAGAAGCTATTCAAAATGAGTTACCTTGGTCTCCTAAGCTATTACTTGGGGATCGAGGTGTCTCATGGCATGGGAGTAATAACTATGTGTCACCAGAGATATGCAGGCAAGATTCCTAATGGTGGAAATGAGTGGCTGCAACATCTGCCACATGCCAATAGAGGGCCGCCTGAAGTTGACGAAGGACGAAGTTGGGACAGCATTCAATGCAACTATATCTACTGCAGCATAGTTGGAAGCTTGTGCTATCTGGTTACACTCGACCATACATTGTGCATGGTGTACGTTGGCGTCGTCAGCCGTTTCATGGAGAAACAAAGACAAACCACTGGGTGCCTGTCAAACGAATTTTTTGTTATATTCAAGGAACCAAGAATCATGGTAGCTGCTACAAAGTCGGCAGTGGCAACGAGATTTTCCTTGGGTACATCAACAGTGATCATGATGGAGATGCGGGTGATTGCAAGAGCATGTCCGGGCAGGTAATTTTCCTCGGTGAAAATATTGTCACTTTGACTTCATAAAAGAAGATCATGGCTATCAGATCTTGTGAAATGGAGTATGTTGCAGCTGCTGCAGCAACATGTCAAGATATTTGGCATAGTCGTATTCTCGGATAAATTCAGGGACATGAACCGGCTAAATTCAAGCTCCTGGTGGAAAACAAATCTGAAATTGACTTGGCGAAAAATCAAGTTCATCATGACCGCAGCAAGCAAATTTACGTCAGGTTCCATTTCATCAGAGAAAGCATGGAATCTGGACAGGTGGACGTCATCCATGTGCGACACACATGATCAGGTGGCAGATGTGCTAACAAAGGCTCTTGTACATGTGTGTTTCATCGTGTTGCACCGGAAGCTCGGATCCATGAAGCACCATGAGCTTAAGGCGGGATTTATTAGCGTATTAAGCTCATAGTCAGTTTTATCATTTTGAATAATTCTGCATTATGACAGGATCATCAGTATGTTGTAATGCATGAATTAGTGTGCGTGTTAAGTGCATATTATGGTGTCGCGCGAAGCTACATAACTTGCACTCTTGTTGTTGTCTCTTCTCTGATCAGGATGACTTCTTCTTCGGTTGGGGTTCCGGTCTTGCGTTGTCCGGTGCTTTTCAATAGCACCAACTATCGCGACTAGGTTCCCTGCATGCGTCTGCATATGCGTGGTCTGCGTATTTGGGAGTTTCTCACGGGTGATCTCAAATGCCTGCCCTATCCTGATACTCCTTCATAGCCTGTTATTCGAGAGAAAGCTACCGATGATGAGAAGCAGAAGTCAATTGAAGACACTGAGACTTGTCTGGCTTCCTATGAGTCCCAGTCCAGTGTGTACAGGATGTGGTTTTATGAGGATGCTCGTGCAGGTGCTATTCTTCCTGCTAGTATGCAGGATCATCTTGCTGCTAATATGGTGGAGTTTGAGCATGCACATCAGATATGGGATTTTCTGTAGCACCGGTATTAGCCTACTGGTCAGGCTACCTATCTTGCTGCTATTCATCAGGAGTAGCTTTTACGACAAGAAGATGCCGCAGTGGAGGAGATGTTCGCTCATATGTCTGCTATTTGGCGGCAGCTTGACACTCTTGGTCCTCAGTTGTCACCAGATACCTGTCCGTATTGTTAGGGTCAGAAGGACTCACTTGAGCTTCGTCACACATATGACTTCTTGACTTGGCTTGGTGTTGAGTTTGAGCCTCTTTGTGCTTAGCTACTTGCTCATCACACTTGCGTCTCTCTTATGGATGCTCTAGCCATTGTCCGTAATGAGGAGACACGTCTTCATGCTGCTGCCTTGTTGCTGACCTCTTTAGTTTTGGCTGCTCGTTCTTCGACCTCTCGACACACTGCTTATGTTTAGGCTTGTCGTTCTTCACATGATGCTATTGGTGCTGGTACTAGAGGATCTCAAGGGAGTTCTGCTACTACGGATGCCTAATTACTTGAGCTTCATCATCGTCTTTGAGCCTCTACATCATTAGGAGCTGCTGGTTTTGTGACTCAACCTTCTGCACCTTCGAGTTCTGCTGCTGCATCACAGTCTTCCTCTGAGGGACCACCTTCCACTTCTCATTCAAGTACCCGTCCATGGATTCTTGATTATGAAGCTTCATTTCATATGACTCCATATTCCGCCGCTTTATCTTCATTGAGTCCTTCCTCTCGTTCTCTTACTGTTCATACTACCGATGGTTCTCCTCTTTAGGTTGTTGGACATGGCACCTTTTTATCTTACTCTTTTGATGTACCTGATGTTTCCTACGTTCCCAACCTGACCATGTAGCTTATGTCTGCTGGGCAACTCATTGATCATGACGATCGGGTGATCCTTGATCCCGATTCTTGTTACGTTCAGGATCGTCGTACCGGTCGGCTGGTTGGTACTATACCTCGTCGTCGTGATTCCCAGCGCCTCTAGGGGCTTGACTAGCTTCGACTTCCTTCTCTTGCGCTTGCTAGTCTTGTCATCTCCGCTTTTGTTGCTCCGTCCACCTTGTCTTTTCCTCAGTGGCATTATCGTATAGGGCATCTTTGTGGCTCTAGCCTATCTTTCTTAGTTTGTCATGGTGTCTTAGGATTGATTTCAGATTCTCAGTCCTTACATCAATGTCAGGGCTGCCAATTAGGGATGCAAATTCAACTTCCCTATCCTTCTAGTCAGTTTGTGTGTGAGCACCATTCTGATTTTGTTCATTCGGATGTACGGGGTTCAGCTCCTTTTGTTTCCAAAGGAGGACACCGATATTACATCATTTTTATAGATGATTTTTCTCGCCGCACATGGATTTACTTTATGAAACATAGTAGTAGGGCCTTGCCTATCTATAAAACTTTTTCATCAATGATCCGAACTCATTTTTGCATGTCTATTTGTGTTTTTCGTGTTGATTCTGCTAGTTAGTACCTTTCTTATGCTGTTCGCCAGGTTCTTTCCGAGCAAGGCACTCTTGCTCAGTTTTCTTGTCCTGGCAGTCATGTACAAAATGGTGTGGCCAAACGCAAGCATCGATATCTCCTTAAGACTCCTCGTACTATTTTGCTTGCTTCCTCTATTCCCCCTCACTTTTGGGTCGAGGCTATTTCTACTACCACTTACCTGATTAACATTAAACCTTCGTTTGCTCTTTAGGGTGAGGTTCCTTTTCAGCATTTTACTGGCAAGACGTCTAACTTTACCATCCTTTGTCTTTTTGGTTGTTTGAGCTATGTGTTGCTCGCATCTCGTGAGCGCACTAAGCTCACTACTCAGTCGGTCGAGTGTGTTTTTCTTGGATATAGTGTTGAGCATAAGGGGTATCGTTGTTGGGATCCCGTTGGCTGACAGATGAGGATCTCATGAGATGTTGTCTTTGATGAGACGCATCCTTTCTATCCTCGTCCTTCTATTGACTTGCTTTGTGTCTTGCGTTATCTTCATGGTACTATCTTTAGACGCTTGTTCTTTCCACGCTATAGCTCATTACAGCTAAAAGCATACTCTAATGCTACTTGGGCTAGTGATCCCTCTGATCGTCGATCTCTTTCTGCCTATTGTGTTTTTCCTAGTGGTTCCCTCAGGGCTTGAATGACTAAGAAGCAGGTAGGAGTTTTTGGTTCGAGTGCAGAGGCTGAGTTGCGTGCTATGACTCTTGTGAGTGCAGAGGTGACTTGGCTGCGATGGTTGCTTGATGACTTTGGTGTTTCTGTTGGTATGTTGACTCCTCTTTTGCCTGAAAGTACAGCTGCTATCAGTATTGCTCGTGATCCAGTCAAGCATGAGCTTACCAAGCATATTGGTGTTGATGCTTCTTATACACGAGCACAGGTACAGAATGGTATTATTGATCTTCAGTATGTGCCTTCAGAGCTTCACTGGGCTGATTTTTTCATGAAGGCACAGACTCGGGCTCAACATAGGTTTTATCTCTCCAAACCCAGTGTTCGTGATGCACCTTGAGTTTGAGGGGGTGTTAGAGATATAGGAGATTTATACTTCCCTTTTACATTTTCCCTCCTGCGTGAGAGGTTTTTTATATATGTGTCCTCTCCTCTAACTCTATATATTGATGCATATGACCCTCATAATACAATAAGTACTACTCATAACAATTGCAAGAGCACGTTCGGGCAGGTTTTTTCCTCAGTGAAAATGTTGTCACTTTGACTTCACAAAAGCAGAAGACGTGGCAATCAGATCTTGTGAAATAGAGTACGTTGCAGCTGCTGCAGCAATTTGCTTAGTCGTATTCTCAGAGAAATTCAGGGACATGAACTGGCTAAATTCAAGCTCCTGGTGGACAACAAATCTGCAATTGACTTGACGAAAAATAAAGTTCATCATGACCGCAGCAAGCAAATTTAAGTCATGTTCCATTTCATCAGAGAAAGCATGGAAGATGGACAGGTGGACGTCATCCATGTGTGACACACACGATCAGGTGGGAGATGTGCTGACAAAGGCTCTTGGACATGTGCGTTTCATCTTGTTGCGCCAGAAGCTGGAAGCCGTGAAGGACCACGAGCTTAAGGGGGGATTATTAGCGTACTAAACTCATAGTCAGTCTTATCATTTTGAATAATTCTGCATTATGACAGGGTCATCAGTATGTTGTAATGCATGAGTTATTGTGCGTGTTAAGTGCATATTATAGCGTCCACTACATGAAACCCGATCAATGACGTCGGCACATAAATTACTTTGGCCGACGTAATGTTGTGAGTTTCCTGTAGTGGTCTGACATTACTGCACCGTAATGTGAATATTAGTGTGTGTACTAGTGTGCATTTAAGTCCTGTCCAATAAATACAATAAGAAACTCAGGAATTTAGTGAGTTTTGCAGCAGGACCAACACTATGCTTGCTCCATTACTTGTGGCGCACACACTCCTAGCGTGCAGGTTCCTGAGCCACACTTAGCTGTAGCGTGGATCACAGGCAACAACAAAAACTGTGGTCGCTCTACACAGTGCTTATGGTTCAGGGGCATTGGGGACAAACAAATCAACTGGTAGGTCAAGAAATGAGAGAAGCTCGGACGATCAGTGAACATCACACGCGATGAAATGGAAATAAAATGGTGCCCATAACCCGGCTAGAATACAAGAACATGATCAAGAAGCCATCTCCTCTAGAGAACCTAGCTTCCCTGCTTGGTAATTCTTAATCCGTTGTCAAACAGGCATGCATTTGTGATCTCTGTCACCGAGTTAAGTGGATGACACATAACAACATTGATCTATGACATTTCTGGCAATGAGCTTCCTGAGTTGATTTACGACATTGACTTATAACAATGGCGGCGATGACGATGGTGACCAAGAGCAAGGAGAGCTAGTCTCTGCAGCTCCTGAAGCTCATGCTCCCTGGGAACTCACAAGGCAGCAGCACCTGATGCGCTTAGGAAGGTGGTGAGGGTCAAGATCACCAGCCCTCTAGCCCACTTCATGAAGCATGCAGCATCTGAGAGGGACGACATGATAGGTTTAGTGTGTGTGTGTGACACATTCTGAAAACCAGACATAGTAGGTTGAATGTGTCTAAGTCCTGTTCTGAAAACCAAAAGGAAAACGTCTTTGTGTAAGAAAAATATTGAAGTTTTTAATCGCTGGCCCCCACTCTATCAAACCACTATATATACTTTTTACAGCACTAAAACACCTGAACAACATGTGTTAGTCTGACGCTTGGACCAAATTATTTAAGGAGGTGGTGGCAGCAACAATAGAGCAACAAAATAAGAAGAAGGGCAGCAAGAGACAGCAGCAGCTTGGCATACTTAGGAAGGTGGTGAGGGTTAAAATCGCCAATCCACACCTACGGTGCCTGGTCAGTGGCGCCATCACTGGTGCCGTGTCTAGGACCTTCATGGCGCCGCTGGAGTCGTGTCTAGGACTTTCGCCGCTGGAAATGATCGAGACACACCTGATGGTCAGCAGCAGCAGCACCGACTCCAGGGCCCGCATGTTCATGTGGATCATGAGGCTTGATGGTGGACTGGCCTGTTCCTGTCTATATCCTCCATGTGCGAGCAAGGCCATTGAGGCAGAATACCTTACACTTCACTTTCTTGAGAGAGATTCAGTGATGGTTGCTTAGCATCAGTGACACACTGGCTTACTTTGATGTGTATATTTGCATGCATGGTGGTTCCTATTCATTGCGGATAAAGTGTCATCCAGCCAGGTCAAAACAAACTTGGCAGCAAGTCCCACATGACGACCACTACATAAGGTGACACCTACCCCATTAATATGCCTCCCGGTAGCCTCGTCCAGCGTCAAGCATTCAGAGTCTGCAAGGGGTGATAAGGAATGTTGAGTGTGTGTGTGTGTGTGTCTATGCAACATTACGAAAACCATACAGGGTAGATTAATCGTGTGTGTTTCACATTCTTAAAACAAAAAAAAAACAGAAAGTCAATGAGTAAGTTATGTGTGTGCGCGCACGCACATCTTTGTCATATCCTAAAAATTAGACCGGGTAGGTTGAGTGTGTGTCTATGTCACATTCTGAGAACAAAAAAGGTAAGTCTATGTGTGCCTCCCTCTCTGACACCAGCATAACTGCTATTTTTAATAACACCCCCAGAACACGTGAGCAACATACCCTCGTGTCATGCTACGGCCTATTATTTCAGACGATATGTCATCAAGTGATACCAAAATGACATCAATAAGAAACACCAAAAAGAAGGTGACAACATATTTTCCATACAACAATTCAAGAAGGCGCCTACCCATTAACCACGTGTTCCCCGCACCGTCATCACACGGAGAGTGAAGCAGCAGCAGCACCCCTCTGGACCACACCGGTGAATAGTAGTAGCCTAGTAGGGTCTCAAGAGCCGTGAAAGTCCTAGCGTGTAGGAAATGTGACCCTCGAGATGCGTCAGATACCAATGGACGCCCTTGGTCTTAAGCGCCATCCGGATGGAGTACCACGGTACCAATGGAGTACCACGGATGGCGCTTAAGACTATCTGCACTCGTGGTACTCTAAATTCATATTCTAAAAATTGTTCCTACCCATTTACAACACCATTTGAAATATTTCATTCTCTATTTTATAGTTTCCCGCACTCATCACACTCTAAATCCATACTCCATATTAACTATCTCATATCTTATACAACCACATGTCACTTCACTTCCGTTCTTTCCCATTTTTATTTCCTACTTCTTTTCTCCAGCCTCCATGTCATGCCAGCTGACCGCGATCACAGTTTAGCACAGGTCTTTCACACATAACATTCAGCCGATGTCTGTAACATGCAGAAAGCTAGCGCACCACTTAAGATATACCAGTGCAACTCTTAACGCCGTGTGCCAGCTTACGGATGCAGTGAAGGAGAACAGGACGAGGAGGCAGTGGAAAGAAAACAGTAGAAGAAGAGGTAACACTAGAACAGCTTTTGTGGGAGGTAATACTAGAATAGATTTTGCGAAGAGGCCTCGCTCCTCTCCGTTCGACCCCTCCTCCCGGTCCAGGAGTTCAAAGCATCCTCTACGAGCAGTTGTTCTTCTGCTAAATATGAATTAAGAAAAATTTGATCAGTTTTACGGCAATACCATGATTCTCCCTAACCTGAAAAAACCTTGGTCATTTTCCCCTAAAATTGGCAAACACTAATCCCTGTGTTCAATCCCGTAAATCTAATGTCTTTATCTGAATCAAATAATTTAACATGAATGATTTGGAATAAGAAATCTTACATGGAATGGCAAGATTTGCCTGCCCCGTAGCCTTCCCCATCGGGTTGCCTCGGGCCCGCATGCCCCGTTGTGTATGGTCCCGCCGTCGCGGCCTCATGACGCCGCATCGCCGCGCCGCACGCGCCAGCCACGGTGGCCAGCTTGCTCACCGTCGGCTGCTCTCCCCTGCCGCACACTTTCCCCACGGCACCACGTGTTCGCTAGCCGCCGCCTATGCTGAGGAAAATTTTGGGTGGGGAAGAATGAAGTTAGGGTTGAGATAATTGTTTCTATTTCAGGCTCACGTCAGGGCTACATCAAGTTTTGGGCTGCTGGCAATTTTGGGCGGTGCAGGGATTATGGGCCGGTTTCTGTTTTTTTTGGACCAGTCTTATTTTTGGACCTGATTATGATATGCGCCAGACAATATGGGCTGTGATTTTTGGTCCAAATTAATGAATATTACAAGAATTTACTGTTCAGTGCTTTTTAGTTTCGCTAATACTTTTTCTATCAAGAGCTGTACTGTTAATTCCTTGATATATTATGTTTTTATTTTCTACAGCATATTATGATTCATTCCCTAAATAATATTGACTTAAATGAGATATTTATTTAGAGATTCTGTTGTAGAGGCTTCAACACTTGTAGTCCAGTGCACAGTAAAAAATGTACCTTCGGTGTGCTGTCTCACTTGTGCTTCATCCCAGTTTAAGGGAGTTTCCGCATCAGACCTTACGACTGCTGATATTATAACCTTCTTGTCGATGGGATAATACAATTTGTAAGCCTTGGAATTCACTTCATACCCAAAGAATACACATCTGACACCTCTGTCAGACAGTTTTGTTACTCCGGGTCCCAAGTTCTACAGATGTGCAGTGCAACCAAAAGTCCTGGGGTGTTTCACATAAGGTTTTCAACAGAAAAAAACTTGATAGGGTGTTTTACCATGTATGCTTCTGGAAGGAGATCAGTCCAGTACATATACTGCAACTTTACCAGATTTTCCAAGTAGCAGGCAGGCACCTTCATCTCTTTCAACATGCACCATGCCATTTCAACCACAAACTGATTTCTTCTCTCCGTAACCCCATTTTGCTGAGGAGTATAGGGTGTTGTTGTGAAGTGCCTTATTCCGGCCCAGTTCACCAAGGTATGCAGAGAACTCATTTAAATTGAATTCTCCACCTCTGTCAGTTCTAAGTCCTTTCAGCCTTCTTCCGCTCTCAGTTTCAGTTTGAGCCTTGATCAACTTGAATAACTTGTGAGCTTCATCCTTAGTTTCCAACTACTCAACCCACATAAACCTACTGATATCATCCATGATCAGCAAGAAATACCTCTTGCCCCTGGAGTAGGAGGATCAATGTGCCCACACAAATCTGAATGAAATAGGCCCATGACATTTTGTGCCCAGTATTCAGTTGACTGAGTGAATGGTTTTTTTGTGGAGTTTGCGAAATGCACAACTATCACAGACTTGCTCTGGTTGATCAATAACTGGAATCCCCTCTGCCATTCTTTTCATGACAAGATCTCTTAAGGCCTTGAAACTTAGATCACCATATCTCGCATGCCATATCCAGCTTCTGTCAGTCACCTTTGTCATTAAGCACACAGGATGAGTGACTGTAAGCCTTACAATGAACAACCTGTTCTCATTACGAGGAGCTTTGATCAAAAGTGAGCCATCAATGCCTATGATACATAAGTTATAGTTCTCAATGACCACTTTGCATCTCCACTTAGTCATCTGTCCCAGGATTTATATATTGCTTCTCAACTTGGGTATATATTAAACACCAGAGAAAACTCCATGCATCTGTTGCTGTCTCTGGAACACAACATATTCCATTCCTTTTGTGTCGACTGAGGAAACATCACCAAATTTGACTTCCCCTTTGACTGTTTTATCCAGAGAAGACAATACAGATCGAGCACCTGTCATATGATTACTGGCACCTGAGTCCAAGTACCAAGTACTAACAGTGCTTCCTTATGAAAATGCACTATCTTGTCCCACTTCTTTAGAGACATTCAGACATGTTTCAAAAAGAAACAGAGCTGGTTACTCAGGCTCAGCCTTCACCATGTGAGCTTCATCCTTCCGATCCTGACGAGGCCTTCTACATTCTTTTGCCCAATATCCCCATATGAGATAGTTGTGACACTTTCTCTGTCTTTGTCGTGTTCCTTCGGTTGTCTGCTTGACTGAAGAATTACGGTTGTCAGGATGAGTTCCCCCTTTACCCTTTTTCTGAAATTTTGCACCTGCATCGTTGCCGGCCCAGGAGGATTCAGATGTAAGTTGGCTCTTGTACTTGGCTCTTGTACAGAGCTGGTTGCTCAGGCTCAGCCTTCACCATGTGAGCTTCATCCTTACGATCATGACGAGGCCTTCTACATTCTTTTGCCCAATATCCCCATATGAGATAGTTGTGACACTTTCTCTGTCTTTGTCGTGTTCCTTCGGTTGTTTGCTTGACTGAAGAATTACAGTTGTCAGGACGAGTTCCCCCTTTACCCTTCATCGTTGCCGGCCCAGGAGGATTCAGATGTAAGTTGGCTCTTGTACTTGGCCAACCACTCCTCTTCATATAGCGACAAACGACCACCCTTATTAGTTACTGCCTTGGTGACTCCCTGCCGATCCTCGGCTGCACATAGCCTCCCAACCAATTCCTCGACATAGAGTCGGTTAAGGTCTAGTAGTGTTTCAATCGAAAGGGCAATTTGCATGCAACGAGCAGGAACAACCCAAAGGATTTTCTTCACAATACATACTTCATTGATTGATTCATGAAGAGTATGAAGGAAGCTAGCAATACTTGTAATCCTCATGGCGAACTCATCAATGGCCTCCCCTTCTTTGAATACAATATTCCCGAATTCCCTCAGAAGTTGTTGCACATTCGCTTCATGGACATGATCATCTCTAACCTTCATATTCTTCACCACCTTCCATGCTAGGTTGGCACTCGCCTTGGCAGCCAGTGCTGTGTGCATCTCGAACAGAACGCCCTTCAAAATGGCCGCCAACACCAGATGATCGTCCCAGCACTCAACCTTATCACATACAACGGTGTACCAAAGATCTTGGGCGTTAAAGTTCACTTGCATAACAAGTGACCAATGGCTGCAATTGGTGCGAGTCAACAGTCGGGTAGATGAGTGATGCGCTTGACTCCCGTGCCACGCGCTCGACGGCAAACAGATTTGTGAGAGTACGATCGCTGCCGGTGAGCTCCTTGGTGGTGATGTTTTTGCAGTGTTGCCACTCATCATCGCTCTCACCTAGAACATGACTTGCAAGCAACACCGGAATCAAAGACGCCGGGTTCTCGCAGGTGAGGTGTGTTGTCAATGGTTCACAAGAAGAACAGAGTTCTTCGTACATGGCGAGAGAACAGAGTGGAGGGAAGCGATGTTTCTCTATTGATCACAGCGATACATATAAACAGTTACAACACCTGCATGACTCACATGACGCCCATTACGTGAGATGCACGCCATGCATTACCGATCCACGATTATTGCCCCACAACTCGGTGTGCCCTCGACGGAAGAACCGTACTTACAAAATGCATGCATAACAGAAAGCAAATTAATACCGACTCAGACTATCAGACTCATACTACGTTTGAACTAATGCAAGATAACTAGACATGAAAGTGCAACAAGATTATTTCAACATATAGTGCCAGACATTAGTGCGCTGTAATATGAGTACTAGTGTGTGTATAAGTGGGCACTGAAGTCATGTCCTGTAAATATGCAAGAAAATCAAGAATTGAGTGAGTTTTGCAGCAGCATTAACACCGTTCTTGCTCATTGGTTTTGGTACACACAATCCAAGTGTCGCAGAGGCTGTCAGATGGTCGTGCATAAACAAGTCTTGCGTGAGAACACTGTCGCCATGTTGTACCGGACACTGACGCGCTCAAACCACGCATAGTGCACGATGGCGATGCGCGTCCAACTTCAGTTGCAGCACCCGTGGGACCTCATCGAGAATAGTGCCAGTGACGAGCACGACGACCGAGCAGCACTAGAAGCGCTAATGCGAGTCATCCCTCCTGAGATCATCTGCACTTTTGATGCCATGTGTTAGATTGATCTCTCTGACCCGCTTGGGCCCCAACAGACCTGAGAGGGCCTTGCCTCACAAACGCCCTGATCGGGAGTGTCCCAGTCCAACTATGGTTGGTGGGCCCCGTGCAAATAAATATAGGTGTGGGCCGGGCACCACAAGGTACGAGGTTCACCGCAGCCGCCACACCCTACTGAGAAAACCTTAGTCCGATCTAATTGGGAGCGCAGCCAGCGGCCGGAGAAAACCTCACCACAACCATGTCAAATCCCTACGCCGCCGTCGTGCCCGGTTAGTGCTGGTGGCGTCCCAAAGGCCATCGCTACCCACTCCGAACTGCTCCACGAGAACCGTCGGTCTGAGCCATCGCAATGGCCACCGCACCAATCATGTCGGTGCCACCGACACATGAAGGTTCGATCTCGACTACCACAGTTCATGCATAGATCGTCTTCACCCTGACTTAATCTTTGCAGTAGATGATCCTAGAGTCTATCAATGGTATCAGTTTTCCAATCTGATCACGTTGATTGGAGATCGGAAAGAAAATCAAAGAAAAGCACCAAACCCTAACAGAAAAGAGGACGGCGCTGTGGGAGGGGAAGGAGGACTTACCTCCTCTTCCTATCACACCGTCCACCATCATTGTGCTTCAGCACCTCAACCAGATCTTGGCGCGGCCGCTCACTAGTGACCATGACAGACTAGAGCCCGCTTCATTGCTCACATCGCCGTACGCTAATCCTTGCACCATAGAGAGACCATTCAACGGTGGCGCGCTCACCCTACGGTGGACGCACGCGCCAATGAGGGGCCTCACAATGGCACTCGCCACAATTAAAAAGTTCATACCCGGTATGAAAGTGGTTGAGGACATCTCCAGACCACTAAAGTTGTACTGCCACAATGAACCTGCTGTAATGTACGCACACAAAAATAAGTCAAGTGGTGCTACCAAACACATTGACATAAAGTAATATGTTGTGAAAGATAATGTCCGAGATCAGACTATAAGTCTCGAGCATATAAGCACATCAAAAATGCTAGCGGATCAGTTAACAAAAGGCTTACCACCCAATGTGTTCAAGGAACATGTAGCCAGCATGGGGTTAAGGGTTAGCCTGTAATCTCTGGACTAAAAAGGCCCGAAAGATTAAAGAGTCTATTTTTGAATGGAGGCGTGTATTGTAGCTTTTAAGTCTATCGGCGGTTGACCTTGACGATGAAACATGCTCTATACACAAATCTATGATGAAGCAAAAAAAGAGAAAAGGAGGGAAAGGAAAAGTATAGAGTGAGAGCAAGGGGGAGACTGTTAGATTGATCTCTCTAACCCGCTTCGACCCTGAAATACCCTAGAGGGCCTTGCCCTCACAAACGCCCTGATCGGGGGCATCCCAATCTAACTATGGTTGGTGGGCCCTTGTCGCACTGCACAAATAAAAAGAGGTGGGGGCCAGGTGGCACAAGGTACAAGGTTCACTACAGCCGCGACACCCTACCGACAAAACCCTTGTTTGATCTAATTGGGAGCGCAACCAGCGATGGGAGAAAAGCTCGTACTTGTGCCGCCTGACCCCCACCTCTATTTATTTGCGCAGTGCAATGGGGGCCGACCAGCCATAGTTGGACTAAGACGCACCTGATCAGGGCGTTTGTGAGGGCAAGGCCCTCTCGGGTCCATTGGGGCCCGAGCAGGTTAGAGAGATCAATCTAACAATCTCCCCTTTGATCTCACTCTGTACTTTTTTTTTCTCTTTTCTTGCTTCATCACGAAGGAGGGTTATCCCTGATGGTTACCGTCAAGGATACCCCTGTTTTAAAAGGAGACAACTACAATGATTGGTTTAAGAAACTGGAACTATTCTTTATTACGGCTAAGCTAGATTCGATTATGACTACTCCAGAACATACAAAGCATGTGCCACCCCGAAAGGGATGACACAAACACAAATGCTTATTGGAAGAAAAACAAACTTCATACAAGAGGAGCAAAGATGACTATGAGAAAGCTCATGCCAGATAGGTTCCTGCAACCAAGAAATGTTTGGCGGTGATAAAGAACACCATTGAGCCCTCTATCACAGGCTCAATTTCAGATTGCCCCACTGTGATAGAGTACCTCAAAAAGATAAAAAAAATCAATACACTAGTGCTTGAAAGACCTATGCTACCCTATTGATCAAATAGTTGGTTTCCGAGAGGTACAATGGCGGTGGGGTTAGAGAGCACATCCATCGAATGGTCAACCAGAACAACAAGCTTAAGTCTTTGGACCTTGCTTAGGTCCGACTTATTTTGGTTAGGTCCGACTTGCTGTGGCTAAGTTTGACTAGCTTTGGTAAGCTCCGGTGCTATGTCCGACTAGCTTTGGTAAGCTCTGGCACTAGCTCCTACTAGCTTTGGTAAGCTTCATTTCAAGGTCCGGTTAGCTTTGTCAAGGTTCGGAGCTTGATCACAGTGGTTCTGCTTTTAATTTGTAATGTTTCGAACTTGCTTTTTGGATTATGGAAAGTTTCTTAGTATTCTTTTACTAAGTTTTTGCTGTGTTTTGGTGTTTATGGCTGATATCATTTTGTTATGGTTTGCAACATGCTTACGTGATGTGCTCATGTAAGGTGTTGTGGTTTCGAAACTAACCAAAGCCAAGTCGAGGACTTGTGCTTGAAGTATTGGTTGTTTATTCATGTGCAGGTGTTGCTTGATATCAAGACATGGCTGGTGACGGGATCCATTGAACTAGTCTTAGGGAGAAGATGAGGTTCAACAACCAAGTTCGGGAGGAATTATGGTTGAGTTGGTCGGGAGGTTGCGTAGCATGTTTGAATCAATAATAATGCATATGAAGGTATCATGGACGTCGTTGGAAGATGTTTGCACGTGTGCATGGAGTGCATGGACATGTCTACATGGTTTTGAGGTGTGATGAAGAGAAGTGTACATAAAGAATTGGTAGGAATGGTCCAACCGACTAGGTTATAGACTCAGGCTGCGGTTACATCGAGTTTGACTCAAATATGGAAAGATTTAAGTTGGTTATTATAGGATTTCGTGTGGGTCACGAAGTTGAGTTGTTTTAGGAATGTGAGATACGTTCCTAAGTGTTTGGAAGTCTTAAGATTGTTTCTATCTGCGTAGAAGAATCTTAAGCAGTTATGGAATGTTTCAGTTGAATCTGAGTAGGATTTGGGTCCTAGTTAGGATTGGGTTGGACTTAGGGCTGGTTATATAAGCAAGGGAGACTAGAGCTCATGGTGCACAAGTTTGGGGCTGTTCCTTTTTTGTTTTTATCAATAAAATTCATAGTCTAAAGGAGCTTTCGTTCCCTGTTCGTCCGACTTGTTTCAGACAAGTTTTTCTCGCCGAGTTTCTTCACAGCACTACCTTGCTTTGGTTGTTTTATAATAACTCGAGTTTTACAGATCCAATTCACATGATTCTTTTTGGGTTGTCTTCACAACTTTATTATCTATCATCTATAAAAATTTCACAGTCATTGGATTTGCGGTTTTAGATCTACATGAGTTGCATTGCAGCGCTACAGATCTGGTTTTTCTCGGGTACAATAGATTGACCTTCGTTCAATCTTTCGATCGTAACTTGAGTCTTTCTCGACGGATTTCAGTGATTCTTGTTGTCGTGTCTTCCTGACTTGATCCTCTATAATATGTACCACTTTTTTCACAGCTGAACACGTTTAGATTAGTCGCACACACGATTTCTTTAACATATCAATTTTCTGTCACGGGGTTTTGTTGCTTCCGCTCAAAAAGTTGTAATCTACCATTCAGCCCCCCTCTAGTAGATTTTCATGTGTTATTTGATCATACAAAATGTAATAATACATTGGTTACTATTGCATTCAAAAGAAATGATCTTTACTTACAATCGCTGCGTGAAGTGTTAATTCAATATGCAATGAAGACACGAACGTATCCTCGTCCACAATCGTGCATAGAAAACAGAAAAGAACTCATGATGCGTCGTCGAAATTATGGCACTGCCGTTTAGGCCATATTTTGAGGTGGATAATATAAAGATTAGTAAAAATGAGATTTTTCCTCCATTAGAGTTCTCAGTACATCAATGCATTGAATGCATAAAAGAAAATTTTGTAATGAAAATAAAGAATAATGCTAAGAGAACCACAGGTATATTAGAAATAATTCACACAGACATTTGTGGTCCCTTCTCAGTAAGGAGTGTGGATGGTTATGATTCGTTTATAACATTCACATATGACTATCCCCGTTACGGATACATTTATCCACTTAAAGAAAGATCGGATGCTTTGGATAAATTCAAAATATTCAAGGCCGAGGTAGAAAATCAACATGATGCAAAGATAGAAGTTGTCATATTACACTGTGGAGGGGAATACTACGGTCGTCATACCCCATATGACCAAGTTCCAGGACCTTTTGCAAAGTTTCTAATGGAACAAGGCATTGTTGCCCAGTATTCAATGTCGGGGGAACCTAAGAAGAACGGAGTGGCTGAAAGACGCAACTGGACCTTGATAGATATAGTGCAAAGTATGATCAGCTACTCTACCATTACCAGTGATCTTATGGATGGAGGCTTTGAAAACTACCATTCATATTCTCAATAGAGTTCCCAGTAAATCGGTATCGAAAACACCATATGAGATGTGGACAGGAAGAGTACCCTCATTAAAACACCTAAGGGTGTGGGGGAGTCCTGATGAGGCAAAAATATTTAACCCGTTGGAAAATTAGATCCCAAAACATTATCCTTCCATTTCATTGGCTATCCCAAAAATTCAAAGGGTTTTCGTTTCTACTGCCCAGATAGATTCATAAAGTTTGTAGAAACAAGACATGTTATCTTCCATGAAGAAGAAATGATTCAGGGGAGTAATCTTGAGGAGAAGCAGGTGTACACACCAAACACCATGATTCAAGATTTTTTCTTCTCACTGCCCGCTGTAGCTGCATCGCCAGTGCAAGTCACTGCGATACCAGCACTTGATGCAGCTCCTCCCGTGGTAACAACGAATGAGAATGTGGAACCTGTTTTCCAGGAACCTGAAGAACCCGTTGCCACAACTGAGGGGGAGCAACAACCCCAAATAGTTGAGGTCCCATAGGCCGAGCCTTCTCGATGATCTCAAAGAACAAGGAACGTCGCTATTCCTGACTGTTATGAAGTCTATAATAGTGAAGAAGTTCAAATGGAGGATGATCCCACCTCATTTGAGAAATCCATGATATGTAAATATTCATCAAAATGGCTTAAGGCCATGGAAGATGAAATCAGATCGATGAGTACCAACGAATTTTGGGACTTAGAGACAATTCCTAAAGGAGCCAAAACAGTAGGCTGCAAATGGATCTACAAAATCAAATATGGCTCCCAAGGGAGCTTAGATAAGTCTAAAGAACGACTTGTGGCAAAAAGCTATATGCAAAGAGAGGGGATTGATTACGATGAGACAATTTCTCAAGTCTCATGTAAATATTCCTTCAGAATAATAATGGCTCTTGTGGTTCATTATGGTTTAGAATTACATCA
Organism: Tuctoria greenei; assembly: GCA_036927565.1. Taxonomy (NCBI): domain Eukaryota; kingdom Viridiplantae; phylum Streptophyta; class Magnoliopsida; order Poales; family Poaceae; genus Tuctoria; species Tuctoria greenei. The sequence continues at coordinate 267,681,929 of JAYESD010000002.1, read as the reverse complement.
GATGGACGTAAAGACAACATTCCTAAATGGGGAACTGGAGAAAACTGTCTATGTGGCACAACCGAAAGGTTTTATCATGGAAGGTAAAAAAATTGGGATGCCGTCTAAAGAAATCAATTTATGGACTAAAATAGGCTTCAAGACAGTGGTAACCATTAAAGAGTACGGGTTTGAAGAAAATGTGGAGGATAATTGCGTTTATGCAAAGTTCAATAATGGGAAGTATATCTTCCTAATCCTATATGTGGATGACATTTTACTTGCTAGCAGTGATGTCCATCTACTACTGGAAACAAAAAATTTCTTATCCTCACATTTTGATATGAAAGATCTCGGTGAAGCGAATATCGTTTTGGGAATCGCCATTCATCAAGACTATCACAAAAGATGTATATGGAAAATGTCCTGAAGAAATACGGTATTCACAAATGTAGTGTCTCACCCGCACCTATAGTTAAGGGTGACATATATGAGGAATTTCAATGTCCCAATAATCAATACGAGATTGATCAGATGAAAATGGTACCATATGCTTCAGCTGTCGGAAGCTTACAGTATGCACAAGTGTGCACACACCTTGATTTATATTTTCTGACCGAGTTGCTTGGCAGATTCTAGAGTAATCTAGGACAGACATTGGAAATTGGTAACGAAAGTTATGCGCTATTTGCAAGGAACTAAAGGCCTCATGTTAACATATGGAAGAACATAATCTCTGCGTATCGTGGGATACTCAGACTCTGATTATGCAGGGGATGATAGAAAATCCACGTTTGGGTATGTGTTCACCCTTGCCGTGGGAGCAATATCGTGGAAGAGATGCAAACAAACCGTCACTACATCATCCACAATGTATGCCGAGTTAATTGCATGCTATGAGGCCACATGGCAGGTGAACTGGCTTAAAAATTTCATACTCGGTTTGAAAGTGGTTGATGACATCTCGAGACCACTAAAGTTGTACTGCGACAATGAATCTGCAGTAATGTACGAACACAAGAATAAGTCAAGTTGTGCTGCCAAACACATTGACATAAAGTACTATGTTGTGAAAGATAAAGTTCGAGACCGGACTATACGTGTAGAGCATATAAGCTTAGCGAAAATGCTTGCGGATCCGTTAACGAAAGGCTTACCACCCAACGTGTTCAAGGAACACGTAGCCGGCATGGGGTTAAGGGACAACATGTAATCTCTTGACTAAAATGGCCCTAAAGATTAAAGAGTCTGTTTCTGAATGGAGGCGTGTATTGTAGCTGTTAAGTCTATCGGCAGTTGACCGTGACAATGAAACATGCTCTATACACAAATCTATGATGAAGCAAGAAAAGAGAAAAGAAGAGAAAGAAAAAGTACAGAGTGAGATTAAGGGGGAGAATGTTAGGTCTCTCTAACCCGCTCGGGCCCCAATGACCCAAGAGGGCCTTGCCATCACAAACGCCCTGATAGGGGCCGTCCAAGTCCAACTATGGCTGGTGGGCCCCCATCGCACTTGGCAAATAAATAGAGGTGGGGGCCGGGTGGCACAAGGTACGAGGTTCACCGCAGCCACCACACCCTACCGACAAAAACCCTAGTTCGATCTAATTGGGAGCGCAGCCAGCGGTGGGAGAACACCTCACCGAAACCACGTTGAATCCCTACGCCACCGTCGTGCCCGGTCAGTGCTGCTGGCGTCCCGAAGACCATCGCTACCCACTCCGAACTCCCCCACGAGAACCATCGGTCTCAGCCATCGCAATGGCCACCGTTCCGATCACGTCGGTGCTATCAACACACGAAGGTTCAATCTCGACAACCCCTGTTTATGCATAGATCGTTTTCACTCCGACTTAATCTTCGCGGTAGAAGATCCTAGAGTCTATCACCAAGGACTGCACGAAAATTGCATTGGAAATCCTCCAAACAATGAGGCTCAAGTGTGATCACATTCGAGAAGCGAAGGTGCAGACACGCCGTCGCGAATTTGAAGACCTCCGGTTCTATGCAGGTGAGTTGATTGAGGACATCTAGATCCGCTTGAATAACATCGTGCAAGACCTCATGCTGCTCAGGGATCGTGTCCACAAGTACAAGGTTGTACTCGAATTTCCCTGTGTTGTCCCACGCAGGTATTGTCCCATCATGATGCCCATAGAGCAGGTCATCGACTTGTGGGAACTGACCATCAAGGACTTTGTGGCTTCCTCCTCATGGCTGAGGAGGGGTAAAATCTCGACGATGCCACTGATGGTGTCGGCAAACTCTTCCAGATGGAGGCGGAGAGTGGATGGTGCGACAGCAGCAATGCTCTGGTAGTTCTTCCGCTAGTGGTGACATGAATGGGAAGCCGCAAGGTAAACCCAAGTCATCCGGGGGTAGCAAGCCCGGATTGTACACCGGTTGGGCTGGAAACTCCGGCGAACACCGAAAGGGAAACTGCATATACTGCAGGAAGCTGGGCCATTGGGCAAAAGTAGGGCTCAACGAGACAGCGCGCAGAAGCGGAAGAATGAAGAGGCCAATTCGTTCTTCCCAGCATTGAGAGCGATGAAGGTCTGTTCATGGCGGTTGTGAACAAGATTGTCGCACCACAGGCTGGCTTCCTCAACAAAGAAAAGATGATACCCATTCCATCCCTCGATGGCCTGGTATTTTGATACCGGCGCTAGCTGCCACATGAATGGTGAGCGGAGCATGTTCACGTTGCTGGATGAGACTGTACACGGCACAGTTAAGTTCGGGAATGGATCACTGGTGGTGATCTATGGCTGTGGCACCATCCTCTTCCGTTGACAGACCAGGAATCAGCGTGCGATGGACAACATCTTCTACATCCTAAACCTGCGGAGTAACATAATCTCTTTGGGACAGTTGGATGAGGGTGGCTGCACGGTCATGATCAAGGGCGGCATCATGAAAATCCAGGATCATGCGGACCGCATACTTGCTCGTATCATGTGCACAGGGAGCAGGCTCTACGCCGGAATACTCACCATCGACAACCCCTTATGTATGCTGACACAAGGTGACAACATCTTCTGTAGGTGGCACACTCGTATGATGCATCTACACTTCCGGGCTCTACAAGTCATGTCCACCAAGCAGCTGGTGGGAGGGATGCCAGTGATTGACCGCATCGAAGATACTGTGACGGGTGTGCACTCGGGAAGCACTACCCAGCAACATTTCCCCAGGAAACTAAATATGAAGCAAAACATGGCCTCAATCTCGTGCACACTGATATTTGTAGGCCTATCATACCTGAGTCGCCCAAAGGTAACAAATATTTTCTTTTGCCCGTCAATAATACAGTCATTATTTGTGGATTGAGCTGCTCAAATCCAACGATGAGGTATTTCATCAATCCAAGAAAATCCACAAGATGGCTGAGACAGAAGGAAGGTGCAAGCTACGTGCCCTCCGGTCTCACATGGGCGGGAATTCAACTCCGGTGAATTCCGAGAGTACTGTGAGGATCTTGGCATCAAGTACTACACCACAGATCCTTACTCACCTCAACAGAACGGTGATATTGAATGCAGGAATCAAACTGTCATGGAGATGGCATGGTGCTTGTTAAAGAGCATGAGCATGCCATCGTTCTTTGGGCAGAGGCGATGAAGACAGCTGTTTACATTATGAACAGAGCGTCGATACGATGCCTGGAGAGTGTTACACCGTACGAGGTGTGGCACGGTCGGAAACCAAATGTGCAGCACATGTGCACATTTGGTTGCATAGTACACGTGAAGAAGATCAGTCCGAGAGCCAACAAACTTTCAGATTGCTCCTCACCTATGGTTTTCATCAGGTACGAGAAGGGATCCAAGTGCTACCGTGTGTTAGCTCCAGCGACGAAGAAGGTAAAAGTAACCCGCGATGTTGTGTTAGAGGAGAACAGTCCTTGGAGTTGGGATTCGTTGGACACTTGCCACGAAACCCACAACATTCACAGTGCTCTACACCACTGATCATGGTGACCAAGAGCTGGACACCAGCGAGGCCCCAATAACATCTCTATGTCATGTCCAGGCTGCACCCTCTACACCAGCAATTGGGTCACCAGCGTTGGACATCGAGTCTCCAGCAAAGAAAGTGCATGGCTCGATGCAGCCTGAACCGTGCACACCCATCGTGGCACCTGGGTGGCACTGGGCTACTCCGTGCACACACAATGATGCTCGGGATGTTGATTCCGGGTCCATATGCTACAGTCACCTCTCCTGTGTCTCCTCGATGAGGCTGAAGGGGGGCGGGGGGGGGGGGGGGGGGGGAGGGGTGGTCTGTACATGGGTCTTCGGAAGGCGAGCAATGTCTTCTCAGTGCCAAGGAAACCCGTGGCATAGATGATGCACTAGGAGATGCGGCCTGGAAGGTGTCCATGGATGATGAGATGAAATCGATCATGTAGAACAACACATGGGAATTTTCCTCTCTTCCTGCAGGGCACAAGGCGATCGGGTTGAAGTGAGTCTATAAGGTGAAGCATGATCTGCATGGCAATGTCATCAAGCACAAAGCACGTCTGGTCGCAAAAGGCTATGCTCAACGGTAGAGCGTGAACTTTGAAGAAGTTTTTGCCCCTGTTGCACACTTGGAGGCAGTACGTCTCCTTGTACTTTCTGCACACTCAGGTTGGGAAGTGCATCATATGGACGTCAAGTCCATATTTCTCAATGTTGAACTCCTCGGAGGAAGTCCACATGTGCCAGTTGCCAGGATACATCATTGCTGGCAAGGAGGACGAGGTATTTCGGCTGAGAGGCCGCGTAGAGGCCACGTGCCTGGTACGCAACCCTTGTTGTGGCGCTGGCCACACTCGGGTTCGCGCGCAGCCCGCTGGAGCATGGCGTCTATCGAAGCGGCAAAACCACTATTGGAATATTTGGGCCTAAGCCCAATTATTCTCTATTAAATTACAAAGGTGTAAAGAAGGCATTTATCCCACATGGACTATTTGAGGAGAGTAGCACTTATTTATAAGGGAAGCTATTTTCTATGTGTGGAATATGTGAGAGAAGGATGGCTAGAGCCACAAACGAAACACATGCACGCGCACGCGTATTCGCGTATTCGCGTATTTTTGCGTGATTTAACGCGTGACTTGTGACTTGCGACGTGACGACTGACGCGACAATTCTGTTCTCTATCTTTTTGAATACTGACACTAATATGACTTCAATTTGCTGCAATTTCTAGCGCTTTATGAGTCAGCTTCTGGAGGGTAATAGTGTGCAGTAACTGATGCTATTTAAATATACTATAAATGCTGAAGTTTATTGCATTCAGTTACTAGAGTGTAATTGTGTTGCTTTACTGCATACTTAATTCCATCAGTTACTAGAATCTGTCACTATATATACAGAATGAGAACTTTCATTCTGCAAATGAGAGGTGAACAAAATCACTTGTCCACTGTGTTGAGCGTGTGCTACAGGCTATTCCATCCCTCTCATCGGCGTGTCACCGACGTGCGGGAGAGCAGTGTCTCTGAAACCACGTCCAGCTTAAGAACCTGCATGGGTTTGGGCGAATCAGGTTTTTGGGAAGCATACGCGCGACTACTCGCTTGACTTCCTACATCGTTCTACAATCTTCATCACACTTTCAGCTTCTCATCTTTAAAGCTGGATACGTCTCCTCTGTGAGTAATGATGAATTTTCTACGCATGAATATGATAGATATAATATGTTCTATTAGCATGTCACTACTTATATTTTGTGGATTATCTATCATCTGCACTGTTGTAATTTTAGGAATTAAGTTTATCCTTAAAGTGCATTGTTTTCTAACAATCCAAAAACCTAATAGGCACTTTAAGATGGGTAATAGCTTTGCTGATGCGATGAAACCGGAGAAGTTCGCTGGTTCGAACTTTAACAGATGGGCTACAAAACTTAACTTGTGGCTCACTGCTATGGACATATATTATGTTCTAAAGCTTGTAGATCGACCCATGACTGTTGAAAAATAGGCTGAGTTTGATAAGACTAATGTGATGGCAGTGGGTTGCATTTTGAGTGTCCTGTCTGACAAACTGTGCGATGTTTATATGACTCATAAGAGCGCAAAAGAGCTCTGGGAGGCCCTTGAACACAAGTACGGTGCTTTTGATGCTAGACATGAGCTGTATGTTATGGAGCGCTATCATGATTTTAAGATGGCAGACAAATGTTCAGTGGTTGAGCAGGATCATGAAATACAACTCATTGTCGGAGAGCTCCAACAACTTGGACTAAATTTGCCTGGGGGCATTATTGCCAAATTACTTCCATCTTGGAGGGGATTTGCCACATCTTTGAAACATAAGAGACAGAACATTTCCGTTGAGGATTTGTTGGCTTCTCTTGATGTGGAGGAGAAAGCTTGGGAAAAAGATGGCGCGTCCAAGGTTCATGAAAGACAGTTCAGTGCTAATGTCATGCAATATGTTGGACAAAAGAAAGGGAAAAATAAAGTTGTACACACTACCAACTTCCAGAAAAAGGAGAAGAAGAAGAAGATAAACATGGATGAGGTTGAATGCTATGTCTGTGGCAAGGTTGGGCATTTTGCCAAAAAGTGCACAGACAGAAAGGGCAAGAAAAATCAGCAAAAATCTGCCAATATGGTTATTAGCGACGCTGGAACATTAGGGTATGGCAATGCATATACCTTTTTAACAGCATGTGAACCTACTGAATGGTGGATTGATACACTAGCTAATATTCATGTCTGTGCTGATGTAGCTATGTTTTCTTCTTATAAGGCTACCCACGGTGCCCCCATCCTGATGGGAAACGGCTCACATGCTTCTGTCCATAGTGTTGGTACGGTCAATCTGAAGTTTACTTCGGAAAAGATTGTGCAGCTGAAGAACGTGCAACATGCCCCCACAATAAATAGAAATCTTGTCAGTGGCTCTTTGTTGTGTCGAGACAGATTTAAGTTGGCGTTTGAGTCTAATAAAGTAGCCGTGTCAAAATGTGGACTTTTTATTGGAAAAGGCTATGACAGCGGAGGCTTGTTCCGTTTTTCCCTTTCACATTCTAGTAGCTCCATGGTGAATTTTTTGAATAAAGATGATGAAGCGAGTGTTTGGCACTCATGTTTATATCGTATAAATTTTGGATGCATCTCACAGATATCTACCTTTAATTTAATTCCTAAAATTTCTATCGTGAAAGGTTCTAAGTGTCAAGCTTGTGTGCAAGCTAAACATCCAAGAAAACCTCACTTTGTTGTTGATGAACAGAATACGATACTTTTGGAACTCATTCATTTTGACCTTTGTGAAATGAATGTCGTATTAACTAAGGGGGAAAAGAAATACTTAATGACATTTATTGACGATTCAACTCGTTAATGTTACGTATATTTACTTAAATCGAAAGATGAGGCATTAGATTACTTTGAAATCTATAAAGCTGAGGTTGAGAATCAATTAGAAAGCAAAATCAAGAGAATTAGATCTGATCATGGGGGATAGTATTTCTCCAATGAGTTATCCCAATTTTGTGTCAAGAATGGAGTTGTACATGAAAGAACACCCCCTACTCACCTCAATCAAATGGGGTTGCTGAAAGAAAAAACCGCACTCTAACAGATCTGGTGAATGCCATGTTAGATACTACGGGTTTATCCAAGGAATGGTGGGGGGAGGCAGTTCTGACTGCAAACCATGTACAAAATAGAGTTCCCACTAGTGAGAAGACTCCATATGAGGCTGGAAAGGAAGAAAGCCATCTCTTTCTTACCTGCGCACATGGGGGTGTTTGGCTATGGTAAATATACCAATAGTTAAAAAGCGTAAACTCAAACCTAATACTGTTGATTGCATCTGTATTGGTTATGCCTCGAATAGTCTTGCTTATAGATTTCTAGTAATCAAATTCGATTCACCTCGTGTACTTGTTGATACAATAGTTGAATCCAGAGATGCCACATTTTTTGAAAGTATTTTTCCTATGAATGATGCACGTAGTTCATATGGTCATACACATGACACAAATTATCCTCCATTCGAAACCTTAGAACAACCTCTTTTTACACCATCAGAAAATATATTACAGCCATATGATGAAGAAAACAATGAAATAGCTCGTAGAATGAGAAAGAGACAGAGGATTCCAAAATCCTTTGGTGATGATTTCATTGTTTATCTTGTGGATGATACACCTAGATCCATCCTAGAGGTGTTTGCATCTACTGATGCAGACGATTGGAAGGAAGCAGTCCGTAGCGATGGAATCCATCATGACTAACGGAACCTGGGAAGTAGTGGATCGTCCATTCGGTTGTAAAATGGTTGGGTGTAAGTGGGTGTTCAAGAAAAAGCTTAGGCTTGATGGTACTATCAAGAAGTACAAGGCTAGGATTGTGGCGAAAGGTTATACACAGAAAGAAGGAGAAGATTTCTTTGATACTTACTCACCTGTTGCTAGAATGACAACAATTCGAGTACTCCTATCTTTGGCTATCTCACATAGTCTTCTAATTCATCAAATGGATGTGAAGACGACTTTCCTTAACGGAGAGTTGGATTAGGAGATCTATATGGATCAGCCAGAAGGATTTGAGATACCTGGTCAAGAGAATAAGGTGTGTATGTTAAAGAAATATTTATACGATCTTAAACAAGCACCAAACAGTGGCATGAGAAGTTTGATAGTACCATGACACAAGCAGGCTTTGTTGTCAATGAGGCTGATAAATGTGTATATTATCAATATGGTGGGGGTAGAGGAATGATCATGTGTTTATATGTGGATAATATTTTAATTTTTGGAACTGATATTGATGTGATAAATGAAGTAAAATCTTTTCTATTCCAAAATTTTGATATGAAAGATTTAGGGGAGGCTGGGGTTATCTTAAACATCAAGCTGATAAGAAATGAGAATGAGATTACCCTTTTGCAATCTCAATATGTTGAGAAGGTCTTGAGCCGGTTTGGCTATTTGGACAGCAAGCCTTCACAAACACCATATGATCCTAGTATAATTATTTGGAAGAATAAAAGACTGGGAAGAGACCAATTGAGATATTCTCATATAATTGGTTTGCTCATGTACCTAGTTGGTGCTACTCGACCTGACATTTCCTTCGCGGTTAGCAAATTAAGCCGGTTTACTTCTAACCAAGGAGATGATCATTGGCGCGCGCTTGAGCGAGTTATGCGCGACTTGTGTGGTACTATGAGCTATGGACTTCATTATACAGGAGACACCAAAGTTTTAGAGGGTCATTATGATTTTAACTGGATATCTGATGCTGATGAGATAAAGGCAACAAGTGGTTATGTCTTTACTCTTGGATGAGCAACTATTTCATGGAGGTCTTATAAACAGACTATTTTGACGAGGTCAACCATAGAGGCAGAGCTTACAACATTAGAATAGCCTCTTTTGAAGCAGAGTGGTTGAAGGAACTCTTGATGGATTTACAATTGGTGGAAAAACCAATTCCTCCAATTCTTATGTACTAAGACAATCAAAATGTTCTTGCAAAAGTGTCAAGTACAAAGGATAATATGAAATCCTCGAGACATGTGAAGACATTTAAAATCTGTCAGAAAATTGAGAAGCTCCGGAGTCATAGCCATTGATTATATTCAAACAGCTAAAAATCAGGCAGATCCGTTTACAAAAGGTATATCAAGAAATGAGATAGATAATGCATTGAAGGAGATGGAATTGAGGCCCACATGAGTTATACATAGTGGTAACCCAAACCTATGTGATCGAAGATCTCGTGAATTAGGATTTGGGAGGAACAAGTTGTATGTATGACTAGGAGAGTACATAACTATATAGTACCCTCTCTAGTGAAGATGCAATACTCTCCATTCTGTACGGAAGGCTGACTTAAGTCTTAATGTGTTCGGAGGCTTTAGTGCGAGATATTGTCTTACAGAGTATTCTTGTACGAACACACCTATATGAGCTGACTGTTGGTCGCAGTCTGCGAGATTTGTGAATTCTCTAAGAAGCTCATGAAAGAGACACTGGAGTATGACTTATAGGCTCCACCCGAGGACTGGCCCAATAGGCGCCTTGTATCAGTCTCGTCTTTAAATGAAACCAACTCACGCAAAACTACCAATTCAAAGTATAGTCCATTGTGTAGTTGTGGGTTGATAGATCTTTTTAGATCTAGATGGATGTTCAACTGAATAGGTCTCCATAGTTAAACTGAAATATCAAATAACATTGTGGACATACGACAAGTAGTGTCAGGTATACTTTTGGAATTTGGAGAGGATTGTTGGAATATTTGGGCCTAAGCCCAATTATTCTCTATTAAATTCAAAGGTGTAAATGAGGCATTTATTCCACATGGACTATTTGAAGATAGTGGCACTTATTCATAAGGGAAGCTATTTTCTATGTGTGGAATATGTGAGAGAAGGATGGCTAGAGCCACAAACAAAGCACACGCACGCGCGCGCGCGTATTCGCATATTCGCGTATTTTCGAGTGAGTTAACGCGTGACATGTGACTTGCGATGTGGCGACTGGCGCCGCAATTCTGTTCTCTCTCTTTTTGAATACTGACACTAATATGACTTTAATTTGCTGCAATTCTTAGCATTTTATGAGTCAATTTCTGGAGGGTAATAGTGTGCAGTAACTTACGCTATTTAAATATGCTGTAAATACTGAAGTTTATTGCATTCAGTTACTAGAATGTAATTGTGCTGCTTTACTGCATACTTAATTCTTTCAGTTACTAGAATATGTCACTATATATACATAATGAGAACTTTCATCCTGCAATTGAGAGGTGAACAGACTCACTAGTCCACTGTGTTGAGCGTCTGCTACAGGCTAGTCCATCCCTCTCGTCGGTGTGTCACCGATGTGTGGGAGAGCAGTGTCTACGAAACCACGTCCTGCTGAAGAACCTGAACGGATTGTAGCGAATCAGGTTTTTGGGAAGCGTACGCGTGACTGCTCGCTGACTTCATACATCGTTGTACAATCTTCATCATGCTTTCAGCTTCTTATCTTTGAAGGTGGATACGTCTCCTCTGTGAGTAATGATGAATTTTCTACGCATGAATGTGATAGATATATTCAGTTCTATTAGCATGTCACTGCTTATATTTTGTAGATTATCTATCATCTGCACTGTTGTAATTTTAGGAATTAAGTTTATCCTTAAAGTGCATTGTTTTCTAACAATCACTTCGTACCTGCTGGTGGAAGCGTACATTGATGATCTTGTCATTACCGGCACTGATGCGGAGTCCATCGTTAACTTCAAGGATCAAATGCAGAAGCTACTCAAAATGAGTTACCTTGGTCTCCTAAGCTATTACTTGGGGATCGAGGTGTCTCATGGCATGGGAGAAATAACTATGTGTCATCAGAGATATGCAGGCAAGATTCCTAATGGACGGAATGAGTGGCTGCAACATCTGCCACATGCCAATAGAGGGCCGCCTTTTTGGGAAATTGGCGATATGCTACTCTAGCAACTCTATCGCATCACCCAGGAAACATGCGAGTACAGAAGTTATAGATCGTTAGCACTAGACGCGCAACACAGCGGAACATAGATGCGCGTCGGGTATGGGAAGTAGATGATCTCGTTCGTCTCCTCCTCATCCTCGTCACGGCAGCAGGTAGACAATCACGATCGTCGTAGCCGATCAGCGCAACAGTAGCAGTAGCGCCTCCACAAAGTCCACATGTACGGAGAGGAACGCCGTGGCCGGTGTGCTAGCACCGCGCGCGCGTCAAGGGTCTCGGCGTGAGGCCTTCGAGGGGTGGCGGCTAGGGCTGTCACATGGTGGGATCATTAGCCCCTAACCCTACCCCTCATATTTATAGACATACTAATGGGCTTTTAGGTCGCAGGCCCATTAGTATCCTAATTGCCTATGGATCAAATATCCAATAGGCCTTAATCCGAATTGTTATGATTGCCTCTTGGGTACATCACCAACAATCTCCCACTTCCACTAGAGACAATCATCTGGCCAAGATTTTCTATATTCCAACTCCTTATGTGTGTGACCCGTTAGGTTCATGTGCAGTCGGTTGTGAATGGAAACTGTTTCCAACCACAAGTCAGTAGAGGTACCTAGCAGGACATACTGACTCCCGAATGTACATAAAGATCATATCGGCCGAACCTAGATACATTCAACATGCTAATCCCTTTGCCTCACGATACCAATCAAGCTCAAGGCGAGATGCATGCCATCCTTGTGATAGTTGGACTATTCACTCGATCAAATAGTGGATTCATTCCGTGACTAACTTTTAGTCACTGTGATTAACTTTTAATCACCTTGGCATGGCCATGCACTTTCAAATCCAACTATCTCGAGGGGCCCAAAGATATATCTCTTGTAATTAAGGAGGGGAAAATCCCATCTTGATATGCGCACATCCAATTCTATGTTTCATGATATACCCGAAGACTACTTTTATGACTATCCAATTACGGAGTAGCGTTTGGTAGTCTCAAAGTACACAACTACGCATAGTGAGAAACAATGGCGATCTCAGGTCTAAGGATATAGCAGGTGTATCACTCAAGACCAGCTGATGGCACATATGGAAATAACAATCCTAGCAGTGTCTTGGAGTGAGTCAATCCAACACCATGTTCACTAACATGTGTTCACATTATTAATTCGATATCTTCATATCTATGATCCATGAAACGTGATCATCAATTAATACATGTGCTAGTCTGTATGCAATCATTATCTCATATAATGATATAGACTAGGGATCATCTAGAGTAACATTACTATTAATAAAGAGTTTCACGAACAATCACATACTTGATGATCAATGTAAATAATGATTACTCTTATAACAATTTTAATAGTACATAAACATTGCTTTGACACAAGTCTCCCACTACACACTATGATCACTGATGTAAGTATCTAATACCCATAGATCTGGTGTGCGCCTCATGCTTTGATTGTGGAAAAGGATTTGTCAACATATCTGCAATATTCAAATCCGTGTGCACCTTGTATATCTTCACATCACCTCGGTCGATGATCTCTCGAATGAGGTGATAGCGTCGTAGTATGTGTTTGGATCATTTGTGTGATCTAGGCTCATTTGCCTGTGCGATGCCTCCACTATTGTCAAGTAGAGATCTACAGGACTGAACGCGCTAGGAACTACACCCAACTCAGAAACAAATTTTCTGATCCAAACAGCTTCCTTTGCAGCTTCAAAAGCTGCAATATACTCCGCCTCTGTGGTTGAATCTGCTACTGTATCTTGCTTGGAACTTTTCTAGCTCACTGCCCCTCCATTGAGGCAGAACACAAAACCGGATTGTGATCTGGAATCATCCTTATTAGTTTGGAAGATGGCATCAGTGTAACCTTTTACAACGAGCTCTTGTTGACCTCCAAACACTAAGAACGCATCCTTAGTTCTTCTCAAGTACTTAGGAATGTTTTTGACAACGGTCCAATGAGCCTCACCATAATCTGATTGATAATTGCTCGTGATACTTAGAGCATAAGATACATCTGGGCGTGTACATAGCATGGCATACATGATGGATCCAATAGCTGAAGCATAAGGAATCACTCTCATCCTCTTTTGCTCATCAGGTGTCGAAGGACACTGACTCTTGCTTAGATTAATACCATGTGACATTGGCAAGAAACATTTCTTGGAATCTTGCATATTGAACCGATTCAATATCTTGTCAATATATGTATCTTGGCTTAATCCAATTAGCCTTTTAAATCTATCTCTATAGATCTTTATGCCCAAAATATACGCTGCCTCTCTTAAATCCTTCATTGAGAAACTTTTTCTTGATGAGGATTTAACATCATCAAGCATTGGAATGTCATTTTCGATCAATAATATGTCATCTACATATAGGACCAGAAATACATGTGCGCTCCCACTAAACTTCTTGTAAGTACAAGGTTCTTCTACGTTCTTGATGAAACCAAACCCTTTGATTACATCATCGAAACGTAGATTCCAACTCCGAGATGATTGCTTCAGTCCATAAATGGACTTTTGAAGCTTGCATATTTTATTAGCATTTTTAGGATCAACAAAACCCTCAGGTTGTGTCATGTACACATCCTCAGTCAGACTTCCATTAAGAAAGGCTGTTTTGACACCCATCTGCCATATTTCATAATCAAAATATGCACCAATTGCTAGAAGAATCCGAACAGACTTAAGCATTGCAACAGGTGAGAAAGTTTCATCATAATCAACACCTTGAATTTTTTTGAAACCTTTCGCCACCAATCGCGCTTTATAGAAGTGAACATTTCCATCCATATCAGTCTTTTTCTTGAAAATCCATTGACAATCGATAGGTCTCATACCTTCGATTGGATAAACCAAGTTCCAAACTCTATTTTCATGCATGGATTCAATTTCGGATTCCATGGCTCCAAGCCACTTCTCAGAGTCGAGTCCCATCATTGCGTTGTTATAGGTCATGGGCTCATTATTGTCCAAAAATACCATGTCATGTTGCTCCGTAGTTAGAAGCGTTAACTTTTCAGTCGCACGATGTACCCTCGTAGACCTTCGTGGGGCTGGTGTTTCATCAACTGGTTGCACAACATCTTGTACATCTTGTATAGGATCAGTGGATGCTGAAACATCTTTAGTTATTTCTTCAATTTCTTCAAGATGCACCTTGCTCCCACTAACTCCTTTTGAGAGAAACTCTTTCTCCAAGAAGACACCATTGCGAGCGGTAAACACTTTACCCTCTGTTTTATTATAAAGATAATATCCTTTGGTTTTCCTAGGATATCCCATGAAGAAGCATTTGTATGTTTTGGGAGTGAGTTTGTCTGACGTCAAACGTTTCACATAAGCATCACACCCTCAAACTTTGAGGAAAGACAATCCGAGACGTTTTCCGGTCCATATCTCATATAGTGTCTTCTCAACAGACTTAGTTGGGACCCTGTTTAGTGTAAACGCAGCAGTTTCAGGAGCATAACCCCAAAAGGATAGTGGAAGATCTGCTTGGCTCATCATCGACCTAACCATGTCCAATAAGTTTCGGTCTCTCCGCTCGGACACCCCATTCCATTGAGGTGTTCTAGGTGGAGTCAACTGTGCAACAATTCCACATTGTTTTAAATGATCATAAATTTCATGGCTCAAATATTCACCCCCGCGATCAGATCGTAGAAGTTTAATTGTATTTCCCAATTGATTATGTACTTCATTCCGAAATTCTTTGAACTTTTAAAAGGATTCGTACTTGTGCCTCATTAAGTAGACATAACCATATCTACTAAAGTCATCGGTAAATGTGATGAAGTACTGAAAACCACCTCTGGCAATTGAACTCATTGGTCCACATACATCTATATGTATAAGTCCCAACAAGTCAGTCGCCCTCTCACTTTGACCAGTGAAGGGTGCTTTGGTCATCTTCCCAAGCAAACAAGATTTGCATGTGTCAAGTGATTCAAAATCAAATGAGCTTAGTAATCCATCTTTATGGAGATTTTCAATGTGCTTCTCATTTATATGACCTAAGCGACAATGCCAAATAAAAGTGGGATTTAGATCATTTCGTCAAGCCCTTTTGTTATTAATGTTACAGACATTTTTATCCTCAAGATCAAGAACATATAATCCATTCACCAATAGACATTGAGCATAGAAAATATTACTGTAATAAATAGAACAACATTTGTTCTTTATTACAATCTCAACCATCAACTTCTTCTAACCACGACGAAGAAATAATTTTCTTGCTCAAAGTAGGAATGCAATAACAATTATTCAATTCCAAAACATATTCTGAGGGTAATGACAAGTGGTAGGTTCTGACAACTATGACCGCAACCTTTGCTCCATTACCGACACGAACATCCAACTCGCCTTTTGCAAATCTTCTAGTCTCACTTAGACCCTGCAACGATTTGCAAGTGTGAATCATCGATCCGGTATCAAATACCCATGATTCACTAGAAGATAATGCAATGTTAATTTCTATAACATTTATAACTGAAGCGGAAGTCTCACTTCCCTTCTTCTTATCCTCCAAGTACTTCTTGCAGTTCCTAGACCAGTGCCCCTTACCATGATAGTGAAAGCATTCATCATCAGGAGAAGGGCCAGATTTGCCCTTTGGTTTAGAATTTGATCTTGAAGGCTCATCGGGAACCTTTCCCTTGCCTTTACTTTAGGATGCGTCACACACTTCCTCTTTTTATTCTCATTTTGCACCATCATCACACGAGTGGTGTTTTTCTTAATGCTTTCTTCGGCTGTTTTAAGCATCCCATGCAATTCAGCCCATGTTTTCTCCATGCCATTCATTTGAAAATTCAATATGAATGGCTCGTAGCTCGGTGGGAGCGACTGGAGAACGACGTCAATAGCCAGATCATCCTTGAGTTCAGAACCAAGTTTGCCCAAAGTTTCAATGTAACCAATCATCTTGATTACATGAGGGTTGACTGGGCTACCCTCCGCCAGTTTGCATGAGAATAAGAACTTTGAGATGTTGTATCTCTCTGCCCTTGCTTGATTCTCAAACATTCTACGCAGTCCCTCAATCATAGAATAAGCATCTGTATGCTCATACCGTTTTTTCAAATCAGGGGACATAGTGGCGAGCATGAGACAACATACATTAAGCACATCATCGCAGTGCTTCGTATAAGCTCTACGTGCTGCATTAGTTGCATCAGCTGGGACGTCATCAGGGTAAGGCTGCAGAAGAACGTACTCGGTTTTCTCTTGCCTAAGAACAATTCTCAGGTTGAGGTACCTATCGATAAAGTTAGCTCCATTGAGCTTTTCCTTTTCAAGCACAGATCGCAAATTGAAACCGGAATTGTTACTAGAAGACATTATCTACAATAGAAAATAAATATGCAAGGTTTAGCACTATGTTATGTACCAATCTTCTATTAACAGTTTAATAAAAGATATCACCACTATATGATCATCGTCTTCCCTCTAACGACATATAGTTTTTCAAGATCCATATTCACTAATTCCTAGTGAGCTTTGGCTTCACTGCTAGGAAATTAATAACATAGGTAAAAAACCATTGTTAATCATATCCCTATATGACTCTTGTTTGTTGGGTGACATCCAATGCTCCGGCTCCCAACTCTATGCCATAATGCCCAGAACCATTTTGATAGCTTTGTTGAGCAAACCAACACTATGCATGTGAATGCCCAACACTCACCCTATGAATTATGATAGATGATGGTACTTTGCTTTGGCAAACCTACCACACAAGGATCAAAATATCATAGGTGCATCTATTGGTAAATGGCATCAAATGTTCAACTTTTGTGAGGGAAGCTATTCTATCATGACAAAACATCCACCATATGAAAAGCATGAAAAGAATAGTAATAAGCATCACAGGCATATGATCATATCACATTGTGAATAGTATGGCCTTTAGAATCATAATGGTCTCCATCGTCATGGTTCCATAAAGATCTGAGCTGCCATGCCTCCCTTCTTGTGGTGGTCTCCATCTCCACCATGCTTGAAGACATCTCCATGATAATAAAAGAAGCTGATACAACTAATAGCTACCAAATAAATTATATGAGAGATCAAGCATCACAGGTTGACACACAGGTCGTTATACAATTATGTGACAACCTCAACCCGGTTGTGTTAAATTTGCAACACGCAGGCTGCACGAATTTACACACAAATCATCACATCACATTAAGGCTATACCATTCACATCATCCCTTGCAAAAACAAGTTAAGCGTAGAATGATTTCAAACGTGAAACTATATTATGTAATCGCTATAGCAGACAACAAAACGGCGGCCCCGCTAGTCGGTTAGCGGGCGGGGGGTCGAGGGCGGAGCCCCCCCCCCCCCCCCCCCCCCCCCCCCCCCCGCGGGTTTCAGGGCAGCGCCCTGAACACCAAACAGAATAACATAGATCGCATCTATGAAATCACTATGAAAATATCATCGGATTGATCAAATCAACCCGAATCTGAGCCATTCTGAATGCCTCAATTTTCAATGTGACCGGTTATTCATGAGTAGATCGCAACTCATGACCATGGTCCGTTGGCTCAATCTGTTAGCTATGTACACGATTAGTCCTGATGGTGATTCCAGCTGGTAGGGACAGGTAGCGCACATAGCACAGAAGGAGCACGAACTGACCCTTTAGTCATATACGATCGCAATCTACTCTAACCAATTCCAAACCCCAAAAACCGTGCAAAAAATTCATCGTATGAACATGTCTGCAGTAGATCCCATTTACTAAGAAGATCCAGACCAAAAAGTATGCAAGTCGGCTCTGATACCACTGTTGGGAAATCAGTGGTATACTACTCTAGCAACTCTACCGCATCACCAAGGAAACATGCGAGTACAGAAGTCATAGACATTACCACTAGACGCGCAGCGCAGCGGAACGTAGATGCGCGTCAGGGTAGGGGAAGTAGACGATCTCGTTCGTCTCCCCCTCGTCCTCGTCACGGCAGCAGGTAGACGATCACAATCGTCGTAGCTGATCAGCGCAACAGTAGCAGCAGCGTCTCCACGAAGTGCACACATATGGAGAGGAACGCCATGCGCCAGTGTGCTAGCACCGCGCGCGCGACAAGGGTCTCGTCGTGAGGCCTTCGAGGGGTGGCGGCTAGGGCTGTCACGTGGTGGGATCATTAGCCCCTAATCCTACCCCTCATATTTATAGGCGTAGTAATGGGCTTTTAGATCGCAGACCCATTAGTACCCTAATTGCTTATAGATCCAATATCCAATAGGCCTTAACCCGAGTTGTTATGATTGTCTCTTGGGCACATCACCAACACGCCTGAAGTTGACGAAGGCCAACATTGGGACAGCATTCAATGCAACTATATCTACTGCAGCATTGTTGGAAGCTTGTGCTATCGGGTTACACTCGACCAGACATTGTGCATGGTGTACGTTGGCATCGTCAGCCGTTTCATGGAGAAACCAAGACAAACCACTAGGTGCCTGTCAAACGAATTTTTTGTTATATTCAAGGAACCAAGAATCATGGTAGCTGCTACAGAGTCGGCAGTGGCAACGAGATTTTCCTTGGGTACAGCAACAGTGATCATGCTGGAGATGCGGGTGATTGCAAGAACACGTCCGGGCAGGTAATTTTCCTCGGTGAAAAGGTTGTCACTTTGACTTCATAAAAAGAAGATCGTGGCAATCAGATCTTGTGAAATGGAGTACGTTGCAGCTGCTGCAGCAACATGTCAAGATATTTGGCATAGTCGTATTCTCGGATAAATTCAGGGACATGAACCGGCTAAATACAAGCTCCTGGTGGACAACAAATCTGCAATTGACTTGGCGGAAAATCAAGTTCATCATGACCACAGCAAGCAAATTTACGTCAGGTTCCATTTCATAAGAGAAAGCATGGAAGCTGGACAGGTGAACATCATCCATGTGCGACACACATGATCAGGTGGCAGATGTGCTGACAAAGGCTCTTGGACATGTGCGTTTCATCATGTTGCGCCAGAAGCTCGGAGCCATGAAGCACCATGAGCTTAAGGTGGGATTTATTAGCGTATTAAGCTCGTAGTCAGTTTTATCCACTACTAGAAAATGCATTTTCACAGGCGTCTCCTTATTTTTTTTACAGACAGTTCGTTAAAAGTTACGCCTGTAATGTCAAATAAGTTAATAACCGCCTGTGATAATAGAATATCACAGGCGGTCTGTAACAAACATCCGCCTATGAAAATGTATTGATTTTCACAGGCGGTGATAATAGTCATTATCACAGGCGGTCCGTAACAAACAACCGCCTGTGAAAATATAATAATTTTCACAGGTGGTCCGTAACAAAAAAAAAACCGCCTGTGATAATGATGGCTCCTGATTGTTCCGCTGCTTCATCCCACGGATCGCTCTTGGACTTCATATCTCCGCCTTTCGCTACTTATCGATCCAATGGCTCACAGGCGGTCATCTCTAATATATGTGTCTATAACAGCAGCAATACCAACACCTCGCGTCCTTATCGCCAATCTCTTCCTCTCACCGTTCATCTCCCTAATTTCACCTCTCTTTCCTTCCAACCCAACCTCGCTCTACCGCAGCTCCGCCTCATCGCTGAAGCGTCGGCAGCCCGCTTCCGCCTCTTCGCCATCCTCCCGTCGCGGAGGCCGCGCTCCTCGCCGACGCGGCAGCCGCGCTGCTTGACTGTCGTGGCAGCCGTTCTGCTGATGCTCATCGCCGTCGTGGCAACCACGCTCATCGCCGTCGCGGTAGCCACGCTCCTCATGCGCCGCGGGTGTCTTGCTCGATGCCGACGATCGCAGATCCAACCTTCAGTCACAGATCCAGCCACGATCTTTATTTTTGTTGTAGCCCGGAAGTCGAGCTAGAACGAAGGTGGCACTACTGAGCTCTGTGGGGAGGCGTTGAAGAGCGGCTGCAACGGCAGCATCCCTGTCTTCATGGCGTTGAGCTGCTGCATGTGGTGCTCTGCATGTGGTGCTGCACATGATGGTTGTGATGGATTGTAATTTCTGCGATGTATTGCGTTGTAATTTCTGTTGTGTTTTTTTATTGCATCTCTGCAATTTAATTTTGTCTAAATCTTTTAGTCTTTTGTAGATTGAATTGTGTTAGCACAAATTTTGTCTAAATGTTATCATTTCTTGCCTTCTAATTACGACTAGTCACGAACACAATTCATACGGAACATTCTAAAAACTGTCTATGATAATGTATTATCACAGGTGGTTGGCAGTAAAAAAATATATGTGATAATACATTTTCACAGGCGGTTTGCAATAAAAAACCGCCAGTGAAAATACATTTTCACAGGCGGTCAGTAATAAAAAACCGCCTGTGAAAATGCATTTTTACAGGCGGATTTTGCCCCCGCCTGTGCTAATCGATCATTTTCACAGGCTCTTCGTTACAAGCGGTTTTTAAAACCGTATGTGATAATATGTTTAGGGCTGCCTGCGATGAAGCCTTTTGTAGTAGTGATCATTTTGAATAATTCTGCATTATGACAGGGTCATCAGTATGTTGTAATGCATGAGTTGGTGTGCGTGTTAAGTGCATATTATGGCGTCTGACATTACTGCGCCATAATGTGAATATTAGTGTGTGTATTAGTGTGCATTGAAGTCCTGTCCAATAAATACAATAAGAAACTCAGGAATTTAGTGAGTTTTCCAGCAGGACCAACACTATTCTTGCTCCATTATTTCTGGCGCACACACTCGTAGCGTGCAGGTTCCTGAGCCACACTGAGCTGTAGCGTGGATCACCGGCAACAACAAAACTGCGGTCGCTCTATACACAGTCCTTATGGTTCAGTGGCATAGAGGACAAACAAATGAACTGGTATGCCAAGAAATGAGTGAAGCTCTGACAATCAGTGAACATCACACTTGATGAAATGGAAATAAAATGGCACCAATAACCCGGCTAGAATTCAAGAACATGATCGAGAAGCCATCTCCTGTAGAGAACCAAGCTTCTCTGCTCAAGGTAATCCTTGATCTGTTGTCAAACAGGCATTTGCGATCTTTGTCACCGAGTTAAGTGGATTATAACATTTCTTGCAATGAGCTTCCTGTGTTGATTTACCACATTGACTTATAACAATGACGGTGATGATGATGGTGACCAAGAGCAAGGAGAGCTAGTCTCTGCAGCTCCTGAAGCTCAATCTCCCCGGGAACTCACAGGGCAGCAAAAAAGTCATTGAGTTCCCTCGTCAGGCACTCTTCATCAGTGTCAGCCTAAACATGCCTGCTGCACGCCAACCCACAGGGCCACAATACGAGGGCATGACCAGTCGACAACTGTGATGTTGCGTGTCATCTTGCGGCTGCAAATAAGCCTAGACGGCGATGGCAATGATGGAGCAAAAATAAAAGAAGAAGGGCGGCAAGAGGCAGCAGCAGCTCATGCGCTTGGGAAGGTAGTGAGGGTCAAGATCGCCAACCCTCTAGTCCACATCAGGAAGCATGCAGCAGCTGAGAGGGACCACATGGTAGGTTGAGTGTGTGTGTCTGTGACACATTCTGAAAATCAGACATAGTAGGTTGAATGTGTATATGTCACGCTCTGAAAAGAAAAAGGAAAATGTCTTTGTGTATGAAAGATATTGAAGTTTTTAACCACTAGCTACCACTCTATCAAACCATTATATATACTTTTTACAGCACTGAAACACCTGAACAAGTACATGTGTTAGTCTGATACTTGGACCTAATTATTTAAGGAGATGGTGGCAGCAACAACAGAGCAACAAAAAAGAAGAAGAAGGGCAGCAAGAGGCAGCACAGCTTGGCACACTTAGGAAGGTGGTGAGGGTTAAGATCGCCAATCCACACCTGCGGTGCCTCATCAGTGGCGCCATAGATGGAGCCGTGTCTAGCACCTTCGTGGCGCCATAGTAGGGTCTCCAGTGCCATGAAAGGCCTAGCACGTAGGAAATGTGACCATCGAGATACATCAGATACCAATGGACGCCCTTGGTCTTTTCCTCTTGAATGGTGCTTAAGACTGTGGGCACTCGTGGTACTCTAAATTCATACTCTAAAAGATTATTCCTACCCTTTTACAAGACCATTTAAAATATTTCATTGTCTATTTTATAGTTTTCCGCACTCATCAGACTCTAAATCCATACTCCATAATAACTATCTTATATCTTATACAACCACATATCACTTCACCTCTGTTCTTTCCCATTTTTATTTCCTACTTCTTTTCTCCAGCCTCCTTGTCATACCAGCTGACCGTGATCACAGTTTAGCACACGTCTTACACACATAATATTCAGCCGACGTCTGTAACATACAGAAAGCTAGCGCACCACGTAAGATATACCAGTGCAACTCGTAACACTGTATGCCAGCTTACGGATGCAGTGAAGGAGATCAGGACGAGGAGGCAGATGAGGAGACAATGGTGGTGACGATTGTCAATGTGTTTGATTGATATTTTGGGGGTATTTTTTGATCTCCTTAGATGCGTTGTGGGAGCATATAGTTCTGTCGGTGACAAAGGATAAACGAATACAAAAATAAGTAAGATGAAACACATAGAATTACCTAGGTTCAGGCCAACCTCAGGCTTACAACCCTACGTCCTGCCTATGATTGATTGCTGGTGAAAATTAGGTTACAAAGATGTGGTTCTCCTCTCCTTTCTGGCACATTGACCCCCCCCCCCCCCCTTTATAGTCCAAAGGGAACATTACAGGTGGGTCGGGGAAGGTCTATGTGTCGCCCTCCTATTGACTACTCCATCTTCAAAATGGGTAAAGATCATCCTCCTATGGAGGGGACATCCAGCTGATGCACGCTGGTTGATATGGCTAGGCCTGCCCAGCCGTAGGGGCATGACTCATCATGACACTTTGAAGGGACTTATCTCAGGTCTTGTTCCTCGCTCAATTGAGTAATCATTGTACTGAGTCTTTGCTCTCCTGTCCTGTTGATCTTTCCTGAGTTTATGAGACCCATGCCCCTCATGGAGCATCCGACATAAGGTCCATGGTTGATCTGCTCGTGAGGCTCATGATGTGGATCAGAGTGAATGGTAGATGAGAGCCGCAACGGGTTGCTGGATAACCGACCCAATGGAACCTTATCGATGTAGTATAAAATGGGACCCCTCCCCGACTTCACCGACAGGAGACCACAACCCTGGTTGCTGCCATTGGGTCCAAGGGATGGACTAAGGCCCACGCCGGAAAGTGAGGAAATGACGGCTTGTGGCACTTCACCACATAAACCGAGCGATTTCCCAACACCGTGCCTTTTTAATCGAGGCGCCGCACCAATTGAGGATTGCCTTTATCATCTATATTGTTTCTTTGAATAGTCCGTGCACTATGATAAAAAATCCTCCCCCAAGGTCTTGGGCCCTGCTTGTACAGGGGGGCTAGTTTCCTGAAGCACATCGTACTCTTCGCCCTTCCCTCCGGTGCCCAGATTTTTCTTCCTGCCTCATCATTCCAATTTCTGATTTCAAAGAAGAGGGAAAGAGAATCTTGCCACTCCTTCATGATGTTGTTGGTTAACCTCCCCGCCTTGCACTTTATACCGATGCAAGACCTAGAGCTGGTGATCAAACTTATAGGCGTAGGGAAAGGTTCCCACAGACGAAGATTTTCGCCATGTAGCGCCATCCTTTATTTGAATGAGAAGTATATGGTCGTCTAATCATATTACATTCCTTCTTCGTGGCAGGGCTAGTCTGGCTGTTCTCATAGTTCTTCTTGATGCTGCTTGTGGTGTACAACATCAAGTTGGTGCACTTGATCCCGAACTCAGCGGTGGTCCTTTCCACCTTCGTTCATCTATGTTAGATGTCCGTTAGTGTCAGAGCTTCTATACCTGTGTTCTACCACTTCTTCCACCCCAGTCCAATGGAGGTAAAGATGTGGTCGACGCCTGCTACTCTGTGCCCCGCACTGTGAGCACTCTATACATCCCACAAAAAATATTAAAGGACTTCAAATCCTGGAAGTCGCAATGTCTATATGTCGACTTCGCGCACAACGTGAAGAGCCAACTCGGGTCCCCCACTACACTGGCTGTCCGGGATCTTGTATCTTGCGATGGGGATATCATTACAAATGACAAATATCTTCTGGTGCTCAGCCGCATTGCCGACCTCAATGGAAAGGGTCTGACATGGACCATGGTGATCGCCGACTTCTTTCGCCAATGCATCGCTCTGCTGGAGGAGCATGGGAGGCCGGTGTGGAACTTCCAAGGGCTTGGTGATGCCAAGCATTTGGTAAGGGGTCCAGATTCTAAGCTTGCCCCGAGTCACCTCAAGGTCACCTTGAAATTCTTGATAGGTTTCCCTCAGTGGAGGAGCCCCAGAGTGGGGCCAACCCCTTGCCTTACGGCATCTTGCGATGTAGTCTTCAGAAAGCCATGCCCTTGCTCGATACTTGTGGAATTGACAAGAGGGTGTCCCTCACCAACATCACCATGCCTGGTACGTCTTGCTCTAGCGGTTAAGTGGCGCCATCGTCAATGTTCGTGGTCCGTGGGTACGCTGTGAGGCTTCTTCCTTCAGTCGATGACTTTTCCTTTTCACGGGGGGGGGGGGGGTTCTTTTCAGTTGGGCACTTACTCTGCTCTCTACCAAGGTGCCCGCGATGGTGGTTGTGAGCTGTCTCACCGCTGGTGAGTCTGCACAGAAAATTTTTGGTCTAGACTGGGGCGCTCTTACCAAGCCACCAGAGTAGACATTGGTTAAATTAATGCCACCTCAGTGACTTTATGCCACTGGTGTTGGCTTCCTTGCCCAGACGAGTTGGCCACTATTAGGTGCGCTTGTGCTGTCGCAGCTGGCTGGCCACTCTGAAGAGAGCTGAGAGTACACCGAAGTGTGCCAAGCCTCACTAGAGTGGACTTAGGTTTTGTCTGGGAATACTCCTGAAGGAGGGGTGCCTCAAGTGTGGGCTTTCATGCAACCAATAAATCGAATGAGCCTTTTGTAGTTACACAAGAAAGTCCTTTCCCTAGAAAGTTAAGAAACCTACAAAAAATATGTCAAAAGCATGAGTTACGAGTGAACTTAGGCAACCACAGCCGAAGCCGTGGTGGGAACATAAGAGATGAGGGGAGCAGTCAAAGCCCCCGAGCTTATTGAGGGAGAAGGCAGATCTCCGATGAAAGTGTCTGGACTTCTAGGTTCCTATGGCATCAACGATGGATCCTTGATGCTGGCACCCTAGATCCTATGTTACTGTGTCATTGATCTGTTGGAATTGATCTCCAACAGAATGGGTCCAACGACCCATTCCAACCCCATGTAACGCCCTGATCGGGGGCATCCAACCATGATCTGGCTGTGGGCCCCCTCTCACACCGTGTCATATATAAAAGAGGACTATCAAGGGAATGAATACCCGATGATTAATCCAAACCACCTAAGAATCCGATCAGTTGAGGCACGGGAGTGAGGGGAAGACCCCACGGCTCTACGGTGACCCCAGGGCGCCGTCACCCCACCGTCGACCACATCTCCGTCGAGGATCTACAGCCGCCGCCTCCTCTAAATGGATCCTGTACTGCACAGGTGCATTTAATTTAAGGTATGTCTAATCTCTCTCTTGCTCCTTCCCTAAGATCTATCATCCATCACGTTTTGTCTTGCTTTTTCTGTGCATCCCGGTAGATCAATCCGCTAGGGATCGATTAGCTTTTACAACAATGGTATCAGAGCCAGGTTAGGTGGTTTCTACCGCAGATTAAGCATCCATAGCAATTAGAAGGAGATGATATACTCAGATCCGACCCAAAATCTTCAAAATCCCGAACCAAACCCTAGAAAAATGAGCAAGAATTAAGGGCGAAGATTAAGACTCACTTGGTGGTGTTCTTCCTCATTGCCGCTATCGGATCTTTGCCGCGGGAACGCCGAAAGTTCGCCGGTTTCCTCGCCGGGCTTTGGGAAGACGAGCAGCGCCGCCGTTCATCATGGGTGCGAGCTCGAGTCTTAGGGCGCCGCTTTGGAGCCGCTCGACGGCGGCGCGTCCATGCTCGGGCGGGCACGCACGCCGGCGAGAGGGCCCTTGGCGGCGTCGCCGCCTCGCCGGAGCTTCTCGGTCTTCTTGCCGCCATCTTTTTTTTTCCTGCTCGGTGCGGCGCGTGGAGAGAGAGAAGGGGCGAGAGGAATGATAATGCTAGGGTTAACGGATGCGGTGCTGGTTTTTTTCATCCGAAACGCACGGACAACCGTCCGATTCCATTGGACGGTGCAGGCGCGCGCTGGCCGGCTCAGCGGCCCAGGTGGGCGTGACACGATTTTTTTTGTCACCAATAGTTCATCGGGCGTACCAGCGGTGCCGTGTGCTTAGGCGTGCAACGTGGGCAGCGCATGTGTGTGCATCCGCACGGCAGACCACTGCCTGCTCGGCCACGTGCGCTGGGTCAGTTGAAGGCTGCTTGGGCTCTAGTTCGTCATTGCTGGCTAGTAAGTGGACCCAGCTGGAACAAACGCAATCACCTGCTGCATTTGAGTCTAAGTAAGAGACTTGAGGATTATTAAGGATGTTAAGTGCCGGGCTGTGGGCCATTTTTCTCCTTTGAGCCATCTGCAAAATTCTTTAAGAATTACTTAGTATTGTTAGATGTGGGCTTTTAAGACACTTTTCAGTTACGGGCCTTGATATTTTAGCTGATTCCTTTTGATTGATTTTCTGTTTTTAGGCCCAGTTATTTTTTATTAATTAATTTCTCTTTAGCAGAATTGATTAATAAATATGATAAGCAAAGTTTTGCAGAAATTAGCAATGAAATAATATAGTAAGATGTTTTGATTATTGCAAAATTAAGTATATTAGTAAGGGTAAGAATTCATTGCTATGGAGACGTAAGGATATTTAGATAAGTTTTTCCAAACTTTTATGATTTGGAATTTTGTTGTGTTTGCGAATGATGACATAATGTGCAAATTGGTGTAATATTTAGTATTTACGAAGCAAAAATTGTTATTTCTCAATATCATTAAATATGATTATTTTGCTACTCTAAATAAGTATAAATTAAGTACATTAACTTCTGGAATTAAGTGTTGAGTTTATGATCTTCTAGTTAAACTTTTTTCACCAACGTGAGAAATTTTAATTAGAATAATTTGTGTAAGCCTTCACCATGTTTAAATACTTAGTTATAAGTTTAAGTGTCCGATCGTGTTTCAAGTAATTAGTAATTTATATAAGTTTTAGTATTTAGTTATTTAGTATAAATATAAGATTAGTAAGATTTGACGTTGCTATTTTAAGTATTTAGCTATAAGTTTAAGTATTTAGTCATTATTAAGTAGTTAGTCACTATTTTAAGTTTTTAGTATTTCGAGAATTAGTGTTTAAGTATGAGGCAATTTTCTTAAGTTTAAGTAAGATTTCATGTTATGAAAAATTTGATTTGGATAATGATTAAATATCTTTTTGGCATGGTAGTTTTATATTGCGATCAATGTCGCTGATAGAATTTTACTATGATATTGTAATAAATTAATCTGAGAATTTTACGCTAGTCCCTAAAAGTGACGTAAAATTAATGTTTAATCTTATTAAGTAATTATATTTTGCTTCATATTTGTTTTTACTAAGTAACATGATGATTCAATCATCATGATTAAATTTAGTAAGCCCTCATTAAGATTCAAATGTATATGGTGCACATATACATATAAGTTTAGTAAGTTCATAATTAAGCTTCCGCTGTTCTTGTAAGATCAATTAGTTTATGTATTCTTCTATTTAAATTGGATCTAACATGAAGATTTATTTAGAAGAATCAATTTATTCAGTTGTCCTATTAATTAATTCAGTTCTAATAATTAAGCTTGTTAAGACTTAAGCTTCCATTGTCATTTTTTAGTTCGGTAAATTTATTGAGTAACCAACGTGAAAAATAAATTTACTGTGTGTTTAAGTTTATTGAAATCTTTTGTATTAGTATATGAAAATTATGTTGAGTAACCAACGTGAAAGACAAAATTTTCATACTTTAATGTCGTATTTTGTCAATTAACTTATGAGAAAGACAGAACACGTCTTTTAATTAACTTTTAGTTCGTAAAGAATTTCGTTGAGTAACCAACGTGAAAAACGAAATTCAATACGCTTTGAATGTCTTATTTGTCAAGTAACTAACGTGAAAGACAAAATACATATTTTTAGTTGTTTAAGTAATTTTTAGTTCAGAACAAATTTCATTGAGTAACCAACGTGAAAATCGATATTTGTTATGTTATGAATTTAGTGTGTTTCGTCAAGTAACTATGTGAAAGACAAAACACAACTTTTGTAGTTCATTAAGATAATTAAGTTATTGTATATTTTGTTGAGTAACCAACGTGAAAGACAAAATATTCTATGTTAATTAAGATGTATTGAGTATTGTATTTTGTTAAGTAACCAACGTGAAAGATAAAATACAATATTCTATTTAGTCGTGTGTGTTTCATTAAGACTATAATCAAAATGTTGCATACATTTAGTAATTGGGACCGACTTTATTTAAGTCATTAAGTTTAAGATTAATTCAGATTTATTTCTAGATATATATTGTCTCGGATATTAAAAGTATTTCTCATGCCTTAAGTTTTATTTTAGTAATTAAGTCGCTTCATCGGGAATTATCTCGCGTGATGAGCAAATGAGGTATGTCTTTTGTATGTCATTTTACATTTTAATAAGTTTTTCATGTCGATAAGATCTTAAGTAAATTAGAAATTTTATGAGAGCATTCTCATTGTATCATTAATACTAAAATAACTATTAAAAGTTGAAGATTCTCAGTTAAATTTATCTTCAAATACGTATTTTAGCAGTTATTAGAATTGTTGTTTTACAATTTATTTAGTAGTTGTATATCATGATAGCATATTATTGAAATGTGCAATATTGTTATTAATATTAAGTTATTTGACATGAAATTCAAGAGTAAGAAATTAGTTTTTCACATTTTTTACAACGTCAAATATGTTTAAGCATATCGTTTAGAATATTTAGATGATGACATAGAGAAACTTTTATATCCCAGAGGTGATGTACTCCCATTAGTATTAAGTGATGTTATTAGAATATAAGTAAGTAATATAATTATCTCCTCATAATAAGTATTATAAATTATCTTCGAAATTATGGCACTATTAAATAGGACATATTTCGAGGGGGAGGATTGTAGGTTTATCACTAAGATGATGAGTGAGATCATTAAGTAATAGATTTTCACCTCACAATTTTCAGTTGTTATAATGTCTTGTGTGCATTATAATAAGAATGATCTATACAATAAGGGGGAGTACAATATATATTATCATCTAATACCCCGAATTAGACTATTTCTTTACATTTTATTAAGTTTATAAGGAAATATAACATAATTAAAGGAGTGATCTGGTAAGATGAGACTCTAGTGTTTTCACTCCGTATTTCCTTCATCAGCTTCTTTTTCTTTTAAGTTGATGCTTATAAGCATCGTATAAATTGTATATAACAAAGATTACCCAAATAATTATAAGTATGATATTAAAAATAAGATTATTATTAATAAAATAAGTTGTGATTTTGTTAGCTTTTTGATAAGATTTAAGATCCTCATTTTAAAATGAGGTATTATAGTCTTCTTAAATGATGACTAAATCAGGGGGGTTTGACATCTAAAGATGCTGATCTCAAAAATAAGTGGTTTGTGTAAACACTTTATTTTTTTAAGATTCATTCTTTATGATGCCTTACCAATATTGTGTTAACAATGCTAGACATTTTTCTCACAATACCTGCTATTTAATTTTTCATCATTAGTGGCCAATAATGATGAAAAGTGAGAGCAGCCTCATTTAAGATTATAAATAAGCCAACAAATGTGTTAAGAAATTCAAATAATAATGATCACACTTCATATGAATAATTTGTGAGTGATTATCACTCATTTGAATGACTTAGGATTTTAGTTTTCTAATAGAGTCAAATCAGTAGACTGTAATGAATCTATAAAAGCTAATAATAAAAGCTAACATGACTCTAAAAGGAATAAAAAATATTTTTGATGTAAGTGTCATCGTAAGATGTTCATAAGTGATACATTTCTCAATGAGTTTATTTGTGAATATTTTAGATAACTCGAAACATGAGTTTGTCATGTAAGTTAGTGAAGTGAGATATCTTAAAGTAAATCCATTCATGGATTGAAATAAGAGTATCTAAGTTAAGAATATATCATATTCAATAAATTCACAATAAATTTTGGGTATTATAAGATATTAAGAAGGACAATTAGTGTTTGTCTTAAGTTTAAGACAATAAAGTTAAGTATCTATTAGAGGATGATGTATTGCAATAAGAAATAATGTTGATCAACTATTAAAGAGTAAGTATATTGTCCTCATCGTTATTAAGTTAAGAGCTTGGTGAGGTTCCTTATTTGTTAGTATGTAAGTTTCACCAAGATATAATAAAGAGGTATTTAGACTATCAGATAATGCATAACTACTATAGTCATAAGAATGAGTAGTATGCATGGATTAAGTTCACGTCTGCTCTTAAGGTCAAGGGTAATAAGTATAGGAACCAATCAGAGATCAATCAAATACAATCGGTTCCATGTACTTCTGTTGTCGGAAGTTTTCTTTAAGTTTGCTCAATTAATGATGCACTCTGACATAGTTTAAGTAACTAGGATATTTTGGCATAAGTAAATTCAATTCAGATATAGATAACTAGTTTACAAATAAGAAGAGCTTGAAGTTTTATAAGTAATTTATTCCTCATGATAAGATGAGTAAGAATTGACGTCATTCCGAATGAAATTTTAGTAAGATTCAGTTTTACGAGATGTGTAGCAAAATCCACAATCAATTGCTAACACTTGTATTTTGGAGTTTTATTGTGTAAAAGCTCCAGTTGAGCGGTCACTACATCATAAGTGATGTATACCGAATGTTCTTTAAGCATGAGGTCGTCGAGCAGACACTAGAATTATTTTACCCGGTTTAAGAGTGGTCGACAGCGTCAAACCACTTAAGTCATTATATTCCAATTGCAACAAGTCATGTGGGCCGCCAAACACATTGACATTAGGTTGCAAATGATAAAATCTAGGATCATACTATTGTTTTGAGCAAATCAGTGACAAGCGATTACTTGCGGTACCGTTTACAAAAGGTTTTCCACCCAAGTGTTCAGTGAACACGTAGTTGACATGGGTCTTAAGGAAGAGCCTATGATCAACTGGATACTTAGGGGCCAACTGAGAGTAAGGTTACTTCTAAATGTGAGATGTATCGTGATCGTTCGAGTCAGATAGCACGTAACTGGCTATTCTTGATGCGACATGCCCTATATGTCAAACATAAAGAAGCTAACACTAAGTTTAGATTAAGTAAGTATAAATTTTGTAATTAAGTATTAAGTTAGTCTTGATCCTTGGAGATCAAGGGGGAGAATGTTGGAATTGATCTCCAACAGAATGGGTCCAACGACCCATTCCAACCCCATGTAATGCCTTGATTGGGGGCGTCCAGCCACGATCTGGTTGTGGGCCCCCTCTCACACCGTGTCATATATAAAAGAGGACTGTCAAGGGGATGAATACCCGATGATTAATCCTAACCACCTATAAAACCGATCAGTTGAGGCACGGGACCCCACGGCTCTACGGTGACCCCACGGCGCCGTCACCCCACCGTCGACCACAACTCCGTCGAGGATCTACAGCCGCCGCCTCCTCTAAATGGATCCTCTACTGCACAAGTGCGTTTAATCTAAGGTATGTCTAATCTCTCCCTTGCTCCTTCCCTAAGATCTATCATCCATCACGTTTTGTCTTGCTTTTGCTGTGCATCCCAGTTGATCAATCCGCTAGGGATCGATTAGCTTTTACAACATGATCTCCTAGTAGGCAAACTGGCCCACCACGATCTTCTTTAGAGGAAGCGATCTTGACGAAGTCGCCTTGGCAGTGTTCTGTTTCACGATCTCATGGGTGGTCTTCTCATGCCTTCTAGAGCCGACAGTCACGTTGATCGTGATTGTTGGTTCTGTGTAGATCAAACCATTTGGATGGAGCTTCAACCCTTTTGGGGTCGGCTACCAGCATCGGGCGTCTGTCTCGGTGGTCAGCAGTCTCCATGGAAAGAACTTGAGTGGTCTTTCTCTGATTCTTCTTGCCACTCTTGGAGGGGTTGGACTCTTCCTTGTTATTCAAAGAGAGACTCGGCTCGTTGTGCCAAGCCTCCACCTCCTTCCGTCAAGCGCACTTGTCCACGAGTTTGAATAGCTCTGTTACTATTTCGGGCTCGTGTACGCCCACCTCTCCCAGCGTATATTTGTCCCACACTCCATGTTCGATCAATATTTTGGGGGTATGTTGTGATCTCTTTAGATTTGGTGTGGGGGCATATGGTCCCATTTATGGTGAATGTTGATCGAATTCAGAAATGAATAAGAAGAAACACACCGGATTACCCAAGTTTAGGTTGTCCTCAGCTAACAACCCTACATCCTGAATATGATTTATCGCTAGTGAAAATGGGGTTACAAAGATGGTTCTCCTCCCCTTTCAGTCTGTTGCCCCCTGTTTTATAGTCCAAAGGGAACCATACAGGTGGGTTAGGGGAAGGGCTACGCATCTCACGAGGATTTCCGATTGAGTTGGATCTTCATTCCAGGCGCCGACCCCGGATCAGGCTCATCCGGCGCCGCTCTATCCAGTGACTGGACGTTGGGACTGGTTCCCCATGCGTCGGTTGCTCCTTGTTGTTGCCTCGTACAGGCCAACACGTCAGCTCCTGCTGCCTCTCTGCTGTTGCTTCGTACAGGCCATCACGTGGGCTCCTGCTGCCACCTACCGAGTCTCTCCCGGTTCATCTACCGAGGCCAGCCGCTGTCCATGACGAGTTTCGCTGCCGCTCTTTACATGAGCGGCTAGGGTTACTGTCATCATCCTAAAAAATCAAAATAAAAAAAAACTCAAAACATAAAAAATTCAAAAAAACTGCAACTTCTGCTTATTCTTCTGCGCTCTCATCATCGTGCGAAGCTACATGACTTGCACTCTTGCCGTCGTCTGTTCTCTGAGCACGATGACTTCTTCTTCAGTTGGGGTTTCGGTCTTGCGTTGTCCGATGCTTTTCAATAGCACCAACTATCGCGACTGGGTTCCTCACATGCGTCTGCATATGTGTTGTCTGCGTCTTCGGGAGTTTCTCACGGGTGATCTCAAATGCCTACCCTATCCTGCTACTCCTTCACAGACTGTTATTCGAGAGAAAGCTACCGAGGATGAGAAGCAGAAGTCACTTGAAGACTCTGAGACTTGTCTGGCTTCCTATGAGTCTCAGTCCAGTGTGTACAGGACGTGGTTTGATGAGGATGCTCGTGCAGGTGCTATTCTTTCTGCTAGTATGATATGGTGGAGTTTGAGCATGCACATCAGATGTGGGATTTTATGCAACACCGGTATAAGCCTACTAGTCAGGCTACCTATCTTGCTGCTATTCGTCAGCAGTAGCTTTTACAACAAGAAGATGCCGCAGTGGAAGAGATGTTCGCTCAAATGTCTGCTATTTGGTGTCAGCTTGACACTCTTGGACCTCAGTTGTCACCGGATACCTGTCCGTATTGTCAGAGTCCGAAGGACGCACTTGAGCTTCATCACACATATGACTTCTTGCACTACAGGAATCCCGACGATTTGCGACGGCCATGGCCGTCGCAAATAAGCCAAATGTTGTCGCAAATAAGCTATTTGCGACGGCTTTCCTTATTTGCGACGGTTTTTGGCTGTCGCAAATAAATCGTCGCAATTAACATTATTTGCGACGGCCACCGTCGCAAATAAGCTTAATTGCGACGGCTAGGAGCGGCCGTTGCAAGTTATTGCCGCGGGCCGGTGGGCCCCGCTACATTATTTGTGACGGCCGGGCTGTTGCAATTAAAGCTTATTTGTGACGGCCAGGCTGTCGCAATTAAGTGCCTCTATATGCGACGACCTCGCCATCGCAAATAAGTTCAGTGGGCAGCGCCCACGTGTCCTCCTCCGGGACCCACGCCGCTATTTGCGACGTCCAGGCCGTCACAATTAATGTTTATTTGCGACGGCCTGGCTGTCGCAAATAGCAGTGGCGTAATTGCGACGGCCTGGAACCTTATTTGCGACAGTACTCTATAAAAAGCCGTCGCAAATAAGGTTTTTTATTTAAAAAAACAGAAAATACTACCCGGCTCGATGGCTAGAATCACATAACAGATACAATACACACAGTATATACACACACAAACATAATCACAATCACAAACTAATAAGTTCCGATACATCTCACACCGTCATCAACAAAGCAAACAAAAGGGCTCACTCGCCTATCTGACCTCCGTAGCCACCTCCGAAGCCACCTCCGAAGTCGAAGTCGTCGTCGTCGCGAATCCCTGCAATTAATGAAACTTAGAGTTAGAATATAAATGCATCAACATCTCTCTCCCTCTATCTTCATCTAGATCCCCCTCTCTTCCTCTCTCTTTTCATTTCTCTCTTTGTCTCTCACTCTATCTTTCTCTCTCACTCTATCTCTCTATTGCTATCCTTTTCCCTCTATCTTCCTCCCTCTATCTCCATCTACATCTCCCTCCCTCTATCTTCCCCTCTCTCTATCTCCATCTACATCTTACTCTCTCTCTTCATTCCCATCCTACTCTATCTTACTATCTTTCACTCTTTCTTCTGTCTCTCTTTCTTCTATCTATATCTTTCATCTATCTCAATCATTTTCTTCTATCTAACTATCTCTCTCTGTCATCTATCTCAATCTTATTACGCTGGAGAAGAAGGATTACATAGAAACTTACCTGACCTGCTGAAGAAGGATCGCCTGGAAGGACCGGTGGTAGTACCGGTAGCTGGATTCCCAGACCTTGCGCCCGAGCCATGGCCTGTCATTGAAAACATTAAATGCTACCTATTAGTAAGTCATTTACGCTGAATTAACGAGAATTTTAGTTTTTATTTTGTTACCTCCATTGCTTCCCGCATCTGCGCCAACGCTGCTGCCTGGGTTTGGATTGTGGCCTCTATCACAATCCTTTGGCGTTCCGCCTCCCTCCTTTCCTCCTCATGTCGCCTTTGGTTTTCTTCTACAGTTTATCAGAGGGAATGCATCTCAATGTCCCTCTGCGATACGTGGCGACCTGTCGTGCCCACCGACGAAGCCTGCGTGGAGCTGCCTCTCGCAGGTCTCCCCGCCCTCGAGTCGACAACTTTGTCGAATATGGCGAGCCTATAAAAAAGAGAGTCAGTAATATGAAATTTAAATATCTTGAATACTTTGAATTGAAAACGATAAAATGACTTGTAAACTCACCTTCCGTGTGCTTTTCCACCACTGGTTGCATACGCGGCTTGAGGATCGATCGGTTGACGTTCCCAATCAAAATCCTCGCCGTGTATCTTCCTAGCCTCCTCCCCGTACTTAGCCTGCAAAACAAGAAAACCGTGTAAGTTCAACAATCTATATAGTTATATTTAATATGAATGATTTCTAAACTTACCAACCACTCGGCTGCAGCCTGACTGCACCCCGTCGGCTGAGAAGGGTCCCTGTGACCTCTCTTCCAGACCTCGGCAGGGGTGGGCGGCACCCCCGTCTCGCGCTCCTGTCAATACGTGTTAGTAAGAACAATATATTATTAATATATAAACATAAGTTACACACACTTACCATGCGTTTAGCTAAACGCAAGTGGTTATCTTGCCCGTGTCTTCTCTTCCCCTTGACCCCTATGCAGTCTCGAGCCTTCTCAGACTTAGCTTTAAATTCATCGCTAGCCCAGTAGTGACAAAGGGCCTGAAATGCATCGGTCCGACCCTGCAACCAGCTCACGTGGCCCTGCACATAGTTGGAAGTCATTAAAAATAGCATCGAGAAAATTATCAGAAAAAAATACTTACTACACCCCACGTACCTGCGCGTACTCCTCCTCCGTCAGGTGCCTCTCGCTCTCTTGCCGGAAGTGTAGCACGTGCTGCTGGTTCGCCTTCAAGTGCTCATTAATAATTTGAATACTGGTGTTCGACAAAGCTTGTCGAAGCGCCTTGGCAGCGTTGTAGTGAAACACTCGCCTCGCATCCTCAAACTGGCGACGGTCGTTCGGGTCCACTAAAGTATATCTTTCCTGCGATAAAGAATATATTGAAGAGATGTTCACTAAAAGAGTTTAAGAGTTAAAACTTAGAAACTCTTTTAACATACTTACCACAAAATCGGCCCATACGGCCTCCTGAAGGTTGCTGTGCTCCTGGTGATGGATGCGTGCGTAGTCCTCCCACGAAAGAGCAGGCACCCTGTCGATGACCCCGGGATAGTGCAAACGCACTATGGACCCGAGGACACCGTTCACCGGTCTTTGGTGTCTCTCACCGGTGAAAGACATGTCGTCCCAAGCCCTGTAAGATATTTATTCATTCATTACTTAAGTAATCAGAAGAAACTAAAATTGAACACTATAATTTTTATTACCTGTCTCCGACTGGACGAATCACGATCCTCTGTGAAGGGACCGCGGGAGGACTGAAAAAGTGAGTCCTCCTTGTCCTCCGCGTCTGCTGGGGCGCCACATCAGGTGACCCAGATGGCTCCTCACCAGCCGAGTCAAAGGCCTCAGGAACAAACTCATCGCAGCTGGGGGCTGGCTGGCCGAGGGCTGGCTCGCCGAGGGCTGACTCGCCGAGGGCTGGCTGGCCGAGGGCTGCCTCGCCGAGGGGTGGCTCACCGAAGGCGCCGCAGCCTTTGAGTCAGCCAGTGAGGACTACAACATTCAAATGATTCATAAGTAAGTTTAATGTGAATTTGAATTTAAATAATTTGTCAAAAACGAGTGACATTTACCTGTGACGAAGCTCTAGAGCTGGTCTGAACGTGCCCCAGCAGCTGAGAGTGTCTGCTGCCAGTCGATGAGGCACCAACGAAAGCGTCCTCAGGTCTAGAGGGATAGAACCCCCTCGTCGGCGGCACCTTCTTACCCTTCTTTGATGCCATCCTGTTGTAATTAGATAATTAGTAAATATGCAAATAAAATATACAAAATTCATGTTACTATCTTCAAGAAAACATTACTTGTAGTCACTTTCAAAATTCATCAACATCATTGTCATGTGCCTGTGCCCTACTCCTTAAACCAGCTCAACAATCTTCCATTATGGCCTGTTCTAATTTTCGTTTTTGCATATCATCTGCCTCTACATCTTCGACGTCTTCAACATCTCCAACTAATTGATCGAGTCCTGCACCAAGCTCGACGATAAAAGTGTCTGGCAACTCTTCTTCTTGGTACACTTCTTCAACGTCTTTGCTATCATGGTAACCACCATCCCCAGGAGTATATAGCCGCTCACGAGGATTCACCTTATATACCACCCACCAAGCACTGAGCTTCGTGCATGGATAAGGTAGATAATACACTTGTTCCACTTGATGCACAAGAACAAATGTATCGTAACCTCGTAGTCGGTCCTTATGTTTCACTTCCACCATTCCAAATTGGTTTTCTCGAGTTCCATGAGTACGATCGAACCAGTTACAGTCAAAGAAGACAACTCGAAGGGTCTTATTTCCGGTAAAAGTAAATTCAAGGATTTTGTTAATGATACCATAATAATCGGTTAAATTCCCTTGAGTGTCCATTACTCTCGTCACAACACCGGAATTTGATGTTGCCGCGAGAGGATGATGAGCTTCAAAATGAGTTGTACGGAATTGGAAGCCATTTACGTCATATCGACCATAGCTTCTAACATTCACCAATCCATAAGATAGCTGCTGCAAATCTTCATGGACATTGTGAGTCCAACACTGTTATAAAAGACGAGAGAATATTACATAATACTTCATTAATAATAGTAATTTATAATACATAGAAGATGAGAGAATATTACATATTCTCGAAACCAAGATAGAAAACGCTGCCCCCCATTTATTCCTTCCTTTCGCATCGCTTCTACTTGTTTGGCCGTAGGTTGATGCCTATGTGGCCAATATTGTCCGTGGAACTCGCTGAATATGAAAAAACATCTTTTAGAGTACATGTGTAGCAAAATATGTCGATTAGCATAAACGTAGGAGAAACACTTACTCGAAGTATTCCTGCATGCCTTCTATATTTGCGTACATGTAGAGTAAAGCAACAATCCTTTCATGTTCGGATAGCACGTAGGTCGTGTAGCTACCAACGGTGGCGCCTCTCGTTTGAAAAATAGAAAGATTGCTTAGAGGGGGTGTTTCGTCCACATTGTACTGCATCGCCGAAGTATTGATATTGTTTTCTTCCGCAAAGTAGACACTTGAAAAGTATCCTACTTCCTTAAGAGCATATGCTTCAGCGATGCACCCTTCCACCCTTGCCCTGTTGCCAACCATTGGTTTCAGATATCTTAGCGCTCTTTCAATGTGATACATCCACCCATATTGCACAGGACTGCCAACTTTAGCTTCGAATGGAAGATGGATAAGCAGATGTTGCATTGGATTGAAGAAACCCGATGGAAAAAAATTTCCATCTTACATAAAAGTATGGGTATCTCCTTCTCTAACTTATCCATCATCCCGATCTTGATTTCTTTAGCACAAAGCTGTCTATAGAAATAGCTAAGCTCGACTAAAACCTTCCACACCGCATCATCTAGATAGCCTCGGAACATAACAGGTAGGAGTCTTTCCATTATAATGTGATAATCATGACTCTTCAACCCAGTGAGGTTTCCTGTGTTAACATTTACGGCTCGTTTCTGGCTAGCTATGTAACCATCTGGGAATTTCAAAGTTTTCATCCATTTCATAACTTCTTTCTTTTCTTTCGATCGAAGACAGAAAGAAGCACGTGGCTTTCCACCACTTTCAGAGATTTCGAGAGTTGGACGGTGACAAATGTCTGCCAAATCTAGTCTAGCTTTATAATTGTCTTTCGTTTTGCCAGGCATATCCATGCCAGTGCTTATGATACTTTCGCTCATATTACGCTCCTGATGCATGACATCAATGTTGTGTATTAGAATCAACGACTTCACATATGGTAGCTCCCAAAGTCCACATATATGAGTCCAATTGTGTTCCTCTCCATAACCTACGAAATATCCAGGACGACCTTCATCAGGCACCAGTTTGTCCAACATATCAGAAATTTCTGACCTGTTAAGACGCTTCGGTGGTCCTTTAGTGACAACAGTGTTCTTTTGAAAGACATGCCTCTGGTGCCCAAATATATGACTCGAGGGAAGCCAACGTCTGTGACAATCGAAGTAAGATATTTTGCCTCCATGAGTTAGTCAAAAGCAATCCGTGTCTGAAGCACATATCGGACATGTCAGACGACCGTGAGTGCTCCATCTGGAAAACATGCCGTATGCCGGCAAATCATGGACGGACCACAAATAAGCAGCTTGAAGGTTGAATTTCTGCTTCTTGTACCTGTCGTACGCTTTGACTCCTGTCCACAAGACTTTCAATTCTTCAATCAGCGGTTTTAACATCACGTTGAGACGTGACCCGGGATGATCAGGTCCAGGTACAATGAGGCTGAGAAACATGAACTCGTTCTTCGTACAAAAAGCAGGTGGCAGGTTGTACGGAATGACAAAGACAGGCCAACATGAGTATGGCGTGGCGTTCGTACTGAACGGTGAGAATCCGTCTGTCGCTAATCCGATGCAAACATTCCTCGCATCACGAGAAAAGTTTGGATCGAAACGGTCTAGCGCCTTCCATGCATCACCATCGGACGGATGCGTCAAGAATTCTTTGTTCTCACGTTTACCTTTTTTGTGCCATCTCATGTGTCTTGCGGTTCTTTTTGAAAGAAACATCCACTTCAACCGAGGTGTCACAGGCAAGTAACGAAGCTGCTTATGTGCGACATCTGTCACCACATTATCGCCATCGTCATTAACAACTTCGACATACCTCGATTTACCACATTTCAAGCACATCTTCTCATTGGCGTGCTCTTTCCAGAATAGCATGCAGTTGTCTGGGCACACATCGATTTTCTCATACGTCATACCGAGATCAGATATCTTGATCTTTGACTGATACATATCTGGTGGCACTTTGTGAGGTTGTGGCAGGATATCGCAAATCAATTTCATGAGATCATTGTAGCAGTTGATGGAAAAAAGTACTTGGACTTAATTGCGATAAATCTGGTCA
This sequence comes from Tuctoria greenei, assembly GCA_036927565.1. Classification (NCBI taxonomy): domain Eukaryota; kingdom Viridiplantae; phylum Streptophyta; class Magnoliopsida; order Poales; family Poaceae; genus Tuctoria; species Tuctoria greenei. Next base: position 267,641,279 of record JAYESD010000002.1, on the reverse strand, counting down.
AGAAAGCAAGTACGGCCACAGCCGTGTGTTCATGCAACGGCTCTTGTGATTTCTTTAGCTCCTCGAAGAACTTCTCTGCGTCATTTGTAAGAGGATCCTCTGCTTCCAGAGCTTCTAGCATCTCATCCATCCTATCAACCTCTGTTATATCATCATCCTCATCCACTTCGGCTATGACTCGAGAATTAGTCTCGCCGTGAAAGGTCCACACTTCATAATGTGGAGTGAAACCGTTTCGACATGAAACGAAAGCTCCAATCTTCTCAAAAACTTGGTGTTCCGGCATTTTGTACATGGGCACCGCACCATATCTTCCGTTGACAACGAAAATGCTCGATCCAAAAATTGATCTAACTTGATAAACCACTCATCGGAGTGACCACCAGTTCTGCTCTTCCAGCCAGTATACCTCCAACTACGGTCTTCTCCCATGTTTGGCTCTGCAGTTTAATGCGAAAGAAATTGTCGTTAATGTATTGTTGTGTTATGTCACGGCCCTACAACCTAGGCAGATAGATCCTAAACCCACCCAAGAGTGACCGAGCGGAGCGTGCTCATGACGAGACGCATGATCCGGATTCGAACGAAATTTCGGCAGCATAACCCCGTTGTTCCCCACTGCACGCCCAAAAATGGTGCAGCAGAGAACAACAGGTTACGCCACCGAAATCTCGTCCAAATCCGGACCCGCGTCTCATCACAAGCCACGCCCTCTCGGTCACTCCAGGCTGTCAAAAAAGGGACAATTCCGAACCTGCACGTCTCACATGCCAATGGCATGTGAGAGTGCCGATCCGAAACGGGTAATACATTGCTATAGGTTATGTTGCTCATTTTCATTTTCAGGTCATTTAAGAGAGAGGAAAGAACTAGAGAAAGAGTGAGAGAAAAGTTGGTCTTAGATGACAATTCCACATCCATTTACACCGTCCACGCAATCGCTGGTCATTGACGTCCTTACCAACCCGTTCGCTTCCATGTCGCCTTGACTACTATGGTCTACACGGCACGATCACACTTATTGCGTGTCGTGCCCTTCCGGGTTGGTCCGAGCTGGCCCAAAACCCCTTTATTTATATATATTAAGTAGTCACTCAAAAACATTATCTGAATGCACTAAAGTTCAAACATACACTAAACAGAATAGAAAAAAACTATTAATTCTAAACACTCACGCAATCAAAAGAACAAGAGAAAAAATTATTAATTCTAGTAACCTACATAATAAAAATATTTACCAAAGCATGACAAAAAATTATCTAAACCTAAAAAAACAAAATCATGTAGCAACATCTAGATCACACACTTGACATAGGCTGAACTAGTAACATGGTGATGCAAATCTAAAGAAAATGTGTTACATCATTAAAAGTTTGATAAAAAACAGTGGGAACATTATACATATCAGAGCAGCTACTATACAATATGAGAAGAATGATGGTGCCATTCCTGAGCAGTGAAGTGGATCTGAGTGTGCACGGTGGGAAGGGGACCTGAGCAATGTAAAGAAAATGCATTATGTCAAGACCGATTTGATAAAAATAGCTAGAACACTCAAAGAACTGAATATAATTGGACCAGCTAGATCACCATATTATGATGCTTTTGGTTGATCCAGAAGCAAGTCCCCCGCTCGCTAAAACACAATGGTTAATAACCTAATTTTCAGCTTTAAGAGGTTACTCTAGTGCTAATTTTCAGATTTAAGAGGCGCAGTCGGATCGAGCAGAAGCAGCAGTCCTGCTAGCGACTAGTACGTGGCATCTTTATTTGTCTCTTGCTTGCTCCAAATATGTAAAAAGCTGGCCCTTAATCTTGGCATGCCGGGAATCAGTTGTTTTTGCAGCGACCTAACGAACCAATCAATAGCACTGTTAATTAATTACAAAGGTCGCCGACAAGGATGAGTGATTGATTGATTGGTGTTAAGAATTACTAGTAATCGTTACTAGTAGTATACTAGTATTATATTGCAGCGGTACAGAGGAGACGATGCCGTCGCTGTCGACCAACCGATGTGAGCTCAACCGCAGCAACGACAGGTTTCGGTGGATTCTAGACCTTGCCCATACGTGCATGTCCTCCCTTCCAAAAATAAACATAAAAGTAGTAGTAGTATTTGATCGATAAAGTTCTGAAATTGAAGAAATTCCCAACTTACATGTCGCTAACAACGATGCGGGAGTTAGCATGAATGATGGTCCCCTGGCAGTGGAGTGGCAGCAAGGGAGGAGGCTGCCGGCCAGACCAGGGAATGGAATGGAGTGGCGTCTGGCTGTAAATCAGCCATGTTCAATTCAAGCTACCGGCTACCGCACCGCACATAGGAATGATCTTGGAGTGCTGTTGCTTTCAGCGAGACGAGGTGGCTTCCCTGTTTGGGTTTGGGGAATGAACACGGAGACATTGCTCTCCCTCCCTTGCCATTAAGCCAGCCAGCAAGCAAGCACAGAACCACCGGCGCTTGCAATTGCAAGCTCTTTAACCTCTGGCACGTGCAGTGTCGGGGCCTCCGTCTTGAGTACGTACACTAATAAGATCAGATCCGCTCCAATTTAACTCAATATCAAGCCTACGTATCCATCGAATAGTATCTATCGCAACCGCGGCAGAATCATGTGTATAGGTTGGGGCTGTGGATTGATCTTTCTGATCAACTGCCAGCCACAAAGACGTGCAAATGCAACCAACATCCTATGAACATGTTACTGTTAAGGATTCAAATCAAGCTTGAGCATAATTTCTAGATGGTCCAATAAACAAGCATACACAATCAAATCAACTAATAGAAGCTAATTACCATTTAACAAAAAAAACCGAGCTCACCTCGGAGGCGTCGGGGCTGGGGGCCGCGCGAGCAGCGGGGGCGCGGCGGTCCGGGGCGCGGCGATCCGGGGCCAGCGAGGCCAGGGGCGCAGTGAGCCGAGGCCAGGGGCGGCGGCAGCAGGGCGGCGACGGCGGGGCAGCGAGGCCGTGGGCACGGCGGGCCAGGGCGGCGAGCAGGGTCGGCGGCGGGGCGGTGATGGCGGGCCGGTGGCGGGGCGCGGCAGGGCGGCGGGCAGGCAGCGGGGCGCGAGGGCGGCGGGCAGAGTGTTGAGTGGTCATGAATGAACCGCCGGGTTAGGATAAAAGCCCTTATTTTCGACGGCCTAGTAAATTGCGACAGCCCCACCATAAGGCCGTCGCAATTAATGTTACTTGCGATGGCCTTTTCAGCAGCCGTCGCAAATAAACATTTATTTGCGATGGCTACATTAGTTGCGACGGTCCTAGGGTTTGCCGTCGCAAATAAGTTGTTATTTGCGACGGCTCTGTGGTCGGCTGTCGCAAATAAGGTCTTATTTGCGACGGCCACGTTATTTGCGATGGCCAAAGGCGGGCCGTCGCAATTTAATCTATTTGCGACGGCTGGCCGTCGCAAATAAAACCAGTCGTCGCAAATGATCGTTTTTCTGTAGTGTTCACTCAGCTTGGTGATGAGTTTGAGCCTCTTCGTGCTCAGTTACTACCTCATCACCCTTGTCTTGTGGATGCTCTAGCCACTGTTCATAATGAGGAGACACGTTTTCATGCTGCTGCCTTATTGCTGACCTCTTTAGCTTTGGTTGCTCGTTCTTCGACCTCTCGACACACTGCTTATGTTTAGGCTTGTCGTTCTTCACATGATGCTATTGGTGCTATTACTAGAGGATCTCAAGGGAGTTCTGCTACTACGGATGCCCAATTACTCGAGCTCCATCGTCGACTTTGAGCCTGTACATCATCAGGAGCTGCTAGTTTTGTGACTCGACCTTCTGCACCTTCAAGTTCCGCTGCTGCATCACAGTCTTCCTCTGAGGGACCACCTTTTACTTCTCGTTCAGATACTCGTCCATAGATTCTTGATTATGGAGCTTCGTTTCATATGACTCCTTATTCCACTGGTTTATCTTCTTTGAGTCCTTCCTCTCGTTCTCTTACTGTTCATACTGCCGATGGTTCTCCTCTTTTAGTTGTTGGACAGGACACCTTTTTATCTTACTCTTTTGATGTACCTGATGTTTCCTACATTTCCAACCTGACCATGTAGCTTATGTCTGCTGGGCAATTCATTAATCATGACTATCAGGTGATTCTTGATCCGGATTCTTGTTATGTCCAGGATCGTCGTATCGGTCGGCTGGTTGGCACTAGACCTCGTTGTCGTGACTCCCAGCGCCTCCGGGTGCTTGACTAGCTTCGACTTCCTTCCATTGTGCTTGCTAGTCTTATTAGCTCTGCTTTTGCTGCTCCGTCCACCTTGTCTTTTGCTCAGTGGCATTATCGTATAGGACATCTTTGTGGCTCAAGCCTATCTGCCTTAGTTCCTCATGGTGTCTTAGGATCGATTTCACATTCTTAGTCCTTAGATCAATGTCAGGGCTGTCAATTAGGGAAGCATATTCAGCTTCCCTATCCTTCTAGTCAGTTTGTGTGTGAGCACCATTCTAATTTTGTTCATTCGGATGTACGGGGTTCAGCTCCTTTTGTTTCCAAAGGAGGACACCGATATTACATCATTTTTATAGATGGTTTTTCTCGCCACACATGGATTTACTTTATGAAACATAGTAGGGAGGCCTTGCCTATCTATAAAACTTTTTCATCTATGATCTGAACTCATTTTGGCATGTCTATTTGTGTTTTTCGTGTTGATTCTGCTGGTGAGTACCTTTCTTATGCTCTTTGTCAGGTTCTTTCTGAGCAACGCACTCTTGCTCAGTTTTCTTGTCCTGACGCTCATGCACAGAATGGTGTGGCACAACACAAGCATCGATATCTCCTTAAGACTGCTCGTACTCTTTTGCTTGCTTCCTCTGTTCCCCTTCACTTTTGGGTCAAGGCTATTTCTACTGCCACTTACCTGATTAACATTCAACCTTCGTCTGCTCTTTAGGGTGAGGTTTCTTTTCAGCATCTTACTAGCAAGACGTCTAACTTTACCAGCCTTTGTCTTTTTGGTTGTTTGTGCTATGTGTTGCTCGCACCTCGTGGCGCACTAAGCTCACTGCTCAGTCGGTCGAGTGTGTTTTTCTTGGATAGTGCTGAGCATAAGGGGTATCATTGTTGGGATCCTATTGGTCGGCAGATGAGGATCTCATGGGATGTTGTATTTGGTGAGATGCATAGTTTCTATCCTCGTCCTTCTATTCACTTGCTTCATATCTTGCGTTATCTTCGTGGTACTATCTTTAGATGCTTGTTCTTTCAGCACTCTAGCTCATTACATCTCACAGCATACTCTAATGCTACTTGGGCTAGTGATCCCTCTGATCGTCAACCTCTTTCTGCCTATTATGTTTTTCATGGTGGTTCCCTCAGGGCTTGAAATACTAAGAAGCAGGTAGCAGTTTCTCGTTCGAGTGCAGAGGCTGAGTTGCGTGCTATGGCTCTTCTGAGTGCAGAGGTGACTTGGCTGCGATGGTTGCTTGAGGACTTTGGTGTTTCTGTTGGTATGTCGACTCCTCTTTTGCCTGACAGTACAGGTTCTATCAGTATTGCTCGTGATCCGGGCAAGCATGAGCTTACCAAGCATATTGGTGTTGATGCTTCTTATACACGAGCACAGGTACATAATGGTGTTATTGATCTTCAGTATGTGCCTTAAGAGTTTTAGTGGGCTAATTTTTTCATGAAGGCACAGATCCGGGCTCAACATAGGTTTTTCTCTCCAAACCCAGTGTTCGTGACGCACCTTGAGTTTGAGGGGGTGTTAGAGATATAGGAGATTTATACTTGCCTTTTACATTTTCTCTCCTGCGTGAGAGGTTTTCTATATATGTGTCCTCTCCTCTAACTCTATATATTGGTGCCTATGACCCTCATAATACAATAAGTACTATTCATAACAATTGCAAGAGCACGTCCGGGCAGGTATTTTTCCTCATTGAAAATATTGTCACTTTTACTTCACAAAAGCAGAAGATCGTGGCAATCAGATCTTGTGAAATAGAGTACGTTGCAGCTGCTGCAGCAATTTGCTTAGTCGTATTCTCAGATAAATTCAGGGACATGAACTGGCTAAATTCAAGCTCCTGGTGAACAACAAATCTGCAATTGACTTGGCGAAAAATAAAGTTCATCATGACCGCAGCAAGCAAATTTACGTCGCGTTCCATTTCATCAGAGAAAGCATGGAAGATGGACAGGTGGACGTCATGCATGTGTGACACACATGATCAGGTGGGAGATGTGCTGACAAAGGCTCTTGGACATCTGCGTTTCATCTTGTTGCGCCAGAAGCTCGAAGCCGTGAAGGACCACGAGCTTAAGGGGGGTTATTAGCGTACTAAACTCATAGTCAGTTTTATCATTTTGAATAATTCTGCATTATGACAGGGTCATCAGTATGTTGTAATGCATGAGTTAGTGTGCGTGTTAAGTGCATATTATAGCGTCCAAAACCCGATCAATTACGTCGGCATGTAAATTACTTTGGCCAACGTAATGTTGTGAGTCACTGTAATGTGAATATTAGTGTGTATTAGTGTGCATTGAAGTCCTGTCCAATAAATACAATAAGAAACTCAGGAATTTAGTGAGTTTTGCAGCAGGACCAACAGTATGCTTGCTCCATTATTTGTGGCGCACACACTCCTAGCGTGCAGGTTCCTGAGCCACATTGAGCTGTAGCGTGGATCACGGGCAACAACAAAAACTGTGGTCGCTCTACACAGTGCTTATGTTTCTGGGGCATTGGGGACAAACAAATGAACTGGTAGGCCACGAAATGAGAGAAGCTCGGACGATCAGTGAACATCACACGCTATGAAATGGAAATAAAATGGCGCCCATAACCCGGCTAGAATTCTAGAACATGATCGAGAAGCAAACTCCTCTAGAGAACCTAGCTTCCCTGCTCAAGGTAATCCTTAATCCATTGTCAAAACAGGCATGCATTTGCGATCCTTGTCACCGAGTTAAGTGGATGACACATAACATCATTGATCTATGACATTTCTTGCAATGATCTTCCTGAGTTGATTTACGACATTGACTTATAACAATGGCGGTAGTGACAATGGTGACCAAGAGCAAGGAGAGCTAGTCTCTGCAGCTCCTGAAGCTCATGCTCGCCGGGAACTCACAAGGCAGCAGCACCTGATGCGCTTAGGAAGGTGGTGAGGGTCAAGATCGCCAACCCTCTAGCCCACTTCATGAAGCATGCAGCAGCTGAGAGGGACGACAGGATAGGTTTAGTATGTGTGTGTTAGACACATTCTGAAAACCAGACATAGTAGGTTGAATGTGTCTATGTCCTGTTCTGAAAACCAAAAGGAAAATGTATTTGTGTAAGAAAAATATTGAAGTTTTTAATCGCTAGCCCCCACTCTATCAAACCACTATATATACTTTTTACAGCACTAGAACACCTGAACAACATGTGTTAGTCTGACACTTGGACCTAATTATTTAAGGAGGTGGTGGCAGCAATGACAGAGCAACAAAAGGAGAAGAAGGGCAGCAAGAGGCAGCAGCAGCTTGGCAAACTTAGGAAGGTGGTGAGGGTTAAGATCGCCAATCCACACCTACGTTGCCTGGTCAGTGGCGCCATCACTGGTGCCGTGTCTAGGACCTTTGTGGCGCCGCTGGAGTCGTGTCTAGGACCTTCGCCGCTGGAAATGATCCAGACACACCTCATGGTCAGCAGCAGCAGCACCGGCTCCAGGGCCCGCTTGTTCATATGGATCATGAGGCTTGAGGGTGGACTGGCCTGTTCCTTTCTATATCCTCCATGTGCGAGCAAGGCCATTGAGGCAGAATACCTTACACTTCACTTTCTTGAGAGAGATTCAGTGATGGTTGCTTAGCATCAGTGACACACTCACTTACTTTGATGTGTATTTGCATGCATGGTGGCGCCTATTCATTGCGGATAAAGTGTCATCCAGCCAGGTCAAAACAAACTTGGCAGGAAGTCCCACATGAGGACCACTACATAAGGTGACACCTACCCTATTAATATGCCCCCCGGTAGCCTCGTCCAGCGTCAAGCATTCAAAGGCTGCAAGGGGTGATAGGGCATGTTGAGTGTGTGTGTGTCTAGGGAACATTATAAAAATCATATAGGGTAGATTAATCGTGTGTGTTTCACATTCTTAAAACAAAAAAAGTCAATGAGTAAGTTGTGTGTGTGCGCGCATGCACGTCTTTGTCATATCCTAAAAATTAGACCGGGTAGGTTGAGTGTGTGTCTATGTCACATTCTGAGAAAAAAAAGGTAAGTCTATGCGTGCCTCCCTCTCTGACACCAGCATAACTGCTGTTTTTAATAACACCCCTGGAACACGTGAGCAACATACCTTCGTGTCATGCTACGGCCTATTATTTCAGATGATATGTCATCAAGTGATACCAAAATGACATCAATAAGAAACACCAAAAATAAGGTGACAACATATTTTCAAAACAGCAATTCAAGAAGGCGCCTACCCATTAACCACGTGTTCCCCGCACCGTCATCACGCGGAGAGTGAAGCAGCAGCAGCACCCCTCTGGACCACACCGGTGAATAGTAGTAGCCTAGAAGGGTCTCAAGAGCGGTGAAAGTCCTAGCGTGTAGGAAATGTGACCCTCGAGATGCGCCAGATACTAATGGACGCCCTTGGTCTTTTCCTCTCGGATGGTGCTTAAGACTATCTGCACTCGTGGTACTCTAAATTCATACTCTAAAAATTGTTCCTACACATTTACAACACCATTTAAAATATTTCATTCTCTATTTTATTGTTTCCCGCACTCATCACACTCTAAATCCATACTCCATATTAACTATCTCATATCTTATACAACCACATGGCACTTCACTTCGGTTCTTTCCCATTTTTATTTCCTACTTCTTTTCTCCAGCCTACATGTCATGCCAGCTGACTGCAATCACAGTTTACCACAGGTCTTTCGCACATAATATTCAGCCGACGTTTGTAACATGCAGAAAGCTAGCGCACCACGTAAGATATACCAGTGCAACTCTTAACACCGTGTGCCAGCTTACGGATGCAGTGAAGGAGAACAGGATGAGGAGGCAGTGGAAAGGAAACAGTAGAAGAAGAGGTAATACTAGAACAGCTTTTGTGGGAGGTAATACCAGAATAGATTTTGCAAAGAGGACTCGCTCCTCTCCGTTCGACCCCTCCTCCCGGTCCAGGAGTTCAAAGCATCCTCTACGAGCAGTTGTTGTTCTGCTAAATATGAATTAAGAAAAAATTGATCAGTTTTATGGCAATACCATGATTCTCCCTAACCTGAAAAAACCTTGGTCATTTTCCCCTAAAATTGGCAAACACTAATCCCTGTGTTAAATCCCGTAAATCTAATGTCTTGATCTGAATCAAATAAGTTAACATGAATGATTTGGAATAAGAAATCTTACATGGAATGGCAAGATTTGCCTGCCCCGTAGCCTTCCCCATCGGGTTGCCTCGGGCCCGCATGCCCAGTTGTGTATGGTCCCGCCGTCGTGGCCTCATGATGCCGCATCGCCGCACCGCACGCGCCAGCCATGGTGGCCAGCTTGCTCACCGTCGGCTGCTCTCCCGTGCCGCACACTTTCCCCACGGCACCACGCATTCGCTAGCCGCCGCCTATGCTGAGGAAAATTTTGGGTGGGGAAGAATGAAGTTAGGGTTGAGTTAATTGTTTCTATTTTGAGGCTCGCGTCAGGGCTACATCAAGTTTTGGGCTGCTGGCAATTTTGGGCGGTGCAGGGATTATGGGCCGGTTTCTGTTTTTTTGGACCAGTCTTATGTTTGGACCTGATTATGATATGCTCCAGACAATATGGGCTGTGATTTTTGGGCCAAATTAATGAATATTACAAGGATTTACTGTTCAGTGCTTTTTAGTTTCGCTAATACTTTTTTATCAAGAGCTGTACTGTTAATTCCTTGATATATTATGTTTTTATTTTCTACGCATATTATGATTCATTCCCTAAATAATATTGACTTAAATGAGATATTTATTTAGAGATTCTGTTATAGAGGCTTCAACACTTGTAGTCCAGTGCACAGTAAAGAATGTACCTTCGGTGTGCTGTCTCACTTGTGCTTCATCCCAGTTTTAGTGAGTTTTCGCATCAGACCTTACGTCTGCTGATATTATAACCTCCTTGTAAGCCTTGGAATTCACTTCATACCCAAAGAATACACATCTGACAGCTCTGTCAGACAGTTTTGTTACTCCGGGTCCAAAGTTCTTCAGATGTGCAGTGCAACCAAAAGTCCTGGGGTGTTTCACATAAGGTTTTCAACCAGAAAAAACTTGATAGGGTGTTTTACCATGTATGCTTCTGAAAGGAGATCAGTCCAGTACATACACTGCAACTTTACCAGATTTTCCAAGTAGCAGGCAGGCACCTTCATCTCTTTCAACATTCACCTTTCCATTTCAACCACAAACTGATTTCTTCACTCCATAACCCCATTTTGCTGAGGAGTATAATAGGGTGTTGTTGTGAAGTGCCTGATTCCCGGTTCACCAAGGTATGCAGAGAACTCATTTAAATTGAATTCTCCACCTCTGTCAGTTCTAAGTGCTTTCAGCCTTCTTCCGCTCTCAGTTTCAGTTTGAGCCTTGATCAAGAACTTGTGAGCTTCATCCTTGGTTTCCAACTACTCAACCCACATAAACCTACTGATATCATCCATGATCAGCCATAAATACCTCTTCCCCCTGGAGTAGGAGGATCAATGTGCCCACACAAATCTGAATGAAATAGGCCCATGACATTTTGTGCTCAGTATTCAGTTGACTGAGTGAATGGTTTTTTTTGTGGAGTTTTCCAGATGCACAACTATCACAGACTTGCTCTGGTTGATCAATAACTGGAATCCCCTCTGCCATTCTTTTCATGACAAGATCTCTTAAGGCCTTGAAACTTAGATGACCATATCTCGCATGCCATATCCAGCTTCTGTCAGTCACCTTTGTCATTAAGCACACAGGATGAGTGACTGTGAACCTTACAATGAACAACCTGTTCTCATTACGAGGAGCTTTGATCAAAAGTGAGCCATCAGTGCCTATGATACATAAGTTATCGTTCTCAATGACCACTTTGCATCCCCACTTAGCCATCTGTCCCAGGCTTTATATATTGGTTCTCAGCTTGGGTATATAGTAAACACCAGAGAAAACTCCATGCATCTGTTGCTGTCTCTGGAACAAACCAGACTTCCCCTTTGACTGTTTTATCCAGAGAAGACAATACAGATTGAGCACCTGTCATATGATTACTGGCACCTGAGTCCAAGTACCAAGTACTAACAGTGCTTCCTTATGAAAATGCACTATCACTACAGGAAACACGAAAATAGACGACGGCTAAAGTTATAGACGACGGTGCCGTCGTCTTTAAATTTATAGACGACGGCTAAATGTCACCGTCGTCAATAAAGACTTAATAGACGACGGTTAGTATTAACCGTCATCTATTAGCCGTAATAGACGACGGTTCAAGGATACCGTCGTCTATTACAGTGCGAACAGGGCCCACCCGAGTCGTAACGGACGACGGTGGTCCTAGCCGTCGTCAATTAATACTTTATAGACGACGGTTTTAGGTCACCGTCGTCTATTATAAGTAATGGGCCAGAACCTAGGTCGGCCCAAGTCTTTGTAGACGACGGTTTCTCCACACCGTCGTCTATTGGGAGGTTTATACGCCGCGCGGCGCCCTCATTTGGCCCGTGCCCCGCCGCCCTGCGCCGTGCTCCGCCGCGCCGCGCTCCGCCGCCCTGCGCCTCCGCACCACGCCGCGCCCCCCGCCCGCCGCGCCGCGCTCCTCCTCCCGCCCCCCGCGCCGCCGCGCCGCTCCTCCTCCTCCCGCAGCCCCGCGCCGCCCTCTCCGTGTCGTGCACCGCCGTCGCCCCCGCGCTGGGCGCGTCGCCGCGCCGCCGTCGCCGCCGGTCTGCGCGCCGCCGTGCCTCCGGGAGGCGCGCCGTCGTCTCCCCCCGCGCCTCACGCGCCGCCGTCGCCCCCGCGGCTCCTCCCCCGTCGGCACCGAGCTCCACCTCCGAGTATCCCCACTTCTCTCCTCTTACCAATTGATTGAAGTCATTTAATTGATTCAAATGTTTGATTCATGTGATTTAATTGATTCAAATTGTAGTTTCAAATGCTAGCTAGATGCTACATATACGGTACCGCGTATATACGGTGATTTAATGGATCATTTGTCCATTGATTTAGCAGTTTGGGTTAGTTAATTATAGATATACTACATGCAGCAAGGTTTAATTGTCACTTACTGTTGATAATTGTCCATTCAATAAAATAATTCTTTTTCGTGGAAAGCTTTTGATATCTTGTCAATGTAGTAGATCGTGGTTCTGCTTCTCGTCATTTTTGTTTACACAACTGCATTCTTTGCCCAGTACAGTATACGGTACCGCGTTCTGAATGCCCGTACGTTGGTTGTTTCACACGATTAGATTTGCACGATTGACGTCTTTCAGGAAGAGGAATCGCATACTTGGATTCCAAAGTACTGTAGCATCGTGCGGAATCGCTTGGCTTAGACGGCTCCATGCAACCGCATCTCACGCTGCTATATCTTCACGTGGCATCGTGCACGCCATGCACGGGCGTGGGCGTGACCGATTCTCGCGCTACCATCGCTGACTCATTCAGAGTCCAGAGAGAAGACCTAGCATGGATCTAAAGATGAAATGGGCACACACTGGGCCTAGATTGGTTAAGATGCGGCCCAAACTAACGCCGCCGCGGGCCACTTCTCCCAGGCCACTCTAGAATCTTCCGGGGCAACGTGGTCTTCTGTATCCGACCGTTCATCACGGCCCGCGGGAGCTAGGGTTTCATCCGCGGGCACTCGTGGCTTCCTATATAAACCAGGACTCCTCGACGATGTCTCAACTCCATTTGCGGCTGCGCTTCTAGCTCCTCGCATCTCCTCGTCTTTATGGATTTCGTTTTGATCTCTACGTGTTTCTAGTGCTTCGTTTTTGTTGTCGTAGATCTGGTGTTGTTCTGACGTGATGACCCTTTCCCCAAATAAATATTATTGTTTCAGGCTGGCCTGGCCCGACCCGACACGGCACGACATGCAATAAATGCGTTCGTGCCGTATAGACTGTTGTAGTGATAAGTTATTCATAAAGGTGGCACAGAAGCGAACGGGTTGGTGATGACGTCAATGACCCGCGATTGCGTGGATGGTGGAGCTGGACCTGCGATTAACTTTCCTCTCACTCTTTCTCTCGTTCTTTCCTCTCTCTTAAATTACTTGAAATTGAAAATGAGCAACGTAACCTATAGCAATGTGTTACCCGTTTCGGATCGTCACGTCTCACATGCCATTGGCATGTGAGACGTGGAGGTTCGGAATTGTCCCTTTTTGGACAGCCTGAGAGTGACCGAGGGGGCGTGGCTTGTGACGAGTCGCGGGTCCGGATTTGGACGAGATTTCGACGGCATAACCCTGTTGTTCTCTGCTGCACCATTTCTGGGCGTGCAGTGGAGAACAGCGGGGTTATGCTGCCGAAATTTCGTTCGAATCCGGATCACGCGTCTCGTCATGAGCACGCTCCGCTCGGTCACTCTTGGGTGGGTTTAGGATCTATCTGCCTAGGTTGTAGGGCCGTGACATAACGTAACAATGAAACTAATAAGTATTTATCTGTTTCAAAAGGTGTACTCTGAAAAATGGCTGAAGACCGCAGTTGGATGTATACTGGTTGGAAAAAGGATGGTAGACACTCAGAAGATTGGTTCACCAAGACAAATGGTTTCATAGAACGAGCTTTCTCGTTGTCAAACAACAGTAAGGTGCGGTGCCCATGTATGAAATGTCAGAATGCGAAGTGTTTTGACAAAGTGACGTTGACGTTTCACTTGTGTCGAAATGGTTTCATGCAACGTTATGAGGTGTGGACTTTTCACGGTGAGACACCTTCACAAGTCGTAGAAGATCTAGATGTGGATGACAACACAGGGGTCGATAGGATGGATGAGATGCTTGAGGCCATAAATCCTGAATTGACAGAGGATCCTCCTACAACAGAGGCTGAAGCATTTTACATGCTTCTCAAAGCTTCAGAAGAGCCGTTGCATGCAAACACAACAATGACAGTCCTCACTTTCATGACTAGATTTATGGCAATTAAATCTAAGTATTTCTTTTCTAACAACTGCTACAACGAACTCATCAACTTGATCAGCGATGCCTTTCCACATCCCCATAAACTGCCTAAAGATATGTATCAGTCTAAGAAATTGATTTCTGGTCTTGGAATGAAATATGAGAAGATTGATATGTGTCCCGACAACTGCATGCTTTTCTGGAAGGAGCATGCCAACGAGAACAAGTGCTTAAAATGTGATAAAGCGAGATTTGTTGAAGTTGTTAATGAGGACGGTGCAAAAGTAATGACTGAAGTCGCACAGAAGCAGCTTCGCTACTTGCCAGTCACACCCAGACTGAAGCGTTTGTTTCTCTCCAAGAAAACAGCTAGACACATGAGGTGGCACAAAGAAGGTGTACGTGAGAACAATGCAATGATGGTGCACCCGTCTGACGGTGAGGCATGGAAGGCGCTTGACCGCTTCGATCCAGATTTCGCCAAGGATGCGAGAAATATTCGCATCGGGTTGGCGACAGATGGCTTCTCACCGTTCAGTACAAACGCCACACCGTACTCTTGTTGGCCTGTGTTCGTTATTCCGTACAACTTGCCACCATCTCTTTGTATGAAGTATGAGTTCATGTTCCTCAGCCTTATTGTACCAGGACCGGATCATCCTGGTTCACGACTGAACGTGATGTTGCAGCCGTTAATTGAGGAGTTGAAAATGTTATGGACAGGTATCGAAGCGTATGACTCTTACAAAAAACAGAAATTCAACCTTCGAGCCGCTTACTTATGGTCTGTTCATGATTTCCCCGCTTACGGCATGTTTTCTGGTTGGAGCACTCATGGTCGCTTGACATGTCCGATATGTGCTTCGGACACGGAATGTTTTCGTCTAAGTCATGGTGGCAAAATATGCTACTTTGATTGTCATAGACGATGGTTACCGCCAAATCACGTGTTCAGGCAACAAAAAAATGCCTTCAGGAAGGATACCGTTGTAAAAAAGGGACCACCGCGCCGTCTCAACGGTTCGGAGATTGCGGAAGGGTTGAACAAGCTAGTGCAAGATGAAGCTCGTCCTGGATACTTTGTTGGTTACGGAGAAGAGCATAATTGGACTCACATATGTGCACTATGGGAGCTACCGTATGTGAAGTCCTTAATTCTAATGCATAACATTGATGTCATGCACCAAGAACGTAACATGGGCGAATGCATCATAAGCACTTGTTTAGATATGACGGGTAAAACAAAAGACAATATAAAAGCTCGAAAGGATTTGGCAGAGATTTGTAACCGTCCAACTCTTGAGCTCTCCGAAGCTGGTGGCAAACCACGTGCTTCGTTCTGTCTTCGACCAAAAGAAAAGAAAGAAGTCTTCAGGTGGTTGAAAAAGTTGAAATTCCCAGACGGTTATGCTGCTAGTTTGAGAAGAGCCGTGA
The DNA here is from genome assembly GCA_036927565.1 of Tuctoria greenei. NCBI lineage: Eukaryota > Viridiplantae > Streptophyta > Magnoliopsida > Poales > Poaceae > Tuctoria > Tuctoria greenei. The sequence continues at coordinate 267,625,726 of JAYESD010000002.1, read as the reverse complement.
ATGTTAAGACTGGAAATCTTACCGGGTTGAAGAGTCATGATTATCACATAATCATGGAAAGACTTCTGCCGGTTATGTTTCGTGGGTACCTTGATGATGCAGTTTGGAAGGTATTAGCCGAACTCAGCTATTTTTATAGACAACTTTGTGCTAAAGAAATCTCAAAGGAGATGATGGAGAAGTTGGAAAGAGAGATACCAGTGCTTTTATGTAAGATGGAAAAAGTTTTCCCTCCAGGTTTCTTCAACCCAATGCAACACCTTCTAATCCATCTTCCGTATGAAGCTAAAGTTGGTGGTCCTGTTCAGTATCGATGGATGTACCATATTGAAAGAGCACTTAGATGTCTGAAACCAATGGTTCGCAATAGGGCAAGGGTTGAAGGTTGTATCGCTGAAGCATTTACACTTCAAGAAGTAGGATACTTTTCAAGTGTCTATTTCGCAGAACATAACAACATTAATGCTTCCACGTTGCGGTACAATATGGATGAACAATCTCCTTGTAGCGACCTTAACATTTTTCAAACAAGAGGCACCACTGTTGGTTCAAGCACGAGCTACGATGCTTCAACAGATCAAAAGACAGCTGCTTTGCTCTACATGTACGCTAACATAGACGGGATGGACAAATATTTTCAGTAAGTGTTTGTTCGATGTCTATACTAATTAACGTGTACACATATGTGCTAATCATCATATTTTTTTCTTATTTAGTGAGTTTGATCAACAAAATTGGAAATCTAGGCAGCAACCTACAAGCAAGCAAGTACAATCTATGCGTCATTATGGAGTAAATGGAGGGCCTAACTTCCAAACTTGGTTCCGAAATCATGTAATGTTCTCTTATCTTGTTTATCTTAGTAATTATGTGATATGTTGTAACTGAAAATAAACTTCATATGTTGGACAGTGCACAAAACAAGCTGATGTCCATGAAGATTTGCGCCAACTGTCATACGGATCAATCAAAGTTAAAAGCTTTGGTCGATACGATGTCAATGGGTTCCGATTCCGATCAGCTGAATTTGAAGCTCTTCGTCCTCTAAGGGCAACTTCTAATACTGGAGTTGTGACTAGGGCCGTTGATGCCGAAGGACGTGAAACCAATTATTATGGGATTATTAAAAAAATCCTTGAATTCAGTTTTGCCGGGAATAAAGTCCTTAAAGTAGTCTTCTTTGACTGTGATTGGTTCGATCATAACAATGGAATTCGAGAAAATCAATTTGGCATGGTAGAAGTCAAACACAAGGAACGACTTCGAGGGTTCGACACATTCGTACTAGCACACCAAGTCGAGCAAGTGTATTATCTACATTATCCATGTGAAAAGCTTAAAGCTTGGTGGGTTGTACACAAAGTGAATCCTCGTGAGCGGTTATATACACCAGATAATTCTGGGTACGTTGATGAGGTTGATGTTGTTTACCAAGAAGAAGAGTTGCCGAACTCTTTTGTCGTCGAGCCTGGTTTAGGACTCGATGACTTAGTTGGAGATGCAGAAGATGTAGAGACTCGTGAGATGCGAAAACGAAAACGTCAAACAACAACAACGACACAGGATCGATGGTCCGGTTTAAGAAGTAGAGTACATGATCGTGACATTGATGAATTTTGAAAATTGAGTACAAGTAACGTATCAATCATCTCTTCTTTTCTTTTCTATATTTTTTCTTGAAGTTCATTAGCAAATTGTACTTTCAACAGGATGTCGTCGAGTAGCAGACGACGGGAGTCACGAGCACGAGGCTTACTGCCCCCGAGGGCGGACAGAGACTCTGTCTTCTCGGGCAGTCAGTCTAGCGGGAGTAGACGGACTCAGTTGAGGTCCTCTTTACCAGAGCCGTCACAGTGTTCGCCGCAGGTAAATGATATCTAATTACAAAAATTATACAAGTAATTCTTTATTAATAATACAAATCTTTAAAACTGTTAGGATGACTCTACGTTTGAGGACTCCGAGGCTACGGGTTCCTTGGAGGCACCTTTGGAGCCTACTTCTGAGGCTCCTTTGGAGCCTACTTCTGAGGCTCCTTTGGAGCCTACTTCAGAGGCTCCTTTTGAGCCTGCTGCGGAGGCGGGTTCGGAGGTTCCACAGCCACGACGTAGGAAGACGCACTACGTGGCTCCTCCTCCGGCTCCTGCAAATCCAGATGATCGGATTGTTATTCGTCCGGTTGGTGACAGGTAAGTAAATTTGTAACGAGTCAATATAGATATTCTTAGACTTAACTATATGTATTAATTGAGAATCATGTACCAGGTCTTGGTATGACTGTTCCTTCACGGGTCAGGGACACCACCAGCAGGTAAACGGTGTCCTTGGTCGTCTTGTCCGTTTGCACTACCCCGGTGTAGTGAACGGAGCTGCCGCTACTTCTTGGGACGATTATGCTACGGCCCAGGACGTTGCCTACGGCAACCACCAGGAGGCTGTCTGGCACGACTTCATGGTAAGAATTAAGAATATTTGTATAGTAATAATCAATCTATTATGGGTTATATACATTTACTTGTATGTTTCTTCTTCAGGCACGCTACCGTTTGGAGGACGAGGCGTCACAGTTGGATCAGGCACGTCTCGTCTTCCATAACGTCTCAAGGAAGTGCGTGACGCAGTCACTCTCGACTGCTCGGATTCAAGCTACGAAGTCGTACTTCAAGCTGCATCCGGACGAGGGTGAGCCGGGGCAGTTCAGGGACGTGGCGGACAAGTACCTCACTGAGGCGCAATACTTAGAGGTACTGTATTTATTTTTACTTTGCTTTATTATCCGATTGTGATCAATGTTTTCATTCAGGTCAGCGTAGCGTGGCTGGACACTCGTCCGGACGCGTACCGTGCTTTGTGTGCCCGTTGGGCGAGCCAGGGCTTCCAGGACGTCTCTAAAACCCGTCGCGAGTGTAGAGGGACGGACGGGAAACACCATTTGGGTGGGGACGGCTTCGTACGTCTTGCTAAACGGATGGTAAGTGTGATTCAAATTCTATTTAAGTGATTTTATAATACATCATTGTTCTAACATGTAACGATAGGAGCGTGAGACCGGTCGGGAGCCAGCACCTATGGAGGTGTGGGTGAGGGGTCATTTGGGAAGTGACCCGTCGCAGCCTGACCAGCTGTCTTCCCAGAAGTCGACTCAGCATGTGGTGAGTTATTTTGTAATGTTAATTGAATTGTCTTTAATTATTAATGATATTGAGATTATGTTCCTCTATTTGCAGGCAAAGTACCGAGAGGAGGTGCAAAAGCTTCGAGGCGAGGGTTATGATTGGTTGGGCGCTCCTGTCGTCCTCGAAGCCGTTTATGGAAGCGGTGGCGGTAAACCTCACGGACGGTAAGTTTTGTTGTTTTCAGTTTACTATCATGAAGTTTGAGATATAAGATACTGATAATCTTACTCCGTCGTGCAGGTTAGGCGTCCTCGATGGAGCGGTTGACTCGAGGCAGGCGCGAGCTTGCTCGAGAGCCTCTTCATCGCAGTATGCCGGCTCCAGCAGCAGCCACACAAGTCGAGATCTGGAGCTTCAGAGCGTTCGTGAGGAGCTCCAGAGGACGCAAGAAGCACTCAGGAGTAGGGACGAGGCGCTTCGGACTAGAGACGAGATGCAGGCTGCGGCACTTCGGGCTAGAGACGAGTATCAAACCTCGTTCATGCTACAGTGGCAAGCTGCCATGCAGGTATGTTTTGATAATTGTACATAACATTTTTAATATATAAATGACTTGTATAATGATTTCCTTTGTATTTGCAGGCTATAGCAGCAGGACAGCCTGCTGCCTTTCCGCAGTGGGCGCCGCCACCGATGGAGATGCCACCTATGCCGACGACGGGAGCAGAGGTACAAAAAGTCCTTAAGTTAGTTAAGTTTGTTCAAATTTAGTAAAATATGCATTTTTGTACTCAACTTGCACTTGACAGGGATCGAGGACGCAGGCTCAAACTCCGTCGCCCCAAACTCCTGCTTTTGGACAAGGGCGGGAGGACGACTTTCTGAACTCCGATGGCAGCGGACGGGGTAGCGGCGGCGGCTCTTGAAATGATGGTAAGTAGTGGTTCTTCGCCTTTTCTTGAGTGTAGATGTAGCTTTAGATTTTTGTGCTTCAATACATGAGTCGAATGATGCCATAGAATTCAACTTTGTTCTTGAGTTTGCTAGACTTGATAGTCTTTTACTTATCTTCTTTACATTTTGGGATGTTAGATATATGCATTTGTTAGGTAGTCTTTTACTTGGTCACACATCTTATTTATGTTTGCAAGATCCTTGAACTTTGACTCTATTACTCTCTTTGCCTCCATTAGCTCACCCTGATATAAGATGTTTTTCTTTGAATGTTGTTTTGCAAGGAAAGAAGGCAAAGTTCGGTCGGCGGCTACGAGGTTTCGAGAGTGTTTCTTGTGTATGCTTATGTAAACTTTGATGATTGTGGCTCCCGGACTCGTGAAGAGTTTATGTGTAGAGTTTATGTGCTTTTGTGTGTATTTCTGTCTTGCTGATCTGTATATTTGTATCCTGCTGCCTGTGTGATCTGGCCATCGAGCCAGTGTACTATTTTTAATTTTTTAAAAAAAATTAGAAATCTAATAGACGACGGTTTTGCTGTACCGTCGTCTATTAGGACACTTATAGACGACGGTTTCTGTGAGGCCGTCGTCTACAAGTTCATCAATAGACGACGGTTCCCGCGGCACCGTCGTCTATTGGTTCAACAATAGACGACGGTTTCAACAGACCGTCGTCTATAACCTCCACCAGGTGCCACGTGGCCGTCTGTGGTTATTGACGACGGCCAGTGAGCACCGTCGTCAATTATTTTATAGACGACGGTAACCGTCGTCTATAAGCTTATAGTTGACTAATAAACGTTGACGGCCGGAAACCGTCGTCTATAAGGAAAAACCGTCGTCTATTCTTTATAGACGACGGTTTTAGCTTATTGACGACGGTTTTCGGCCCTCGTCTATTATCGAGATTGTTGTAGTGTATCTTGTCCCACTTCTTTAGAGACATTCAGACATGTTTCAAAAAGAAACAGAACTGGTTGCTCAGGCTCAACCTTCACCATGTGAGCTTCATCCTTCCGATCATGACGAGGCCTTCTACATTCTTTTGCCCAATATCCCCATATGAGATACTTGTGACACTTTCTCTATCTTTGTCGTGTTCCTTCGGTTGTCTGCTTGACTGAAGAATTACGGTTGTCAGGACGAGTTCCCCCTTTACCCTTTGTCTGAAATTTTGCACCTGCATCATTGCCGGCCCAGGAGGATTCAGATGTAAGTTCGCTCTTGTACTTGGCCAACCACTCCTCTTCATATAGCAACAAATTACCACCCTTATTAGTTACTGCCTTGGTGACTCCCAGCCGATCCTCGCCTGCACATAGCCTCCCAACCAATTTCTCGACATAGAGTCGGTTAAGGTCTAGTAGTGTTTCAATCGAAAGGGCAATTTGCATGCAACGAGCAGGAACAACCCAAAGGATTTTCTTCACAATACATACTTCCTTGATTGATTCACCAAGAGTATGAAGGCAGCTAGCAATACTTGTAATCCTCATGGCGAACTCATCAATGGACTCCCCTTTTTGGAATTCAATATTCCCGAATTCCCTCATAAGTTGTTGCACATTCGCTTCATGAACATGATCATCTCTAACCTGCATATTCTTCACCACCTTCCATGCTAGGTTGGCACTCGCCTTGGCAGCCAATGCTGTGTGCATCTCGAACAGAACGCCCTTCAAAATGACCGCCAGCACCAGTTGATCGTCCCAGCGCTCAACCTTGTCACATACAACGGTGTACCAAAGATCTTGGGCGTTAAAGTTCACTTGCATAACAAGTGACCACTGGCTGCAATTGGTGCAAGTCAACAGTCGGGTAGACGAGTGATGCGCTTGAATCCCGTGCCACGCGCTCGACGGCAAACAGATTTGTGAGAGTATGATCGCTGCCAGTGAGCTCCTTGGTGGTGATGTTTTTGCAGTGTTGCCACTCATCATCGCTCTCACCTAGAACATGACTTGCAAGCAACACCGGAATCAAATACGACGGGTTCTTGCAGGTGAGGTGTGTTATCAATGGTTCACAAAAAGAACAGAGTTCTTCGTACATGGAGAGAGAACAGAGTGGAGGGAAGCGATGTTTCTCTATTGATCACAGCGATACATATAAACAGTCACAACACCTGCATAACTCACATGACGCCCATTACGTGAGATGCACGCCATGCATTACCGATCCACAATTAGTGCCCCACAACTCAGTGTGCCCTTGACGGAAGAACCGTACTTACAAATGCATGCATAACAGAAAGCAAACAAACACCGACTCAGACTATCAGACTCATACTACGTTTGAACTAATGCAAGATAACTAGACATGAAAGAGCAACAAGATTATTTCAACATATGGTGCCAGACATTAGTGCGCTGTAAGATGAGTACTAGTGTGTGTATTAGTGGGCACTGAAGTCATGTCCTGTAAATATGCAAGAAAATCAAGAATTGAGTTAGTTTTGCAGCAGCATAAACACCGTTCTTGCTCATTGTTTTTTGTACACACAATCCAAGTGTCGCAGAGGCTGTCAGATGGTCGTGCATAAACAAGTCCTGCGTGAGAACACTGTCGCCATGTTGTACCGGACACTGACGCGCTCAAACCACGCATAGTGCACGATGGCGATGCGTGTACAACTTCAGTTGCAGCACCCATGGGACCTCATCGAGAATAGTGCCGGTGATGAGCACGACGACCCAGCAGCACTAGAAGTGCTAATGCGAGTCGTCCCTCCTGAGATCATCTGCGCTTTGGCTGCCAAGTGTTAGATTGATCTCTCTAACCCGCTTGGGCCCCAACAGACCTGAGAGGGCCTTGCCTCACAAATGCCCTGATGGGGAGTGTCCCAGTGCAACTACGGTTGGTGGGCCCTGCGCAAATAAATAGAGGTGTGGGCCAGGCAGCACAAGGTACGAGGTTCACCGCAGCCGCCACACCCTACTGACAAAACCTTAGTCCGATCTAATTGAAAGCGCAGCCAGCGGCGGGAGAAAACCTCACCACAACCATGTCAAATCCCTACGCCACTGTCGTGCCCGGTCAGTGCTGGTGGCGTCCCGAAGGCCATCGCTACCCACTCCGAACTGCTCCATGAGAACTATCGGTCTGAGCCATCGCAATGGCCACCGTACCAATCATGTCAGCGCCACCGACACATGAAGGTTCAATCTCGACTACCGCTGTTCATGCATAGATCGTTTTCACTCTGACTTAATCTTCGCAGTAGATGATCCTAGAGTCTATCAATGGTATCAGTTTTCCAATCTAATCATGTTGATTGGAGATGGGAAAGAAAATCAAAGAAAAGTACCAAACCCTAACAGAAAAGAGGACGGCGTTGTGGGAGGGGAAGGAGGACTTACCTCCTCTTCCTATCACGCCATCCACCGTCATTGTGCTTCAGCACCTCTACCAGATCTTGGCGCGGCCGCTCACTAGCGACCATGACAGACTAGAGCCCGCTTCATTGCTCACATCGCCGTGTGCTAATACAAGTGTCAGGACCCGCCTTCTGAGGGTCCACTTGTGCATCCCGTACCAATCCTTGGATCAGTAGTTGGTATGCACAACAGAATAGATCGAGATCCATACAATGATTATATATTTATAATCAATAAAAGTCTTACAACCATGTTCTAAATTACATTGGATGTGGTCGGAGATGACCACCAAAATAGAAAAATATTCTAAACAGCAGAGTAGAATGGCGCCATGCCCAACAGGCAGACTTGTGATGTAGGACTAGACCTAGTCGTCATCCTCACACGCTTCAGCTTCTTTGTCTTCTGATAAAACCACATATAAAGCAAGAGTGAGTACATAAGGTACTCCGCAAGCCCTAACACTACTCAAGGGGAGGTGTATCATGCATTGGGGCTTGTAGCAAGGAGAGGCCATACGGCTTAGTTTTGCCGAAAGGAATTTAATGCAGGTTCTCTTTGAAAAGAGTCTTGTAATAAGAGGGAGAAGTAGTTGAATCAGTATTATTATTGTTGGCGGGCCCTGGGGGAGTTTCAGACCATCCCGCCAGTTCCCTCACTTTTAAATGAGTCTTCAGACCCAAGGTCCTGATGACCCTGTGTCTCCTCGATAGCCTGAAGGGGGGCGGGGGGGGGGGGGGGGGGTGGTCTGTACATGGGTCTTCGAAAGGTGAGCAATGTCTTCTCAGTGCCATGGAAACCCGTGGCATAGATGATGCACTAGGAGATGCGGCCTGGAAGGTGTCCATGGATGATGAGATGAAATCGATCATCTAGAACAACACATGGGAATTTTCCTCTCTTCCCGCAGGGCACAAGGCGATCGGGTTGAAGTGAGTCTATAAGGTGAAGCGTGATCTGCATGGCAATGTCATCAAGCACAAAGCACGTCTTGTCGCAAAAGGCTATGCTCAACGGTAGAGCGTGAACTTTGAAGAAGTTTTTGCCCCTGTTGCACACTTGGAGGCAGTACGTCTCCTTGTACTTGCTGCACACTCAAGTTGGGAAGTGCATCATATGGACGTCAAGTCCGTATTTCTCAATGTTGAACTCCTCGGAGGAAGTCCACATGTGTCAGTTGCCAGGATACATCATCGCTGGCAAGGAGGACGAGGTATTTTGGCTGAGAGGCCCCGTAGAGGCCACGTGCCTGGTACGCAACCCTTGTTGTGGCGCTGACCACACTCGGGTTCGCGTGCAGCCCGCTGGAGCATAGCGTCTATCGAAGCGGCAAAATCACTATTGGAATATTTGGGCCTAAGCCCAATTATTCTCTATTAAATTCCAAAGGTGTAAAGGAGGCATTTATCCCACATGGACTATTTGAGGAGAGTAGCACTTATTTATAAGGGAGGCTATTTTCTATGTGTGAAATATGTGAGAGAAGGATGGCTAGAGCCACAAACGAGACACATGCATGCGCACGTGTATTCGCGTATTCGCGTATTTTTGCGTGATTTAACGCGTGACTTGAGACATGCGACGTGACGACTGGCGCGGCAATTCTGTTCTCTATCTTTTTGAATACTTACACTAATATGACTTTAATTTGCTGCAATTTCTAGCACTTTATGAGTCAGCTTCTGGAGGGTAATAGTGTGCAGTAACTGATGCTATTTAAATATACTATAAATGCTGAAGTTTATTGCATTCAGTTACTAGAGTGTAATTGTGCTGCTTTACTGCATACTTAATTCCATCAGTTACTAGAATCTGCAATTGAGAGGTGAACAAACTCACTTGTCCACTGTGTTGAGCGTGTGCTACAGGCTAGTCCATCCCTCTCATCGGCGTGTCAGACGTGCGGGAGAGCAGTGTCTCTGAAACCACGTCCGGCTGAAGAACCTGCATTGGTTTGGGTGAATTAGGTTTTTGGGAAGCGTACGCGCGTCTACTCGCTTGACTTCCTACATCATTCTACAATCTTCATCACACTTTCAGCTTCTCATCTTTAAAGCTGGATACATCTCTGTGAGTAATGATGAATTTTCTACGCATGAATATGACAGATATAATATGTTCTATTAGCATGTCACTACTTATATTTTGTGGATTATCTATCTCTGCACTGTTGTAATTTTAGGAATTAAGTTTATCCTTAAAATGCATTGTTTTCTAAATTTCCAAACCTAATACGCACTTTAAGATGGGTAATAGCTTTGCTGATTCGATGAAATCAAAGAAGTTCGCTGGTTCGAACTTTAAGAGATGGGCTACAAAACTTGACTTGTGGCTCACTGCTATGGACATATATTATGTTCTAAAGCTTGTAGATCGACCCATGACTGTTGAAAAATAGGCTGAGTTTGATAAGCCTAATGTGATGGCAGTGGGTTGCATTTTGAGTGTCATGTCCGACAAACTGTGCGATGTTTATATGACTCATAAGAGCGCAAAAGAGCTCTGGGAGACCCTTGAACACAAGTACGGTGCTTTGGATGCTGGACATGAGTTGTATGTTATGGAGCGCTATCATGATTTTAAGATGGAAGACAAATGTTCAATGGTTGAGTAGGATCATGAAATACAACTCATTGTCGGAGAGCTCCAACAACTTGGACTAAATTTCCTTGATCGATTTGTGACTGGGGGCATTATTGCAAAATTACATCCATCTTGGAGGGGATTTGCCACATCTTTGAAACATAAGAGACAGAACATTTCCGTTGAGGATTTGTTGGCTTCTCTTGATGTGGAGGAGAAAGCTTGGGAAAAAGATGGCGCGTCCAAGGTTCATGAAGGACAGTTCAGTGCTGATGTCATGCAATATGTTGGACGAAAGAAAGGGAAAAATAAAGTTGTACACACCACCAACTTCATGAAAAAGGAGAAGAAGAAGAAGATAAACATGGTTGAGGTTGAATGCTATGTTTGTGGCAAGGTTGGGCATTTTGCCAAAAAGTGCACAGATAGAAAGGGCAAGAAAAATCAGCAAAAATCTGCCACCATGGTTATTAGCGATGCTAGAACAACAGGGTATGGTAATGCATATACCTTTTTAACAGCATGTGAACCTACTGAATGGTGGATTGATACACGGGCTAATATTCATGTCTGTGCTGATGTATCTATGTTTTCTTCTTATCAGGCTACCCACGGTGCCCCGTCGTGATGGGAAACGGCTCACATGCTTCTGTTCATAGTGTTGGTACAGTCAATCTGAAGTTTACTTGGGAAAAGACTGTGCAACTAAAGAACGTGCAACATGCCCCCACAATAAATAGAAATCTTGTCAGTGGCTCTTTGTTGTGTCGAGACAGATTTAAGTTGGTTTATGAGTCTAATAAAGTAGTCGTGTCAAAATGTGGACTTTTTATTTGAAAAGGCTATGACAGCGGAGGCTTGTTCCGTTTTCCCCTTTCACATTCTAGTAGCTCCATGGTGAATTTTTTGAATAAAGATGATGAAGCGAGTGTTTGGCACTCACGTTTATATCGTATAAATTTTGGATGCATCTCACGGCTATCTACCTTTAATTTAATTCCTAAAATTTCTATCGTGAAAGGTTCTAAGTGTCAAGCTTGTGTGCAAGCTAAAAAGCCAAGAAAACCTCACTTTGTTGTTGATAAACGGAATACGACACTTTTGGAACTCATTCATTTTGACCTTTGTGAAATGAATGTCGTATTAACTAAGGGGGAAAAGAAATACTTAATGACATTTATTGATGATTCAACTCATTACTGTTACGTGTATTTACTTAAATCGAAAGATGAGGCATTAGATTACCTTGAAATCTATAAAGCTGAGGTTGAGAATCAATTAGAAAGCAAAATCAAGAGAATTAGATCTGATCGTGGGGGAGAGTATTTCTCCAATGAGTTCACCCAATTTTGTGTCAAGAATGGAGTTGTACATGAAAGAACACCCCCCTACTCACCTCAATCAAATGGGATTGCCGAAAGAAAAAACCGCACTCTAACAGATCTGGTGAATGCCATGTTAGATACTACGGGTTTATCTAAGGAATGGTGGGGGGAGGCAGTTCTGACTGCAAACCATGTACAAAATAGAGTTCCCACTAGTGAGAAGACTCCATATGAGGCTGGAAAGGAAGAAAGCCATCTCTTTCTTACCTGCGCACATGGGGGTGTTTGGCTATGGTAAATGTACCAATAGTTAAAAAGCGTAAACTCGAACCTAATACTGTTGATTGCATCTTTATTGGTTATGCCTCGAATAGTCTTGCTTATAGATTTCTAGTAATCAAATTCGATTCACCTCCTATACTTGTTGATACAATAGTTGAATCCAGAGATGCCACATTTTTTGAAAGTATTTTTCCTATGAATGATGCACGTAGTTCATATGGTCATACACATGACACAAATTATCCTCCATTCGAAACCTTAGAACAACCTCCTTTTACACCATCAGAAAATATATTACAGCCATATGATGAAGAAAACAATGAAATAGCTCATAGAATGAGCAAGAGACAGAGGATTCCAAAATCCTTTGGTGATGATTTCATTGTTTATCTTGTGGATGATACACACAAATCCATCCTAGAGGTGTTTGCATCTGCTGATGTAGACGATTGGAAGGAAGCAGTCCGTAGCGATGGAATCCATCATGACTAACGGAACCTGGGAAGTAGTGGATTGTCCATTCGGTTGTAAAATGGTTGGGTGTAAGTGGGTGCTCAAGAAAAAGCTTAGGCTTGATGGTACTATCGAGAAGTACAAGGCTAGGATTGTGGCGAAAGGTTATACACAGAAAGAAGGAGAAGATTTCTTTTATACTTACTCACCTATTGCTAGAATGACAACAATTCGAGTACTCCTATCTTTGGCTATCTCACACGGTCTTCTAATTCATCAAATGGATGTGAAGATGGCTTTCCTTAACGGAGAGTTGGATTAGGAGATCTATATGGATCAGCCAAAAGGATTTAAGATACCTGGTCAAGAGAATAAGGTGTGTAAGTTAAAGAAATCTTTATACGGTCTTAAACAAGCACCAAACAGTGGCATGAGAAGTTTGATAGTACCATGACACAAGCAGACTTTGTTGTCAATGAGGCTGATAAATGTGTATATTATCAATATGGTGGGGGTAGAGGAATGATCATGTGTTTATATGTGGATGATATTTTAATTTTTAGAACTGATATTGATGTGATGAATGAAGTAAAATCTTTTCTATTCCAAAATTTTGATATGAAAGATTTAGGGGAGGCCGGGGTTATCTTAAACGTCAAGCTGATAAGAAATGAGAATGAGATTACCCTTTTGCAATCTCATTATGTTGAGAAGGTCTTGAGCCGGTTTGGCTATTTGGACAGCAAGCCTTCACAAACACCATACGATCCTAGTATAATTCTTCGGAAGAATAAAACACTGGGAAGAAACCAATTGAGATATTCTCATATAATTGGTTTGCTCATGTACCTAGCTGGTGCTACTCGACCTGACATTTCCTTCGCAGTTAGCAAATTGAGCCGGTTTACTGCTAACCGGGGAGATGATCATTGGCGCGCGCTTGAGCGAGTTATGCGCTACTTGTGTGGTACTATGAGCTATGGACTTCATTATACAGGAGACACCAAAGTTTTAGAGGGTCATTGTGATTTTAACACGATATCTGATGCTGATGAGATAAAGGCAACAAGTGGTTATGTCTTTACTCTTGGAGGAGCAACTGTTTCATGGAGGTCTTATAAACAGACTATTTTGATGAGGTCTACCACAAAAGCAGAGCTTACAGCATTAGATATAGCCTCTTTTGAAGCAGAGTGGTTGAAGGAACTCTTGATGGATTTACCAGTGGTGGAAAAACCAATTCCTCCAATTCTTATGTATTGTGACAATCAAACTGTTATTGCAAAAGTGTCAAGTACAAAGGATAATATGAAATCCTCGAGACATGTGAAAAGACATTTAAAATCTGCCAGAAAATTGAGAAGCTCCGGAGTGATAGTCATTGATTATATTCAAACAGCTAAAAATCAGGCAGATCCGTTTACAAAAGGTCTATCAAGAAATGTGATAGATAATGCATTGAAGGAGATGGAATTGAGGCCCACATGAGTTATACACAACGATAACCCAAACCTATGTGATCGAAGATCCCGTGAATTAGGATTTGGGAGGAACAAGTTGTATGTATGACTAGGAGAGTGCATAACTATATAGTACCCTCTCTAGTGAAGATGCAATACTCTCCATTCTGTACGGAAGGCTGACTTAAGTCTTAATGTGTTCGGAGGCTTTAGTGAAAGATATTGTCTTACAGAGTATTCTTGTACGAACACACCTATATGAGCTAACAGTTGGTTGTAGTCTGCGAGATTTGTGAATCCTCTAAGAAGCTCATGAAAGAGACACTGGAGTATGACTTTATGCTCCACCCGAGGACTGGCCCAATAGGCGCCTAGTACCAGTCTCGTCTTTAAATGAAACCAACTCGCGCAAAACTACCAATTAAAGGCATAGTCCATTGTGTAGTTGTGGGTTGACATATTTTTTTAGATCTACATGGATGTTCAACCGAATAGGTCTCCATAGTTAAACTGAAATATCAAATAACATTGTGGACATACGATAAGTAGTGTCAGGTATACTTTTGTAATTTGGTGGGGATTGTTGGAATATTTGGGCCTAAGCCCAATTATTCTCTATTAAATTCAAAGGTGTAAAGGAGACATTTATCCCACATGGACTATTTGAGGAGAGTACCACTTATTCATAAGGGAAGCTATTTTCTATGTGTAGAATATGTGAGAGAAGGATGGCTAGAGCCACAAACAAATCACACACGCGCGCGCGTATTCGCATATTCACGTATTTTTGCGTGAGTTAACGCGTGACATGTGACTTGCGATGTGGCGACTGGCGCGACAATTCTGTTCTCTCTCTTTTTGAATACTGACACTAATATGACTTTAATTTGCTGCAATTCGTAGCATTTTATGAGTCAATTTCTAGAGGGTAATAGTGTGCAGTAACTTACGCTATTTAAATATATTGTAAATAGTGAAGTTTATTGCATTCAGTTACTAGAATGTAATTGTGCTGCTTTACTGCATACTTAATTCCTTCAGTTACTAGAATCTGTCACTATATATACAGAATGAGAACTTTCATTCTGCAATTGAGAGGTGAATAGACTCACTAGTCCACTGTGTTGAGCGTCTTCTACAGGCTAGTCCATCCCTCTCGTCGGCGTGTCACCGACGTGTGGGAGAGCAGTGTCTATGAAACCACGTCCCGCTGAAGAACCTGAACGGTTTGGAGCAAATTAGGTTTTTGGGAAGCGTACGAGTGCTGCTCGCTGACTTCACACGTCGTTGTACAATCTTCATCACACTTTCAGCTTCTTATCTTTGAAGTTGGATACGTCTCCTCTGTGAGTAATGATGAATTTTCTACGCATGAATGTGATAGATATAATCAGTTCTATTAGCATGTCACTTCTTATATTTTGTGGATTATCTATAATCTGCACTGTTGTAATTTTAGGAATTAAGTTTATCCTTAAAGTGCATTGTTTTCTAACAATCACTTCGTACCTGCTGGTGGAAGCGTACATTGATGATCTTGTCATTACCGGCACGGAGTCCATCGTTGACTTCAAGGATCAAATGCAGAAGCTATTCAAAATGAGTTACCTTGGTCTCCTAAGCTATTACTTGGGGATCGAGGTGTCTCATGGCATGGGAGTAATAACTATGTGTCATCAGAGATATGCAGGCAAAATTCCTAATGGCAGGAATGAGTGGCTGCAACATCTGCCACATGCCAATAGAGGGCCGCCTTGTTGGAAATCGGCGGTACGCTACTCTAGCAACTCTACCGCATCACCCAGGAAACATGCGAGTACAGAAGTTATAGATCGTTAGCAGTAGACGCGCAATGCAGCGGAACGTAGATGCGCGTCGGGTATGGGAAGTATACGATCTCGTTCGGCTCCTCCTCATCCTCGTCACGGTAGAAGGTAGATGATCACGATCGTCGTAGCCGATCAGTGCAGCAGTAGCAGCAGCGCCTCCACGAAGTCCACATGTACGGAGAGGAACGCCGTGCGCCGGTGTGCTAGCACCGCGCGTGCGTCAAGGGTCTCGGCGTGAGGCCTTCAAGGGGTGGTGGCTAGGGCTGTCACGTGGTGGGATCATTAGCCCCTAACCCTACCCCTCATATTTATAGGCGTACTAATGTGCTTTTAGGTCGCAGGCCCATTAGTATCCTAATTGCCTATGGATCAAATATCCAATAGGCCTTAATACGAATTGTTATGATTGCCTCTTGGGCACATCACCAACAATCTCCCACTTCCACTAGAGACAATTATCTAGCCAAGATTTTCGATATTCCAACTCCTTAACTGTGTGACCCGTTAGATTCATGTGCAGTCGGTTGTGAATGGAAATTGTTTCCAACCACAAGTCAGTAGAGGTACCTAGCAGGACATACTGACTCCCGAATGTACATAAAGATCATATCGGCCGAACCTAGATACAATCCACATGCTAATCCCTTTGCCTCACGATACCAGTCAAGCTCAAGGTGAGATGCGTGCCATCCTTGTGATAGTTGGACTATTCACTCGATCAAATAGTGGATTCATTCCGTGACTAACTTTTAGTCACTGTGATTAACTTTTAATCACCTTGGCATGGCCATGCACTTTCAAATCCAACTATCTCGAGAGGCCCAAAGATATATCTCTTGTAATTAAGGAGGGGTAAATCCCATCTTGATCCGTGCACATCCCATTCTATGTTTCATGATATATCCGAAGACTACTTTTATGACTATCCAGTTACGGAGTAGCGTTTGGTAGTCTCAAAGTACACAACTATGCATAGTGAGAAACAATGGTGATCTCCGGTCTAAGGATATAGCAGGTGTATCACTCAAGACCAGCTGATGGCACATACGGAAATAACAATCCTAGCAGTGTCTTTGAGTGAGTCAATCCAATACCATGTTTACTAACATGTGTTCACATTATTAATTCGGTATCTCCATATCTATGATCCATGAAATGTGATCATCAATTAATACATGTGCTAGCCTGTATACAATCATTATCTCATATAATGATATAGACTAGGGATCATCTAGAGTAACATTACTATTAATAAAGAGTTTCACGAACAAGTCACATACTTGATGATCAATGTAAATAATGATTACTCTTATAACAATTTTAATAGTACATAAACATTGTTGTGACACAAGTCTCCCACTACACACTATGATCACTGATGTAAGTATCTAATACCCATAGATCTGGTGTGCTCCTCATGCTTTGATTGTGGAAAAGGCTTTGTCAACATATCTGCAACATTCGAATCCGTGTGCACCTTGCATATCTTCACATCACCTTGGTCGATGATCTCTCGAATGAGTTGATAGCGTCGTAGTATGTGTTTGGATCGTTTGTGTGATCTAGGCTCGTTTGCCTGTGCGGTGCCTACACTATTGTCATAGTAGAGATCTAGAGAACTGGACGCGCTAGGAACAACACCCAACTTAGAAACAAATTTTTTGATGCAAACAGCTTCCTTTGCAGCTTCAAAAGATGCAATATACTCCGCCTCTGTGGTTGAATCTGCTACTGTATCTTGCTTGGAATTTTTCTAGCTCACTGCCTCTCCATTGAGGCAGAACACAAATCCGGATTGCGATCTAGAATCATCCTTATCAGTTTGGAAGCTGGCATCAGTGTAACCTTTTACAACGAGCTCTTCTTGACCTCCAAACACTAAGAACACATCCTTAGTTCTTCTCAAGTACTTAAGAATGTTTTTGACAACGGTCCAATGAGCCTCACCATAATCTGATTGATACCTGCTCGTGATACTTAGAGCATAAGATACATCTGGGCGTGTACATAGCATGGCATACATGATGGATCCAATAGCCGAAGCATAAGGAATCGCTCTAATCCTCTTTTGCTCATCAGGTGTCGAAGGACACTGACTCTTGCTTAGAGTAATACCATGTGACATTGGCAAGAAACCTTTCTTGGAATCTTGCATATTGAACCGATTCAATATCTTGTCAATATATGTATCTTGGCTTAATCCAATTAGCCTTTTAGATCTATCTCTATAGATCTTTATGCCCAAAATATACGCTGCCTCTCTTAAATCCTTCATTGAGAAACTTTTTCTTAATGAGGATTTAACATCATCAAGCATTGGAATGTCATTTTTGATCAATAATATGTCATCTACATATAGGACCAGAAATACATATGCGCTCCCACTAAACTTCTTGTAAGTACAAGGCTCTTCTACGTTCTTGATGAAACCAAACCCTTTGATTACATCATCGAAACGTAGATTCCAACTCCGAGATGCTTGCTTCAGTCCATAAATGGACTTTTGAAGCTTGCATATTTTATTAGCATTTTAGGATCAACAAAACCCTCAGGTTGTGTCATGTACACATCCTCAGTCAAACTTCCATTAAGAAAGGCTGTTTTGACATCCATCTGCCATATTTCATAATCAAAATATGCACCAATTGCTATAAGAATCCGAACAGACTTAAGCATTGCAACAAGTGAGAAAGTTTCATCATAATCAACACCTTGAATTTTTTTGAAACCTTTCGCCACCAATCGCGCTTTATAGAAGTGAACCTTTCCATCCATATCAGTCTTTTTCTTGAAAATCCATTTACAATCAATAGTTCTCACACCTTCGATTGGATCAACCATGTTCCAAACTCTATTTTCATGTATGGCTTCAATTTCGGATTCCATGTCTCCAAGCCACTTCTCAGAGTCGAGTCCCATCATTGCATCGTTATAGGTCGTGGGCTCATTATTGTCCAACAATACCATGTCATGTTGCTCCGTAGTTAGAAGCGTTAACTTTTCAGTCACACGATGTACCCTCGTAGACCTTCGTGGGGCTGGAGTTTCATCAACTGGTTGCACAATATCTTGTACATCTTGTATAGGATCAGTGGATGCTGAAACATTTTCAGTTATTTCTTCAATTTCTTCAAGATGCACCTTGCTCCCACTAACTCCTTTTGATAGAAACTCTTTCTCCAAGAAGACACCATTGCGAGCGGTAAACACTTTACCCTATGTTTTATTTTTAAAAATAATATCCTTTGGTTTCCCAAGGATATCCCATGAAGAAGCATTTGTCTGTTTTGGGAGTGAGTTTGTCTAATGTCAAACGTTTCACATAAGCATCACACCCCCAAACTTTGAGGAAAGACAATCCGTGACATTTCCCGGTCCATATCTCATATAGTGTCTTCTCAACAGACTTAGTTGGGACCCTGTTCAGTGTAAACGCAGCAGTTTCTGGAGCATAACCCCAAAAGGATAGTGGAAGATCTGCTTGGCTCATCATCGACCTAACCATGTCCAATAAAGTTAGGTTCCTCCGCTCGGACACCCCATTCCATTGAGGCGTTCCAGGTGGAGTCAACTGTGGAACAATTCCACATTGTTTTAAATGATCATAAAATTCATGGCTCAAATATTCACCCCCACGATCAGATCGTAGAAGTTTAATTGTGTTGCCCAATTGATTTCGTACTTCATTCTGAAATTCTTTGAACTTTTCAAAGGATTCGGACTTCTGCCTCATTAGGTAGACATAACCATATCTACTAAAGTCATCGGTAAATGTGATGAAGTATTGAAAACCACCTCTGGCAATTGAACTCATTGGTCCACATACATCTGTATGTATAAGTCCCAACAAGTCAGTCGCCCTTTCACTTTGACCATTGAAGGGTGCTTTGGTCATCTTCCCAAGCAAACAAGATTTGCATGTGTCAAGTGATTCAAAATCAAATGAGCTTAGTAATCCATCTTTATGGATATTTTCAATGTGTTTCTCATTTATATGACCTAAGCGACAATGCCAAATAAAAGTGGGATTTAGATCATTTCATCGAGCCCTTTTGTTATTAATGTTACAGACAGTTTTATCATCAAGATCAAGAACATATAATCCATTCACCAATGGACATTGAGCATAGAAAATATTATTGTAACAAATAGAACAACACTTTTTCTTTATTACAATCTAATAACCATCAACTTCTTCTAAGCACGAAGAAGAAATAATGTTCTTGCTCAAAGTAGGAATGCAATAACAATTATTCAATTCCAAAACTTATCCTGAGGGTAATGACAAGTGGTAGGTTCCGACAGCTATGACCGCAACCTTTGCTCCATTACCGTCACGAACATCCAACTCACCTTTTGCAAATCTTCTAGTCTCACTTAGACCCTGCAACGATTTGCAAGTGTGAATCATCGATCCGGTATCAAATACCCATGATTCACTAGAAGATAATGCAATGTTAAATTTTATAACATTTATACCTGAAGCGGAAGTCTCACTTCCCTTCTTCTTCTTATCCTCCATGTTCTTCTTGCAGTTCCTAGACTAGTGCCCCTTACCATGACAGTGAAAGCATTCATCATCAGGAGAAGAGCCAGATTTGCCCTTTGGTTTAGAATTTGAGCTTGAAGGCTCATCGGGAACCTTTTCCCTTGCATTTCCTTTAGGATGTGTCACACGCTTCCTCTTTTTATTCTCCTTTTGCACCATCATCACACGAGTGGCGTTTTTCTTAATGCTTTCTTCGGTTGTTTTAAGCATCCCATGCAATTCAGCCCAAGTTTTCTCCATGCCATTCATTTGAAAATTCAATATGAATGGCTCATAGCTCGGTGGGAGCGACTGGAGAACGACGTCAATAGCCAGATCATCCTTGAGTTCAGAACCAAGTTTGCCCAAAGTTTCAATGTAACTAATCATCTTGATTACATGAGGGCTGACTGGGCTACCCTCCGCCAGCTTGCATGAGAATAAGGACTTTGAGATGTTGTATCTCTCAGCCCTTGCTTGATTCTCAAACATTCCACGCAGTCCCTCAATCATAGAATAAGCATCTGTATGCTCATACCGTTTTTGCAGATCAGGGGACATAGTGTCGAGCATGAGACAACATACATTAAGCGCATCATCGCAGTGCTTCGTATAAGCTCTACGTGCTGCATTAGTTGCATCAGCTGGGAGGTCATAAGGGTAAGGCTGCAGAAGAACGTACTCGGTTTTCTCTTGCCTAAGAACGATTCTCAGGTTGGGGTACCAATCGATAAAGTTAGCTCCATTGAGCTTTTCCTTTTCAAGCACAAATCGCAAATTGAAATCGGAATTATTACTAGCAGACATTATCTACAATAGAAAATAAATATGCAAGGTTTAGCACTATGTTTTGTACCAATCTTCTATTAACAGTTTAATAAAAGATATCACCACTATATGATCATCGTCATCCCTCTAACGACTTATAGTTGTTCAAGATCCATATTCACTAATTCAAAGTGAGCTTTGGCTTCACTGCTAGGAAATTAATGACATAGGTTAAAAACCATTGTTAATCATATCCCTATATGACTCTTGTTTGTTGGGTGACATCCAATGCTGCGGCTCCCAACTCTGTGCCATAAAGCCCAAAACCGTTTTGATAGCTTTGTTGAGCAAACCAACACTATGCATGTGAATGTCCAACACTCACCCTATGAATTATGATAGATGATGGTACTTTGCTTTGGCAAACCTACCACACAAGGATCAAAATATCATAGGTGCAGCTATTGGTAAATGGCATCAAATGCTCAACTTTTGTGAGGAAAGCTATTCTATCATGACAAAACATCCACCATATGAAAAGCATGAAAAGAATAGTAATAAGCATCACAGGCATATTATCATATCACATTGTGAATAGTATGGCCTTTAGAATCATAATGGTCTCCATTGCCATGGTTCCATAAAGATCTGAGCTGCCATGCCTCCCTTCTTGTGGTGGTCTCCATCTCCACCATGCTTGAAGACATCTCCATGAAAATAAAAGAAGCTACTACAACTAATAGCTACCAAATAAATTACATGAGAGATCAAGCATCACAGGTCGACACACAGGTCGTTATACAATTATGTGACAACCTCAACCCGGTTGTGTTAAATTTGCAACACGCAGGCTGCATGAATTTACACACAAATCATCACATCACAATAAGGACATACCATTCACATCATCCCTTGCAAAAACGAGTTAAGCGTAGAACTATTTCAAGCGTGAAACTGTATTATGTAATCGCTATAGCAGACAACAAAACGGCGGTCCTGCTAGTCGGTTAGCAGGCGGGGGGTCGAGGGGGGAGCGACCCCCCCCCCCCCCCCCCCCCCCCGCCCCCCGCGGGTTTCAGGGCAGCGCCCTGAACACCAAACAGAATAACATAGATCGCATCTATGAAATCACTATGAAAATATCATTAGATTGATCAAATCAACCCGAATTCGAGCCATTCAAAATGCCTCAATTTTGAATGTGACCGGTTATTCATGAGTAGATCGCAACTCATGACCATGGTCTGTTGGCTCAATCTGTTAGCTATGTACACGATTAGTCCCGATGGTGATTCCAGCCGGTAGGGACAGGTAGCGCACACAGCAGAGAAGGAGCACGAACTGACCCTTTAGTCATATACGATCGCAATCTACTCTAACCAATTCCAAACCCCAAAAACTGTGCGGAAAATTCATTGTATGAACATGTCTGCAGTAGATCCCATTTAATAAGAAGATCCAGACCAAAAAGTATGCAAGTTGACTCTGATACCACTGTTGGGAAATCAGCGGTATGCTACTCTAGCAACTCTACCGCATCACCCAGGAAACATGCGAGTATAGAAGTCATAGACGTTACCACTAGACGTGCAGCGCAGCGGAACGTAGATGCGCATCGGGGTAGGGGAAGTAGATGATCTCGTTCGTCTCTCCCTCGTCCTCGTCACGGCAGCAGGTAGACGATCACAATCGTCGTAGCTGATCAGCGCAACAGTAGCAGCAGCGCCTCCACGAAGTCCACACGTATGGAGAGGAACACCGTGCGCCAGTGTGCTAGCACCGCGCGCGCGGCAAGGGTCTCGTCGTGAGGCCTTCGAGGGGTGGCTGCTAGGGCTGTCACGTGGTGGGATCATTAGCCCCCTAATTCTACCCCTCATATTTATAGGCGTACTAATGGGCTTTTAGATCGCAGGCCCATTAGTACCCTAATTGCTTTTGGATCCAATATCCAATAGGCCTTAACCCGAGTTGTTATGATTGTCTCTTGGGCACATCACCAACACGCTTGACAGCATTCATTGCAACTATATCTACTGCAGCATAGTTGGAAGCTTGTGCTATCTGGTTACACTCGACCAGACATTGTGCATGGTGTACGTTGGCGTCGTCAGCCGTTTCATGGAGAAACCAAGACAAACCACTAGGTGCCTGTCAAACGAATTTTTTGTTATATTCAAGGAACCAGAAATCATGGTAGCTGCTACAGAGTCGGCAGTGGCAACAAGATTTTCCTTGTGTACAGCAACAGTGATCATGCTGGAGATGCGGGTGATTGCAAGAACACGTCCGGGCAGGTAATTTTCCTCGGTGAAAATATTGTCACTTTGACTTCATAAAAGAAGATCGTGGCAATCAGATCTTGTGAAATGGAGTATGTTGCAGCTTCTGCAGCAACATGTCAAGATATTTGGCATAGTCGTATTCTCGGATAAATTCAGGGACATGAACCGGCTAAATTCAAGCTCCTGGTGGACAACAAATCTGCAATTGACTTGGCAGAAAATCAAGTTCATCATGACCGCAGCAAGCAAATTTACGTCAGGTTCCATTTCATAAGAGAAAGCATAGAAGCTGGACAGGTGAACGTCATCCATGTGGGACACACATGATCAGGTGGCAGATGTGCTGACAAAGGCTCTTGGACATGTGCGTTTCATCGTGTTGCACCAGAAGCTCGGAGCCATGAAGCACCATGAGCTTAAGGCAGGATTTATTAGCGTATTAAGCTCGTAGTCAGTTTTATCCACTACTATAAAATGCATTTTCACAAGCGTCTCCTTATTTTTTTTTACAGACGGTTCATTAAAAGTTACGCCTGTAATGTCAAATAAGTTAATAACCGCCTGTGATAATAGAATATCACAGGCGGTCCATAACAAATAACCGCCTATGAAAATGTATTGATTTTCACAGGCGGTTCGTAACAAAAACCGTCTGCGATAATAGTCATTAACACAGGCGGTTCGTAACAAACAACCGCCTGTGAAAATATAATAATTTTCACAGGCGGTCCGTAATAAAAAAAAACCACTTGTGATAATGATGGCTCCTGATTGGTCCGCTGCTTCATTCCACGGATTGCACTTGGACTTCATATCTCCGCCTTTTGCTACTTATCGATCCAATGACTCACAGGGGGTCATCTCTAATATATGTGTCTATAACAGTAGCAATACCGACACCTCACATCCTTATCCCCAATCTCTGCCTCTCACCGTTCATCTCCCCAATTTCACCTCTCTTTCCTTCCTCCCCAATCTCGCTCTACCGCAGCTCCGCCTCATCGCTGAAGTGCCGGCAGCCCGCTTCCGCCTCCTCGCCATCCTCCCGTCGCGGAGGCCGCGCTCCTCACCGACGCGGCAGCCGCGCTGCTTGACCGTCGTGGCAGCCGTGCTGCTGATGCTCATCGCCGTCGTGGCAACCACGCTCATCACCGTCGCGGCAGCCACGCTCCTCATCCGCCGTGGGTGTCTTGCTCGATGCCGACGATCGCAGATCCAACCTTCAGTCGCAGATCCAACCGCGATCTTTATTTTTGTTGTAGCCCGGAAGCCAAGCTAGAACGAAGGCGGCACTACCGAGCTCTGTGGGGAGGCGTTGAAGAGCAGCTGCAACAGCAGCATCCCTGTCTTCATGGCGTTGAGCTGCTGCATGTGGTGCTGCACGTGATGGTTGTGATGGATTGTAATTTCTGCGATGTATTGCGTTGTAATTTCTGTTGTGTTTTTTTATTGCATCTCTGCAATGTAATTTTGTCTAAATCTTTTAGTCTTTTGTAGATCGAATTGTGTTAGCGCAAATTTTTTCTAAATGTTATCATTTCTTGCCTTCTAATTACGACTAGTCACGAACACAATGCATACGGAACATTCTAAAAACTGTCTATGATAATATATTATCACATGTGGTTGGCAGTAAAAAAATATATGTGATAATACATTTTCACAGGCGGTTTGCAATAAAAAACCGCCTGTGAAAATACATTTTCACAGGCGGTCAGCAATAAAAAACCGCCTGTGAAAACGCATTTTTACAGGCGGATTTTGCCCCGCCTGTGCTAATCGATCATTTTCACTGGCTCTTCGTTACAAGCGGTTTTTAAAACCGTATGTGATAATATGTTTAGAGCCGCCTGCGATGAAGACTTTTGTAGTATTGATCATTTTGTATAATTCTGCATTATGACAGGGTCATCAGTATGTTGTAATGCATGAGTTGGTGTGTGTGTTAAGTGCATATTATGGCGTCTGACATTACTGCACCGTAATGTGAATATTAGTGTGTGTATTAGTGTGCGTTGAAGTCCTGTCCAATAAATACAATAAGAAACTCAGGAATTTAGTGAGTTTTCCAGCAGGACCAACACTATTCTTGCTCTATTATTTCTGGCGACACACTCGTAGCGTGCAGGTTCCTGAGCCACACTGAGCTGTAGCGTGGATCACCGGCAACAACAAAACTGCGGTCGCTCCATACACAGTCCTTATGGTTCAGTGGCATAGAGGACAAACAAATGAACTGGTATGCCAAGAAATGAGTGAAGCTCTGACAATCAGTGAACATCACACTTGATGAAATGGAAATAAAATGGCGCCAATAACCCGGCTAGAATTCAAGAACATAATCGAGAAGCCATCTCCTGTAGAGAACCAAGCTTCCCTGCTCAAGGTAATCCTTGATCCGTTGTCAAACAGGCATTTGCGATCTTTGTCACCGAGTTAAGTGGATGACACATAACTACCTTGATATATAACATTTCTTGCAATGAGCTTCCTGTGTTTATTTACCACATTGACTAATAACAATGACGGTGATGATGATGGTGACCAAGAGCAAGGAGAGCTAGTCTCTACAGCTCCTGAAGCTCAATCTCCCCGGGAACTCACAAGGCAGCAAAAACGTCATTGAGTTCCCTCGTCAGGCACTCTTCGTCAGTGTCAGCCTAAACATGCCTGCTGCACGCCAACCCACAGGGCCACGATACGAGGGCATGACCAGTCGACAACTGTGATGTTGCGTGTCATCTTGCGGCTGCAAATAGGCCTAGACGGCGATGGCAATGATGGAGCAAAAATAAAAGAAGAAGGGCGGCAAGAGGCAGCAGCAGCTCATGCCCTTGGGAAGGTAGTGAGGGTCAAGATCGCCAACCCTCTAGCCCACATCATGAAACATGCAGCAGCTGAGAGGGACCACATGGTAGGTTGAGTGTGTGTGTCTGTGAAACATTCTGAAAATCAGACATAGTAGGTTGAATGTGTATATGTCACGCTCTGAAAAGCAAAAGGAAAATTTCTTTGTGTATGAAAGATATTGAAGTTTTTAACCGCTAGCCACCACTCTATCAAACCATTATATATACTTTTTACAGCACTGAAACACCTGAACAAGTACATGTGTTAGTCTGATACTTGGACCTAATTATTTAAGGAGATGGTGGCAGCAACAACAGAGCAACAAAAAAGAAGAAGAAGGGCAGCAAGAGGCAGCACAGCTTGGCACACTTAGGAAGGTGGTGAGGGTTAAGATCGCCAATCCACACCTGCGGTGACTCATCAGTGGCGCCATAGATGGAGCCGTGCTAGGACCTTCGTGGCGCCATAGTAGGGTCTCCAGTGCCATGAAAGGCCTAGCACGTAGGAAATATGACCATCGAGATACATCAGATACCAATCGACGCCCTTGGTCTTTTCCTCTTCGATGGTGCTTTAGACTGTCGGCACTCGTGGTACTCTGAATTCATACTCTAAAAGATTATTCCTACCCTTTTACAACACCCTTTAAAATATTTCATTCTCTATTTTATAGTTTTCCGCACTCATCAGACTCTAGATCCATACTCCATAATAACTATCTCATATCTTATACAACCACATATCACTTCACCTCTGTTCTTTCCCATTTTTATTTCCTACTTCTTTTCTCCAGCCTCCTTGTCATACCAGCTGACCGTGATCACAGTTTAGCACACGTCTTACGCACATAATATTCAGCTGACGTCTGTAACATACAGAAAGCTAGCGCACCACGTAAGATATACCAGTGCAACTCGTAACACTGTGTGCCAGCTTACGGATGCAGTGAAGGAGATCAGGACGAGGGGGCAGATGAGGAGACAATGGTGGTGACGATTGTCAATGTGTTTGATTGATATTCTGGGGGTATTTTGTGATCCCCTTAGATGCGTTGTGGGAGCATATAGTTCAGTCGGTGACAAAGGATAAACGAATATAGAAATAAGTAAGATGAAACACATAGAATTACCTAGGTTCAGGCCAACCTCAGGCTTACAACCCTACGTCCTGCCTATGATTGATTGCTAGTGAAAATTGGGTTACAAAGATGTGGTTCTCCTCTCCTTTCTGGCACATTGCCCCCCCCCCCCCCCTTTATAGTCCAAAGGGAACATTACAGGTGGGTCGGGGAAGGTCTATGTGTCGCCCTCCTATTGACTACTCCATCTTCAAAATGGGTAAAGATCATCCTCCTATGGAAGATCAGATCACATCCCCCTTGGCTGAAGGGAACTCTCGAAGCAAGCCCCAAGAGGGGACATCCAGCTGATGCACGCTGGTTGATATGGCTAGTCCTGCCCAGCCGTAGGGGCATGACTCATCATGACACTTTGAAGGGACTTATCTCAGGTCTTGTTCCTCGCTCAATTAAGTAATCATCATACTGAGTCTTTGCTCTCCTGTCCTGTTGATCTTTCCTGAGTTTATGAGACCCATGCCCCTCATGGAGCATCCGACATAAGGTCCATGGTTGATCTGCTCGTGAGGCTCATGATGTGGATCAGAGTGAATGGTAGATGAGAGCGGCAACGGGTTGCTGGATAACCGACCCAATGGAACCTTATCGATGTAGTATAAAATGGGACCCCTCCCCGACTTTACCGACAGGAGACCACAACCCTGGTTGCTGCCACTGGGTCCAAGGGATGGACTAAGGCCCATGCCGGAAAGTGAGGAAATGATGGCTTGTGGCACTTCACCACATAAACCGAGCGATTTCCCAACACCGTGCCTTTTTAATCGAGGCGCCGCACCAATTGAGGATTGCCTTTATCATCTATATTGTTTCTTTGAATAGTCCGTGCACTATGATAAAAAATCCTCCCAAAAGGTCTTGGGCCCTGCTTGTAAAGGGTGGCTAGTTCCCTGAAGCACATCGTACTCTTCGCCCTTCCCTCCGGTGCCCAGATTTTTCTTCTTGCCTCACCATTCCAATTCCTGATTTCAAAGAAGAGGGAAGGAGAATCTTGCCACTCCTTAATGATGTTGTTGGTTAACCTCCCCGCCTTGCACTTTATACCAATGCAAGACCTAGAGCCGGTGATCAACCTTATAGGCGTAGGGAAAGGCTCCCACAGACGGAGATTTTCGCCATGTAGCGCCATCCTTTATTTGAATGAGAAGTATATGGTCGTCTAATCATGTTACATTCCTTCTTCGTGGTAGGGCTGGTCTCGCTGTTCTCATAGTTCTTCTTGATGCTGCCTGTGGTGTACAACATCAAGTTGGTGCACTTGATCCCGAACTCAGCGGTGGTCCTTTCCACCTTCGTTTATCTCTGTTAGATGTCCTTTGGTGTCAGAGCTTCTATACCTATGTTCTACCACTTCTTCCACCCCAGTCCAATGGAGGTAAAGATGTGGTCGACGCCTGCTACTCTATCCCCCGCACTGTGAGCACTCTATACATCCCACAAAAAATATTAAAGAACTTCAAATCCTGTAAGTCGCAATGTCTATATGTCAACTTCGCGCACAACGTGAAGAGCCAACTCGGGTCCCCCACTACACTGGATGTCTGGGATCTTGTATCTTGCGATGGGGATATCATTACAAACGACAAATATCTTCTGGTGCTCAGCCGCATTGCCAACCTCAATGAAAAGGGTCTGACATGGACCATGGTGATCGCCGACTTCTTTCGCCAATGCATCGCTCTGCTGGAGGAGCATGGGAGGCCGGTGTGGAACTTCCAAGGGCTTGGTGATGCCAAGCATCTGGTAAGGGGTCTAGATTCTAAGCTTGCCCCGAGTCACCTCAAGGTCACCTTGAAATTCTTGATAGGTTTCCCTCAGTGGAGGAGCCCCGGAGTGGGGCCAACCCCTTGCTTCACGACATCTTGCGATGTAGTCTTCAGAAATCCATGCCCTTGCTCGATACTTGTGGAATTGACAAGAGGATGTCCCTCACCAACATCACCATCCCTGGTACGTCTTGCTCTAGCGGTTAAGTGGTGCCATCTTCAATGTTTGTGGTCCGTGGGTACGCTGTGAGGCTTCTTCCTTCAGTCGATGACTTGTCCTTTTCAAGGGGGGGGGGGGGGGGGGGAGGGGGCTTTTCAGTTGGGCACTTACTCTGCTCTCTACCAAGGTGCCCGCGATGGTGGTTGTGAGCTGTCTCGCCGCTGGTGAGTCTGCACAGAAAATTTTTGGTCTAGACTGGGGCGCTCCTACCAAGCCACCAGAGTAGACATTGGTTAAATTAATGCCACCTCAGTGACTTTATGCCACTGGTGTAGGCTTCCTTGCCCAGACGAGTTGGCCACTATTAGGTGGGCTTGTGCTGTCGCAGCTGGCTGGCCACTCTGAAGAGAACTCAGAGTATACCGAAGTGTGCCGAGCCTCACCAGAGTGGACTTAGGTTTTGTCTGGGAATACTCCTGAAGGAGGGGTGCCTCAAGTGTGGGCTTTCATGCAATGAGTAAATCGAATGAGCCTTCTGTAGTTACACAAGAAAGTCATTTCCCTAGAAAGTTAAGAAACCTACAAAAAATATGTCAAAAGCATGAGTTACGAGTGACCTTAGGCAACCACAGCCGAAGCCGTGGTGGGAACATAAGAGATGAGGGGAGCAGTCAAAGCCCCCGAGCTTATTGAGGGAGAGGGCAGACCCCCGATGAAAGTGTCTGGACTTCTAGGTTCCTATGGCATCAACGATGGATCCTTGATGCTTGCACCCTAGATCCTATGTTACTGTGTCATTGATCTCCTAGTAGGCAAACTGGCCCACCACGATCTTCTTTAGAGGAAGCGATCTTGACGAAGTCGCCTTGGCAGTGTTCTGTTTCACGATCTCATGGGTGGTCTTCTCATGCCTTCTAGAGCCGACAGTCACGTTGATCGTGATTTTTGGTTCTGTGTAGATCAAACCATTTGGATGGAGCTTCAACCCTTTTGGGGTCGGCTACCAGCATTGGGCGTCTGTCTCGTTGGTCAGCAGTCTCCATGGAAAGAACTTGAGTGGTCTTGCTCTTATTCTTCTTGCCACTCTTGGAGGGGTTGGACTCTTCCTTGTTATTCAAAGAGAGACTCGGCTCGTTGTTCCAAGCCTCCACCTCCTTCCGTCAAGTGCACTTGTCCATGAGTTTGAATAGCTCTGTTACTATTTCGGGCTCGTGTATGCCCACCTCTCCCAGCGTATATTTGTCCCACACTCCATGTTTGATCAATATTTTGGGGGTATGTTGTGATCTCTTTAGATTTGGTGTGGGGGCATATGGTCCCATTTATAGTGAATGTTGATCGAATTCAGAAATGAATAATAAGAAACACACCGGATTACCCAAGTTTAGGTTGTCCTCAGCTAACAACCCTACATCCTGAATATGATTTATTGCTAGTGAAAATGGGGTTACAAAGATGGTTCTCCTCCCCTTTCAGTCTGTTGCCCCCTGTTTTATAGTCCAAAGGGAACCATACTTAGGGGAAGGGCTACGCATCACCTCTGCCGTGGGGTCCAATTGGCTGCTTCATCTTTGCGCCAATCATCACGAGGATTTCCGATTGAGTTGGATCTTCACTCCGGGCGCCGGCCCCGGATCAGGCTCATCCGGCGCCGCTCTATCCAGCGACTGGATGCTGGGCACTGATTCCCTATGCGTCGGTTGCTCCTTGTTGTTGCCTCGTGCAGGCCAACACGTCGGCTTCTGCTGCCTCCTTGCTGTTGCCTCGTACAGGCCATCACGTGGGCTCCTGCTGCCACCTACCAAGTCTCTCCCGGTTCATCTACCGAGTCCAGCCGCTGTCCATGACGAGTTTCGCCGCTGCTCTTTACATGAGCGGCTAGGGTTACTGTCATCATCCTAAAAAATCAAAATAAAAAAAAACTCAAACATAAAAAAATTCAAAAAAACTGCAACTTCCGCTTATTCTTCTGCGCTCTCATCGTCGTGCAAAGCTACATGACTTGCACTCTTGCCGTCGTCTGTTCTCTGAGCAGGATGACTTCTTCTTCAGTTGGGGTTCCGGTCTTGCGTTGTCCGGTGCTTTTCAATGGCACCAACTATCGAGACTTGGTTCCTCACATGCGTCTGCATATGTGTGGTCTGCGTCTTCGGGAGTTTCTCACGGGTGATCTCAAATGCCTACCCCTACTCCTTCACAGACTTTTATTCGAGAGAAAGCTACCGATGATGAGAAGCAGAAGTCACTTGAAGACTCTGAGACTTGTCTGGCTTCCTATGAGTCTCAGTCCAGTGTGTACAGGACGTGGTTTGATGAGGATGCTCGTGCAGGTGCTATTTTTTCTGCTAGTATGCAGGATCATCTTGCTGCTGATATGGTGGAGTTTGAGCATGCACATCAGATGTGGGATTTTATGCAACACCGGTATAAGCCTACTAGTCAGGATACCCATCTTGATGCTATTCGTCAGGAGTAGCTTTTACGACAAGAAGATGCCACAGTGGACGAGATGTTCGCTCAAATGTCTGCTATTTGGTGTCAGCTTGACACTCTTGGACCTCAGTTGTCACCAGATACATGTCCATATTGTCAGAGTCAGAAGGACGCACTTGAGCTTTGTCACACATATGACTTCTTGACTCAGCTTGGTGATGAGTTTGAGCCTCTTCGTGCTCAGCTACTAGCTCATCACCCTTGTCTTATGGATGCTCTAGCCACTGTCCATAATGAGGAGACACATTTTCATGCTGCTGCCTTATTGCTGACCTCTTTAGTTTTGGCTGCTCGTTCTTCGACCTCTCGACACACTGCTTATGTTTAGGCTTGTCGTTCTTCACATGATGCTATTGGTGCTATTACTAGAGGATCTCAAGGGAGTTCTGCTACTACGGATGCCCAATTACTCGAGCTCCGTCGTCGACTTTGAGCCTGTACATCATCAGGAGCTGCTAGTTTTGTGACTCGACCTTCTGCACCTTCAAATTCCACTGCTGCATCACAGTCTTCCTCTGAGGGACCACCTTTTACTTCTCGTTCAGATACTCGTCCATGGATTCTTGATTATGGAGCTTCGTTTCATATGACTCCTTATTCCACTGGTTTATCTTCTTTGAGTCCTTCCTCTCGTTCTCTTACTGTTCATACTGCCGATGGTTCTCCTCTTTTGGTTGTTGGACAGGGCACCTTTTTATCTTACTCTTTTGATGTACCTGATGTTTCCTACGTTTCCAACCTGACCATGTAGCTTATGTCTGCTGGGCAATTCATTAATCATGACCATCGGGTGATTCTTGATCCCGATTCTTGTTATGTCCAGGATTGTCGTACCGGTCGGCTGGTTGGCACTAGACCTTGTCTTCGTGACTCCCAGCGCCTTCGGGTGCTTGACTAGCTTCGACTTGCTTCCGTTGCGCTTGCTAGTCTTCTCAGCTCTGCTTTTGCTGCTCCGTCCACCTTGTCTTTTGCTCAGTGGCATTATCGTATAGGACATCTTCGTGGCTCTAGCCTATCTGCCTTAGTTCCTCATGGTGTCTTAGGATCGATTTCAGATTCTTAGTCCTTAGATCAATGTCAGGGCTGTCAATTAGGGAATCATATTCAGCTTCCCTATCCTTCTAGTCAGTTTGTGTGTGAGCACCATTCTAATTTTGTTCATTCGGATGTACGGGGTTCAACTCCTTTTGTTTCCAAAGGAGGACACCGATATTACATCATTTTTATAGATGGTTTTTCTCGCCACACATGGATTTACTTTATGAAACATAGTAGTGAGGCCTTGCCTATCTATAAAACTTTTTCATCTATGATCCGAACTCATTTTGGCATGTCTATTTGTGTTTTTCGTGTTGATTCTGCTGGTGAGTACCTTTCTTATGCTCTTCGTCAAGTTCTTTCTAAGCAAGGCACTCTTGCTCAGTTTTCTTGTCCTGGCGCTCATGCACAGAATGGTGTGGCCAAACACAAGCATCGATATCTCCTTAAGACTGCTCGTACTCTTCTGCTTG
Source organism: Tuctoria greenei (assembly GCA_036927565.1). Lineage (NCBI taxonomy): Eukaryota > Viridiplantae > Streptophyta > Magnoliopsida > Poales > Poaceae > Tuctoria > Tuctoria greenei. The sequence continues at coordinate 267,592,852 of JAYESD010000002.1, read as the reverse complement.
CTTCCTCTGTTCCCCTTCACTTTTGGGTCAAGGCTATTTCTACTGCCACTTACCTGATTAACATTCAACCTCCGTCTGCTCTTTAGGGTGAGGTTTCTTTCCGGCATCTTACTGGCAAGACGTCTAACTTTACCATCCTTTGTCTTTTTGGTTGTTTGTGCTATGTGTTGCTCGCACCTCGTGGCGCACTAAGCTCACTGCTCAGTCGGTCGAGTGTGTTTTTCTTGGATATAGTGCTGAGCATAAGGGGTATCGTTGTTGGGATCCTGTTGGTCGGTAGATGAGAATCTCATGGGATGTTGTATTTGGTGAGACGCATAGTTTCTATCCTCGTCCTTCTATTCACTTTCTTCATATCTTGCGTTATCTTCGTGGTACTATCTTTAGATGCTTGTTCTTTCCATGCTCTAGCTCATTAAATCTCACAGCATACTCTAATGCTACTTGGGCTAGTGATCCCTTTGATCGTCGATCTTTTTCTGCCTATTGTGTTTTTCATGGTGGTTCCCTCAGGGCTTGAAAGACTAAGAAGCAGGTAGCAATTTCTCGTTCGAGTGCAGAGGCTGAGTTGCGTGCTATGGCTCTTCTGAGTGCAGAGGTGACTTGGCTGCGATGGTTGCTTGAGGACTTTGGTGTTTCTGTTGGTATGTCGACTCCTCTTTTGCCTGACAGTACATGTGCTATCATTATTGCTCGTGACCCGGTCAAGCATGAGCTTACCAAGCATATTTGTGTTGATGCTTCTTATACACGAGCACAGGTACATAACCATGTTATTGATCTTCAGTATGTACCTTCAGAGCTTCAGTGGGCTGCTTTTCATGAAGGCACAAACCCGGGCTCAGCATAGGTTTTTCTCTCCAAACCCAGTGTTCGTGACGCACCTTGAGTTTGAGAGGGTGTTAGAGATATAGGAGATTTATACTTGCCTTTTACATTTTCCCTCCTGCGTGAGAGGTTTTCTATATATGTGTCCCCTCCTCTAACTCTATATATTGGTGCCTATGACCCTCATAATACAATAAGTACTATTCATAACAATTGCAAGAGCACGTCCGGGCAGGTATTTTTCCTCAGTGAAAATGTTGTCACTTTTACTTCACAAAAGCAGAAGATCGTTGCAATCAGATCTTGTGAAATAGAGTACGTTGCAGCTGCTGCAGCAATTTGCTTAGTCGTGTTCTCAGATAAATTCAGGGACATGAACTGGATAAATTCAAGCTCCTGGTGAACAACAAATCTGCAATTGACTTGGCGAAAAATAAAGTTCATCATGACCGCAGCAAGCAAATTTACGTCGCGTTCCATTTCATCAGAGAAAGCATGGAAGATGGACAGGTGGACGTCATGCATGTGTGACACACATGATCAGGTGGGAGATGTGCTAACAAAGGCTCTTGGACATCTGCGTTTCATCTTGTTGCGCCAGAAGCTCGAAGCCGTGAAGGACCACGAGCTTAAGGGGGGATTATTAGCGTACTAAACTCATAGTCAGTTTTATCATTTTGAATAATTCTGCATTATGACAGGGTCATCAGTATGTTGTAATGCATGAGTTAGTGTGCGTGTTAAGTGCATATTATAGCGTTCAAAACCCGATCAATTACGTCGGCATGTAAATTACTTTGGCCAACGTAATGTTGTGAGTCACTGTAATGTGAATATTAGTGTGTATTAGTGTGCATTGAAGTCCTGTCCAATAAATACAATAAGAAACTCAGGAATTTAGTTAGTTTTGCAGCAGGACCAACACTATGCTTGCTCCATTATTTGTGGCGGACACACTCCTAGCGTGCAGGTTCCTGAGCCAAACTGAGCTGTAGCGTGGATCACGGGCAACAACAAAAACTGTGGTCGCTCTACACAGTGCTTATGGTTCAGGGGCATTGGGGACAAACAAATGAACTAGTAGGCCACGAAATGAGAGAAGCTCGGACGATCAGTGAACATCACACGCGATGAAATGGAAATAAAATGGCACCCATAACCCGGCTAGAATTCAAGAACATGATCGAGAAGCAAACTCCTCTAGACAACATAGCTTCCCTGCTCAAGGTAATCCTTAATCCATTGTCAAAACAGGCATGCATTTGCGATCCTTGTCACCGAGTTAAGTGGATGACACATAACATCATTGATCTATGACATTTCTTGCAATGATCTTCCTGAGTTGATTTACGACATTGACTTATTACAATGGCGGTGATGACAGTGACCAAGAGCAAGGAGAGCTAGTCTCTGCAGCTCCTGAAGCTCATGCTCCCCGGGAACTCACAAGGCAGCAGCACCTGATGCGCTTAGGAAGGTGGTGAGGTCAAGATCGCCAACCCTCTAGCCCACTTCATGAAGCATGCAGCAGCTGAGAGGGACGACAGGATAGGTTTAGTGTGTGTGAGACACATTTTGAAAACCAGACATAGTAGGTTGAATGTGTCTATGTCCTGTTCTGAAAACCAAAAGGAAAATGTATTTGTGTAAGAAAAATATTGAAGTTTTTAATCGCTAGCCCCCACTCTATCAAACCACTATATATACTTTTTACAGCACTAGAACACCTGAACAACATGTGTTAGTGTGACACTTGGACCTAATTATTTAAGGAGGTGGTGGCAGCAATGACAGAGCAACAAAAGGAGAAGAAGGGCAGCAAGAGGCAGCAGCAGCTTGGCATACTTAGGAAGGTGGTGAGGGTTAAGATTGCCAATCCACACCTACGTTGCCTGGTCAGTGGCGTCATCACTGGTGCCGTCTCTAGGACCTTCGTGGCGCCGTTGGAGTCGTGTCTAGGACCTTCGCCGCTGGAAATGATCCAGACACACCTGATGGTCAGCAGCAGCAGCACCGGCTCCAGGGCCCGCTTGTTCATGTGGATCATGAGGCTTGAGGGTGGACTGCCCTGTTCCTTTCTATAGCCTCCATGTGCGAGCAAGGCCATTGAGGCAGAATACCTTACACTTCACTTTCTTGAGAGAGATTCAGTGATGGTTGCTTAGCATCAGTGACACACTCACTTACTTTGATGTGTATTTGCATGCGTGGTGGTGCCTATTCATTGCGGATAAAGTGTCATCCAGCCAGGTCAAATCAAACTTGGCAGCAAGTCCCACATGAGGACCACTACAAAAGGTGACACCTACCCTATTAATATGCCCCCCCGGTAGCCTCGTCCAGTGTCAAGCATTCAGAGGCTGCAAGGGGTGATAGGGCATGTTGAGTGTGTGTGTGTGTCTATGGAACATTATAAAAATCATACAGGGTAGATTAATCGTGTGTGTTTCACATTCTCAAAACAAAAAAAAGTCAATGAGTAAGTTGTGTGTGTGCGCGCACGCACGTCTTGGTCATATCCTAAAAATTAGACCTGGTAGGTTGAGTGTGTGTCTATGTCACATTGTGAGAACAAAAGAGGTAAGTCTATACGTGCCTCCCTCCCTGACACCAGCATAACTGCTGTTTTTAATAACACCCCTGGAACACGTGAGCAACATACCTTCGTGTCATGCTACGGCCTATTATTTCAGATGATATGTCATCAAGTGATACCAAAATGACATCAATAAGAAACACCAAAAAGAAGGTGACAATATATTTTCAAAACAGCAATTCAAGAAGGCGCCTACCCACTACAGGAAACACGATCATTTGCAATGGCTGGATTTATTTGCGACGGCCAGCCATCGCAAACAGCTTAAATTGCGACGGCCCGCCTCTGGCTGTCGCAAATAACATGGCCGTCGCGAATAAGGCCTTATTTACGACGGCTGTCGGTCTGGCCGTCGCAAATAAGTGCTTATTTGTGACGGCCAAACCTAGGGCCATCGCAATTTACGAAGCCGTCATAAATAATGTCTTATTTGCGACGGCCAGTACAAGGCCGTCGCAAATAGGCTTTAATTGTGACGGCCCTAAGGTAAGGTCGTCGCAATTAAGACTGCCGTCGCAAATTAGGTCTAGTATTGGGACCCTCCGGCCCCGACTCTTCATTCACCATTCCCTCCACCGCCACTGCCTACCGCGCCCCCGTCGCCTTGCCGCGCCCCCGCCGCGCCCCCGGCTCCGCCGCCGGCCCGCCGTGCCCCCGCCGCCGGCCCGCCCCCGCGCCTCCGCGCCCCAGCCACCGCGCCCCCATCGCCTTGCCGCGCCCCCGTCGCGCCCCCGGCTCCGCCGCCGGCCCGCCGCGCCCCCGCCGCCCCCGACCCCACCGCTGGCCCGCCCCCGCGCCACGACTCTGCACCTCCGCGCCCCAGCCACCGCCCAGCCCCGCCGCGCCGCCCCTGTGCCGCCGCTGCCGGCCCGCCCCCGGCCCCTGCGCCCCCGCCGCCGGCTCGCCCCGGCCCCACCGCCCCTGCGCCACCGCCGCCAGCAGGTAAGCCCCGACCCCGCCCCTGCATTTTTGTAGAAATTCAGTCAAGTGTTGTGTCATTTTTGAACATGGTGACCTCATGGAAGAAATCATGGTGGTTATGTTTAGGTTTATTGAAGTAAATTGCTCTCATTTGAATTAAATTGCTCTCATTTGAATTATGGTTATGTTTAGGTTTATTGAATTGCTCTCACTTGAATTATGGTTATGTTTAGGTTTATTGAATTGCTCTCATTTGAATTGAATTGCTCTCATTTGAATTATGGTTATGTTTAGGTTTATTGAATTGCTCTCATTTGAATTATGGTTATGTTTAGGTTTATTGAATTGCTCTCATTTGAATTGAATTGCTCTCATTTGAATTGCTCTCATTTGAATTGAATTGCTTATGTTAGAATTGAGTTGATAAATTAATGAATTACAATGGATAATTGTTATGTTTAGGTTTATTTGAATTGCCTAGTTTTTTGAATTATGCTTAGGTTTATTTGAAGGGTCGTTGAATTGCTTAATTTTGATTGCTTGAGTGTTCAAGTACTATATATACATAAATGGGCTTCGGACCAGCTTGACAAGGCCCGACAAGGCCCATTTAGTGGTAAAGTAAAGTATGCGTGTAGACGGGCACGAAGGAGAACGACGACTGTGAGGATGGCAAGCACCTGCGCGTGGAGGGTGTACTCTGACGAAGTGGTTTCATCTCTGATCTATTTACGGCAGCTAACCCTAAAGCCGTCGTGGAATTGTCATCTAAGACCAACTTTCCTCTCACTCTTTCTCTAGTTCTTTCCTCTCTCTTAAATGACCTGAAAATGAAAATGAGCAAGGTAACCTATAGCAATGTATTACCCGTTTCGGATCGGCACGTCTCACATGCCATTGGCATGTGAGACGTGCAGGTTCGGAATTGTCCCTTTTTTGGACAGCCTCGGAGTGACCGAGGGGGCGTGGCTTGTGATGAGACGCGGGTCCGGATTTGGACGAGATTTCGGTGGTGTAACCCTGTTGTTCTCTGCTGCACCATTTTTGGGCGTGCAGTGGAGAACAGCGGGGTTATGCTGCCGAAATTTCGTTCGAATCCAGATCACGCATCTCGTCTTGAGCACGCTCCACTCGGTCACTCTTGGGTGGGTTTAGGATCTATCTGCCTAGGTTGTAGGGCCGTGACATAACACAACATACATTAACGACAATTTCTTTCACGTTAAACTGCAGAGTCAAACATGGGTGAAGACCGCAGTTGGATGTATACTGGCTGGAAGAGCAGAACTGGTGGTCACTCCGATGAGTGGTTTATCAAGTTAGATCAATTTTTGGATCGAGCATTTTCGTTGTCAACGGAATATATGGTGCGGTGCCCATGTACAAAATGCCGGAACACCAAGTTTTTGAGAAGATTGGAGCTTTCGTTTCACTTATGTCGAAACGGTTTCACTCCACATTATGAAGTGTGGACCTTTCACGGCGAGACTAATTCTCGAGTCATAGCCGAAGTGGATGAGGATGATGATATAACAGAGGTTGATAGGATGGATGAGATGCTAGAAGCTCTTGAAGCGGAGGATCCTCTTACAAATGAGGTAGAGAAGTTCTTCGAGGAGTTGAAGAAATCACAAGAGCCGTTACATGAACACACTGCTGTGACTGTACTTGCTTTGTTGACCAGATTTATGGCAATTAAGTCCAAGTACTTTTTTTCCATCAACTGCTACAATGATCTCATGAAATTGATCTGCGATATCCTTCCACAACCTCACAAAGCGCCACCAGATATGTATCAGTCAAAGATCAAGATATCTGGTCTCGGTATGAAGTATGAGAAAATCAATGTGTGCCCAGACAACTGCATGCTATTCTGGAAAGAGCACGCCAATGAGAAGATGTGCTTGAAATGTGGTAAATCGAGGTATGTCGAAGTTGCTAATGACGATGGCGATAATGTGATGACAGATGTTGCACATAAGCAGCTTCGTTACTTGCCTGTGACACCTCGGTTGAAGCAGATGTTTCTTTCAAAAAGAACCGCAAGACACATGAGATGGCACAAAGAAGGTAAACGTGAGAACAAAGAATTCTTGATGCATCCGTCCGACGGTGATGCATGGAATACGCTAGACCGTTTCGATCCAGACTTTTCTCGTGATACGAGGAATGTTCGCATCGGATTAGCGACAGACGGATACTCACCATTCAGTACAAATTACACGCCATACTCATGTTGGCCTGCCTTTGTAATTCCATACAATCTGCCACCTGCTTTATGTACGAAGAACGAGTTCATGTTTCTCAGCCTCATTGTACCTGGACCTGATCATCCCGGGTCACATCTCAACGTGATGTAAAACCGCTGATCGAAGAATTGAAAGTCTTGTGGACAGGAGTCGAAGCGTACGACAGTTACAAGAAGCAGAAATTCAACCTTCGAGCTACTTATTTGTGGTCCGTCCATGATTTGCCGGCATACGACATGTTTTCTGGATGGAGCACTCACGGTCGTCTGACGTGTCCGATATGTGCTTCAGACACGGATTGCTTTCGACTAACTCATGGAGGCAAAATATCTTACTTCGATTGTCACAGACGTTGGCTGCCCTTGAATCATATATTTAGGTAGCAGAGGCATGTCTTTCGAAAGAACATTGTTGTCACTAAAGGACCACCGAAGCGTCTCAACAGGTCAGAAATTTCTGATATCTTGGACAAACTGGTGCCTGATGAAGGTCGTCCTGGATATTTCGTAGGTTATGGAGAGGAACACAATTGGACTCACATATGTGGACTTTGGGAGCTACCATATGTGAAGTCGTTGATTCTAATGCACAACATTGATGTCATGCATCAGGAGCGTAATATGAGCAAAAGTATCATAAGCACTTGCATGGATATGCCTGGCAAAACGAAAGACAATTATAAAGCTAGACTAGATTTGGCAGACATTTGTCACCGTCCAACTCTTGAAATCTCTGAAAGTGGTGGAAAGCCACGTGCTTCTTTCTGTCTTCGATCGAAAGAAAAGAAAGAAGTTATGAAATGGATGAAAACTTTGAAATTCCCAGATGGTTACGCAGCTAGCCTGAAACGAGCCGTAAATGTTAACACAGGAAACCTCACTGGGTTGAAGAGTCATGATTATCACATTATAATGGAAAGACTCCTACCTGTTATGTTCTGAGGCTATCTAGATGATGCGGTGTGGAAGGTTTTAGCCGAGCTCAGGTATTTCTATAGACAGCTTTGTGCTAAAGAAATCAAGATCGGGATGATGGATAAGTTAGAGAAGGAGATACCCATACTTTTATGTAAGATGGAAAAAACTTTTCCACCAGGTTTCTTCAATCCAATGCAACATCTGCTTATCCATCTTCCATTCGAAGCTAAAGTTCGCGGTCCTGTGCAATATAGGTGGATGTATCACATTGAAAGAGCACTACGATATCTGAAACCAATGGTTGGCAACAAGGCAAGGGTGGAAGGGTGCATCGTTGAAGCATATGCTCTTAAGGAAGTAGGATACTTTTCAAGTGTCTACTTTGCGGAAGAAAACAATATCAATACTTCAGCGATGCGGTACAATGTGGATGCAACACCCCCTCTAAGCCACCTTTCCATTTTTCAAACGAGAGGCACCACCGTTGGTAGCTACACGACCTACGTGCTATCCGAACAGGAAAGGCTTGTTGCTTTACTCTACATGTACGCAAATATAGAAGGCATGCAGGAATACTTCGAGTAAGTGTTTCTCCTACATTTATGCTAATCGACATATTTTGCTACACATGTACTCTAAAAGATGTTTTTCCATGTTCAGCGAGTTCCACAGACAATATTGGCCACATAGGCATCAACCTACGGCCAAACAAGTAGAAGCGATGCGAAAGGAAGGAATAAATGGGGGGCAGAGTTTTATATCTTGGTTTCGAGAATATGTAATATTCTCTCGTCTTATATGTATTATAAATTACTATTATTAAAAAAGTATTATGTAATATTCTCTCATCTTTTATAACAGTGTCGGACTCACAATGTCCATGAAGATTTGCGGCAGCTATCTTATGGATTGGTGAATGTTAGAAGCTATGGTCTATATGACGTAAATGGCTTCCGATTCCGTACAACTCATTTTGAAGCTCATTGTCCTCTCGCGGCAACATCAAATTCCGGTGTTGTGACGAGCAATGGACACTCAAGGGAATTTAACCGATTATTATGGTATCATTAACAAAATCCTTGAATTTACTTTTACCGGAAATAAGAACCTTCGAGTTGTCTTCTTTGACTGTGACTGGTTTGATCGTACTCATGGAACTCGAGAAAACCAATTTTGAATGGTAGAAGTGAAACATAAGGACCGACTACGAGGTTACGATACATTTGTTCTTGCGCATCAAGTTGAACAAGTGTATTATCTACCTTATCCATGCACGAAGCTCAGTGCTTGGTGGGTGGTATATAAGGTGAATCCTCGTGAGCGGCTAATTATACTCCTGGGGATGATGGTTACCATGATAGCGAAGACGTTGAAGAAGTGTACCAAGAAGAAGAGTTGCCAGACACTTTTATCGTCGAGCTTGGTGCAGGACTCGATCAATTAGTTGGAGATGTTGAAGACGTTGAAGATGTAGAGGCAGATGATACGCGAAAACGAAAATTAGAACAAACCACGATGGAAGATCGTTGGGCTGGTTTAAGGAGTAGGGCACAGGCACATGACAATGATGTTGATGAATTTTGAAAGTGACTACAAGTAATGTTTTCTTGAAGATAGTAACATGAATTTTGTATATTTTATTTGCATATTTACTAATTATCTAATTACAACAGGATGGCGTCAAAGAAGGGTAAGAAGGTGCCACCGACGAGGGGGTTCTACCCCTCTAGACCTGAGGACGCTTTCGTTGGTGCCTCGTCGACTGGCAACAGACGCTCTCAGCTGCTGGGGCACGTTCAGACCAGCTCTAGAGCTTCGTCACAGGTAAATGTCACTTGTTTTTGACAAATTCTTTAAATTCAAATTCATATTAAACTTACTTATGAATCATTTGAATGTTGTAGTCCTCACCGGCTGACTCAGAGGCTGCGGCACCTTTGGTGAGCCAGCCCTCGGTGAGGCAGCCCTCGGCGGGCTGAATGGAGGAGCACATCTCGAGTTGAAAATAATGGGCGCCCTTGCTCGTCCCAGGTTCTTGTCGCGTTCCGTGGAATAGAACACACGACTCCAAGCACGACCGACCGTACGAGGAAATCAGGCCCAGCCACGGGCAGTGGAGAGGCACTCACGGCCCAAGTGAACGCGCTGCGGATCCAGTCCCGTGCCAAAATCGTTGATGGCGCGGCAATGTGAGCCATGACCGGCCCTTCGACAAGTGGCCTCAACCCATCCAGCTTTACGGAACGTGCAGCGCGTCCTCGGGGATGGGAGCGGCCGCGTTGGTATCCGTAGTCGTCACTATATATATTACTCCCTCCGTCTCAAAATGTTTGTCGCTTTACAGTTCAAAAATGAACCACAAAGCGACAAACATTTTGGTACGGAAGGAGTACTTTATATACTATTCTCCTTTTAATTTTACACCATATATTCTAAATTTACACTATCCAGCAATCTTTAAGACAATACCGCGAACGGTGTTACCCCACATCCCTTGTCCTCTCCAACTCACCGTACGTCAAAGCGCCGCACACACGCGCGGGTGCGTCGGATCAGGGCGGCCGTCCCACGTACACTCCAACCGCGGCCGTCGCACACCCCGACGCCACCTCGCGTTCCGACTCCGGGTAGCAAACCTCGTACCATCACGTCAAGTACGACACATGCCCATAGCTCTACCTCTTGGTCAGCAACGAGCTCAGGCTTGTCTCAGGCGGTGCGATCAATCACTCATGGGCACGCCACGTTGAATAGACACAAACGGCTCGATCGACGAGCTAGGCCCACGAGAATCTGTTCTGTGAATATTGTCTGTTCTGTGAATCTGGCCATCGAGCCGGTTAGTGTTTTCTGTCTTTTTAAAAAATAAATAACCTTATTTGCGACGGCTTTTTATACAGTACCGTCGCAAATAAGGTACCAATCCGTCGCAATTAAGCCACAGCTATTTGCGACGGCCAGGCCGTCGCAAATAAGGTTTAATTGCGATGGCCCGGCCGTCGCAAATAGTGGTGTGGGTCCCGGAGGAGGGCACGTGGGCCCTGCCCACTCAACTTATTTGCGACGGCTCGGCCGTCGCAAATAGGAGCACTTAATTGTGACAGTCCGGCCATCGCAAATAAGCTTTAATTGTGACGATCGGGCCATCGCAAATAATGTTGCTGGGCCCACCGGCCCATGGCAATAACTTGCGACGGCCGCTCCTAGCCGTCACAATTAAGCTTATTTGCGACAGTGGCCGTCGCAAATAAGCTTAATTGCGATGATTTATTTGCGACGGCCAAAAACCGTCGCAAATAAGGAAAGCCGTAGCAAATAGCTTATTTGCGATGGCATAAGGCTTTTTTGCGACAGCAGTGGCCGTCGCAAATCGTCGGGATTCCTATAGTGACCCATTAACCACGTGTTCTCCACACCGTCATCACGTGGAGAGTAAAGCAGCAGCAGCACCCCTTTGGACCACACCGGTGAATAGTAGTGGCCTAGAAGGGTCTCAAAAGCCGTGAAAGTCCTAGCGTGTAGGAAATGTGACCCTCAAGATGCGTCAGATACCAATGGACGCCCTTGGTCTTTTCCTCTCGGATGGTGCTTAAGACTATCTGCACTCGTGGTACTCTAAATTCATACTCTAAAAATTGTTCCTGCCCATTTACAACACCATTTAAAATATTTCATTCTCTATTTTATTGTTTCCCGCACTCATCACACTCTAAATCCATACTCCATATTAATTATCTCATATCTTATACAACCACATGTCACTTCACTTCCGTTCTTTCCCATTTTTATTTCCTACTTCTTTTCTCCAGGCTCCATGTCATGCCAGCTGACTGCGATCACAGTTTAGCACAGGTCTTTCGCACATAATATTCAGCCGACGTTTGTAACATGCAGAAAGCTAGCGCACCACGTAAGATATACCAGTGCAACTCTTAACACCGTGTGCCAGCTTACTGATGCAGTGAAGGAGAACAGGATGAGGAGGCAGTGGAAAGAAAACAGTAGAAGAAGAGGTAATACTAGAACAACTTTTGTGGGAGGTAATACTAGAATAGATTTTGCAAAGAGGCCTCGCTCCTCTCCGTTCGACCCCCCATCCCGGTCCAGGAGTTCAAAGCATCCTCTACGAGCAGTTGTTGTTCTGCTAAATATGAATTAAGAAAAAATTGATCAGTTTTACGGCAATACCATGATTCTCCCTAACCTGAAAAAACCTTGGTCATTTTCCCCTAAAATTGGCAAGCACTAATCCCTATGTTAAATCCCGTAAATCTAATGTCTTGATCTGAATCAAATAAGTTAACATGAATGATTTGGAATAAGAAATCTTACATGGAATGGCAAGATTTGCCTGCCCCCGTAGCCTTCCCCATCGGGTTGCCTCGGTCTCGCATGACCCATTGTGTACGGTCCCGCCGTCGCGGCCTCATGACGCCGCATCGCCGCACCGCACGCGCCAGCCATGGTGGCCAGCTTGCTCACCGTCGGCTGCTCTCCCGTGCCGCACACTTTCCCCACGGCCCCACGCGTTCGCTAGCCGCCGCCTATGCTGAGGAAAATTTTGGGTGGGGAAGAATGAAGTTAGGGTTGAGTTAATTGTTTCTGTTTCAGGCTCGCGTCAGGGCTACATGAAGTTTTGGGCTGCTGGCAATTTTGGGCGGTGCAGGGATTATGGGCCGGTTTCTGTTTTTTTGGACCAGTCTTATGTTTGGACCTGATTATGATATGCGCCAGACAATATGGGCTGTAATTTTTGGGCCAAATTAATGAATATTACAAGGATTTACTGTTCAGTGCTTTTTAGTTTCGCTAATACTTTTTTATCAAGATCTGTACTGTTAATTCTTTGATATATTATGTTTTTATTTTCTATGGCATATTATGATTCATTCCCTAAATATTATTGACTTAAATGAGATATTTATTTAGAGATTCTGTTGTAGAGGCTTCAACACTTGTAGTCCAGTGCACAGTAAAGAATGTACCTTCGGTGTGCTGTCTCACTTGTGCTTCATCCCAGTTTTAGGGAGTTTTCGCATCAGACCTCATGTCCGCTGATATTATAACCTTCTTGTTGATGGGATATAATACAATTTGTAAGCCTTGGCATTCACTTCATACCCGAAGAGTACACATCTGACAGCTCTGTCAGACGGTTTTGTTACTCCGGGTCCCAAGTTCTTCAGATGTGCAGTGCAACCAAAAGTCCTGGGGTGTTTCACATAAGGTTTTCAACCAGAAAAAACTTGATATAGGGTGTTTTACCATGTATGCTTCTGAAAGGAGATCAGTCCAGTACATACACTGCAACTTTACCAGATTTTCCAAGTAGCAGCCAGGCACCTTCATCTCTTTCAACATTCACCTTTCTATTTCAACCACAAACTGATTTCTTCTCTCCATAACCCCATTTTGCTGAGGAGTATAATAGGGTGTTGTTGTGAAGTGCCTGATTCCCGGTTCACCAAGGTATGCAGAGAACTCATTTAAATTGAATTCTCCACCTCTGTCAGTTCTAAGTGCTTTCAGCCTTCTTCCGCTCTCAGTTTCAGTTTGAGCCTTGATCAAAAACTTGTGAGCTTCATCCTTGGTTTCCAACTACTCAACCCACATAAACCTACTGATATCATCCATGATCAGCAAGAAATACCTCTTCCCCCTGGAGTAGGAGGATCAATGTGCCCACACAAATCTGAATGAAATAGGCCCATGACATTTTCTGCTCAGTATTCAGTTGACTGAGTGAATGGTTTTTTTGTGGAGTTTTCCAAATGCACAACTATCACAGACTTGCTCTGGTTGATCAATAACTGGAATCCCCTCTGCCATTCTTTTCATGACAAGATCTCTTAAGGCCTTGAAACTTAGATGACCATATCTCGCATGCCATATCCAGCTTCTGTCAGTCACCTTTGTCATTAAGCACACAGGATGAGTGACTGTGAGCCTTACAATGAACAACCTGTTCTCATTACGAGGAGCTTTGATCAAAAGTGAGCCATCAGTGCCTATGATACATAAGTTATCATTCTCAATGACCACTTTGCATCCCCACTTAGCCATCTGTCCCAGGCTTTATATATTGGTTCTCAGCTTGGGTATATAGTAAACACCAGAGAAAACTCCATGCATCTGTTGCTGTCTCTGGAACAAACCAGATTCCATTCCTTTTGTTTCGACTGAGGAAACATCACCAAATTTGACTTCCCCTTTGACTGTTTTATCCAGAGAAGACAATACAGATCGAGCACCTGTCATATGATTACTGGCACCTGAGTCCAAGTACCAAGTACTAACAGTGCTTCCTTCTGAAAATGCACTATCTTGTCCCACTTCTTTAGAGACATTCAGACATATTTCAAAAAGAAACAGAGCTGGTTGCTCAGGCTCAGCCTTCACCATGTGAGCTTCATCCTTCCGATCATGGTGAGGCCTTCTACATTCTTTTGCCCAATATCCCCATATGAGATACTTGTGACACTTTCTCCGTCTTTGTCGTGTTCCTTCGGTTGTCTACTTGACTGAAGAATTACGGTTGTCAGGACGAGTTCCCCCTTTACCCTTTGTCTGAAATTTTGCACCTACATCGTTGCCGGCGCAGGAGGATTCAGATGTAAGTTTGCTCTTGTACTTGGCCAACCACTCCTCTTCATATAGCAACAAACGACCACCCTTATTAGTTACTGCCTTGGTGACTCCCAGCCGATCCTCGGCTGCACATAGCCTCCCAACCAATTTCTTGACATAGAGTCGGTTAAGGTCTAGTAGTGTTTCAATCGAAAGGGCAATTTGCATGCAACGAGCAGGAACAACCCAAAGGATTTTCTTCACAATACATACTTCCTTGATTGATTCACCGAGAGTATGAAGGCAGCTAGCAATACTTGTAATCTTCATGGTGAACTCATCAATGGACTCCCCTTCTTTGAATTCAATATTCCCGAATTCCCTCAGAAGTTGTTGCACATTTGCTTCATGAACATGATCATCTCTAACCTGCATATTCTTCACCACCTTCCATGCTAGGTTGGCACTCGCCTTGGCAGCCAATGCTATGTGCATCTCGAACGGAACGCCCTTCAAAATGGCCGCCAGCACCAGTTGATCATCCCAGCGCTCAACCTTGTCACATACAACGGTGTACCAAAGATCTTGGGCGTTAAAGTTCACTTGCATAACAAGTGACCACTGGCTGCAATTGTTGCGAGTCAACAGTCGGGTAGACAAGTGATGCGCTTGAATCCCGTGCCACACGCTCGACCTCAAACAGATTTGTGAGAGTACGATCGCTGCCGGTGAGCTCCTTGGTGGTGATGTTTTTGCAGTGTTGCCACTCATCATCGCTCTCACCTAGAACATGACTTGCAAGCAACACCGGAATCAAAGACGACGGGTTCTCGCAGGTGAGGTGTGTTGTCAATGGTTCACAAGAAGAACAGAGTTCTTCGTACATGGAGAGAGAACAGAGTGGAGGGAAGCGATGTTTCTCTATTGATCACAGCGATACATATAAACAGTCACAACACCTGCATAACTCACATGACGCCCATTACGTGAGATGCACGCCATGCATTACCGATCCACGATTAGTGCCCCACAACTCGGTGTGCCCTCGACAGAAGAACCGTACTTACAAATGCATGCATAACAGAAAGCAAACAAACACCGACTCAGACTATCAGACTCGTACTACGTTTGAACTAACGCAAGATAACTAGACATGAAAGAGCAACAAGATTATTTCAACATATGGTGCCAGACATTAGTGCACTGTAATATGAGTACTAGTGTGTGTATTAGTTGGCACTGAAGTCATGTCCTGTAAATATGCAAGAAAATCAAGAATTGAGTGAGTTTTGCAGCAGCATAAACACCGTTCTCGCTCATTGTTTTTGGTACACACAATCCATGTGTCGCAGAGGCTGTCAGATGGTCGTGCATAAACAAGTCCTGCGTGAGAACACTGTCGCCATGTTGTACCGGACACTGACGCGCTCAAACCACGCATAGTGCACGATGGCGATGCATGTACACCTTCAGTTGCAGCACCCATGGGACCTCATCGAGAATAGTGCCGGTGATGAGCACGACGACCGAGCAGCACTAGAAGCGCTAATGCGAGTCGTCCCTCCTGAGATCATCTACACTTTGGCTGCCAAGTATTAGATTGATCTCTCTAACCCGCTTGGGCCCCAACAGACCTGAGAGGGCCTTTCCTCACAAACGCCCTGATCGGGAGTGTCCCAGTGCAACTATGGTTGGTGGGCCCTGCGCAAATAAATAGAGGTGTGGGCAAGGCAGCACAAGGTACAAGGTTCACCGCAGCCGCCACACCCTACTGACAAAACCTTAGTCCGATCTAATTGGGAGCGCAGCCAGCGGCGGGAGAAAACCTCACCACAACCATGTCGAATCCCTACGCCACCGTCGTGCCCGGTCAGTGCTGGTGGTGTCCCGAAGGCCATCGCTACCCACTCCGAACTGCTCCATGAGAACCGTCGGTCTGAGCCATCGCAATGGCCACCGCACCAATCATGTCGCCGCCACCAACACATGAAGGTTCAATCTCGACTACCGCTGTTCATGCATAGATCGTTTTCACTCTGACTTAATCTTCGCACTAGACGATCCTAGAGTCTATCAATGGTATCAGTTTTCCAATCTAATCATGTTGTTTGGAGATGGGAAAGAAAATCAAAGAAAAGTACCAAACCCTAACAGAAAAGAGGATGGTGCTGTGGGAGGGGAAGGAGGACTTACCTCCTCTTCCTATCACACCGTCCACCAGCATTGTGCTTTAGCACCTCAACCAGATCTTGGTGCGGCCGCTCACTAGCGACCATGACAGACTAGAGCCCGCTTCATTGCTAACATCGCCGTGCGCTAATCCAAGTGTCAGGACCCGCCTTCCGAGGGTCCACTTGTGCATCCCGTACCAATCCTTGGATCAGTAGTTGGTATGCACAACAGAATAGATCGAGATCCATACAATGATTATTTATTTATAATCAATAAAAGTCTTACAACCATGTTCTAAATTACATTGGATGTGGTCGGAGATGACCACCAAAATAGAAAAATATTCTAAACAGCAGAGTAGAACGACACCATGCCCAACAGGCAGACCTGGGATGTAGGACTAGACCTAGTCATCATCCTCACACGTTTCAGCTTCTTTGTCTTCTGATAAAACCATATATAAAGCAAGAGTGAGTACATAAGGTACTCCGCAAGCCCTAACACTACTCAAGGGGAGGTGTATCATGCATTGGGGCTTGTAGCAAGGAGAGGCCATACGGCTTAGTTTTGTCAAAAGGAATTTTATGCAGGTTCTCTTTGAAAAGAGTTTTGCAATAAGAGGGAGAAGGAGTTGAATCAGTATTATTATTGTTGGCGGGCCCTGGGGGAGTTTCGGACCATCCCGCCAGTTCCCTCACTTTTAAATGAGTCTTCGGACCCAAGGTCCTGATGACCCTGTGTCTCCTCGATGAGGCTGAAGGGGGGCAGGGGGGGCTGTCTGTACATGGGTCTTCGGAAGGCGAGCAATGTCTTCTCAGTGCCAAGGAAACCCGTGGCAGAGATGATGCACTAGGAGATGCGGCCTCGAAGGCGTCCATGGATGATGAGATGAAATCGATCATCTAGAACAACACATGGGAATTTTCCTCTCTTCCTGCAGGGCACAAGGCGATCGGATTGAAGTGAGTCTATATGGTGAAGCGTGATCTGCATGGCAATGTCATCAAGCACAAAGCACGTCTGGTCGCAAAAGGCTATGCTCAATGGTAGAGCGTGAACTTTGAAGAAGTTTTTGCCCTTGTTGCACATTTGGAGGCAGTACGTCTCCTTGTACTTGTTGCACACTCAAGTTGGGAAGTGCATCATATGGACCTCAAGTCCGTATTTCTCAATGTTGAACTCCTCGGAGGAAGTCCACATGTGCCAGTTGCCAGGATACATCATCACTGGCAAGGAGGACGAGGTATTTTGGCTGAGAGGCCCCGTAGAGGCCACGTGCCTTGTATGCAACCCTTGTTGTGGCGTTGGCCACACTTGGGTCTGCTCGCAGCCCGCTGGAGCATGGCGTCAATCAAAGTGGCAAAACCACTATTGGAATATTTGGGCCTAAGCCCAATTATTCTCTATTAAATTCCAAAGGTGTAAAGGAGGCATTTATCCCACATGGACTATTTGAGGAGAGTAGCACTTATTTATAAGGGAAGCTATTTTGTATGTGTGGAATATGTGAGAGAAGGATGGCTAGAGCCACAAACGAAACACATGCACGCGCACGTGTATTCGCGTATTCGCGTATTTTTGCTTGATTTAACGCGTCACTTGAGACTTGCGACGTGATGACTGGCGTGGCAATTTTGTTCTCTATCTTTTTGAATACTGACACTAATATGAATTTAATTTGCTGCAATTTCTAGCACTTTATGAGTCAACTTCTGGAGGGTAATAGTGTGCAGTAACTGATGCTATTTAAATATACAATAAATGCTGAAGTTTGTTGCATTCAGATACTAGAGTGTAATTGTGCTGCTTTACTGCATACTTAATTCCATCAGTTACTAGAATCTATCACTATATATACAGAATGGGAACTTTCATTCCGCAATTGAGAGGTGAACAAACTCACTTGTCCACTGTGTTGAGCATGTGGTACAGGCTAGTCCATCCCTCTCATTGGCGTGTCACCGACGTGCGGGAGAGCAATGTCTCTGAAACCACGTCCGGCTGAAGATCCTGCATGGGTTTGGGTGAATCAGGTTTTTGGGAAGCATACGCGCGACTACTCGCTTGACTTCCTACATCGTTCTACAATCTTCATCACGCTTTCAGCTTCTCATCTTTAAAGCAGGATACGTCTCCTCTGTGAGTAATGATGAATTTTCTACGCATGAATATGATAGTTATAATATGTTCTATTAGCATGTCACTACTTATATTTTGTGGATTATCTATCATCTGCACTATTGTAATTTTAGGAATTAAGTTTATCCTTAAAGTGCATTGTTTTCTAACAATCCAAAAACCTAATAGGCACTTTAAGATGGGTAATATCTTTGCTGATGCGATGAATCCGGAGAAGTTCGCTGGTTCGAACTTTAAGAGATGGGCTACAAAACTTGACTTGTGGCTCACTGCTATGGACATATATTATGTTCTAAAGCTTGTAGATCAACCCATGACTGTTGAAAAATAGGCTGAGTTTGATAAGGCTAATGTGATGGCAGTGGGTTTCATTTTGAGTGTCCTATCCGACAAACTGTGCGATGTTTATATGACTCATAAGAGCGCAAAAGAGCTCTTGGAGGCCCTTGAACACAAGTACGGTGCTTTGGATGCTGGACATGAGTTGTATGTTATGGAGCGCTATCATGATTTTAATATGGCAGACAAATGTTCAGTGGTTGAGCAGGATCATGAAATACAACTCATTGTCGGAGAGCTCCAACAACTTGGACTAAATTTGCCTGATCGATTTGTGACTGGGGGCATTATTGCCAAATTACATCCATCTTGGAGGGGATTTGCCACAGACAGAACATTTCCGTTGAGGATTTGTTGGCTTCTCTTGATGTGGAGGAGAAAGCTTGGGAAAAAGATGGCGCGTCCAAGGTTCATGAAGGACAGTTTAGTGCTAATGTCATGCAATATGTTGGACGAAAGAAAGGGAAAAATAAAGTTGTACACACCACCAACTTCAAGAAAAAGGAGAAGAAGAAGAAGATAAACATGGCTGAGGTTGAATGCTATGTCTGTCGCAAGGTTGGGCATTTTGCCAAAAAGTGCACAGACAGAAAGGGCAAGAAAAATCAGCAAAAATCTGCCAACATGGTTATTAGCGAAGCTGGAACAACAGAGTATGGTAATGCATATACCTTTTTAACAGCATGTGAACCTACTAAATGATGGATTGATACACGGACTAATATTCATGTCTGTGCAGATGTATCTATGTTTTCTTCTTATCAGGCTACCCATGGTGCCCCCATTCTGATGGGAAACGACTCACATGCTTGTGTTCATAGTGTTGGTACGATCAATCTGAAGTTTACTTCGGAAAAGACTGTGTAGCTGAATAACATGCAATATGCCTCCACAATAAATAGAAATCTTGTCAGTGGCTCTTTGTTGTGTCGAGACAGATTTAAGTTGGTGTTTGAGTCTAATAAAGTAGTCGTGTCAAAAAGTGGACTTTTTATTGGAAAAGGCTATGACAGCGGAGGCTTGTTCCGTTTTTCTCTTTCACCTTCTAGTAGCTCCAAGGTGAATTTTTTGAATAAAGATGATGAAGCGAGTGTTTGGCACTCACGTTTATATCGTATAAATTTTGGATGCATCTCATGGCTATCTACCTTTAATTTAATTCCTAAAATTTCTATCGTGAAAGGTTCTAAGTGTCAAGCTTGTGTGCAAGCTAAACAGCCAAGAAAATCTCACTTTGTTGTTGATGAACGGAATACGACACTTTTGGAACTCATTCGTTTTGACCTTTGTGAAATGAATGTCGTATTAACTAAGGGGGAAAAGAAATACTTAATGACATTTATTGACGATTCAACTCGTTACTGTTACGTGTATTTACTTAAATCGAAAGATGAGGCATTAGATTACTTTAAAATCTATAAGCTGAGGTTGAGAATCAATTAGAAAGCAAAATCAAGAGAATTAGATCTGATCGTGGGGGAGAGTATTTCTCCAATGAGTTCACCCAATTTTGTGTCAAGAATGGAGTTGTACATGAAAGAACACCCCCCTACTCACCTCAATCAAATGGGGTTGTTGAGAGAAAAAACCGCACTCTAACAGATCTGGTGAATGCCATGTTAGATACTACGGGTTTATCTAAGGAATGGTGGGGGGGGGAGCAGTTCTGACTGCAAACCATGTACAAAATAGAGTTCCCACTAGTGAGAAGACTCCATATGAGGTTGGAAAGGAAGAAAGCCATCTCTTTCTTACCTGCGCACATGGGGGTGTTTGGCTATGGTAAATATACCAATAGTTCAAAAGCGTAAACTCGAACCTAATACTGTTGATTGCATCTTTATTGGTTATGCCTCGAATAGTCTTTCTTATAGATTTCTAGTAATCAAATTCGATTCACCTCCTGTACTTGTTGATACAATAGTTGAATCCAGAGATGCTACATTTTTTGAAAGTATTTTTCCTATGAATGATGCACGCAGTTCATATGGTCATACACATGACACAAATTATCCTCCATTCGAAACCATAGAACAACCTCTTTTTACACCATCAGAAAATATATTACAGCCATATGATGAAGAAAACAATGAAATAGCTCATAGAATGAGCAAGAGACAGAGGATTCCAAAATCCTTTGGTGATGATTTTATTGTTTATCTTGTGGATGATACACCCAGATCCATCCTAGAGGTGTTTGCATCTACTGATGCAGACGGTTGGAAGGAAGCAGTCTGTAGCGATGGAATCCATCATGACTAACGGAACCTGGGATGTAGTGGATCGTCCATTCGATTGTAAAATGGTGGGGTGTAAGTGGGTGTTCAAGAAAAAGCTTAGGCTTGATGGTACTATCGAGAAGTACAAGGCTAGGATTGTGGCGAAAGGTTATACACAGAAAGAAGGAGAAGATTTCTTTGATACTTACTCACCTATTGCTAGAATGACAACAATTAGAGTACTCCTATCTTTGGCTATCTCACACGGTCTTCTATTTCATCAAATGGATGTGAAGATGGCTTTCCTTAATGGAGAGTTGGATTAGGAGATCTATATGGATCAGCCAGAAGGATTTTAGATACCTGGTCAAGAGAATAAGGTGTGTAAGTTAAAGAAATCTTTATACGGTCTTAAACAAGCACCAAACAGTGGCATGATAAGTTTTATAGTACCATGATACAAGCAGGCTTTGTTGTCAATGAGGCTGATAAATGTGTATATTATCAATATGGTGGGGGTAGAGGAATGATCATGTGTTTATATGTGGATGATATTTTAATTTTTGGAACTGATATTGATGTGATAAATGAAGTAAAATCTTTTCTGTTCCAAAATTTTGATATGAAAGATTTAGGAGAGGCTGGGGTTATCTTAAACGTCAAGCTAATAAGAAATGAGAATGAGATTACCCTTTTGCAATCTCATTATGTTGAGAAGGTCTTGAGCCGGTTTGGCTATTTGGACAGCAAGCCTTCACAAACACCATACGATCCTAATATAATTCTTCGGAAGAATAAAAGACTGGGAAGAGACCAGTTGAGATATTCTCATATAATTGGTTTGCTCATGTACCTAGCTGGTGCTACTCGACCTGACATTTCCTTCGAAGTTAGCAAATTGACATGGTTTACTGCTAACCCAGGAGATGATCATTGGCACGCGCTTGAGCGAGTTATGCGCTACTTGTGTGGTACTATGAGCTATGGACTTCATTATACAGGAGACACCAAAGTTTTAGAGGGTCATTGTGATTTTAACTGGATATCTGATGTTGATGAGGTAAAGACAACAAGTAGTTATGTCTTTACTCTTGGAGGAGCAACTGTTTCATGGAGATCTTATAAACAGACTATTTTGACGAGGTCAACCATAGAGGCAGAGCTTACAGCATTAGATATAGCCTCGAGACATGTGAAAATACATTTAAAATCTGTTAGAAAATTAAGAAGCTCCAGAGTGATAGCCATTGATTATATTGAAACAGCTAAAATTTAGGCAGATCCGTTTACAAAAGGTCTATCAAGAAATGTGATAGATAATGCATTGAAGGAGATGGAATTGAGGCCCACATGAGTTATACACAGCGGTAACCCAAACCTATGTGATCGGAGATCCCGTGAATTAGGATTTGGGAGGAACAAGTTGTATGTATGACTAGGAGAGTACATAACTATATAGTACCCTCTCTAGTGAAGATGTAATACTCTCCATTCTGTACGAAAGGCTGACCTAAGTATTAATGTGTTCGGAGGCTTTAGTGCAAGATATTGTCTTACAGAGTATTCTTGTACGGACACACCTATATGAGCTGACTGTTGGTCGCAGTCTGCGAGATTTGTGAATTCTCTAAGAAGCTCATGAAAGAGACACTGGAGTATGACTTATAGGCTCCACCCGAGGACTGGCCCTATAGGCGCCTAGTATCAGTCTCGTCTTTAAATGAAACCCACTCGCGCAAAACTACCAATTCAAGGCATAGTCCATTGTGTAGTTGTGGGTTGACAGATTTTTTTAGATCTAGATGGATGTTCAACCGAATAGGTCTCCATAGTTAAATTGAAATATCAAATAACATTGTGGACATACAACAAGTAGTGTCAGGTATACTTTTGGAATTTGATGGAAATTGTTGGAATATTTGGGCCTAAGCCCAATTATTCTCTATTAAATTCAAAGGTGTAAAGGAGGCATTTATCCCACATGGACTATTTGAGGAGAGTAGCACATATTCATAAGGGAAGCTATTTTCTATGTGTGGAATATGTGAGAGAAGGATGGCTAGAGCCACAAACAAATCACACGCACGCACGCGCGCGTATTCGCATATCGCGTATTTTCGCGTGAGTTAACGCGTGACATGTGACTTGCGACGTGGCGACTGGCGCGACAATTCTGTTCTCTCCCTTTTTGAATACTGACACTAATATGACTTTAATTTGCTGTAATTCGTACCATTTTATGAGTCAATTTCTGGAGGGTAATATTGTGCAGTAACTTACGCTATTTAAATATGCTGTAAATACTGAAGTTTATTGCATTCAGTTACCAGAATGTAATTGTGTTGCTTTACTGCATACTTAATTCTTTCAATTACTAGAATATGTCACTATATACAGAATGAGAACTTTCATTCTGCAATTGAGAGGTGAACAGACTCACCAGTACACTATGTTGAGTGTCTGCTACAGGCTAGTCCATCCCTCTCGTCAGCGTGTCACCGACGTGTGGGAGAGCAGTGTCTACGAAACCACGTCCCGCTGAAGAACCTGAACGGGTTGGAGCGAATCAAGTTTTTGGGAAGCGTACGCGTGACTGCTCATTGACCTCATACGTCGTTGTACAATCTTCATCACACTTTCAGCTTCTTATCTTTGAAGCTGGATACGTCTCCTCTGTGAGTAATGATGAATTTTCTACGCATGAATGTGATAGGTATAATCAGTTCTATTAGCATGTCACTGCTTATATTTTGTGGATTATCTATCGTCTGCACTGTTGTAATTTTAGGAATTATGTTTATCCTTAAAGTGCATTGTTTTCTAACAATCACTTCGTACCTGCTGGTGGAAGCATCCATTGATGATCTTGTTATTACTGGCACTGATGCGGAGTCCATCGTGGACTTCAAGTATCCAATGCAGAAGCTATTCAAAATGAGTTACCTTGGTCTCCTAAGCTATTACTTGGGGATCGAGGTGTCTCATGGCATGGGAGTAATAACTATGTGTCATCAGAGATATGCAGGCAAGATTCCTAATGGCAGGAATGAGTGGCTGCAACATCTGCCACATGCTAATAGAGGGCCGCCTTGTTGGGAAATTGGCGGTACGCTACTCTAGCAACTCTACCGCATCACCCAGGAAACATGAGAGTACAGAAGTTATAGATCGTTAGCACTAGACGCGCAACGCAGCAGAACATAGATGCGCGTCGGGTATGGGAAGTAGACGATCTCGTTCGTCTCCTCCTCATCCTCGTCACGGCAGCAGGTAGACGATCACGATTGTCGTAGCCGATCAGCGCAGCAGTAGCAGTAGCGCCTCCATGAAGTCCACATGTACGGAGAGGAACGCCGTGCGCCGGTGTGCTAGCACCGCGCGCGCGTCAAGGGTCTCGGCGTGAGGCCTTCGAGGGGTGGTGGCTAGGGCTGTCACGTGGTGGGATCATTAGCCCCTAACCCTACCCCTTATATTTATAGGCGTACTAATGGGCTTTTAGGTCGCAGGCCCATTAGTACCCTAATTGCCTATGGATCAAATATCCAATAGGCCTTAATCCGAATTGTTATGATTGCCTCTTGGGCACATCACCAACAATCTCCCACTTCCACTAGAGACAATCATCTAGCCAAGATTTTCGATATTGCAACTCCTTAAGTGTGTGACACGTTAGGTTCATGTGCTGTCGGTTGTGAATAGAAACTGTTTCCAACCACAAGTCAGTATAGGTACCTAGCAGGACATACTGACTCCCGAATGTACATAAAGATCATATCGGCCGAACCTAGATACATTCAACATGCTAATCCCTTTGCCTCACGATACCAGTCAAGCTCAAGGCGAGATGCGTGCCATCCTTGTGATAGCTGGACTATTCACTCGATCAAATAGTGGATTCATTCCGTGACTAACTTTTAGTCACTGTGATTAACTTTTAATCACCTTGGCATGGCCATTCACTTTCAAATCCAACTATCTCAAGGGGCCCAAAGATATATCTCTTGTAATTAAGGAGGGGCAAATCCCATCTTGATCCGCGCACATCCCATTCTATGTTTCATGATATACCCGAAGACTACTTTTATGACTATCCAGTTACAGAGTAGCGTTTGGTAATCTCAAAGTACACAACTACGCATAGTGAGAAACAATGGCGATCTCAGGTCTAAGGATATAGCAGGTGTATCACTCAAGACCAACTGATGGCACATATGGAAATAACAATCCTAGCACTGCCTTGGAGTGAGTCAATCCAACACCATGTTCACTAACATGTGTTCACATTATTAATTCGATATCTCCATATCTATGATCCATGAAACGTGATCATCAATTAATACATGTGGTAGTCTGTATGCAATCATTATCTCCTATAATGATATAGACTAGGGATCATTTAGAGTAACATTACTATTAATAAAGAGTTTCACGACCAAGTCACATACTTGATGATCATTGTAAATAATGATTACTCTTATAAATATTTTAATAGTACATAAAGATTGCTGTGACACAAGTCTCCCACTACACACTATGATCACTGATGTAAGTATCTAATACCCATAGATCTGGTGTGCGCCTCATGCTTTGATTGTGGAAAAGGCTTTGTCAACATATCTACAACATTCAAATCCGTGTGCACCTTGCATATCTTCACATCACCTCGGTCGATGATCTCTCGAATGAGGTGATAGCATCGTAGTATGTGTTTGGATCGTTTGTGTGATCTAGGCTCGTTTGCCTGTGCGATGCCTCCACTATTGTCACATTAGAGATCTACAAGACTGGACGCGGTAGGAACAACACCCAACACAGAAACAAATTTTCTGATCCAAACAGCTTCCTTTGCAGCTTTAAAAGCTGCAATATACTCCGCCTCTGTGGTTGAATCTGCTACTGTATCTTGCTTGGAACTTTTCTAGCTCACTGCCCCACCATTGAGGCAGAACACAAATCCGGATTGCGATCTGGAATCATCCTTATCAGTTTGGAAGCTGGCATCAGTGTAACCTTTTACAACGAGCTCTTCTTGACCTCCAAACACTAAGAACGCATCCTTAGTTCTTCTCAAGTACTTAAGAATGTTTTTGACAACGGTCCAATGAGCCTCACCATAACCTGATTGATACCTGCTCGTGATACTTAGAGCATAAGATACATCTGGGCGTGTACATAGCATGGCATACATGATGGATCCAATAGCCGAAGCATAAGTAATCGCTCTGATCCTCTTTTGCTCATCAGGTGTCGAAGGACACTGACTCTTGCTTAGAGTAATACCATGTGACATTGGCAAGAAACCTTTCTTGGAATCTTGCATATTGAACCGATTCAATATCTTATCAATATATGTATCTTGGCTTAATCCAATTAGCCTTTTAGATCTATCTCTATAGATCTTTATGCCCAAAAAAAACGCTGCCTCTCTTAAATCCTTCATTGAGAAACTTTTTCTTAATGAGGATTTAACATCATCAAACATTGGAATGTCATTTTCGATCAATAATATGTCATCTACATATAGGACCAGAAATACATGTGCGCTCCCACTAAACTTCTTGTAAGTACAAGGTTCTTCTACGTTCTTGATGAAACCAAACCCTTTGATTACATCATCAACATGTAGATTCCAACTCCGAGATGCTTGCTTCAGTCCATAAATGGACTTTTGAAGCTTGCATATTTTATTAGCATTTTTAGGATCAACAAAACCCTCAGGTTGTGTCATGTACACATCCTCAGTCAGACTTCCACTAAGAAAGGTTGTTTTGACATCCATCTGCCATATTTCAAAATCAAAATATGCACCAATTGCTAGAAGAATCCGAACAGACTTAAGCATTGCAACAGGTGAGAAAGTTTCATCATAATCAACACCTTGAATTTTTTTGAAACCTTTCGCCACCAATCCCGCTTTATAGAAGTGAACATTTCCATCCATATCAGTCTTTTTCTTGAAAATCCATTTACAATCGATAGGTCTCACACCTTCGATTGGATCAACCAAGTTTCAAACTCTATTTTCATGCATGGATTCAATTTCGGATTCCATGGCTCGAAGCCACTTCTCAGAGTTGAGTCCCATCATTGCTTCGGTATAGGTCGTGGGCTCATTATTGTCCAACAATACCATGTCATGTTGTTCCGTAGTTAGAAGCGTTAACTTTTCAGTCGCACGATGTACCCTCGTAGATCTTCGTGGGGCTGGTGTTTCATCAACTGGTTGCACAACATCTTGTACATCTTGTATAGGATCAGTGGATGTTGATACATTTTTAGTTATTTCTTCAATTTCTTCAAGATGCACCTTGCTCCCACTAACTCCTTTTGAGAGAAACTCTTTCTCCAAGAAGACACCATTGCAAGCGGTAAAAACTTTACCCTCTGTTTTATTATAAAAATAATATCCTTTGGTTTCCCTTTGATATTCCATGAAGAAGCATTTGTCTGTTTTGGGAGTGAGTTTGTCTGACGTCAAACGTTTCACATAAGCATCACACCCCCAAACTTTGAGGAAAGACAATCCGGGACGTTTCCCGGTCCATATCTCATATAGTGTCTTCTCAACAGACTTAGTTGAGACCCTGTTCAGTGTAAACGCAGCAGTTTCAGGAGCATAACCCCAAAAGGATAGTGGAAGATCTGCTTGGCTCATCATCGACCTAACCATGTCCAATAAGGTTCGGTTCCTCTGCTCGGACACCCCAATACATTGGGACGTTCCAGGTGGAGTCAACTGTGGAACAATTCCACATTGTTTTCAATGATCATAAAATTCATGGCTCAAATATTCACCCCCACGATCAGATCGTAGAAGTTTAATTGTATTGCCCAAATGATTTTGTACTTCATTCTGAAATTCTTTGAACTTTTCAAAGGATTCGGACTTGTGCTTCATTAGGTAGACATAACCATATCTACTAAAGTCATCGGTAAATGTGATGAAGTACTGAAAACCACCCCTAGCAATTGAACTCATTGGTCCACATACATTTGTATGTATAAGTCCCAACAAGTCAGTCGCCCTTTCACTTTGACCAGTGAAGGCTGCTTTGGTCATCTTCCCAAGCAAACAAGATTCGCATGTGTCAAGTGATTCAAAATCAAATGAGCTTAGTAATCCATCTTTATGGAGATTTTCAATGCGTTTCTCATTTATATGACCTAAGCGACAATGCCAAATAAAAGTGGGATTTAGATCATTTCGTCGAGCCCTTTTATTATAAATGTTACAGATAGTTTTATCCTCAAGATCAAGAACATATAATCCATTCACCAATGGATATTGAGCATAGAAAATATTATTGTAATAAATAGAAAAACATTTGTTCTTTATTACAATCTCATAACCATCTTCTTCTAAACACGAAGAAGAAATAATGTTGTTGCTCAAAGTAGGAATGCAATAACAATTATTCAATTCCAAAACTTATCCTGAGGGTAATGACAAGTGGTAGGTTCCGACAGCTATGACCGCAACCTTTGCTCCATTACCGACATGAACATCCAACTCGCCTTTTGCAAATCTTCTAGTCTCACTTAGACCCTGCAACGATTTGCAAGTGTGAATCATCGATCTGCTATCAAATACCCATGATTCACTAGAAGATAATGCAATGTTAATTTCTATAACATTTATACCTGAAGCGGAAGCCTCACTTCCCTTCTTCTTCTTATCCTCCATGTACTTCTTGCAGTTCCTAGACCAGTGCCCCTTACCATGACAGTGAAAGCATTCATCATCAGGAGAAGGGCCAGATTTGCCTTTTGGTTTAGAATTTGAGCTCGAAGGCTCATCGGGAACCTTTCCCTTGCCTTTCCTTTAGGATGCGTCACACGCTTCCTCTTTTTATTCTCCTTTTGCACCATCATCACACGAGTGGCGTTTTTCTTAATGCTTTCTTCGGCTGTTTTAAGCATCCCATGCAATTCATCCCAAGTTTTCTCCATGCCATTCATTTGAAAATTTAATATAAAAGGCTCGTAGCTCGATGGGAGCGACTGGAGAACGACGTCAATAGCCAGATCATCCTTGAGTTCAGAACCATGTTTGTCCAAAGTTTCAATGTAACCAATCATCTTGATTACATAAGGGCTGACTGGGCTACCCTCCGCCAGCTTGCATGGGAATAAGGACTTTGAGATGTTGTATCTCTCAGCCCTTGCTTGATTCTCAAACATTCCACACAGTCCCTCAATCATAGAATAAGCATATGTATGCTCATACCGTTTTTTGCAGATCGGGGGACATAGTGGCGAGCATGAGACAACATACATTAAGCGCATCCTCACAGTGCTTCGTATAAGCTCTACGTGATGCATTAGTTGCATCAGCTGGGAGGTCATCAGGGTAAGGCTGCAAAAGAACGTACTCGGTTTTCTCTTGCCTAAGAACGATTCTCAGGTTGGGGTACCAATCGATAAAGTTAGCTCCATTGAGCTTTTCCTTTTCAAGCACAGATCGCAAGTTGAAACCGGAATTGTTACTAGCAGACATTATCTACAATAGAAAATAAATATGCAAGGTTTAGCACTATGTTATGTACCAATCTTCTATTAACAGTTTAATAAAAGATATCACCACTATATGATCATCGTCTTCCCTCTAACGACATATAGTTGTTCAAGATCCATATTCACTAATTCCTAGTGAGCTTTGGCTTCACTGCTAGGAAATTAATGACATAGGTAAAAAACCATTGTTAATCATATCCCTATATGACTCTTGTTTGTTGGGTAACATCCAATGCTCCAGCTCCCAACTCTATGCCATAAAGCCCAAAACCGTTTTGATAGCTTTGTTGAGCAAACCAACACTATGCATGTGAATGTCCAACACTCACCCTATGAATTATGATAGATTATGGTACTTTGCTTTGGCAAACCTACCACACAAGGATCAAAATATCATAGGTGCAGCTATTGGTAAATGGCATCAAAGGCTCAACTTTTGTGAGGGAAGCTATTCTATCATGACAAAACATCCACCATATGAAAAGCATGAAAAGAATAGTAATAAGCATCACAGCCATATGATCATATCACATTGTGAATAGTATGGCCTTTAGAATCATAATGGTCTCCATCGCCATGGTTCCATAAAGATCTGAGCTGCCATGTCTCCCTTCTTGTTGTGGTCTCCATCTCCACCATGCTTGAAGACATCTCCCTGATAATAAAAGAAGCTAATACAACTAATAGCTACCAAATAAATTACATGAGAGATTAAGCATCACAGGTCGACACAAAGGTCGTTATACAATTATGTGACAAACTCAACCCGGTTGTGTTAAATTTGCAACACGTAAGCTACACGAATTTACACACAAATCATCACATCACATTAAGTCCATACCATTCACATCATCCTGTGCAAAAACGAGTTAAGCGTAGAACGATTTCAAGCGTGAAACTATATTATGTAATCGCTATAGCAGACAACAAAACGGCGGTCCCACTAGTCGATTATCGGGTGGGGGGGGGGGGGGTCGAGGGGGGAATGCCCCCCCCCCCCCCCCCCCCCCCCCCGCGGGTTTTAGGGCAGCGTCCTGAACACCAAACAGAATAACATAGATCACATCTATGAAATCACTATGAAAATATCATCGGATTGATCAAATCAACCCAAATCCGAGCCATTCAGAATGCCTCAATTTTCAATGTGACCGATTATTCATGAGTAGATCGCAACTCATGACCATGGTCTGTTGGCTCAATCTGTTAGCTATGTACACGATTAGTCCCGATGGTGATTCCAGCCGGTAGGGACAGGTAGCGCACACAGCAGAGAAGGAGCACGAACTAACCCTTTAGTCATATACGATCGCAATCTACTCTAACCAATTCCAAACCCCAAAAACCGTGCAAAAAATTCATCGTATGAACATGTCTGCAGTAGATCCCATTTACTAAGAAGATCCAGACCAAAAAGTATGCAAGTCGGCTCTGATACCACTGTTGGGAAATCGGCGGTATGCTACTCTAGCAACTCTACCGCATCACCCAGGAAACATGCAAGTACAGAAGTCATAGACGTTACCACTAGACGCGCAGCGCAGCGGAACATAGATGCGTGTCGAGGTAGGGGAAGTAGATGATCTCGCTCGTCTCCCCCTCGTCCTCGTCACGATAGCAGGTAGATGATCACAATCGTCATAGCTGATCAGCGCAACAGTAGCAGCAGCGCCTCCACGAAGTCCACACGTATGGAGAGGAACGCTGTGCGCCAGTGTGCTAGCACCGCGCGCGCGGCAAGGGTCTCGTCGTGAGGCCTTTGAGGGGTGGCGGCTAGGGCTGTCACGTGGTGGGATCATTAGCCCCTAATCCTACCCCTCATATTTATAGGTGTACTAATGGACTTTTAGATCGTAGGCCCATTAGTACCTTAATTGCTTATGGATCCAATATCCAATAGGCCTTAACCCGAGTTGTTATGATTGTCTCTTGGGCACATCACCAACACGCCTGAAGTTGACGAAGGCCAACGTTGGGACAGCATTCAATGCAACTATATCTACTGCAGCATAGTTGGAAGCTTGTGCTATCTGGTTACACTCGACCAGACATTGTGCATGGTGTACGTTGGCGTCGTCAGCCGTTTCATGGAGAAACCAAGACAAACCACTAGGTGCCTGTCAAACAAATTTTTTGTTATAAGTAAGGAACCAAGAATCATGGTAGCTGCTACAGAGTCGGCAGTGGCAACGAGATTTTCCTTGGGTACAGCAACAGTGATCATGCTGGAGATGCGGGTGATTGCAAGAGCACGTCCGGGCAGGTAATTTTCCTCGGTGAAAATATTGTCACTTTGACTTCATAAAAGAAGATTGTGGCAATCAGATCTTGTCAAATGGAGTACGTTGCAGCTGCTGCAGCAACATGTCAAGATATTTGGCATAGTCGTATTCTCGGATAAATTCAGGGACATGAACCGGCTAAATTCAAGCTCCTGGTGGACAACAAATCTGCAATTGACTTGGTGGAAAATCAAGTTCATCATGATCGCAGAAAGCAAATTTACGTCAGGTTCCATTTCATAAGAGAAAGCATGGAAGCTGGACAGGTGAACGTCATCCATGTGCGGCACACATGATCAGGTGGCAGATGTGCTGACAAAGGCTCTTGGACATGTGCGTTTCATCGTGTTGCGCCAGAAGCTCGGAGCCATGAAGCATCATGAGCTTAAGGCAGGATTTATTAGCGTATTAAGCTCGTAGTCAGTTTTATCCACTACTAGAAAATGCATTTTCACAGGCGTCTCCTTAATTTTTTTTACAGACGGTTCATTAAAAGTTACGCCTGTAATGTCAAATAAGTTAATAACCGCCTGTGATAATAGAATATCACAGGCGGTCCGTAACAAACAACCGCCTATGAAAATATATTGATTTTCACAGGCGGTTCATAACAAAAACCGCCTGCGATAATAGTCATTATCACAGGCGGTCCGTAACAAACAACCGCCTGTGAAAATATAATAATTTTCACAGGCGGTCTGTAACAAAAAAAACCGCTGTGATAATGATGGCTCCTGATTGGTCCGCTGCTTCATCCCACGGATCGCTCTTGGACTTCATATCTCCGTCTTTCGGTACTTATCGATCCAACAACTCACAGTGGGTCATCTCTAATATATGTGTCTACAACAGCAGCAATACAGACACCTCACGTCCTTATCCCCAATCTCTGCCTCTCACCGTTCATCTCCCCAATTTCACCTCTCTTTCCTTCCTCCCCAACCTCGCTCTACCGCAGCTCCGCCTCATCGCTGAAGCGCCGGCAGCCCGCTTCCGCCTCCTTGCCATCATCCCATCGTGGAGGACGCACTCCTCGCCGACGCGGCAGCCGCGCTACTTGACCGTCGTGGCAGCCGTGCTGCTGATGCTCATCGCCGTCGTGGCAACCACGCTCATCACCGTCGCGGCAGCCACGCTCCTCATCCACCGCGGGTGTCTTGCTTGATGCCGACGATTGCAGATCCAACCTTCAGTCGCAGATCCAGCCGCGATCTTTATTTTTGTTGTAGCCCGGAAGTCTAGCTAGAACGAAGGTGGCACTACCAAGCTCTGTGGGGAGGCGTTGAAGAGCGGCAGCAACGGCAGCATCCCTTTCTTCATGGCGTTGAGCTGCTGCATGTGGTGCTCTGCATGTGGTGCTGCAGGTGATGGTTGTGATGGATTTTAATTTATGCGATGTATTGCGTTGTAATTTCTGTTGTGTTTTTTTATTGCATCTCTGCAATGTAATTTTGTCTAAATCTTTTAGTCTTTTGTAGATCGAATTGTGTTAGCGCAAATTTTGTCTAAATGTTATCATTTCTTGCCTTCTAATTACGACTAGTCACGAACACAATGCATACGGAACATTCTAAAAACTGTCTATGATAATGTATTATCACAGGTGGTTGGCAGTAAAAAAATATATGTGATAATACATTTTCACAGGCGGTTTGCAATAAAAAACCGCATGTGAAAAATACATTTTCACAGGCGGTCAGCAATAAAAAACCGCCTGTGAAAATGCATTTTTACAGGCGGATTTTGCCCCCGCCTGTGCTAATCGATCATTTTCACATTGCTACAATAAGCCTCATCACAGGCAGCTCCAAACCTATTATCACAAATGACTTTTAAAACCGCCTGAAACGAAGAGTCTGTGATAATCCGAAATTTCACATGCGGAGAAGTGATACCGCCTGTGAAGACACATTATCATAGGCGGTTCTTTACTTAGGCTAGCCGCCTGTGAAGACACATTATCATAGACGGTTTTTTACTTAGGGTAGCCGCCTGTGAAGATACTTTGTCATAGGCGGGTCGTGCAGCATATATAACCACCTGTGATAAATGTCTTATCACAGACGGGTATTGAAGCATAATTAACCGCCTATGATAATGTGTCTTCACAGACGGGTATTGAAGCATAACTAACCGCCTATGATAATTTGTCTTCACAGACGGGTATTGAAGCTTAACTAACCGTCTATGATCATGGTGTTATCACAGACGAACGTTTACCTACATCAACCGTCTGTGAAGACCCTTTAACGCAGCCGGTTTCTACCATAACAGTCACCGCCTGTGAAAATTAGGTTATCACAGATGTTTTTTTACTTGTATCTAGCCGCCTGTGATAATTGTTTTCCACAGTCATGCCTAGCCGTTGGTTAATAACCGCCTATGATAAGGTATAACCTATGCAGTACTACTGCTGTTATTTCTAATTTCCAGGTCAATTCAATATAATCACAGAACAAAACACAACAATATCATCACAGAACAAAAGTCAACAATATTATCATCACAGAAGTCAATTTCACTAAAACAATATACATATGTACAAGTTACAGATAGAATTCATCTCAAAGTTTACAAGTTTTCACTAAAAACTGTTTCTATTGGCATAGTCGCAAAGTTCTGGCACATCGGCTGCTGCACCATTCTTATCAAAGAACCTCCCTATTTTGTGCAAAATTTCGCGACGAATGAACTGACATAGTTCAGAAGCAATCCTGTCGGCTCCTCCATTAGGAATACTTCTACAAACCGGCCATTCTTTGTTCAGATTCTTCGTGTGCTGCAATGTAACACATAACAAGGTTTAGAATGTGTTGGTTTGAACAATCTCAAAGTATAGATCAAAGTGAGAGTATACAGGAATTTATTTGGTATTTTTGGAGCAGTTGTACTATGAGCAATTGTTTTGAAGTTGGAATCAAATATGAAAATAATGTTTCTCGTAATATTGAACAACAAAGAATATAAGCATTAAACTATGCTAGTTACAATGGAAATGAAACACAAAAGTAAGAAAATAAGGTATCGACATTAAGGATAACTTACATCCTCACGATTCACTCTATATACGCAGGCGGTCCGAAGATGCTCGCATACATAATACCCGCATAAGACACTCCCAGCAGGCTGCTTCGGACAAGCATAATATGTTTTAATGTTCAATGCATTCGTATTAGCAGGTCTCTGACCGCCAAGCTGTTCCGCGTAAAACCGCCAAGCGCTGTAATAAAAGAAATGTCATATAAAACTTGTCAACACATTCTAAATGTTCGTAAATTAAAATTATTGAATAAACTTACAGTTTCAAAATGGAAAGGAAATCTTTGTAACAATCTGGTGAGAAATCGGCCGAGTCCAAGACTGTTGCCATTCCCTGCGTTGGCTTGATGAAGATCATTATGTAGTGATTATTGCAAACATACAAACACACAGGTTAACAATTACCAATAATTGCTATTTCAATGTCATGTGTCGAACTTACTCGAAGTGGTATGGAGCCTTTACGAAGTCCTTGTCGTCTCTGACAAAGTTAAACATCACATGTCCTATGTAAGCTGCAACTTCTGTCTTTCTATCCTTCTTAAGTTTTGCAATTTCTTTTTCAAAATCTCTTTTGTTCATGTGTTTGTACTGTCCTGAGTCTCGATTCGCCTGGACGTCGAATAGCAACTTTGCAATCCTAGTAGGGTCAAGGATACCTGTCTTGTGCTCCAACTTTTCATTATCCATGTATTGCATCCTATTGAAGAAGTCCAGAATTGTTATAATCTCATGAAATGCATATGCGTGTAGTAAGAAAAGCAAATACAAAATATTAGAGCACTTACAAGCACCAGACGAGCAGCAGGTTGATTACGAGCATGCCCCGATGGAAAAGGGCATGCAACTCTTCAAATAAAATGACTCATCTATCTACTCCAGTGCTCCAGAATGCTTCTTTTGGAATACAAAATGTGACGCAATTAAGACCATATCTTGTGCTGGCAGTGATGTACCACTCATGCATTCTTCTGAGCTGGACGAGTTGTTTTCTAAGTTGTACGGATGTCATGAACGGCTTCCCATTCTTAAATTCAGGAGGAACATCCTCAAGCTTGTATATTGGAACTCCTGGTTTAACTAAAGACGTCCGCCGATTATACATGACACCGTCTTCTTCCCACTCCTCGATATCTCCTAATGATGGATCATGAGAAGAACGAGATGCACTCGATTTTCTAACATTTTCCTTCATAGCTTCCAAATACTTTGACACTTCTGATGAAGGTTTATTAATTTTGTATGAGCTAACTTTGATAGGCACTGATGATCGAGGAGTAGTCGTCGGAAATTGGACACTGGCTTGTTGTTGAACCTGTTGTTCAACTGATTGCTCTTTACTCCAAGCAGTTGACTCTAGTACTACTTCAAGCTGTTGCTCAACTGGTTGCTCTTTACTAGCAACAGCTTGCTCCGGTACTGCTTGAAGCTGTTGTCCAACTTGTTGCTCTTGGATATCATCCTTGCTGAGACATAGGGGGAGTGAATCTTCCCGGACTGGGAGTGGATCTTCTTCATGCACTTTCGCCTTAGAAGATGGGGATGCAGTATTTGGAGATGCAACGGGACTAGAAATTGGCTCATCGTCCAACACGATATCGCGTTGGTGCCAAAGGATTAATTGGTTGATAGCCTGCCCCATAGTCGCGATCCCCTCAGGTGTGACATGGTCTATTTCATAATCTTCATAATCATTATCAATGATATGAAGAACTTGCACCACAACATAATACAACGAAAGTAGATTCCCGTTGAAGTCACGATCAGGCTTTGCCACAGCAGTGGCAAACTGTTTGGTTTTGTTCCCTGCTCCTCCTATCGGGACAAGAAGACGACAAGATTTGTCGTTAGCAATATCATCGACAGGGAACTTATGGGTTGACCCTGAGCCTGGCACGGAACCAACGCTGCTAGGGTAGGCAGTTGGAGATACTAATTGCTCCTTTTGCACTGGAACCATCACTGTACTCGGTGCCACTAATTGTCCTGATTGTCTAAGTTGTTCCATTATTTCTTGCATATTTTCTTTGACTTTTTGAGCAATAATTTCATCAAGTTTTTTCTTAAACTTCTCACGTCTTCTATATGTGTCTTTATCTTTAGGGAAACCATCTAGCCAAGACATTTGAGAAGAGACCGCTCGAACCCGTCCGCTGTGTTCAGGGTTTCCTAAGATAGCGGTAAGTTGGTCATTCTCCCTCTTCGGCTTGAAGAGACCCTTCTGTTGCTTTTCAATTACTTCTTTCATTTTATCCTCTACTTCATTCAGAGAGTCGGGCTTTTCAAGTTTGCCCTCGCTGGTCAAACCTGACCGAGCAAAGACCCAGTGTTGGGTTCGCTCATCGCACCCTGCTAATGGGTGAGGATTGCCCTTACTGGTAATTTCGTCTAATATCTTATTCCATTTCTATACTTTGGGGGCATATCCGGCAGACCCCAAGCGATGATGGTATTTGTTCTTTTTTGCAAGCTCTGACCTAGTTGCACTTAGAGCTTTAGCATCAGGTGTGCTCTTTTGACGAACAAACTCTTGCCACTGAGCTTGTGTGATTTTTCCCATCTTCGTCGGGCTAGGGACCTTATCGGCCTTAACATAAGAATTCATTTCACTCTTCCAGCATCGAAACTTCTTGCCGCAAGAGACCAATGTTGCTTTCTTTACAGCTTCTTCTATGCCTTTCGAGAACTTGAATTGTTTCTTTATCTTTTCCCACAACTCATTCATGGTCCGCTCGGGTAATTTCCTCCAATTCTCGGTTGTGATCGGCACAACCTCCCTAACAAGAAAACCGCATGCATTACGGTACTTGGTAACTGAATCCAGTGGTTCTTGTGGAAGCCCACCTGGACCAACCCTTGTTATGTACATGATGCGGTCCAATGGACCCTTATTGGGACCTCGTTGCCCTCGTTTCCGCTTGAGTGAAGCTGAGGATTCATTGTCTTCGCGATTAATCTAGGTAGAAAAAAATTATAAGACTTTGTATACTTGACAACCAACATTAACTTGAACTGCTGAAGTTAAGATTCGTGATCCATACCCCGTCAGCAGGATCATATTCCGGGTCTAGATCCACTGAAATCTTTTTAATTTTTATATTCAGAAAAGGATCCGATGGACTGTGATAGGAGCCTAAACTGCTGGAGTCAGTAAACTCCATATTGTCTTCTTTGTTGTTACTACCAGGACCAGTCTTCTTAGGGCTTTCCATGCTAGATCTAATAAGACAAAAAATCTAATAAATGGCATATTAACTCTACATGAAGTGTTGCATGAAGAAAAAGATGGAAGCATTCTAGGATTTGATAAGGAATTCTAGGGTTTAAGGCGACTGACCAAAAGGTTCCTATACATTGCGAGGGTGACAAGCATGTTAAAGTTGATCACCAATAATGGCAATTTTATCTTTTTATTCTAAATAGGCTAGCTTCGTTCAGAGTAGCTGCAGGCGAGAAGAGACTCTTTTTCAGCGATCATCTCTACAACCGTGGGATTTGCACGGTAAAAAAAAAGATAAAAGACCCACATTCTCAAACGAATCAGGAATCCGGAAACATTCGCCAAAATCTAATCCCGGTGTGCCCGGCCGCACCAAATGGGCTCATCATGGCAGCAGGTTCAACCATCATGAAAGGAATTGCGTACCCCACATATGATGGCACCAAGGATTTCTGGGATGGTCAATTGTCCTGGCTGTTTAGAAAACAGGACAGGGAAGTCGGCGCCTCCTATAGTGATAAACTTGGTGAGTTCTAGAGGTTCACGAGGTTTAGGTGACTTGATTAAGTTTGGGCATATGAAACCTTTGGTGGAATATTTCTGATAGGATGGGATTAACCAGGTCGAGGGGTTGGGGGCTTGTTTTTGAAATCCCCCTTCATGTGACTCCAAGTCCTATATGGATTGTAACTCAATTCGTACTAGGACTAGGACTGGTTACTAAACTGAATCTGACTCCTAACTCTATTCAGAGTAGGACTCTACTAATATCGTTAAGGATGAAATCTGCTTTATCTAGAACAATCATATACCCCTAGACTGGTGTTTCCGCAACTTTGTCCAAAGTCCAAGTTCGACTCCTCTACTGGGTGCACCAGATACCTAGATCATCCAACAAAAATGAAGTCTCAATATATCTAGTTTGATACAAATGGTGCTAATAAATCATAAATGGGTACATAAACTTTTTTCCTGTGAAATGCCTTAATATTAAGCTGAGTTCAATAATGGGATACATAATTGTTTTAACGCATGCAATCCTTCTGTAATTCTTCACATCATCATGATTGAATAAGCTATTCAATAAACAAACTCATTGTCATATAACAGCTACACTATCAGCAAGAATTATTCAACATAGTAATATATCATTCTCCAAAGGATAAGATACATATATGTTTATTGTACATGTTGCTAGAACTGCTGCTGCGTAGAATTGATGGAAGTACACCGACAACCCAAGGATGCCTACCCACCAAACCCTAACCAAAGATGCCACCGAACTTGACAGTTTTTTGAATT
The DNA here is from genome assembly GCA_036927565.1 of Tuctoria greenei. Lineage (NCBI taxonomy): Eukaryota > Viridiplantae > Streptophyta > Magnoliopsida > Poales > Poaceae > Tuctoria > Tuctoria greenei. Next base: position 267,553,548 of record JAYESD010000002.1, on the reverse strand, counting down.
CCACCGAACCCTAACCAAGGATGCCTACCATTTTCCAATTCCCGAACCCTAACCAAGGATATGCAAGGCGGCGGCGAGGGCGGAAAGGGAGGTGGCACGGCGAAGGAGGATGGAAGGTCGAAGGGTTTAGGGTTTACCTTGAAGCTCGGCGGCGACGGCAATGGCTTCGCTCGGCATACCTGGAAGTGACGAGGGCGAAGCTCGGCGACGGCGAAGCTCGGCGACATACCTGGAACTGACGAGGGCGAACTCTTGGAGGCAAACGAAATTTTGGTAGCCTAACGGCGTCTAAGTGTTTGGCCCGGGTTAGGTTTTTCCAATGCTGCCAAGGGGTATATATAGACTCCCGTTTTCTCAGGCGTATTTTAAGTACCGACCGCCTGAGAAGATTGTTACCTGAGACGGGTTTTACTTACCAACCGCCTGAGAAGATACAATTATCTCAGACGGTTGGTTAGTAACACCCGCCTAAGATAAACATGGGCCTGTGAAGATATTTACTTCTTCTTAATTAATATGTGTTCATAATTTGATGAACGCCTACATAAAGACCTCTCACCAACCGTCTATGAAGACGTGTCGACGACCGTGCGCGAACTTTCTTTTCCCCGAGGCGCGACCTTTCAATGCGCGGTAAACCAACTTCTCCATCTTCCACTCCGCGCGGCCTTAAAGACGCGCTATCACCCGTTAGTTCTCCACAAGCGCATCGCTCACTTTGAATCCTCTTGTTTTCTTCGTCTTCCTCCGCTCCGACGACCCAACACCACTGTGGCTGACCTTCCGCCGCCAAGCCCTCCGAGAGAGCCACCTTGCAAGAAACTATGTTGCAGCTCCCCCGAGAAGATCAACACCGAGCAACGCCTCCTCATGGCGCGAGAGGCGTACAACAATACGTCTCGCGCCATGAGTGCCTTGGGGCTTGGTACCCTTCCGGAGTATCCTGGAATGGGTACCATGAGCCACTACCTCTACGCCCTCACGGGGGTGGCTGATCGTCTCGACATTCTGTTCGCGACGATGGCCCAGGTTCTTGGCCCCGAGGGCGGTAGAACGCTAGTAGAGGCGACGGCTAGCAACCTCGGGGTTGCACCGCCGGTGCAGCCGGTGCAGCCGGCCCTGCCTCCTGTTGCACCGGTGTCGGAGTCGCCGCCGGAGGACGAGGAGGAGGAGGAGGAGGAGGAAGAGGAGTAGGAGTAGTAGCAGGATTTAATTAGTTTTTCTCTTTGTTGTTTTTAGTTGCTTCTGTTTTGTAAATATTGTTAATGAATGAAATCTATCTTTGTTCATATATGTGATTGAATATTAGTACTTGTGTATCTTGTGTGTTCTTGTGTAAATATTGTGCATCTTGTGTGTTCTTTTGTGAGATGTGTGATTGAATATTGTTAATGAATGAGTATCTTGTGTGTTTTTCAACTGTGTGAATGAATGAATGTGTAGTGTGTTCATCGTTAATTAAAACACGTCTCAGAAGAAGATTATCTTAGGCGGTTGGTAAGTAATACCCGCCTGAGATAAACATCTTCTCAGACGGTTGGTAAGTACCAACCGCCTGTGAAGATATTTACTTCTTCTTAATTAATATTCTTGATTAAATGTTGTCCTTTAAAAAGGCAAAAATCCACTTTCTTGTAATATTATTGATAAGTAAAGGTTACCATTAAATTTCACTTCATAAATCCTTTGAAATTGGTCAGAACATAAAAAACATACAACAAATGCTATTTTCATTTTCCTATCTTGATGAATATAATGCTTTTTTCATTTATTTTTCAGTGGACATTTTTACTCATCATACCAACCTCTATGAAATTTTTTATATATTTTTAAATTTTTTTGAATCAATGTGTGTTCATAATTTGATGAATGCCTCATATGTATATGAGCATTTAGTTAGAATGGTGGAAAATTTGAAGTTTGACATATTGGGATGCTTTTAAAAAAATTCATACATGTATAAATTATACATATATGTCCATACCAACAATTTTGATTGAAGGAACTTTTTTTTATGAGATACACAAATGTGAATAATATGTGAGTAGAAATTAATTTGATATTTACCAAAACATTACAATGTCGGCTATACAAGTTTTAAAAATATTTTGTTCAGGTGGTAGATGTTAATTTATACAAATGTAGAAGAAAGAATCATCGAATTTGGACACAATTTGCAGAATCTAAACATGTTTGAGTATTTATATTGGAATCTAAATAAAAAAGAAGCAAGGGATAAGGAAACTGAAGAACAGTATCGGGAATTATCTCAAGCGGTTGGTAAGTAATACCTGCCTGAGATAAACATCTTCTCGGATGGTTGGTAAGTACCAACCGTCTGTGAAGATATTTACTTCTTCTTAATTAATATTCTTCATTAAATGTGGTCCTTTAAAAAGGCAAAAATCCACTTTCTTGTAATATTATTGATAAGTAAAGGTTACCATTAAATTTCACTTCATAAATCCTTTGAAATTGGTTAGAACATAAAAAACATACAACAAATGCTATTTTTCATTTTTCTATCTTGATGAATATAATGCTTTTTTCATTTATTTTTTCAGTGGACATTTTTACTCATCATACCAACCTCTATGAATTTTTTCAGATTTTTTTAAATTTTTTTGAATCAATGTGTGTTCATAATTTGATGAATGCCTCATATGTATATGAGCATTTAGTTACAATGTTGGATAATTTGAAGTTTGACATGTTGGGATGCTTTTAAAAAAATTAAAAAATTCATACATGTATAAATTATACATATATGTCCATACCAACAATTTTGATTGAAGGAACTTTTTTTATGAGATACACAAATGTGAATAATATGTGAGTAGAAATTAATTTGATATTTACCAATACATTACAATGTCAGCTATACAAGTTTTAAAAATATTTTGTTCAGGTGGTAGATGTTAATTTTATACAAATGTAGAAGAAAGAATCATCAAATTTGGACACAATTTGCAGAATCTAAACATGTTTGAATATTTATATTGGAATCTAAATAAAAAAGAAACAAGGGATAAGGAAACTGAAGAACAGTATCGGGAATTATCTCAGGCAGTTGGTAAGTAATACTCGCCTGAGATAAACATCTTCTCAGACGGTTGGTAAGTACCAACCGCCTGTGAAGATATTTACTTCTTCTTAATTAATATTCTTGATTAAATGTGGTCCTTTAAAAAGGCAAAAATCCACTTTCTTGTAATATTATTGATAAGTAAAGGTTACCATTAAATTTCACTTTATAAATCCTTTTAAATTGGTCAGAACATAAAAAACATACAACAAATGCTATTTTTCATTTTTCTATCTGATGAATATAATGCTTTTTTCATTTATTTTTTCAGTGGACATTTTTACTCATCATACCAACCTCTATGAATTTTTTCAGATTTTTTTAAATTTTTTTGAATCAATGTGTGTTCATAATTTGATGAATGCCTCATATGTATATGAGCATTTAGTTACAATGGTGGATAATTTGAAGTTTGACATGTTGGGATGCTTTTAAAAAAATTAAAAAAATTCATACATGTATAAATTATACATATATGTCCATACCAGCAATTTTGATTGAAGGAACTTTTTTTATGAGATACACAAATGTGAATAATATGTGAGTAGAAATTAATTTGATATTTACCAAAACATTACAATGTCAGCTATACAAGTTTTAAAAATATTTTGTTCAGGTGGTAGATGTTAATTTTATACAAATGTAGAAGAAAGAATCATCGAATTTGGACACAATTTGCAGAATCTAAACATGTTTGAGTATTTATATTGGAATCTAAATAAAAAAGAAGCAAGGGATAAGGAAACTGAAGAACAGTATCAGGCATTTTCTCAGACGGTTGGTAAGTAATACCTGCCTGAGATAAACATTTTTGAAACTACATGATGTTAATTAACTGACGCGCCACACGAGGTCTGTGGAGAAGTTAAGAAGTCGTGGTGCAGGGACACGTGCGCAACGTTCCACAAGGATCTCTGAAGATCGTCTTCCACAGTGGTTTAATTGTGCGCAGCACGAGGTCTGCAAAGAGTTCAATGCGCGGGAAACGAACCGCTCCCTCGTCTACTCCGCACAGACCATATATAAGGCGCGTCATCGGTTATGTACAAGCACGAAACTTTTGCACTCCTTTCTTCTTCTTCCATTGTTCCACCTCCTAGCCCGGCGCCGACGAATCACCACAGCCATGGCCAACCTTCCGCCTCCTAGCCCGCCGAGGCAGCCATCCTGCAAGCGTATACGCTGCATCTCCCCCGAGATGGTGAATGACGACTAGCCCGTTCCACCGCCAGTGCAGCCGGAGCCACCAGTACTGCCAGAGCAATCGGCTCAGCCGGAGCAGCTGACCCACTCTCCTGCTGCATCATCGCCGGAGGAGGAGGAGGAGGAGGAGGACGACGACGATGATGATGATGATGACGACGATGATGAAGACGATGACGACGGCGACGACGACGGCGACCACCACCATGGTGACGACGACGACGACGATGAGTCAGAGGAGGACCGCTTGGCGTGGTTTGAGAAGTTGGCGGAGAGGGCGGAGGAGGCGGGGCCGTAGTATAGTTTTAGGAGTTCTTGTACATGTTTAGCTTCAATTCTGTTCTTGTACATATTTTTTGTGTTTTGTAATATATATGTGTTCATTCGTGTCAATGAATACTAGTGTGTTAGAATTTCTGGATTTCAATCAAGTGAGTGTGTGTAAGTGCATCTAGGATATCCCTTGTGGGTTTTGGCTAATTGATGACAAACATATGAGATCCTAATGAATCCAATGAGATGATTGCAAGACAAACAAGTGAAACAGCTCGGTGCACACAAAAAGGTGAAAAATGAAGTGGTGTTCAAAGAGAGATACTTTGATGAAGCTTGGAAGACTAAATTAGATTTTGAATTTATAGGGAGTGTATGAAAGACACACTCCAAGATCTCACAACTTTGCGCGAGGGTAAGGGATTAAAATTAACCTAACTTTCACAAAGCACCGGACTAGTCCGATCATGGACCGGACTAGTCCGTTCATCTTTCTGGAATCCCACATATAGGGAGACCGGACTAGTCCGTGCATCCACCGGACTCGTCCGTCGATGTTTCTGGAGTCTCTCATATTGAGGGACCGGACTAGTCCGTTGTACCACCAGACTAGTCCGTTGAACTTTCTGCAGTCTCCCATTCGTGGAGATCGGACTAGTCCGTTGAACTTTCTGGAGTCAACTTCACATAGCACCGGACTAGTTCGAGCTTGGACCGGACTAGTCCGGCAGACTTTCTGGACTTCAAAATGCACTGAGACCGGACAAGTCCGGACTTGCACCGGACTAGTCCGGTGTTAGGGTTTTTCAACGGCTACCTTTTGGAAACCCTATAAATAGAGAGTCCACAGATTTCCTATTAACACACACGTCGAATACTGATCAAATAACAAACCCTAGCACCGCCACTTCGTCCCAAGAGTCCAAAACACATCTCCCCACACATCTAAAGTGCAAAAAGAGTGAAATCAATTGAACATTTGGATTAGGGATTGGGAGATCGTCGTTCTTTCATTGCGAGCTCATGGGGTTTGATCTTTCTACACTTATACTCTGCATTGTAATACTTTTGAGTGTATTTGATCACTTCTTTCGTTATAATTCTCGTGGGAGCCCTCAATGTGTGAGGTTGCCCCACAAACCTGGTGATTACCCGTGATAGTGGAATCAAGTCGGCCTTCGTGGTGACTTGAAGAGGGAAAGGGTTGGAGACCCGGCTCAGTGTGAGCTTCCTCAACGAGGACGTAGATATCATGGTGAGATCGAACCTCGCGAAAAATTCGTGTGTGTTGCGCCTTATTTCATTTAAATTTTGTTCACTGGATCACTTAAGTGCTAAAACATTAACCTAAGGCAATTATAAGTTTTACCTGCATTCTCATATTAATCTCAAATAAAAATATCAGTTGTTCTCATTTCCGCTGCTAAAGAAATTTAGATTCCCAAACAACACTTGATCAACACAAATATTTTTAGCACATCGGACAAGTCCGCCCACACGACCGGACTAGTCCGGCCAACCAAGGTTTGACGATTCTATTAAGTGTGCAGGGAATTCAAAAGGCCTATTCACCCCCCCCCCCTTAGGCCACATTCAATGTGCTCTAAATTCTCATATGTATATGAGCATTTAGTTAGAATGGTGGATAATTTGAAGTTTGACATGTTGGAACGCTTTTAAAAAATTAAAAAAATTCATACATATATAAATTATACAAATATGTTCATACCAACAATTTTGAGTGAAAGAACTTTTTTTTATAAGATACACAAATGTGAATAATATGTGAGTAGAAACTAATTTGATATTTACCAAAACATTACAATGTCAGCTATACAAGTTTTAAAAATATTTTGTTCAGTTGGCACTATCTCAAGCGGTTGGTAAGTAATACTCGCATGAGATAAACATCTTCTCAGGCGGTTATTAAGTACCAACAGCCTGTGAAGATATTTACTTCTTAATTAATATTCTTGATTAAATATCTTTTCAGGCGGTTGGTAAGTATGACCCGCCTGAGATGAAGTTAAAAACCGCCTGTCAAAAACCGACGTCTATATAAGGACCCCTCACCGCAGTCAAAACGCAACCCTGGAGAATTTATATCGACACCGCAAGGCTGTTGAATTTCCCCTGCGCCGCGCCGCCGCTCCGCCGCCCAGCCCATACTGCCGCGCCGCCGCTCAACCCTGCACCGCCACTTCTCCACCCAGCCGGCCCACCGTGCTGACGCCTCCCCACCGTGCTGACGCCTCTGCAAGGTAAATGTAGTTTCCTTACTTTTTCTTTGTATGTTTTCATTAGCTGATAAGCTGTTAGTTTTGTGTGTTCTGGTATATGGATTCTGTCCTTTTGCACGTGTAAGCACTGTATGGATTGTGTTCTGGTATATTGATGTATGGACTATATGGATTGTTTTCTTTTTGTACCTATTATGTAACATGAATATGATGTTTAATTAACAGATGCTATTGTAACAGATGCTATTATAATATATATATATATATATATATATATATATATATATATAAGATGTTTTATAACTCACTCATTTAGTTACCATCGTTGGATGGGATCCGACATCAAGATATAACGGACCGGATCTCACCCAGACCTAGCCCATGCTGTTGGGCCTGTTTCCCCCTTTGACTGCGTCCGCCTCAAGACGTCGCTCGTCACCTACATTAGTCGCCCTAATCATACTTGTTATGTCTCTGTAAATTCATTTTATAGAAGACCTTTAGAGAATATTTGTGGCCAATTTTTTTAAATCTGACAAAAATTCTATTATTGAAGCATGGACCGTCGAGCATGGATGTATAACATGCCAAGACCTGATCCTATGTACATTCATAATGTTGCAAATTTTATTGAAGCATCCAAGAGACATGCGAAGTTGCAAAAGATAGATGACATATTATGTCCATGTATCGAATGCGAAAATAAGTAATCCAATCGCATTTGGTGAAAAGAGGTTTCAAAAATAACTACACAATATGGACAAAGCATGGTGAGTTAGATACACATGATGTGGATAAAGATGATGAGAGAGGCTCAGATGATGATAATGTTCATATCGATGATGGTAGTGACAATCAAGCTGGTGATGATGATGATGATGAGTTCGATTATGAGGAGATGTTGCGTCACATTGAACCATATGTACTGACTTCTATGGGAGCAAGCAAAGGTTTAAGTAAAATGCAGACATTGCACAATGCGGCGACAGAGCTTTTATATGAAGAATTAAACGATTGTGATAAAGAGTTTACTACATTGCGTGCAGTCTTAGAACTACTAAAGTTGAAAGCTACGCACGGATGGTCCGATTGTAGTTTCTCTGATCTTTTGAATCTTCTAGCAGAAATTGATCCAAATCCAAATAAACTGCCCAGAAGCACTTATAAAGCGAAGAAACTTCTTTGCCCGATGGCACTAGGTGTGACAAAAATACACGCTTGTGTGAACCATTGTATTCTGTATCGCAAAGAGCATGAGCTCGCAACTAGATGCCCCATTTGTGGTGTCAGTAGATATAAGATGGACTACAATCACCAGTACGTTACCAACATGAAAAAGACTCAGAAGAATAAGAAGTTTATTATTGGTCCTGAAGGTGACGATGACGATACTTCTGGCTATGCAGATGGGAAGAATAAGAGAAAAATTCTTGCCTTGGTGATGTGGTACCTTCCGTTAATTGATCGTTTGAAGCGTTTGTTCTCAAACCCTAGGGAGGCTGAACTTATGCGTTGGCATTCCGAGCAACGCAAGAAGAATGAAAAACATATACACACCCTGGTGATGCAACACAGTGGAAAAATTTTGATATTCAGTATCCATAATTTGCGAAGGAAATCATAAATGTGAGGTTTGCCTTGGGTACAGAGGGAATGAATCCATTTGGTGAAAAAAGGAGCATGCACAGCACATGGCCCGTGGTCTTAACGATGTGCAACCTACCGACGTGGTTGTGTCACAAAAGGAAATATATCTTATTATCTGTTCTTATCCAAGGTCCAAAACAACCCGGCATCAAAATTGATGTGTTCTTGGAACCTTTAATGGAAGAAATGGCAAAATTGTGGAATGAAGTGGTACGTACATGGGATGAGTACAAGCGGGTGTATTTCACGCTAAGAGCAATGATATTCGTTACCGTGCATGATTATCCCAGACTGTTTACATTATCGGGACAAATGAAATGGAAGAAAGGTTGCGTTAGGTGCGTGGATAGAACTGGATTTCTATACCTCACGTCATCCAGAAAGACAGTGTACATGAGACATCGACGGTTCTTGACAGAAACACACAAGTATAAGAAGATGAAAGAACAATTTGATAACAAAATCGAAAAAGATACTGCATCGAAACCTTGCAGTGGAAAACTTGTGTTTGAAATGGTCAAGAACATTCATATTCTTTCGGTAAGGGAAAAAATAGTAAAGGAATTAAGAGAAAGAAAAGTACATCTTCGAATGATACAACTGACATGGCTTTCATGAAACAATCAATTTTTTCAAGTATCTTCCGAATTGGAAGAATCTGGAATTTTGCCATAGTATTGATTTGATGCACGTTACAAAGAATGTATTTGACAGCATCAATGGGACCTTGCTGGACATGCCGAGGTGTAAGTGCATCTAGGATATCCCTTGTGGGTTTTGGATAATTGATGAAAGACATATGAGATCCTAATGAAACTACTGAGATGATTGCAGGACAAACAAGTGAAACATTTCGGTGCACACAAAAAGGTGAAAAATAAAGTGGTGTTCAAAGAGAAATACTTTGATGAAGCTTGGAAGACCAAAATAGATTTTGAATGTATAGGGAGTGTATGAAAGACACACTCCAAGAGCTCACAACTTTGCGCGAGGGTAAGGGATTAAAACTAACCTAACTTTAACAAAGCACCGGACTAGTCCGATCATGGACCGGACTAGTCCGTTCACCTTTCTGGAATCCCACTCACAAGGAGACTGGACTAGTCCGTTCATCCACCGTACTAGTCCGTTGATGTTTCTAGAGTCTCTCATACTGAGGGATCGGACTAGTCCGATCCTTGACCGGACTATTCCGTTGGACTTTCTGTAATCTCCCATTCGTGGAGATCGGACTAGTTCGCGGACTAGTCCGATGAACTTTCTGGAGTCACTTTCACACAGCACCGGACTAGTCCGATGTTGGACCGGACTAGTACGGCAAACTTTCTGGACCTCGAAACACATTGGAACCGGACAAGTCCGGACTTGCACCGGACTAGTCCGGTGTTAGGGTTTTTCAACGGCTAGCTTTTGGAAACCCTATAAATAGAGAGTCCACGACTTTCCTATCAACATACACATCGAATATTGATCAAAGAGCAAACCCTATCGCCGCCACTTCGTCCCAAGAGCCCAAAACACATCTCCCCACACATCTAAAGTTCAAAAAGAGTGAAATCAATTGAACACTTGGATTCGGGATTGGGAGATCATCATTCTTTCATTGCAAGCTCTTGGGGTTTGATCTTTCTACACTCATACTCTGCATTGTAATAGTTTGGAGTGTACTTGATCACTTTTTCATTGTAATTCTCATGGGAGCCCTCAACGTGTGAGGTTGCCCCACAAACTTGGTGATTACCCGTGATAGTGGAATCAAGTCGGCCTTCATGGTGACTTGAGGAGGGAAAGGGTTGGAGACCCGGCTCTGTGTGAGCTTCCTCAACGAGGACGTAGATCTCGTGGTGAGATGGAACCTCGGGAAAAATTCGTGTGTCTTGTGTCTCATTTACTTTAAATTTTGTTCATTAGATCATTTGAGTGCTAAACTTCAACATAAGAAAATTAGAAGTTACACCTGCATTCTTATATTAATATCAAGTACAAATATCAGTTGTTCTCAATTCCGCTGCTAAAGAAACTTATTTTCCCAATTAACACCTGATCAACACACATAATTTTTGCACACCGGACTAGTCCGCCCACACAACCGGACTAGTCCGGCCAACTAAGTTTTGACGATTCTATTAAGTGTGCAGGAAATTCAAAAGGCCTATTCACCCCCCTCTAGGCCACATTCAATTGGTATCAGAGCAAGGTTCTCCACCAACGAGACTCACATCTCGGAGAGATCAATGGCCTCTGAGAAGAACAACGATATCTCGAAGATGAACATCAATGAGGAGGAACAAGAAACTAAAGCTTTTGATGTGCTGGAAGAGAGCCCACACGATGATGAAGAAGTGCGACAATTGAAGGCACTTCTGAGAAAGAAGCTGCTAGGACAAAAAGGAAAGGAAGAAGAGAAGACGACGGGGAGCGGTCATCACGACTACTCCCGACAGCCTTACAACTACAACCGTCTCAACTCAAACAACCATTATCTTTCTATTCCTATGGGAAAACCTCCACAGTTTGACGAAAGCGACTATACAATGTGGAAGTAAAACATGAAGATGCATCTAATATCCCTAAATCCTAGTCTATGGCAAATCGTTTGCACTGGCATAGATATCCCGGACACGGATGAAGAACTCACCCCAGAACAAGAACAAGAGATTCACAGAAATGCACAAGCCGTCGCCGTGATCACATCATCACTAAGTAGAGAGGAATTCACCAAGATTGATGGCTTAGAAAGTGCAAAGGAAATCTGGGATACACTTAAGACAACTCACGAAGGAAATAGATCGGTTCGTGAAGCAAAAATAGAAATGCTTGAAGGAGAGTTGGGGAGATTCGCTATTGAAGAAGGCGAATCACCTCAAGACATGTACAACCGGATGAAGGCAATCATCAACAAGTTACGTGCCTAAGAAATGGACAGATCACGAGGTAGTCAAGGGAATGATTAGAGCCTTCATGCCAAGAAATGTCACACTCTGCTCAATGATTAGAGAAAGCCGCGGTTTTCATAAATTGACCCCTGATGAGTTGTTGGGGAAGATCATAAATCACGAGATGATGGAGAAAGAGGCAAAATACGTCAAAGACTTTGCCGAACTCACTTCCTCCAAAAGGAAAGAGGTCGCTCTCAAAGCTACATGCCGACCCAAACTCAAAGAAGCTCGTGAAGATCAAGACGATGGGCACACAAGTGACGAGAGCACCGATCTTGAGGATGAGGAAATGGTACTCTTTATCAAGAAGTTCAAGCGAATGATGAAAAGAAGACCCGGCAACAACTCAAATGAATGCAAAAGCAAGGACAAAGGAAAATCCAAGGCTCGATGCACTTGCTACAACTGCGGAGAGTATGGTCACTTCATGATGGACTGCCCCTATGAAGAACAAAAAGAAGAAGGAAACAAGATTTCAAGAAAAGAAAAATTTCAGAAAAAGAAGACAAAACCACCAAGCTCACATTGGCAAGGAGTTGGACTCAAACGACGAGTCCTCCTCTGATGAAGAAGAAGAGATGGCCACTATTGCAATCAAGAAGCCTACTATGAAGGGCACACTCTTTCCAAACATGGGAGGACAGGACATGAACAACCACACTTGCCTTATGGCTAAGGAAGGCAAGAAAAAGGTAGGGCTCACTCCTCCTACGCTAAATTCCTCTGTTGATGACTTTGACAGCTCTAGCGATAATGAAGAAATGTTTAGAGGACTAAGTAAAATTGCTTTAAAGAAAATGGAAATGTTGTCGAACGAAATTTTTGAGAAGGAAGAACTTCTTGATCGACAAGAAGATATGCTCATCTGTGAAAGGAAGAGATATCAAGAAGTTGAAAAGCTTCTCGAGCTTGAAAGAGAGAAGAACAAGTCGCTTGAAGTTGAGCTAGTCTTGAGTAAGGAAACTTACTCAAAGCTAAAAGACTCGCATATTGCAATCAAGGAAGAACTTGCTAACTTGTCAAAAGTTAACAAGATCCTTGAGGTGCAAGTTGAGTCGCTCAAGCAAAGTGACTCTTCTTCCTCCAAGAGCTCTTCCTCCAAAGATATGAGTTCGACAACAATCGGAACTTGCACCTGCTCTAGTAAGAAGAATATTATTTCTAATACATCAACTTCTCGTAATATGCATGCCCCTCCAAGAGGCATCGTTGATAAGGAGAAGATCAAATATGCACGCAGTGCATACATGGTCACTAGACCTCCTAATATCAAAGATGGCCTTGGTTTTGATAAGAACAAACACATGTATACTTCTAATCATGCTAAGAATAGAATTGTGTTTGTCAAGGAAAAATCTCATGAATCTGAACCACAAAAATTGTTTCATACATTTAATGCTTATTATGTTCTTATGAAAGCCAAAAATGGAAGAGTCATTGCCAAATATACAGGGCCACGCCACAAGAACTTGAAAACTTGTGTGTGGGTGCCAAAGACTCTTGTGACTAACCTGAGAGGACCCAAGCAAGCTTGGGTACCTAAAACCAAGGAATAATTCTTTTTTGCAGGATTACTCCTCCGGCGGAACAAAATGGGTACTTGATAGCGGATGCACAAATCACATGACCGGAGAGAGAGGTATGTTTGTGGAGTACAAGCACAACAAGGATCCAGGTGAAGGCATATACTTCGGAGACAACAGGCAAGGAAAGGTCATTGGTAGCGGTAACATTGAAATATCCTCTCAACATACCTTATCAAATGTTTTACACGTAGATTCTCTAGATTATAACCTTTTGTCAATATCCCAACTATGCGACAAAGGTTACAACTGCTTATTCACTGATGAGGGTGTGACTGTTTTTAGAAGAAGCGATGGCTCGATTGCATTCAAGGGAATGTTGAAGTGCAAGCTTTATCTAGTTGACTTCAACAAGGATAAAGCCGAACTCAACACTTGCTTGGTTGCTAAGACCAACATGGGATGGCTGTGGCATAGACGGCTAGCCCATGTTGGGATGAGAAATCTGCAGAAACTTCTAAAAGGTGGTCACATCCGTGGTCTTAAGGATGTGGTTTTTGAAAAGGACAGGCCGTGCAGCGCTTGTCAAGCAGGAAAACAAGCCGGAGCACCACACCCCGCCAAGAATGTGATGACCACCGCAAGACCGCTGGAACTTCTCCACATGGATCTTTTTGGTCCAGTCTCGTACATCAGCATCGGCGGTAACAAATACGGTTTAGTAATTGTTGATGATTTTTCAAGATTTACCTCGGTATTTTTCTTAAATGATAAATCAGAAACTCGGGGGATCCTCAAGAAGTTCTTAAGAAGAGCTCAGAACGAATTCTCATCAACCATAAAGAACATCAGAAGTGACAATGGGACAGAATTCAAGAATCTCCAAGTTGAAGAGTTTCTCGATGAAGAAGGGATAAAGCATGAATTCTCAGCACCCTACTCCCCTCAACAAAATGGAGTGGCCGAAATGAAGAACAGAACATTAATCGAAATGGCGAGAACCATGTTGGATGAATACAAGACATCCGATCGGTTTTGGGCAGAGGCGGTGAACACCGCTTGCCATGCCACTAATCGATTGTACCTCCGTCGACTACTGAAGAAAACTCCATATGAGCTCCTTACCGGTAAAAAGCCAAATGTTTCTTATTTTAAAGTTTTTGGTTGCAAATGTTTTATTCTGAACAAGAAACAGAGGGCCTCGAAGTTCGCCTCGAAGTCCGATGAAGGATTCTTGCTCGGTTATGAATCGAATGCCTACGCCTATGGTGTCTTCAACAAGGTGTCCGGCCTTGTTGAAGTAGCACGTGACGCAGTGTTCGATGAATCTAACGGCTCACAAGTGGAGCAAGTTGATAAGTGTGTGCTAGATGAAGAGGAAGCTCCATATGAAGCACTGAAGAAAATGGGACTTGGCGATATCTTACCACAAGAGCAAACATTCGACTCAAATGCACAAGTTGAACCTCAACGCGGAGGCAATGACCAAGGGGGAGCCCTTGCACAAGATCAAGAGGAGGAAGGTCAAGAAGATCAGGACCATCATGGAAGCAATGATCTAGGGGGAGACAATGTACATGAAGATAATGAAGAACAAGAAACTACACAAGCTTCACACCCAAGAGTACACCAGAGCGTGCAAAGAGACCACCCTGTCAACAACATCATTGGAGATATTGCAAAGGGAGTAACTACTAGATCTTGAGTTGCAAATTTTTGTAAATCCTACTCTTTTGTGTCTTTTCTGGAACCATACAGGGTAGAAGAAGCCTTAGGGGATCCAGACTGGGTGATTGCAATGCAAGAGGAGCTGAACAACTTCAAGAGAAATGAAGTATGGGAGCTAGTGGAGAGACCAAAGGCGAACATAGTCGGAACTAAATGGGTCTTTCGGAACAAGCAACATGAACATGGAGTAGTAACAAGAAATAAGGCAAGACTGGTGGCCAAAGGTTATTCTCAGGTCGAAGGTTTGGACTTCGATGAAACTTTCGCTCCTGTAGCTAGACTTGAGTCCATTCGTATTTTATTGGCATATGCTACTCACCATAATTTTAAGCTGTATCAAATGGACGTCAAAAGCGCTTTCTTAAACGGCCCAATCAAGGAGGAAGTTTATGTGGAGCAGCCACCAGGATTCGAAGACCCGAAGTATCCCAACCATGTCTACGAACTGCGTAAGGCTCTCTATGGCCTCAAACAAGCTCCTCGAGCTTGGTATGAGTGTCTTAGAGATTTTCTAATTCAGAATGGATTCAAAATTGGTAAAGCTGACTATACACTTTTCACTAAACATTGTGATGATCATTTCTTTGTATGTCAAATTTACGTTGATGATATTATCTTTGGATCAACTAACAAATCCTTCTGTGAAGAGTTTAGCAAAACTATGACAGATAGCTTCGAGATGTCAATGATGGGCGAATTAAAGTTCTTCTTGGGATTCCAAGTGAAGCAACTAAGAGAAGGTACATTTATAAGCCAAACCAAATATACAAAGACATTCTCAAGAAATTCAACATGGACAAAGCCAAGCCCATCAAGACACCCATGGCCACAAATGGACATCTCGACCTCAATGAAGACGGTCCAAATGTAGATCAAAAGGTATATCAGTCCATGATTGGCTCTTTACTTTATTTATGTGGATCTAGGCCAGATATTATGCTTAGTGTTTGCTTGTGTGCAAGGTTTCAAGCTGCACCTAAAGAGTGTCACTTAGTTGCTGTAAAAAAAATCCTAAGGTACCTTGTGCACACACCCACCTTGGGCCTTTGGTATCCCAAAGGATCCAAATTTAACTTGATAGGATATTCTGATGCCGACTATGCAGGATGCAAAGTCGATAGAAAGAGCACGTCAGGGACTTGTCAGTTTCTTGGTAGGTCCCTGGTATCTTGGTCATCTAAAAAGCAAAACTCCATTGCCCTTTCCACAATAGAAGCAAAATATATTGCAGCCGGTAGCTGTTGCGCCCAATTACTTTGGATGCGGCAAACCCTTAGGGACTACGGCTACAATCTTAACCATATCCCACTTCTATGTGACAATGAAAGTGCTATAAAAATTGCACACAACCAAGTAGAGCACTCAAGAACTAAGCACATAGATATCCGTCATCATTTTCTTAGAGATCATTCATTAAAAGGTGACATTGCTATTTCACATGTTAGAACTGAAAAACAACTTGCAGATATTTTTACGAAACCATTGGATGAGAAAAGGTTTTGTGAACTTAGGAATGAACTTAATATTCTTGACTCTCGAAATGTGGCTTGAAACGTTGCACATTTGGTTGATACTTCAAATGTTACATTTTATTGCTAAAACTTCCCCTCACTTTTTTTTCCTAAGAAGACTATTTTTAATGAAGAAATCTTGGAATTTATGACCATGTTTTTGTGTTGATTGCTTTCTGGTCATAATCACCAAGATTATTTGCAAAACTTGTCCTTGGATCACTATTAGTTATCTTCAAATACTTAGTTTGTCCAGTAACACCAGACTAGTCAGGTTTGCCACCGGACTAGTCCGGATAATCCCTCTTCCTGGGGTTTTCAGGGACACCGGACTAGTCCGCCCTCAGACCGGACTAGTCCGGTGGGCTGCCTATATAAGCAGCTGGCCCGTTTCAAATCTCCCTCCACTTGACCTAAACCCTCTCCTCTCAAACCCTAGCCCCCAAAAGGTGATTTTCGAGTTGAGCCCTCAAAATCCAAGCTCTCTCCGTGGGAAACTCTCCCCTCGACGAGCTGGTACTCCTCTCCAAACTCATCCAGACAGATTCGCGCTCCTTCAACGCGAATCCTCAAATCTCGGTAAATTTCTCCCTAAAATCAAACTCTCAACTTTTCTAGTCCTAGTTTATTTCTCTTGATTCTAAGGAAGTACATTAGCTTCAGAGATGTATTCCTTTCACCTTCGTACTCATTTGCACCCTAGATAGAAGTTGTGATTCTAGTTTTGTTAGGGTTCTTGTGCCAGGCCGGACTAGTCCGGCTCCTAGGTACGGACAAGTCCGGTACACCGGACTAGTCCGCACTCTGAAACCGGACAAGTCTGGTCTCTGACACTTGAATCCTCACATCACCTTCATTCTCAGTTAATTCTCATCTAAATCATGAACTCCTTGTTAGGCACGATGTCTTCAAGCTCAGATGACAGCTCCTTCCATGTTGATGAAGAAGTTGAGCGCGAAAAGGTGAAGAGAGCCAAGGAGAGGTACATGAAGAAAAGGCATGATGTAAAAGTGCACTCTCCTCCTTCCGACGACAACTTGCCCAAGAAAAGGAGGGTAGTTGTGAAGAAGGCCCAAGAAAAGGCCGGTGAGAGCTCCTCAGGGCCAAAGAGGACTCTCAACAAGGGAAAAGGGCTTTCTAGTGGTCCCATTGGACCCTTGAAAATGAAGAACCCAAGTCACCGCAACAGGCAGCGCTCAAGCAAGGATTTCACTGGAAAAGGGGGTGAGCTTGCCGACAGCTTCAGGTAGGTTGATGTGTATGCTCAACCTCGGTAATGCTCAGACCCAAGATTTTGGAGCACCTTCCATGCCGACTACTACGAGCATGTGTACATGAAGATGAAGAATCCTATTGTGAAGAGTCAATGGGTGAACATCGGGTACATGCAGTCAAAGAAGTATCCTGCTTTCCGTGAGGTGGTTGAGTCCCTGGAGAGGCACGGACTGAAGGAACTGTTTTCCTTTGAAAATGAATGGAACAATGAGGTGATCGCCCAATTCTACTCTACCCTCTACTTTGCTCGGGGTGATGGAGACAGTCTTACTTGTATGACCCATGGTTCCAAGTATAGTGTCACTTATGATGAGTTTGCAAGGATTCTCCACCTTGAGCATACCTTGGATCATGATCTAGTCATCCACAATTTGCAACCCCTGGAGAAGGATGAGCTCACATTTCTCTATGACACAAGGATGTCGTATGTTGCTCCTACTATCAAATATTTGAAGCCCTTCTATGTGGTCCTCAACAGAATTTTGAGGAAGACAATAGCCCCAAAAGATGGAGATGCGGGGACTATTCAAGGAACCTTGAGGACCCTAATGAAGGTCATTGGTGGGAGGAGACCGTTCAATGTCTTTGAATACATCTACAATGACATTGTGAACATCTCAATCACTCCAAACAGATCTTGTGGGTATGCCCCGTACATCATATACATGATTGAGAAGGTGACTGGACTTGAGTTCGTCAAGGATGTTCACCACACGGGGATGAAACCGCAAAAGCCCACCGAGTACACTCTACCTTCAGCTCCTGATGCACCTCCCTCCCCTAAAGCTGAGAGGAGGACTAAACAGGCTCGAGATGTGAATGCAACAAGATCCTCAACTACTCCTCCTAGCTCTGCACCTGCTCATGAACCCTCCGGTGGTGTGCTCAAAATGCTCACCTCTATCTTTGCCTGCTGCCGCAAGATTGAAGTCAGGCGGAAGAAGCATCAACAATATGTCAATGCCAACATCAAAGCAATCTGCGACAAGCTAGAGATTGAGCGAGTGGGATCCCCGCCCGCCTTTGAGGACTCCGAGGAAGAGTCCGCTCTGGCAAATGATGATGATGGTGGTGAAGATGAGGACCGGACCGAGACGGAGGAAGAGAGTGACGATGAGTGATTCCCCTCAATTTTTCCTTTCTGGTGCCTTGATGCCAAAGGGGAGAGATTGAGATTGAGACTAGGAGAGATTAAGACTAATAATTTGAGAGTCGTTGGTGTGTTTATGTTTTTGTGATCAAGGACATGTGTACTTGATTTTTAAAACCTTGTAATGCACTATTTCTTCTCTTATGTGTGATGCTTATAGTTGCTTGGATGATTATCTTTATACTCATTGTTGATTATCTTTATACTCATTGTTGATTATCTTTACTTCATCACACCTTGTTGGTCACACACTTGTTAGGCACCCCACCATAAGGTGTGTGTATATGTGAGAAGTTGTTTTGTGGACTTATCATTATTCTCATATGTGCACACCTTATGAAAATCAAGATTTTATTCTCAATTGTGATATCTCAAATGGTTGTCATCAATCACCAAAAAGGGGGAGATTGTAAGTGCATCTAGGATATCCCTTGTGGGTTTTGGCTAATTGATGACAAACATATGAGATCCTAATGAAACTACTGAGATGATTGCAGGACAAACAAGTGAAACATTTCGGTGCACACAAAAAGGTGAAAAATGAAGTGGTGTTCAAAGAGAAATACTTTGATGAAGCTTGGAAGACCAAAATAGATTTTGAATGTATAGGGAGTGTATGAAAGACACACTCCAAGAGCTCACAACTTTGCGCGAGGGTAAGGGATTAAAACTAACCTAACTTTAACAAAGCACCGGACTAGTCCGATCATGGACCGGACTAGTCCGTTCACCTTTCTGGAATCCCACTCACAAGGAGACCGGACTAGTCCGTTCATCCACCGGACTAGCCCGTTGATGTTTCTGGAGTCTCTCATACTGAGGGACCGGACTAGTCCGATCCTTGACCGGACTAGTCCGTTGGACTTTCTGTAATCTCCAATTCGTGGAGATCGGACTAGTCCGCGGACTAGTCCGATGAACTTTCTGGAGTCACTTTCACACAGCACTGGACTAGTCCGATGTTGGACCGGACTAGTCCGGCAAACTTTCTGGACCTTGAAACACATTGGAACCGGACAAGTCCGAACTTGCACCGGACTAGTCCGGTGTTAGGGTTTTTCAACGGCTAGCTTTTGGAAACCCTATAAATAGAGAGTCCACGACTTTCCTATCAACATACACGTCGAATATTGATCAAAGAGCAAACCCTAGCACCGCCACTTCGTCCCAAGAGCCCAAAACACATCTCCCCACACATCTAAAGTTCAAAAAGAGTGAAATCAATTGAACACTTGGATTCGGGATTGGGAGATCGTCATTCTTTCATTGCAAGCTCTTGGGGTTTGATCTTTCTACACTCATACTCTGCATTGTAATACTTTGGAGTGTACTTGATCACTTTTTCATTGTAATTCTCGTGGGAGCCCTCAACGTGTGAGGTTGCCCCACAAACTTGGTGATTACTCGTGATAGTGGAATCAAGTCGGCCTTCATGATGACTTGAGGAGGGAAAGGGTTGGAGACCCAGCTCTGTGTGAGCTTCCTCAACGAGGACGTAGATCTCGTGGTGAGATCGAACCTCGGGAAAAATTCATGTGTCTTGTGTCTCATTTACTTTACATTTTGTTCATTAGATCATTTGAGTGCTAAACTTCAACATAAGGCAATTAGAAGTTACACCTACATTCTTATATTAATATCAAGTACAACTATCAATTGTTCTCAATTCTGCTGCTAAAGAAACTTATTTTCCCAATTAACACCTGATCAACACACATAATTTTTGCACACCGGACTAGTCCGCCCACACAACCGGACTAGTCCGGCCAACTAAGTTTTGACGATTCTATTAAGTGTGCAGGAAATTCAAAAGGCCTATTCACCCCCCCTCTAGGCCACATTCACGAGGAAAACAAAGGACGGATTAAATTCATGTATGGACCTAGTAAATCTTGATTTGAGACCAGAGCTTCATCCAGTAGAAAAGGCGAACGGGAAGCATTACCTTCCCCCATCCAGCTACAACTTGACGCTAGAAGAGAAAAAAGCAATTTTTGAATGCTTGCGTGGGATCAAAGTGCCCACGAGTTTCTCATCCAATATCTGCAAACTAGTCTCGATGAAAGACTTGTCTTTATTCTGTTATAATTCTCACGACTGTCACATGATGATGACAGTTTTCCTTGCCATTGCAATAAGAGTAATCAAACCTGAGCATATAAAAGTTGTCATCACACGTTTGTGTTACTTCTTCAATGCAGTATCGCAAAAGGTGATAGCACGTGAAGATTTAGACTATCTGAAAACATACATCGTCGAGACAATGTGCAAGCTTGAGATGTGTTTCCCACCATCCTTTTTTGATATGCAAGTACACCTAATCATACATCTTGTTGATCAGATAAAAGCATTGGGGCCACTGTATTTATATCATATGTTTTTGTTGGAGAGATATTTAGGAGTATTAAAAGGTTATGTGCAGAACCATGCTCACCCAGAGGGTTCAATTATGGAAGGATACACCACTGAAGAAGTGATTGAGGGTTGCGTTGAATACATCAAAGATGGAAAATCGATAGGTGTGCCTATACCGGTACATGAGGGTAGACAACGTGGGAGAGGCAAAGTGGGTAAGAAAACTTTTATTGTTCATGATTACAAGAATGTACACCATGCACATTTTGGTGTACTACAACAGCTCACAATAGCTGAGCCGTACATCGAGGAACACCAAATTGAGCTTCGTGATAAAAACCAAGACCGCACAGAGGACTGGATCATGAAAGAGCACAGAAGATATTTCACTAAATGGTTAATGGACAAAAATATATCATACGGAAACACTATAGAAGAGGCAACAATGAAGAAGTTAGCTTCTGGCCCATCTACTTTGGTAACATCATGGCAAGCATATGACATCAATGGTTACACATTTTACACTAAAGAAATAGACGGTGAGAGTGTTGCACAAAATAGTGGTGTTCGTATTGAGGCTTATGATTCACAAGGACAGAAGACCACATACTTCGGGTTCATAGAGGAAATATGGGAACTCGATTATGGCGAAAGAATGGTAATGCCCGTATTTAAGTGCCAATGGGTCAAACATCTTGATGGTTTGAAAGTGGACAATTACGGGCTGACACTGGTAGACTTGAATAAAGTGGGTTACAAAGATGACCTGTGGGTTCTCGCCGATAATGTTGCACAAGTTTTTTATGTTCAAGATCCAGAAACTAAGAAGTTGCACGTAGTTGTTTCTGGAAAGCAAAATATTGTTGGGGATGAGAATGTGGGAGATAATGAAGAGGAATATAATTAGTATGAAGAGATGTACCTTTTCACCAAACCAGAAAACATCAAGCGCGTAGAGAGAAGCATTAAAAAGAATTTGAAACCCTATATGCACGAAGATGTCAATGCTGGAAAAAATGTATATAGCAATGCGAGATGATATATATTGTATATATTTGTATCTTCTGAAATCAACTTAGAACAATGTTGGTATATGGATTGTGTCCTTTTGCATTTGTGTACATATGCGTTTGGACTCCATAATTTGGAAGTTTGGAAGTTTGGTCTTTCAGATAATGATGTCTTTGACTTAGTGACCAATGTAGGTTATTCATTCCTCCTTCGACATTTGTTAATTTAAATAATGTCAATATTTTCAGGATCCAGCGGAATATAAGAGATGTGTTCGGGAGCAAGCAGGATGGTACAATTTAGATTGATCGATGGGAGCTTCATCGTCGATCTACAATGAATGTAGCATGATTTTTGTTCTCAGTGCGTAAGGAAATTATCTTTGAACAATTGTAAAGCCTCTAATGGTGTATTATCACAATTAAGCCAGCCTCACTGGTGATCAAGCATTTCCTATAATGCATTACTGTACTAGTATCCGCTCATCTGTGTCTTTTTCCTGATACCATACGGTTGTGATAATTGCAACGACTACATCCCTGTAATTTCAATGAAAACCGCTTGTGATAATTGAACAACTACATACGGTTCTTAAACAATGACCGCCACTGAAAATACATGATCTTCTCAGGCCGTGGTTAATTAAGAACCATCTGTGAAGTTCTTTACATTACAGGCGGTTATTAATTAAGAACCGTCTATGAAGATCATGTATTTACCCAGGCTGTTGTTTCTTAAAATCTGTCTGTGAAGTTCATTGCATTACAGGCGGTTCTTAATTAAGAACCGATTGTGAAGATCATGTATTTACCCAGACAGTTGTTCTTTAAAATCCGCCTGTGTTGTTCTTACATCACAAGCGGTTATTATATCATTTGTCATCAGAGTCGTATATTCCTAAGGACCGCCTGTGTTTGAAAAATTGAAGCGCCTGTAAAAATGCTTTTTGTAGTAGTGTCAGACTCTTCATTACAAGCGGTTTTTAAAACTGTATGTGATAACATGTTTAGAGCCGCCTGCGATGAAGCCTTTTGTAGTAGTGATCATTTTGAATAATTCTGCATTATGACAGGGTCATCAGTATGTTGTAATTCATGAGTTGGTGTGCGTGTTAAGTGCATATTATGGCGTCTGACATTACTGCGCCGTAATGTGAATATTAGTGTGTGTATTAGTGTACATTGAAGTCCTGTCCAATAAATACAATAAGAAACTCAGGAATTTAGTGAGTTTTCCAGCAGGACCAACACTATTCTTGCTCCATTATTTCTGGCGCACACACTCGTAGCGTGCAGGTTCCTGAGCCACACTGAGCTGTAGCGTGGATCACCGGCAACAACAAAACTGCGGTCGCTCTATACACAGTCCTTATGGTTCAGTGGCATAGAGGACAAACAAATGAACTGGTATGCCAAGAAATGAGTGAAGCTCTGACAATCAGTGAACATCACACTTGATGAAATGGAAATAAAATGGCGCCAATAACCCGGCTAGAATTCAAGAACATGATCGAGAAGCCATCTCCTGTAGAGAACTAAGCTTCCCTGCTCAAGGTAATCCTTGATCCATTGTCAAACAGGCATTTGCGATCTTTGTCACCGAGTTAAGTGGATGACACATAACTACATTGATATATAACATTTCTTGCAATGAGCTTCCTGTGTTGATTTACCACATTGACTTATAACAATGACGGTGATGACGATGGTGACCAAGAGCAAGGAGAGCTAGTCTCTGCAGCTCCTGAAGCTCAATCTCCCCGGGAACTCACAAGGCAGCAAAAACGTCATTGAGTTCCCTCGTCAGGCACTCTTCGTCAGTGTCAACCTAAACATGCCTGCTGCACGCCAACCCACAGGGCCACGATACGAGGGCATGACCAGTCGACAACTATGATGTTGCGTGTCATCTTGCGGCTGCAAATAGGCCTAGACGGCGATGGCAATGATGGAGCAAAAATAAAAGAAGAAGGGTGGGAAGGTAGTGAGGGTCAAGATCGCCAACCCTCTAGCCCACATCATGAAGCATGCAGCAGCTGAGAGGGACCACATGGTAGGTTGAGTGTGTGTGTCATTAACACATTCTTAAAATCAGACATAGTAGGTTGAATGTGTATATGTCACGCTCTGAAAAGAAAAAGGAAAATGTCTTTGTGTATGAAAGATATTGAAGTTTTTAACCGCTAGCCACCACTCTATCAAACCATTATATATACTTTATACAGCACTGAAACACCTGAACAAGTACATGTGTTAGTCTGATACTTGGACCTAATTATTTATGGAGATGGTGGCAGCAACAACAGAGCAACAAAAAAGAAGAAGAAGGGCAGCAAGAGGCAGCACAGCTTGGCACACTTAGGAAGGTGGTGAGGGTTAAGATCGCCAATCCACACCTGCGGTGCCTCATCAGTGGCGCCATAGATGGAGCCGTGTCTAGGACCTTCGTGGCGCCATAGTAGGGTCTCCAGTGCCATGAAAGGCCTAGCACGTAGGAAATGTGACCATGGAGATACATCAGATACCAATGGACGCCTTTGGTCTTTTCCTCTTGGATGGTGCTTAAGACTGTCGGCACTCGTGGTACTCTAAATTCATACTCTAAAAGATTATTCCTACCCTTTTACAACACCCTTTAAAATATTTCATTCTCTATTTTATAGTTTTCTGCACTCATCAGACTCTAAATCCATACTCCATAATAACTATCTCATATCTTATACAATCACATATCACTTCACCTCTGTTATTTCCCATTTTTATTTCCTACTTCTTTTCTCCAGCCTCCTTGTCATACCAGCTGACCGTGATCACAGTTTAGCACACGTCTTACGCACATAATATTCAGCCGATGTCTGTAACATACAGAAAGCTAGCGCACCACGTAAGATATACCAGTGCAACTCGTAACACTATGTGCCAGCTTACGGATGCAGTGAAGGAGATCAGGACGAGTAGGCAGACGAGGAGACAATGGTGGTGATGATTGTCAATGTGTTTGATTGATATTTTGGGGGTATTTTGTGATCCCCTTAGATGCGTTGTGGGAGCATATAGTTCTGTTGGTGACAAAGGATAAACGAATACAGAAATAAGTAAGATGAAACACATAGAATTACCTAGGTTCAGGCCAACCTCAGGCTTACAACCCTACTTCCTGCCTATGATTGATTGCTGGTGAAAATTGGGTTACAAAGATGTGGTTCTCCTCTCCTTTCTGGCACATTGCCCCCCCCCCCCCCTTATAGTCCAAAGGGAACATTACAGGTGGGTCGGGGAAGGTCTATGTGTCGCCCTCCTATTGACTACTCCATCTTCAAAATGGGTAAAGATCATCCTCCTATGGAAGATCAGATCACATCCCCCTTGGCTGAAGGGAACTCTCGAAGCAAGCCCCAAGAGGGGACATCCAGCTGATGCACGCTGGTTGATATGGCTAGGCCTGCCCAGCCGTAGGGGCATGACTCATCATGACACATTGAAGGGACTTATCTCAGGTCTTGTTCCTCGCTCAATTGAGTAATCATCGTACTGAGTCTTTGCTCTACTGTCCTGTTGATCTTTCCTGAGTTTATGAGACCCATGCCCCTCATGGAGCATCCGACATAAGGTCCATGGTTGATCTGCTCGTGAGGCTCATGATGTGGATCAGAGTGAATGGTAGATGAGAGCCGCAACGGGTTGCTGGATAACCGACCCAATGGAACCTTATCGATGTAGTATAAAATGGGACCCCTCCCCGGCTTCACCGACAGGAGACCACAACCCTGGTTGCTGCCATTGGGTCCAAGGGATGGACTAAGGCCCACGCCGGAAAGTGAGGAAATGACGGCTTGTGGCACTTCACCACATAAACCGAGCGATTTCCCAACACCGTGCCTTTTTAATCGAGGCGCCGCACCAATTGAGGATTGCCTTTATCATCTATATTGTTTCATTGAATAGTCCGTGCACTATGATAAAAAATCCTCCCAAAAGGTCTTGGGCCCTGCTTGTAAAGGGGGGCTAGTTCCCTGAAGCACATCGTACTCTTCGCCCTTCCCTCCGGTGCCCAGATTTTTCTTCCTGCCTCACCATTCCAATTCCTGATTTCAAAGAAGAGGGAAAGAGAATCTTGCCACTCCTTCATGATGTTGTTGGTTGACCTCCCCGCCTTGCACTTTATACCGATGCAAGACCTAGAGCCGGTGATCAACCTTATAGGCGTAGGGAAAGGCTCCCACAGACGGAGATTTTTGCCATGTAGCGCCATCCTTTATTTGAATGAGAAGTATATGGTCGTCTAATCATGTTACATTCCTTCTTCGTGGCAGGGCTGGTCTCGCTGTTCTCATAGTTCTTCTTGATGCTGCTTGTGGTGTACAACATCAAGCTGGTGCACTTGATCCCGAACACAGCGGTGGTCCTTTCCACCTTCATTCATCTCTGTTAGATGTCCGTTGGTGTCAGAGCTTCTATACCTGTGTTCTACCACTTCTTCCACCCCAGTCCAATGGAGGTAAAGATGTGGTGGACGCCTGCTACTCTGTCCCCCGCACTGTGAGCACTCTATACACCCCATAAAAAATATTAAAGAACTTCAAATCCTGGAAGTCGTAATGTCTATATGTCGACTTTGCGCACAACGTGAAGAGCCAACTCGGGTCCCCCACTACACTGGCTGTCTGGGATCTTGTATCTTGCGATGGGGATATCATTACAAACGACAAATATCTTCTGATGCTCAGCCGCATTGCCGACCTCAATGAAAAGGGTCTGACATGGACCATGGTGATCGCCGACTTCTTTCGCCAATGCATCGCTCTGCTGGAGGAGCATGGGAGGCCGGTGTGGAACTTCCAAGGGCTTGGTGATGCCAAGCATCTGGTAAGGGGTCCAGATTCTAAGCTTGCCCCAAGTCACCTCAAGGTCACCTTGAAATTCTTGATAGGTTTCCCTCAGTGGAGGAGCCCCGGAGTGGGGCCAACCCCTTTCTTCACGGCATCTTGCGATGTAGTCTTCAGAAAGCCATGCCCTTGCTCGATACTTGTGGAATTGACAAGAGGATGTCCCTCACCAACATCACCATCCCTGGTACGTCTTGCTCTAGCAGTTAAGTGGTGCCATCTTCAATGTTTGTGGTCCGTGGGGGCACGCTGTGAGGCTTCTTCCTTCAGTCGATGACTTGTCCTTTTCAAGGGGGAGGGGGGGCGGGGGGTGGGGGGGGGGGCTTTTCAGTTGGGCACTTACTCTTCTCTCTACCAAGGTGCACGCGATGGTGGTTGTGAGCTGTTTCGCCGCTGGTGAGTCTGCATAGAAAATTTTTGGTCTAGACTGGGGCGCTCTTACCAAGCCACCAGAGTAGACATTGGTTAAATTAATGCCACCTCGGTGACTTTATGCCACTGGTGTGGGCTTCCTTGCCCAGACGAGTTGGCCACTATTAGGTGGGCTTGTGCTGTCGCAGCTGGCTGGCCACTCTGAGAAGAGAACTCAGAGTACACCGAAGTGTGCCGAGCCTCACCAGAGTGGACTTAGGTTTTGTCTGGGAATACTCCTGAAGGAGGGGTGCCTCAAGTGTGGGCTTTCATGCAACTAGTAAATCGAATGAGCCTTCTGTAGTTACACAAGAAAGTCATTTCCCTAGAAAGTTAAGAAATCTACAAAAAATATGTCAAAAGCATGAGTTACGAGTGAACTTAGGCAACCACAGCCGAAGCCGTGGTGGGAACATAAGAGATGAGGGGAGCAGTCAAAGCCCCCGAGCTTATTGAGGGAGAGGGCAGACACCCGAAAGTGTGTGGACTTCTAGGTTCCTATGGCATCAACGATGGATCCTTGATGCTTGCACCCTAGATCCTATGTTACTGTGTCATTGATCTCCTAGTAGGCAAACTGGCCCACCACGATCTTCTTTAGAGGAAGCGATCTTGACGAAGTCGCCTTGGCAGTGTTCTGTTTCACGATCTCGTGGGTGGTCTTCTCATGCCTTCTAGAGCCGGCAGTCATTGTTGGTTCTGTGTATATCAAACCATTTGGATGGAGCTTCAAACCTTTTGGGGTCGGCTACCAGCATTGGGCGTTTGTCTCGGTGGTCAGCAGTCTCCATGGAAAGAATTTGAGTGGTCTTGCTCTTATTCTTCTTGTCACTCTTGGAGGGGTTGGACTCTTCCTTGTTATTCAAAGAGAGACCCGGCTTGTTGTTCCAAGCCTCCACCTCCTTCCGTCAAGCACACTTGTCCACGAGTTTGAATAGCTCTGTTACTATTTTGGGCTCGTGTACGCCCACCTCTCCCAGCGTATATTTGTCCCACACTCCATGTTCGATCAATGTTTTGGGGTATGTTGTGATCTCTTTAGATTTGGTGTGGGGGCATATGGTCCCATTTATGGTGAATGTTGATCAAATTCAGAAATGAATAAGAAGAAACACACCGGATTACCCAAGTTTAGGTTGTCCTCAGCTAACAACCCTACATCCTGAATATGATTTATTGCTAGTGAAAATGGGGTTACAAAGATGGTTCTCCTCCCCTTTCAGTCTGTTGCCCCCTGTTTTACAGTCCAAAGGGAACCATACAGGTGGGTTAGGGGAAGGGCTACGCATCACCTCTGCCGTGGGGTCCAATTGGCTGCTTCATCTCTGCGCCAATCATCACGAGGATTTCCGATTGAGTTGGATCTTCACTCAGGGCGCCGGCCCCGGATCAGTCTCATCCGGCGCCGCTCTATCCAGTGACTGGGCGCTGGGCACTGATTCCCTATGCGTCGGTTGCTCCTTGTTGTTGCCTCGTACAGGCCAACACGTCGGCTTCTGCTGCCTGCTTGCTGTTGCCTCATACAGGCCATCACGTGGGCTCCTGCTGCCACCTACCGAGTCTGTCCCGGTTCATCTACCGAGTCCAGCCGCTGTCCATGACGAGTTTTGCCGCCGCTCTTTACATGAGCGGCTAGGGTTACTGTCATCATCCTAAAAAATCAAAATAAAAAAAAACTCAAAACATACAAAATTCAAAAAAACTGCAACTTCCGCTTATTCTTCTGCGCTCTCATCGTCGTGTGAAGCTACATGACTTGCACTCTTGCCGTCGTCTGTTCTCTGAGCAGGATGACTTCTTCTTCAGTTGGGGTTCCGGTCTTGCGTTGTCCGGTGCTTTTTAATGGCACCAACTATCTCGACTTGGTTCCTCACATGCGTCTGCATATGCATGGTCTGCGTCTTCGGGAGTTTCTCACGGGTGATCTCAAATGCCTACCCTATCCTGCTACTCCTTCACAGACTGTTATTCGAGAAAAGCTACCGATGATGAGAAGCAGAAGTCACTTGAAGACTTTGAGACTTGTCTGGCTTCCTATGAGGCTCAGTCCGACGTGGTTTGATGAGGATGGTCGTGCAGGTGCTATTCTTTCTGCTAGTATGCAGTATCATCTTGCTGCTGATATGGTGGAGTTTGAGCATGCACATCAGATGTGGGATTTTATACAACACCGGTATAAGCCTACTAGTCAGGCTACCTATCTTGCTGCTATTCGTCAGGAGTAGCTTTTACGACAAGAAGGTGCCGCAGTGGACGAGATGTTCACTCAAATGTCTGCTATTTGGCGTTAGCTTGACACTCATGGACCTCAGTTGTCACCGGATACCTGTCCGTATTGTCAGAGTCAGAAGGACGCACTTGAGCTTCATCACACATATGACTTCTTGACTCAGCTTGGTGATGAGTTTGAGCCTCTTCGTGCTCAGCTACTAGCTCATCACCCTTGTCTTATGGATGCTCTAGCCACTGTCCATAATGAGGAGACACGTTTTCATGCTGCTGCCTTATTGTTGACCTCTTTAGTTTTGGCTGCTCGTTCTTCGACTTCTCGACACACTACTTATGTTTAGGCTTGTCGTTCTTCACATGATGCTATTGGTGCTATTACTAGAGGATCTCAAGGGAGTTCTTCTACTACGGATGCCCAATTACTCGAGCTCCGTCGTCGACTTTGAGCCTGTACATCATCAGGAGCTTCTAGTTTTGTGACTCGACCTTCTGCACCTTCAAGTTCCGCTACTGCATCACAGTCTTCCTCTGAGGGAACACCTTTTACTTCTCGTTCAGATTCTCGTTTCATATGACTCCTTATTCCACTGGTTTATCTTCTTTGAGTCCTTCCTCTCGTTCTCTTACTGTTCACACTGCCGATGGTTCTCCTCTTTTGGTTGTTGGACAGGGCACCTTTTTATCTTACTCTTTTGATTACCTGATGTTTCCTACGTTTCCAACCTGACCATGTAGCTTATGTCTACTGGGCAATTCATTAATCATGACTATCGGGTGATTCTTGATCCTGATTCTTGTTATGTCCAGGATCGTCGTACCGGTCGGCTGGTTGGCACTAGACCTCGTCGTCGTGACTCCCAGCGCCTCCGGGTGCTTGACTAGCTTCGACTTCCTTCTGTTGCGCTTGCTAGTCTTCTCAGCTCTGCTTTTGCTGCTCTGTCCACCTTGTCTTTTGCTCAGTGGCATTATCGTATAGGACATCTTTGTGGCTCTAGCCTATCTGCCTTAGTTCCTCATGGTGTCTTAGGATCGATTTCAGATTCTTAGTCCTTAGATCAATGTCAGGGCTGTCAATTAGGGAAGCATATTCAGCTTCCCTATCCTTCTAGTCAGTTTGTGTGTGAGCACCATTCTAATTTTGTTCATTCGGATGTACGGGGTTTAGCTCCTTTTGTTTCCAAAGGAGGACACCGATATTACATCATTTTTATAGATGGTTTTTCTCGCCACACTTGGATTTACTTTATGAAACATATTAGTGAGGCCTTGCCTATCTATAAAACTTTTTCATCTATGATCCGAACTCATTTTGGCATGTCTATTTGTGTTTTTCGTGTTGATTCTGCTGGTGAGTACCTTTCTTATGCTCTTCGTCAGGTTCTTTCTGAGCAAGGAACTCTTGCTCAGTTTTCTTTTCCTGGCGCTCATGCATAGAATGGTGTGGCCAAACACAAGCATCGATATCTCCTTAAGACTGCTCGTACTCTTCTGCTTGCTTCATCTGTTCCCCTTCATTTTGGGGTCAAGGCTATTTCTACTGCCACTTACCTGATTAACATTCAACCTTCGTCTGCTCTTTAGGGTGAGGTTTCTTTCCAGCATCTTACTGGCAAGACGTCTAACTTTACCAGCCTTTGTCTTTTTGGTTGTTTGTGCTATGTGTTGCTCGCACCTCGTGGCGCACTAAGCTCACTGCTCAGTTGGTCGAGTGTGTTTTTCTTGGATATAGTGCTGAGCATAAGGGGTATCGTTGTTGGGATCCTGTTGGTCGGTAGATGAGGATCTCATGGGATATTGTATTTGGTGAGACGCATAGTTTCTATCCTCGTCCTTCTATTCACTTGCTTCGTATCTTGCGTTATCTTCGTGGTACTATCTTTAGACGCTTGTTCTTTCCACGCTCTAGCTCATTACATCTCACAGCATACTCTAATGCTACTTGGGCTAGTGATCCCTCTGATCGTCGATCTCTTTCTGCCTATTGTGTTTTTCTTGGTGGTTCCCTCAGGGCTTGAAAGACTAAGAAGCAGGTAGCAGATTCTCGTTCGAGTGCAGAGACTGAGTTGCGTGCTATGGCTCTTCTGAGTGCAGAGGTGACTTGGCTGCGATGGTTGCTTGAGGACTTTGGTGTTTCTGTTGGTATGTCGACTCCTCTTTTGCCTGACAGTACATGTGATATCAGTATTGCTCGTGATCCGGTCAAGCATGAGCTTACTAAGCATATTGGTGTTGATGCTTCTTATACACGAGCACAGGTACATAACGGTGTTATTGATCTTCAGTATGTGCCTTCAGAGCTTCAGTGAGCTGATTTTTTCATGAAAGCACAGACCCGGGCTCAGCATAGGTTTTTCTCTCCAAACCCAGTGTTCGTGACGCACCTTGAGTTTGAGGGGGTGTTAGAGATATAGGAGATTTATACTTGCCTTTTACATTTTCCTTCCTGCGTGAGAGGTTTTCTATATATGTGTCCTCTCCTCTAACTCTATATATTGGTGCCTATGACCCTCATAATACAATAAGTACTGTTCATAACAATTGCAAGAGCACGTCCGAGCAGGTATTTTTCCTCAGTGAAAATGTTGTCACTTTTACTTCACAAAAGCAGAAGATCGTGGCAATCAGATCTTGTGAAATATAGTACATTGCAGCTGCTGCAGCAATTTGCTTAGTCATATTCTCAGATAAATTCAGGGACATGAACTGGCTAAATTCAAGCTCCTGGTGAACAACAAATCTGCAATTGACTTGGCGAAAAATAAAGTTCATCATGACCGCAGCAAGCAAATTTACGTCGCATTCCATTTCATCAGATAAAGCGTGGAAGATGGACAGGTGGACGTCATGCATGTGTGACACACATGATCAGGTGGGAGATGTGCTGACAAAGGCTCTTGGACATCTGCGTTTCATCTTGTTGCGCCAGAAGCTCGAAGCCGTGAAGGACCACGAGCTTAAGGGGGGATTCTTAGCGTACTAAACTCATAGTCAGTTTTATCATTTTGAATAATTCTGCATTATGACAGGGTCATCAGTATGTTGTAATGCGTGAGTTAGTGTGCGAGTTAAGTGCATATTATAGCATCCAAAACCCGATCAATTACGTCGGCATGTAAATTACTTTGGCCAACGTAATGTTGTGAGTCACTGTAATGTGAATATTAGTGTGTATTAGTGTGCATTGAAGTCCTGTCCAATAAATACAATAAGAAACTCAGGAATTTAGTGAGTTTTGCAGCAGGACCAGCACTATGCTTGCTCCATTATTTGTGGCGCACACACTCCTAGCGTGCAGGTTCCTGAGCCACACTGACCTGTAGCATGGATCATGGGCAACAACAAAAACTGTGGTGGCTCTACACAGTGCTTATGGTTCAGGGGCATTGGGGACAAACAAATGAACTTGTAGGCCACGAAATGAGAGAAGCTCGGATGATCAGTGAACATCACACGCGATGAAATGGAAATAAAATGGCGCCCATAACCCGGCTAGAATTCAAGAACATGATCGAGAAGCCATCTCCTCTAGAGAACCTAGCTTCCCTGCTCAAGGTAATCCTTAATCCGTTGTCAAACAGGCATGCATTTGCGATCTTTGTCACCGAGTTAAGTGGATGACACATAATGTCAATGATCTATGACATTTCTTGCAATGATCTTCCTGAATTGATTTACGACATTGACTTATAACAATGGGACTGATGACAATGGTGACCAAGAGCAAGGAGAGATAGTCTCTGCAGCTTCTGAAGCTCATGCTCCCCGGGAACTCACAAGGCAGCACACCTGATGCGCTTAGGAAGGTGGTGAGGGTCAAGATTGCCAACCCTCTAGCCCACTTCATGAAGCATGCAGCAGCTGAGAGGGACTATAGGATAGGTTTAGTGTTTGTGTTTGTGTGACACATTCTGAAAACCAGACATAGTAGGTTGAATGTGTCTATGTCCTGTTCTGAAAACCAAAAGGAAAATGTCTTTGTGTAAGAAAAATATTGCAGTTTTTAATCACTAGCCCCCACTCTATCAAACCACTATATATACTTTTTACAGCACTAAAACGCCTGAAAAACATGTGTTAGTCTGACGCTTGGACCTAATTACTTAAGGAGGTGGTGGCAGCAATGACAGAGCAACAAAAGGAGAAGAAGGGCAGCAAGAGGAAGCAGCAGCTTGGCATACTTAGGAAGGTGGTGAGGGTTAAGATCGCCAATCCACACCTACGTTGCCTGGTCAGTGGCGCCATCACTGGTGCCGTGTCTAGGACCTTCGTGGCGCCGCTGGAGTTGTGTCTAGGACCTTCGCCACTGGAAATGATCCAGACACACCTGATGGTCAGAAGCAGCAGCACCGGCTCCAGGGCCCACTTGTTCATGTGGATCATGAGGCTTGAGGGTGGACTGGCCTGTTCCTTTCTATATCCTCCATGTGCGAGCAAGGCCATTGAGGCAGAATACCATACACTTCACTTTCTTGAGAGAGATTCAGTGATGGTTGCTTAGCATCAGTGACACACTAGCTTACTTTGATGTGTATTTGCATGCATGGTGGCGCCTATTCATTGCGGGTAAAGTGTCATCCAGCCAGGTCAAAACGAACTTGGCAGCATGTCCCACATGAGGACCACTACATAAGGTGACACCTACCCTATTAATATGCCCCCCGGTAGCCTCGTCCAGCGTCAAGCATTCAGAGGCTGCAAGGGGTGATAGGGCTTGTTGAGTGTGTGTGTGTGTGTGTATGCAACATTATAAAAATCATACAGGGTAGATTAATCGTGTGTGTTTCACATTCTCAAAACAAAAAAAATTGAAAGTCAATAAGTAAGTTGTGTGTGTGCGCGCATGCACGTCTTTGTCATATCCTAAAAATTAGACCGGGTAGGTTGAGTGTGTGTCTATGTCACATTCTGAGAACAAAAGAGGTAAGTCTATGCGTGCCTCCCTCTCTGACACCAGCATAACTGCTGTTTTTAATAACACCCCCGTAACATGTGAGCAACATACCTTCGTGTCATGCTATGGCCTATTATTTCAGATGATGTCATCAAGTGATACCAAAATGACATCAATAAGAAACACCAAAAAGAAGGTGACAACATATTTTCAATACAGCAATTCAAGAAGGCGCCTAGCCATTAACCACGTGTTCCCCGCACCATCATCACGCGGAGAGTGAAGCAGCAGCAGCACCCCTCTGGACCACACCGGTGAATAGTAGTAGCCTAGAAGGGTCTCAAGAGCCGTGAAAGTCCTAGCGTGTAGGAAATGTGACCCTCAAGATGCGTCAGATACCAATGGACGCCCTTGGTCTTTTCCTCTCGGATGGTGCTTAAGACTATCTGCACTCGTGGTACACTGAATTCATACTCTAAAAATTGTTCCTACCCATTTACAATACCATTTAAAATATTTCATTCTCTATTTTATAGTTTCCCGCACTCATCACTCTAAATCCATACTCCATATTAACTATCTCATATCTTATACAACCAATGTTACTTCGCTTCCGTTCTTTCCCATTTTTATTTCCTACTTCTTTTCTCCAGCCTCCATGTCATGCCAGCTGACTGCGATCACAGTTTAGCACAGGTCTTTCGCACATAATATTCAGCCGACGTCTGTAACATGCAGAAAGCTAGCACACCACGTAAGATATACCAGTGCAACTCTTAACACCGTGTGCCAGCTTACGGATGCAGTGAAGGAGAACAGGACAAGGAGGCAGTGGAAAGAAAACAGTAGAAGAAGAGGTAATACTAGAACAGCTTTTGTGGGAGGTAATACTAGAATAGATTTTGCGAAGAGGCCTCGCTCCTCTCCGTTCGACCCCTCCTCCCGGTCCAGGAGTTCAAAGCATCCTCTACGAGCAGTTGTTGTTCTGCTAAATATCACTACTAGAAAATGCATTTTCACAGGCGTCTCCTTATTTTTTTTTACAGACGGTTCGTTAAAAGTTATGCCTGTGATGTCAAATGAGTTAATAACCGCATGTGATAATAGAATATCACAGGCGGTCCGTAACAAACAACCGCCTGTGAAAATGTATTGATTTTCACAGGCGGTCCGTAACAAAAACCGCCTGTGATAATAGTCATTATCACGGGCGGTCCGTAACAAACAACCGCCCGTGAAAATATAATGATTTTCACAGGTGGTCTGTAACAAAAAACCGCCTGTGATAATGATGGCTCCTGATTGGTCCGCTGCTTCATCCCACGGATCGCTCTTGGACTTCATATCTCCGCCTTTCACTACTTATCGATCCAACGACTCACGGGGGTTCATCCCTAATATATGTGTCTATAACAGCAGCAACACTGACACATCACGTCCTTATCCCCAATCTCCGCCTCTCACCGTTCATCTCCCCATTCTCACCTCTCTTTCCTTCCTCCCCAACCTCGCTCTACCGCGGCTCCGTCTCATCGCTGAAGCGTCGGCAGCCCGCTTCCGCCTTCTCACCATCCACCCATCGCGGAGGCCGCACTACTCGCCGACGCCACAGCCACGCTCCTCGACCGTCGTGGCAGCCGTGCTGCTCATGCTCATTGTCGTCGTGGCAACCACGCTCCTCGCCGTCGTGGCAGCCACGCTCCTCGTCCATCGCAGGTGTCTTGCTCGATGCCGAGGGTCACAGATCCAACCTTCAGTCGCAGATCCAGTCGTGATCGTTATTTTTGTTGTAGCCCGGAAGTCGAGCTAGCACGAAGGTGGCGCTACCGAGCTCTATGGGGAGGCATTGAAGAGCGGCTGCAACGGCAGCATCCCTGTCTTCATGGCGTTGAGCTGCTGCATGTGATGCTGCACGTGTTGGCTGTGATGGATTTTAATTTCTGCGATATATTGCGTTGTAATTTCTGTTGTGTTTTTTATTGCATCTCTGCAATGTAATTTTGTCTAAATCTTTTAGTCTTTTGTAGATCAAATTGTGTTAGCGCAAATTTTGTCTAAATGTTATCATTTCATGCCTTCTGATCACGACTAGTCATGAACACAATGCATATTGAACATTCTAAAAACTGTCTATGATAATGTATTATCACAGGTGGTTGGTAGTAAAAAATACAGTATGTGATAATACATTTTCACAGGCGGTCAGCAATAAAAAACCGCCTATGAAAATGCATTTTCACAGGCGGTCAACAATAAAAACCGCCTGTGAAAATGCATTTTCACAGGCGGTCAGCAATAAAAAACCGCCTGTGAAAATGCATTTTCACAGGCGGTCATTAATAAAAAACCGCCTGTGAAAATGCATTTTTACAGGCATTTTCACAGGCGGTCATCAATAAAAAACCGCCTGTGAAAATGTATTTTTACAGGCGGATTTTGCCCCCGCCTGTGCTAATCGATCATTTTCACAGACTCTTCGTTACAGGCGGTTTTTAAAACTGTATGTGATAATATGTTTAGAGCCGCCTGTGATGAAGCCTTTTGTAGTAGTGTATGAATTAAGAAAAATTTGATCAGTTTTACGGCAATACGATGATTTTCCCTAACCTGTAAAACCTTGGTCATTTTCCCCTAAAATTGGCAAAAACTAATCCCTGTGTTAAATCCCATAAATCTAATGTCTTGATCTGAATCAAATAAGTTAACATGAATGATTTGGAATAGAAATCTTACATGGAATGGCGGGATTTGCCTGCCCCCGTAGCCTTCCCCATCGGGTTGCCTCGGGCCCGCATGCCCCGTTTTGTATGGTCCTGCCGTCGCGGCCTCATGACGCCGCATCGCCGCACTGCACGCGCCAGCCATGGTGGCCAGCTTGCTCACTGTCGGCTGCTCTCCCGTGCCGCACACTTTCCCCATGGCACCACGCGTTCGCTAGCCGCCGCCTATGCTGAGGAAAATTTTGGGTGGGGAAGAATGAAGTTAGGGTTGAGTTAATTGTTTCTATTTCAGGCTCGCGTCAGGGCTACATCAAGTTTTGGGCTGCTTGCAAATTTGGGCGGTGCAGGGATTATGGGCCTGTTTCTGTTTTTTTGGACCAGTCTTATGTTTGGACCTGATTATGATATGCGCCAGACAATATGGGCTGTGATTTTTAGGCCAAATTAATGAATATTACAAGGATTTACTGTTCAGTGCTTTTTAGTTTCGCTAATACTTTTTCTATCAAGAGCTGTACTGTTAATTCCTTGATATATTAGGTTTTTATTTTCTACGGCATATTATGATTCATTCCCTAAATAATATTGACTTAAATGAGATATTTATTTAGAGAATCTGTTGTAGAGGCTTCAACACTTGTAGTCCAGTGCACAGTAAAGAATGTACCTTCGGTGTGCTGTCTCACATGTGCTTCATCCCAGTTTTAGGGAGTTTTCGCATCAGACCTTACGTCTGCTGATATTATAACCTTCTTGTTGATGGGATAATACAATTTGTAAGCCTTGGAATTCACTTCATATCCAAAGAATACACATCTGACAGCTCTGTCAGACAGTTTTCACTACACGATGGTACACTTTTGGCCACAATTAACTGTTGGTAAAACATGATTATGGATGACGTGCCAGTTGTGGGCAATAGGTTGATATTTTGCACTCACAAAAATTGTTGGCAATAACATAATAACCCTACATATAATGTGTCGGTATTTTTGTGCTGGCAGAACATCTGTTGGCAATTCTTACTCGGCAACAAAAGTGTCGGCGTAGCTTAACGATGCAACAGTTGATCTGTCGGCATAGAGGTATGCCTGGGCAATACTAAAAATTTTGGCGGGATGGCCAAAAAATGCGCGGGCGGCGGAGGCTTACATGCGCGCCTAAAAATTGTAACCTAAGAAAAATCCTCAATCCACGGCCGCAAACCAGTCTAGTTTCCATCTCCATCCACGGCCGCCCTTCCATCTCCATCCGTGGCGCCGCCAGCACCTGCGCCCGAGCCCCAGCCCCGCTCCCCAATCAGCACTGAGCGCAGCTTCACGAGCCGTGAGAGAGTCGGCGACGCTCGCGCATGCATGCTGCACGGTCCTGCTTCCGTGTGCATGGGGGCCTGCTTCCGCTGGCTGCTACTTCCGCTGGCTGCTTGCACCGGCTGCTTCCACCAGCTGCACGTGTGTGACATCAACAAACCAGTTTCCGTCCATCTGCAAACCAGCCCCTAATCAGCCAGCTGCAAATCAGTTTTTAATCCAGCCGCAAATCAGTTCAGTTGCAAATCAGTAAAAAAGTTCTGTCCTGCTGCCAAATCCGTGGGCCAGGTATGAAGTATAGTTAGGATAATGATGTATTCCATTCCTAATCTTTATTTTGTTGTTCTATGAAAATTTATTTAGATTTGGTTCCAGTTTTTGGGTTCATTTCAATAGCATTAGACTGAAGTTTGATTCAATATATTCTGGGTGAATGGTACTGTGAAATAAAAAATTTAGGAAGAAAGAGAGCTATCAATTCTTTCTGACCCTTTCTCATCTATTTATCCTCTTGTTGATGTTTGGTTGTAGGGGCTAATTTCAGAGAGTACTGGACCAAGGCTTGAACACCAACCTTCTCATTTTTATTGAACAATGATTGGTATGTTCTTTTTCTTCTAGACTGCTTGCTAATAAGAATTGTGTGAGATGATTTTTCCTTCAAAATAAATATATGTGCTTTATACATTGTGTATGTGTTTGAATGTGCAAAAATGAATATATCTGAGGTTTGGTGTTTCTATCTAGGTGGGTTTGTTCATATAGTTGAAATTTTGACTCAACTTTTATTGAGTGCATCATGGATAAAAGATGGATGGATTTGCCTAGACAAACTGATGAATATATAAAAGGACTTGACATTTTTTTGGAGTATGCTTTTAGTAACTCAGCTAAAGGAAACACGATATTGTGCCCATGTAAGACATGTAAAAATAGTTGTTGGAGAGCCAAATATGCAGTACGTGAGCACTTGATTTGTGACGGGTTTATGGAGGGGTATATAACCTGGTTATATCATAGAGAACCAAGCTCCAGTTTTTTCCAAATAGCCAGCAGTCTGTTAGAGTAGAAGTGCAGAAG
This sequence comes from Tuctoria greenei, assembly GCA_036927565.1. Taxonomy (NCBI): domain Eukaryota; kingdom Viridiplantae; phylum Streptophyta; class Magnoliopsida; order Poales; family Poaceae; genus Tuctoria; species Tuctoria greenei. Next base: position 267,514,082 of record JAYESD010000002.1, on the reverse strand, counting down.
TCCAATGAAGAAGATGACATTTCAGATTTACTTAGAGACTTAGCTGGGGGTTTAGATGACATGGGTGACTTAGAAGGGGATGTAGGAGAACATGATGAGGATATGGAATCCTTCTACAGATTGGTAGAAGATGCAGCCAAAGAACTATATCCTGGTTGTAGAAACTTTTCAAAGCTTCGTTTCATGATTAGATTGCTGCATATAAAATTTCATGGGGGTGGAGTGATAAAAGTTTTGACATGCTACTAGAGTTACTTGAGAATGTTTTGCCAGAGGGGTCATCACTTCCAAAAAATTTCAATGCAGCTAAAAATATGGTAAAATGCCTTGGTCTTGGGTACACCAATATTCATGCTTGTGATAATGATTGCATACTATTTTGGAAAGATAATAAAAATGATGATGTTTGTCCAAAGTGCAAGACTTCAAGGTGGAAAACAGAAAAGAGAAGTCCTAATGGAAAATGTGTGCATAGAGTTTCTATCAAAGTACTTCGGTACTTTCCAATAAAGAAAAGGCTTCAAAGGTACTTTATATCCTCGAAAACAGCAGCTGATGCAAGGTGGCATGATGAAGAGCGCACTAAAGATGGTTTGCTTAGACATCCAGCAGATGCTCCTTTCTGGAAGGATTTTGACTCTACATACCCAGAGTTTGCATCTGATAGTCGAAATCTTAGACTTGCTATAGCTAGTGATGGATTTAGTCCTTTTAGGACCTACAATTCATTCTATAGCATCTGGCCTGTTATTTTGATTCCATACAATCTGCCACCCTGGAAATGTATGAAGAAAACAAATTTTATCCTCTCTCTAGTAATTCCTGGTCCTAAGGCACTGGGGGCTGATATGGATGTCTACCTTGAGCCGCTTGTCAACGACATGGTAGACATGTTTGTTGATTGTGTTAAGACATATGATGCTTCCAAGGACGTGTGCTTCCAATTACGTGCTGCTATATTATGCAGTATCATCCTGAACTAATAGAGAAGACTACAGGGGAAGGTGATGCCTATTTCCATGTTTGTGGGCCAGAGAAGAATGGATATGTTCGTGTTGTTGGCTTAGGATCAACACCTGCAGAGTTGGACATGCCTGGGGCAAAAAAATGCACATAAACAAGGCTTCAAATGGAAATCGAAGCTCGTCGACAAGCTGATAAAAAAGTGGAAGCTTTAGAAAGCCGTTTGGACAATATGCAGCAGCTACGGGAAAAATTACTTCAGCAGCAACAAAATCATTCTGGCACTCCAATTGAATCTAACAATCCCCCTCATGATGATATGAGGTCACATGCTTAGGAAGAAATAGATAACACACACTTAAGTGATGAAGAAAACATTCTCATGACGAGGCACACTGTTGTTTTTCCTGAGGAACCACATGATGAAGAGGTAATTTCTCAATCCATAATTTATTGTTTCACTTATGTCATCACATACATGTTGCACTGTGCTATTATTTTTATGCTTTAGGTTGGAAGAGATGTGAAATTGTATAATGTTGTGAGGCCCTATAATCTCCCTGTGGCTAAGGGAATTGTTCAAACAACAAACCCATCATCTATTGTGGGGGACACTCCTCTTGGCATTCAATATTGTGAGGTAGTTGTCAATCATGTTTTCATGAGGGATGCCATACTACCTCGCCCTTATGGAACCTTAAAGTCTATTGGAGATGCTTGTGGGAGATGCATTGCTTGGCCACATGACAGAGTAATATTTTATCTTGCAACTATAAATCTAAGAATGTTTTGGTCAGTTAGTACAATAACTTAAAATTTTACAGATCAAGGATGACATAAAGTCTTCAAGGCAGTCAAAAGGTCCAGGTTCTGGTATGATTGCAAGATTGACATCTCCACTTGTGTTTTATATTATTCAATGTTCATTAGTCCATTTCTAAAACTGAAATTACAACAGCAGGTAGTCCAATTCTGAAACTGAAATTGTTATACAAAGAAAATCAGAACTTGTAACTTCAGATTCTAGTACAAAAGCTCCTCCATCTTGTTGTAATCAATCTAGCAGAACAGTAAAACTCATGAATCTGGTAGAAAAGAAAATACAAATTGCAATTTGCAAGTACTGAACCTAGCAAACAGTAAGTAAAACTCATGAATTTCAGATTCAGAAATCATCTCTTCAGGTACTGTTAAACTGTTAGCTTCCATCCAGATTTTGTAGTCATCCAATTTACCTCCATGTACTATTAATCTGCAACCAAAAAACAATATACAAGACATCATTGTTATTACAACAAACATATAATGACCTGATAGCAGGAAACTGACCTCAACAGTTTTGCAAAATCAGATCAGCATACCTGTATTTCAGACCAGAAAACATAACAAAAACAGCTATTAAACATACAGGGCATGAAACATGAAGCATGTACATCAGGGCATCAGTGCATCAGGGCATATACAGCAGGGCAGCAGGAAATGATATTATTTACCTTTCTTAAATTTAAATTCATTTGTTTGACAGGTTCTTAAGTACCAAATTATGATCTAAGTCTTGTGGGTTTAAATATTTTGTGCAGAAGTGCCCATGCAACCACTAGTAATACATTTGTGCATTGGTATTAGCTAGATTTAAAATTACCTAACATATGATAGATTAGTTTAGTTCTTTGTTGCTGAATAGCAACCTGATGCAACTTGAGGCAACCTTATTTTGTGTCTAACACTTTTCAAAAGTTTTGTCTGTTTGTCTCGAATTTGTACACATATATGCTTTAAGATTCTGCAATGGCAAGTACCAGTTGTTGCGTAGATGGTATGTTTATACAGGCTTTTGATATATCCAGTTACTAATGGATGAGAATTGTTCTTAGTCATTTTGACTGCTTATTGAAGTTAGTTTAGATAGTGTTCCAGCAACCTTCTTTGTAGTGTTTATTATAGTGTTCCAGCAACCTTCCAACATATGAATTATAGTGTTCATTATTATTTTGTTGATTATTCCCTTACTTGCATTGTGTGCTGATTATTCTGTTTTACTATGATAGGTGCACCAACAACTAATTAACTGGAGTAGTAACTTTTTGATAGCAAGGCATGTTACAAGCTTCAACTAACTGGAGTAGTAACCTTTTGGCAGCAAGGCATGTTACAAGCTTTTGGAGTGACCTTTTGTGCAACAAGAAAATGTTGTGTATATGACTATTTGTGAGTAGAGAGAAACATGTATATTCTCTCAGTGGGTCATATGTATGGCACTATATAATAGGTTGAAACTTAACTTATGACCTGATTTGATATTTATTGTACATGTATGTTGCTACTTTATTTGGAGGATCTGAAGTTTATCTATATGGAACCATGCATATTAATAGATATATTTGTGTTGTGTTAATTGCACACAGTTTGAATGTTAAAGTGTCTATTTGAGTTGTGATTGTGTATGTGCTATTGAAATTATGAAATTGAGTGATTGAAGATGTGGTGGTTATATATATATATATATATATATATATATATATATATATATATATATATATATATATATATATATATATATATATATATGGTTAGCCCATGTATCTGCTGTAGGTAAAAGTGTTACTGTGGGGAAAAACTGATTGCCGGGAAAAATAGAAACTGTCGGCGTAGGTTTTGTGTTTTCTGACACACCAACTGTCGGTAAAAGTTTGAACTGTCGCCAAAGCCTAAGCCAACAGCTTCTACTGTGACTGTTTACAATCTGTCGGCATAACTTTTGCCCACAGTTTTTGTGTCTCCATAAGTACCTTGTGCCCACATTTCTGTGTTGGCGAAAGTGTACCATGGTGTAGTGTTTGTTACTCCGGGTCCCAAGTTCTTTAGATTTGCAGTGCAACCAAAAGTCCTGGGGTGTTTCACTTAAGGTTTTCAACCAGAAAAAACTTGATAGGGTGTTTTACCATGTATGCTTCTGGAAGGAGATCAGTCCAGTACATACACTGCAACTTTACCAGATTTTCCATGTAGCAGGCAGGCACCTTCATCTCTTTCAACATTCACCTTGCCATTTCAACCACAAACTGATTTCTTCTCTCCATAACCCCATTTTTCTGAGGAGTATAGGGTGTTGTTGTGAAGTGCCTGATTCCCGGTTCACCAAGGTATGCAGAGAACTCATTTAAATTGAATTCTCCACGTCTGTCAGTTCTAAGTGCTTTCAGCCTTCTTCTGCTCTCAGTTTCAGTTTGAGCCTTGATCAACTTGAAGAACTTGTGAGCTTCATCCTTGGTTTCCAACTACTCAATCCACATAAACCTACTGATATCATCTATGATCAGCAAGAAATACCTCTTCCCCCTGGAGTAGGAGGATCAATGTGCCCACACAAATCTGAATGAAATAGGCCCATGACATTTTGTGCTCAGTATTCAGTTGACTGAGTGAATGGTTTTTTTTTTTGTGGAGTTTGCCAAATGCACAACTATCACAGACTTGCTCTGGTTGATCAATAACTGGAATCCCCTCTGCCATTCTTTTCATGACAAGATCTCTTAAGGCCTTGAAACTTAGATGACCATATCTTGCATGCCATATCCAACTTCTGTCAGTCACCTTTGTCATTAAGCACACAGGATGAGTGACTGTGAGCCTTACAATGAACAACCTGTTCTCATTACGAGGAGCTTTGATCAAAAGTGAGCCATCAGTGCCTATGATACACAAGTTATTGTTCTCAATGACCACTTTGCATCCCCACTTAGCCATCTGTCCCAGGCTTTATATATTGGTTCTCAGCTTGGGTATATGGTAAACACCAGAGAAAACTCCATGCATCTGTTGCTGTCTCTGGAACACAACAGATTCCATTCCTTTTGTGTCGACTGAGGAAACATCACCAAATTTGACTTCCCCTTTGTCTGTTTTATCCAGAGAAGACAATACAGATCGAGCACCCTGTCCTATGATTACTGGCACCTGAGTCCAAGTACCAAGTACTAACAGTGCTTCCTTCTGAAAATGCACTATATATCTTGTCCCACTTCTTTAGAGACATTCAGACATGTTTCAAAAAGAAACAGAGCTGGTTGCTCAGGCTCAGCCTTCACCATGTGAGCTTCATCCTTCCGATCATGACGAGGCCTTCTACATTCTTTTGCCCAATATCCCCATATGAGATACCTGTGACACTTTCTCTGTCTTTGTCGTGTTCCTTCGGTTGTCTGCTTGACTGAAGAATTACAGTTGTCAGGACGAGTTCCCCCTTTAACCTTTGTCTAAAATTTTGCACCTGCATCGTTGCCTTCCCAGGAGGATTCAGATGTAAGTTCGCTCTTGTACTTGGCCAACCACTCCTCTTCATATTGCAACAAACGACCACCCTTATTAGTTACTGCCTTGGTGACTCCCAGCCGATCCTCGGCTGCACATAGCCTCCCAACCAATTCCTTGACATAGAGTCGGTTAAGGTCTAGTAGTGTTTCAATCGAAAGGGCAATTTGCATGCAACGAGCAGGAACAACCCAAAGGATTTTCTTCACAATACATAATTCATTGATTGATTCGCCAAGAGTATAAGGGCATCTAGCAATACTTGTAATCCTCATGGCGAACTCATCAATAGCCTCCCCTTCTTTGAATTCCCTCAGAAGTTGTTGCACATTCGCTTCATGAACATGATCATCTCTAACCTGCATATTCTTCACCAACTTCCATGCTAGGTTGGCACTCGCCTTGGCAGCCAATGCTGTGTGCATCTCGAACAGAACGCCCTTCAAAATGGCCGCCATCACCAGTTGATCATCCCAGCGCTCAACCTTGTCACATACAACGGTGTACCAAAGATCTTGGGCGTTAAAGTTCACTGGCATAACAAGTGACCACTGGCTGCAATTGGTGCGAGTCAACAGTCGGGTAGACGAGTGATGCGCTTGACTCCTGTGCCACGCGCTCGACGCAAACAGATTTGTGAGAGTACAATCGCTGCCGGTGAGCTCCTTGGTGGTAATGTTTTTGCAGTGTTGCCACTCGTCATCGCTCTCACCTAGAACATGACTTGCAAGCAACACCGGAATCAAAGACGACGGGTTCTTGCAGGTGAGGTGTTTTGTCAATGGTTCACAAGAAGAACAGAGTTCTTCGTACATGGCGAGAGAACAGAGTGGAGGGAAGCGATGTTTCTCTATTGATCACAGCGATACATATAAACGGTCACAACACCTGCATGACTCACATGACGCCCATTACGTGAGATGCACGCCATGCATTACCGATCCACAATTAGTGCCCCACAACTCGGTGTGCCCTCGACGGAAGAACCGTACTTACAAATGCATGCATAAAAGAAAGCAAACAAACATCGACTCAGACTATCAGACTCATACTACGATTGAACTAATGCAAGATAACTAGACATGAAAGAGCAACAAGATTATTTCAACATATGGTGCTGGACATTAGTGCGCTGTATTATGAGTACTAGTGTGTGTATTAGTGGGCACTGAAGTCATGTCCTGTAAATATGCAAGAAAATCAAGAATTGAGTGAGTTTTGCAGCAGCATAAACACTGTTCTTGCTCATTGTATTTGGTACACACAATCCAAGTGTCGCAGAGGCTGTCAGATGGTCGTGCATAAACAAGTCCTGCGTGAGAACACTGTCGCCATGTTGTACCGGAGACTGACGCGCTCAAACCACGCAATGTGCACGATGGCGATGCGTGTACAACTTCAGTTGCAGCACCCGTGGGACCTCATCGAGAATAGTGCTGGTGACGAGCACGATGACCGAGCAGCACTAGAAGCGCTAATGCGAGTCGTCCCTCCTGAGATCATCTGCGCTTTGGCTGCCAAGTGTTAGATTGATCTCTCTAACCCGCTTGGGCCCCAACAGACCTGAGAGGGCCTTGCCTCACAAACGCCCTGATCGGGAGTGTCCCAGTGCAACTATGGTTGGTGGGCCCTGCGCAAATAAATAGAGGTGTGGGCCGGGCAGCACAAGGTACGAGGTTCACCACAGCCGCCACACCCTACTGACAAAACCTTAGTCCAATCTAATTGAGAGCGCAGCCAGCGGCGGGAGAAAACCTCACCACAACCATGTCAAATCCCTACGCCACCGTTGTGCCCGGTCAGTGCTGGTGGCATCCCGAAGGCCATCGCTACCCACTCCAAACTGCTCCACGAGACCACCGCACCAATCATGTCAGCGCCACCAACACACGAAGGTTCGATATTGACTACTGCTGTTCATGCATAGAACGTTTTCACTCTGACTTAATCTTCGCAGTAGATGATCCTAGAGTCTATCAATGGTATCATTTTCCAATCTAATCACGTTGATTGGAGATCGGAAAGAAAATCAAAGAAAAGTACCAAACCCTAACAGAAAAGAGGATGGCACTGTGGGAGGGGAAGGAGGACTTACGTCCTCTTCCTATCACGTCGTCCACCATCATTGTGCTTCAGCACCTCAACCAGATCTTGGCGCGGCCGCTCACTAGCGACCATGACAGACTAGAGCCCGCTTCATTGCTCACATTGCCGTGCGCTAATCTGGGCACCATAGAGAGACCATTCGACGGTGGCGCACTCACCCTACGGTGGACGCGCGCGCCAATGAGGGGCCTCACAGTGGCGCTCACCACAATTAAAAAGTTCATACCCAGTATGAAAGTGGTTGACGACATCTCCAGACCACTAAAGTTGTACTGCATCAATAAACCCGCAGTAATGTACGCACACAAAAATAAGTCAAGTGGTGCTACCAAACACATTGACATAAAGTACTATGTTGTGAAAGATAATGTGCGAGATCAGACTATAAGCCTCGAGCATATAAGCACATCAAAAATGCTAGCGGATCAGTTAACGAAAGGCTTACCACCCAATGTGTTCAAGGAACACGTAGCCAGCATGGGGTTAAGGGAATCTATGGACTAAAAGGACCCGAAAGATTAAAGAGTCTATTTCTGAATGGGGGCGTGTATTGTAGCTTTTAAGTCTATTGGCAGTTGACCTTGACGATGAAACATTCTCTATACACAAATCTATGATGAAGCAAAAAAAGAGAAAATGAGAGAAAGGAAAAGTACAGAGTGAGATCAAGGGGGAGACTGTTATATTGATCTCTCTAACCCGCTCCGACCCTGACATACCCTAGAGGGCCCTGCCCTCACAAACGCCCTGATCGGGGGCGTCCCAGTCCAACTATGGTTGGTGGGCCCACGTCGCACTTCACAAATAAAAAGAGGTGGGGCCCGAGTGGCACAAGGTACAAGGTTCACTGCAGCCGCCACACTCTACCGACAAAACCCTTGTTTGATCTAATTGGGAGCGCAACCAGCGATGGGAGAAAACCTCGTACTTGTGCCGCCTGACCCCCACCTCTATTTATTTGCGCAGTGCAATGGGGGCCCACCAGCCATAGTTGGACTGAGATGCCCCCGATCAGGTCATTTGTGAGGGCAAGGCCCTCTCGGGTCCATTGGGGCCCGAGCGGGTTAGAGAGATCAATCTAACAGTCTCCCCTTTGATCTCACTCTGTACTTTTCTTTTCTCTTTTTTTTTTCTCTTTTCTTGCTTCATCACGAAGGAGGGTTATCCCTAATGGTTACCGTCAAGGATATCCCTGTTTTAAAAGGAGACAACTACAATGATTGGTTTAAGAAACTGGAGCTATTCTTTATTACGGCTAAGCTAGATTTGATTATGACCACTCCAGAACATACAGAGCATGTGCCACCCCAAAAGGGATAACACAGACACAAATGCTTCTTGGAAGAAAAACAAACTTCATACAAGAGGAGCAAAGATGACTATGAGGAAGCTCATGCCAGAGTTCCCGCCACCACGAAATGTTTGGCAGTGATAAAGAACACCATTGAGCCCTCTATGACAGGCTCAATTTCAGATTGCCCCACTGTGATAGAGTACCTCAAAAAGATAAAAAAAATCTATACCCTAGTGCTTCAAAGACCTATGCTACCCTATTGATCAAACAGTTAGTTTCAGAGAGGTACAATGGCGGTGGGGTTAGAGAGCACATCCATCGAATGGTCAACCAGAACAACAAGCTTAAGTCTTTGGACCTTGCTTAGGTCCAACTTATTTTGGTTAGGTCCGACTTGCTGTGGCTAGGTCCGACTAGCTTTGGTAAGCTCCGATGCTAGGTCCGACTAGCTTTGGTAAGCTCCGGCGCTAGCTCCTGCTAGCTTTGGTAAGCTTTGTTTCAATGTCCGGTTAGCTTTGTCAAGGTTTGGAGTTTAATCGCAGTGGTTCTGCTTTTAATTTGTAATGTTTCGAACTTGATTTTTGGATTACGGAAAGTTTCTTTATATTCTTTTACTAAGTTTTTGCTGTGTTTTGGTGGCTATGGCTGATATCATTTTGTTATGGTTTGCAACATGCTTATGTGATGTGCTCATGTAAGGTGTTGTGGTTTCGAAATTAACGAAATCCAAGTCGAGGACTTGTGCTCGTACGTATTGGTTGTTTATTCATGTGCAGGTGTTGCTTGAGTTCAACACATGGCTAGTGACGGGATCCATTGAACTAGTCTTAGGGAGAAGATGAGGTTCAACAACCAAGTTCGGGAGGAATTGTGGTTGAGTTGATCGGGAGGTCACGTAGCATGTTTGAATCAAGAACAATGCAAATGAAGGTATCATGGACGTCGTTGGAAGATGTTTGCACGTGTGCATGGAGTGCATGGATATGTCTACATGGTTTCGAGGTTTGATGAAGAGAAGTGGACATAAAGAATTTGTAGGAATGGTCCAACCGACTAGGTTATGGACTCAGGCTGCTGTTGAGTCGGGTTTGACTCAAATATGGAAATATTTAAGTTGGTTATTATAGGATTTCGTGTGGGTCACGAAGTTGAGTTGTTTTAGGAATGTGAGATACGTTCCTAAGGTGTTTGGAACTCTTGAGATTGTTTCTATCTGCGTATAGAAGAATCTTAAGCAGTTATGGAAAGTTTTAGTTGAACCTGAGTAGGATTTGAGTCCTCGTTAGGATTGGGTTGGCCTTAGGGCTGGTTATATAAGCAAGGGAGGCCAGAGCTCGTGGTGCACGAGTTTGGGGCTGTTCCCTTTTTGTTTTGATCAATAAAATTCATAGTCTAAAGGAGCTTTTGTGCCCTGTTCATCCGACTTGTTTCAGACAAGTTTTTCTCGTCGAGTTTCTTCACAACACTACCTTGCTTTGGTTCTTTTATAATAACTTGAGTTTTACAGATCCAATTGATGTGATTCTTTTTGGGTTGTCTTCACAACTTGATTATCTATCATCTATAAAATTTCACGGTCATTGGATTTGTGGTTTCAGATCTACATGAGTTGCAATGCAGTGCTGCAGATCTGGTTTTTCACGGGTACAACAGATTGTAAAATCCCACATTTTTCCTTCACATGAGGTTCAGTTGTAAGTTGGTTATCAACCCTAATGGAGATCAATTATAGCCATGCTTATGAACTTGATCTCATCAAATATTTTCTTCTACACATGCTTTAATTTATTAACATGAGGAATGAACTTCACCCATAAACTTAGATTAATTCTATTGACCTCTCTTCAAACTTTGGAATTATTTGAGTGGATATTACTAGGTCAAATTATTATGCAGTACCAAATATATATTCAAATTAAATATAAATTGAATATGCTATTGTATATTTGGCCCTGTAAAAAATATTCAAATCTGAGGCCATAAATTTTTCTGTGGTTTACTAATATTCCAAATAGACTTCATGCAAAGTCTCAAAAATTTTGAACTCCATTTGCTATTTTATTTGAGATGTTAGCAAATTCAGACCCTATTAGGAATTCAAATTTTGAATGTTGTTCAACTTATTTGAACATCAAGATTTGAACACACCATCATGGTCAGCATGACTTGCTTGACTTATCCTTATAGTTTCAAAATTTTTGGAACTCATTTGCTATTTAAATCAGTGACCCCATTGAATTCCATCCAAATTCAAATTAAAATTTGAAATTCAATTGGAACTTGCTCCAATTCAAAATCCAGTTGCGGAATCAAATTACAGATATTTATTTGAGCCTCCCCACAAAAATCTAGAATTTTTGGACCAAGTTTGGTAAGGGAATTGAAGTTTGCAGAGGGGAGAAATGGATAAGAGGAGGTGGGACCCACTGTCAGCCTAACCCACTCGAGCGCAACCCACGGTGGTGCTTTGTATCCAGCTCTCGCCGCCGATCGATGCCGGTAGCGCGCAACACCACGACACGGCATGCATCCACCGAGCTGCTTGCTTGCTTGCGCCGTGGCATGCTCCCCGCACCCCTCCGCCGCTATAAATACCCCTCCCCGGACGTCGCCGTTGAGCTCCAACCCAGTTCACGCCATTTCCGCCGCCTCTGTTCAATCGCGCTTTCGCCGATGATTGAAGTCGTTTCTCCCCGAGCTGTAAGTAGATAAAAGGCTTCTCACAACCTCCTCTACGTATTCTATTTGGTCCTTGATCGTGACATAGCTTCTGCTTGAGATATTTTGAAGTTTCCTGGTCACCGTTGAGGAAGCCGCCGAGCACTTTCACTGTCTCACCATCGAGCTCCAGTTCTAGGCCATCTCCAACTTCGATCCTTTAAGCAAAAGGGTTCGCAATCCTCTCTAGTTTATGCTCACAGAATCTAAGCCTATGACATGAAGTTTAGCTCATGTTCCTGTTCGATAACCGAACGATTTCTCAATAGGACAGCAAAGCTACGCGCTTAAATTCGTTTCATTCTTGCAATCATCCTTTAATCTGGCTAGCAGATAGCTTTTATATGTCCTAACGAAGCTCCCTGCCCAAAAACCCCAAAAGTTATCAACCGAACACCTTAGATTTCGAGTTTCCATAGCCGCCGGTTGAAAAACCGTACTTCACCATCGAGCTTAGCTTTGCCCGCGATGTCACCCCAATCTAACCCCCAAACCATCCTCCTGGTGTTCCCAGGAACCTTCCCGACCTTTTCCCGAGCCTATTACGCCATCTCCGAGCAATTCCGACGAACGTCGAAACCCTAGCTCCGCCATCACCGTTGCGCCGCCGTCTTCGGCCATCGCTGATGTGGTTGGACACCACCATATGCTTGCACGATCGATTTTATGGTTGAGCGGTCAAGGCGTGGCCGAAAGGAGGTCGACGCACCTAAGTCCGGCGAAGCGCCGCCACGGTTCTCGCGAGAGACGCTGCCGCAACGGGAGTTTTACGAAGGTGCGAGTCTCGCCTGTCAGCGACACCGCTCGCGTGGGATCAGATGTAACCACGGATCCGGTGCGGCTGCGCGGGTTAACCCCGTGGTTCTGATGTGGCCCCATTCTGATTGGCCCGATTCATATGAAGTCGGACCGGCCCCTTTATTTGAATTTTCCAATAGGAAAATAAATCCAGATTCAATCCAAATTTGGAAAATTCATAACTTCCAGTAGAATTATCCAAAAATTCCCAAATAAATTTTGTTAGAACCAGCATGAAGAATACAGTCCAGTGGTGCACTTGTATTTGTATGAAAAGCCATATAAATTTCTCCATAATTCAAATAAAAAATGCTTAAAGAATTCATTCCCACAGTTCTGTTAATTGGAAAATTTACAAATTTAGTCAGAACACTATTGATAATACTCTTGACCTCCAGTAAAAATTTCAAGTTCTTTGGACTTGAAATACTGGGTTGATCAAGGTTCCAAATCTCTATGTAGTTATAAATTGAGAAATATGGAAAATCAATTTCCATGAAATTCCCCAAACTTGAAAAATTAGTTTCTCCCTGTAGGAAGCTTATAAAATAGTGAAACAATTTTTCCTAGAACCAGTGAGACCCCCTCTACATGATACAACCCTTGGTAGGCATGATAGGTCTCCAAAAATGCCAACCAAAATTTAGAGAAGGTTATTGCTTACATAATTTTTAAGAACAACAAATTTCCTTGATCATCTAGTGTTCTTTGCACGAGTCTTCTCTATAGTCTCTAGTATCCACCATATGAATCCCAAAGCCAATCAAGATAATTATCTTATTTTATCCTAAGATATTCACACCACCTCAAGCATATTAATTACTTTCAAAGTCATTCATACCTAGTATATGCACATCGTGTAGTAGGTGAAATCGAGGAGCAGCTGGAAGCTTTGGAGGTCCAGCTGCCAGAAACTAACATAGGCTTAGACTCGCATTCAGGCAAGCCCCGATTTGTGTTTAAGTTCCTTACAGTGTTTTACAGTTTTCATGTCACCTTATGTCTTCAGATGATTGTGCATTACATTTAAGGTGTTTGAATCCACTTGCATGGCCCACAAATCCTATGGAGTCTTGGGTAGGTCTACGACCCGTTGAGTAGACACTGCTATGCTTATGCTCATAGGAATCTGGTAGAAGTCGAGTAGTTGGAATCTACTCGCAAGATAGGAATTTTATCACACGGGAGGATCTGGAATAATAAAATGGTTTATGAATACGAAATTGAGACCGAGCAGTGGGTAGGATGCAGTGAGACGTGGTCTTACATGTGTAGCCCTACTTGTGTCGATTGAGGACCGTTTCGTGTGCGGTCCTGTTGGACAAGCCTGAATTGTACCAGCGACATACTGGAGGAATGGGCTCCAGTAACTGACGTAGCTTGATACTGGTTTGTTGAGGCATTTCGTTCTGTTTTATAGGCGTGGGTTGAAGGCAGCAAGGTGTAAATCAGCTGGTGGGCATGTCAGAGTACGCCCCACGAAGTGACCTCCTGCCCGTGAAGGATCGACCGGTTCGACATTTGAGTGTTTAGTGAAAGGTGGCCATATACAACTAGTACTGAATTGTTATGTAGGTACTGCTGTAAGTACACACTGGCATTTCCGAAAGTGCGTATGTGTCGTGTTGTTCCGGGTATGTCCTGATTGCAATCACCGTCCCTCGCGGTAATAGAGTACCACTTGTTCACTGCGCTGTGACGTAGTAAATACTGAAGAAGTCAGGAGAATATGATATATTGGTTTACAAATTGCTTGGACAACCTTGTTTGGCCTAGAGATAGTACAATTAAAAGTTTACAGTTTCCCCATACTTTACTTGTAAAAGCATTATGTGCTTTGTGCACGTCATATCATCAGCAAAGCATTTCTTGTTTGATTGTGGAGTCTATGATATGCCGTGCCTGAAGAATGTCATGTGCTACTTAAAATATGAATATAAGGATCCACTTGTAGGCGAGTCCTTATGCTTTACCTTACATATGCTTAGTATTCACCGTTGCATATGTCTAGTGAGATGGGTTAGTCTTGCTGAGCCTTATACTCACGTTTGCAGTTAACGAGTTTTTGCAGATTATACAACTAATGACAGGTTTGATGACGAGGCTGCACCCCCTCCAGGTTTTACAGTCGAGTGGGAACCCTGCACGCCGCCGTGAATTGTGTGTTGCTAGTGCGAAGTATCCAAGACATGGATGACTTTTCTTTTGCATAACTAGTGCTGAGATCGTAGCTATGATGTATAATTCTCTTTCCTTTCGTTAGTATTTTAAAAACTTCCGCTGTGCTTTTCAATAAAGACTTGGTATTGTAAATTGTTCTCGTCTGTTTTTTGTATATTGTTGTGTGTCGCATTGCACGACACCACCAAATGAGATCCTTGGAGGTCGGGATTCCGGTCCCCACAGACATGGTATCAGAGCATCAATGGGAACGGTGTACTTGAAAGGAGCATATTTTCAAAAATTAGGATTTGAGTGATGAATTAGTTATATGCTCTTATAAGGAGTATTATTAGTATAAGATATAAAGGTGGTAAACTAACTTATATGTTATAAATTCCGTAACGATGCTCCGCCATACGGTAAGAGGTAAGATACGCCACCGTAAGCGGATCAATTGCGGTAAGCTCACCATGCGAGAGGTAGCATGGAAGTCTTTCCGTGGCTTGGCACGGAAATGTTAATAGGAAGTCTCTGAAGCTTTCTATGTTTCTGAGAACCTATGACACGCGGTACCCCAGCGTGCTTCAAAGTTAGTGGGAGCCCCCGTCGGGTGGTGTATAACCCGATAGTATGCATCTCTAGAACCATTCATGTTCTATGGGAGCATGCGAAACACGTATGCCCGAGCGTGTATAAGTTGGTTCGTGCGGGAGTCTTTGCTGTGGAGACGTATTACAGCCATGTACCTCGAGACATGACATTGCTCAAGGGTGATCCACACCAGAGTTGTATGCATTTACTTTTGTATATATTATTATGATTGCCTGTCGTGTTTTCTCCGTGCCGCCCTTGAGGTGTGAAGGTGTGAAAGGGGATTGTTTGTCTTCTGCAGCATTGACTACAGTAGCGACCCGTGTAGCACACGTTTGTGAGTGAACGATACTAGGACCACCTATAAATGTATCCGGAAATACCGGTTATAATTTTCTTTGGTGAGGCACGTAGTACCGTCGGTATCAACTTTGATACTTGACCATCCCTAAACGACAAAAAAATGGATGCATTATATTTCGGAAAGTCTGACTATCAGGTGCTGGTAGGTTTGGACTCCGCAAAAATGAGTTTTGATTCGACATTGGGTTAGCACCAAAATTCTTGATTTATGGCTTAAGTTTGCTCAACTTCACCTGGTTGTAATCTTGGTTAATTAGGAATAAACATAAGGGTATGCTATATGTATGAAAAGTTCTCGAAGACCTCTACAACTTTTTTGTTGACCATCAAGACAGAAAAGCTTGATAATCTGTTGAAATTTGGGGTATGCTTAAATTACTCCAGATAACCCTACCATTGTACCAGTCTCTGTAATTTTGCAATAACTCACTGTAGAAAAATCTTCTGCCTTATTGTGATATATATATTAAAAGGGTAGAAGCATATCTACAGTTTTGTTATTTAGAGTTTCTCTTGATTCGAATTGGAGGCAATTCAAATTTCGAGCTCGAAACAATGAACTGCAGGGCTGCTGTTGAATAACAGTCAGTTCATCTGTTAAGTTTAGCTAGCTCTAGATTTTGATCCAGAATAGTGACATGGTCACATATATACATTTCTGGAAATCTTAGCAAGTCCTCTATCAACTTCGTGTTGCACTCATGGCCTAAATCTTGGTATAGCTGTGTTTAATTCCTATGGTTGCAAACTTGGTTCTGGCAGATCAGAACTTGAACAGTTGGCACATAGTTTAGAATTTGCACACTATACCTATGTAACAGATGTTTCATGGCAGAAATCTTTTACCACTGGATATTTAACTTGATGTTATACAATGTTTATTTTGTCATTACCTCGAAATATTGTCATAATATACCTGTATAAATTGTGGAAATCACCACATATACAGGGGAGGTTCTATCAAAATTTCTAGAAAATTTGGGTCAACTTTAAACCTGTATAGATTCTATTCCCTAGCTCACCTGGAGCAGTATGAGTACAATCTGGAAAGGATGCAAAGTTTACTACAACTTTTGTATTCAACCCACGGCTATTTCTGATGTTTCCTGTATGAAAATTTTCAATTTATACAGGTAGGTCAGCTGGAACAGACTGTGATAACAACTCAAAGTTTAAAATTTTCTTAAACAGTTGGGAGTTTGAAACCTTCTCATTGTTCTAGTATCTTTTTCACAGATGGCCGGTTCTATAGTATACTTACCAAACGGATGGTTGTTCACGAAGTGTACTCTTCTGAAGGGTTTTCCAGATTTGTTGATAGCAACGCTTCAACGGTTCGGATATCGTGAAATACCGGACTATTGGGGCAAGGAGATTGATGACAGAGGTGTGACCAGATGCACCAATTATGTCGATGTGTCTGCTGCTCCATTGAATATTGGATGGGCCCCTTTCTCCATCCAAGTGCAAGGAATTCAGCTGGAAGACACGTGGTGTTATGCCGCAAGTGTTGCCATAATGAGGTTTTGCAAACTTCATTACCGTGCCATGGCTAACACTCCATTCGCGCTCCTACGGGTCGACAGTAGAGCCGGTGATGAGTGGGCCAGTCGGAGGGTTGCAGCACATGGGCATAATGAAGAAGTAACCAAGATGATTTTAGCGTCATATGCAGCATCAGCGTGTCAAGAGAGCCTTGATCAGCATGATAGCCTTTGAAAAATGATGAGTGACCTGAAGCAGGCTCTGATTCGAGGGGATCACTTTGAAGGGGCCAATGACTCATTAAGGGCCACAGTTTCTCCCCTAAATCGCCGTCTAAACTTAAGGGAAAATCAGTGGCACCGGGCTATTAAAGCTCGATCGGAGGCTCGCATAAAAACACAACATGCTGAAAGCGTGTTGGAAGCGAGTCAACTCGAGGTGCAATTGTTGGACGAACAGCTGAGTGAGGTGACACAAGAAAGGGATAAATCCAGAGGGGAGACTTAGGATTGGAAGACCAGTTGCAAAGATGCATAGAAAGAACTGGAAGACTTGAGGATGTTTCTTCTGCAAGCTGATGTGAAATCTTTAGTTGCCACGACATCATCAATGGTGGGTGAGGTATCAACTCTTGCTTCCGCAACCCCACCTGTGGCACCAACTTCAAATAACAAAGAGGAAGAAGAAGATCCCGAGGAACTCGAGTACGTCGAGTAGGACGTATTGGAGTGGGATGTGGCAGGACATCTGCCGTCACGAGGCAATATATAGTTTAATAGTTGCTCGTGTTTATTTTGTAGCCATGTTTGTATCATATTAAGAATAGCAATGGTTATGTCTATGATGACAAGACGTGTATGACATCTCATGGTTACCAAGTATGGTAGAGATGCACTTCCGTAGGGGGAGTCCATCGTTTTGGAGTACACTACTGTAAACTTGGTCGTGAGATAATATATCTTGTATAAAGTTTATACTTTATCAATATATGTGAATGTTATGCACTTATTCCCTTGTCAATAAGTCGTGCTACCGAATGATGAAATGGATAAAGGAAAAGAAAACATGTGCTGATTTTAAGTCATTTAGATGCAGAATGGTGTGTACGCGCTCGACGCCTGAAATGGGAGGGTCAAGTCGTTGTCGTGAGGAGGAATCTACAAGCCAGGAGACAGCTGCTACACCACAGCAACGAGTTCCTCCACCACCACCTCCTGAACTTCCAAGGAGTCTAGCGGAGGTTCTCGCCGCAGTGCTTGGCTCGCGCAGCGAGCAAACAGAGTTACTATGGACTTTGGTCCAGCATTCGTCCCGTCAAGGACGGTGACCAGATGCGGGTCCACGACAGCTTTCTCTGAGTTCATACTCTGACTTCATGTCAACGCACCCGTCGGTCTTCATGGAGGCCGATGAACCGTTGGAGGCGGACAACTGGCTCTGCTCCATTGAAGGGAAGTTTGGTTTGCTACGAGTAACTGAACATCAGAAGACCCTGTTCGCGGCCCAACAGCTACAAGGGTCCGCTGGTGCGTGGTGGGTGATTTAACTTGCGGCATGACCAGTTGGCTATGCTGCGAGCTGGGAGGAATTCAGGGAGGCGTTTCTCGCCTATCACATACCTCCCGGTTTTATGAGGAGGAAGCTTCAATAAATCTTGGAGCTGAAACAGGGAGGAAGGAGTGCCTACGAGTACTCCAAGATATTCAACCACTTGGCCCAATATGCTCAGGACCAAGTCAGTACTGAAGATCGGAAGCGAGAATGCTTCTATCGGGCTTTGAACCCCAAGGTGAAGGATACGCTTGCCTTGTTCAACAGCGGCAGCTTCAACAACATGGTCAATGTTGCGATCGTACGGGAGGACGCTACTATGGGGCTGTTCTCCGACAAGAAGAAAAGGAGTGCTCCGCAGGGCAGCGGAGGAGGTACTCCTCAGAAATATTGCATGGTGTATCGATCACCATCCGACCAGAGGTGGCAGCCGCCATCACGACCACCGATGTTTCGTGGTCGCCCATTCAACAATGCCGACATCTGCCCACAACAGCAATAGGGGACTATTCCTCGTGCACCTCTACCTCCATCGCGTGCACCGGGATTCCGTCCTCCATTCCGTGCCGGTCAGACTAAATGTAGGCCTAGAGGGGGGGTGAATAGGCCTTTTTGAATTTTCTCGAAGAACCTGTAACACTCAACAACAAGGTCAATACTAGAGATATCGGACTAGTCCGGTAAAGTGCGGACTAGTCCGGTTTTCACGGGCTAAGTTGATCAAGTTCAGTCAATTTGATTGATTCGTAAATGTTTGCAGCGGAAATATAAACTTGAATGACAGTTTAATAGTTGTATATCAAATTCTATTACAATTAAGGCTCTCGTTTAACAAATTAACTCAAATTGAACAAAGTGAATCAAACCCTAGATTAAGTTGATCAATTAAGATGAAGAACACAAAAGGACAAGACACAAGTTTTATCCCGTGGTTCGGCTACCACGAAGGCAACCTACATCCACGTTGAGGAGCCCACAAAAGGACCGGGTCTTCTCCAACCCTTCCCTCGTCAGATCGCCACGAAGGCCAATCCTCTTCCACTAATCACAAAGGGGTAAATAACCAAGTTGAAGGGGCGTTATCACACGTTGAGAGCTCCCTTGATTACAACTTACAAAGCCACCAATAACACACTCGAAAATTAAAAATTGAAATGCAAGAGTGTGTTAGAGAATCAAACCAAGAGCTCAATGATGTGTGCCAAGTGTTTCTCCAATGATCTAGAAGTGATCTTCAATAGATTGATCGATTTTGCACTTAATTTCGTGGAGAGAGGTGGTTTTTTAGTCTCTTGGGAGGTGTGACAGCGCTAGGGTTCGAGAGAGATTAAAAGTGGGCCGTGCACCTCTATTTATATGGGGTTTCTAAAAGTGACCGTTAGGGTTAAGAAAGATCGGACTAGTCCGTGGTGGTCACCGTACTAGTCCGGTGTGCTGTGTGTAGCAAACCCTAAGTGTCCAGGAATATCGGACTAGTCCGGTTGAAAACGGACTTGTCCGATTTCACTATTAGAAATCTTCGGACTAGTCCGATTACCATCGGACTTGTCCGGACATATGAAACCCTAAGTGTTTAGGATGATAATTCCGACTTGGAGGACTTGTCCGATTTAGATCAGTGTGTATATCGGACTAGTCCGTGTAGACACCAGACTTGTCCGAAATGGATCAGAATGAATATCAGACTAGTCCCGATCACAACGGACTTGTCCGATTTTGTGTGACTTGTGCATTGTGTTGAGGACTAGTCCGCATTGGGGAGGACTAGTCCGAAGTGGATCAGAAAGATATCGGACTAGTCCGGTGGATACCGGACTTGTCCGATCTAGTGCAGAATGTGATATCGGACTAGTCCGGCTGTTATCGGACTAATCCGGTCCTATATAACTTTGTGCATTGTGTGTGTGTGCTTGAAAGTGATTGAGCTCTTGGGTGTGTTTCCTTAACACACTCCATACATAATAATCCACTATTTTCTTCTCCTTGAGCTCAAATCCACTTTGCTTCTCATTTCCCTTCTTTTTGGCATTTTGCTCATTCTTCATTATTTGCCTGCATTCATCTCAACAAAGGATTAGGATCCCAATTGCTTGTCATAAATCATCCAAAACACACAAGGGAGTCCTAGATGCACTTTCAATCTCCCCCTTTTTGGTGATTGATGACAACCAATTGAGATTTCACAAAATAAGGCAAAAAAATGAGATTTTCATAAAGTATGCACATATGACTCAAAAATACATCAAGCAACAAGAGAATTGTCCATATGTGCATTCTTTTTATGGTGGGATGCATACTAAGTGCATGAATACACTGAGAATGACAGAATTTACATTAATCAATCGATATCAAGTGCATATGACATTCCAGGAGCAAAAATGCAGTTTTCATCACATACTCGCAAATAAATTGAGCAATTCATCACAAGACCAAACTTAATAAGAAAACAGTGTTAAACTATTACAATCACAAATAAAAGATAAAGAGAACTCTCTCCTCGCAACCTACCACAGCTAAAGCTAAGACTCCCCCTCAATCTCTTCCCCTTTGGCATCAAGACACCAAAAAGAAGGAGAGGAGGGTACTAGGGTCTTCACTCTTCACTGTCGGTCCTCTCGTCATCGTCTTCATCTTCTTCGCTTTCCGCTTGACGAGGAGGAGAGGGAGGATGAGGAGCAGAGCTGCTCGAGCCCCCAATGCCAAAGTAGGCAAGCTCGGAGGGATTCAGAGGCCCGAGCTCGGTGATGTCAAGATCAGAATCTTCATAAATTACTGGATATCCAATGGGGTTGATCTCCAGCTTTTCACTCAGCTGCTTCACATTGGCTTTGATGTATCTCATATCCTCCTTCCTCTTCTGATTGGGTTTATGATGCTTTACTTCAGCCTTCTTGCAGGAGGAGAATATGGCAGTCAGGTATTTGAGGATCCCACTGGCGGATCCTCTCTGAGGGGCTTCCCTGGAGTGGGGAGGAGCCCTAGCAACATCTCTTTCTCTTGCCGGTGCCTCAGGACTTGAGGCCGGCGAGGGAGCAGTCTGGACACTCACAGGTTGAGGCTTCTGAGGCCTCAAAGGAGTGTGCTCCACATCCTTCACGAACTCAATACCTGTGACTTTCTCAATCATATACATGAGGTAGGGAGCATAGCCATAGGACCGGTTGGGGGTGCTTGAGATGTTGACCATGTCATTCCATATGTAATCTGCAACATCAAACTGTCTCTTCTTGCTTATGACCCTCATTAGAGTCCGGAGGTAGCCCTGTACACTCCCTGCATCCCCATCCTTGGGGGCAATGGTCTTCCGGAGAACTCTGTTCAGGACCACAAAGAAGGGCTTCATGTTCTTTGTGGAGGGAGGAACATACTTAGAGTTGGGCTCATACATGAACTTCATTCCATCCCTCTCAATGACCCCTATGTTGTGGATGATCAGGTGGTCATTTCCAGCAGAGTCTAAATGGAGCAAGCTTGCAAAATCCTCCTGAGTGATGGAGTACTTGGATCCATGGGTCATCCAAGTCACACTCTCTTCATCTTCACTCGAGAAGTGGCACGTTGCATAGAATTGTGCAATCATTTCATCATTCCAATTGTGTTTGAAGGCAAACAGATCCTTCAGACCATGCCTCTCTGCTGCAGCAATGACCTCATCAAAAGCTGAGCACTTCTTCTTCTCTAGGTAGGCCCAGTCAATCCACTGACTGTGCACCACCAAAGTCTTCATTGGCAGGTAAACCAGCCTGTAGAAATCTACATGGAAGTTTGACCAAAACCTTCCATCAGCTGCCTGCTTTGGCCTTCCATAGCAATCAATGCTTCTGAGCTTGACTGCCACATCGCTGCCTTTCCCATTGAATTTCTCTTCATTGGGGTCCCGGACCCCTTCCCTGGGAGCATGGATCTTCAAGGGCCCAACTGGCCCCGTTGCTACTCCCTTGCCCTTTCCTTTTGCTTGACGAAGGCCGCTTGTAGATGCAGCAGCCTTCGAGGCGGGCTTCTTGACACAGACCTTCCTCCGAACCTGGGGAGGGGAAGTAGCAGGCTCGGAAGGTCTTTCTTGGCGTTTCTTGCTAAGACCCGCCGAGGACCGAGGTGCCACCTCATGGTCCAACTCAGCCTCAAAGTCGGAGATCTTGTTATCGGAGCTCGACATGATCTGAGAATGATTGAGCAAGAATAATGACAAGTTATACAAGGCATAGGTAAGACAAGATAGCAAGGAATTGCATTGAGGAATTGGGGAATTAGGTTTCAGGTTCAGAAACATCGGACTTGTCCGGTGTCCAGGCACGGACTAGTCTGGGGTACCGGACTTGTCCGTGCATGGACCGGACAAGTCCTGTGTTCATCCTCAAAAACCTAACATATTGGTCAAGGGATGATTCCTAATGCAAATCTAGTCTAGCATACACGTAGTACATCAAATAAGCATGTATCTAGTGAAGGATGTTAGGCTATACGATCAACAATGGAGAAAAACAAGATTTCTAGGGTTTTGAAGAAATTTACCGAAGAAATCGATGGAGGCTCGAAGTTTTGGGGGTTGGAGGTCGGACTAGTCCAATAGCTTCAATCCCCAAGCCTGCAAGCTTGATCTCCGCCCAAATGAGGAATTTTTCGACGGAGGGAGGAGAAAATCGCCTTGGGAGCTCGAGCGCAAGAGAGAGGAAAGCGTGAGCAAAAGTGGGGGTGAGGAGATTAGGGTTTGGTGGCGGCTAGGGTTATGGACATGAAAAATCGGACAAGTCCGGACATGACCGGACTAGTCCGAAGTCATCCAGAGACCTATATCGGACTAGTCCGTGGTCTATCGGACTAGTCCGGCCTAACCGGCACTCTGCGGACTAGTCTGCATGGGCGGACTAGTCCGGGTAACCACGGACTAGTCCGTGGTCACCAAGAAAGAATTGCATAGCCCATTCATATATATTTGAAGGTTCAATAATAGAGAATAGAGAGGCAAAACAATTCAAGTAATCTTGATGAATTTGACCAGTAAGCATACAACAATCATACAATGATCAAAATTCATCAAGATCTAATAATTGACATAGTTTTTCGAGAGAAAAATGGAGAGGGATTATTTTCACAATTCAATCAACATTTTGAAGCAATCATACAGGTATGCAACTTTTCAAGCCACACTCCGAGAATCAAGAATATTTAGCTCATTTTGGTGTTCGCAAAAACGCTTTTCATCAAGTGGCTTGGTGAATATGTCGGCCAATTGTTTTTGGGTGTTGACATGTGAGATGGTTATGTCTCCTTTCATGGAATGGTCTCTCAAGAAATGATGTCTTATGTCTATGTGTTTGGTCCTAGAGTGCTCAACTGGATTGTGGGCTATTTTAATGGCACTCTCATTATCACAAAAGAGAGGAATACGGTTCATATTGTAACCGTAATCCCTTAGAGTTTGTCGCATCCAAAGGAGTTGTGCACAACAACTCCCGGCTGCAACATACTCCGCTTCGGCTGTGGATAATGTAATGGAATTTTGTTTCTTAGATGACCAAGAAACCAAAGATCTTCCTAGGAATTGGCATGTGCCAGAGGTGCTTTTTCTATCAACTTTGCACCCGGCATAATCTGCATCGGAGTAACCAATGAGATTGAATTTGGAGCCTTTTGGGTACCAAAGACCAAGGTTGGGTGTATGAACTAAATATCTCAAGATTCTTTTTACGGCTGTCAAGTGACATTCCTTAGTGTTGGCTTGAAATCTTGCACACAAACATACACTCAACATAATATCTGGCCTAGATGCACATAAGTAGAGTAAAGAT
Organism: Tuctoria greenei; assembly: GCA_036927565.1. Taxonomy (NCBI): domain Eukaryota; kingdom Viridiplantae; phylum Streptophyta; class Magnoliopsida; order Poales; family Poaceae; genus Tuctoria; species Tuctoria greenei. The sequence continues at coordinate 267,489,950 of JAYESD010000002.1, read as the reverse complement.
CCAATCATGGAGCGATATACCTTTTGGTCGACGCTTGGTCCATATTCATTGAGATCCAAGTGGCCATTCGTAGCCATGGGAGTCTTTATGGGCTTTGCCTTGTCCATGCCAAACTTCTTGAGTATGTCCTGCTTGTACTTGGTTTAGCTTATGAATGTTCCCTCCCTTTGTTGCCGCACTTGGAATCCCAAGAAGTACTTCAATTCTCCCATCATTGACATTTCAAACCTGTCTGTCATAATTCTACTAAATTCTTCACAGAAAGATTGGTTAGTTGACCCAAAAATTATATCATCAATATAGATTTGGCAAATAAAAAGATCATTATCTAGATTCTTAGTGAATAATGTATAATCTATTTTGCTAATTTGAAAACCATTATCAATTAAGAAATCTCTAAGACACTCATACCAAGCTCTAGGAGCTTGCTTGAGGCCATAGAGAGCCTTACGCAGTTTATATACGTGGTCGGGGAACTCTTCGTCTTCAAACCCGGGTGGTTGCTCCACGTACACCTCTTCCTTGATCGGTCTGTTGAGAAAGGCGCTTTTCACGTCCATTTGATACAGCTTGAAATCATGGTGAGTAGCATATGCAAGTAATATTCTAATTAATTCAAGCCTAGCTATTGGAGCAAAAGTCTCATTGAAATCCAAACCTTCGACTTGTGAGTAACCTTTGGCCACAAGTCGTGCCTTGTTTCTTGTCACCACTTCGTGTTCGTCTTGCTTGTTGCGGAAGACCCACTTGGTGCCCACTATATTTGCATTGGGTCTTGTCACAAGTTCCCAAACCTCGTTTCTCTTGAAGTTGTTCAACTCTTCTTGCATTGCCACCACCCAGTCCGGATCCTTCAATGCATCCTCAGTCCTGCGTGGTTCCAAAAAGGAGACAAACGAGTAATGCTCACAAAAATTAGCTATAGGAGATCTAGTGGTTACTCCCTTTTGGATGTCACCGATGATGTTGTCGATTGGGTGATCCCTTTGAATGCATTGGTGTACTCTTGGGTGTGGCACTTGGAGAGTTGTGTGTTGGTGATCATTTTCTTCTCCCCCTGAATGGTTGCCCTCGTTGATTTGTTGATCATCTTCATATTCCTGTGATTGATCTTGTATTGAAGCTCCCCCTTGATTGTTGATCTCCTCTTGTGGTTCACTTTCCTCTTGTATTTGTGACGATGACTCTTGTGGTCGAACATCGCCTAGAGCCATTCTCTTCAATGCTTGATAAGGAGCTTCTTCTTTACCTAATTCACATTGATCAACTTGCTCCTTTTGGGAGCCATTAGTTTCATCGAACACTACGTCACGTGCCACTTCAACAAGTCCGGAGGCCTTGTTGAAAACACGATAGGCGTAAGTGTTCGAATCATAACCAAGCAAGAAACCTTCATCGGACTTCGAAGCGAACTTTGAAGTCCTGGGCTTCTTGTTCAAGATATAACATGGAGAGCCGAAAACTTGAAAATATGAAATGTTTGGTTTGTTACCGGTGAGTAGCTCATAAGGAGTCTTCTTGAGTAGTAGATGAAGGTAGAGTCGATTTTCAGCGTGGCAAGCGGTGTTAATTGCTTCCGCCCAAAATCGATCCGAAGTCTTGTATTCATCGAGCATTGTTCTTGCCATCTCTATGAGCGTTCGGTTCTTCCTTTCGGCAACTCCGTTTTGTTGTGGAGAGTATGGTGCTGAAAATTCGTGCTTGATTCCCTCCTCATCAAGGTACTCCTCCACTTGTATGTTCTTGAACTCCGTGCCGTTGTCGCTCCGAATACTCTTGATCGATAGTGAGAACTCGTTTTGCGCTCGCTTGAAGAATTTCTTGAGTGTCCCTTGTGTTTCTGACTTGTCATGCAAAAAGAACACCCAAGTGAAGCGGGAAAAATCATCAATAATGACTAAACCGTATTTATTACCGCCGATGCTTATGTAAGCAATTGGACCAAACAAGTCCATATGAAGTAGTTCGAGCGGTCTTGTCGTAGTCATGATGTTCTTTGCGGGATGATGTGCTCCAACTTGCTTCCCGGCTTGGCATGCGCTACAAGGCATGTCTTTCTCAAAAACAACATCTTTCAACCCTCGGATGTGATCGCCCTTGAGGAGTTTTTGAAGATTCCTCATACCAACATGTGCTAGCCGTCTATGCCACAACCAACCCATGTTGGTTTTTGCAATCAAGCATGTGTCGAGTTCGGCTTTATCCTTGTTGAAGTCAACAAGGTAAAGCTTTCCCTTCAGCATACCCTTGAATGCAACAGAACCATCACTCCTCCTTGAGACGGTCGCACCCTCGTTAGTGAACAAGCAATTATAACCTTTGTCACATAATTGAGATATGGACAGAAGGTTATAATCTAAAGATTCAACATGTAAAACATGAGAAAGAGTGTGTTCAGAGGATATTGCTATTTTACCGGTACCGAGGACCCTTCCTTGACTATTATCTCCGAAGTAGATGCCTTCGTTTAGGTCCTCGTTTTCTTCATATTCCATGAACATCCTTCTTTCTTCGGTCATGTGGTTGGTGCATCCACTGTCTAGCACCCATTTGGATCCACCGGAGGAATAGGCCTCCAGAAACAAATTATGCCTTGGTTTTAGGTACCCAAGCTTGCTTGGGTCCTTGGAGGTTAGTTACAATACATTTGGGCACCCACACATGGGATTTTGTGTTCCCATGGCGTGGCCCAGCATAATAAGCATAAACTTTACCAAGATTGTTTCTCATTAATACATAAGAGGCATCAAAGGTTTTGAACAAAAGTTGCTGTTGTTTATGGATCGAACTAGTCTGGGTGACCGGACTTGTCCGGAGGACCAGACTTGTCCGGACCACAACCGGACTAGTCCGGTGTTCATGGGAGTTCAGGTTCTTAATTTTCGAGTTACCAGGTTGTGAGGGTCCTCCCTTCACAAAGGTAATCCTTCCCTTGTTATTCTTATGACTTCCAGCATTTTGCTTTCCATCATAAGAGTAACCAATGCCATACTTGACATTTGGAGGTCTTTGGACCAAGTATGCACTACGTGCATAGTTGATCCTCTCCTTGTCAAATATTCCACATTGGGTAGGATTTTTATCCTTTGTGGAGATAGACTTTTCCTTCAACCTGGTGTTGATTTTACCACATTTGCACATATGAACCAGATTAGTTGAAGTGGGTTGAGAAGGTAGACTTGAAGAGGAGGAAGATTCACTTAGCTTGAGTGACTCAACTTGCACTTCAAGGATCTTGTTAACCTTGATCAGGTTATCAAGTTGATCCTTGATTGCAACGTTTGAGTTGGTTAACTCCAAGCAAGTTTTCTTGCTTGAAGCTAGCTCAAGCTCTAGTGAGCTGTTTTTCTCCTTTTCAAGAACTAGAAGATTGTCAAGTTCGACATGCTTCTCCTTTTGGGAGATAATCATGTCCTCTTGACGACCAATTAGCCGTTCCTTCTCAACAAGTTGGTCAAGTAAAAATTTCATTTTAGCAGCGGTTTTTCTATCTAATCCAATTAACATATCTTCATCATCACTATCTAGTTCATCATTGCTTGAGTAGGAATGCATGGAAGGAGTTTTGATGTTTACCTTGCGTTTACCTTCTTTTGCCATGAGGCAAGTGCCATGTCCCTTCTTTGTGCCGAGCGTGGGGAAGAGTGTGGGTTTCTTGGACGTGCTTTCAATGGCTATGCTAGCCATCTCTTCTTCATCGGATGATGAGGACTCATCGTTTGAGTCCCACTCCTTTCCAATGTGTGCTTGTTCAGCTTGTTTCTTCTTCTTGAAGAATTTCTTCGGTTGAGGCTTGGCTTCTTTATTCTTCTTCTTGTTGTCCTCATACGGGCAATCGACTATAAAGTGGTTATACTCACCACAATTATAGCACGCCCGCCTCATCTTCGGTTTTGTCCTCTCCTTGTACTTGCCTTCACTTGATTTTGTTCCTTGTCTTTTCTTCAATATTCTTTTGAACTTTTTCATGAACAAAATCATATCCTCTTCGTCCAGCTCACTGCTTTCATCATCGCTGTCCTCCTCAAGCTGTGCTTCTCTTCCTTATTTGGATAGAGGCTTGAGTGTGGACTTTAAGGCAACTCCCTTTTTCTTGGCCGATGTGAGGTCGGCTATTTCTTTGACGTGCTTGGCTTGTTTCTCCATCATTTCAAAGTTCATGATTTTGCCAAGCAATTCATCTGGAGTCATCCTCTTGTACCCGGGACTTTCTCTGATCATAGAGCATATTGTGACATTGCGAGGCATAAAGGCTCTAAGGATGAGCTTTACAACCTCGTGGTCATTCCACTTCTTGCTCCCATATGATCGGACCTTGTTTACAAGTGTCTTCAATCGGTTGTACATATCTTGGGGAGACTCGTCTTCCTCAATTGCGAACCTTCCTAGTTCGCCTTCGATCATTTCAATTTTCGCCTCCCGCACATGCCGGTCACCTTCATGGGCTGTTTGTAGTGTGTCCCATATTTCCTTGGCAATCTCCAGTCCGTCCACCTTTGTGAATTCATCTCGACTTAGAGAGGTGGTGATTACGGCTGCGGCTTGAGCGTTTCTGTGGATGGCTTGCTCTTGACTTGGGGTGAGCTCTTCGTCGTCATCTGGGATGTCTATTCCTGTGCACACAATATGCCATAAACTTGGGTTAAGGGAAATCAAGTGCATCTTCATATTTTGCCTCCACATGGAGTAATCACTCCCATCGAAGTGTGGGGCTTTTCCAAGAGGAATAGATAGGTAATGGCTGATATTTGAATTTAAGCAATCATAGTTAAAAGGATATCGGGAGTAGTCGGTGTGACTACTCCCCTTCTTCTTTTCTTCAACTTTAGCTTTCCCTTTGGAAATTGCTTTCTTTCTGAGGAGTGCTTTCAGCTCCAGCGTCTCCTCGTCATCATCATCGAAGTCTTGAATTGCTTCGAGATACTTTTCCAGCTTTTGGTTCTTGTCGTTGTTCACTTCTTCCTGGTTGTTGATTTTCTGAACTTCCTTCATGTCCGACATGATCTCTTCGAGTGGTTGCACTCTTTCTTGAAGAACCTCGCTCTGATACCAATTGAATGTAGGCCTAGAGGGGGGGGTGAATAGGCCTTTTTGAATTTTCTCGAAGAACCTGTAACACTCAACAACAAGGTCAATACCAGAGATATCAGACTAGTCCGGTAAAGTGCGGACTAGTCTGGTTTTCACGGGCTAAGTTGATCAAGTTCAGTCAATTTGATTGATTCGTAAATGTTTGCAGCGGAAATATAAACTTGAATGACAGTTTAATAGTTGTATATCAAATTCTATTACAATTAAGGCTCTTGTTTAACAAATTAACTCAAATTGAACAAAGTGAATCAAACCCTAGATTAAGTTGATCAATTAAGATGAAGAACACAAAAGGACAAGACACAAGTTTTATCCCGTGGTTCGGCTACCACGAAGGCAACCTACATCCACGTTGAGGAGCCCACAAAAGGACCGGGTCTTCTCCAACCCTTCCCTCGTCGGATCGCCACGAAGGCCAATCCTCTTCCACTAATCACAAAGGGGTAAATAACCAAGTTGAAGAGGCGTTCTCACACGTTGAGAGCTCCCTTGATTACAACTTACGAAGCCACCAATAACACACTCGAAAATTACAAATTGAAACGCAAGAGTGTGTTAGAGAATCAAACCAAGAGCTCAATGATGTGTGCCAAGTGTCTCTCCAATGATCTAGAAGTGATCTTCAATAGATTGATCGATTTTGCACTTAATTTCGTGGAGAGAGGTGGTTTTTGAGTCTCTTGGGAGGTGTGACGGCGCTAGGGATCGAGAGAGATTAAAAGTGGGCCGTGCACCTCTATTTATATGGGGTTTCTAAAAGTGACAGTTAGGGTTCAAAAAGATCGGACTAGTCCGTGGTGGTCACCGGACTAGTCCGGTGTGCTGTGTGTAGCAAACCCTAAGTGTCCAGGAATATCGGACTAGTCCGGTTGAAAACGGACTTGTCCGATTTCACTACTGGAAATCTTCGGACTAGTCCGATTACCATCGGACTTGTCCGGACATATGAAACCCTAAGTGTTTAGAATGACAAGTCCGCACTTGGAGGACTTGTCTGATTTAGATCAGTGTGTATATCGGACTAGTCCGTCTAGACACCGGACTTGTCTGAAATGGATCAGAATGAATATCGGACTAGTCCGGATCACAACGGACTTGTCCGATTTTGTGTGACTTGTGCATTGTGTTGAGGACTAGTCCGCATTGGGGAGGACTAGTCCAAAGTGGATCAGAAAGATATCGGACTAGTCCGATGGATACCGGACTTGTCCGATCTAGTGCAGAATGTGATATCAGACTAGTCCGGCTGTTATCGGACTAATCCGATCCTGTATAACTTTGTGCATTGTGTGTGTGTGCTTGAAAGTGATTGAGCTCTTGGGTGTGTTTCCTTAACACACTCCATACATAATAATCCACTATTTTCTTCTCCTTGAGCTCAAATCCACTTTGCTTCTCATTTCCCTTCTTTTTGGCATTTTGCTCATTTTTCATTATTTGCCTGCATTCATCTCAATAAAGGATTAGGATCCCAATTGCTTGTCATAAATCATCCAAAACCCACAAGGGAGTCCTAGATGCACTTTCACAGACCCCGTACACGTGTTATACGTGTGGACGTACGGGGCATTTCTCCAAGGACTGCCCGCAGAGCGGAGGACGGTCATCGTACCAGTGGGCAAACTAGCCTCGCAACTAGCCCAGGAAGCCAACAACAAAAACCGACAACATCCACCTCCTCACCATCGAGGACGTTCCAGAAGGCGCACCCGTACTCACAGGTACATTCTCTCTCATTGGTCATCCCGTAGTCATCCTTTTTGACTCTGGTGCCTCCCACGATTTTATTAGCAATTCATATGTTAGTCAATAGTAGTTGTCTATCTGTTCTACAAAACCCCTTATATGATTTGTTCTCCGGGAGGAAAAGTAGTCACAGATAAGATGGTCCATAGGGTACCTCTTAATCTAGGTGGGAACATATACCCTATCTCTCTCATTATACTAGAACATCAGAAGTTAGATGTCATCTTAGGGATGGCATGGTTGCAATACAACGGTGCTATTATTGACATCGTTCCTTGGATGATATATCTAAATTCTCCGCTCCACTCTCCCCAAATTCTCACTCTTGAGAGTAATATCCACGTGACTCCAACTGCTTATGACCCTGAAGCCTATAAACTCGAAGATATTTCGGTAGTATGTGAGTACCCGAACGTTTTTCCCGAGGATCTTCCTGGTATGCCACTAGAAAGAGATGTTGAGTTTAAGATTGAACTTGTACCGGGAACAGTGCCAATCTCGAGAAAGCCGTATAAGATGGCACCTAAGGAACTTGCAGAACTGAAGGAGCAGCTGAAGGAACTTTTTGACAAGGGTTTCATTCGTCCAAGTTCATCACCATGGTGCTGTTCTGCATTGTTCATGGAAAAGAAGGATAAAACATTGAGACTATGTGTGGACTATCGTCCACTCAATGTTGTCACTATCAAGAACAAGTATCCACTACCCCGTATCGATATTCTGTTCGATCAGTTGGTAGGTGCTCGGGTATTTTCAAAGATGGATCTTTGCTCTGGTTATCATCAGATCAGGATTCGACTAGAGGATATACCTAAGATAGCATTCTCGACGAGGTATGGATTATATGAGTACCTTGTCATGTCCTTCGGATTAACCAACGCACTGGCCCATTTCATGTATCTCATGAATTCGATATTCATGCCGGATTTGGACAAGTTTGTCATGGTCTTCATCGACAACATCCTTGTATACTCAAAATCCGAATAAGAACATGCACAACATTTGCACATCGTGCTTTAGTGATTGCGGGACCACAAGTTGTACGCTAAGTTCAGCAAATGTGAGTTCTGGATCAACCAAGTGCCATTTCTAGGACACATCATCTCTGCCAAAGGGATTGCAGTTGATCCAAGCAAGATTAAGCAAGTACTCAAATGGGAGTCTCCTAAGTATGTGCATGAAGTTCGAAGTTTCCTGGGTTTAGCAGGATATTACCGATGGTTCATCCCAAGATTTTCTAAGATAGCTAAACCAATGACGAAACTTCTAAAGAAAGGAAAGAAATATGCATGGACAAAAGAATGTGAGGAAGGTTTTCAAGCATTAGTAAAACACCTCACAACAGCACTAGTATTAGCCCAACCAGACACCACAAGATCCTTTGATGTTTATCGTGATGCCTCTGGAATTGGTTTGGGTTGCGTATTAATGCAAGACAGACGAGTGATCGCTTATGAATCACGGCAGCTTCGGAACCATGAGAAGCACTATCCGACTCATGATCTTGAGCTCGCTGCCGTGGTACTAGCATTAAAGATGTGGAGACACTATCTATGGGGCAATCTAGTACATCTCTACACTGATCACAAAAGCTTGAAGTACATCTTCACTCAGAAAGAATTGAATATGTGACAACAAAGATGGTCGGAGTTAATCAAAGATTATGATATTGAGATCCACTACCATCCTGAAAAGGCAACTGTAGTCGCAGATGCGCTATGTCGCAAGTCCCATATCAATAACCTTTCTATCACCTTGATAGAGGAAGAAGAACCGAGTCTCTACTTGGTTCCGTATAGAGCGCTCTACAGTTTAGCCCTCATTCCGACCATAAGAGAGGAAATCATGGAGGCTCAGAAGGAGGACAAGGGCATATCACATATTCGCCAACAAATGAAAAAGGGGGAAATGAAGTGTTTTTGAAGTGACGATGACGGTACCATCTGGTTCAAAGACCGCATCGTGGTACCCACCGCAATGTGGAACTTCGGAAGAAAATTTTGGATGAAGCTCATTCGTCCAAATATTCTATTCATCCGGGGAGTAACAAATTGTACCAATACCTGAAGAAGAAATTTTGGTGGACTCGGATGAAGAGGGAAATAGTGAAGTATGTATCCGAATGTGATACATGTTGATGAGTGAAAGCTGACCATCTGAAGGCAGCCAGACAACTACAACCTTTAAGCATACCGGCCTGGAAATGGGAGGACATCAGCATAGATTTCATTGTTGGATTACCTCTCACTTTCCGCAAGAATGACTCAATTTGGGTGATAGTTGACCGACTCACCAAGTCGGCTCACTTATTCCAGTCAATGTTAAGTATGTGGCATGCCAATATGCAGAGCTGTATATTAAAAGGATCTTATGCTTACACGAAGTACCCCGCACTATCATATCAGATCGTGGAACCTTGTTTGTTGCTCGATTTTGGGAGCAGCTCCACGCATCTTTGGGTACCAAATTGATTCGAAGCTTAGCTTATCATCCACAGACCGATGGTCAAACGGAACGAGTAAACCAAGTGCTAGAGGATATGCTCCGCGCCTGTGCCATCCACCATGGTAAGAATTGGGATGATCATCTACCATTGGCGGAGTTTTCATACAACAATGGTTATCAGACTAGCATCCGAATGGCACCCTATGAAGCTCTTTATGGCCGGAAGTGCCGCACACCTTTGAACTGGTGTGAATCCGATGAACGAGTAACATATGGTATATACTTGGTAAAAGAAGCCGAAGATCGAGTATGAGTTATTCAAGCCAACCTCAAGGCTGCTCAGTCTCGCCAGAAAAGCTATGCGGACAAACGACGCCGACCGCTTCACTTTATTATTGGGGATCGCATTTACCTTCGTGTATCCCCAATGAAAGGAATTCATTGCTTCGGAGTAAAAAGGAAGCTAGCTCCACGTTCATCGCACCATTCGCAATAAGTGAGCAATGCGGACCTGTAGCCTATCGGCTAGAGCTGTCAGCATTGCTGTCAGGGGTGCACAATGTGTTTCACATTTCACAATTGAGAAAATGTCTTAAGGCCCCAAAGGAAGTCCTTATGGAGGATTTATAAGCTCTCCAACCTGATCTTTCTTACTCTGAGCATCCTACCCAGATAATCGATGAGAAGACTCGCACCACAAGAAACCGCACCTTGCGTTTCTACAAGGTCTTATGGGGAAACCGCACCGCTGACGAAGAAACGTGGAAAAGCGAGGAATATCTTAAAGCCAATTATCCGGACTTGTTAACGTCATATGTTCATTAGACCCTTTCCTGTTATCCTTCCTTTTGTAATCTCGGGACAAGATTATTTTAAGTGGGGAGGAATGTAAAATCCCACATTTTTCCATCATATGAGGTTGAGTTGTAAGTTGGTTATCAACCCTAATGTAGATCAATTATAGCCATGCTTATGAACTTGATCCCATCAAATATTTTCTTCTACTCATGCTTTAATTTATTAACATGAGGAATGAACTTCATTCATAATCTTAGATTAATTCTATTGACCTCTCTTCAAACTTTGGAATTATTTGAGTGGAGATTTCTAGGTCAAATTATTATGCAGTACCAAATATATATTCAAATTAAATATAAATTGAATATGCTACTATATATTTGGCCCTGTCAAAAATATTCAAGTCTAAGGCCATAAATTTTTCTGTGGTTTACTAATATTCCAAATAGACTTCCTGCAAAGTCTCATAAATTTTGAACTCCATTTGTTATTTTATTTGAGATGCTTAGCAAATGCAGACCCTAGTAGGAATTCAAATTCTGAATGTTGTTCAACTTATTTGAACATCAAGATTTGAACACACCATCATGGTTAGCATGACATGCTTGACTTATCCTCATAGTTTCAAAATTTTTGGAACTCATTTTCTATTTAAATCAGTGACCCCATTGAATTCCATCCAAATTCAAATTCAAATTGGAAATTCAATTGGAACTTGCTCCAATTTGAAATCCAATTGCAGAATCAAATTCCAGATATTTATTTGAGCTTCCCCAAAAAAATCTAGAATTTTTGGACCAAGTTTGGTAAGGGAATTGAAGTTTGCAGATAGGGGAAATGGATAAAAGGAGGTGGGACCCACAGTCAGCCTAACCCTCTCGAGTGCAACCCACGGGGGTGCTCTGTATCCAGCTCTCCCCGCCGATCGACGCCGGCAGCGCGTGACACCATGATGCGGCATGCATCCACCGAGCTGCCTGCTTGCTTGCGCCGTGGCGAGCTCCCCGCACCCCTCCGCCCCTATAAATACCCCTCCCTGGTCGTCGCCGTTGAGCTCCAACCCACTTCACGCCATTTTCGCCGCCTCTGTTCAGTCGCGCTTTCGCCGACGATTGAAGTCGTTTCTCCCTGAGCTGTAAGTAGATAAAAGGCTTGTCACAACCTCCTCTACGTATTCTATTTGGTCCATGATCGTGACATAGCTTCTACTTGGGATATTTTGAACTTTCCCGGTCGCCGTCGAGGAAGCCGTCGAGCACCTTCACTGTCTCACTGTCGAGCTCCGATTCTAGGCCATCTCCAGCCTCGATCCTTTAAGCAAAAAGGTTCGCAATCCTCTCTAGTTTATGCTCACAGAATCTAAGCTCAAGTTCTTGTTCGATAACCGAACGATTTCTCAATAGGACAGCAAAGTTTCGCGCTTAAATTTGTTTCATTCTTGCAATCATCCTTTAATCTGGTTAGCAGATAGCTTCTTTATGTCCTAACGAAGCTTCCTGCCCAAAAACCCTGAAAGTTATCAACCGAGCACCTTACATTTCAAGTTTCCATGGCCGCCGATTGAAAAACCGTGCTTCGCCGTCAAGCTTAGCTTTGCCGACAATGTCACCCCAAATCATTCTCCTGGTATTCCTAGGAACCTTCCCGACCATTTCCCGAGCCTATTACGCCATCTCCGAGCAATTCCGACGAACGCCAAAACCCTAGCTCCGCCGTCACTGTCGCGCCGCCGTCTCCGACCATCGCCGACGTGATTGGACACCACCATCGGCTTGCGCGGTCGATTTTATGGTTGAGCGGTCAAGGCGAGGCCAAAAGGAGGTCGATGCACCTATGTCCGGCGAAGCGCCACCGCGGTTCCAGCGAGAGACGCCGCCGCGACGGGAGGTTGACGAAGGTGCGGGTGCCGCCTGTCAACGACACCGCTCGGGTGGGATCAGATGTAACCATGGATCCGGTGCGGCTGCGCGGGTTAACCCCGTGGCCCCCGGTGTGGCCCCATTCTGATTGGTTCGATTCAAATGAAGTGGGACTGGCCCCTTTATTTGAAATTTCCAATAGGAAAATAAATCCAGATTCAATCCAAACTTGGAAAATCCATAACTTCCAGTAGAAATATCCAAAAATTCCCAAATAAATTTTGTTAGAACTAGAATGAGTAATACTGTCCAGTGGCGCACTTGGATTTGTATGAAAAGCCATAGAAAGTTCTCCATAATTCAAATAAGCAAAATTCTTAAAGAATTCATTCGCACTGTTCTGTTAATTGCAAAATTTCAAAATTTAGACATAACACTATTGATAATACTCTTGACCTCCAGTAAAAATTTCAAGTTCTTTGGACATGAAATACTGGGTTGATCAAGGTTCCAAATCTCTGTGTAGTTATAAATTTAGAAATATGGAAAATCAATTTCCAAGAAATTCCCCAAACTTGAAAAATCAGTTTCTCCCTGTAGGAAGCTTAGAAAATAGTGAAACAATTTTTCCTAGAACCAGTGAGACCCCCTCTACATGATACAACCGTTGGTAGCCATGATATGCCTCCAAAAATTCCAACCAAAATTTAGAGAAGGTTATTGCTTACATAATTTTTAAGAACAACAAACTTCCTTGATTATCTCCTGTTCTTTGCAAGTCTCTATAGTCTCTAGTATCCACCAAATAAATCCCAAAGCCAATTAAGATAATTATCTTATTTTATTCTAAGATATTCATACCACCTCAAACATATTAATTACTTTCAAAGTCATTCATATCTAGTATATGCACATCGTGTAGTAGTTGAAATCGAGGAGCAGCCGGAAGCTTTGGAGGTCCAGCTGCCAGAATCTAACATAGGCTCAGACTCGCATTTAGGTAAGCCTCAGTTTGCATTTAAGTTCCTTACAGTGTTTTACAGTTTTCATGTCACCTTACGTCTTCAGATGATTGTGCATTACGTTTAAGGTGTTTGACATCCACTTGCATGGCCCACAAATCCTATGGAGTCTTGGGTAGGTCTATGGCACGTTGAGTAGACACTGCTATGCTTATGCTCATAGGAATCTGGTAGAAGTCGAGTAGTTGGAATCTACTCGCGAGATAGGAATTTTATCACATGGGAGGATCTGGAATAAGAAAATGGTTTATGAATATGAAATTGAGACCGAGCAGCGGGTAGGATGAAACGAGACGTGGTCACACGTGCGTAGCCTTGCTTGTGTCGATTGAGGACCGTTTCGTGTGTGGTCCTGCTGGACAAGATTGAATTGTACCGGCGACATACTGGAGGAATGGGCTCCAGTAAACTGACGTAGCTCGATACTGGTTTGTCGAGGCATTCCGTTCTGTTTTATAGGCGTGGGTTGGGGGTGCAAGGTGTAAATCAGCTGGTGGGCACGTCAGAGTACGCCCCACGCAGTGACCTCCTGCTCGTGACGGATCGACCAGTTCGACATTCGAGTGTTTAGTGAAAGGTGGCCATATACGACTAGTACTGAATTGTTATGTAGGTACTGTTGTAAGTACTCACTGGCATTTCCGAACGTGCGTATGTGTCGTGTTGTTCTGGGTATGTCCTGATTGCAATCACCGTCCCTCGAGGTAATAGAGTACCACTTGTTCACTGCGCCGTGACGTAGTAAATACTGAAGAAGTCAGGAGAATATGATATATTGGTTTACCAATTGCTTGGACAACCTTGTTTGGCCTAGAGATAGTACAATTAAAAGTTTACAGTTTCCCCATACTTTACCTGTAAAAGCATTATGTGCTTTGTGCACGTCATATCATCAGCAAAGTGTTTCTTGTTTGATTGTGGAGTCTATGATGTGCCGTTCCTGAAGAATGTCATGTGCTACTTAAAATATGAATAGAAGGTCCACTTGTAGGCGAGTCCTTATGTTTTACCTTACCTATTCTTAGTATTCACCCTTGCATATGTCTAGTGAGACGGGTTAGTCTTGCTGAGCCTTATGCTCACGTTTGCAGCTAACGAGTTTTTGCAGATTATATGACTGATGACGGGTTTGATGACGAGGCTGCACCCCCTCCAGGGTTTACAGTCGAGTGGGAACCCTGCACGCCGCCGTGAATTGTGTGTTGCTAGTGCGAAGTATCCAGGGCATGGATGACTTTGCTTTTGCATAGCTAGTGCTGAGAGCATAGCTATGATGTATAATTCTCTTTCCTTTCGTTAGTATTTTAAAAACTTTCGTTGTGCTTTTCAATAAAGACTTGGTATTGTAAATTGTTCTCGTCCATTTCTTGTATATTGTTGGGTGTTGCATCGCACGACACCACCCAATGAGATCCTTGGAGGTTGGGATTTGTTGGGTGTTGCATCGCACAACACCACCCAATGAGATCCTTGGAGGTCAAGATTCCTGTCCCCATACAGATTGACCTTCGTTTAATCTTTCGATTGTAACTTGAGTCTTTCTCGACGGATTTTAGTGATTCTTGTTGCCGTGTCTTCCTGACATGATCCTCTATAATATCTACCACTTTTGTCACAGCTGAACACGTTTAGATTAGTCGCACACGATTTCTTTAACATATCAATTTTCTGCTGAGGGATTTTTGTTGCTTCCGCTGAAAAAGTTGTAATCTACCATTCAGCCCCCCTCTGGTAGATTTTCATGTGTTCTTTGATCATACAAAATGTAATAATACATTGGTTACTATTGCATTCAAAAGAAATGATCTTTACATACACTCGCTGCATGAAAGTGTTAATTCAATATGCAATGAAGACGCGAACGTATCCTCATCTACAATCGCGCATAGAAAACGGATAAGAACTCATGATGCGTTGTCGAAATTATGGCACTGCCGTTTAGACCATATTTCGAGGTGGATAATAGAAAGATTAGTAAAAATGAGATTCTTCCTCCATTAGAGTTCTCAGAATTACATCAATGCATTGAGTGCATAAAATGAAAATTTGTAATGAAAATAAAGAATAATGCTAAGAGAACCACAGATATATTAGAAATAATTCACACAGACATCTGTGGTCCCTTCTCAGTATGGAGTGTGGATGGTTATGATTCGTTTATAACATTCACATATGACTATCCCCATCACGGATACATTTATCCAAATAAAGAAAGATCGGATGCTTTGGATAAAATCAAAATATTCAAGGCCGAGGTAGAAAATCAACACGATGCAAAGATCAAAGTTGTCATATCAGACCGTGGAGGGGAATACTACGGTCGTCATACCCCATATGACCAAGTTCCAGGACCTTTTGCAAAGTTTCTAATGGAACAAGGCATTGTTGCCCAGTATTCAATGTTGGGCGAACCTAAGCAGAACGGAGAGGCTGAAAGACACAACCGGACCTTGATAGATATAGTGCAAAGTATGATCAGTTACTCTACCATTACCAGGGATCTTATGGATGGACGCTTTGAAAACTACCATTCATATTCTCAACAGAGTTCCCAGTAAATCTGTATCGAAAACACCATATGAGATGTGGACACGAAGAGTACCCTCATTAAAACACCTAAGGGTGTGGGGGAGTCCTGATGAGGCAAAAATATTTAACTCGACCATTGGAAAATTAGATCCCAAAACATTATCCTTCCATTTCATTGGCTATCCAAAAAATTCAAAGGGTTTCGTTTCTACTGCCCAGATAAATTCACAAAGTTTGTAGAAACAAGACATGCTATCTTCCTTGAAGAAGAAATGATTCAGGGGAGTAGTCTTGAGGAGAAGCAGGTGTACACACCAAACCCCATGATTCATGATTTTTTTTCTTCTCAGTGCCCGCTATAGCTGCATCGCCAGTGCAAGTCACTGCGATACCAGCACTTGATGCAGCTCCTCCCGTGGTAACAATGAATGAGAATGTGGAACCCGTTTTCCAGGAACCTGAAGAACCCATTGCCACCAATGAGGGGGAGCAACAACAACCCCAAATAGTTGAGGTCCCATAGGCCGAGCCTTCTCGGAGATCTCAAAGAACAAGGAAGGCCGCTATTCCTGACTATTATGAAGTCTATAATAGTGAAGAAGTTCAAATGGAGGATGATCCCACCTCATTTGAGAAAGCCATGATAAGTAAATATTTATCAAAATGGCTTAAGGCCATGGAAGATTAAATCGGATCAATGAGTACCAACGAAGTTTGGGACATAGAGACAGTTCCTAAAGGAGCCAAAACAGTAGGCTACAAACGGGTCTACAAAATCAAATATGGCTCCCAAGGAGCTTACATAAGTTTAAAGAACGACTTGTGGCAAAAGGCTATACGCAAAGAGAGGGGATTGATTACGATGAGACAATTTCTCAAGTCTCATGTAAATATTCCTTCGGAATTATAATGGCTCTTGTGGTTCATTATGATTTAGAATTACATCAGATGGACGTAAAAACAACATTCCTAAATGGGGATCTAGAGAAAACTGTCTACGTGGCACAAACGAAAGGTTTTATCATGGAAGGTAAAAAAATTGGGATGTTGTCTAAAAAAATCAATTTATGGACTAAAATAGGCTTCAAGACAGTGGTACTTGAAGTTTGATAAAACCATTAAAGAGTACGGGTTTGAAGAAAATGTGGAGGATAATTGTGTTTATGCAAAGTTCAATAATGGGGAGTATATCTTCCCAATCCTATATGTGGATGACATTTTACTTGCTAGCAGTGTTGTCCGTCTACTACTGGAAACGAAAAAAATTTCTTATCCTCACATTTTGATATGAAAGATCTCGGTGAAGCAAAGATCGTTTTGGGAATCGCCATTCATCAAGACAGAACCAAGGGGGTATTAGGATTATCACAAAAGATGTATATTGAAAATGTCCCGAAGAAATACAGTATTCACAAATGTCGTGCCTCACGTGCACCTATAGTTAAGGGTGACATATATGAGGAAATTTCATGTCCCAGTAATCAATACGAGATTGATCAGATGAAAATGGTACCATATGCTTCAACTGTCAGAAGCTTACAGTATGCACAAGTGTGCACACACCTTGATTTATCTTTTCTGACCGAGTTGCTTGGCAGATTCTAGAATAATCCAGGACAGAACATTGGAAATTGGTAAAGAAAGTTATGCGCTATTTGCAAGGAACTAAAGGCCTCATGTTAACATATGGAAGAACATAATCTCTGCATATCGTGGGATACTCATACTCCGATTATGCAGGGGATGATAGAAAATCCGCGTTTGGGTATGTGTTCACCCTTTCTGTGGGAGCAATATCGTGGAAGAGATGCAAACAAACCGTCACTACATCATCCACAGTGTATGCCGAGTTTGTTGCATGCTATGAGGCCACAGGGCAGGTGAACTGGCTTAAAAAGTTCATACTCGGTTTGAAAGTGGTTGACAACATCCGAGACCACTAAAGTTGTACTGTGACAATGAATCTGCAGTAATGTACGAACACAAGAATAAGTCAAGTAGTGCTGCCAAACACATTGACATAAAGTACTATGTTGTGAAAGATAAAGTTCGAGACCAGACTATAAGTGTCGAGCATATAAGCTTAGCGAAAATGCTTGCGGATCCGTTAACGAAAGTCTTACCACCCAACGTGTTCAAGGAACATGTAGCCGGCATGGGGGTTAAGGCACAGCGTGTAATCTCTTGACTAAAAGGGCCCTAAAGATCAAATAGTCTGTTTCTGAATGGAGGCGTGTATTGTAGCCGTTAAGTATATCGGCAGTTGACCATGACGATGAAACATGCTCTATACACAAATCTATGATGAAGCAAGAAAAGAGAAAAGAAGAGAAAGAAAAAGTACAGAGTGAGATTAAGGGGGGGAATGTTAGATCTCTCTAACCCGCTCGGGCCCCAATGACCCGAGAGGGCCTTGCCCTCACAAACGCCATGATTGGGAGCGTCCAAGTCCAATTATGGCTGGTGGGTCCCCATCGCACTGGGCAAAAAAATAGAGGTGGGGGCCGGGTGGCACAAGGTACGAGGTTCACCGCAGCCGCCACACCCTACCGACAAAAACCATAGTTCCATCTAATTGGGAGTGCAGCCAGCGGTGGGAGAACACCTCACCAAAACCACGTCGAATCCCTACGCCGCCGTCGTGCCCGGTCAGTGCTGCTGGCGTCCCGAAGACCATCGCTACCCACTCCGAACTCCCCCACGAGAACCGTCGGTCTCATCCATCGCAATGGCCACCGCACCGATCACGTTGGTGCTACCAACACACGAAGGTTCATTCTCGACAACCCCTGTTTATGCATAGATCATTTTCACTCCGACTTAATCTTCACGGTAGAAGATCCTAGAGTCTATCACCAAGGACTGAATGAAAATTGCATTGGAAATCCTCAAAACAACGAGGCTCAAGTGCGAGCACATTCGAGAAGCGAAGGTGCAGACACGCCGTCGCGAATTTGAAGACCTCTGGTTCTATGCAGGTGAGTTGATTGAGGACATCTAGATTCGCTTGACGAACATCGTGCAAGACCTCATGCTGCTCAGGGATTCTGTCCACAAGTACAATGTTGTACTCGAATTTCCATGTGTTGTCCCACGCAGGTATCGTCCCATCATGATGCCCACAGAGCAGGTCATCGACTTGTGGGAGCTGACCATAAAGGAGTTTGTGGCTTCCTCCTCATGGCTGAGGAGGGGTAAAATCTCGACGATGCCACCAATGGTGTCGGCAAACTCCTCCGGATGGAGGCGGAGTGGATGGTGTGACAGCAGCAATGCTCTGGCAGTTCTTCCGCTAGTGGTGACAAGAATGGGAAGCCGCAAGGTAAACCCAAGTCATCCGGGGGTAGCAAGCCCAGATTGTACACCGGTTGGGCTGGAAACTCCGGCGAACACCGAAAGGGAAACTGCATATACTGCAGGAAGCTGGGCCATTGGGCAAAAGAGTATCGTAGGGCTCAACGAGACCGTGCGCAGAAGCGGAAGAATGAAGAGGCCAATTCGTTCTTCCCAGCATTGAGAGCGATGAAGGTCTCTTCATGGCGGTTGTGAACAAGATTGTCGCACCACAGGCTGCGTTCCTCAACAAATAAAAGGTGATACCCATTCCATTCCTCGATGGCCTGGTATTTTGATACCGGCGCTAGCTGCCACATGAATGGTGAGCGGAGCATGTTCGCATTGCTGGACAAGACTGTACACGGCACAGTTAAGTTCAGGAATGGATCACTGGTGGTGATCTATGGCTGTGGCACCATCCTCTTCCGTTGACAGAACAGGAATCAGTGTGCGATGGACAACATCTTCTACATCCTAAACCTGCGGAGTAACATAATCTCGTTAGGACAGTTGGATGAGGGTGGCTGCACGGTCATGATCAAGGGCGGCATCATGAAAATCCGGGATCATGCTGACCGCGTACTTGCTCGTGTCATGTGCACAGGGAGCAGGCTCTATGCCGGGATATTCACCATCGACAACCGCTTATGTATGCTGACACAAGGTGACAACATCTTCTGTAGGTGGCACACTCGTATGATGCATCTACACTTCCGGGCTCTACAAGTCATGTCCACCAAGCAGCTGGTGCGAGGGATGCCAGTGATTGACCGCGTCGAAGATACTGTGACGGGTGTGCACTTAGGAAGCACTACCCAGCAAAATTTCCACAGGAAACTAAATATGAAGCAGAACATGGCCTCAATCTCGTGCACACTGATATTTGTAGGCCTATCATACCTGAGTCGCCCAAAGGTAACAAATATTTTCTTTTGCCCGTCAATAATACAGTCATTATTTGTGGATTGAGCTGCTCAAATCCAACGATTAGGCATTTCATCAATCCAAGAAAATCCACAAGATGGCCGAGACAGAAGGAAGGTGCAAGCTGCATGCGCTCCGGTCTTACATGGGCGGGAATTCAACTCCGTTGAATTCCGAGAGTGCTGTGAGGAGCTTGGCATCAAGCACTACACCACGGCTCCTTACTCACCTCAACAAAACGGTGATATTGTATGCAGGAATCAAACTGTCATGGAGATGGCATGGTGCTTGTTAAAGAGCATGAGCATGCCATCGTTCTTTGGGTAGAGGCGATGAAGACAGCTGTTTACATTGTGAACAGAGCATCAACACGATGCCTGGAGAGTGTTACGCCGTACGAGGCATGGCACGGTCGAAAACCAAATGTGCAGCACATGTGCACATTTGGTTGTATAGTACATGTGAAGAAGATCAGTCCGAGAGCCAACAAACTCTCAGATTGCTCCACACCTATGGTTTTCATTAGGTACGAGAAGGGATCCAAGTGCTACTGTGTGTTACCTCCAGCGACAAAGAAGGTAAAAGTCACCCGCGATGTTGTGTTAGAGGAGAACAGACCTTGGAGTTGGGATTCGTTGGACACTTGCCACGAAACCCACAACATTCACAGTGCTCTACACCACTGATTATGGTGACCAAGAGCTGGACACCGGCGAGGCCCAAACAACATCTCTATGTCATGTCCAGGCTGCACCCTCTACACCAGCAATCGGGTCACCAGCGTTGGACATCGAGTCTCCAGCAAAGCAAGTGCATAGCTCGATGCAGCCTGAACCGTGCACACCCATCGCGGCACCTGGGTGGCGCAGGGCTACTCCGTGCACACACAATGATGCTCGGGATGTTGATTCCGGGTCCATATGCTACAGTCACCTCTCTTGTGTCTCCTCGATGATGCTGAAGGAGGGCGGGGGGGGGGGGGGGGGGGGGGGAGGGGCGGTCTGTACATGGGTCTTCGGAAGGTGAGCAATGTCTTCTCAGTGCCAAGGAACCCCGTGGCATAGATGATGCACTAGGAGATGCGGCCTGGAAGGTGTCCACGGATGATGAGATGAAATCAATCATCGAGAACAACACATGGGAATTTTCCTCTCTTCCTGGAGGGCACAAGGCGATCGGGTTGAAGTGAGTCTATAAGGTGAAGCGTGATCTGCATGGCAATGTCATCAAGCACAAGGCACGTCTGATCACAAAAGGCTATGCTCAACGGTAGAGCGTGAACTTTGAAGAAGTTTTTGGCCCTGTTGCAGACTTGAGGCAGTACGTCAACGGTAGAGTGTGAACTTTGAAGAAGTTTTTGCCCCTGTTGCACACTTGAGGCAGTACGTCTCCTTGTACTTGCTGCACACTCAAGTTGGGAAGTGCATCATATAGATGTCAAGTTCGTATTTCTCAATGTTGAACTCCTCAGAGGAAGTCCACATGTGCCAGTTGCCAGGATACATCATCGCTGCCAAGGAGGACAAGGTATTTTGGCTGAGAGGCCCCGTAGAGGCCACGTGCCTGGTACGCAACCCTTGATGAGGCGCTGGCCACACTCGGGTTCGTGTGCAGCCCGCTGGAGCATGGCGTCTATCGACGCGGCAAAACCACTGTTGGAATATTTGTCCTAAGCCCAATTATTCTCTATTAAATTCCAAAGGTGTAAAGGAGGCATTTATCCTACATGGACTATTTGAGGAGAGTAGCACTTATTTATAAGGGAAACTATTTTTATGTGTGGAATATGTGAGAGAAGGATGGCTAGAGTCACAAACGAATCACATGCACGCGCGCGCGCGTATTCGCGTATTTTCGCGTGAGGTAACGCGTGACTTGTGACTTGTGACATGACGGCTGACGCGGTAATTCTGTTCTCTATATTTTTGAATACTGACACTAATATGACTTTAATTTGCTGCAATTTGTAGCATTTTATAAGTCAATTTCTGGAGGGTAATAGTGTGCAGTAACTGACGCTATTTAAATATGCTGTAAATACTGAAGTTTATTGCATTCAGTTACTAGAGTGTAATTCTGCTGCTTTACTGCAAACTTAATTCCTTTAGTTACTAGAATTTGTCACTATATATACAGAATGAGAACATTCATTCTGCAATTGAGAGGTAAACAGACTCACTAGTCCACTGTGTTGAGTGTCTGCTACAGGCTAGTCCATCCCTCTCGTCGGCGTGTCACCGACGTGTGGGAGAGCAGTGTCTCCAAAACCACATCCCGCTGAAGAACCTTCACGGGTTGGAGCGAATCATGTTTTGGGAAGCGTACGCGCGACTGCTCGCTGACTTCATACGTCATTGTACAATCTTTATCACGCTTTCAGCTTCTCATCGTTCAAGCTGGATATGTCTCCTCTGTGAGTAATGATGAATTTTCTAAGCATGAATATGATAGATATAATATGTTCTATTATCATGTCACTGCTTATATTTTGTGGATTATCTATCATCTGCACTGTTGTAATTTTAGGAATTAAGTATATCCTTAAAGTGCATTGTTTTCTAACAATCACTTCGTACCTGCTGGTGGAAGCGTACGTTGATGATCTTGTCATTACCGGCACTGATGCGGAGTCCATCGTTGACTTCAAGCATCAAATGCAGAAGCTATTCAAAATGAGTTACCTTGGTCTCCTAAGCTATTACTTGGGGATCGAGGTGTCTCCTGGCATGGGAGTAATAACTATGTGTCACCAGAGATATGCAGGCAAGATTCCTAATGGCGGGAATGAGTGGCTGCAACATCTGCCACATGCCAATAGAGGGCCGCCTGAAGTTGATGAAGGACGACGTTGGGACAGCATTCAATGCAACTATATCTACTGCAGCATAGTTGGAAGCTTGTGCTATCTGGTTACACTCGACCATACATTGTGCATGGTGTACGTTGGCGTCGTCAGCCGTTTCATGGAGAAACAAAGACAAACCACTGGGTGCCTGTCAAACAAATTTTTTGTTATATTCAAGGAACCAAGAATCATGGTAGCTGCTACAGAGTCAGCAGTGGCAACGAGATTTTCCTTTGGTACAGCAACAGTGATAATGATGGAGATGCGGGTGATTGCAAGAGCACGTCCGGGCAGGTAATTTTTCTCGGTGAAAATATTGTCACTTTGACTTCATAAAAGAAGATCATGGCAATCAGATCTTGTGAAATGGAGTACGTTGCAGCTGCTGCAGCAACATGTCAAGATATTTGGCATAGTCGTATTCTCGGATAAATTCAGGGACATGAACTGGCTAAATTCAAGCTCCTGGTGGACAACAAATCTGCAATTGACTTGGTGAAAAATCAAGTTCATCATGACCGCAGCAAGCAATTTATATCAGGTTCCATTTCATCAGAGAAAGCATGGAAGCTGGACAGGTGGACATCATCCATGTGCGACACACATGATCAGGTGGCAGATGTGCTGACAAAGGCTCTTGGACATGTGCGTTTCATCGTGTTGCGTCGGAAGCTTGGATCCATGAAGCACCATGAGCTTAAGGCGGGATTTATTAGCGTATTAAGCTCATAGTCAGTTTTATCATTTTGAATAATTCTGCATTATGACAGGGTCATCAGTATGTTGTAATGCATGAGTTAGTGTGCGTGTTAAGTGCATATTATGGCGTCACGCGAAGCTACATAACTTGAACTCTTGTCGTCGTCTCTTCTCTGATCAGGATGACTTCTTCTTCGGTTGGGGTTCCGGTCTTGCGTTGTCCGGTGCTTTTCAATGGCACCAACTATCGCGACTGGGTTCCCCGCATGTGTCTGCATATGCATGGTCTGCATCTTCAGGAGTTTCTCACAGGTGATGTCAAATGCCTGCCCTATATTGCAACTCCTTCAGAGCCTGTTATTCGAGAGAAAGCTACCGATGATGAGAAGCAGAAGTCACTTGAAGACTCTGAGACTCGTCTGGCTTCCTATGAGTCCCAGTCCAGTGTGTACAGGACGTGGTTTGATGAGGATGCTCGTGCAGGTGCTATTCTTCCTGCTAGTATGCACTATGCAGGATCATCTTGCTGCTGATATAGTGGAGTTTGAGCATGCACGTCAGATATGGGATTTTCTGCAACACCGGTAGAGGCCTACTGGTCAGGCTACCTATCTTGTTTCTATTCATCAGGAGTAGCTTTTACGACAAGAAGATGCCGCAGTGGAGGAGATGTTTGCTCAGATGTATGTTATTCAGCGTAAGCTTGATACTCTTGGTCCTCAGTTGTCACCGGATACCTGTTCGTATTGTTAGGGTCAGAAGGACTCACTTGAGCTTCATCACATATATGACTTCTTGACTTGGCTTGGTGTTGAATTTGAGCCTCTTTGTGCTTAGCTACTTGCTCATCACACTTGTGTCTCTCTTATGGATGCTCTAGCCACAGTCCGTAATGATGAGACATATCTTCATGCTGCTGCCTTGTTGCTGACCTCTTTAGTTTTGGTTGCTCGTTCTTTGACCTCTTGACACACTGCTTATGTTTAGGCTTGTCGTTCTTCACATGATGCTATTGGTGCTGGTACTAGAGGATCTCAAGGGAGTTCTGCTACTACGGATGCCCAATTACTCGAGCTTCGTTGTCATCTTTGAGCCTCTACATCATTAGGAGCTGCTGGTATTGTGACTCGACCTTCTGCACCTTTGAGTTCTGCTGCTGCATCACAGTCTTCCTCTGAGGGACAAACTTCCACTTCTCGTTCAGGTACTCGTCCATGGATTCTTGATTATGGAACTTCGTTTCATATGACTCCTTATTCCACTGCTTTATCTTCTTTGAGACCTTCCTCTCGTTCTCTTACTATTCATACTGCCGATGGTTCTCCTCTTTTGGTTGTTGGATAGGGCACATTTTTATCTTACTCTTTTGATGTACCTGATGTTTCCTATGTTCCCAACCTGACCATGTAGCTTATGTATGTTGGGCACCTCGTTGATCATGACGATCGGGTGATTCTTGACCCCCGATTCTTGTTATGTTCGGGATCGTCGTACCGGTCGGCTGGTTGGCACTAGACCTCGTCGTCGTGATTCCCAGCGCCTCCAGGGGCTTGACTAGCTTCGACTTCCTTCTGTTGCGATTGCTAGTCTTGTCAGCTCCGCTTTTTTTTCTCTGTCCACCTTGTCTTTTGCTCAGTGGCATTATCATATAGGACATCTTTGTGGCTCTAGCCTATCTTCCTTAGTTTGTCATGGTGTCTTAGGATCAATTTCAGATTCTCAGTCCTTAGATCAATGTCAGGGCTGTAAATTAGGGAAGCATATTCAGCTTCCCTATCCTTCTAGTAAGTTTGTGTGTGAGCACCATTCTGATTTTGTTCATTCGGATGTACGGGGTTCAGATCCTTTTGTTTCCAAAGGAGGACACTGATATTACATCATTTTTATAGATGATTTTTCTCGCCGCACATGGATTTACTTTATGAAACATAGTAGTGTGGCCTTGCCTATCTATAAAACTTTTCCATCTATGATCCGAACTCATTTTGGCATGTCTATTTGTGTTTTTCGTGTTGATTCTGCTAGTGAGTACCTTTCTTATGCTCTTCATCAGGTTCTTTCCGAGCAAGGCACTCTTGCTCAGTTTTCTTGTCCTGGCGCTCATCTACCGAATGGTGTGGCCAAACGCAAGCATCGATATCTCTTTAAGACTCCTCATACTCTTCTGCTTGCTTCCTCTATTCCCCCTCACTTTTGGGTCGAGGCTATTTCTACTACCACTTACCTGATTAACATTCAACCTTCGTCTGCTCTTTAGGGTGAGGTTCCTTTTCGGCATTTTACTGGCAAGACGTCTAACTTTACCAGCCTTTGTCTTTTTGGTTGTTTGTGCTATGTGTTGCTCGCACCTCGTGAGCGCACTAAGCTCACTGCTCAGTCGGTCAAGTGTGTTTTTCTTGGATATAGTGTTGAGCATAAGGGGTATCGTTGTTGGGATCCTGTTGGTCGATAGATGAGGATCTCACGGGATGTTGTCTTTGATGAGACGCATCCTTTCTATCCTCGTCCTTCTATTCACTTGCTTCGTGTCTTGCGTTATCTTCGTGGTACTATCTTTAGACGCTTGTTCTTTCCATGCTATAGCTCATTACAGCTCAAATCATACTCTAATGCTACTTTGGCTAGTGATTCCTCTGATCGTTGATCTCTTTCTGCCTATTGTGTTTTTCTTGGTGGTTCCTTCAGGGCTTGAATGACTAAGAAGCAGGTAGGAGTTTCTCGTTCGAGTGCAGAGGTTGAGTTGCATGCTATGGCACTTGTGAGTGCAGAGGTGACTTGGCTGCGATGGTTGCTTGAGGACTTTGGTGTTTCTGTTGGTATGTCGACTCCTCTTTTGCCTGAAAGTACAGCTGCTATCAGTATTGCTCGTGATCCGGTCAAGCATGAGCTTACCAAGCATATTGGTGTTGATGCTTCTTATACACGAGCACAGGTACCAAACGATATTATTGATCTTCAGTATGTGCCTTCAGAGCTTCACTGGGCTGATTTTTTCACGAAGGCACAGACCCGGGCTCAACATAGGTTTTATCTCTCCAAACCTAGTGTTCGTGATGCACCTTGAGTTTGAGGGGGTGTTAGAAATATAGGAGATTTATACTTCCCTTTTACATCTTCCCTCCTGCGTGAGAGGCTTTCTATATATGTGTCCTCTCCTCTAACTCTATATATTGGTGCCTATGATCCTCATAATACAATAAGTACTACTCATAACAATTGCAAGAGCACGTTCGGGCAGGTATTTTTCCTCAGTGATAATGTTGTCACTTTGACTTCACAAAAGCAGAAGATCGTGGCAATCAGATCTTGTGAAATAGAGTACGTTGCAGCTGCTGCAGCAATTTGCTTAGTCGTATTATTCTCAGAGAAATTCAGGGACATGAACTGGCTAAATTCAAGCTCCTGGTGGACAACAAATTTGCAATTGACTTGGCGAAAAATAAAGTTCATCATGACCGCAGCAAGCAAATTTATGTCATGTTCCATTTCATCAGAGAAAGCATGGAAGATGGACAGGTGGACGTCATCCATGTGTGACACACATGATCAGGTGGGAGATGTGCTGACAAAGGCTCTTGGACATGTGCGTTTCATCTTGTTGCGCCAGAAGCTGGAAGCCGTGAAGGACCACGAGCTCAAGGGGGGATTATTAGCTTACTAAACTCGTAGTCAGTTTTATCATTTTGAATAATTCTGCATTATGACAGGGTCATCAGTATGTTGTAATGCATGAGTTATTGTGCGTGTTAAGTGCATATTATAGCGTCCACTACATGAAACCCGAACTTTGACCGACGTAATGTTGTGAGTTTCCTGTAGTGGTCTGACATTACTGCACTGTAATGTGAATATTAGTGTGTGTATTAGTGTGCATTGAAGTCCTGTCCAATAAATACAATAAGAAACTCAGGAATTTAGTAAGTTTTGCAGCAGGACCAACACTATTACTTGTGGCGCACACACTCCTAGCGTGCAGGTTCCTGAGCCACACTGAGCTGTAGCGTGGATCACGGGCAACAGCAAAAACTGTGGTCGCTCTACACAGTGCTTATGGTTCACGGGCATTGGGGACAAACAAATGAACTGGTAGGCCAAGAAATGAGAGAAGCTCGGACGATCAGTGAACATCACACGCGATGAAATGGAAATAAAATGGTGCCCATAACCCGGCTAGAATTCAAGAACATGATCGAGAAGCCATCTCCTTTAGAGAACCTAGCTTCTCTGCTCAAGGTAATCCTTAATCCGTTGTCAAACATGCATGCATTTGTGATCTTTGTCACCGAGTTAAGTGGATGACACATAACGACATTGATCTATGACATTTCTTGCAATGAGCTTCCTGAGTTGATTTACGACATTGACTTATAACAAAGGCGGTGATGACGATGGTGACCAAGAGCAAGGAGAGCTAGTCTCTGCAGCTCCTAAAGCTCAGGCTCCCCGGGAACTCAAAAGGCAGCAGCACCTGATGAGCTTAGGAAGGTGGTGAGGGCCAAGATCACCAGCCCTCTAGCCCACTTCATGAAGCATGCAGCAGCTGAGAGGGATGACAGGATAGGTTTAGTGTGTGTGTGTGACACATTCTGAAAACCAGACATAGTAGGTTGAATGTGTCTACGTCCTGTTCTGAAAACCAAAAGGAAAATGTCTTTGTGTAAGAAAAATATTGAAGTTTTTAATCGCTGGCCCCCACTCAATCGAACCACTATATATACTTTTTACAGCACTAAAACACCTGAACAACATGTGTTAGTCTGACTCTTGGACCTAATTATTTAAGGAGGTTGTGGCAGCAACGACAGGACAACAAAAGAAGAAGAAGGGCAGCAAGAGGCAGCAGCAGCTTGGCATACTTAGGAAGGTGGTAAGGGTTAAGATTGCCAATCCACACCTACGGTGCCTGGTCAGTGGCGCCATCACTGGTGCCGTGTCTAGGACCTTTGTGGCGCCGCTGGAGTCGTGTCTAGGACCTTCGCCGCTGGAAATGATCCAGACACACCTGATGGTCAGCAGCAGCAGCACTGACTCCAGGGCCTGCATGTTCATGTGGATCATGAGGCTTGATGGTGGACTGACCTGTTCCTGTCTATATCCTCCATGTGCGAGCAAGGCCATTGAGGCAGAATACCTTACACTTCACTTTCTTGAGAGAGATTCAGTGATGGTTGCTTAGCATCAGTGACACACTCGTTTACTTTGATGTATATATTTGCATGCATGGTGGTGCCTATTCATTGCGGATAAAGTGTCATCCAGCCAGGTCAAAATAAACTTGGCAGCAAGTCCCACATGACGACCACTACATAAGGTGACACCTACCCCATTAATATGCCTCCCGGTAGCCTCGTCCAGGGTCAAGCATTCAGAGGCTGCAAGGGGTGATAAGGCATGTTGAGTGTGGGTGTGTGTGTGTATATGCAACATTATGAAAACCATACAGGGTAGATTAATCGTGTGTGTTTCACATTCTCAAAACAAAAAAAAGAAAGACAATGAGTAAGTTATGTGTGTGCGCGCATGCACGTCTTTGTCATATCCTAAAAATTAGACCGGGTAGGTTGAGTGTGTGTCTATGTCACATTCTGAG
Organism: Tuctoria greenei; assembly: GCA_036927565.1. NCBI lineage: Eukaryota > Viridiplantae > Streptophyta > Magnoliopsida > Poales > Poaceae > Tuctoria > Tuctoria greenei. The sequence continues at coordinate 267,461,066 of JAYESD010000002.1, read as the reverse complement.
AACAAAAAAGGTATGTCTATGCGTGCCTCCCTCTCTGACACCAGCATAACTGCTGTTTTTAATAACACCCCCGGAACACGTGAGCAACATACCCTCGTGTCATGCTATGGCCTATTATTTCAGATGATATCTCATCAAGTGATACCAAAATGACATCAATAAGAAACATCAAAAAGAAGGTGACACCATATTTTCCATACAACAATTCAAGAAGGCGCCTACCCATTAACCACGTGTTCCCCGCACCGTCATCACGTGGAGAGTGAAGCAGCAGCAGCACCCCTCTGGACCACACCGGTGAACAGTAGTAGCCTAGTAGGGTCTCAAGAGCCGTGAAAGTCCTAGCGTGTAGGAAATGTGACCCTTGAGATGTGTCAGATACCAATGGACGCCCTTGGTCTTAAGCACCTCCGGATGGAGTACCACGGTATCAATGGAGTACCATGGATGGCGCTTAAGACTATCTGCACTCGTGGTACTCTAAATTCATACTCTAAAAATTGTTCCTACCCATTTACAACACCATTTAAAATATTCCATTCTCTATTTTATAGTTTCCCACACTCATCACACTCTAAATCCATACTCCATATTAACTATCTCATATCTTATACAACCACATGTCACTTCACTTCCGTTCTTTCCCATTTTTATTTCCTACTTCTTTTCTCCAGCCTCCATGTCATGCCAGCTGACCGCGATCACAGTTTAGCACAGGTCTTTCACACATAATATTCAGCCGACGTCTGTAACATGCAAAAAGCTAGCACACCACGTAAGATATACCAGTGCAACTCTTTACACTGTGTGCCAGCTTACGGATGCAGTGAAGGAGAACAGGATGAGGAGGCAGTGGAAAGAAAACAGTGGAAGAAGAGGTAGCACTAGAACAGCTTTTGTGGGAGGTAATACTAGCATAGAATTTGCGAAGAGGCCTCGCTCCTCTCCGTTCGACCCCTCCTCCCGGTCCAGGAGTTCAAAGCATCCTCTACGAGCAGTTGTTGTTCTGCTAAATATGAATTAAGAAAATTTTGATCAGTTTTACGGCAATACCATGATTCTCCCTAACCTGAAAAAACCTTGGTCATTTTCCCCTAAAATTGGCAAACACTAATCCCTGTGTTAAATCCCGTAAATCTAATGTCTTGATCTGAATCAAATAAGTTAACATGAATGATTTGGAATAAGAAATCTTACATGGAATGGCAAGATTTTCCTGCCCCCGTAGCCTTCTCCATCGGGTTGCCTCGGGCCCGCATGCCCGTTGTGTATGGTCCTGCCGTCGCGGCCTCATGATGCCGCATCGCCGCGCCGCACGCGCCAGCCACGGTGGCCAGCTTGCTCACCGTCGGCTGCTCTCCCGTTGCCGCACACTTTCCCCACAGCACCACGCGTTTGCTAGCCGCCGCCAGCTGAGGAAATTTTTTTGTGGGAAGAATGAAGTTAGGGTTGAGTTAATTGTTTCTATTTCAAGCTCTCGTCAGGGCTACATCAAGTTTTGGGCTGCTGGCAATTTTGGGTGGTGCAGGGATTATGGGCCGGTTTCTGTTATTTTGGACCAGTCTTATGTTTGGACCTGATTATGATATGCGCCAGACAATATGGGCTGTGATTTTTGGGCCAAATTAATGAATACTACAAGGATTTACTGTTCAGTGCTTTTTAGTTTCGCTAATACTTTTTCTATCAAGAGCTGTACTGTTAATTCCTTGATATATTATGTTTTTATTTTCTACAGCATATTATGATTCATTCCCTAAATAATATTGACTTAAATGAGATATTTATTTAGAGATTCTGTTGTAGAGGCTTCAACACTTGTAGTCCAGTGCACAGTAAAGAATGTACCTTCGGTGTGCTGTCTCACTTGTGCTTCATCCCAGTTTTAGGGAGTTTTCGCATCAGACCTTACGACTGCTGATATTATAACCTTCTGTTGGATGGGATAATACAATTTGTAAGCCTTGGAATTCACTTCATACCCAAAGAATACACATCTGACAGCTCTGTCAGACAGTTTTGTTACTCCGGGTCCCAAGTTCTTCAGATGTGCAGTGCATCCAAAAGTCCTGATAGGGTGTTTTACCATGTATGCTTCTGAAAGGAGATCAGTCCAGTACATACACTGCAACTTTACCAGATTTTCCAAGTAGCAGGCAGGCACCTTCATCTCTTTCAACATGCACCTTGCCATTTCAACCACAAACTGATTTCTTCTCTCCATAACCCCATTTTGCTGAGGAGTATAGGGTGTTGTTGTGAAGTGCCTGATTCCCGGTTCACCAAGGTATGCAGAGAAGTCATTTAAATTGAATTCTCCACCTCTGTCAGTTCTAAGTGCTTTCAGCCTTCTTCCGCTCTCAGTTTCAGTTTGAGCCTTGATCAACTTGAATAACTTGTGAGCTTCATCCTTGTTTTCCAACTACTCAACCCACATAAACCTACTGATATCATCCATGATCAGCAAGAAATACCTCTTCCCCCTGGAGTAGGAGGATCAATGTGCCCACACAAATCTGAATGAAATAGGCCCATGACATTTTGTGCCCAGTATTCAGTTGACTGAGTGAATGGTTTTTTTGTGGAGTTTGCCAAATGCACAACTATCACAGACTTGCTCTGGTTGATCAATAACTGGAATTCCCTCTGCCATTCTTTTCATGACAAGATCTCTTATGGCCTTGAAACTTAGATGACCATATCTCGCATGCCATATCCAGCTTCTGTCAGTCACCTTTGTCATTAAGAAAACAGGATGAGTGACTGTGAGCCTTACAATGAACAACCTGTTCTCATTACGAGGAGCTTTGATCAAAAGTGAACCATCAGTGCCTATGATACATAAGTTATCGTTCTCAATGACCACTTTGCATCCCCACTTAGCCATCTGTCCCAGGATTTATATATTGGTTCTCAGATTGGGTATATATAGTAAACACCAGAGAAACTCCATGCATCTGTTGCTGTGTCTGGAACACAACAGATTCCATTCCTTTTGTGTCGACTGAGGAAACATCACCAAATTTGACTTCCCCTTTGACTGTTTTATCCAGAGAAGACAATACAGATCGAGCACCTGTCATATGATTACTGGCACCTGAGTCCAAGTACAAAGTACTAACAGTGCTTCCTTCTGAAAATGCACTATCTTGTCCCACTTCTTTAGAGACATTCAGACATGTTTCAAAAAGAAACAGAGCTGGTTGCTCAGGCTCAGCCTTCACCATGTGAGCTTCATCCTTCCGATCATGACGAGGCCTTCTACATTCTTTTGCCCAATATCCCCATATGAGATAGTTGTGACACTTTCTCTGTCTTTGTCGTGTTCCTTCGGTTGTCTGCTTGACTGAAGAATTACGGTTGTCAGGACGAGTTCCCCCTTTACCCTTTTTCTGAAATTTTGCACCTGCATCGTTGCCGGCCCAGGAGGATTCAGATGTAAGTTGGCTCTTGTACTTGGCCAACCACTCCTCTTCATATAGCAACAAATGACCACCCTTATTAGTTACTGCCTTGGTGACTCCCAGCCGATCCTCGGCTGCACATAGCCTCCCAACCAATTCCTCGACATAGAGTTGGTTAAGGTCTAGTAGTGTTTAAATCGAAAGGGCAATTTGCATGCAACGAGCAGGAACAACCCAAAGGATTTTCTTCACAATACATACTTCATTGATTGATTCGCCAAGACTATGAAGGCAGCTAGAAATACTTGTAATCCTCATGGCGAACTCATCAATGACCTCCCCTTCTTTGAATTCAATATCCCCGAATTCCCTCAGAAGTTGTTGTACATTCGCTTCATGAACATGATAATCTCTAACCTGCATATTCTTCACCACCTTCCATGCTAGGTTGGCACTCGCCTTGGCAGCCAGTGCTGTGTGAATCTCGAACAGAACGCCTTTCAAAATGGCCGCCAGCACCAGTTGATCGTCGCAGCGCTCAACCTTGTCACATACAACGGTGTACCAAATATCTTGGGCGTTAAAGTTCACTTGCATAACTAGTGACCACTGGCTGCAATTGGTGCGAGTCAACAGTCAGGTAGACGAGTGATGCGCTTGACTCCCGTGCCACGCGCTTGACGGCAAACAGATTTGTGAGTGTATGATCGCTGCCGGTGAGCTCCTTGGTGGTGATGTTTTTGCAGTGTTGCCACTCATCATCGCTCTCACCTAGAACATGACTTGCAAGCAACACCGGAATCAAAGACACCGGGTTCTCGCAGGTGAGGTTGTCAATGGTTCACAAGAAGAACATAGTTCTTCGTACATGGCGAGAGAACAGAGTGGAGGGAAGCGATGTTTCTCTATTGATCACAGCGATACATATAAACGGTTACAACACCTGTATGATTCACATGACGCCCATTATGTGAGATGCACGCCATGCATAACCGATCCACGATTAGTGCCCCACAACTCGGTGTGCCCTCGACGGAAGAACCGTACTTACAAATGCATGCATAAGAGAAAGCAAATTAACACTGACTCAGACTATCAGAATCATACTACGTTTGAACTAATGCAAGATAACTAGACATGAAAGAGCAACAAGATTATTTCAACATATGGTGCCAGACATTAGTGCGCTGTAATATGAGTACTAGTGTGTGTATTAGTGGGCACTGAAGTCATGTCCTGTTAATATGCACGAAAATCAAGAATTGAGTGAGTTTTGCAGCAGCATTAACACCGTTCTTGCTTATTGTTTTTGGTACACACAATCCAAGTGCCGCAGAGTGTGTCAGATGGTCGTGCATAAACAAGTCCTGCCGGAGAACACTGTCGCCATGTTGTACCGGACACTGACGCGCTCAAACCACGCATAGTGCAGGATGGCGATGTGCATCGAACTTCAGTTGTAGCACCCATGGGACCTCATCGAGAATAGTGCCGGTGACGAGCACGACGACCGAGCAGCACTAGAAGCGCTAATGCGAGTCGTCCCTCCTGAGATCATTTGCACTTTTTATGCCAAATGTTAGATTGATCTCTCTAACCCGCTTGGGTCCCAACAGACCTGAGAGGGCCTTGCCTCACAAACGCCCTGATCGGGAGTGTCCCAGTCCAACTATGGTTGGTGGGCCCTGCGCAAATAAATATAGGTGTGGGCCGGGCACCACAAGGTACGAGGTTCACCGCAGCCGCCACACCCTACTGACAAAACCTTAGTCCCATCTAATTCGGAGCGCAGCCAGCGGCGGGAGAAAACCTCACCACAACCATGTCAAATCCCTACGCCGGCGTCGTGCCCGGTTAGTGCTGGTGGCGTCCCGAAGGCTAACGCTACCCACTCCGAACTGCTCCATGAGAACCGTCGGTCTGAGCCATCGCAATGGCCACCGCACCAATCATGTTGGTGCCACCGACACACGAGGGTTCGATCTTGACTACCGCTGTTCATGCGTAGATCGTTTTCACCTTTACTTAATCTTTGCAGTAGACGATCCTAGAGTCTATCAATGGTATCAGTTTTCCAATCTAATCACGTTGATTGGAGATCGGAAAGATAATCAAAGAAAAGCACCAAACCCTAACAGAAAAGAGGACGGCGCTGTGGGAGGGGAAGGAAGACTTACCTCCTCTTCCTATCACGCCGTCCACCGTCATTGTGCTTCAGCACCTCAACCAGATCTTGGTGCGGCCACTCACTAGCGACCATGACAGACTAGAGCCCGCTTCATTGCTCACATCGCCGTGCGCTAATCCGGGCACCATAGAGAGACCATTCGACGGTAGTGCGCTCACCCTACGGTGGAAGCACGCGCCAATGAGGGGCCTCACAGTGGCGCTAGCCACAATTAAAAAGTTCATACCCGGTATGAAAGTGGTTGATGACATCTCCATACCACTAAAGTTGTACTGCGACAATGAACCTGCAGTAATGTACGCACACAAAAATAAGTCAAGTGGTGCTACCAAACACATTGACATTAAGTACTATGTTGTGAAAGATAATGTCCGAGATTAGACTATAAGTCTCGAGCATATAAGCACATCAAAAATGCTAGTGGATCAATTAACGAAAGGCTTACCACCCAATGTGTTCAAGGAACATGTAGCCATCATGGGGTTGAGGGTTAGCCTGTAATCTCTGGACTAAAAGGGCCCGAAAGATTAAAGAGTCTATTTCTGAATGGAGGCGTGTATTGTAGCTTTTAAGTCTATTGGCAGTTGACCTTGATGATGAAACATGCTCTATACACAAATCTATGATGAAGCAAGAAAAGAGAAAAGGATAGAAAGGAAAAGTATAGAGTGAGATCAAGGGGGAGACTGTTAGATTGATCTCTCTAACCCGCTCTGACCCTGACATACCCTAGAGGGCCTTGCCCTCACAAACGCCCTGATTGGGGGCGTCCCAATCCAACTATGGTTGGTGGGCCCTCGTCACACTGCACAAATAAAAAGAGGTGGGGGCCGGGTGGCACAAGGTACAAGGTTCACTGCAGCCGCCACACCCTACCGACAAAACCCTTGTTTGATCTAATTGGTAGCGCAGCCAGCGATGGGAGAAAACCTCGTACTTGTGCCGCCTGACCCCCACCTCTATTTATTTGCGCAGTGCAATGGGGGCCCATCAGCCATAGTTGGACTGAGACGCACCCGATCAGGGCGTTTGTGAGGGCAAGGCCCTCTCGGGTCCATTGGGGCCCGAGCGGGTTAGAGAGATCAATCTAACAGTCTCCCCTTTGATCTTACTCAGTACTTTTCTTTTCTCTTTTCTTGCTTCATCACGAAGGAGGGTTATCCCTGATGGTTACCGTCAAAGATATCCCTGTTTAAAAAGGAGACAACTACAATGATTGGTTTAAGAAACTGGAGCTATTCTCTATTACGGCTAAGCTAGATTCGATTATGACTACTCCAGAACATACAAAGCATGTGCCACCCCGAAACGGATGACACAAACACAAATGCTTCTTGGAAGAAAAACAAACTTCATACAAGAGGAGCAAAGATGACTATGAGAAAGCTCATGCCAGATAGGTTCCTGCCACCAAGAAATGTTTGGCGGTGATAAAGAACACCATTGAGCCCTCTATCACAGGCTCAATTTCAGATTGCCCCACTGTGATAGAGTACCTCAAAAAGATAAAAAAAATCAATACACTAGTGCTTGAAAGACCTATGCTACCCTATTGATCAAACAGTTGGTTTCAGAGAGGTACAATGGCGGTGGGTTTAGAGAGCACATCCATCAAATTGTCAACCAGAACAACAAGCTTAAGTCTTTGGACCTTGCTTAGGTCCGACTTATTTTGGTTAGGTCCGACTTGCTGTGGCTAGGGTTTGACTAGCTTCGGTAAGCTCCGGTGCTAGGTCCGACTAGCTTTGGTAAGCTCCAGCGCTAGCTCCTGCTAGCTTTGGTAAGCTTCATTTCAAAGTTCGGTTAGCTTTGTCAAGGTTTGGAGCTTGATCACAGTGGTTCTGCTTTTAATTTGTAATATTTCGAACTTGCTTTTTGGATTATGGAAAGTTTCTTAGTATTCTTTTACTAAGTTTTTGCTGTGTTTTGGTGGTTATGGCTGATATCATTTTGTTATGGTTTGCAACATGCTTATGTGATGTGCTCATGTAAGGTGTTGTGGTTTCGAAAGTAACCAAAGCCAAGTCGAGGACTTGTGCTGGAAGTATTGGTTGTTTATTCATGTGCAGGTGTTGCTTGAGTTCAAGACATGGCTGGTGATGGGATCTATTGAACTAGTCTTAGGGAGAAGATGAGGTTCAACAACCAAGTTCAGGAGAAATTATGGTTGAGTTGGTCGGGAGGTCGCGTAGCATGTTTGAATCAATAACAATGCATATGAAGGTATCATGTACGTCGTTGGAAGATGTTTGCACGTGTGCATGGAGTGCATGGACATGTCTACAAATATTTTCTTTTGCCCATCAATAATACAGTCATTATTTGTGGATTGAGCTGCTCAAATCCAACGATTAGGCATTTCATCAATCCAAGAAAATCCACAAGATGGCCGAGACAGAAGGAAGGTGCAAGCTGCATGCGCTCCGGTCTTACATGGGCGGGAATTCAACTCCGTTGAATTCCGAGAGTGCTGTGAGGAGCTTGGCATCAAGCACTACACCACGGCTCCTTACTCACCTCAACAAAACGGTGATATTGTATGCAGGAATCAAACTGTCATGGAGATGGCATGGTGCTTGTTAAAGAGCATGAGCATGCCATCGTTCTTTGGGTAGAGGCGATGAAGACAGCTGTTTACATTATGAACAGAGCATCAACACGATGCCTGGAGAGTGTTATGCCGTACGAGGCATGGCACGGTCGAAAACCAAATGTGCAGCACATGTGCACATTTGGTTGTATAGTACATGTGAAGAAGATCAGTCCGAGAGCCAACAAACTCTCAGATTGCTCCACCCCTATGGTTTTCATTAGGTACGAGAAGGGATCCAAGTGCTACTGTGTGTTACCTCCAGCGACAAAGAAGGTAAAAGTCACCCGCGATGTTGTGTTAGAGGAGAACAGACCTTGGAGTTGGGATTCGTTGGACACTTGTCACGAAACCCACAACATTCACAGTGCTCTACACCACTGATTATGGTGACCAAGAGCTGGACACCGGCGAGGCCCAAACAACATCTCTATGTCATGTCCAGGCTGCACCCTCTACACCAGCAATCGGGTCACCAGCGTTGGACATCGAGTCTCCAGCAAAGCAAGTGCATAGCTCGATGCAGCCTGAACCGTGCACACCCATCGCGGCACCTGGGTGGCGCAGGGCTACTCCGTGCACACACAATGATGCTCGGGATGTTGATTCCGGGTCCATATGCTACACACCTCTCTTGTGTCTCCTCGATGATGCTGAAGGAGGGCGGGGGGGGGGGGGGGGGGGGGGGGGAGGGGCGGTCTGTACATGGGTCTTCGGAAGGTGAGCAATGTCTTCTCAGTGCCAAGGAACCCCGTGGCATAGATGATGCACTAGGAGATGCGGCCTGGAAGGTGTCCACGGATGATGAGATGAAATCAATCATCGAGAACAACACATGGGAATTTTCCTCTCTTCCTGGAGGGCACAAGGCGATCGGGTTGAAGTGAGTCTATAAGGTGAAGCGTGATCTGCATGGCAATGTCATCAAGCACAAGGCACGTCTGATCACAAAAGGCTATGCTCAACGGTAGAGCGTGAACTTTGAAGAAGTTTTTGGCCCTGTTGCAGACTTGAGGCAGTACGTCAACGGTAGAGTGTGAACTTTGAAGAAGTTTTTGCCCCTGTTGCACACTTGAGGCAGTACGTCTCCTTGTACTTGCTGCACACTCAAGTTGGGAAGTGCATCATATAGATGTCAAGTTCGTATTTCTCAATGTTGAACTCCTCAGAGGAAGTCCACATGTGCCAGTTGCCAGGATACATCATCGCTGCCAAGGAGGACAAGGTATTTTGGCTGAGAGGCCCCGTAGAGGCCACGTGCCTGGTACGCAACCCTTGATGAGGCGCTGGCCACACTCGGGTTCGTGTGCAGCCCGCTGGAGCATGGCGTCTATCGACGCGGCAAAACCACTGTTGGAATATTTGTCCTAAGCCCAATTATTCTCTATTAAATTCCAAAGGTGTAAAGGAGGCATTTATCCTACATGGACTATTTGAGGAGAGTAGCACTTATTTATAAGGGAAACTATTTTTATGTGTGGAATATGTGAGAGAAGGATGGCTAGAGTCACAAACGAATCACATGCACACGCGCGCGCGCGTATTCGCGTATTTTCGCGTGAGGTAACGCGTGACTTGTGACTTGTGACATGACGGCTGACGCGGTAATTCTGTTCTCTATATTTTTGAATACTGACACTAATATGACTTTAATTTGCTGCAATTTGTAGCATTTTATAAGTCAATTTCTGGAGGGTAATAGTGTGCAGTAACTGACGCTATTTAAATATGCTGTAAATACTGAAGTTTATTGCATTCAGTTACTAGAGTGTAATTCTGCTGCTTTACTGCAAACTTAATTCCTTTAGTTACTAGAATTTGTCACTATATATACAGAATGAGAACATTCATTCTGCAATTGAGAGGTAAACAGACTCACTAGTCCACTGTGTTGAGTGTCTGCTACAGGCTAGTCCATCCCTCTCGTCGGCGTGTCACCGACGTGTGGGAGAGCAGTGTCTCCAAAACCACATCCCGCTGAAGAACCTTCACGGGTTGGAGCGAATCATGTTTTGGGAAGCGTACGCGCGACTGCTCGCTGACTTCATACGTCATTGTACAATCTTTATCACGCGTTCAGCTTCTCATCGTTCAAGCTGGATATGTCTCCTCTGTGAGTAATGATGAATTTTCTAAGCATGAATATGATAGATATAATATGTTCTATTATCATGTCACTGCTTATATTTTGTGGATTATCTATCATCTGCACTGTTGTAATTTTAGGAATTAAGTATATCCTTAAAGTGCATTGTTTTCTAACAATCACTTCGTACCTGCTGGTGGAAGCGTACGTTGATGATCTTGTCATTACCGGCACTGATGCGGAGTCCATCGTTGACTTCAAGCATCAAATGCAGAAGCTATTCAAAATGAGTTACCTTGGTCTCCTAAGCTATTACTTGGGGATCGAGGTGTCTCCTGGCATGGGAGTAATAACTATGTGTCACCAGAGATATGCAGGCAAGATTCCTAATGGCGGGAATGAGTGGCTGCAACATCTGCCACATGCCAATAGAGGGCCGCCTGAAGTTGATGAAGGACGACGTTGGGACAACATTCAATGCAACTATATCTACTGCAGCATAGTTGGAAGCTTGTGCTATCTGGTTACACTCGACCATACATTGTGCATGGTGTACGTTGGCGTCGTCAGCCGTTTCATGGAGAAACAAAGACAAACCACTGGGTGCCTGTCAAACAAATTTTTTGTTATATTCAAGGAACCAAGAATCATGGTAGCTGCTACAGAGTCAGCAGTGGCAACGAGATTTTCCTTTGGTACAGCAACAGTGATAATGATGGAGATGCGGGTGATTGCAAGAGCACGTCCGGGCAGGTAATTTTTCTCGGTGAAAATATTGTCACTTTGACTTCATAAAAGAAGATCATGGCAATCAGATCTTGTGAAATGGAGTACGTTGCAGCTGCTGCAGCAACATGTCAAGATATTTGGCATAGTCGTATTCTCGGATAAATTCAGGGACATGAACTGGCTAAATTCAAGCTCCTGGTGGACAACAAATCTGCAATTGACTTGGTGAAAAATCAAGTTCATCATGACCGCAGCAAGCAAATTTATATCAGGTTCCATTTCATCAGAGAAAGCATGGAAGCTGGACAGGTGGACATCATCCATGTGCGACACACATGATCAGGTGGCAGATGTGCTGACAAAGGCTCTTGGACATGTGCGTTTCATCGTGTTGCGTCGGAAGCTTGGATCCATGAAGCACCATGAGCTTAAGGCGGGATTTATTAGCGTATTAAGCTCATAGTCAGTTTTATCATTTTGAATAATTCTGCATTATGACAGGGTCATCAGTATGTTGTAATGCATGAGTTAGTGTGCGTGTTAAGTGCATATTATGGCGTCACGCGAAGCTACATAACTTGAACTCTTGTCGTCGTCTCTTCTCTGATCAGGATGACTTCTTCTTCGGTTGGGGTTCCGGTCTTGCGTTGTCCGGTGCTTTTCAATGGCACCAACTATCGCGACTGGGTTCCCCGCATGTGTCTGCATATGCATGGTCTGCATCTTCAGGAGTTTCTCACAGGTGATGTCAAATGCCTGCCCTATATTGCTACTCCTTCAGAGCCTGTTATTCGAGAGAAAGCTACCGATGATGAGAAGCAGAAGTCACTTGAAGACTCTGAGACTCGTCTGGCTTCCTATGAGTCCCAGTCCAGTGTGTACAGGACGTGGTTTGATGAGGATGCTCGTGCAGGTGCTATTCTTCCTGCTAGTATGCACTATGCAGGATCATCTTGCTGCTGATATAGTGGAGTTTGAGCATGCACGTCAGATATGGGATTTTCTGCAACACCGGTAGAGGCCTACTGGTCAGGCTACCTATCTTGTTTCTATTCATCAGGAGTAGCTTTTACGACAAGAAGATGCCGCAGTGGAGGAGATGTTTGCTCAGATGTATGTTATTCAGCGTAAGCTTGATACTCTTGGTCCTCAGTTGTCACCGGATACCTGTTCGTATTGTTAGGGTCAGAAGGACTCACTTGAGCTTCATCACATATATGACTTCTTGACTTGGCTTGGTGTTGAATTTGAGCCTCTTTGTGCTTAGCTACTTGCTCATCACACTTGTGTCTCTCTTATGGATGCTCTAGCCACAGTCCGTAATGATGAGACATATCTTCATGCTGCTGCCTTGTTGCTGACCTCTTTAGTTTTGGTTGCTCGTTCTTTGACCTCTTGACACACTGCTTATGTTTAGGCTTGTCGTTCTTCACATGATGCTATTGGTGCTGGTACTAGAGGATCTCAAGGGAGTTCTGCTACTACGGATGCCCAATTACTCGAGCTTCGTTGTCATCTTTGAGCCTCTACATCATTAGGAGCTGCTGGTATTGTGACTCGACCTTCTGCACCTTTGAGTTCTGCTGCTGCATCACAGTCTTCCTCTGAGGGACAAACTTCCACTTCTCGTTCAGGTACTCGTCCATGGATTCTTGATTATGGAACTTCGTTTCATATGACTCCTTATTCCACTGCTTTATCTTCTTTGAGACCTTCCTCTCGTTCTCTTACTATTCATACTGCCGATGGTTCTCCTCTTTTGGTTGTTGGATAGGGCACATTTTTATCTTACTCTTTTGATGTACCTGATGTTTCCTATGTTCCCAACCTGACCATGTAGCTTATGTATGTTGGGCACCTCGTTGATCATGACGATCGGGTGATTCTTGACCGCGATTCTTGTTATGTTCGGGATCGTCGTACCGGTCGGCTGGTTGGCACTAGACCTCGTCGTCGTGATTCCCAGCGCCTCCAGGGGCTTGACTAGCTTCGACTTCCTTTTGTTGCGATTGCTAGTCTTGTCAGCTCCGCTTTTTTTGCTCTGTCCACCTTGTCTTTTGCTCAGTGGCATTATCATATAGGACATCTTTGTGGCTCTAGCCTATCTTCCTTAGTTTGTCATGGTGTCTTAGGATCAATTTCAGATTCTCAGTCCTTAGATCAATGTCAGGGCTGTAAATTAGGGAAGCATATTCAGCTTCCCTATCCTTCTAGTAAGTTTGTGTGTGAGCACCATTCTGATTTTGTTCATTCGGATGTACGGGGTTCAGATCCTTTTGTTTCCAAAGGAGGACACTGATATTACATCATTTTTATAGATGATTTTTCTCGCCGCACATGGATTTACTTTATGAAACATAGTAGTGTGGCCTTGCCTATCTATAAAACTTTTCCATCTATGATCCGAACTCATTTTGGCATGTCTATTTGTGTTTTTCGTGTTGATTCTGCTAGTGAGTACCTTTCTTATGCTCTTCATCAGGTTCTTTCCGAGCAAGGCACTCTTGCTCAGTTTTCTTGTCCTGGCGCTCATCTACCGAATGGTGTGGCCAAACGCAAGCATCGATATCTCTTTAAGACTCCTCGTACTCTTCTGCTTGCTTCCTCTATTCCCCCTCACTTTTGGGTCGAGGCTATTTCTACTACCACTTACCTGATTAACATTCAACCTTCGTCTGCTCTTTAGGGTGAGGTTCCTTTTCGGCATTTTACTGGCAAGACGTCTAACTTTACCAGCCTTTGTCTTTTTGGTTGTTTGTGCTATGTGTTGCTCGCACCTCGTGAGCGCACTAAGCTCACTGCTCAGTCGGTCAAGTGTGTTTTTCTTGGATATAGTGTTGAGCATAAGGGGTATCGTTGTTGGGATCCTGTTGGTCGATAGATGAGGATCTCACGGGATGTTGTCTTTGATGAGACGCATCCTTTCTATCCTCGTCCTTCTATTCACTTGCTTCGTGTCTTGCGTTATCTTCGTGGTACTATCTTTAGACGCTTGTTCTTTCCATGCTATAGCTCATTACAGCTCAAAGCATACTCTAATGCTACTTTGGCTAGTGATCCCTCTGATCGTCGATCTCTTTCTGCCTATTGTGTTTTTCTTGGTGGTTCCTTCAGGGCTTGAATGACTAAGAAGCAGGTAGGAGTTTCTCGTTCGAGTGCAGAGGTTGAGTTGCATGCTATGGCACTTGTGAGTGCAGAGGTGACTTGGCTGCGATGGTTGCTTGAGGACTTTGGTGTTTCTGTTGGTATGTCGACTCCTCTTTTGCCTGAAAGTACAGCTGCTATCAGTATTGCTCGTGATCCGGTCAAGCATGAGCTTACCAAGCATATTGGTGTTGATGCTTCTTATACACGAGCACAGGTACCAAACGATATTATTGATCTTCAGTATGTGCCTTCAGAGCTTCACTGGGCTGATTTTTTCACGAAGGCACAGACCCGGGCTCAACATAGGTTTTATCTCTCCAAACCTAGTGTTCGTGATGCACCTTGAGTTTGAGGGGGTGTTAGAAATATAGGAGATTTATACTTCCCTTTTACATCTTCCCTCCTGCGTGAGAGGCTTTATATATGTGTCCTCTCCTCTAACTCTATATATTGGTGCCTATGATCCTCATAATACAATAAGTACTACTCATAACAATTGCAAGAGCACGTTCGGGCAGGTATTTTTCCTCAGTGATAATGTTGTCACTTTGACTTCACAAAAGCAGAAGATCGTGGCAATCAGATCTTGTGAAATAGAGTACGTTGCAGCTGCTGCAGCAATTTGCTTAGTCGTATTATTCTCAGAGAAATTCAGGGACATGAACTGGCTAAATTCAAGCTCCTGGTGGACAACAAATTTGCAATTGACTTGGCGAAAAATAAAGTTCATCATGACCGCGGCAAGCAAATTTATGTCATGTTCCATTTCATCAGAGAAAGCATGGAAGATGGACAGGTGGACGTCATCCATGTGTGACACACATGATCAGGTGGGAGATGTGCTGACAAAGGCTCTTGGACATGTGCGTTTCATCTTGTTGCGCCAGAAGCTGGAAGCCGTGAAGGACCACGAGCTCAAGGGGGGATTATTAGCTTACTAAACTCGTAGTCAGTTTTATCATTTTGAATAATTCTGCATTATGACAGGGTCATCAGTATGTTGTAATGCATGAGTTATTGTGCGTGTTAAGTGCATATTATAGCGTCCACTACATGAAACCCGATCAATTACGTCGGCAGGTAAATTACTTTGACCGACGTAATGTTGTGAGTTTCCTGTAGTGGTCTGACATTACTGCACTGTAATGTGAATATTAGTGTGTGTATTAGTGTGCATTGAAGTCCTGTCCAATAAATACAATAAGAAACTCAGGAATTTAGTAAGTTTTGCAGCAGGACCAACACTATTACTTGTGGCGCACACACTCCTAGCGTGCAGGTTCCTGAGCCACACTGAGCTGTAGCGTGGATCACGGGCAACAGCAAAAACTGTGGTCGCTCTACACAGTGCTTATGGTTCACGGGCATTGGGGACAAACAAATGAACTGGTAGGCCAAGAAATGAGAGAAGCTCGGACGATCAGTGAACATCACACGCGATGAAATGGAAATAAAATGGTGCCCATAACCCGGCTAGAATTCAAGAACATGATCGAGAAGCCATCTCCTTTAGAGAACCTAGCTTCTCTGCTCAAGGTAATCCTTAATCCGTTGTCAAACATGCATGCATTTGTGATCTTTGTCACCGAGTTAAGTGGATGACACATAACGACATTGATCTATGACATTTCTTGCAATGAGCTTCCTGAGTTGATTTACGACATTGACTTATAACAATGGCGGTGATGATGATGGTGACCAAGAGCAAGGAGAGCTAGTCTCTGCAGCTCCTAAAGCTCAGGCTCCCCGGGAACTCAAAAGGCAGCAGCACCTGATGAGCTTAGGAAGGTGGTGAGGGCCAAGATCACCAGCCCTCTAGCCCACTTCATGAAGCATGCAGCAGCTGAGAGGGATGACAGGATAGGTTTAGTGTGTGTGTGTGACACATTCTGAAAACCAGACATAGTAGGTTGAATGTGTCTACGTCCTGTTCTGAAAACCAAAAGGAAAATGTCTTTGTGTAAGAAAAATATTGAAGTTTTTAATCGCTGGCCCCCACTCTATCAAACCACTATATATACTTTTTACAGCACTAAAACACCTGAACAACATGTGTTAGTCTGACTCTTGGACCTAATTATTTAAGGAGGTTGTGGCAGCAACGACAGGACAACAAAAGAAGAAGAAGGGCAGCAAGAGGCAGCAGCAGCTTGGCATACTTAGGAAGGTGGTAAGGGTTAAGATTGCCAATCCACACCTACGGTGCCTGGTCAGTGGCGCCATCACTGGTGCCGTGTCTAGGACCTTTGTGGCGCCGCTGGAGTCGTGTCTAGGACCTTCGCCGCTGGAAATGATCCAGACACACCTGATGGTCAGCAGCAGCAGCACTGACTCCAGGGCCTGCATGTTCATGTGGATCATGAGGCTTGATGGTGGACTGACCTGTTCCTGTCTATATCCTCCATGTGCGAGCAAGGCCATTGAGGCAGAATACCTTACACTTCACTTTCTTGAGAGAGATTCAGTGATGGTTGCTTAGCATCAGTGACACACTCGTTTACTTTGATGTATATATTTGCATGCATGGTGGTGCCTATTCATTGCGGATAAAGTGTCATCCAGCCAGGTCAAAATAAACTTGGCAGCAAGTCCCACATGACGACCACTACATAAGGTGACACCTACCCCATTAATATGCCTCCCGGTAGCCTCGTCCAGGGTCAAGCATTCAGAGGCTGCAAGGGGTGATAAGGCATGTTGAGTGTGGGTGTGTGTGTGTATATGCAACATTATGAAAACCATACAGGGTAGATTAATCGTGTGTGTTTCACATTCTCAAAACAAAAAAAAGAAAGACAATGAGTAAGTTATGTGTGTGCGCGCATGCACGTCTTTGTCATATCCTAAAAATTAGACCGGGTAGGTTGAGTGTGTGTCTATGTCACATTCTGAGAACAAAAAAGGTATGTCTATGCGTGCCTCCCTCTCTGACACCAGCATAACTGCTGTTTTTAATAACACCCCCGGAACACGTGAGCAACATACCCTCGTGTCATGCTATGGCCTATTATTTCAGATGATATCTCATCAAGTGATACCAAAATGACATCAATAAGAAACATCAAAAAGAAGGTGACACCATATTTTCCATACAACAATTCAAGAAGGCGCCTACCCATTAACCACGTGTTCCCCGCACCGTCATCACGTGGAGAGTGAAGCAGCAGCAGCACCCCTCTGGACCACACCGGTGAACAGTAGTAGCCTAGTAGGGTCTCAAGAGCCGTGAAAGTCCTAGCGTGTAGGAAATGTGACCCTTGAGATGTGTCAGATACCAATGGACGCCCTTGGTCTTAAGCACCTCCGGATGGAGTACCACGGTATCAATGGAGTACCATGGATGGCGCTTAAGACTATCTGCACTCGTGGTACTCTAAATTCATACTCTAAAAATTGTTCCTACCCATTTACAACACCATTTAAAATATTTCATTCTCTATTTTATAGTTTCCCACACTCATCACACTCTAAATCCATACTCCATATTAACTATCTCATATCTTATACAACCACATGTCACTTCACTTCCGTTCTTTCCAATTTTTATTTCCTACTTCTTTTCTCCAGCCTCCATGTCATGCCAGCTGACCGCGATCACAGTTTAGCACAGGTCTTTCACACATAATATTCAGCCGACGTCTGTAACATGCAAAAAGCTAGCACACCACGTAAGATATACCAGTGCAACTCTTTACACTGTGTGCCAGCTTACGGATGCAGTGAAGGAGAACAGGATGAGGAGGCAGTGGAAAGAAAACAGTGGAAGAAGAGGTAGCACTAGAACAGCTTTTGTGGGAGGTAATACTAGCATAGAATTTGCGAAGAGGCCTCGCTCCTCTCCGTTCGACCCCTCCTCCCGGTCCAGGAGTTCAAAGCATCCTCTACGAGCAGTTGTTGTTCTGCTAAATATGAATTAAGAAAATTTTGATCAGTTTTACGGCAATACCATGATTCTCCCTAACCTGAAAAAACCTTGGTCATTTTCCCCTAAAATTGGCAAACACTAATCCCTGTGTTAAATCCTGTAAATCTAATGTCTTGATCTGAATCAAATAAGTTAACATGAATGATTTGGAATAAGAAATCTTACATGGAATGGCAAGATTTTCCTGCCCCCGTAGCCTTCTCCATCGGGTTGCCTCGGGCCCGCATGCCCGTTGTGTATGGTCCTGCCGTCGCGGCCTCATGATGCCGCATCGCCGCGCCGCACGCGCCAGCCACGGTGGCCAGCTTGCTCACCGTCGGCTGCTCTCCCGTTGCCGCACACTTTCCCCACAGCACCACGCGTTTGCTAGCCGCCGCCAGCTGAGGAAATTTTTTTGTGGGAAGAATGAAGTTAGGGTTGAGTTAATTGTTTCTATTTCAAGCTCTCGTCAGGGCTACATCAAGTTTTGGGCTGCTGGCAATTTTGGGTGGTGCAGGGATTATGGGCCGGTTTCTGTTATTTTGGACCAGTCTTATGTTTGGACCTGATTATGATATGCGCCAGACAATATGGGCTGTGATTTTTGGGCCAAATTAATGAATACTACAAGGATTTACTGTTCAGTGCTTTTTAGTTTCGCTAATACTTTTTCTATCAAGAGCTGTACTGTTAATTCCTTGATATATTATGTTTTTATTTTCTACAGCATATTATGATTCATTCCCTAAATAATATTGACTTAAATGAGATATTTATTTAGAGATTCTGTTGTAGAGGCTTCAACACTTGTAGTCCAGTGCACAGTAAAGAATGTTCCTTCGGTGTGCTGTCTCACTTGTGCTTCATCCCAGTTTTAGGGAGTTTTCGCATCAGACCTTACGACTGCTGATATTATAACCTTCTGTTGGATGGGATAATACAATTTGTAAGCCTTGGAATTCACTTCATACCCAAAGAATACACATCTGACAGCTCTGTCAGACAGTTTTGTTACTCCGGGTCCCAAGTTCTTCAGATGTGCAGTGCATCCAAAAGTCCTGATAGGGTGTTTTACCATGTATGCTTCTGAAAGGAGATCAGTCCAGTACATACACTGCAACTTTACCAGATTTTCCAAGTAGCAGGCAGGCA
Organism: Tuctoria greenei; assembly: GCA_036927565.1. Lineage (NCBI taxonomy): Eukaryota > Viridiplantae > Streptophyta > Magnoliopsida > Poales > Poaceae > Tuctoria > Tuctoria greenei. The sequence continues at coordinate 267,441,866 of JAYESD010000002.1, read as the reverse complement.
CCTTCATCTCTTTCAACATGCACCTTGCCATTTCAACCACAAACTGATTTCTTCTCTCCATAACCCCATTTTGCTGAGGAGTATAGGGTGTTGTTGTGAAGTGCCTGATTCCCGGTTCACCAAGGTATGCAGAGAAGTCATTTAAATTGAATTCTCCACCTCTGTCAGTTCTAAGTGCTTTCAGCCTTCTTCCGCTCTCAGTTTCAGTTTGAGCCTTGATCAACTTGAATAACTTGTGAGCTTCATCCTTGGTTTCCAACTACTCAACCCACATAAACCTACTGATATCATCCATGATCAGCAAGAAATACCTCTTCCCCCTGGAGTAGGAGGATCAATGTGCCCACACAAATCTGAATGAAATAGGCCCATGACATTTTGTGCCCAGTATTCAGTTGACTGAGTGAATGGTTTTTTTGTGGAGTTTGCCAAATGCACAACTATCACAGACTTGCTCTGGTTGATCAATAACTGGAATTCCCTCTGCCATTCTTTTCATGACAAGATCTCTTATGGCCTTGAAACTTAGATGACCATATCTCGCATGCCATATCCAGCTTCTGTCAGTCACCTTTGTCATTAAGAAAACAGGATGAGTGACTGTGAGCCTTACAATGAACAACCTGTTCTCATTACGAGGAGCTTTGATCAAAAGTGAACCATCAGTGCCTATGATACATAAGTTATCGTTCTCAATGACCACTTTGCATCCCCACTTAGCCATCTGTCCCAGGATTTATATATTGGTTCTCAGATTGGGTATATATAGTAAACACCAGAGAAACTCCATGCATCTGTTGCTGTGTCTGGAACACAACAGAATCCATTCCTTTTGTGTCGACTGAGGAAACATCACCAAATTTGACTTCCCCTTTGACTGTTTTATCCAGAGAAGACAATACAGATCGAGCACCTGTCATATGATTACTGGCACCTGAGTCCAAGTACAAAGTACTAACAGTGCTTCCTTCTGAAAATGCACTATCTTGTCCCACTTCTTTAGAGACATTCAGACATGTTTCAAAAAGAAACAGAGCTGGTTGCTCAGGCTCAGCCTTCACCATGAGAGCTTCATCCTTCCGATCATGACGAGGCCTTCTACATTCTTTTGCCCAATATCCCCATATGAGATAGTTGTGACACTTTCTCTGTCTTTGTCGTGTTCCTTCGGTTGTCTGCTTGACTGAAGAATTACGGTTGTCAGGACGAGTTCCCCCTTTACCCTTTTTCTGAAATTTTGCACCTGCATCGTTGCCGGCCCAGGAGGATTCAGATGTAAGTTGGCTCTTGTACTTGGCCAACCACTCCTCTTCATATAGCAACAAATGACCACCCTTATTAGTTACTGCCTTGGTGACTCCCAGCCGATCCTCGGCTGCACATAGCCTCCCAACCAATTCCTCGACATAGAGTTGGTTAAGGTCTAGTAGTGTTTAAATCGAAAGGGCAATTTGCATGCAACGAGCAGGAACAACCCAAAGGATTTTCTTCACAATACATACTTCATTGATTGATTCGCCAAGACTATGAAGGCAGCTAGAAATACTTGTAATCCTCATGGCGAACTCATCAATGACCTCCCCTTCTTTGAATTCAATATCCCCGAATTCCCTCAGAAGTTGTTGTACGCTTCATGAACATGATAATCTCTAACCTGCATATTCTTCACCACCTTCCATGCTAGGTTGGCACTCGCCTTGGCAGCCAGTGCTGTGTGAATCTCGAACAGAACGCCTTTCAAAATGGCCGCCAGCACCAGTTGATCGTCCCAGCGCTCAACCTTGTCACATACAACGGTGTACCAAATATCTTGGGCGTTAAAGTTCACTTGCATAACTAGTGACCACTGGCTGCAATTGGTGCGAGTCAACAGTCAGGTAGACGAGTGATGCGCTTGACTCCCGTGCCACGCGCTTGACGGCAAACAGATTTGTGAGTGTATGATCGCTGCCGGTGAGCTCCTTGGTGGTGATGTTTTTGCAGTGTTGCCACTCATCATCGCTCTCACCTAGAACATGACTTGCAAGCAACACCGGAATCAAAGACACCGGGTTCTCGCAGGTGAGGTGTGTTGTCAATGGTTCACAAGAAGAACATAGTTCTTCGTACATGGCGAGAGAACAGAGTGGAGGGAAGCGATGTTTCTCTATTGATCACAGCGATACATATAAACGGTTACAACACCTGTATGATTCACATGACGCCCATTATGTGAGATGCACGCCATGCATAACCGATCCACGATTAGTGCCCCACAACTCGGTGTGCCCTCGACGGAAGAACCGTACTTACAAATGCATGCATAACAGAAAGCAAATTAACACTGACTCAGACTATCAGAATCATACTACGTTTGAACTAATGCAAGATAACTAGACATGAAAGAGCAACAAGATTATTTCAACATATGGTGCCAGACATTAGTGCGCTGTAATATGAGTACTAGTGTGTGTATTAGTGGGCACTGAAGTCATGTCCTGTTAATATGCACGAAAATCAAGAATTGAGTGAGTTTTGCAGCAGCATTAACACCGTTCTTGCTTATTGTTTTTGGTACACACAATCCAAGTGCCGCAGAGTGTGTCAGATGGTCGTGCATAAACAAGTCCTGCCGGAGAACACTGTCGCCATGTTGTACCGGACACTGACGCGCTCAAACCACGCATAGTGCAGGATGGCGATGTGCATCGAACTTCAGTTGTAGCACCCATGGGACCTCATCGAGAATAGTGCCGGTGACGAGCACGACGACCGAGCAGCACTAGAAGCGCTAATGCGAGTCGTCCCTCCTGAGATCATTTGCACTTTTTATGCCAAATGTTAGATTGATCTCTCTAACCCGCTTGGGTCCCAACAGACCTGAGAGGGCCTTGCCTCACAAACGCCCTGATCGGGAGTGTCCCAGTCCAACTATGGTTGGTGGGCCCTGCGCAAATAAATATAGGTGTGGGCCGGGCACCACAAGGTACGAGGTTCACCGCAGCCGCCACACCCTACTGACAAAACCTTAGTCCCATCTAATTCGGAGCGCAGCCAGCGGCGGGAGAAAACCTCACCACAACCATGTCAAATCCCTACGCCGGCGTCGTGCCCGGTTAGTGCTGGTGGCGTCCCGAAGGCTAACGCTACCCACTCCGAACTGCTCCATGAGAACCGTCGGTCTGAGCCATCGCAATGGCCACCGCACCAATCATGTTGGTGCCACCGACACACGAGGGTTCGATCTTGACTACCGCTGTTCATGCGTAGATCGTTTTCACTCTGACTTAATCTTTGCAGTAGACGATCCTAGAGTCTATCAATGGTATCAGTTTTCCAATCTAATCACGTTGATTGGAGATCGGAAAGATAATCAAAGAAAAGCACCAAACCCTAACAGAAAAGAGGACGGCGCTGTGGGAGGGGAAGGAAGACTTACCTCCTCTTCCTATCACGCCGTCCACCGTCATTGTGCTTCAGCACCTCAACCAGATCTTGGTGCGGCCACTCACTAGCGACCATGACAGACTAGAGCCCGCTTCATTGCTCACATCGCCGTGCGCTAATCCGGGCACCATAGAGAGACCATTCGACGGTAGTGCGCTCACCCTACGGTGGAAGCACGCGCCAATGAGGGGCCTCACAGTGGCGCTAGCCACAATTAAAAAGTTCATACCCGGTATGAAAGTGGTTGATGACATCTCCATACCACTAAAGTTGTACTGCGACAATGAACCTGCAGTAATGTACGCACACAAAAATAAGTCAAGTGGTGCTACCAAACACATTGACATTAAGTACTATGTTGTGAAAGATAATGTCCGAGATTAGACTATAAGTCTCGAGCATATAAGCACATCAAAAATGCTAGTGGATCAATTAACGAAAGGCTTACCACCCAATGTGTTCAAGGAACATGTAGCCATCATGGGGTTGAGGGTTAGCCTGTAATCTCTGGACTAAAAGGGCCCGAAAGATTAAAGAGTCTATTTCTGAATGGAGGCGTGTATTGTAGCTTTTAAGTCTATTGGCAGTTGACCTTGATGATGAAACATGCTCTATACACAAATCTATGATGAAGCAAGAAAAGAGAAAAGGATAGAAAGGAAAAGTATAGAGTGAGATCAAGGGGGAGACTGTTAGGTTGATCTCTCTAACCCGCTCTGACCCTGACATACCCTAGAGGGCCTTGCCCTCACAAACGCCCTGATTGGGGGCGTCCCAATCCAACTATGGTTGGTGGGCCCTCGTCACACTGCACAAATAAAAAGAGGTGGGGGCCGGGTGGCACAAGGTACAAGGTTCACTGCAGCCGCCACACCCTACCGACAAAACCCTTGTTTGATCTAATTGGTAGCGCAGCCAGCGATGGGAGAAAACCTCGTACTTGTGCCGCCTGACCCCCACCTCTATTTATTTGCGCAGTGCAATGGGGGCCCATCAGCCATAGTTGGACTGAGACGCACCCGATCAGGGCGTTTGTGAGGGCAAGGCCCTCTCGGGTCCATTGGGGCCCGAGCGGGTTAGAGAGATCAATCTAACAGTCTCCCCTTTGATCTTACTCAGTACTTTTCTTTTCTCTTTTCTTGCTTCATCACGAAGGAGGGTTATCCCTGATGGTTACCGTCAAAGATATCCCTGTTTAAAAAGGAGACAACTACAATGATTGGTTTAAGAAACTGGAGCTATTCTCTATTACGGCTAAGCTAGATTCGATTATGACTACTCCAGAACATACAAAGCATGTGCCACCCCGAAACGGATGACACAAACACAAATGCTTCTTGGAAGAAAAACAAACTTCATACAAGAGGAGCAAAGATGACTATGAGAAAGCTCATGCCAGATAGGTTCCTGCCACCAAGAAATGTTTGGCGGTGATAAAGAACACCATTGAGCCCTCTATCACAGGCTCAATTTCATATTGCCCCACTGTGATAGAGTACCTCAAAAAGATAAAAAAAATCAATACACTAGTGCTTGAAAGACCTATGCTACCCTATTGATCAAACAGTTGGTTTCAGAGAGGTACAATGGCGGTGGGTTTAGAGAGCACATCCATCAAATTGTCAACCAGAACAACAAGCTTAAGTCTTTGGACCTTGCTTAGGTCCGACTTATTTTGGTTAGGTCCGACTTGCTGTGGCTAGGGTTTGACTAGCTTCGGTAAGCTCCGGTGCTAGGTCCGACTAGCTTTGGTAAGCTCCAGCGCTAGCTCCTGCTAGCTTTGGTAAGCTTCATTTCAAAGTTCGGTTAGCTTTGTCAAGGTTTGGAGCTTGATCACAGTGGTTCTGCTTTTAATTTGTAATATTTCGAACTTGCTTTTTGGATTATGGAAAGTTTCTTAGTATTCTTTTACTAAGTTTTTGCTGTGTTTTGGTGGTTATGGCTGATATCATTTTGTTATGGTTTGCAACATGCTTATGTGATGTGCTCATGTAAGGTGTTGTGGTTTCGAAAGTAACCAAAGCCAAGTCGAGGACTTGTGCTGGAAGTATTGGTTGTTTATTCATGTGCAGGTGTTGCTTGAGTTCAAGACATGGCTGGTGACGGGATCTATTGAACTAGTCTTAGGGAGAAGATGAGGTTCAACAACCAAGTTCAGGAGAAATTATGGTTGAGTTGGTCGGGAGGTCGCGTAGCATGTTTGAATCAATAACAATGCATATGAAGGTATCATGTACGTCGTTGGAAGATGTTTGCACGTGTGCATGGAGTTCATGGACATGTCTACATGGTTTCGAGGTGTGATGAAGAGAAGTGGACGTAAATAATTGTTAGAAATTGTCCAACTGACTAGGTTATGGACTCAGACTGCGGTTGCCTCGGGTTTGACTCAAATATGGAAAGATTTAAGTTGGTTATTATAGGATTTCGTGTGGGTCACGAAGTTGAGTTGTTTTAGTAATGTGAGATACATTCCTAAGGTGTTTGGAAGTCTTAATATTGTTTTTATCTGCATATAGAAGAATCTTAAGTAGTTATGGAAAGTTTCGGTTGAATCTGAGTAGGATTTGAGTCTTAGTTAGGATTGGGTTGGCCTTAGGGCTGGTTATATAAGCAAGGGAGGCCAGAACTCGTGGTGCACGAGTTTGGGGCTGTTCATTTTTTGTTTTGTTCAATAAAGTTCATAGTCTAAAGGAGCTTTCGTGCCCTGTTCGTCCGACTTGTTTCAGACAAGTTTTTCTCGTCGAGTTTCTTCACAGCACTACCTTGCTTTGGTTGTTTTATAATAACTCGAGTTTTACAGATCCAATCGACGTGATTCTTTCTGGGTTGTCTTTACAACTTGATTATCTATCATGTATAAAAATTTCACAGTCATTGAATTTGTGGTTTTGGATCTACATGAGTTGCATTGCAGTGTTGCAGATCTGGTTTTTCTCGCGTACAACAGATTGACCTTTGTTCAATCTTTCGATCGTAACTTGAGTCTTTCTCGACGGATTTCAGTGATTCTTGTTGTCGTGTCTTACTGAATTGATCCTCTATAATATCTACCACTTTTTTCATAGCTGAACACGTTTAGATTAGTCGCATACACGATTTCTTTAACATATCAATTTTCTGCAGAGGGGTTTTTGTTGCTTCCGCTGAAAAAGTTGTAATCTACCATTCAGCCCCCTCTGGTAGATTTTCATGTGTTCTTTGATCATACAAAATATAATAATACATTGATGTCTATTGCATTCAAAAGAAATGATCTTTACATACAATCGCTGTGTGAAAGTGTTAATTCAATATGCAATGAAGACGTGAACGTATTCTCGTCTACAATCGCGCATAGAAAACGGATAAGAACTCATGATACCTCGTCGAAATTATGGCACTGCCGTTTAGGCCATATTTCGAGGTGGATAATAGAAAGATTAGTAAAAATGAGATTCTTTCTCCATTAGAGTTCTCAGCATTACATCAATGCATTGAGTGCATAAAAGGAAAATTTGTAATGAAAATAAAGAATAATGCTAAGAGAACCACAGGTATATTAGAAATAATTCACACAGACATATGTGGTCCCTTCTTAGTAAGGATTGTGGATGGTTATGATTCGTTTATAACATTCACATATGACTATCCCCGTTATGGATACATTTATCCAATTAAAGAAAGATCGGATGCTTTGGATAAATTCAAAATATTCAAGGCCGAGGTAGAAAATCAACACGATACAAAGATAAAAGTTGTCATATTACACTGTGGATGGGAATACTACGGTCGTTATACCCCATATGACCAAGTTCTAGGACCTTTTGCAAAGATGCTAATGGAACAAGGAATTGTTCCCCAGTATTCAATGTCAGGCGAACCTAAGTAGAACGGAGTGGCTGAAAGACGCAACTGGACCTTGATAGATATAGTGCAAAGTATGATAAGCTACTCTACCATTACCTGTAATCTCATGGACGAACGCTTTGAAAACTACCATTCATATTCTCAATAGAGTTCCCAGTAAACCGGTATCGAAAACACCATATGAGATGTCGACAGGAAGAGTACCCTCATTAAAACACCTAAGGGTGTGGGGGAGTCCTGATGAGGCAAAGATATTTAACACGACCATTGGAAAATTAGATCCCAAAACATTATCCTTCCATTTCATTGGCTATCCCAAAAATTCAAAGGGTTTTCATTTCTACTGCCCAGATAGATTCACAAAGTTTGTAGAAACAAGACATGCTATCTTCCATGAAGAAGAAATGATTCAGGGGAGTAATCTTGAGGAGAAGCAGGTGTACACACCAAACCCCATGATTCAATATTTTTTCTTCTCACTGCCCGCTGTAGCTGCATTGCCAGTGCAAGTCACTGTGATACCAGCACTTGATGCAGCTCCTCCTGTGGTAACAACGAATGAGAATGTGGAACTTGTTTTCCGGGAACCTGAAGAACCCGTTGCCACAAATGAGGGGGAGCAACAACAACCCCAAATAGTTGAGGTCCCACAGGCCGAGCCTTCTCGCAGATTTCAAAGAACAAGGAAGCCCGCTATTCCTGACTGTTATGAAGTCTATAATAGTGAAGAAGTTCAAATGGAGGATGATCCCACCTCATTTGAGAAAGCCATGATAAGTAAATATTCATCAAAATGGCTTAAGGCCATGGAGGATGAAATCAGATCGATGAGTACCAATGAAGTTTGGGACATAGAGACAATTCCTAAAGGAGCCAAAACAGTAGGCTGCAAATGGGTCTACAAAATCAAATATGGCTCCCAAGGGAGCTTAGATAAGTTTAAAGAACGACTTGTGGCAAAAAGCTATATGAAAAGAGAGGGGATTGATTGCGATGAGACAATTTCTCAAGTCTCATGTAAATATTCCTTCAGAATTATAATGGCTCTTGTGGTTCATTATGGTTTAGAATTACATCAGATGGACGTAAAGACAACATTCCTAAATGGGGATCTGGAGAAAACTGTCTACGTGGCACAACCAAAAGGTTTTTTCATGGAAGGTAAACAAATTGGGATGCCGTCTAAAGAAATCAATTTATGGACTAAAATAGGCTTCAAGACAGTGGTACTTGAAGTTTGATAAAACCATTAAAGAGTACGGGTTTGATGAAAATGTGGAGGATAATTGCGTTTATGCAAAGTTCAATAATGGGAAGTATATCTTCCTAATCGTATATGTGGATGACATTTTACTTGCTAGCAGTGATGTCTGTCTACTACTGGAAACAAAAAAATTTCTTATCCTCACATTTTGATATGAAAGATCTCGGTGAAGCGAAGATCGTTTTGGGAATTGCCATTCATCAAGATAGAACCAAGGGGGTATTAGGACTATCACAAAAGATGTATATGGAAAATGTCCTGAAGAAATACGGTATTCACAAATGTAGTGCCTCACCTGCACCTATAGTTAAGGGCGACATATATGAGGAATTTCAATGTCCCGATAATCAATACGAGATTGATCAGATGAAAATGGTACCATATGCTTCAGCTGTCAGAAGCTTACAGTATGCACAAGTGTGCACACACCTTGATTTATCTTTTCTGACTGAGTTGCTTGGCAGATTCTAGAGTAATCCAGGACAGAACATCTAAAATTGGTAACGAAAGTTATGCGCTATTTGCAAGGAACTAAAGGCCTCATATTAACATATGGAAGAACATAATCTCTGCGTATCGTGGGATACTCAGACTCCGATTATGCAGGGGATGAAAGAAAATCCACGTTTGGGTATGTGTTCACCCTTGCTTTGGGAGCAATATCGTGGAAGAGATGCAAACAAACCGTCACTACATCATCCACAATGTATGCCGAGTTTGTTGCATGCTATGAGGCCACAGGGCAGGTGAACTGGCTTAAAAAGTTCATACTCGGTTTGAAAGTGGTTGACGACATCTCGAGACCACTAAAGTTGTACTGCGACAATGAATCTGCAGTAATGTACGAACACAAGAATAACTCAAGTTGTGCTGCCAAACACATTGATATAAACTACTATGTTGTGAAAGATAAAGTTCGAGACTGGACTATAAGTGTAGAGCATGTAAGCTTAGAGAAAATGCTTGAAGATCCATTAACGAAAGGATTACCACCCAACGTGTTCAAGGAACACGTAGCCGGCATGGGGTTAAGGGACAGCGTGTAATCTCTTGACTAAAAGGGCCCTAAAGATTAAATAGTCTGTTTTCTGAATGGAGGCGTGTATTGTAGCTGTTTAAGTCTATCCGCAGTTGACCGTGACAATGAAACATGCTCTATACACAAATCTATGATGAAGCAAGAAAAGAGAAAAGAAGAGAAAGAAAAAGTACAGAGTGAGATTAAGGGGGAGAATGTTAGATCTCTCTAACCCGCTCGGGCCCCAATGACCCGAGAGGGCCTTGCCCTCAGAAACGCCCTGATAGGGGGCGTCCAAGTCCAACTATGGCTGGTGGGCCCCCATCGCACTGGGAAAATAAATAGAGGTGGGGGCCGGGTGGCACAAGGTACGAGGTTCACTGCAGCCGCCACACCCTACCGACAAAAACCCTATTTCGATCTAATTGGGAGTGCAACCAGCAGCTGGAGAACACCACACCGAAACCGCGTCGAATCCCTACGCCGCCGTCGTGCCCGGTCAGTGCTGCTGGCGTCCCGAAGACCATCGCTACACACTCCGAACTCCCCCACGAGAACCGTCAGTCTCAGCCATCGCAATGGCCACCGCACCGATCATGTCGGTGCTACCGACACACGAAGGTTCAATCTCGACAACCCCTGTTTATGCATAGATCGTTTTCACTCTGACTTAATCTTCGCGGTAGAAGATCCTAGAGTCTATCACCAAGGACTGCACGAAAATTGCATTGGAAATCCTCCAAACAATGAGGCTCAAGTGCGAGCACATTCGAGAAGCGAAGGTGCAGACACGCCGTCGCGAATTTGAAGACCTCTAGTTCTATGCAGGTGAGTTGATTGAGGACATCTAGATTCGCTTGACGAACATCGTGCAAGACCTCATGCTGCTCAGGGATCCTGTCCACAAGTACAAGGTTGTACTCGAATTTCCCTGTGTTGTCCCACGCAGGTATCGTCCCATCATGATGCCCATAGAGCAGGTCATCGACTTGTGGGAGCTGACCATCAAGGAGTTTGTGGCTTCCTCCTCATGGCTGAGGAGGGGTAAAATCTCGACGATGCCACCGATGGTGTCGGCAAACTCCTCCTGATGGAGGCGGAGTGGATGGTGCAACAGCAGCAATGCTCTGGCAGTTCTTCCGCTAGTGGTGACATGAATGGGAAGCCGCAAGGTAAACCCAAGTCATCTGGGGGCAGCAAGCCCGGATTGTACACCGGTTGGGCTGGAAACTTCGGCGAACACCGAATGGGAAACTGCATATACTGCAGGAAGCTGGGCCATTGGGCAAAAGTAGGGCTCAACGAGACCGCGCGCAGAAGCGGAAGAATGAAGAGGCCAATTCGTTCTTCCCAGCATTGAGAGCGATGAAGGTCTCTTCATGGCGGTTGTGAACAAGATTGTCGCACCACAGGCTGGCTTCCTCAACAAAGAAAAGGTGATACCCATTCCATCCCTCGATGGCCTGGTATTTTGATACCGGCGCTAGCTGCCACATGAATGGTGAGCGGAGCATGTTCGCGTTGCTGGACGAGACTGTACACGGCACAGTTAAGTTTGGGAATGGATCACTGGTGGTGATCTATGGCTTTGGCACCATCCTCTTCCGTTGACAGACCAGGAATCAGCGTGCGATGGACAACATCTTCTACATCCTAAACCTGCGGAGTAACATAATCTCTTTAGGACAGTTGGATGAGGGTGGCTGCACGGTCATGATCAAGGGCGGCATCATGAAAATCCACGATCATGCGGACAGCACACTTGCTCGTGTCATGTGCACAGGGAGCAGGCTCTACGCCGGAATACTCACCATCGACAACCCCTTATATATGCTGACACAAGGTGACAACATCATCTGTAGGTGGCACACTCGTATGATGCATCTACACTTCCGGGCTCTACAAGTCATGTCCACCAAGCAGCTGGTGCGAGGGATGCCAGTGATTGACCGCGTCGAAGATACTGTGACGGGTGTGCACTCGGGAAGCACTACCCAACAACATTTCCCCAGGAAACTAAATATGAAGCAGAACATGGCCTCAATCTCGTGCACACTGATATTTGTAGGCCTATCATACCTGAGTCGCCCAAAGGTAACAAATATTTTCTTTTGCCCGTCAATAATACAGTCATTATTTGTGGATTGAGCTGCTCAAATCCAATGATGAGGCATTTCATCAATCCAAGAAAATCCACAAGATGGCTATGACAGAAGGAAGGTGCAAGCTGCGTGCGCTCCGGTCTCACATGGGCGGGAATTCAACTCTGGTGAATTCCGAGAGTACTGTGAGGAGCTTGGCATCAAGCACTACACCACGGCTCCTTACTCACCTCAACAAAATGGTGATATTGAATGCAGGAATCAAACTGTCATGGAGATGGCATGGTGCTTGTTAAAGAGCGTGAGCATGCCATCGTTCTTTGGGCAGAGGCGATGAAGACAGCTGTTTACATTATGAACAGAGCGTCAACACGATGCCTGGAGAGTGTTATGCCGTACGAGGTGTGGCACGGTCGGAAACCAAATGTGCAGCACATGTGCACATTTGGTTGCATAGTACATGTGAAGAAGATCAGTCCGAGAGCCAACAAACTCTCAGATTGCTCCACACCTATGGTTTTCATCAGGTACGAGAAGGGATCCAAGTGCTACCGTGTGTTAGCTCTAGCGACAAAGAAGGTAAAAGTAACCCGCGATGTTGTGTTAGAGGAGAACAGACCTTGGAGTTGGGATTCGTTGGACACTTGCCACGAAACCCACAACATTCACAGTGCTCTACACCACTGATCATGGTGACCAAGAGCTGGACACCAGCGAGGCCCCAATAACATCTCTATGTCATGTCCAGGCTGCACCCTCTACACCAGCAGTCGGGTCACCAGCGTTGGACATCGCGTCTCCAGCAAAGCAAGTGCATGGCTCGATGCAGCCTGAACCGTGCACACCCATCGCAGCATCTGGGTGGCGCTGGGCTACTCCGTGCACACACAATGATGCTCGGGATGTTGATTCCGGGTCCATATGCTACAGTCACCTCTCCTGTGTCTCCTCGATGAGGCTGATGGGGGGCAGGGGGGAGGGGCGGTCTGTACATGGGTCTTCGGAAGGCGAGCAATGTCTTCTCAGTGCCAAGGAACCCCGTGGCATAGATGATGCACTAGGAGATGCGTCCTGGAAGGTGTCCATGGATGATGAGATGAAATCGATCATTGAGAACAACACATGGGAATTTTCCTCTCTTCCTGCAGGGCACAAGGCGATCCGGTTGAAGTGAGTCTATAAGGTGAAGTGTGATATGCATGGCAATGTCATCAAGCACAAAGCACGTCTGGTCGCAAAAGGCTATGCTCAACGGTAGAGCATGAACTTTGAAGAAGTTTTTGCCCCTGTTGCACACTTGGAGGCAGTACGTCTCCTTGTACTTGCTGCACACTCAAGTTGGGAAGTGCATCATATGGACGCCAAGTCCGTATTTCTCAATGTTGAACTCCTCGGAGGAAGTCCACATGTGCCAGTTGCCAGGATACATTATTGCTGGCATGGAGGACGAGGTATTTTGGCTGAGAGGCCCCGTAGAGGCCACGTGCCTGGTACACAACCCTTGTTGTGGCACTGGCCACACTCGGGTTCGCGCACAGCCCGCTGGAGCATGGCGTCTATCGAAGCGGCAAAACCACTATTGGAATATTTGGGCCTAAGCCCAATTATTCTCTATTAAATTACGAAGGTGTAAAGGAGGCATTTATCCCACATGGACTATTTGAGGAGAGTAGCACTTATTTATAAGGGAAGCTATTTTCTATCTGTGGAATATGTGAGAGAAGGATGGCTAGAGCCACAAACGAAACACATGCACGCGCGCGCGTATTCGCGTATTCACATATTTTGCGTTATTTAACACGTGACTTGTGACTTGCGATGTGACGCCTGGCGCATCAATTCTGTTCTCTATCTTTTTGAATACTGACACTAATATGACTTTAATTTGCTGCAATTTGTAGCACTTTATGAGTCAGTTTCTAGAGGGTAATAGTGTGCAGTAACTGATGCTATTTAAATATGCTATAAATGCTGAAGTTTATTGCATTCAGTTACTAGAGTGTAATTGTGCTGCTTTACTGCATACTTAATTCCTTCAGTTACTAGAATCTGTCACAATATATACAGAATGAGAACTTTCATTCTGCAATTGAGAGGTGAACAAACTCACTTGTCCACTGTGTTGAGCGTGTGCTATAGGCTAGTCCATCCCTCTCATCGTTGTGTCACCGACGTGCAGGAGAGCAGTGTCTCTGGAACCACGTACGGATGAAGAACCTGCATGGGTTTGGGCGAATCAGGTTTTTGGGAAGCGTACGCGTGACTACTCGCTTGACATCCTACATCATTCTACAATCTTCATCACGCTTTCAGCTTCTCATCTTTAAAGTTGGATACGTCTCCTCTGTGAGTAATGATGAATTTTCTACGCATGAATATGATAGATATAATATGTTCTATTAGCATGTCACTGCTTATATTTTGTGGATTATCTATCATCTGCACTTTTGTAATTTTAGGAATTATGTTTATCCTTAATGTTCATTGTTTTCTAACAATCCAAAAACCTAATAGGCACTTTAAGATGGGTAATAGCTTTGCTGATGCGATGAAACTGGAGAAGTTCGCTAGTTCGAACTTTAAGAGATGGGCTACAAAACTTGACATGCGGCTCACTGCAATGGACATATATTATATTCTAAAGCTTGTAGATCGACCCATGACTGTTGAAAAACAAGCTGAGTTTGATAAGGCAAATGTGATGGTAGTGGGTTGCATTTTGAGTGTCCTGTCCGACAAACTGTGTGAGGTTTATATGACTCATAAGAGCGCAAAAGAGCTATGGGAGGCCCTTGAACACAAGTACGGTGCTTCGGATGCTTGACATGAGTTGTATGTTATGGAGCGCTATCACGATTTTAAGATGGCAGACAACTGATCAGTGGTTGAGCAGGATCATGAAATACAACTCATTGTCGGAGAGCTCCAACAACTTGGACTAAATTTGCCTGATCGATTTGTGGCTGGGGGCATTATTGCCAAATTACCTCCATATTGGAGGGGATTTGCCACATCTTTGAAACATAAGAGACAAAACATTTCCGTTAAGGATTTGTTGGCTTCTCTTGATGTCGAGGAGAAAGCTCGGGAAAAATATGGCGCGTCCAAGGTTCATGAAGGACAGTTCAGTACTAATGTCATGCAACATGTTGGACGAAAGAAATGGAAAAATAAAGTTTTACACAGCGCCAACTTCAAGAAAAAGGAGAAGAAGAAGATAAACATGGCTGAGGTTGGATGCTATGTCTGTGGCAAGGTTGGGCATTTTGCCAAAAAGTGCACAGATAGAAAGGGCAAGAAAAATCAGCAAAAATCTGCCAACATGGTTATTAGCAACGCTGGAACAACGGGGTATGGTAATGCATATACCTTTTTAACAACATGTGAACCTACTGAATGGTGGATTGATACAGGGGCTAATATTCATGTCTGTGCTGATGTATCTATGTTTTCTTCTTATCAGGCTATCCACGGTGCCCCCGTCCTGATGGGAAATGGCTCACGTGCTTCTGTTCATAGTGTTGGTACGGTCAATCTGAAGTTTACTTCGGAAAAGACTGTGCAGCTGAAGAACGTGCAGCACGCCCCCACAATAAATAGAAATCTTGTCAGTGTCTCTTTGTTGTGTCGAGACAGATTTAAGTTGGTGTTTGAGTCTAATAAAGTAGTCGTGTCAAAATGTGGACTCTTTATTGGAAAAAGCTATGACAGCGGAGGCTTGTTCCATTTTTCCCTTTCACATTCTAGTAGCTCCATGGTGAATTTTTTGAATAAAGATGATGAAGCGAGTGTTTGGCACTCACGTTTATATTGTATAAATTTTGGATGCATCTCACGGCTATCTACCTTTAATTTAATTCCTAAAATTTCTATCGTGAATGGTTCTAAGTGTCAAGCTTGTGTGCAAGCTAAACAGCCAAGAAAACCTCACTTTGCTGTTGATGAACGGAATACGATGTAAAATCCCACTTATTTCTAAATATGAAATTCAGTTGTTCAGCTAAATTCAAATTTAATGGGGTTCAAGATATGGTCATGTACATAAACGTGAACCTATTAAATTCCTTTTTCTTCTCATGCTTAAAATTTCATTAACATGATAAACATACTTCACCAATAATCTTAGAATAATTCAAATATCATCTCTGCAAAATTTTGGAATATTTGAATAGGGTTTGCTTGGGCAAATCAATTTATAGTACCTCATATACTCAAATAGTCAAAATAGAATATAGCTACTGTATACACATGCCCTGGCAAAAATGTTCAATTCTAAGGCTATAATTTTTTCTATAGTCTTCTAAAGTTTCAAATAAGCTCCTTGAAAAGTTTCATGAATTTTGGAGTCCATTTGCTATTTTATTTGAGATGCTCAGCGAATTTGAATCAAGTGTAAATTCAAATTCAAAAACTGGTCAAAATATACTTGAACATAAAGATCTAAACACACTATTGTGTTCAGCACATTTTTCTTGACTTATCCATGAAGTTTCATGATTTTTGGAGTTCATTTAATATTTTAAAATGAATTGCTAGGTGGGCAGGGGTTGTGAGGATGACTGGTGGGGCCCACCAGTCAGCAGCCCACGTGCAGCAGCAATCCAGCGCGCGCCACCGCGACGGCATGCATGCCCAGCGCGACAGCAGCGAGCTGCTTCCGTTTGAGCCCTACAAATATCGCCCTGGCTCCTCCTTATCGCTTCTACGGTTGATCTTTTCGTCTTCCCTCACGCTGAGCTGGCACTCTGCTCCATTTGGCCCCCGCGCGCAGTTTTCCGACCGCTGGCGCCGCGCGTCCATTGCCGGCCAACCGGAAGCCTCTCGCGCTGAGCTCTCAACAGAAAAGTTGTTCCCCACTCCCTCGTCTAGCCTCTGGTTCAATCCTTTCATTCTTTCGTTGATGTTTTGGCCGGTATTTTGAAGCTAAACCGGAGCTCGCCGTCGAGGTTGCCGTGCGCCGTCTCTGTTCCACGGTGCCAGGCTGCTGCGAGCCGTTTCGTTCTTCGACTCCAACAGCAAAGTGGTGCGCCTGGACACGCTCTGCACGACGGTGAAAGCCGTTCCGCAGTTACGTGAGTATCGAGCAAATTATCCAAGTTTTACTCACGGCCGAAGCTTATGAACTAGCTAGGTTTTTCATTCAATTCAGTTTCCACACTTAATCACTCTTCACAATTGCTAGCAAATAGTTTCTACACTTCCTTGCGCACCATCTCAAACTGGAATTACCAAAAATGATAGACCATAGCTCGAGAATCACGAGTTCTTCCCTCCGCCATTGAAAGTTACCTCTGTCGCCGTCGACGGTTGATTTGCCGGCCGTTACACGACGATTGCACCTTCCTATCACTTCCCTCATTGTTCCAGAAGACTTCCCCAACCTTGTCCAATAGTTTTAAGCCACGGTGCGACGGTTTCGACACGGCCGTAACCCTAGCTGCCGCCGCCGCCGATGCGCCGCCGTTTCCGACCGTCGGCAAGCTTCACCGACCCCACCATCGTGCTCAGCGCATGATTTTACAATTGGGCGCCCAATATTAGGCGCTGCGGTGGCCGGGAACTTGGTTCCGGCGAGGCTCACCGGAGCGCGCCGCCACTGCAGCCCCGCGCGCCGCCCGCGTTGGGAGGTGGATGATGACACCGCAGCCCCCGTGTGTCAGCGTCTATTAGCCCCTGTCGGATCAAGTGTGGCCACGGGATTAGTTGTGGCTACGCGGTTTTCTCTGTGGCCCCCGTGTGGTTTGAATGCCACTGGTCCATTTTAAAACGGTGGGGCCCATGGTTTAATTCAAATTAGAATTTAATTCCAGATTTGGCTCCAACATAGAAAATCCATAACTCTCTGTAGACTGCTCCAAAAATCTTCAAACAAATTTTGTTTGGAAGCCCTTGAGCTCTAGTTTCTGTAAGTATCAATTAGGTTTTGTGAAACTTACTTTTAAATTCTGTAGGAAACAATCTTTCCCAGTACAAATACAATTGTTCCAGATGAACTTTCCACTGTAAAATCCCCAAAATTCACATAAAATACATTATCCTGTTATTTATTACCCGAAAAAGTTTGGGAGCCATTGCACTTGTAAACCCTCTGTATAATTCAATTACCTTTTTTGGTCATTGAATTATTACAGATGTTCTGTTACTTTATTGTGTCCCAAATTTGGACTGAACATTACTTTAGTCATACACTAGTTCCTGTAAAAATTTGAAATTTAATTGACTTAGTCTCCTGGTCCTAATTGAGTTGCCAACTGAATGTTAATTGAAAAGCTAAAATTCAGTTATAAAATAATTCCAGAAATTCTTGCCAACTTTAAAATTTAATATCTCCTTCACAAAGGCTTAGAAATTTATGAACCCAATTTTGCTAGAACCAGGACAACATCCTCTATCATGATCATCAACTGGCAGCTATGTTTAAGCTTCAGTTTCTTCTCTAAAATTCTTGGAAATTTATCGCTTACCATAATTTTAGAGACAACAAACTACTTTGATCATCTCCTGTTCTTTGCAAGAGTATTCCTTGTAGTCCCTAACATCTACCATAAAAATACCAAAGCCAAAGAAGATAATTCACTCACTATAACCATAGTTAGAAGCTTATGAACTATATATACATTATAATTTACTAGCATTTATATATGCATGTCGTGTAGTGATCGATATTGACGAGAAGGGTCGCTTGGAGGAGAAGGCTAGGGTGTCCACTTGAATTCCTTGGTGGATTCTTCTGAGAAGGACCACTAACAATTGCCTTTTAATCGAGTCGCAAACTAAGGTAAGCCCTGGTTTGCATTTAAGAGCTTTTCAAAGATTTTTAGTTTTATTCATTTACGTCTTCAGTTGATATTGTGCATTACGTATAAGGTGTTTGATACTCCACCTGTATATCCACAAATCCTATGGAAGGGTTGGAAAGGTTTACAGCTTGACGTGTAGAATTGCCAATGCTAATAGTGTAGATATACCGATAGAAGTTGAGTAGTTGGAATCTACTCACGAGATAGGAATAACATTTCATATGAGGGTGAAAGATGACACAATGGCTCATGAAATGAATACGAGACTGGGCAGAGAGAATAGGAGTCAACGAGATGGAGTCTCGGGCGCATAGCCCTGCCTGTGTCGCTTGAGGACCGTGCCGTATGCAGCACCGTTGGGCAAGCTTAAAATGTACCGGTTGCATAATGGCATATGGGACCATTAAACTAATGTAACTCCAGACTGTAGTGTGGAGACTCCTCGGTTGTCCTTGAATGGAGATGCGAAGGCATAAAGGTGTAAATCTTCTAGCGGGCAACTTCGACATGTCCGTGTAGGGGACCGTTTGCTCGGGATGAAGAGGTTTGTCGACATTTTGGTCCTGGTTGAAAGGCGGCCACGTATGACACGGGGAGGAGAGCACATATGTGTCTCCCACGCGGGTATGCTTGTCGTGCAGTCCAGGTGTGTCCTGATTGCAATCACCGTCCCTCGCGGTAATAGAGTACCACTTGTCCGTCGCTGTCGTAAAGTAGTAAATACTAAAGAAGCCAGAAATATATGTTGTATTGAATTATAATTGCTTTGCAACCTTGTATGTATTAGATATAGTACAATTAAAAGTTTACAATTTCCCCACACTTTACCTGTAATAAAATTATGTGCTTTGGGCATGTCATATCATCGGCAAAGCGTTTCTTGTTTGATTGTGGAGTCTATGATGTGTCGTGCCTAAAGAATGTCATGTGCTACTTAAAACATAATTATAAGGATCCACTTGTAGGTGAGTCTTTTATGCTATTCCTTACCTATGCTTGGTATTTCCCCTGCATATGTCTAGTGAGACGGGTTATTCTTGCTGAGCCTTATGCTCACGTTTGCGCTTTAACGATTTTTGCAGGTATTAGGTTTATTTCTGCTGTTCAGCTTTGTACATGAGATCTTGAGGTATCGAGATAAATCTCATGTGAACCACGCCGCTGCTGAAAATTGCATTGGAAATCCTCAAAACAACGAGGCTCAAGTGCGAGCACATTCGAGAAGCGAAGGTGCAGACACGCCGTCGCGAATTTGAAGACCTCTGGTTCTATGCAGGTGAGTTGATTGAGGACATCTAGATTCGCTTGACGAACATCGTGCAAGACCTCATGCTGCTCAGGGATTCTGTCCACAAGTACAATGTTGTACTCGAATTTCCATGTGTTGTCCCACGCAGGTATCGTCCCATCATGATGCCCACAGAGCAGGTCATCGACTTGTGGGAGCGGACCATAAAGGAGTTTGTGGCTTCCTCCTCATGGCTGAGG
The DNA here is from genome assembly GCA_036927565.1 of Tuctoria greenei. NCBI lineage: Eukaryota > Viridiplantae > Streptophyta > Magnoliopsida > Poales > Poaceae > Tuctoria > Tuctoria greenei. Next base: position 267,421,919 of record JAYESD010000002.1, on the reverse strand, counting down.
AGGGGTAAAATCTCGACGATGCCACCAATGGTGTCGGCAAACTCCTCCGGATGGAGGCGGAGTGGATGGTGTGACAGCAGCAATGCTCTGGCAGTTCTTCCGCTAGTGGTGACAAGAATGGGAAGCCGCAAGGTAAACCCAAGTCATCCGGGGGTAGCAAGCCCAGATTGTACACCGGTTGGGCTGGAAACTCCGGCGAACACCGAAAGGGAAACTGCATATACTGCAGGAAGCTGGGCCATTGGGCAAAAGAGTATCGTAGGGCTCAACGAGACCGTGCGCAGAAGCGGAAGAATGAAGAGGCCAATTCGTTCTTCCCAGCATTGAGAGCGATGAAGGTCTCTTCATGGCGGTTGTGAACAAGATTGTCGCACCACAGGCTGCGTTCCTCAACAAATAAAAGGTGATACCCATTCCATTCCTCGATGGCCTGGTATTTTGATACCGGCGCTAGCTGCCACATGAATGGTGAGCGGAGCATGTTCGCATTGCTGGACAAGACTGTACACGGCACAGTTAAGTTCAGGAATGGATCACTGGTGGTGATCTATGGCTGTGGCACCATCCTCTTCCGTTGACAGAACAGGAATCAGTGTGCGATGGACAACATCTTCTACATCCTAAACCTGCGGAGTAACATAATCTCGTTAGGACAGTTGGATGAGGGTGGCTGCACGGTCATGATCAAGGGCGGCATCATGAAAATCCGGGATCATGCAGACCGCGTACTTGCTCGTGTCATGTGCACAGGGAGCAGGCTCTATGCCGGGATATTCACCATCGACAACCGCTTATGTATGCTGACACAAGGTGACAACATCTTCTGTAGGTGGCACACTCGTATGATGCATCTACACTTCCGGGCTCTACAAGTCATGTCCACCAAGCAGCTGGTGCGAGGGATGCCAGTGATTGACCGCGTCGAAGATACTGTGACGGGTGTGCACTTAGGAAGCACTACCCAGCAAAATTTCCCCAGGAAACTAAATATGAAGCAGAACATGGCCTCAATCTCGTGCACACTGATATTTGTAGGCCTATCATACCTGAGTCGCCCAAAGGTAACAAATATTTTCTTTTGCCCGTCAATAATACAGTCATTATTTGTGGATTGAGCTGCTCAAATCCAACGATTAGGCATTTCATCAATCCAAGAAAATCCACAAGATGGCCGAGACAGAAGGAAGGTGCGGCTGCATGCGCTCCGGTCTTACATGGGCGGGAATTCAACTCCGTTGAATTCCGAGAGTGCTGTGAGGAGCTTGGCATCAAGCACTACACCACGGCTCCTTACTCACCTCAACAAAATGGTGATATTGTATGCAGGAATCAAACTGTCATGGAGATGGCATGGTGCTTGTTAAAGAGCATGAGCATGCCATCGTTCTTTGGGTAGAGGCGATGAAGACAGCTGTTTACATTATGAACAGAGCATCAACACGATGCCTGGAGAGTGTTACGCCGTACGAGGCGTGGCACGGTCGAAAACCAAATGTGCAGCACATGTGCACATTTGGTTGTATAGTACATGTGAAGAAGATCAGTCCGAGAGCCAACAAACTCTCAGATTGCTCCACACCTATGGTTTTCATTAGGTACGAGAAGGGATCCAAGTGCTACTGTGTGTTACCTCCAGCGACAAAGAAGGTAAAAGTCACCCGCGATGTTGTGTTAGAGGAGAACAGACCTTGGAGTTGGGATTCGTTGGACACTTGCCACGAAACCCACAACATTCACAGTGCTCTACACCACTGATTATGGTGACCAAGAGCTGGACACCGGCGAGGCCCAAACAACATCTCTATGTCATGTCCAGGCTGCACCCTCTACACCAGCAATCGGGTCACCAGCGTTGGACATCGAGTCTCCAGCAAAGCAAGTGCATAGCTCGATGCAGCCTGAACCGTGCACACCCATCGCGGCACCTGGGTGGCGCAGGGCTACTCCGTGCACACACAATGATGCTCGGGATGTTGATTCCGGGTCCATATGCTACAGTCACCTCTCTTGTGTCTCCTCGATGATGCTGAAGGAGGGCGGGGGGGGGGGGGGGGGGGGGGGGGAGGGGCGGTCTGTACATGGGTCTTCGGAAGGTGAGCAATGTCTTCTCAGTGCCAAGGAACCCCGTCGCATAGATGATGCACTAGGAGATGCGGCCTGGAAGGTGTCCACGGATGATGAGATGAAATCAATCATCGAGAACAACACATGGGAATTTTCCTCTCTTCCTGGAGGGCACAAGGCGATCGGGTTGAAGTGAGTCTATAAGGTGAAGCGTGATCTGCATGGCAATGTCATCAAGCACAAGGCACGTCTGATCACAAAAGGCTATGCTCAACGGTAGAGCGTGAACTTTGAAGAAGTTTTTGGCCCTGTTGCAGACTTGAGGCAGTACGTCAACGGTAGAGTGTGAACTTTGAAGAAGTTTTTGCCCCTGTTGCACACTTGAGGCAGTACGTCTCCTTGTACTTGCTGCACACTCAAGTTGGGAAGTGCATCATATAGATGTCAAGTTCGTATTTCTCAATGTTGAACTCCTCAGAGGAAGTCCACATGTGCCAGTTGCCAGGATACATCATCGCTGCCAAGGAGGACAAGGTATTTTGGCTGAGAGGCCCCGTAGAGGCCACGTGCCTGGTACGCAACCCTTGATGAGGCGCTGGCCACACTCGGGTTCGTCTGCAGCCCGCTGGAGCATGGCGTCTATCGACGCGGCAAAACCACTGTTGGAATATTTGTCCTAAGCCCAATTATTCTCTATTAAATTCCAAAGGTGTAAATGAGGCATTTATCCTACATGGACTATTTGAGGAGAGTAGCACTTATTTATAAGGGAAACTATTTTTATGTGTGGAATATGTGAGAGAAGGATGGCTAGAGTCACAAACGAATCACATGCACGCGCGCGCGCGCATATTCGCGTATTTTCGCGTGAGGTAACGCGTGACTTGTGACTTGTGACATGACGGCTGACGCGGTAATTCTGTTCTCTATATTTTTGAATACTGACACTAATATGACTTTAATTTGCTGCAATTCGTAGCATTTTATAAGTCAATTTCTGGAGGGTAATAGTGTGCAGTAACTGACGCTATTTAAATATGCTGTAAATACTGAAGTTTATTGCATTCAGTTACTAGAGTGTAATTCTGCTGCTTTACTGCAAACATAATTCCTTTAGTTACTAGAATTTGTCACTATATATACAGAATGAGATTATTCATTCTGCAATTGAGAGGTAAACAGACTCACTAGTCCACTGTGTTGAGTGTCTGCTACAGGCTAGTCCATCCCTCTCGTCGGCGTGTCACCGACGTGTGGGAGAGCAGTGTCTCCAAAAACCACATCCCGCTGAAGAACCTTCACGGGTTGGAGCGAATCATGTTTTGGGAAGCGTACGCGCGACTGCTCGCTGACTTCATACGTCATTGTACAATCTTTATCACGCTTTCAGCTTCTCATCGTTCAAGCTGGATATGTCTCCTCTGTGAGTAATGATGAATTTTCTAAGCATGAATATGATAGATATAATATGTTCTATTATCATGTCACTGCTTATATTTTGTGGATTATCTATCATCTGCACTGTTGTAATTTTAGGAATTAAGTATATCCTTAAAGTGCATTGTTTTCTAACAATCACTTCGTACCTGCTGGTGGAAGCGTACGTTGATGATCTTGTCATTACCGGCACTGATGCGGAGTCCATCGTTGACTTCAAGCATCAAATGCAGAAGCTATTCAAAATGAGTTACCTTGGTCTCCTAAGCTATTACTTGGGGATCGAGGTGTCTCCTGGCATGGGAGTAATAACTATGTGTCACCAGAGATATGCAGGCAAGATTCCTAATGGCGGGAATGAGTGGCTGCAACATCTGCCACATGCCAATAGAGGGCCGCCTGAAGTTGATGAAGGACGACGTTGGGACAGCATTCAATGCAACTATATCTACTGCAGCATAGTTGGAAGCTTGTGCTATCTGGTTACACTCGACCATACATTGTGCATGGTGTACGTTGGCGTCGTCAGCCGTTTCATGGAGAAACAAAGACAAACCACTGGGTGCCTGTCAAACAAATTTTTTGTTATATTCAAGGAACCAAGAATCATGGTAGCTGCTACAGAGTCAGCAGTGGCAACGAGATTTTCCTTTGGTACAGCAACAGTGATAATGATGGAGATGCGGGTGATTGCAAGAGCACGTCCGGGCAGGTAATTTTTCTCGGTGAAAATATTGTCACTTTGACTTCATAAAAGAAGATCATGGCAATCAGATCTTGTGAAATGGAGTACGTTGCAGCTGCTGCAGCAACATGTCAAGATATTTGGCATAGTCGTATTCTCGGATAAATTCAGGGACATGAACTGGCTAAATTCAAGCTCCTGGTGGACAACAAATCTGCAATTGACTTGGTGAAAAATCAAGTTCATCATGACCGCAGCAAGCAAATTTATATCAGGTTCCATTTCATCAGAGAAAGCATGGAAGCTGGACAGGTGGACATCATCCATGTGCGACACACATGATCAGGTGGCAGATGTGCTGACAAAGGCTCTTGGACATGTGCGTTTCATCGTGTTGCGTCGGAAGCTTGGATCCATGAAGCACCATGAGCTTAAGGCGGGATTTATTAGCGTATTAAGCTCATAGTCAGTTTTATCATTTTGAATAATTCTGCATTATGACAGGGTCATCAGTATGTTGTAATGCATGAGTTAGTGTGCGTGTTAAGTGCATATTATGGCGTCACGCGAAGCTACATAACTTGAACTCTTGTCGTCGTCTCTTCTCTGATCAGGATGACTTCTTCTTCGGTTGGGGTTCCGGTCTTGCGTTGTCCGGTGCTTTTCAATGGCACCAACTATCGCGACTGGGTTCCCTGCATGTGTCTGCATCTTCAGGAGTTTCTCACAGGTGATCTCAAATGCCTGCCCTATATTGCTACTCCTTCAGAGCCTGTTATTCGAGAGAAAGCTACCGATGATGAGAAGCAGAAGTCACTTGAAGACTTTGAGACTCGTCTGGCTTCCTATGAGTCCCAGTCCAGTGTGTACAGGACGTGGTTTGATGAGGATGCTCGTGCAGGTGCTATTCTTGCTGCTAGTATGCACTATGCAGGATCATCTTGCTGCTGATATAGTGGAGTTTGAGCATGCACGTCAGATATGGGATTTTCTGCAACACCGGTAGAGGCCTACTGGTCAGGCTACCTATCTTGTTTCTATTCATCAGGAGTAGCTTTTACGACAAGAAGATGCCGCAGTGGAGGAGATGTTTGCTCAGATGTATGTTATTCAGCGTAAGCTTGATACTCTTGGTCCTAAGTTGTCACCGGATACCTGTTCGTATTGTTAGGGTCAGAAGGACTCACTTGAGCTTCATCACATATGATGCCGCATCGCCGCGCCGCACGCGCCAGCCACGGTGGCCAGCTTGCTCACCGTCGGCTGCTCTCCCGTTGCCGCACACTTTCCCCACAGCACCACGCGTTTGCTAGCCGCCGCCAGCTGAGGAAATTTTTTTGTGGGAAGAATGAAGTTAGGGTTGAGTTAATTGTTTCTATTTCAAGCTCTCGTCAGGGCTACATCAAGTTTTGGGCTGCTGGCAATTTTGGGTGGTGCAGGGATTATGGGCCGGTTTCTGTTATTTTGGACCAGTCTTATGTTTGGACCTGATTATGATATGCGCCAGACAATATGGGCTGTGATTTTTGGGCCAAATTAATGAATACTACAAGGATTTACTGTTCAGTGCTTTTTAGTTTCGCTAATACTTTTTCTATCAAGAGCTGTACTGTTAATTCCTTGATATATTATGTTTTTATTTTCTACAGCATATTATGATTCATTCCCTAAATAATATTGACTTAAATGAGATATTTATTTAGAGATTCTGTTGTAGAGGCTTCAACACTTGTAGTCCAGTGCACAGTAAAGAATGTACCTTCGGTGTGCTGTCTCACTTGTGCTTCATCCCAGTTTTAGGGAGTTTTCGCATCAGACCTTACGACTGCTGATATTATAACCTTCTGTTGGATGGGATAATACAATTTGTAAGCCTTGGAATTCACTTCATACCCAAAAAATACACATCTGACAGCTCTGTCAGACAGTTTTGTTACTCCGGGTCCCAAGTTCTTCAGATGTGCAGTGCATCCAAAAGTCCTGATAGGGTGTTTTACCATGTATGCTTCTGAAAGGAGATCAGTCCAGTACATACACTGCAACTTTACCAGATTTTCCAAGTAGCAGGCAGGCACCTTCATCTCTTTCAACATGCACCTTGCCATTTCAACCACAAACTGATTTCTTCTCTCCATAACCCCATTTTGCTGAGGAGTATAGGGTGTTGTTGTGAAGTGCCTGATTCCCGGTTCACCAAGGTATGCAGAGAAGTCATTTAAATTGAATTCTCCACCTCTGTCAGTTCTAAGTGCTTTCAGCCTTCTTCCGCTCTCAGTTTCAGTTTGAGCCTTGATCAACTTGAATAACTTGTGAGCTTCATCCTTGGTTTCCAACTACTCAACCCACATAAACCTACTGATATCATCCATGATCAGCAAGAAATACCTCTTCCCCCTGGAGTAGGAGGATCAATGTGCCCACACAAATCTGAATGAAATAGGCCCATGACATTTTGTGCCCAGTATTCAGTTGACTGAGTGAATGGTTTTTTTGTGGAGTTTGCCAAATGCACAACTATCACAGACTTGCTCTGGTTGATCAATAACTGGAATTCCCTCTGCCATTCTTTTCATGACAAGATCTCTTATGGCCTTGAAACTTAGATGACCATATCTCGCATGCCATATCCAGCTTCTGTCAGTCACCTTTGTCATTAAGAAAACAGGATGAGTGACTGTGAGCCTTACAATGAACAACCTGTTCTCATTACGAGGAGCTTTGATCAAAAGTGAACCATCAGTGCCTATGATACATAAGTTATCGTTCTCAATGACCACTTTGCATCCCCACTTAGCCATCTGTCCCAGGATTTATATATTGGTTCTCAGATTGGGTATATATAGTAAACACCAGAGAAACTCCATGCATCTGTTGCTGTGTCTGGAACACAACAGATTCCATTCCTTTTGTGTCGACTGAGGAAACATCACCAAATTTGACTTCCCCTTTGACTGTTTTATCCAGAGAAGACAATACAGATCGAGCACCTGTCATATGATTACTGGCACCTGAGTCCAAGTACAAAGTACTAACAGTGCTTCCTTCTGAAAATGCACTATCTTGTCCCACTTCTTTAGAGACATTCAGACATGTTTCAAAAAGAAACAGAGCTGGTTGCTCAGGCTCAGCCTTCACCATGTGAGCTTCATCCTTCCGATCATGACGAGGCCTTCTACATTCTTTTGCCCAATATCCCCATATGAGATAGTTGTGACACTTTCTCTGTCTTTGTCGTGTTCCTTCGGTTGTCTGCTTGACTGAAGAATTACGGTTGTCAGGACGAGTTCCCCCTTTACCCTTTTTCTGAAATTTTGCACCTGCATCGTTGCCGGCCCAGGAGGATTCAGATGTAAGTTGGCTCTTGTACTTGGCCAACCACTCCTCTTCATATAGCAACAAATGACCACCCTTATTAGTTACTGCCTTGATGACTCCCAGCCGATCCTCGGCTGCACATAGCCTCCCAACCAATTCCTCGACATAGAGTTGGTTAAGGTCTAGTAGTGTTTAAATCGAAAGGGCAATTTGCATGCAACGAGCAGGAACAACCCAAAGGATTTTCTTCACAATACATACTTCATTGATTGATTCGCCAAGACTATGAAGGCAGCTAGAAATACTTGTAATCCTCATGGCGAACTCATCAATGACCTCCCCTTCTTTGAATTCAATATCCCCGAATTCCCTCAGAAGTTGTTGTACGCTTCATGAACATGATAATCTCTAACCTGCATATTCTTCACCACCTTCCATGCTAGGTTGGCACTCGCCTTGGCAGCCAGTGCTGTGTGAATCTCGAACAGAACGCCTTTCAAAATGGCCGCCAGCACCAGTTGATCGTCCCAGCGCTCAACCTTGTCACATACAACGGTGTACCAAATATCTTGGGCGTTAAAGTTCACTTGCATAACTAGTGACCACTGGCTGCAATTGGTGCGAGTCAACAGTCAGGTAGACGAGTGATGCGCTTGACTCCCGTGCCACGCGCTTGACGGCAAACAGATTTGTGAGTGTATGATCGCTGCCGGTGAGCTCCTTGGTGGTGATGTTTTTGCAGTGTTGCCACTCATCATCGCTCTCACCTAGAACATGACTTGCAAGCAACACCGGAATCAAAGACACCGGGTTCTCGCAGGTGAGGTGTGTTGTCAATGGTTCACAAGAAGAACATAGTTCTTCGTACATGGCGAGAGAACAGAGTGGAGGGAAGCGATGTTTCTCTATTGATCACAGCGATACATATAAACGGTTACAACACCTGTATGATTCACATGACGCCCATTATGTGAGATGCACGCCATGCATAACCGATCCACGATTAGTGCCCCACAACTCGGTGTGCCCTCGACGGAAGAACCGTACTTACAAATGCATGCATAACAGAAAGCAAATTAACACTGACTCAGACTATCAGAATCATACTACGTTTGAACTAATGCAAGATAACTAGACATGAAAGAGCAACAAGATTATTTCAACATATGGTGCCAGACATTAGTGCGCTGTAATATGAGTACTAGTGTGTGTATTAGTGGGCACTGAAGTCATGTCCTGTTAATATGCACGAAAATCAAGAATTGAGTGAGTTTTGCAGCAGCATTAACACCGTTCTTGCTTATTGTTTTTGGTACACACAATCCAAGTGCCGCAGAGTGTGTCAGATGGTCGTGCATAAACAAGTCCTGCCGGAGAACACTGTCGCCATGTTGTACCGGACACTGACGCGCTCAAACCACGCATAGTGCAGGATGGAGATGTGCATCGAACTTCAGTTGTAGCACCCATGGGACCTCATCGAGAATAGTGCCGGTGACGAGCACGACGACCGAGCAGCACTAGAAGCGCTAATGCGAGTCGTCCCTCCTGAGATCATTTGCACTTTTTATGCCAAATGTTAGATTGATCTCTCTAACCCGCTTGGGTCCCAACAGACCTGAGAGGGCCTTGCCTCACAAACGCCCTGATCGGGAGTGTCCCAGTCCAACTATGGTTGGTGGGCCCTGCGCAAATAAATATAGGTGTGGGCCGGGCACCACAAGGTACGAGGTTCACCGCAGCCGCCACACCCTACTGACAAAACCTTAGTCCCATCTAATTCGGAGCGCAGCCAGCGGCGGGAGAAAACCTCACCACAACCATGTCAAATCCCTACGCCGGCGTCGTGCCCGGTTAGTGCTGGTGGCGTCCCGAAGGCTAACGCTACCCACTCCGAACTGCTCCATGAGAACCGTCGGTCTGAGCCATCGCAATGGCCACCGCACCAATCATGTTGGTGCCACCGACACACGAGGGTTCGATCTTGACTACCGCTGTTCATGCGTAGATCGTTTTCACTCTGACTTAATCTTTGCAGTAGACGATCCTAGAGTCTATCAATGGTATCAGTTTTCCAATCTAATCACGTTGATTGGAGATCGGAAAGATAATCAAAGAAAAGCACCAAACCCTAACAGAAAAGAGGACGGCGCTGTGGGAGGGGAAGGAAGACTTACCTCCTCTTCCTATCACGCCGTCCACCGTCATTGTGCTTCAGCACCTCAACCAGATCTTGGTGCGGCCACTCACTAGCGACCATGACAGACTAGAGCCCGCTTCATTGCTCACATCGCCGTGCGCTAATCCGGGCACCATAGAGAGACCATTCGACGGTAGTGCGCTCACCCTACGGTGGAAGCACGCGCCAATGAGGGGCCTCACAGTGGCGCTAGCCACAATTAAAAAGTTCATACCCGGTATGAAAGTGGTTGATGACATCTCCATACCACTAAAGTTGTACTGCGACAATGAACCTGCAGTAATGTACGCACACAAAAATAAGTCAAGTGGTGCTACCAAACACATTGACATTAAGTACTATGTTGTGAAAGATAATGTCCGAGATTAGACTATAAGTCTCGAGCATATAAGCACATCAAAAATGCTAGTGGATCAATTAACGAAAGGCTTACCACCCAATGTGTTCAAGGAACATGTAGCCATCATGGGGTTGAGGGTTAGCCTGTAATCTCTGGACTAAAAGGGCCCGAAAGATTAAAGAGTCTATTTCTGAATGGAGGCGTGTATTGTAGCTTTTAAGTCTATTGGCAGTTGACCTTGATGATGAAACATGCTCTATACACAAATCTATGATGAAGCAAGAAAAGAGAAAAGGATAGAAAGGAAAAGTATAGAGTGAGATCAAGGGGGAGACTGTTAGGTTGATCTCTCTAACCCGCTCTGACCCTGACATACCCTAGAGGGCCTTGCCCTCACAAACGCCCTGATTGGGGGCGTCCCAATCCAACTATGGTTGGTGGGCCCTCGTCACACTGCACAAATAAAAAGAGGTGGGGGCCGGGTGGCACAAGGTACAAGGTTCACTGCAGCCGCCACACCCTACCGACAAAACCCTTGTTTGATCTAATTGGTAGCGCAGCCAGCGATGGGAGAAAACCTCGTACTTGTGCCGCCTGACCCCCACCTCTATTTATTTGCGCAGTGCAATGGGGGCCCATCAGCCATAGTTGGACTGAGACGCACCCGATCAGGGCGTTTGTGAGGGCAAGGCCCTCTCGGGTCCATTGGGGCCCGAGCGGGTTAGAGAGATCAATCTAACAGTCTCCCCTTTGATCTTACTCAGTACTTTTCTTTTCTCTTTTCTTGCTTCATCACGAAGGAGGGTTATCCCTGATGGTTACCGTCAAAGATATCCCTGTTTAAAAAGGAGACAACTACAATGATTGGTTTAAGAAACTGGAGCTATTCTCTATTACGGCTAAGCTAGATTCGATTATGACTACTCCAGAACATACAAAGCATGTGCCACCCCGAAACGGATGACACAAACACAAATGCTTCTTGGAAGAAAAACAAACTTCATACAAGAGGAGCAAAGATGACTATGAGAAAGCTCATGCCAGATAGGTTCCTGCCACCAAGAAATGTTTGGCGGTGATAAAGAACACCATTGAGCCCTCTATCACAGGCTCAATTTCATATTGCCCCACTGTGATAGAGTACCTCAAAAAGATAAAAAAAATCAATACACTAGTGCTTGAAAGACCTATGCTACCCTATTGATCAAACAGTTGGTTTCAGAGAGGTACAATGGCGGTGGGTTTAGAGAGCACATCCATCAAATTGTCAACCAGAACAACAAGCTTAAGTCTTTGGACCTTGCTTAGGTCCGACTTATTTTGGTTAGGTCCGACTTGCTGTGGCTAGGGTTTGACTAGCTTCGGTAAGCTCCGGTGCTAGGTCCGACTAGCTTTGGTAAGCTCCAGCGCTAGCTCCTGCTAGCTTTGGTAAGCTTCATTTCAAAGTTCGGTTAGCTTTGTCAAGGTTTGGAGCTTGATCACAGTGGTTCTGCTTTTAATTTGTAATATTTCGAACTTGCTTTTTGGATTATGGAAAGTTTCTTAGTATTCTTTTACTAAGTTTTTGCTGTGTTTTGGTGGTTATGGCTGATATCATTTTGTTATGGTTTGCAACATGCTTATGTGATGTGCTCATGTAAGGTGTTGTGGTTTCGAAAGTAACCAAAGCCAAGTCGAGGACTTGTGCTGGAAGTATTGGTTGTTTATTCATGTGCAGGTGTTGCTTGAGTTCAAGACATGGCTGGTGACGGGATCTATTGAACTAGTCTTAGGGAGAAGATGAGGTTCAACAACAAAGTTCAGGAGAAATTATGGTTGAGTTGGTCGGGAGGTCGCGTAGCATGTTTGAATCAATAACAATGCATATGAAGGTATCATGTACGTCGTTGGAAGATGTTTGCACGTGTGCATGGAGTTCATGGACATGTCTACATGGTTTCGAGGTGTGATGAAGAGAAGTGGACGTAAATAATTGTTAGAAATTGTCCAACTGACTAGGTTATGGACTCAGACTGCGGTTGCCTCGGGTTTGACTCAAATATGGAAAGATTTAAGTTGGTTATTATAGGATTTCGTGTGGGTCACGAAGTTGAGTTGTTTTAGTAATGTGAGATACATTCCTAAGGTGTTTGGAAGTCTTAATATTGTTTTTATCTGCATATAGAAGAATCTTAAGTAGTTATGGAAAGTTTCGGTTGAATCTGAGTAGGATTTGAGTCTTAGTTAGGATTGGGTTGGCCTTAGGGCTGGTTATATAAGCAAGGGAGGCCAGAACTCGTGGTGCACGAGTTTGGGGCTGTTCCTTTTTTGTTTTGTTCAATAAAGTTCATAGTCTAAAGGAGCTTTCGTGCCCTGTTCGTCCGACTTGTTTCAGACAAGTTTTTCTCGTCGAGTTTCTTCACAGCACTACCTTGCTTTGGTTGTTTTATAATAACTCGAGTTTTACAGATCCAATCGACGTGATTCTTTCTGGGTTGTCTTTACAACTTGATTATCTATCATGTATAAAAATTTCACAGTCATTGAATTTGTGGTTTTGGATCTACATGAGTTGCATTGCAGTGTTGCAGATCTGGTTTTTCTCGCGTACAACAGATTGACCTTTGTTCAATCTTTCGATCGTAACTTGAGTCTTTCTCGACGGATTTCAGTGATTCTTGTTGTCGTGTCTTACTGAATTGATCCTCTATAATATCTACCACTTTTTTCATAGCTGAACACGTTTAGATTAGTCGCATACACGATTTCTTTAACATATCAATTTTCTGCAGAGGGGTTTTTGTTGCTTCCGCTGAAAAAGTTGTAATCTACCATTCAGCCCCCTCTGGTAGATTTTCATGTGTTCTTTGATCATACAAAATATAATAATACATTGATGTCTATTGCATTCAAAAGAAATGATCTTTACATACAATCGCTGTGTGAAAGTGTTAATTCAATATGCAATGAAGACGTGAACGTATTCTCGTCTACAATCGCGCATAGAAAACGGATAAGAACTCATGATACCTCGTCGAAATTATGGCACTGCCGTTTAGGCCATATTTCGAGGTGGATAATAGAAAGATTAGTAAAAATGAGATTCTTTCTCCATTAGAGTTCTCAGCATTACATCAATGCATTGAGTGCATAAAAGGAAAATTTGTAATGAAAATAAAGAATAATGCTAAGAGAACCACAGGTATATTAGAAATAATTCACACAGACATCTGTGGTCCCTTCTTAGTAAGGATTGTGGATGGTTATGATTCGTTTATAACATTCACATATGACTATCCCCGTTATGGATACATTTATCCAATTAAAGAAAGATCGGATGCTTTGGATAAATTCAAAATATTCAAGGCCGAGGTAGAAAATCAACACGATACAAAGATAAAAGTTGTCATATTACACTGTGGATGGGAATACTACGGTCGTTATACCCCATATGACCAAGTTCTAGGACCTTTTGCAAAGATGCTAATGGAACAAGGAATTGTTCCCCAGTATTCAATGTCAGGCGAACCTAAGTAGAACGGAGTGGCTGAAAGACGCAACTGGACCTTGATAGATATAGTGCAAAGTATGATAAGCTACTCTACCATTACCTGTAATCTCATGGACGAACGCTTTGAAAACTACCATTCATATTCTCAATAGAGTTCCCAGTAAACCGGTATCGAAAACACCATATGAGATGTCGACAGGAAGAGTACCCTCATTAAAACACCTAAGGGTGTGGGGGAGTCCTGATGAGGCAAAGATATTTAACCCGACCATTGGAAAATTAGATCCCAAAACATTATCCTTCCATTTCATTGGCTATCCCAAAAATTCAAAGGGTTTTCATTTCTACTGCCCAGATAGATTCACAAAGTTTGTAGAAACAAGACATGCTATCTTCCATGAAGAAGAAATGATTCAGGGGAGTAATCTTGAGGAGAAGCAGGTGTACACACCAAACCCCATGATTCAATATTTTTTCTTCTCACTGCCCGCTGTAGCTGCATTGCCAGTGCAAGTCACTGTGATACCAGCACTTGATGCAGCTCCTCCTGTGGTAACAACGAATGAGAATGTGGAACTTGTTTTCCGGGAACCTGAAGAACCCGTTGCCACAAATGAGGGGGAGCAACAACAACCCCAAATAGTTGAGGTCCCACAGGCCGAGCCTTCTCGCAGATTTCAAAGAACAAGGAAGCCCGCTATTCCTGACTGTTATGAAGTCTATAATAGTGAAGAAGTTCAAATGGAGGATGATCCCACCTCATTTGAGAAAGCCATGATAAGTAAATATTCATCAAAATGGCTTAAGGCCATGGAGGATGAAATCAGATCGATGAGTACCAATGAAGTTTGGGACATAGAGACAATTCCTAAAGGAGCCAAAACAGTAGGCTGCAAATGGGTCTACAAAATCAAATATGGCTCCCAAGGGAGCTTAGATAAGTTTAAAGAACGACTTGTGGCAAAAAGCTATATGAAAAGAGAGGGGATTGATTGCGATGAGACAATTTCTCAAGTCTCATGTAAATATTCCTTCAGAATTATAATGGCTCTTGTGGTTCATTATGGTTTAGAATTACATCAGATGGACGTAAAGACAACATTCCTAAATGGGGATCTGGAGAAAACTGTCTACGTGGCACAACCAAAAGGTTTTTTCATGGAAGGTAAACAAATTGGGATGCCGTCTAAAGAAATCAATTTATGGACTAAAATAGGCTTCAAGACAGTGGTACTTGAAGTTTGATAAAACCATTAAAGAGTACGGGTTTGATGAAAATGTGGAGGATAATTGCGTTTATGCAAAGTTCAATAATGGGAAGTATATCTTCCTAATCGTATATGTGGATGACATTTTACTTGCTAGCAGTGATGTCTGTCTACTACTGGAAACAAAAAAATTTCTTATCCTCACATTTTGATATGAAAGATCTCGGTGAAGCGAAGATCGTTTTGGGAATTGCCATTCATCAAGATAGAACCAAGGGGGTATTAGGACTATCACAAAAGATGTATATGGAAAATGTCCTGAAGAAATACGGTATTCACAAATGTAGTGCCTCACCTGCACCTATAGTTAAGGGCGACATATATGAGGAATTTCAATGTCCCGATAATCAATACGAGATTGATCAGATGAAAATGGTACCATATGCTTCAGCTGTCAGAAGCTTACAGTATGCACAAGTGTGCACACACCTTGATTTATCTTTTCTGACTGAGTTGCTTGGCAGATTCTAGAGTAATCCAGGACAGAACATCTGAAATTGGTAACGAAAGTTATGCGCTATTTGCAAGGAACTAAAGGCCTCATATTAACATATGGAAGAACATAATCTCTGCGTATCGTGGGATACTCAGACTCCGATTATGCAGGGGATGAAAGAAAATCCACGTTTGGGTATGTGTTCACCCTTGCTTTGGGAGCAATATCGTGGAAGAGATGCAAACAAACCGTCACTACATCATCCACAATGTATGCCGAGTTTGTTGCATGCTATGAGGCCACAGGGCAGGTGAACTGGCTTAAAAAGTTCATACTCGGTTTGAAAGTGGTTGACGACATCTCGAGACCACTAAAGTTGTACTGCGACAATGAATCTGCAGTAATGTACGAACACAAGAATAACTCAAGTTGTGCTGCCAAACACATTGATATAAACTACTATGTTGTGAAAGATAAAGTTCGAGACTGGACTATAAGTGTAGAGCATGTAAGCTTAGAGAAAATGCTTGAAGATCCATTAACGAAAGGATTACCACCCAACGTGTTCAAGGAACACGTAGCCGGCATGGGGTTAAGGGACAGCGTGTAATCTCTTGACTAAAAGGGCCCTAAAGATTAAATAGTCTGTTTTCTGAATGGAGGCGTGTATTGTAGCTGTTTAAGTCTATCCGCAGTTGACCGTGACAATGAAACATGCTCTATACACAAATCTATGATGAAGCAAGAAAAGAGAAAAGAAGAGAAAGAAAAAGTACAGAGTGAGATTAAGGGGGAGAATGTTAGATCTCTCTAACCCGCTCGGGCCCCAATGACCCGAGAGGGCCTTGCCCTCAGAAACGCCCTGATAGGGGGCGTCCAAGTCCAACTATGGCTGGTGGGCCCCCATCGCACTGGGAAAATAAATAGAGGTGGGGGCCGGGTGGCACAAGGTACGAGGTTCACTGCAGCCGCCACACCCTACCGACAAAAACCCTATTTCGATCTAATTGGGAGTGCAACCAGCAGCTGGAGAACACCACACCGAAACCGCGTCGAATCCCTACGCCGCCGTCGTGCCCGGTCAGTGCTGCTGGCGTCCCGAAGACCATCGCTACACACTCCGAACTCCCCCACGAGAACCGTCAGTCTCAGCCATCGCAATGGCCACCGCACCGATCATGTCGGTGCTACCGACACACGAAGGTTCAATCTCGACAACCCCTGTTTATGCATAGATCGTTTTCACTCTGACTTAATCTTCGCGGTAGAAGATCCTAGAGTCTATCACCAAGGACTGCACGAAAATTGCATTGGAAATCCTCCAAACAATGAGGCTCAAGTGCGAGCACATTCGAGAAGCGAAGGTGCAGACACGCCGTCGCGAATTTGAAGACCTCTAGTTCTATGCAGGTGAGTTGATTGAGGACATCTAGATTCGCTTGACGAACATCGTGCAAGACCTCATGCTGCTCAGGGATCCTGTCCACAAGTACAAGGTTGTACTCGAATTTCCCTGTGTTGTCCCACGCAGGTATCGTCCCATCATGATGCCCATAGAGCAGGTCATCGACTTGTGGGAGCTGACCATCAAGGAGTTTGTGGCTTCCTCCTCATGGCTGAGGAGGGGTAAAATCTCGACGATGCCACCGATGGTGTCGGCAAACTCCTCCTGATGGAGGCGGAGTGGATGGTGCAACAGCAGCAATGCTCTGGCAGTTCTTCCGCTAGTGGTGACATGAATGGGAAGCCGCAAGGTAAACCCAAGTCATCTGGGGGCAGCAAGCCCGGATTGTACACCGGTTGGGCTGGAAACTTCGGCGAACACCGAATGGGAAACTGCATATACTGCAGGAAGCTGGGCCATTGGGCAAAAGTAGGGCTCAACGAGACCGCGCGCAGAAGCGGAAGAATGAAGAGGCCAATTCGTTCTTCCCAGCATTGAGAGCGATGAAGGTCTCTTCATGGCGGTTGTGAACAAGATTGTCGCACCACAGGCTGGCTTCCTCAACAAAGAAAAGGTGATACCCATTCCATCCCTCGATGGCCTGGTATTTTGATACCGGCGCTAGCTGCCACATGAATGGTGAGCGGAGCATGTTCGCGTTGCTGGACGAGACTGTACACGGCACAGTTAAGTTTGGGAATGGATCACTGGTGGTGATCTATGGCTTTGGCACCATCCTCTTCCGTTGACAGACCAGGAATCAGCGTGCGATGGACAACATCTTCTACATCCTAAACCTGCGGAGTAACATAATCTCTTTAGGACAGTTGGATGAGGGTGGCTGCACGGTCATGATCAAGGGCGGCATCATGAAAATCCACGATCATGCGGACAGCACACTTGCTCGTGTCATGTGCACAGGGAGCAGGCTCTACGCCGGAATACTCACCATCGACAACCCCTTATATATGCTGACACAAGGTGACAACATCATCTGTAGGTGGCACACTCGTATGATGCATCTACACTTCCGGGCTCTACAAGTCATGTCCACCAAGCAGCTGGTGCGAGGGATGCCAGTGATTGACCGCGTCGAAGATACTGTGACGGGTGTGCACTCGGGAAGCACTACCCAACAACATTTCCCCAGGAAACTAAATATGAAGCAGAACATGGCCTCAATCTCGTGCACACTGATATTTGTAGGCCTATCATACCTGAGTCGCCCAAAGGTAACAAATATTTTCTTTTGCCCGTCAATAATACAGTCATTATTTGTGGATTGAGCTGCTCAAATCCAATGATGAGGCATTTCATCAATCCAAGAAAATCCACAAGATGGCTATGACAGAAGGAAGGTGCAAGCTGCGTGCGCTCCGGTCTCACATGGGCGGGAATTCAACTCTGGTGAATTCCGAGAGTACTGTGAGGAGCTTGGCATCAAGCACTACACCACGGCTCCTTACTCACCTCAACAAAATGGTGATATTGAATGCAGGAATCAAACTGTCATGGAGATGGCATGGTGCTTGTTAAAGAGCGTGAGCATGCCATCGTTCTTTGGGCAGAGGCGATGAAGACAGCTGTTTACATTATGAACAGAGCGTCAACACGATGCCTGGAGAGTGTTATGCCGTACGAGGTGTGGCACGGTCGGAAACCAAATGTGCAGCACATGTGCACATTTGGTTGCATAGTACATGTGAAGAAGATCAGTCCGAGAGCCAACAAACTCTCAGATTGCTCCACACCTATGGTTTTCATCAGGTACGAGAAGGGATCCAAGTGCTACCGTGTGTTAGCTCTAGCGACAAAGAAGGTAAAAGTAACCCGCGATGTTGTGTTAGAGGAGAACAGACCTTGGAGTTGGGATTCGTTGGACACTTGCCACGAAACCCACAACATTCACAGTGCTCTACACCACTGATCATGGTGACCAAGAGCTGGACACCAGCGAGGCCCCAATAACATCTCTATGTCATGTCCAGGCTGCACCCTCTACACCAGCAGTCGGGTCACCAGCGTTGGACATCGCGTCTCCAGCAAAGCAAGTGCATGGCTCGATGCAGCCTGAACCGTGCACACCCATCGCAGCATCTGGGTGGCGCTGGGCTACTCCGTGCACACACAATGATGCTCGGGATGTTGATTCCGGGTCCATATGCTACAGTCACCTCTCCTGTGTCTCCTCGATGAGGCTGATGGGGGGGAGGGGGGAGGGGCGGTCTGTACATGGGTCTTCGGAAGGCGAGCAATGTCTTCTCAGTGCCAAGGAACCCCGTGGCATAGATGATGCACTAGGAGATGCGTCCTGGAAGGTGTCCATGGATGATGAGATGAAATCGATCATTGAGAACAACACATGGGAATTTTCCTCTCTTCCTGCAGGGCACAAGGCGATCCGGTTGAAGTGAGTCTATAAGGTGAAGTGTGATATGCATGGCAATGTCATCAAGCACAAAGCACGTCTGGTCGCAAAAGGCTATGCTCAACGGTAGAGCATGAACTTTGAAGAAGTTTTTGCCCCTGTTGCACACTTGGAGGCAGTACGTCTCCTTGTACTTGCTGCACACTCAAGTTGGGAAGTGCATCATATGGACGCCAAGTCCGTATTTCTCAATGTTGAACTCCTCGGAGGAAGTCCACATGTGCCAGTTGCCAGGATACATTATTGCTGGCATGGAGGACGAGGTATTTTGGCTGAGAGGCCCCGTAGAGGCCACGTGCCTGGTACACAACCCTTGTTGTGGCACTGGCCACACTCGGGTTCGCGCACAGCCCGCTGGAGCATGGCGTCTATCGAAGCGGCAAAACCACTATTGGAATATTTGGGCCTAAGCCCAATTATTCTCTATTAAATTACGAAGGTGTAAAGGAGGCATTTATCCCACATGGACTATTTGAGGAGAGTAGCACTTATTTATAAGGGAAGCTATTTTCTATCTGTGGAATATGTGAGAGAAGGATGGCTAGAGCCACAAACGAAACACATGCACGCGCGCGCGTATTCGCGTATTCACATATTTTGCGTTATTTAACACGTGACTTGTGACTTGCGATGTGACGCCTGGCGCATCAATTCTGTTCTCTATCTTTTTGAATACTGACACTAATATGACTTTAATTTGCTGCAATTTGTAGCACTTTATGAGTCAGTTTCTAGAGGGTAATAGTGTGCAGTAACTGATGCTATTTAAATATGCTATAAATGCTGAAGTTTATTGCATTCAGTTACTAGAGTGTAATTGTGCTGCTTTACTGCATACTTAATTCCTTCAGTTACTAGAATCTGTCACAATATATACAGAATGAGAACTTTCATTCTGCAATTGAGAGGTGAACAAACTCACTTGTCCACTGTGTTGAGCGTGTGCTATAGGCTAGTCCATCCCTCTCATCGTTGTGTCACCGACGTGCAGGAGAGCAGTGTCTCTGGAACCACGTACGGATGAAGAACCTGCATGGGTTTGGGCGAATCAGGTTTTTGGGAAGCGTACGCGTGACTACTCGCTTGACATCCTACATCATTCTACAATCTTCATCACGCTTTCAGCTTCTCATCTTTAAAGTTGGATACGTCTCCTCTGTGAGTAATGATGAATTTTCTACGCATGAATATGATAGATATAATATGTTCTATTAGCATGTCACTGCTTATATTTTGTGGATTATCTATCATCTGCACTTTTGTAATTTTAGGAATTATGTTTATCCTTAATGTTCATTGTTTTCTAACAATCCAAAAACCTAATAGGCACTTTAAGATGGGTAATAGCTTTGCTGATGCGATGAAACTGGAGAAGTTCGCTAGTTCGAACTTTAAGAGATGGGCTACAAAACTTGACATGCGGCTCACTGCAATGGACATATATTATATTCTAAAGCTTGTAGATCGACCCATGACTGTTGAAAAACAAGCTGAGTTTGATAAGGCAAATGTGATGGTAGTGGGTTGCATTTTGAGTGTCCTGTCCGACAAACTGTGTGAGGTTTATATGACTCATAAGAGCGCAAAAGAGCTATGGGAGGCCCTTGAACACAAGTACGGTGCTTCGGATGCTTGACATGAGTTGTATGTTATGGAGCGCTATCACGATTTTAAGATGGCAGACAACTGATCAGTGGTTGAGCAGGATCATGAAATACAACTCATTGTCGGAGAGCTCCAACAACTTGGACTAAATTTGCCTGATCGATTTGTGGCTGGGGGCATTATTGCCAAATTACCTCCATATTGGAGGGGATTTGCCACATCTTTGAAACATAAGAGACAAAACATTTCCGTTAAGGATTTGTTGGCTTCTCTTGATGTCGAGGAGAAAGCTCGGGAAAAATATGGCGCGTCCAAGGTTCATGAAGGACAGTTCAGTGCTAATGTCATGCAACATGTTGGACGAAAGAAATGGAAAAATAAAGTTTTACACAGCGCCAACTTCAAGAAAAAGGAGAAGAAGAAGATAAACATGGCTGAGGTTGGATGCTATGTCTGTGGCAAGGTTGGGCATTTTGCCAAAAAGTGCACAGATAGAAAGGGCAAGAAAAATCAGCAAAAATCTGCCAACATGGTTATTAGCAACGCTGGAACAACAGGGTATGGTAATGCATATACCTTTTTAACAACATGTGAACCTACTGAATGGTGGATTGATACAGGGGCTAATATTCATGTCTGTGCTGATGTATCTATGTTTTCTTCTTATCAGGCTATCCACGGTGCCCCCGTCCTGATGGGAAATGGCTCACGTGCTTCTGTTCATAGTGTTGGTACGGTCAATCTGAAGTTTACTTCGGAAAAGACTGTGCAGCTGAAGAACGTGCAGCACGCCCCCACAATAAATAGAAATCTTGTCAGTGTCTCTTTGTTGTGTCGAGACAGATTTAAGTTGGTGTTTGAGTCTAATAAAGTAGTCGTGTCAAAATGTGGACTCTTTATTGGAAAAAGCTATGACAGCGGAGGCTTGTTCCATTTTTCCCTTTCACATTCTAGTAGCTCCATGGTGAATTTTTTGAATAAAGATGATGAAGCGAGTGTTTGGCACTCACGTTTATATTGTATAAATTTTGGATGCATCTCACGGCTATCTACCTTTAATTTAATTCCTAAAATTTCTATCGTGAATGGTTCTAAGTGTCAAGCTTGTGTGCAAGCTAAACAGCCAAGAAAACCTCACTTTGCTGTTGATGAACGGAATACGATGTAAAATCCCACTTATTTCTAAATATGAAATTCAGTTGTTCAGCTAAATTCAAATTTAATGGGGTTCAAGATATGGTCATGTACATAAACGTGAACCTATTAAATTCCTTTTTCTTCTCATGCTTAAAATTTCATTAACATGATAAACATACTTCACCAATAATCTTAGAATAATTCAAATATCATCTCTGCAAAATTTTGGAATATTTGAATAGGGTTTGCTTGGGCAAATCAATTTATAGTACCTCATATACTCAAATAGTCAAAATAGAATATAGCTACTGTATACACATGCCCTGGCAAAAATGTTCAATTCTAAGGCTATAATTTTTTCTATAGTCTTCTAAAGTTTCAAATAAGCTCCTTGAAAAGTTTCATGAATTTTGGAGTCCATTTGCTATTTTATTTGAGATGCTCAGCGAATTTGAATCAAGTGTAAATTCAAATTCAAAAACTGGTCAAAATATACTTGAACATAAAGATCTAAACACACTATTGTGTTCAGCACATTTTTCTTGACTTATCCATGAAGTTTCATGATTTTTGGAGTTCATTTAATATTTTAAAATGAATTGCTAGGTGGGCAGGGGTTGTGAGGATGACTGGTGGGGCCCACCAGTCAGCAGCCCACGTGCAGCAGCAATCCAGCGCGCGCCACCGCGACGGCATGCATGCCCAGCGCGACAGCAGCGAGCTGCTTCCGTTTGAGCCCTACAAATATCGCCCTGGCTCCTCCTTATCGCTTCTACGGTTGATCTTTTCGTCTTCCCTCACGCTGAGCTGGCACTCTGCTCCATTTGGCCCCCGCGCGCAGTTTTCCGACCGCTGGCGCCGCGCGTCCATTGCCGGCCAACCGGAAGCCTCTCGCGCTGAGCTCTCAACAGAAAAGTTGTTCCCCACTCCCTCGTCTAGCCTCTGGTTCAATCCTTTCATTCTTTCGTTGATGTTTTGGCCGGTATTTTGAAGCTAAACCGGAGCTCGCCGTCGAGGTTGCCGTGCGCCGTCTCTGTTCCACGGTGCCAGGCTGCTGCGAGCCGTTTCGTTCTTCGACTCCAACAGCAAAGTGGTGCGCCTGGACACGCTCTGCACGACGGTGAAAGCCGTTCCGCAGTTACGTGAGTATCGAGCAAATTATCCAAGTTTTACTCACGGCCGAAGCTTATGAACTAGCTAGGTTTTTCATTCAATTCAGTTTCCACACTTAATCACTCTTCACAATTGCTAGCAAATAGTTTCTACACTTCCTTGCGCACCATCTCAAACTGGAATTACCAAAAATGATAGACCATAGCTCGAGAATCACGAGTTCTTCCCTCCGCCATTGAAAGTTACCTCTGTCGCCGTCGACGGTTGATTTGCCGGCCGTTACACGACGATTGCACCTTCCTATCACTTCCCTCATTGTTCCAGAAGACTTCCCCAACCTTGTCCAATAGTTTTAAGCCACGGTGCGACGGTTTCGACACGGCCGTAACCCTAGCTGCCGCCGCCGCCGATGCGCCGCCGTTTCCGACCGTCGGCAAGCTTCACCGACCCCACCATCGTGCTCAGCGCATGATTTTACAATTGGGCGCCCAATATTAGGCGCTGCGGTGGCCGGGAACTTGGTTCCGGCGAGGCTCACCGGAGCGCGCCGCCACTGCAGCCCCGCGCGCCGCCCGCGTTGGGAGGTGGATGATGACACCGCAGCCCCCGTGTGTCAGCGTCTATTAGCCCCTGTCGGATCAAGTGTGGCCACGGGATTAGTTGTGGCTACGCGGTTTTCTCTGTGGCCCCCGTGTGGTTTGAATGCCACTGGTCCATTTTAAAACGGTGGGGCCCATGGTTTAATTCAAATTAGAATTTAATTCCAGATTTGGCTCCAACATAGAAAATCCATAACTCTCTGTAGACTGCTCCAAAAATCTTCAAACAAATTTTGTTTGGAAGCCCTTGAGCTCTAGTTTCTGTAAGTATCAATTAGGTTTTGTGAAACTTACTTTTAAATTCTGTAGGAAACAATCTTTCCCAGTACAAATACAATTGTTCCAGATGAACTTTCCACTGTAAAATCCCCAAAATTCACATAAAATACATTATCCTGTTATTTATTACCCGAAAAAGTTTGGGAGCCATTGCACTTGTAAACCCTCTGTATAATTCAATTACCTTTTTTGGTCATTGAATTATTACAGATGTTCTGTTACTTTATTGTGTCCCAAATTTGGACTGAACATTACTTTAGTCATACACTAGTTCCTGTAAAAATTTGAAATTTAATTGACTTAGTCTCCTGGTCCTAATTGAGTTGCCAACTGAATGTTAATTGAAAAGCTAAAATTCGGTTATAAAATAATTCCAGAAATTCTTGCCAACTTTAAAATTTAATATCTCCTTCACAAAGGCTTAGAAATTTATGAACCCAATTTTGCTTGAACCAGGACAACATCCTCTATCATGATCATCAACTGGCAGCTATGTTTAAGCTTCAGTTTCTTCTCTAAAATTCTTGGAAATTTATCGCTTACCATAATTTTAGAGACAACAAACTACTTTGATCATCTCCTGTTCTTTGCAAGAGTATTCCTTGTAGTCCCTAACATCTACCATAAAAATACCAAAGCCAAAGAAGATAATTCACTCACTATAACCATAGTTAGAAGCTTATGAACTATATATACATTATAATTTACTAGCATTTATATATGCATGTCGTGTAGTGATCGATATTGACGAGAAGGGTCGCTTGGAGGAGAAGGCTAGGGTGTCCACTTGAATTCCTTGGTGGATTCTTCTGAGAAGGACCACTAACAATTGCCTTTTAATCGAGTCGCAAACTAAGGTAAGCCCTGGTTTGCATTTAAGAGCTTTTCAAAGATTTTTAGTTTTATTCATTTACGTCTTCAGTTGATATTGTGCATTACGTATAAGGTGTTTGATACTCCACCTGTATATCCACAAATCCTATGGAAGGGTTGGAAAGGTTTACAGCTTGACGTGTAGAATTGCCAATGCTAATAGTGTAGATATACCGATAGAAGTTGAGTAGTTGGAATCTACTCACGAGATAGGAATAACATTTCATATGAGGGTGAAAGATGACACAATGGCTCATGAAATGAATACGAGACTGGGCAGAGAGAATAGGAGTCAACGAGATGGAGTCTCGGGCGCATAGCCCTGCCTGTGTCGCTTGAGGACCGTGCCGTATGCAGCACCGTTGGGCAAGCTTAAAATGTACCGGTTGCATAATGGCATATGGGACCATTAAACTAATGTAACTCCAGACTGTAGTGTGGAGACTCCTCGGTTGTCCTTGAATGGAGATGCGAAGGCATAAAGGTGTAAATCTTCTAGCGGGCAACTTCGACATGTCCGTGTAGGGGACCGTTTGCTCGGGATGAAGAGGTTTGTCGACATTTTGGTCCTGGTTGAAAGGCGGCCACGTATGACACGGGGAGGAGAGCACATATGTGTCTCCCACGCGGGTATGCTTGTCGTGCAGTCCAGGTGTGTCCTGATTGCAATCACCGTCCCTCGCGGTAATAGAGTACCACTTGTCCGTCGCTGTCGTAAAGTAGTAAATACTAAAGAAGCCAGAAATATATGTTGTATTGAATTATAATTGCTTTGCAACCTTGTATGTATTAGATATAGTACAATTAAAAGTTTACAATTTCCCCACACTTTACCTGTAATAAAATTATGTGCTTTGGGCATGTCATATCATCGGCAAAGCGTTTCTTGTTTGATTGTGGAGTCTATGATGTGTCGTGCCTAAAGAATGTCATGTGCTACTTAAAACATAATTATAAGGATCCACTTGTAGGTGAGTCTTTTATGCTATTCCTTACCTATGCTTGGTATTTCCCCTGCATATGTCTAGTGAGACGGGTTATTCTTGCTGAGCCTTATGCTCACGTTTGCGCTTTAACGATTTTTGCAGGTATTAGGTTTATTTCTGCTGTTCAGCTTTGTACATGAGATCTTGAGGTATCGAGATAAATCTCATGTGAACCACGCCGCTGCTGAAAATTGCATTGGAAATCCTCAAAACAACGAGGCTCAAGTGCGAGCACATTCGAGAAGCGAAGGTGCAGACACGCCGTCGCGAATTTGAAGACCTCTGGTTCTATGCAGGTGAGTTGATTGAGGACATCTAGATTCGCTTGACGAACATCGTGCAAGACCTCATGCTGCTCAGGGATTCTGTCCACAAGTACAATGTTGTACTCGAATTTCCATGTGTTGTCCCACGCAGGTATCGTCCCATCATGATGCCCACAGAGCAGGTCATCGACTTGTGGGAGCGGACCATAAAGGAGTTTGTGGCTTCCTCCTCATGGCTGAGGAGGGGTAAAATCTCGACGATGCCACCAATGGTGTCGGCAAACTCCTCCGGATGGAGGCGGAGTGGATGGTGTGACAGCAGCAATGCTCTGGCAGTTCTTCCGCTAGTGGTGACAAGAATGGGAAGCCGCAAGGTAAACCCAAGTCATCCGGGGGTAGCAAGCCCAGATTGTACACCGGTTGGGCTGGAAACTCCGGCGAACACCGAAAGGGAAACTGCATATACTGCAGGAAGCTGGGCCATTGGGCAAAAGAGTATCGTAGGGCTCAACGAGACCGTGCGCAGAAGCGGAAGAATGAAGAGGCCAATTCGTTCTTCCCAGCATTGAGAGCGATGAAGGTCTCTTCATGGCGGTTGTGAACAAGATTGTCGCACCACAGGCTGCGTTCCTCAACAAATAAAAGGTGATACCCATTCCATTCCTCGATGGCCTGGTATTTTGATACCGGCGCTAGCTGCCACATGAATGGTGAGCGGAGCATGTTCGCATTGCTGGACAAGACTGTACACGGCACAGTTAAGTTCAGGAATGCATCACTGGTGGTGATCTATGGCTGTGGCACCATCCTCTTCCGTTGACAGAACAGGAATCAGTGTGCGATGGACAACATCTTCTACATCCTAAACCTGCGGAGTAACATAATCTCGTTAGGACAGTTGGATGAGGGTGGCTGCACGGTCATGATCAAGGGCGGCATCATGAAAATCCGGGATCATGCAGACCGCGTACTTGCTCGTGTCATGTGCACAGGGAGCAGGCTCTATGCCGGGATATTCACCATCGACAACCGCTTATGTATGCTGACACAAGGTGACAACATCTTCTGTAGGTGGCACACTCGTATGATGCATCTACACTTCCGGGCTCTACAAGTCATGTCCACCAAGCAGCTGGTGCGAGGGATGCCAGTGATTGACCGCGTCGAAGATACTGTGACGGGTGTGCACTTAGGAAGCACTACCCAGCAAAATTTCCCCAGGAAACTAAATATGAAGCAGAACATGGCCTCAATCTCGTGCACACTGATATTTGTAGGCCTATCATACCTGAGTCGCCCAAAGGTAACAAATATTTTCTTTTGCCCGTCAATAATACAGTCATTATTTGTGGATTGAGCTGCTCAAATCCAACGATTAGGCATTTCATCAATCCAAGAAAATCCACAAGATGGCCGAGACAGAAGGAAGGTGCGGCTGCATGCGCTCCGGTCTTACATGGGCGGGAATTCAACTCCGTTGAATTCCGAGAGTGCTGTGAGGAGCTTGGCATCAAGCACTACACCACGGCTCCTTACTCACCTCAACAAAACGGTGATATTGTATGCAGGAATCAAACTGTCATGGAGATGGCATGGTGCTTGTTAAAGAGCATGAGCATGCCATCGTTCTTTGGGTAGAGGCGATGAAGACAGCTGTTTACATTATGAACAGAGCATCAACACGATGCCTGGAGAGTGTTACGCCGTACGAGGCGTGGCACGGTCGAAAACCAAATGTGCAGCACATGTGCACATTTGGTTGTATAGTACATGTGAAGAAGATCAGTCCGAGAGCCAACAAACTCTCAGATTGCTCCACACCTATGGTTTTCATTAGGTACGAGAAGGGATCCAAGTGCTACTGTGTGTTACCTCCAGCGACAAAGAAGGTAAAAGTCACCCGCGATGTTGTGTTAGAGGAGAACAGACCTTGGAGTTGGGATTCGTTGGACACTTGCCACGAAACCCACAACATTCACAGTGCTCTACACCACTGATTATGGTGACCAAGAGCTGGACACCGGCGAGGCCCAAACAACATCTCTATGTCATGTCCAGGCTGCACCCTCTACACCAGCAATCGGGTCACCAGCGTTGGACATCGAGTCTCCAGCAAAGCAAGTGCATAGCTCGATGCAGCCTGAACCGTGCACACCCATCGCGGCACCTGGGTGGCGCAGGGCTACTCCGTGCACACACAATGATGCTCGGGATGTTGATTCCGGGTCCATATGCTACAGTCATCTCTCTTGTGTCTCCTCGATGATGCTGAAGGAGGGCGGGGGGGGGGGGGGGGGGGGGAGGGGCGGTCTGTACATGGGTCTTCGGAAGGTGAGCAATGTCTTCTCAGTGCCAAGGAACCCCGTCGCATAGATGATGCACTAGGAGATGCGGCCTGGAAGGTGTCCACGGATGATGAGATGAAATCAATCATCGAGAACAACACATGGGAATTTTCCTCTCTTCCTGGAGGGCACAAGGCGATCGGGTTGAAGTGAGTCTATAAGGTGAAGCGTGATCTGCATGGCAATGTCATCAAGCACAAGGCACGTCTGATCACAAAAGGCTATGCTCAACGGTAGAGCGTGAACTTTGAAGAAGTTTTTGGCCCTGTTGCAGACTTGAGGCAGTACGTCAACGGTAGAGTGTGAACTTTGAAGAAGTTTTTGCCCCTGTTGCACACTTGAGGCAGTACGTCTCCTTGTACTTGCTGCACACTCAAGTTGGGAAGTGCATCATATAGATGTCAAGTTCGTATTTCTCAATGTTGAACTCCTCAGAGGAAGTCCACATGTGCCAGTTGCCAGGATACATCATCGCTGCCAAGGAGGACAAGGTATTTTGGCTGAGAGGCCCCGTAGAGGCCACGTGCCTGGTACGCAACCCTTGATGAGGCGCTGGCCACACTCGGGTTCGTCTGCAGCCCGCTGGAGCATGGCGTCTATCGACGCGGCAAAACCACTGTTGGAATATTTGTCCTAAGCCCAATTATTCTCTATTAAATTCCAAAGGTGTAAATGAGGCATTTATCCTACATGGACTATTTGAGGAGAGTAGCACTTATTTATAAGGGAAACTATTTTTATGTGTGGAATATGTGAGAGAAGGATGGCTAGAGTCACAAACGAATCACATGCACGCGCGCGCGCGCATATTCGCGTATTTTCGCGTGAGGTAACGCGTGACTTGTGACTTGTGACATGACGGCTGACGCGGTAATTCTGTTCTCTATATTTTTGAATACTGACACTAATATGACTTTAATTTGCTGCAATTCGTAGCATTTTATAAGTCAATTTCTGGAGGGTAATAGTGTGCAGTAACTGACGCTATTTAAATATGCTGTAAATACTGAAGTTTATTGCATTCAGTTACTAGAGTGTAATTCTGCTGCTTTACTGCAAACATAATTCCTTTAGTTACTAGAATTTGTCACTATATATACAGAATGAGATTATTCATTCTGCAATTGAGAGGTAAACAGACTCACTAGTCCACTGTGTTGAGTGTCTGCTACAGGCTAGTCCATCCCTCTCGTCGGCGTGTCACCGACGTGTGGGAGAGCAGTGTCTCCAAAACCACATCCCGCTGAAGAACCTTCACGGGTTGGAGCGAATCATGTTTTGGGAAGCGTACGCGCGACTGCTCGCTGACTTCATACGTCATTGTACAATCTTTATCACGCTTTCAGCTTCTCATCGTTCAAGCTGGATATGTCTCCTCTGTGAGTAATGATGAATTTTCTAAGCATGAATATGATAGATATAATATGTTCTATTATCATGTCACTGCTTATATTTTGTGGATTATCTATCATCTGCACTGTTGTAATTTTAGGAATTAAGTATATCCTTAAAGTGCATTGTTTTCTAACAATCACTTCGTACCTGCTGGTGGAAGCGTACGTTGATGATCTTGTCATTACCGGCACTGATGCGGAGTCCATCGTTGACTTCAAGCATCAAATGCAGAAGCTATTCAAAATGAGTTACCTTGGTCTCCTAAGCTATTACTTGGGGATCGAGGTGTCTCCTGGCATGGGAGTAATAACTATGTGTCACCAGAGATATGCAGGCAAGATTCCTAATGGCGGGAATGAGTGGCTGCAACATCTGCCACATGCCAATAGAGGGCCGCCTGAAGTTGATGAAGGACGACGTTGGGACAGCATTCAATGCAACTATATCTACTGCAGCATAGTTGGAAGCTTGTGCTATCTGGTTACACTCGACCATACATTGTGCATGGTGTACGTTGGCGTCGTCAGCCGTTTCATGGAGAAACAAAGACAAACCACTGGGTGCCTGTCAAACAAATTTTTTGTTATATTCAAGGAACCAAGAATCATGGTAGCTGCTACAGAGTCAGCAGTGGCAACGAGATTTTCCTTTGGTACAGCAACAGTGATAATGATGGAGATGCGGGTGATTGCAAGAGCACGTCCGGGCAGGTAATTTTTCTCGGTGAAAATATTGTCACTTTAACTTCATAAAAGAAGATCATGGCAATCAGATCTTGTGAAATGGAGTACGTTGCAGCTGCTGCAGCAACATGTCAAGATATTTGGCATAGTCGTATTCTCGGATAAATTCAGGGACATGAACTGGCTAAATTCAAGCTCCTGGTGGACAACAAATCTGCAATTGACTTGGTGAAAAATCAAGTTCATCATGACCGCAGCAAGCAAATTTATATCAGGTTCCATTTCATCAGAGAAAGCATGGAAGCTGGACAGGTGGACATCATCCATGTGCGACACACATGATCAGGTGGCAGATGTGCTGACAAAGGCTCTTGGACATGTGCGTTTCATCGTGTTGCGTCGGAAGCTTGGATCCATGAAGCACCATGAGCTTAAGGCGGGATTTATTAGCGTATTAAGCTCATAGTCAGTTTTATCATTTTGAATAATTCTGCATTATGACAGGGTCATCAGTATGTTGTAATGCATGAGTTAGTGTGCGTGTTAAGTGCATATTATGGCGTCACGCGAAGCTACATAACTTGAACTCTTGTCGTCGTCTCTTCTCTGATCAGGATGACTTCTTCTTCGGTTGGGGTTCCGGTCTTGCGTTGTCCGGTGCTTTTCAATGGCACCAACTATCGCGACTGGGTTCCCTGCATGTGTCTGCATCTTCAGGAGTTTCTCACAGGTGATCTCAAATGCCTGCCCTATATTGCTACTCCTTCAGAGCCTGTTATTCGAGAGAAAGCTACCGATGATGAGAAGCAGAAGTCACTTGAAGACTCTGAGACTCGTCTGGCTTCCTATGAGTCCCAGTCCAGTGTGTACAGGACGTGGTTTGATGAGGATGCTCGTGCAGGTGCTATTCTTGCTGCTAGTATGCACTATGCAGGATCATCTTGCTGCTGATATAGTGGAGTTTGAGCATGCACGTCAGATATGGGATTTTCTGCAACACCGGTAGAGGCCTACTGGTCAGGCTACCTATCTTGTTTCTATTCATCAGGAGTAGCTTTTACGACAAGAAGATGCCGCAGTGGAGGAGATGTTTGCTCAGATGTATGTTATTCAGCGTAAGCTTGATACTCTTGGTCCTAAGTTGTCACCGGATACCTGTTCGTATTGTTAGGGTCAGAAGGACTCACTTGAGCTTCATCACATATATGACTTCTTGACTTGGCTTGGTGTTGAATTTGAGCCTCTTTGTGCTTAGCTACTTGCTCATCACACTTGTGTCTCTCTTATGGATGCTCTAGCCACAGTCCGTAATGAGGAGACATATCTTCATGCTGCTGCCTTGTTGCTGACCTCTTTAGTTTTGGTTGCTCGTTCTTTGACCTCTTGACACACTGCTTATGTTTAGGCTTGTCGTTCTTCACATGATGCTATTGGTGCTGGTACTAGAGGATCTCAAGGGAGTTCTGCTACTACGGATGCCCAATTACTCGAGCTTCGTTGTCATCTTTGAGCCTCTACATCATTAGGAGCTGCTGGTTTTGTGACTCGACCTTCTGCACCTTTGAGTTCTGCTGCTGCATCACAGTCTTCCTCTGAGGGACAAACTTCCACTTCTCGTTCAGGTACTCGTCCATGGATTCTTGATTATGGAACTTCTTTTCATATGACTCCTTATTCCACTGCTTTATCTTCTTTGAGACCTTCCTCTCGTTCTCTTACTATTCATACTGCCGATGGTTCTCCTCTTTTGGTTGTTGGATAGGGCACATTTTTATCTTACTCTTTTGATGTACCTGATGTTTCCTATGTTCCCAACCTGACCATGTAGCTTATGTATGTTGGGCACCTCGTTGATCATGACGATCGGGTGATTCTTGACCCCGATTCTTGTTATGTTCGGGATCGTCTTACCGGTCGGCTGGTTGGCACTAGACCTCGTCGTCGTGATTCCCAGCGCCTCCAGGGGCTTGACTAGCTTCGACTTCCTTCTGTTGCGATTGCTAGTCTTGTCAGCTCCGCTTTTTTTGCTCTGTCCACCTTGTCTTTTGCTCAGTGGCATTATCATATAGGACATCTTTGTGGCTCTAGCCTATCTTCCTTAGTTTTTCATGGTGTCTTAGGATCAATTTCAGATTCTCAGTCCTTAGATCAATGTCAGGGCTGTAAATTAGGGAAGCATATTCAGCTTCCCTATCCTTCTAGTCAGTTTGTGTGTGAGCACCATTCTGATTTTGTTCATTCGGATGTACGGGGTTCAGATCCTTTTGTTTCCAAAGGAGGACACTGATATTACATCATTTTTATAGATGATTTTTCTCGCCGCACATGGATTTACTTTATGAAACATAGTAGTGTGGCCTTGCCTATCTATAAAACTTTTCCATCTATGATCCGAACTCATTTTGGCATGTCTATTTGTGTTTTTCGTGTTGATTCTGCTAGTGAGTACCTTTCTTATGCTCTTCATCAGGTTCTTTCCGAGCAAGGCACTCTTGCTCAGTTTTCTTGTCCTGGCGCTCATCTACCGAATGGTGTGGCCAAACGCAAGCATCGATATCTCTTTAAGACTCCTCGTACTCTTCTGCTTGCTTCCTCTATTCCCCCTCACTTTTGGGTCGAGGCTATTTCTACTACCACTTACCTGATTAACATTCAACCTTCGTCTGCTCTTTAGGGTGAGGTTCCTTTTCGGCATTTTACTGGCAAGACGTCTAACTTTACCAGCCTTTGTCTTTTTGGTTGTTTGTGCTATGTGTTGCTCGCACCTCGTGAGCGCACTAAGCTCACTGCTCAGTCGGTCAAGTGTGTTTTTCTTGGATATAGTGTTGAGCATAAGGGGTATCGTTGTTGGGATCCTGTTGGTCGATAGATGAGGATCTCACGGGATGTTGTCTTTGATGAGACGCATCCTTTTTATCCTCGTCCTTCTATTCACTTGCTTCGTGTCTTGCGTTATCTTCGTGGTACTATCTTTAGACGCTTGTTCTTTCCATGCTATAGCTCATTACAGCTCAAAGCATACTCTAATGCTACTTTGGCTAGTGATCCCTCTGATCGTCGATCTCTTTCTGCCTATTGTGTTTTTCTTGGTGGTTCCTTCAGGGCTTGAATGACTAAGAAGCAGGTAGGAGTTTCTCGTTCGAGTGCAGAGGTTGAGTTGCATGCTATGGCACTTGTGAGTGCAGAGGTGACTTGGCTGCGATGGTTGCTTGAGGACTTTGGTGTTTCTGTTGGTATGTCGACTCCTCTTTTGCCTGAAAGTACAGCTGCTATCAGTATTGCTCGTGATCCGGTCAAGCATGAGCTTACCAAGCATATTGGTGTTGATGCTTCTTATACACGAGCACAGGTACCAAACGATATTATTGATCTTCAGTATGTGCCTTCAGAGCTTCACTGGGCTGATTTTTTCACGAAGGCACAGACCCGGGCTCAACATAGGTTTTATCTCTCCAAACCTAGTGTTCGTGATGCACCTTGAGTTTGAGGGGGTGTTAGAAATATAGGAGATTTATACTTCCCTTTTACATCTTCCCTCCTGCGTGAGAGGCTTTCTATATATGTGTCCTCTCCTCTAACTCTATATATTGGTGCCTATGATCCTCATAATACAATAAGTACTACTCATAACAATTGCAAGAGCACGTTCGGGCAGGTATTTTTCCTCAGTGATAATGTTGTCACTTTGACTTCACAAAAGCAGAAGATCGTGGCAATCAGATCTTGTGAAATAGAGTACGTTGCAGCTGCTGCAGCAATTTGCTTAGTCGTATTATTCTCAGAGAAATTCAGGGACATGAACTGGCTAAATTCAAGCTCCTGGTGGACAACAAATTTGCAATTGACTTGGCGAAAAATAAAGTTCATCATGACCGCAGCAAGCAAATTTATGTCATGTTCCATTTCATGAGAGAAAGCATGGAAGATGGACAGGTGGACGTCATCCATGTGTGACACACATGATCAGGTGGGAGATGTGCTGACAAAGGCTCTTGGACATGTGCGTTTCATCTTGTTGCGCCAGAAGCTGGAAGCCGTGAAGGACCACGAGCTCAAGGGGGGATTATTAGCTTACTAAACTCGTAGTCAGTTTTATCATTTTGAATAATTCTGCATTATGACAGGGTCATCAGTATGTTGTAATGCATGAGTTATTGTGCGTGTTAAGTGCATATTATAGCGTCCACTATATGAAACCCGATCAATTACGTCGGCAGGTAAATTACTTTGACCGACGTAATGTTGTGAGTTTCCTGTAGTGGTCTGACATTACTGCACTGTAATGTGAATATTAGTGTGTGTATTAGTGTGCATTGAAGTCCTGTCCAATAAATACAATAAGAAACTCAGGAATTTAGTAAGTTTTGCAGCAGGACCAACACTATTACTTGTGGCGCACACACTCCTAGCGTGCAGGTTCCTGAGCCACACTGAGCTGTAGCGTGGATCACGGGCAACAGCAAAAACTGTGGTCGCTCTACACAGTGCTTATGGTTCACGGGCATTGGGGACAAACAAATGAACTGGTAGGCCAAGAAATGAGAGAAGCTCGGACGATCAGTGAACATCACACGCGATGAAATGGAAATAAAATGGTGCCCATAACCCGGCTAGAATTCAAGAACATGATCGAGAAGCCATCTCCTTTAGAGAACCTAGCTTCTCTGCTCAAGGTAAT
Source organism: Tuctoria greenei (assembly GCA_036927565.1). NCBI lineage: Eukaryota > Viridiplantae > Streptophyta > Magnoliopsida > Poales > Poaceae > Tuctoria > Tuctoria greenei. The sequence goes on along the minus strand of JAYESD010000002.1, from coordinate 267,386,853 downwards.
CCTTAATCCGTTGTCAAACATGCATGCATTTGTGATCTTTGTCACCGAGTTAAGTGGATGACACATAACGACATTGATCTATGACATTTCTTGCAATGAGCTTCCTGAGTTGATTTACGACATTGACTTATAACAATGGCGGTGATGACGATGGTGACCAAGAGCAAGGAGAGCTAGTCTCTGCAGCTCCTAAAGCTCAGGCTCCCCGGGAACTCAAAAGGCAGCAGCACCTGATGAGCTTAGGAAGGTGGTGAGGGCCAAGATCACCAGCCCTCTAGCCCACTTCATGAAGCATGCAGCAGCTGAGAGGGATGACAGGATAGGTTTAGTGTGTGTGTGTGACACATTCTGAAAACCAGACATAGTAGGTTGAATGTGTCTACGTCCTGTTCTGAAAACCAAAAGGAAAATGTCTTTGTGTAAGAAAAATATTGAAGTTTTTAATCGCTGGCCCCCACTCTATCAAACCACTATATATACTTTTTACAGCACTAAAACACCTGAACAACATGTGTTAGTCTGACTCTTGGACCTAATTATTTAAGGAGGTTGTGGCAGCAACGACAGGACAACAAAAGAAGAAGAAGGGCAGCAAGAGGCAGCAGCAGCTTGGCATACTTAGGAAGGTGGTAAGGGTTAAGATTGCCAATCCACACCTACGGTGCCTGGTCAGTGGCGCCATCACTGGTGCCGTGTCTAGGACCTTTGTGGCGCCGCTGGAGTCGTGTCTAGGACCTTCGCCGCTGGAAATGATCCAGACACACCTGATGGTCAGCAGCAGCAGCACTGACTCCAGGGCCTGCATGTTCATGTGGATCATGAGGCTTGATGGTGGACTGACCTGTTCCTGTCTATATCCTCCATGTGCGAGCAAGGCCATTGAGGCAGAATACCTTACACTTCACTTTCTTGAGAGAGATTCAGTGATGGTTGCTTAGCATCAGTGACACACTCGTTTACTTTGATGTATATATTTGCATGCATGGTGGTGCCTATTCATTGCGGATAAAGTGTCATCCAGCCAGGTCAAAATAAACTTGGCAGCAAGTCCCACATGACGACCACTACATAAGGTGACACCTACCCCATTAATATGCCTCCCGGTAGCCTCGTCCAGGGTCAAGCATTCAGAGGCTGCAAGGGGTGATAAGGCATGTTGAGTGTGGGTGTGTGTGTATATGCAACATTATGAAAACCATACAGGGTAGATTAATCGTGTGTGTTTCACATTCTCAAAACAAAAAAAAGAAAGACAATGAGTAAGTTATGTGTGTGCGCGCATGCACGTCTTTGTCATATCCTAAAAATTAGACCGGGTACGTTGAGTGTGTGTCTATGTCACATTCTGAGAACAAAAAAGGTATGTCTATGCGTGCCTCCCTCTCTGACACCAGCATAACTGCTGTTTTTAATAACACCCCCGGAACACGTGAGCAACATACCCTCGTGTCATGCTATGGCCTATTATTTCAGATGATATCTCATCAAGTGATACCAAAATGACATCAATAAGAAACATCAAAAAGAAGGTGACACCATATTTTCCATACAACAATTCAAGAAGGCGCCTACCCATTAACCACGTGTTCCCCGCACCGTCATCACGTGGAGAGTGAAGCAGCAGCAGCACCCCTCTGGACCACACCGGTGAACAGTAGTAGCCTAGTAGGGTCTCAAGAGCCGTGAAAGTCCTAGCGTGTAGGAAATGTGACCCTTGAGATGTGTCAGATACCAATGGACGCCCTTGGTCTTAAGCACCTCCGGATGGAGTACCACGGTATCAATGGAGTACCATGGATGGCGCTTAAGACTATCTGCACTCGTGGTACTCTAAATTCATACTCTAAAAATTGTTCCTACCCATTTACAACACCATTTAAAATATTTCATTCTCTATTTTATAGTTTCCCACACTCATCACACTCTAAATCCATACTCCATATTAACTATCTCATATCTTATACAACCACATGTCACTTCACTTCCGTTCATTCCCATTTTTATTTCCTACTTCTTTTCTCCAGCCTCCATGTCATGCCAGCTGACCGCGATCACAGTTTAGCACAGGTCTTTCACACATAATATTTAGCCGACGTCTGTAACATGCAAAAAGCTAGCACACCACGTAAGATATACCAGTGCAACTCTTTACACTGTGTGACAGCTTACGGATGCAGTGAAGGAGAACAGGATGAGGAGGCAGTGGAAAGAAAACAGTGGAAGAAGAGGTAGCACTAGAACAGCTTTTGTGGGAGGTAATGCTAGCATAGAATTTGCGAAGAGGCCTCGCTCCTCTCCGTTCGACCCCTCCTCCCGGTCCAGGAGTTCAAAGCATCCTCTACGAGCAGTTGTTGTTCTGCTAAATATGAATTTAGAAAATTTTGATCAGTTTTACGGCAATACCATGATTCTCCCTAACCTGAAAAAACCTTGGTCATTTTCCCCTAAAATTGGCAAACACTAATCCCTGTGTTAAATCCCGTAAATCTAATGTCTTGATCTGAATCAAATAAGTTAACATGAATGATTTGGAATAAGAAATCTTACATGGAATGGCAAGATTTTCCTGCCCCCGTAGCCTTCTCCATCGGGTTGCCTCGGGCCCGCATGCCCGTTGTGTATGGTCCAGCCGTCGCGGCCTCATGATGCCGCATCGCCGCGCCGCACGCGCCAGCCACGGTGGCCAGCTTGCTCACCGTCGGCTGCTCTCCCGTTGCCGCACACTTTCCCCACAGCACCACGCGTTTGCTAGCCGCCGCCAGCTGAGGAAATTTTTTTGTGGGAAGAATGAAGTTAGGGTTGTGTTAATTGTTTCTATTTCAAGCTCTCATCAGGGCTACATCAAGTTTTGGGCTGCTGGCAATTTTGGGTGGTGCAGGGATTATGGGCCGGTTTCTGTTATTTTGGACCAGTCTTATGTTTGGACCTGATTATGATATGCGCCAGACAATATGGGCTGTGATTTTTGGGCCAAATTAATGAATACTACAAGGATTTACTGTTCAGTGCTTTTTAGTTTCGCTAATACTTTTTCTATCAAGAGCTGTACTGTTAATTCCTTGATATATTATGTTTTTATTTTCTACAGCATATTATGATTCATTCCCTAAATAATATTGACTTAAATGAGATATTTATTTAGAGATTCTGTTGTAGAGGCTTCAACACTTGTAGTCCAGTGCACAGTAAAGAATGTACCTTCGGTGTGCTGTCTCACTTGTGCTTCATCCCAGTTTTAGGGAGTTTTCGCATCAGACCTTACGACTGCTGATATTATAACCTTCTGTTGGATGGGATAATACAATTTGTAAGCCTTGGAATTCACTTCATACCCAAAGAATACACATCTGACAGCTCTGTCAGACAGTTTTGTTACTCCGGGTCCCAAGTTCTTCAGATGTGCAGTGCAACCAAAAGTCCTGATAGGGTGTTTTACCATGTATGCTTCTGAAAGGAGATCAGTCCAGTACATACACTGCAACTTTACCAGATTTTCGCAGGCAGGCACCTTCATCTCTTTCAACATGCACCTTGCCATTTCAACCACAAACTGATTTCTTCTCTCCATAACCCCATTTTGCTGAGGAGTATAGGGTGTTGTTGTGAAGTGCCTGATTCCCGGTTCACCAAGGTATGCAGAGAAGTCATTTAAATTGAATTCTCCACCTCTGTCAGTTCTAAGTGCTTTCAGCCTTCTTCCGCTCTCAGTTTCAGTTTGAGCCTTGATCAACTTGAATAACTTGTGAGCTTCATCCTTGGTTTCCAACTACTCAACCCACATAAACCTACTGATATCATCCATGATCAGCAAGAAATACCTCTTCCCCCTGGAGTAGGAGGATCAATGTGCCCACACAAATCTGAATGAAATAGGCCCATGACATTTTGTGCCCAGTATTCAGTTGACTGAGTGAATGGTTTTTTTGTGGAGTTTGCCAAATGCACAACTATCACAGACTTGCTCTGGTTGATCAATAACTGGAATTCCCTCTGCCATTCTTTTCATGACAAGATCTCTTATGGCCTTGAAACTTAGATGACCATATCTCGCATGCCATATCCAGCTTCTGTCAGTCACCTTTGTCATTAAGAAAACAGGATGAGTGACTGTGAGCCTTACAATGAACAACCTGTTCTCATTACGAGGAGCTTTGATCAAAAGTGAACCATCAGTGCCTATGATACATAAGTTATCGTTCTCAATGACCACTTTGCATCCCCACTTAGCCATCTGTCCCAGGATTTATATATTGGTTCTCAGATTGGGTATATATAGTAAACACCAGAGAAACTCCATGCATCTGTTGCTGTGTCTGGAACACAACAGATTCCATTCCTTTTGTGTCGACTGAGGAAACATCACCAAATTTGACTTCCCCTTTGACTGTTTTATCCAGAGAAGACAATACAGATCGAGCACCTGTCATATGATTACTGGCACCTGAGTCCAAGTACGAAGTACTAACAGTGCTTCCTTCTGAAAATGCACTATCTTGTCCCACTTCTTTAGAGACATTCAGACATGTTTCAAAAAGAAACAGAGCTGGTTGCTCAGGCTCAGCCTTCACCATGTGAGCTTCATCCTTCCGATCATGACGAGGCCTTCTACATTCTTTTGCCCAATATCCCCATATGAGATAGTTGTGACACTTTCTCTGTCTTTGTCGTGTTCCTTCGGTTGTCTGCTTGACTGAAGAATTACGGTTGTCAGGACGAGTTCCCCCTTTACCCTTTTTCTGAAATTTTGCACCTGCATCGTTGCCGGCCCAGGAGGATTCAGATGTAAGTTGGCTCTTGTACTTGGCCAACCACTCCTCTTCATATAGCAACAAATGACCACCCTTATTAGTTACTGCCTTGGTGACTCCCAGCCGATCCTCGGCTGCACATAGCCTCCCAACCAATTCCTCGACATAGAGTTGGTTAAGGTCTAGTAGTGTTTAAATCGAAAGGGCAATTTGCATGCAACGAGCAGGAACAACCCAAAGGATTTTCTTCACAATACATACTTCATTGATTGATTCGCCAAGACTATGAAGGCAGCTAGAAATACTTGTAATCCTCATGGCGAACTCATCAATGACCTCCCCTTCTTTGAATTCAATATCCCCGAATTCCCTCAGAAGTTGTTGTACATTCGCTTCATGAACATGATAATCTCTAACCTGCATATTCTTCACCACCTTCCATGCTAGGTTGGCACTCGCCTTGGCAGCCAGTGCTGTGTGAATCTCGAACAGAACGCCTTTCAAAATGGCCGCCAGCACCAGTTGATCGTCCCAGCGCTCAACCTTGTCACATACAACGGTGTACCAAATATCTTGGGCGTTAAAGTTCACTTGCATAACTAGTGACCACTGGCTGCAATTGGTGCGAGTCAACAGTCAGGTAGACGAGTGATGCGCTTGACTCCCGTGCCACGCGCTTGACGGCAAACAGATTTGTGAGTGTATGATCGCTGCCGGTGAGCTCCTTGGTGGTGATGTTTTTGCAGTGTTGCCACTCATCATCGCTCTCACCTAGAACATGACTTGCAAGCAACACCGGAATCAAAGACACCGGGTTCTCGCAGGTGAGGTGTGTTGTCAATGGTTCACAAGAAGAACATAGTTCTTCGTACATGGCGAGAGAACAGAGTGGAGGGAAGCGATGTTTCTCTATTGATCACAGCGATACATATAAACGGTTACAACACCTGTATGATTCACATGACGCCCATTATGTGAGATGCACGCCATGCATAACCGATCCACGATTAGTGCCCCACAACTCGGTGTGCCCTCGACGGAAGAACCGTACTTACAAATGCATGCATAACAGAAAGCAAATTAACACTGACTCAGACTATCAGAATCATACTACGTTTGAACTAATGCAAGATAACTAGACATGAAAGAGCAACAAGATTATTTCAACATATGGTGCCAGACATTAGTGCGCTGTAATATGAGTACTAGTGTGTGTATTAGTGGGCACTGAAGTCATGTCCTGTTAATATGCACGAAAATCAAGAATTGAGTGAGTTTTGCAGCAGCATTAACACCGTTCTTGCTTATTGTTTTTGGTACACACAATCCAAGTGCCGCAGAGTGTGTCAGATGGTCGTGCATAAACAAGTCCTGCCGGAGAACACTGTCGCCATGTTGTACCGGACACTGACGCGCTCAAACCACGCATAGTGCAGGATGGCGATGTGCATCGAACTTCAGTTGTAGCACCCATGGGACCTCATCGAGAATAGTGCCGGTGACGAGCACGACGACCGAGCAGCACTAGAAGCGCTAATGCGAGTCGTCCCTCCTGAGATCATTTGCACTTTTTATGCCAAATGTTAGATTGATCTCTCTAACCCGCTTGGGTCCCAACAGACCTGAGAGGGCCTTGCCTCACAAACGCCCTGATCGGGAGTGTCCCAGTCCAACTATGGTTGGTGGGCCCTGCGCAAATAAATATAGGTGTGGGCCGGGCACCACAAGGTACGAGGTTCACCGCAGCCGCCACACCCTACTGACAAAACCTTAGTCCCATCTAATTCGGAGCGCAGCCAGCGGCGGGAGAAAACCTCACCACAACCATGTCAAATCCCTACGCCGGCGTCGTGCCCGGTTAGTGCTGGTGGCGTCCCGAAGTCTAACGCTACCCACTCCGAACTGCTCCATGAGAACCGTCGGTCTGAGCCATCGCAATGGCCACCGCACCAATCATGTTGGTGCCACCGACACACGAGGGTTCGATCTTGACTACCGATGTTCATGCGTAGATCGTTTTCACTCTGACTTAATCTTTGCAGTAGACGATCCTAGAGTCTATCAATGGTATCAGTTTTCCAATCTAATCACGTTGATTGGAGATCGGAAAGAAAATCAAAGAAAAGCACCAAACCCTAACAGAAAAGAGGACGGCGCTGTGGGAGGGGAAGGAAGACTTACCTCCTCTTCCTATCACGCCGTCCACCGTCATTGTGCTTCAGCACCTCAACCAGATCTTGGTGCGGCCACTCACTAGCGACCATGACAGACTAGAGCCCGCTTCATTGCTCACATCGCCGTGCGCTAATCCGGGCACCATAGAGAGACCATTCGACGGTAGTGCGCTCACCCTACGGTGGAAGCACGCGCCAATGAGGGGCCTCACAGTGGCGCTAGCCACAATTAAAAAGTTCATACCCGGTATGAAAGTGGTTGATGACATCTCCATAGCACTAAAGTTGTACTGCGACAATGAACCTGCAGTAATGTACGCACACAAAAATAAGTCAAGTGGTGCTACCAAACACATTGACATTAAGTACTATGTTGTGAAAGATAATGTCCGAGATTAGACTATAAGTCTCGAGCATATAAGCACATCAAAAATGCTAGTGGATCAATTAACGAAAGGCTTACCACCCAATGTGTTCAAGGAACATGTAGCCATCATGGGGTTGAGGGTTAGCCTGTAATCTCTGGACTAAAAGGGCCCGAAAGATTAAAGAGTCTATTTCTGAATGGAGGCGTGTATTGTAGCTTTTAAGTCTATTGGCAGTTGACCTTGATGATGAAACATGCTCTATACACAAATCTATGATGAAGCAAGAAAAGAGAAAAGGATAGAAAGGAAAAGTATAGAGTCAGATCAAGGGGGAGACTGTTAGATTGATCTCTCTAACCCGCTCTGACCCTGACATACCCTAGAGGGCCTTGCCCTCACAAACGCCCTGATTGGGGGCGTCCCAATCCAACTATGGTTGGTGGGCCCTCGTCACACTGCACAAATAAAAAGAGGTGGGGGCCGGGTGGCACAAGGTACAAGGTTCACTGCAGCCGCCACACCCTACCGACAAAACCCTTGTTTGATCTAATTGGTAGCGCAGCCAGCGATGGGAGAAAACCTCGTACTTGTGCCGCCTGACCCCCACCTCTATTTATTTGCGCAGTGCAATGGGGGCCCATCAGCCATAGTTGGACTGAGACGCACCCGATCAGGGCGTTTGTGAGGGCAAGGCCCTCTCGGGTCCATTGGGGCCCGAGCGGGTTAGAGAGATCAATCTAACAGTCTCCCCTTTGATCTTACTCAGTACTTTTCTTTTCTCTTTTCTTGCTTCATCACGAAGGAGGGTTATCCCTGATGGTTACCGTCAAAGATATCCCTGTTTAAAAAGGAGACAACTACAATGATTGGTTTAAGAAACTGGAGCTATTCTCTATTACGGCTAAGCTAGATTCGATTATGACTACTCCAGAACATACAAAGCATGTGCCACCCCGAAACGGATGACACAAACACAAATGCTTCTTGGAAGAAAAACAAACTTCATACAAGAGGAGCAAAGATGACTATGAGAAAGCTCATGCCAGATAGGTTCCTGCCACCAAGAAATGTTTGGCGGTGATAAAGAACACCATTGTGCCCTCTATCACAGGCTCAATTTCAGATTGCCCCACTGTGATAGAGTACCTCAAAAAGATAAAAAAAAATCAATACACTAGTGCTTGAAAGACCTATGCTACCCTATTGATCAAACAGTTGGTTTCAGAGAGGTACAATGGCGGTGGGTTTAGAGAGCACATCCATCAAATTGTCAACCAGAACAACAAGCTTAAGTCTTTGGACCTTGCTTAGGTCCGAATTATTTTGGTTAGGTCCGACTTGCTGTGGCTAGGGTTTGACTAGCTTCGGTAAGCTCCGGTGCTAGGTCTGACTAGCTTTGGTAAGCTCCAGCGCTAGCTCCTGCTAGCTTTGGTAAGCTTCATTTCAAAGTTCGGTTAGCTTTGTCAAGGTTTGGAGCTTGATCACAGTGGTTCTGCTTTTAATTTGTAATATTTCGAACTTGCTTTTTGGATTATGGAAAGTTTCTTAGTATTCTTTTACTAAGTTTTTGCTGTGTTTTGGTGGTTATGGCTGATATCATTTTGTTATGGTTTGCAACATGCTTATGTGATGTGCTCATGTAAGGTGTTGTGGTTTCGAAAGTAACCAAAGCCAAGTCGAGGACTTGTGCTGGAAGTATTGGTTGTTTATTCATGTGCAGGTGTTGCTTGAGTTCAAGACATGGCTGGTGACGGGATCTATTGAACTAGTCTTAGGGAGAAGATGAGGTTCAACAACCAAGTTCAGGAGAAATTATGGTTGAGTTGGTCGGGAGGTCGCGTAGCATGTTTGAATCAACAACAATGCATATGAAGGTATCATGTACGTCGTTGGAAGATGTTTGCACGTGTGCATGGAGTGCATGGACATGTCTACATGGTTTCGAGGTGTGATGAAGAGAAGTGGACGTAAATAATTGTTAGAAATTGTCCAACTGACTAGGTTATGGACTCAGACTGCGGTTGCCTCGGGTTTGACTCAAATATGGAAAGATTTAAGTTGGTTATTATAGGATTTCGTGTGGGTCACGAAGTTGAGTTGTTTTAGTAATGTGAGATACATTCCTAAGGTGTTTGGAAGTCTTAATATTGTTTTTATCTGCATATAGAAGAATCTTAAGTAGTTATGGAAAGTTTCGGTTGAATCTGAGTAGGATTTGAGTCTTAGTTAGGATTGGGTTGGCCTTAGGGCTGGTTATATAAGCAAGGGAGGCCAGAACTCGTGGTGCACGAGTTTGGGGCTGTTCCTTTTTTGTTTTGTTCAATAAAGTTCATAGTCTAAAGGAGCTTTCGTGCCCTGTTCGTCCGACTTGTTTCAGACAAGTTTTTCTCGTCGAGTTTCTTCACAGCACTACCTTGCTTTGGTTGTTTTATAATAACTCGAGTTTTACAGATCCAATCGACGTGATTCTTTCTGGGTTGTCTTTACAACTTGATTATCTATCATGTATAAAAATTTCACAGTCATTGAATTTGTGGTTTTGGATCTACATGAGTTGCATTGCAGTGTTGCAGATCTGGTTTTTCTCGCGTACAACAGATTGACCTTTGTTCAATCTTTCGATCGTAACTTGAGTCTTTCTCGACAGATTTCAGTGATTCTTGTTGTCGTGTCTTACTGAATTGATCCTCTATAATATCTACCACTTTTTTCATAGCTGAACACGTTTAGATTAGTCGCACACACGATTTCTTTAACATATCAATTTTCTGCAGAGGGGTTTTTGTTGCTTCCGCTGAAAAAGTTGTAATCTACCATTCAGCCCCCTCTGGTAGATTTTCATGTGTTCTTTGATCATACAAAATATAATAATACATTGATGTCTATTGCATTCAAAAGAAATGATCTTTACATACAATCGCTGCGTGAAAGTGTTAATTCAATATGCAATGAAGACGCGAACGTATTCTCGTCTACAATCGCGCATAGAAAACGGATAAGAACTCATGATACCTCGTCGAAATTATGGCACTGCCGTTTAGGCCATATTTCGAGGTGGATAATAGAAAGATTAGTAAAAATGAGATTCTTTCTCCATTAGAGTTCTCAGAATTACATCAATGCATTGAGTGCATAAAAGGAAAATTTGTAATGAAAATAAAGAATAATGCTAAGAGAACCACAGGTATATTAGAAATAATTCACACAGACATCTGTGGTCCCTTCTTAGTAAGGATTGTGGATGGTTATGATTCGTTTATAACATTCACATATGACTATCCCCGTTATGGATACATTTATCCAATTAAAGAAAGATCGGATGCTTTGGATAAATTCAAAATATTCAAGGCCGAGGTAGAAAATCAACACGATACAAAGATAAAAGTTGTCATATTACACTGTGGAGGGGAATACTACGGTCGTTATACCCCATATGACCAAGTTCCAGGACCTTTTGCAAAGATGCTAATGGAACAAGGAATTGTTCCCCAGTATTCAATGTCGGGCGAACCTAAGTAGAACGGAGTGGCTGAAAGACGCAACTGGACCTTGATAGATATAGTGCAAAGTATGATAAGCTACTCTACCATTACCTGTAATCTCATGGACGAACGCTTTGAAAACTACCATTCATATTCTCAATAGAGTTCCCAGTAAACCGGTATCGAAAACACCATATGAGATGTCGACAGGAAGAGTACCCTCATTAAAACACCTAAGGGTGTGGGGGAGTCCTGATGAGGCAAAGATATTTAACCCGACCATTGGAAAATTAGATCCCAAAACATTATCCTTCCATTTCATTGGCTATCCCAAAAATTCAAAGGGTTTTCATTTCTACTGCCCAGATAGATTCACAAAGTTTGTAGAAACAAGACATGCTATCTTCCATGAAGAAGAAATGATTCAGGGGAGTAATCTTGAGGAGAAGCAGGTGTACACACCAAACCCCATGATTCAAGATTTTTTCTTCTCACTGCCCGCTGTAGCTGCATTGCCAGTGCAAGTCACTGTGATACCAGCACTTGATGCAGCTCCTCCTGTGGTAACAACGAATGAGAATGTGGAACTTGTTTTCCGGGAACCTGAAGAACCCGTTGCCACAAATGAGGGGGAGCAACAACAACCCCAAATAGTTGAGGTCCCACAGGCCGAGCCTTCTCGGAGATTTCAAAGAACAAGGAAGCCCGCTATTCCTGACTGTTATGAAGTCTATAATAGTGAAGAAGTTCAAATGGAGGATGATCCCACCTCATTTGAGAAAGCCATGATAAGTAAATATTCATCAAAATGGCTTAAGGCCATGGAGGATGAAATAAGATCGATGAGTACCAATGAAGTTTGGGACATAGAGACAATTCCTAAAGGAGCCAAAACAGTAGGCTGCAAATGGGTCTACAAAATCAAATATGGCTCCCAAGGGAGCTTAGATAAGTTTAAAGAACGACTTGTGGCAAAAAGCTATATGAAAAGAGAGGGGATTGATTGCGACGAGACAATTTCTCAAGTCTCATGTAAATATTCCTTCAGAATTATAATGGCTCTTGTGGTTCATTATGGTTTAGAATTACATCAGATGGACGTAAAGACAACATTCCTAAATGGGGATCTGGAGAAAACTGTCTACGTGGCACAACCAAAAGGTTTTTTCATGGAAGGTAAACAAATTGGGATGCCGTCTAAAGAAATCAATTTATGGACTAAAATAGGCTTCAAGACAGTGGTACTTGAAGTTTGATAAAACCATTAAAGAGTACGGGTTTGATGAAAATGTGGAGGATAATTGCGTTTATGCAAAGTTCAATAATGGGAAGTATATCTTCCTAATCGTATATGTGGATGACATTTTACTTGCTAGCAGTGATGTCCGTCTACTACTGGAAACAAAAAAATTTCTTATCCTCACATTTTGATATGAAAGATCTCGGTGAAGCGAAGATCGTTTTGGGAATTGCCATTCATCAAGATAGAACCAAGGGGGTATTAGGACTATCACAAAAGATGTATATGGAAAATGTCCTGAAGAAATACGGTATTCACAAATGTAGTGCCTCACCTGCACCTATAGTTAAGGGCGACATATATGAGGAATTTCAATGTCCCGATAATCAATACGAGATTGATCAGATGAAAATGGTACCATATGCTTCAGCTGTCAGAAGCTTACAGTATGCACAAGTGTGCACACACCTTGATTTATCTTTTCTGACTGAGTTGCTTGGCAGATTCTAGAGTAATCCAGGACAGAACATCTGAAATTGGTAACGAAAGTTATGCGCTATTTGCAAGGAACTAAAGGCCTCATATTAACATATGGAAGAACATAATCTCTGCGTATCGTGGGATACTCAGACTCCGATTATGCAGGGGATGATAGAAAATCCACGTTTGGGTATGTGTTCACCCTTGCTTTGGGAGCAATATCGTGGAAGAGATGCAAACAAACCGTCACTACATCATCCACAATGTATGCCGAGTTTGTTGCATGCTATGAGGCCACAGGGCAGGTGAACTGGCTTAAAAAGTTCATACTCGGTTTGAAAGTGGTTGACGACATCTCGAGACCACTAAAGTTGTACTGCGACAATGAATCTGCAGTAATGTACGAACACAAGAATAACTCAAGTTGTGCTGCCAAACACATTGATATAAACTACTATGTTGTGAAAGATAAAGTTCGAGACTGGACTATAAGTGTAGAGCATGTAAGCTTAGAGAAAATGCTTGAAGATCCATTAACGAAAGGATTACCACCCAACGTGTTCAAGGAACACGTAGCCGGCATGGGGTTAAGGGACAGCGTGTAATCTCTTGACTAAAAGGGCCCTAAAGATTAAATAGTCTGTTTTCTGAATGGAGGCGTGTATTGTAGCTGTTTAAGTCTATCCGCAGTTGACCGTGACAATGAAACATGCTCTATACACAAATCTATGATGAAGCAAGAAAAGAGAAAAGAAGAGAAAGAAAAAGTACAGAGTGAGATTAAGGGGGAGAATGTTAGATCTCTCTAACCCGCTCGGGCCCCAATGACCCGAGAGGGCCTTGCCCTCAGAAACGCCCTGATAGGGGGCGTCCAAGTCCAACTATGGCTGGTGGGCCCCCATCACACTGGGAAAATAAATAGAGGTGGGGGCCGGGTGGCACAAGGTACGAGGTTCACTGCAGCCGCCACACCCTACCGACAAAAACCCTATTTCGATCTAATTGGGAGTGCAACCAGCAGCTGGAGAACACCACAGCGAAACCGCGTCGAATCCCTACGCCGCCGTCGTGCCCGGTCAGTGCTGCTGGCGTCCCGAATTAAGACCATCGCTACACACTCCGAACTCCCCCACGAGAACCGTCAGTCTCAGCCATCGCAATGGCCACCGCACCGATCATGTCGGTGCTACCGACACACGAAGGTTCAATCTCGACAACCCCTGTTTATGCATAGATCGTTTTCACTCTGACTTAATCTTCGCGGTAGAAGATCCTAGAGTCTATCACCAAGGACTGCACGAAAATTGCATTGGAAATCCTCCAAACAATGAGGCTCAAGTGCGAGCACATTCGAGAAGCGAAGGTGCAGACACGCCGTCGCGAATTTGAAGACCTCTAGTTCTATGCAGGTGAGTTGATTGAGGACATCTAGATTCGCTTGACGAACATCGTGCAAGACCTCATGCTGCTCAGGGATCCTGTCCACAAGTACAAGGTTGTACTCGAATTTCCCTGTGTTGTCCCACGCAGGTATCGTCCCATCATGATGCCCATAGAGCAGGTCATCGACTTGTGGGAGCTGACCATCAAGGAGTTTGTGGCTTCCTCCTCATGGCTGAGGAGGGGTAAAATCTCGACGATGCCACCGATGGTGTCGGCAAACTCCTCCTGATGGAGGCGGAGTGGATGGTGCAACAGCAGCAATGCTCTGGCAGTTCTTCCGCTAGTGGTGACATGAATGGGAAGCCGCAAGGTAAACCCAAGTCATCTGGGGGCAGCAAGCCCGGATTGTACACCGGTTGGGCTGGAAACTTCGGCGAACACCGAATGGGAAACTGCATATACTGCAGGAAGCTGGGCCATTGGGCAAAAGTAGGGCTCAACGAGACCGCGCGCAGAAGCGGAAGAATGAAGAGGCCAATTCGTTCTTCCCAGCATTGAGAGCGATGAAGGTCTCTTCATGGCGGTTGTGAACAAGATTGTCGCACCACAGGCTGGCTTCCTCAACAAAGAAAAGGTGATACCCATTCCATCCCTCGATGCCCTGGTATTTTGATACCGGCGCTAGCTGCCACATGAATGGTGAGCGGAGCATGTTCGCGTTGCTGGACGAGACTGTACACGGCACAGTTAAGTTTGGGAATGGATCACTGGTGGTGATCTATGGCTTTGGCACCATCCTCTTCCGTTGACAGACCAGGAATCAGCGTGCGATGGACAACATCTTCTACATCCTAAACCTGCGGAGTAACATAATCTCTTTAGGACAGTTGGATGAGGGTGGCTGCACGGTCATGATCAAGGGCGGCATCATGAAAATCCACGATCATGCGGACAGCACACTTGCTCGTGTCATGTGCACAGGGAGCAGGCTCTACGCCGGAATACTCACCATCGACAACCCCTTATATATGCTGACACAAGGTGACAACATCATCTGTAGGTGGCACACTCGTATGATGCATCTACACTTCCGGGCTCTACAAGTCATGTCCACCAAGCAGCTGGTGCGAGGGATGCCAGTGATTGACCGCGTCGAAGATACTGTGACGGGTGTGCACTCGGGAAGCACTACCCAACAACATTTCCCCAGGAAACTAAATATGAAGCAGAACATGGCCTCAATCTCGTGCACACTGATATTTGTAGGCCTATCATACCTGAGTCGCCCAAAGGTAACAAATATTTTCTTTTGCCCGTCAATAATACAGTCATTATTTGTGGATTGAGCTGCTCAAATCCAATGATGAGGCATTTCATCAATCCAAGAAAATCCACAAGATGGCTATGACAGAAGGAAGGTGCAAGCTGCGTGCGCTCCGGTCTCACATGGGCGGGAATTCAACTCTGGTGAATTCCGAGAGTACTGTGAGGAGCTTGGCATCAAGCACTACACCACGGCTCCTTACTCACCTCAACAAAATGGTGATATTGAATGCAGGAATCAAACTGTCATGGAGATGGCATGGTGCTTGTTAAAGAGCGTGAGCATGCCATCGTTCTTTGGGCAGAGGCGATGAAGACAGCTGTTTACATTATGAACAGAGCGTCAACACGATGCCTGGAGAGTGTTATGCCGTACGAGGTGTGGCACGGTCGGAAACCAAATGTGCAGCACATGTGCACATTTGGTTGCATAGTACATGTGCAGAAGATCAGTCCGAGAGCCAACAAACTCTCAGATTGCTCCACACCTATGGTTTTCATCAGGTACGAGAAGGGATCCAAGTGCTACCGTGTGTTAGCTCTAGCGACAAAGAAGGTAAAAGTAACCCGCGATGTTGTGTTAGAGGAGAACAGACCTTGGAGTTGGGATTCGTTGGACACTTGCCACGAAACCCACAACATTCACAGTGCTCTACACCACTGATCATGGTGACCAAGAGCTGGACACCAGCGAGGCCCCAATAACATCTCTATGTCATGTCCAGGCTGCACCCTCTACACCAGCAGTCGGGTCACCAGCGTTGGACATCGCGTCTCCAGCAAAGCAAGTGCATGGCTCGATGCAGCCTGAACCGTGCACACCCATCGCAGCATCTGGGTGGCGCTGGGCTACTCCGTGCACACACAATGATGCTCGGGATGTTGATTCCGGGTCCATATGCTACAGTCACCTCTCCTGTGTCTCCTCGATGAGGCTGATGGGGGGCAGGGGGGAGGGGCGGTCTGTACATGGGTCTTCGGAAGGCGAGCAATGTCTTCTCAGTGCCAAGGAACCCCGTGGCATAGATGATGCACTAGGAGATGCGTCCTGGAAGGTGTCCATGGATGATGAGATGAAATCGATCATTGAGAACAACACATGGGAATTTTCCTCTCTTCCTGCAGGGCACAAGGCGATCCGGTTGAAGTGAGTCTATAAGGTGAAGTGTGATATGCATGGCAATGTCATCAAGCACAAAGCACGTCTGGTCGCAAAAGGCTATGCTCAACGGTAGAGCATGAACTTTGAAGAAGTTTTTGCCCCTGTTGCACACTTGGAGGCAGTACGTCTCCTTGTACTTGCTGCACACTCAAGTTGGGAAGTGCATCATATGGACGCCAAGTCCGTATTTCTCAATGTTGAACTCCTCGGAGGAAGTCCACATGTGCCAGTTGCCAGGATACATTATTGCTGGCATGGAGGACGAGGTATTTTGGCTGAGAGGCCCCGTAGAGGCCACGTGCCTGGTACACAACCCTTGTTGTGGCACTGGCCACACTCGGGTTCGCGCACAGCCCGCTGGAGCATGGCGTCTATCGAAGCGGCAAAACCACTATTGGAATATTTGGGCCTAAGCCCAATTATTCTCTATTAAATTACGAAGGTGTAAAGGAGGCATTTATCCCACATGGACTATTTGAGGAGAGTAGCACTTATTTATAAGGGAAGCTATTTTCTATCTGTGGAATATGTGAGAGAAGGATGGCTAGAGCCACAAACGAAACACATGCACGCGCGCGCGTATTCGCGTATTCACATATTTTGCGTTATTTAACACGTGACTTGTGACTTGCGATGTGACGCCTGGCGCATCAATTCTGTTCTCTATCTTTTTGAATACTGACACTAATATGACTTTAATTTGCTGCAATTTGTAGCACTTTATGAGTCAGTTTCTAGAGGGTAATAGTGTGCAGTAACTGATGCTATTTAAATATGCTATAAATGCTGAAGTTTATTGCATTCAGTTACTAGAGTGTAATTGTGCTGCTTTACTGCATACTTAATTCCTTCAGTTACTAGAATCTGTCACAATATATACAGAATGAGAACTTTCATTCTGCAATTGAGAGGTGAACAAACTCACTTGTCCACTGTGTTGAGCGTGTGCTATAGGCTAGTCCATCCCTCTCATCGTTGTGTCACCGACGTGCAGGAGAGCAGTGTCTCTGGAACCATGTACGGATGAAGAACCTGCATGGGTTTGGGCGAATCAGGTTTTTGGGAAGCGTACGCGTGACTACTCGCTTGACATCCTACATCATTATACAATCTTCATCATGCTTTCAGCTTCTCATCTTTAAAGCTGGATACGTCTCCTCTGTTAGTAATGATGAATTTTCTACGCATGAATATGATAGATATAATATGTTCTATTAGCATGTCACTGCTTATATTTTGTGGATTATCTATCATCTGCACTGTTGTAATTTTAGGAATTATGTTTATCCTTAATGTTCATTGTTTTCTAACAATCCAAAAACCTAATAGTCACTTTAAGATGGGTAATAGCTTTGCTGATGCGATGAAACTGGAGAAGTTCGCTAGTTCGAACTTTAAGAGATGGGCTACAAAACTTGACATGCGGCTCACTGCAATGGACATATATTATATTCTAAAGCTTGTAGATCGACCCATGACTGTTGAAAAACAAGCTGAGTTTGATAAGGCAAATGTGATGGTAGTGGGTTGCATTTTGAGTGTCCTGTCCGACAAACTGTGTGAGGTTTATATGACTCATAAGAGCGCAAAAGAGCTATGGGAGGCCCTTGAACACAAGTACGGTGCTTCGGATGCTGGACATGAGTTGTATGTTATGGAGCGCTATCACAATTTTAAGATGGCAGACAACTGATCAGTGGTTGAGCAGGATCATGAAATACAACTCATTGTCGGAGAGCTCCAACAACTTGGACTAAATTTGCCTGATCGATTTGTGGCTGGGGGCATTATTGCCAAATTACCTCCATATTGGAGGGGATTTGCCACATCTTTGAAACATAAGAGACAAAACATTTCCGTTAAGGATTTGTTGGCTTCTCTTGATGTCGAGGAGAAAGCTCGGGAAAAATATGGCGCGTCCAAGGTTCATGAAGGACAGTTCAGTGCTAATGTCATGCAACATGTTGGACGAAAGAAATGGAAAAATAAAGTTTTACACACCGCCAACTTCAAGAAAAAGGAGAAGAAGAAGATAAACATGGCTGAGGTTGGATGCTATGTCTGTGGCAAGGTTGGGCATTTTGCCAAAAAGTGCACAGATAGAAAGGGCAAGAAAAATCAGCAAAAATCTGCCAACATGGTTATTAGCAACGCTGGAACAACAGGGTATGGTAATGCATATACCTTTTTAACAACATGTGAACCTACTGAATGGTGGATTGATACAGGGGCTAATATTCATGTCTGTGCTGATGTATCTATGTTTTCTTCTTATCAGGCTATCCACGGTGCCCCCGTCCTGATGGGAAACGGCTCACGTGCTTCTGTTCATAGTGTTGGTACGGTCAATCTGAAGTTTACTTCGGAAAAGACTGTGCAGCTGAAGAACGTGCAGCACGCCCCCACAATAAATAGAAATCTTGTCAGTGTCTCTTTGTTGTGTCGAGACAGATTTAAGTTGGTGTTTGAGTCTAATAAAGTAGTCGTGTCATAATGTGGACTCTTTATTGGAAAAAGCTATGACAGCGGAGGCTTGTTCCATTTTTCCCTTTCACATTCTAGTAGCTCCATGGTGAATTTTTTGAATAAAGATGATGAAGCGAGTGTTTGGCACTCACGTTTATATTGTATAAATTTTGGATGCATCTCACGGCTATCTACCTTTAATTTAATTCCTAAAATTTCTATCGTGAATGGTTCTAAGTGTCAAGCTTGTGTGCAAGCTAAACAGCCAAGAAAACCTCACTTTGCTGTTGATGAACGGAATACGATGTAAAATCCCACTTATTTCTAAATATGAAATTCAGTTGTTCAGCTAAATTCAAATTTAATGGGGTTCAAGATATGGTCATGTACATAAACGTGAACCTATTAAATTCCTTTTTCTTCTCATGCTTAAAATTTCATTAACATGATAAACATACTTCACCAATAATCTTAGAATAATTCAAATATCATCTCTGCAAAATTTTGGAATATTTGAATAGGGTTTGCTTGGGCAAATCAATTTATAGTACCTCATATACTCAAATAGTCAAAATAGAATATAGCTACTGTATACACATGCCCTGGCAAAAATGTTCAATTCTAAGGCTATAATTTTTTCTATAGTCTTCTAAAGTTTCAAATAAGCTCCTTGAAAAGTTTCATGAATTTTGGAGTCCATTTGCTATTTTATTTGAGATGCTCAGCGAATTTGAATCAAGTGTAAATTCAAATTCAAAAACTGGTCAAAATATACTTGAACATAAAGATCTAAACACACTATTGTGTTCAGCACATTTTTCTTGACTTATCCATGAAGTTTCATGATTTTTGGAGTTCATTTAATATTTTAAAATGAATTGCTAGGTGGGCAGGGGTTGTGAGGATGACTGGTGGGGCCCACCAGTCAGCAGCCCACGTGCAGCAGCAATCCAGCGCGCGCCACCGCGACGGCATGCATGCCCAGCGCGACAGCAGCGAGCTGCTTCCGTTTGAGCCCTACAAATATCGCCCTGGCTCCTCCTTATCGCTTCTACGGTTGATCTTTTCGTCTTCCCTCACGCTGAGCTGGCACTCTGCTCCATTTGGCCCCCGCGCGCAGTTTTCCGACCGCTGGCGCCGCGCGTCCATTGCCGGCCAACCGGAAGCCTCTCGCGCTGAGCTCTCAACAGAAAAGTTGTTCCCCACTCCCTCGTCTAGCCTCTGGTTCAATCCTTTCATTCTTTCGTTGATGTTTTGGCCGGTATTTTGAAGCTAAACCGGAGCTCGCCGTCGAGGTTGCCGTGCGCCGTCTCTGTTCCACGGTGCCAGGCTGCTGCGAGCCGTTTCGTTCTTCGACTCCAACAGCAAAGTGGTGCGCCTGGACACGCTCTGCACGACGGTGAAAGCCGTTCCGCAGTTACGTGAGTATCGAGCAAATTATCCAAGTTTTACTCACGGCCGAAGCTTATGAACTAGCTAGGTTTTTCATTCAATTCAGTTTCCACACTTAATCACTCTTCACAATTGCTAGCAAATAGTTTCTACACTTCCTTGCGCACCATCTCAAACTGGAATTACCAAAAATGATAGACCATAGCTCGAGAATCACGAGTTCTTCCCTCCGCCATTGAAAGTTACCTCTGTCGCCGTCGACGGTTGATTTGCCGGCCGTTACACGACGATTGCACCTTCCTATCACTTCCCTCATTGTTCCAGAAGACTTCCCCAACCTTGTCCAATAGTTTTAAGCCACGGTGCGACGGTTTCGACACGGCCGTAACCCTAGCTGCCGCCGCCGCCGATGCGCCGCCGTTTCCGACCGTCGGCAAGCTTCACCGACCCCACCATCGTGCTCAGCACATGATTTTACAATTGGGTGCCCAATACTAGGCGCTGCGGTGGCCGGGAACTTGGTTCCGGCGAGGCTCACCGGAGCGCGCCGCCACTGCAGCCCCGCGCGCCGCCCGCGTTGGGAGGTGGATGATGACACCGCAGCCCCCGTGTGTCAGCGTCTATTAGCCCCTGTCGGATCAAGTGTGGCCACGGGATTAGTTGTGGCTACGCGGTTTTCTCTGTGGCCCCCGTGTGGTTTGAATGCCACTGGTCCATTTTAAAACGGTGGGGCCCATGGTTTAATTCAAATTAGAATTTAATTCCAGATTTGGCTCCAACATAGAAAATCCATAACTCTCTGTAGACTGCTCCAAAAATCTTCAAACAAATTTTGTTTGGAAGCCCTTGAGCTCTAGTTTCTGTAAGTATCAATTAGGTTTTGTGAAACTTACTTTTAAATTCTGTAGGAAACAATCTTTCCCAGTACAAATACAATTGTTCCAGATGAACTTTCCACTGTAAAATCCCCAAAATTCACATAAAATACATTATCCTGTTATTTATTACCCGAAAAAGTTTGGGAGCCATTGCACTTGTAAACCCTCTGTATAATTCAATTACCTTTTTTGGTCATTGAATTATTACAGATGTTCCGTTACTTTATTGTGTCCCAAATTTGGACTGAACATTACTTTAGTCATACACTAGTTCCTGTAAAAATTTGAAATTTAATTGACTTAGTCTCCTGGTCCTAATTGAGTTGCCAACTGAATGTTAATTGAAAAGCTAAAATTCAGTTATAAAATAATTCCAGAAATTCTTGCCAACTTTAAAATTTAATATCTCCTTCACAAAGGCTTAGAAATTTATGAACCCAATTTTGCTAGAACCAGGACAACATCCTCTATCATGATCATCAACTGGCAGCTATGTTTAAGCTTCAGTTTCTCCTCTAAAATTCTTGGAAATTTATCGCTTACCATAATTTTAGAGACAACAAACTACTTTGATCATCTCCTGTTCTTTGCAAGAGTATTCCTTGTAGTCCCTAACATCTACCATAAAAATACCAAAGCCAAAGAAGATAATTCACTCACTATAACCATAGTTAGAAGCTTATGAACTATATATACATTATAATTTACTAGCATTTATATATGCATGTCGTGTAGTGATCGATATTGACGAGAAGGGTCGCTTGGAGGAGAAGGCTAGGGTGTCCACTTGAATTCCTTGGTGGATTCTTCTGAGAAGGACCACTAACAATTGCCATTTAATCGAGTCGCAAACTAAGGTAAGCCCTGGTTTGCATTTAAGAGCTTTTCAAAGATTTTTAGTTTTATTCATTTACGTCTTCAGTTGATATTGTGCATTACGTATAAGGTGTTTGATACTCCACCTGTATATCCACAAATCCTATGGAAGGGTTGGAAAGGTTTACAGCTTGACGTGTAGAATTGCCAATGCTAATAGTGTAGATATACCGATAGAAGTTGAGTAGTTGGAATCTACTCACGAGATAGGAATAACATTTCATATGAGGGTGAAAGATGACACAATGGCTCATGAAATGAATACGAGACTGGGCAGAGAGAATAGGAGTCAACGAGATGGAGTCTCGGGCGCATAGCCCTGCCTGTGTCGCTTGAGGACCGTGCCGTATGCAGCACCGTTGGGCAAGCTTAAAATGTACCGGTTGCATAATGGTATATGGGACCATTAAACTAATGTAACTCCAGACTGTAGTGTGGAGACTCCTCGGTTGTCCTTGAATGGAGATGCGAAGGCATAAAGGTGTAAATCTTCTAGCGGGCAACTTCGACATGTCCGTGTAGGGGACCGTTTGCTCGGGATGAAGAGGTTTGTCGACATTTTGGTCCTGGTTGAAAGGTGGCCACGTATGACACGGGGAGGAGAGCACATATGTGTCTCCCACGCGGGTATGCTTGTCGTGCAGTCCAGGTGTGTCCTGATTGCAATCACCGTCCCTCGCGGTAATAGAGTACCACTTGTCCGTCGCTGTCGTAAAGTAGTAAATACTAAAGAAGCCAGAAATATATGTTGTATTGAATTATAATTGCTTTGCAACCTTGTATGTCTTAGATATAGTACAATTAAAAGTTTACAATTTCCCCACACTTTACCTGTAATAAAATTATGTGCTTTGGGCATGTCATATCATCGGCAAAGCGTTTCTTGTTTGATTGTGGAGTCTATGATGTGTCGTGCCTAAAGAATGTCATGTGCTACTTAAAACATAATTATAAGGATCCACTTGTAGGTGAGTCTTTTATGCTATTCCTTACCTATGCTTGGTATTTCCCCTGCATATGTCTAGTGAGACGGGTTATTCTTGCTGAGCCTTATGCTCACGTTTGCGCTTTAACGATTTTTGCAGGTATTAGGTTTATTTCTGCTGTTCAGCTTTGTACATGAGATCTTGAGGTATCGAGATAAATCTCATGTGAACCACGCCGCTGCTGAAAATTGCATTGGAAATCCTCAAAACAACGTGGCTCAAGTGCGAGCACATTCGAGAAGCGAAGGTGCAGACACGCCGTCGCGAATTTGAAGACCTCTGGTTCTATGCAGGTGAGTTGATTGAGGACATCTAGATTCGCTTGACGAACATCGTGCAAGACCTCATGCTGCTCAGGGATTCTGTCCACAAGTACAATGTTGTACTCGAATTTCCATGTGTTGTCCCACGCAGGTATCGTCCCATCATGATGCCCACAGAGCAGGTCATCGACTTGTGGGAGCTGACCATAAAGGAGTTTGTGGCTTCCTCCTCATGGCTGAGGAGGGGTAAAATCTCGACGATGCCACCAATGGTGTCGGCAAACTCCTCCGGATGGAGGCGGAGTGGATGGTGTGACAGCAGCAATGCTCTGGCAGTTCTTCCGCTAGTGGTGACAAGAATGGGAAGCCGCAAGGTAAACCCAAGTCATCCGGGGGTAGCAAGCCCAGATTGTACACCGGTTGGGCTGGAAACTCCGGCGAACACCGAAAGGGAAACTGCATATACTGCAGGAAGCTGGGCCATTGGGCAAAAGAGTATCGTAGGGCTCAACGAGACCGTGCGCAGAAGCGGAAGAATGAAGAGGCCAATTCGTTCTTCCCAGCATTGAGAGCGATGAAGGTCTCTTCATGGCGGTTGTGAACAAGATTGTCGCACCACAGGCTGCGTTCCTCAACAAATAAAAGGTGATACCCATTCCATTCCTCGATGGCCTGGTATTTTGATACCGGCGCTAGCTGCCACATGAATGGTGAGCGGAGCATGTTCGCATTGCTGGACAAGACTGTACACGGCACAGTTAAGTTCAGGAATGGATCACTGGTGGTGATCTATGGCTGTGGCACCATCCTCTTCCGTTGACAGAACAGGAATCAGTGTGCGATGGACAACATCTTCTACATCCTAAACCTGCGGAGTAACATAATCTCGTTAGGACAGTTGGATGAGGGTGGCTGCACGGTCATGATCAAGGGCGGCATCATGAAAATCCGGGATCATGCAGACCGCGTACTTGCTCGTGTCATGTGCACAGGGAGCAGGCTCTATGCCGGGATATTCACCATCGACAACCGCTTATGTATGCTGACACAAGGTGACAACATCTTCTGTAGGTGGCACACTCGTATGATGCATCTACACTTCCGGGCTCTACAAGTCATGTCCACCAAGCAGCTGGTGCGAGGGATGCCAGTGATTGACCGCGTCGAAGATACTGTGACGGGTGTGCACTTAGGAAGCACTACCCAGCAAAATTTCCCCAGGAAACTAAATATGAAGCAGAACATGGCCTCAATCTCGTGCACACTGATATTTGTAGGCCTATCATACCTGAGTCGCCCAAAGGTAACAAATATTTTCTTTTGCCCGTCAATAATACAGTCATTATTTGTGGATTGAGCTGCTCAAATCCAACGATTAGGCATTTCATCAATCCAAGAAAATCCACAAGATGGCCGAGACAGAAGGAAGGTGCAAGCTGCATGCGCTCCGGTCTTACATGGGCGGGAATTCAACTCCGTTGAATTCCGAGAGTGCTGTGAGGAGCTTGGCATCAAGCACTACACCACGGCTCCTTACTCACCTCAACAAAACGGTGATATTGTATGCAGGAATCAAACTGTCATGGAGATGGCATGGTGCTTGTTAAAGAGCATGAGCATGCCATCGTTCTTTGGGTAGAGGCGATGAAGACAGCTGTTTACATTATGAACAGAGCATCAACACGATGCCTGGAGAGTGTTACGCCGTACGAGGCGTGGCACGGTCGAAAACCAAATGTGCAGCACATGTGCACATTTGGTTGTATAGTACATGTGAAGAAGATCAGTCCGAGAGCCAACAAACTCTCAGATTGCTCCACACCTATGGTTTTCATTAGGTACGAGAAGGGATCCAAGTGCTACTGTGTGTTACCTCCAGCGACAAAGAAGGTAAAAGTCACCCGCGATGTTGTGTTAGAGGAGAACAGACCTTGGAGTTGGGATTCGTTGGACACTTGCCACGAAACCCACAACATTCACAGTGCTCTACACCACTGATTATGGTGACCAAGAGCTGGACACCGGCGAGGCCCAAACAACATCTCTATGTCATGTCCAGGCTGCACCCTCTACACCAGCAATCGGGTCACCAGCGTTGGACATCGAGTCTCCAGCAAAGCAAGTGCATAGCTCGATGCATCCTGAACCGTGCACACCCATCGCGGCACCTGGGTGGCGCAGGGCTACTCCGTGCACACACAATGATGCTCGGGATGTTGATTCCGGGTCCATATGCTACAGTCACCTCTCTTGTGTCTCCTCGATGATGCTGAAGGAGGGCGGGGGGGGGGGGGGGGGGGGAGGGGCGGTCTGTACATGGGTCTTCGGAAGGTGAGCAATGTCTTCTCAGTGCCAAGGAACCCCGTGGCATAGATGATGCACTAGGAGATGCGGCCTGGAAGGTGTCCACGGATGATGAGATGAAATCAATCATCGAGAACAACACATGGGAATTTTCCTCTCTTCCTGGAGGGCACAAGGCGATCGGGTTGAAGTGAGTCTATAAGGTGAAGCGTGATCTGCATGGCAATGTCATCAAGCACAAGGCACGTCTGATCACAAAAGGCTATGCTCAACGGTAGAGCGTGAACTTTGAAGAAGTTTTTGGCCCTGTTGCATACTTGAGGCAGTACGTCAACGGTAGAGTGTGAACTTTGAAGAAGTTTTTGCCCCTGTTGCACACTTGAGGCAGTACGTCTCCTTGTACTTGCTGCACACTCAAGTTGGGAAGTGCATCATATAGATGTCAAGTTCGTATTTCTCAATGTTGAACTCCTCAGAGGAAGTCCACATGTGCCAGTTGCCAGGATACATCATCGCTGCCAAGGAGGACAAGGTATTTTGGCTGAGAGGCCCCGTAGAGGCCACGTGCCTGGTACGCAACCCTTGATGAGGCGCTGGCCACAGTCGGGTTCGTCTGCAGCCCGCTGGAGCATGGCGTCTATCGACGCGGCAAAACCACTGTTGGAATATTTGTCCTAAGCCCAATTATTCTCTATTAAATTCCAAAGGTGTAAATGAGGCATTTATCCTACATGGACTATTTGAGGAGAGTAGCACTTATTTATAAGGGAAACTATTTTTATGTGTGGAATATGTGAGAGAAGGATGGCTAGAGTCACAAACGAATCACATGCACGCGCGCGCGCGCATATTCGCGTATTTTCGCGTGAGGTAACGCGTGACTTGTGACTTGTGACATGACGGCTGACGCGGTAATTCTGTTCTCTATATTTTTGAATACTGACACTAATATGACTTTAATTTGCTGCAATTCGTAGCATTTTATAAGTCAATTTCTGGAGGGTAATAGTGTGCAGTAACTGACGCTATTTAAATATGCTGTAAATACTGAAGTTTATTGTCATCTTTGAGCCTCTACATCATTAGGAGCTGCTGGTATTGTGACTCGACCTTCTGCACCTTTGAGTTCTGCTGCTGCATCACAGTCTTCCTCTGAGGGACAAACTTCCACTTCTCGTTCAGGTACTCGTCCATGGATTCTTGATTATGGAACTTCGTTTCATATGACTCCTTATTCCACTGCTTTATCTTCTTTGAGACCTTCCTCTCGTTCTCTTACTATTCATACTGCCGATGGTTCTCCTCTTTTGGTTGTTGGATAGGGCACATTTTTATCTTACTCTTTTGATGTACCTGATGTTTCCTATGTTCCCAACCTGACCATGTAGCTTATGTATGTTGGGCACCTCGTTGATCATGACGATCGGGTGATTCTTGACCCCGATTCTTGTTATGTTCGGGATCGTCGTACCGGTCGGCTGGTTGGCACTAGACCTCGTCGTCGTGATTCCCAGCGCCTCCAGGGGCTTGACTAGCTTCGACTTCCTTCTGTTGCGATTGCTAGTCTTGTCAGCTCCGCTTTTTTTGCTCTGTCCACCTTGTCTTTTGCTCAGTGGCATTATCATATAGGACATCTTTGTGGCTCTAGCCTATCTTCCTTAGTTTGTCATGGTGTCTTAGGATCAATTTCAGATTCTCAGTCCTTAGATCAATGTCAGGGCTGTAAATTAGGGAAGCATATTCAGCTTCCCTATCCTTCTAGTAAGTTTTTGTGTGAGCACCATTCTGATTTTGTTCATTCGAATGTACGGGGTTCAGATCCTTTTGTTTCCAAAGGAGGACACTGATATTACATCATTTTTATAGATGATTTTTCTCGCCGCACATGGATTTACTTTATGAAACATAGTAGTGTGGCCTTGCCTATCTATAAAACTTTTCCATCTATGATCCGAACTCATTTTGGCATGTCTATTTGTGTTTTTCGTGTTGATTCTGCTAGTGAGTACCTTTCTTATGCTCTTCATCAGGTTCTTTCCGAGCAAGGCACTCTTGCTCAGTTTTCTTGTCCTGGCGCTCATCTACCGAATGGTGTGGCCAAACGCAAGCATCGATATCTCTTTAAGACTCCTCGTACTCTTCTGCTTGCTTCCTCTATTCCCCCTCACTTTTGGGTCGAGGCTATTTCTACTACCACTTACCTGATTAACATTCAACCTTCGTCTGCTCTTTAGGGTGAGGTTCCTTTTCGGCATTTTACTGGCAAGACGTCTAACTTTACCAGCCTTTGTCTTTTTGGTTGTTTGTGCTATGTGTTGCTCGCACCTCGTGAGCGCACTAAGCTCACTGCTCAGTCGGTCAAGTGTGTTTTTCTTGGATATAGTGTTGAGCATAAGGGGTATCGTTGTTGGGATCCTGTTGGTCGATAGATGAGGATCTCACGGGATGTTGTCTTTGATGAGACGCATCCTTTCTATCCTCGTCCTTCTATTCACTTGCTTCGTGTCTTGCGTTATCTTCGTGGTACTATCTTTAGACGCTTGTTCTTTCCATGCTATAGCTCATTACAGCTCAAAGCATACTCTAATGCTACTTTGGCTAGTGATCCCTCTGATCGTCGATCTCTTTCTGCCTATTGTGTTTTTCTTGGTGGTTCCTTCAGGGCTTGAATGACTAAGAAGCAGGTAGGAGTTTCTCGTTCGAGTGCAGAGGTTGAGTTGCATGCTATGGCACTTGTGAGTGCAGAGGTGACTTGGCTGCGATGGTTGCTTGAGGACTTTGGTGTTTCTGTTGGTATGTCGACTCCTCTTTTGCCTGAAAGTACAGCTGCTATCAGTATTGCTCGTGATCCGGTCAAGCATGAGCTTACCAAGCATATTGGTGTTGATGCTTCTTATACACGAGCACAGGTACTAAACGATATTATTGATCTTCAGTATGTGCCTTCAGAGCTTCACTGGGCTGATTTTTTCACGAAGGCACAGACCCGGGCTCAACATAGGTTTTATCTCTCCAAACCTAGTGTTCGTGATGCACCTTGAGTTTGAGGGGGTGTTAGAAATATAGGAGATTTATACTTCCCTTTTACATCTTCCCTCCTGCGTGAGAGGCTTTCTATATATGTGTCCTCTCCTCTAACTCTATATATTGGTGCCTATGATCCTCATAATACAATAAGTACTACTCATAACAATTGCAAGAGCACGTTCGGGCAGGTATTTTTCCTCAGTGATAATGTTGTCACTTTGACTTCACAAAAGCAGAAGATCGTGGCAATCAGATCTTGTGAAATAGAGTACGTTGCAGCTGCTGCAGCAATTTGCTTAGTCGTATTATTCTCAGAGAAATTCAGGGACATGAACTGGCTAAATTCAAGATCCTGGTGGACAACAAATTTGCAATTGACTTGGCGAAAAATAAAGTTCATCATGACCGCAGCAAGCAAATTTATGTCATGTTCCATTTCATGAGAGAAAGCATGGAAGATGGACAGGTGGACGTCATCCATGTGTGACACACATGATCAGGTGGGAGATGTGCTGACAAAGGCTCTTGGACATGTGCGTTTCATCTTGTTGCGCCAGAAGCTGGAAGCCGTGAAGGACCACGAGCTCAAGGGGGGATTATTAGCTTACTAAACTCGTAGTCAGTTTTATCATTTTGAATAATTCTGCATTATGACAGGGTCATCAGTATGTTGTAATGCATGAGTTATTGTGCGTGTTAAGTGCATATTATAGCGTCCACTACATGAAACCCGATCAATTACGTCGGCAGGTAAATTACTTTGACCGACGTAATGTTGTGAGTTTCCTGTAGTGGTCTGACATTACTGCACTGTAATGTGAATATTAGTGTGTGTATTAGTGTGCATTGAAGTCCTGTCCAATAAATACAATAAGAAACTCAGGAATTTAGTAAGTTTTGCAGCAGGACCAACACTATTACTTGTGGCGCACACACTCCTAGCGTGCAGGTTCCTGAGCCACACTGAGCTGTAGCGTGGATCACGGGCAACAGCAAAAACTGTGGTCGCTCTACACAGTGCTTATGGTTCACGGGCATTGGGGACAAACAAATGAACTGGTAGGCCAAGAAATGAGAGAAGCTCGGACGATCAGTGAACATCACACGCGATGAAATGGAAATAAAATGGTGCCCATAACCCGGCTAGAATTCAAGAACATGATCGAGAAGCCATCTCCTTTAGAGAACCTAGCTTCTCTGCTCAAGGTAATCCTTAATCCGTTGTCAAACATGCATGCATTTGTGATCTTTGTCACCGAGTTAAGTGGATGACACATAACGACATTGATCTATGACATTTCTTGCAATGAGCTTCCTGAGTTGATTTACGACATTGACTTATAACAATGGCGGTGATGACGATGGTGACCAAGAGCAAGGAGAGCTAGTCTCTGCAGCTCCTAAAGCTCAGGCTCCCCGGGAACTCAAAAGGCAGCAGCACCTGATGAGCTTAGGAAGGTGGTGAGGGCCAAGATCACCAGCCCTCTAGCCCACTTCATGAAGCATGCAGCAGCTGAGAGGGATGACAGGATAGGTTTAGTGTGTGTGTGTGACACATTCTGAAAACCAGACATAGTAGGTTGAATGTGTCTACGTCCTGTTCTGAAAACCAAAAGGAAAATGTCTTTGTGTAAGAAAAATATTGAAGTTTTTAATCGCTGGCCCCCACTCTATCAAACCACTATATATACTTTTTACAGCACTAAAAC
The DNA here is from genome assembly GCA_036927565.1 of Tuctoria greenei. Classification (NCBI taxonomy): domain Eukaryota; kingdom Viridiplantae; phylum Streptophyta; class Magnoliopsida; order Poales; family Poaceae; genus Tuctoria; species Tuctoria greenei. Next base: position 267,356,592 of record JAYESD010000002.1, on the reverse strand, counting down.
ACCTGAACAACATGTGTTAGTCTGACTCTTGGACCTAATTATTTAAGGAGGTTGTGGCAGCAACGACAGGACAACAAAAGAAGAAGAAGGGCAGCAAGAGGCAGCAGCAGCTTGGCATACTTAGGAAGGTGGTAAGGGTTAAGATTGCCAATCCACACCTACGGTGCCTGGTCAGTGGCGCCATCACTGGTGCCGTGTCTAGGACCTTTGTGGCGCCGCTGGAGTCGTGTCTAGGACCTTCGCCGCTGGAAATGATCCAGACACACCTGATGGTCAGCAGCAGCAGCACTGACTCCAGGGCCTGCATGTTCATGTGGATCATGAGGCTTGATGGTGGACTGACCTGTTCCTGTCTATATCCTCCATGTGCGAGCAAGGCCATTGAGGCAGAATACCTTACACTTCACTTTCTTGAGAGAGATTCAGTGATGGTTGCTTAGCATCAGTGACACACTCGTTTACTTTGATGTATATATTTGCATGCATGGTGGTGCCTATTCATTGCGGATAAAGTGTCATCCAGCCAGGTCAAAATAAACTTGGCAGCAAGTCCCACATGACGACCACTACATAAGGTGACACCTACCCCATTAATATGCCTCCCGGTAGCCTCGTCCAGGGTCAAGCATTCAGAGGCTGCAAGGGGTGATAAGGCATGTTGAGTGTGGGTGTGTGTGTGTATATGCAACATTATGAAAACCATACAGGGTAGATTAATCGTGTGTGTTTCACATTCTCAAAACAAAAAAAAGAAAGACAATGAGTAAGTTATGTGTGTGCGTGCATGCACGTCTTTGTCATATCCTAAAAATTAGACCGGGTAGGTTGAGTGTGTGTCTATGTCACATTCTGAGAACAAAAAAGGTATGTCTATGCGTGCCTCCCTCTCTGACACCAGCATAACTGCTGTTTGTAATAACACCCCCGGAACACGTGAGCAACATACCCTCGTGTCATGCTATGGCCTATTATTTCAGATGATATCTCATCAAGTGATACCAAAATGACATCAATAAGAAACATCAAAAAGAAGGTGACACCATATTTTCCATACAACAATTCAAGAAGGCGCCTACCCATTAACCACGTGTTCCCCGCACCGTCATCACGTGGAGAGTGAAGCAGCAGCAGCACCCCTCTGGACCACACCGGTGAACAGTAGTAGCCTAGTAGGGTCTCAAGAGCCGTGAAAGTCCTAGCGTGTAGGAAATGTGACCCTTGAGATGTGTCAGATACCAATGGACGCCCTTGGTCTTAAGCACCTCCGGATGGAGTACCACGGTATCAATGGAGTACCATGGATGGCGCTTAAGACTATCTGCACTCGTGGTACTCTAAATTCATACTCTAAAAATTGTTCCTACCCATTTACAACACCATTTAAAATATTTCATTCTCTATTTTATAGTTTCCCACACTCATCACACTCTAAATCCATACTCCATATTAACCATCTCATATCTTATACAACCACATGTCACTTCACTTCCGTTCTTTCCCATTTTTATTTCCTACTTCTTTTCTCCAGCCTCCATGTCATGCCAGCTGACCGCGATCACAGTTTAGCACAGGTCTTTCACACATAATATTCAGCCGACGTCTGTAACATGCAAAAAGCTAGCACACCACGTAAGATATACCAGTGCAACTCTTTACACTGTGTGCCAGCTTACGGATGCAGTGAAGGAGAACAGGATGAGGAGGCAGTGGAAAGAAAACAGTGGAAGAAGAGGTAGCACTAGAACAGCTTTTGTGGGAGGTAATACTAGCATAGAATTTGCGAAGAGGCCTCGCTCCTCTCCGTTCGACCCCTCCTCCCGGTCCAGGAGTTCAAAGCATCCTCTACGAGCAGTTGTTGTTCTGCTAAACATGAATTAAGAAAATTTTGATCAGTTTTACGGCAATACCATGATTCTCCCTAACCTGAAAAAACCTTGGTCATTTTCCCCTAAAATTGGCAAACACTAATCCCTGTGTTAAATCCCGTAAATCTAATGTCTTGATCTGAATCAAATAAGTTAACATGAATGATTTGGAATAAGAAATCTTACATGGAATGGCAAGATTTTCCTGCCCCCGTAGCCTTCTCCATCGGGTTGCCTCGGGCCCGCATGCCCGTTGTGTATGGTCCTGCCGTCGCGGCCTCATGATGCCGCATCGCCGCGCCGCACGCGCCAGCCACGGTGGCCAGCTTGCTCACCGTCGGCTGCTCTCCCGTTGCCGCACACTTTCCCCACAGCACCACGCGTTTGCTAGCCGCCGCCAGCTGAGGAAATTTTTTTGTGGGAAGAATGAAGTTAGGGTTGAGTTAATTGTTTCTATTTCAAGCTCTCGTCAGGGCTACATCAAGTTTTGGGCTGCTGGCAATTTTGGGTGGTGCAGGGATTATGGGCCGGTTTCTGTTATTTTGGACCAGTCTTATGTTTGGACCTGATTATGATATGCGCCAGACAATATGGGCTGTGATTTTTGGGCCAAATTAATGAATACTACAAGGATTTACTGTTCAGTGCTTTTTAGTTTCGCTAATACTTTTTCTATCAAGAGCTGTACTGTTAATTCCTTGATATATTATGTTTTTATTTTCTACAGCATATTATGATTCATTCCCTAAATAATATTGACTTAAATGAGATATTTATTTAGAGATTCTGTTGTAGAGGCTTCAACACTTGTAGTCCAGTGCACAGTAAAGAATGTACCTTCGGTGTGCTGTCTCACTTGTGCTTCATCCCAGTTTTAGGGAGTTTTCGCATCAGACCTTACGACTGCTGATATTATAACCTTCTGTTGGATGGGATAATACAATTTGTAAGCCTTGGAATTCACTTCATACCCAAAGAATACACATCTGACAGCTCTGTCAGACAGTTTTGTTACTCCGGGTCCCAAGTTCTTCAGATGTGCAGTGCATCCAAAAGTCCTGATAGGGTGTTTTACCATGTATGCTTCTGAAAGGAGATCAGTCCAGTACATACACTGCAACTTTACCAGATTTTCCAAGTAGCAGGCAGGCACCTTCATCTCTTTCAACATGCACCTTGCCATTTCAACCACAAACTGATTTCTTCTCTCCATAACCCCATTTTGCTGAGGAGTATAGGGTGTTGTTGTGAAGTGCCTGATTCCCGGTTCACCAAGGTATGCAGAGAAGTCATTTAAATTGAATTCTCCACCTCTGTCAGTTCTAAGTGCTTTCAGCCTTCTTCCGCTCTCAGTTTCAGTTTGAGCCTTGATCAACTTGAATAACTTGTGAGCTTCATCCTTGGTTTCCAACTACTCAACCCACATAAACCTACTGATATCATCCATGATCAGCAAGAAATACCTCTTCCCCCTGGAGTAGGAGGATCAATGTGCCCACACAAATCTGAATGAAATAGGCCCATGACATTTTGTGCCCAGTATTCAGTTGACTGAGTGAATGGTTTTTTTGTGGAGTTTGCCAAATGCACAACTATCACAGACTTGCTCTGGTTGATCAATAACTGGAATTCCCTCTGCCATTCTTTTCATGACAAGATCTCTTATGGCCTTGAAACTTAGATGACCATATCTCGCATGCCATATCCAGCTTCTGTCAGTCACCTTTGTCATTAAGAAAACAGGATGAGTGACTGTGAGCCTTACAATGAACAACCTGTTCTCATTACGAGGAGCTTTGATCAAAAGTGAACCATCAGTGCCTATGATACATAAGTTATCGTTCTCAATGACCACTTTGCATCCCCACTTAGCCATCTGTCCCAGGATTTATATATTGGTTCTCAGATTGGGTATATATAGTAAACACCAGAGAAACTCCATGCATCTGTTGCTGTGTCTGGAACACAACAGAATCCATTCCTTTTGTGTCGACTGAGGAAACATCACCAAATTTGACTTCCCCTTTGACTGTTTTATCCAGAGAAGACAATACAGATCGAGCACCTGTCATATGATTACTGGCACCTGAGTCCAAGTACAAAGTACTAACAGTGCTTCCTTCTGAAAATGCACTATCTTGTCCCACTTCTTTAGAGACATTCAGACATGTTTCAAAAAGAAACAGAGCTGGTTGCTCAGGCTCAGCCTTCACCATGAGAGCTTCATCCTTCCGATCATGACGAGGCCTTCTACATTCTTTTGCCCAATATCCCCATATGAGATAGTTGTGACACTTTCTCTGTCTTTGTCGTGTTCCTTCGGTTGTCTGCTTGACTGAAGAATTACGGTTGTCAGGACGAGTTCCCCCTTTACCCTTTTTCTGAAATTTTGCACCTGCATCGTTGCCGGCCCAGGAGGATTCAGATGTAAGTTGGCTCTTGTACTTGGCCAACCACTCCTCTTCATATAGCAACAAAAATGACCACCCTTATTAGTTACTGCCTTGGTGACTCCCAGCCGATCCTCGGCTGCACATAGCCTCCCAACCAATTCCTCGACATAGAGTTGGTTAAGGTCTAGTAGTGTTTAAATCGAAAGGGCAATTTGCATGCAACGAGCAGGAACAACCCAAAGGATTTTCTTCACAATACATACTTCATTGATTGATTCGCCAAGACTATGAAGGCAGCTAGAAATACTTGTAATCCTCATGGCGAACTCATCAATGACCTCCCCTTCTTTGAATTCAATATCCCCGAATTCCCTCAGAAGTTGTTGTACATTCGCTTCATGAACATGATAATATCTAACCTGCATATTCTTCACCACCTTCCATGCTAGGTTGGCACTCGCCTTGGCAGCCAGTGCTGTGTGAATCTCGAACAGAACGCCTTTCAAAATGGCCGCCAGCACCAGTTGATCGTCGCAGCGCTCAACCTTGTCACATACAACGGTGTACCAAATATCTTGGGCGTTAAAGTTCACTTGCATAACTAGTGACCACTGGCTGCAATTGGTGCGAGTCAACAGTCAGGTAGACGAGTGATGCGCTTGACTCCCGTGCCACGCGCTTGACGGCAAACAGATTTGTGAGTGTATGATCGCTGCCGGTGAGCTCCTTGGTGGTGATGTTTTTGCAGTGTTACCACTCATCATCGCTCTCACCTAGAACATGACTTGCAAGCAACACCGGAATCAAAGACACCGGGTTCTCGCAGGTGAGGTTGTCAATGGTTCACAAGAAGAACATAGTTCTTCGTACATGGCGAGAGAACAGAGTGGAGGGAAGCGATGTTTCTCTATTGATCACAGCGATACATATAAACGGTTACAACACCTGTATGATTCACATGACGCCCATTATGTGAGATGCACGCCATGCATAACCGATCCATGATTAGTGCCCCACAACTCGGTGTGCCCTCGACGGAAGAACCGTACTTACAAATGCATGCATAACAGAAAGCAAATTAACACTGACTCAGACTATCAGAATCATACTACGTTTGAACTAATGCAAGATAACTAGACATGAAAGAGCAACAAGATTATTTCAACATATGGTGCCAGACATTAGTGCGCTGTAATATGAGTACTAGTGTGTGTATTAGTGGGCACTGAAGTCATGTCCTGTTAATATGCACGAAAATCAAGAATTGAGTGAGTTTTGCAGCAGCATTAACACCGTTCTTGCTTATTGTTTTTGGTACACACAATCCAAGTGCCGCAGAGTGTGTCAGATGGTCGTGCATAAACAAGTCCTGCCGGAGAACACTGTCGCCATGTTGTACCGGACACTGACGCGCTCAAACCACGCATAGTGCAGGATGGCGATGTGCATCGAACTTCAGTTGTAGCACCCATGGGACCTCATCGAGAATAGTGCCGGTGACGAGCACGACGACCGAGCAGCACTAGAAGCGCTAATGCGAGTCGTCCCTCCTGAGATCATTTGCACTTTTTATGCCAAATGTTAGATTGATCTCTCTAACCCGCTTGGGTCCCAACAGACCTGAGAGGGCCTTGCCTCACAAACGCCCTGATCGGGAGTGTCCCAGTCCAACTATGGTTGGTGGGCCCTGCGCAAATAAATATAGGTGTGGGCCGGGCACCACAAGGTACGAGGTTCACCGCAGCCGCCACACCCTACTGACAAAACCTTAGTCCCATCTAATTCGGAGCGCAGCCAGCAGCGGGAGAAAACCTCACCACAACCATGTCAAGTCCCTACGCCGGCGTCGTGCCCGGTTAGTGCTGGTGGCGTCCCGAAGGCTAACGCTACCCACTCCGAACTGCTCCATGAGAACCGTCGGTCTGAGCCATCGCAATGGCCACCGCACCAATCATGTTGGTGCCACCGACACACGAGGGTTCGATCTTGACTACCGCTGTTCATGCGTAGATCGTTTTCACTCTGACTTAATCTTTGCAGTAGACGATCCTAGAGTCTATCAATGGTATCAGTTTTCCAATCTAATCACGTTGATTGGAGATCAGAAAGAAAATCAAAGAAAAGCACCAAACCCTAACAGAAAAGAGGACGGCGCTGTGGGAGGGGAAGGAAGACTTACCTCCTCTTCCTATCACGCCGTCCACCGTCATTGTGCTTCAGCACCTCAACCAGATCTTGGTGCGGCCACTCACTAGCGACCATGACAGACTAGAGCCCGCTTCATTGCTCACATCGCCGTGCGCTAATCCGGGCACCATAGAGAGACCATTCGACGGTAGTGCGCTCACCCTACGGTGGAAGCACGCGCCAATGAGGGGCCTCACAGTGGCGCTAGCCACAATTAAAAAGTTCATACCCGGTATGAAAGTGGTTGATGACATCTCCATACCACTAAAGTTGTACTGCGACAATGAACCTGCAGTAATGTACGCACACAAAAATAAGTCAAGTGGTGCTACCAAACACATTGACATTAAGTACTATGTTGTGAAAGATAATGTCCGAGATTAGACTATAAGTCTCGAGCATATAAGCACATCAAAAATGCTAGTGGATCAATTAACGAAAGGCTTACCACCCAATGTGTTCAAGGAACATGTAGCCATCATGGGGTTGAGGGTTAGCCTGTAATCTCTGGATTAAAAGGGCCCGAAAGATTAAAGAGTCTATTTCTGAATGGAGGCGTGTATTGTAGCTTTTAAGTCTATTGGCAGTTGACCTTGATGATGAAACATGCTCTATACACAAATCTATGATGAAGCAAGAAAAGAGAAAAGGATAGAAAGGAAAAGTATAGAGTGAGATCAAGGGGGAGACTGTTAGATTGATCTCTCTAACCCGCTCTGACCCTGACATACCCTAGAGGGCCTTGCCCTCACAAACGCCCTGATTGGGGGCGTCCCAATCCAACTATGGTTGGTGGGCCCTCGTCACACTGCACAAATAAAAAGAGGTGGGGGCCGGGTGGCACAAGGTACAAGGTTCACTGCAGCCGCCACACCCTACCGACAAAACCCTTGTTTGATCTAATTGGTAGCGCAGCCAGCGATGGGAGAAAACCTCGTACTTGTGCCGCCTGACCCCCACCTCTATTTATTTGCGCAGTGCAATGGGGGCCCATCAGCCATAGTTGGACTGAGACGCACCCGATCAGGGCGTTTGTGAGGGCAAGGCCCTCTCGGGTCCATTGGGGCCCGAGCGGGTTAGAGAGATCAATCTAACAGTCTCCCCTTTGATCTTACTCAGTACTTTTCTTTTCTCTTTTCTTGCTTCATCACGAAGGAGGGTTATCCCTGATGGTTACCGTCAAAGATATCCCTGTTTAAAAAGGAGACAACTACAATGATTGGTTTAAGAAACTGGAGCTATTCTCTATTACGGCTAAGCTAGATTCGATTATGACTACTCCAGAACATACAAAGCATGTGCCACCCCGAAACGGATGACACAAACACAAATGCTTCTTGGAAGAAAAACAAACTTCATACAAGAGGAGCAAAGATGACTATGAGAAAGCTCATGCCAGATAGGTTCCTGCCACCAAGAAATGTTTGGCGGTGATAAAGAACACCATTGAGCCCTCTATCACAGGCTCAATTTCAGATTGCCCCACTGTGATAGAGTACCTCAAAAAGATAAAAAAAAATCAATACACTAGTGCTTGAAAGACCTATGCTACCCTATTGATCAAACAGTTGGTTTCAGAGAGGTACAATGGCGGTGGGTTTAGAGAGCACATCCATCAAATTGTCAACCAGAACAACAAGCTTAAGTCTTTGGACCTTGCTTAGGTCCGACTTATTTTGGTTAGGTCCAACTTGCTGTGGCTAGGGTTTGACTAGCTTCGGTAAGCTCCGGTGCTAGGTCCGACTAGCTTTGGTAAGCTCCAGCGCTAGCTCCTGCTAGCTTTGGTAAGCTTCATTTCAAAGTTCGGTTAGCTTTGTCAAGGTTTGGAGCTTGATCACAGTGGTTCTGCTTTTAATTTGTAATATTTCGAACTTGCTTTTTGGATTATGAAAAGTTTCTTAGTATTCTTTTACTATGTTTTTGCTGTGTTTTGGTGGTTATGGCTGATATCATTTTGTTATGGTTTGCAACATGCTTATGTGATGTGCTCATGTAAGGTGTTGTGGTTTCGAAAGTAACCAAAGCCAAGTCGAGGACTTGTGCTGGAAGTATTGGTTGTTTATTCATGTGCAGGTGTTGCTTGAGTTCAAGACATGGCTGGTGACGGGATCTATTGAACTAGTCTTAGGGAGAAGATGAGGTTCAACAACCAAGTTCAGGAGAAATTATGGTTGAGTTGGTCGGGAGGTCGCGTAGCAAGTTTGAATCAATAACAATGCATATGAAGGTATCATGTACGTCGTTGGAAGATGTTTGCACGTGTGCATGGAGTGCATGGACATGTCTACATGGTTTCGAGGTGTGATGAAGAGAAGTGGACGTAAATAATTGTTAGAAATTGTCCAACTGACTAGGTTATGGACTCAGACTGCGGTTGCCTCGGGTTTGACTCAAATATGGAAAGATTTAAGTTGGTTATTATAGGATTTCGTGTGGGTCACGAAGTTGAGTTGTTTTAGTAATGTGAGATACATTCCTAAGGTGTTTGGAAGTCTTAATATTGTTTTTATCTGCATATAGAAGAATCTTAAGTAGTTATGGAAAGTTTCGGTTGAATCTGAGTAGGATTTGAGTCTTAGTTAGGATTGGGTTGGCCTTAGGGCTGGTTATATAAGCAAGGGAGGCCAGAACTCGTGGTGCACGAGTTTGGGGCTGTTCCTTTTTTGTTTTGTTCAATAAAGTTCATAGTCTAAAGGAGCTTTCGTGCCCTGTTCGTCCGACTTGTTTCAGACAAGTTTTTCTCGTCGAGTTTCTTCACAGCACTACCTTGCTTTGGTTGTTTTATAATAACTCGAGTTTTACAGATCCAATCGACGTGATTCTTTCTGGGTTGTCTTTACAACTTGATTATCTATCATGTATAAAAATTTCACAGTCATTGAATTTGTGGTTTTGGATCTACATGAGTTGCATTGCAGTGTTGCAGATCTGGTTTTTCTCGCGTACAACAGATTGACCTTTGTTCAATCTTTCGATCGTAACTTGAGTCTTTCTCGACGGATTTCAGTGATTCTTGTTGTCGTGTCTTACTGAATTGATCCTCTATAATATCTACCACTTTTTTCATAGCTGAACACGTTTAGATTAGTCGCACACACGATTTCTTTAACATATCAATTTTCTGCAGAGGGGTTTTTGTTGCTTCCGCTGAAAAAGTTGTAATCTACCATTCAGCCCCCTCTGGTAGATTTTCATGTGTTCTTTGATCATACAAAATATAATAATACATTGATGTCTATTGCATTCAAAAGAAATGATCTTTACATACAATCGCTGCGTGAAAGTGTTAATTCAATATGCAATGAAGACGCGAACGTATTCTCGTCTACAATCGCGCATAGAAAACGGATAAGAACTCATGATACCTCGTCGAAATTATGGCACTGCCGTTTAGGCCATATTTCGAGGTGGATAATAGAAAGATTAGTAAAAATGAGATTCTTTCTCCATTAGAGTTCTCAGAATTACATCAATGCATTGAGTGCATAAAAGGAAAATTTGTAATGAAAATAAAGAATAATGCTAAGAGAACCACAGGTATATTAGAAATAATTCACACAGACATCTGTGGTCCCTTCTTAGTAAGGATTGTGGATGGTTATGATTCGTTTATAACATTCACATATGACTATCCCCGTTATGGATACATTTATCCAATTAAAGAAAGATCGGATGCTTTGGATAAATTCAAAATATTCAAGGCCGAGGTAGAAAATCAACACGATACAAAGATAAAAGTTGTCATATTACACTGTGGAGGGGAATACTACGGTCGTTATACCCCATATGACCAAGTTCCAGGACCTTTTGCAAAGATGCTAATGGAACAAGGAATTGTTCCCCAGTATTCAATGTCGGGCGAACCTAAGTAGAACGGAGTGGCTGAAAGACGCAACTGGACCTTGATAGATATAGTGCAAAGTATGATAAGCTACTCTACCATTACCTGTAATCTCATGGACGAACGCTTTGAAAACTACCATTCATATTCTCAATAGAGTTCCCAGTAAACCGGTATCGAAAACACCATATGAGATGTCGACAGGAAGAGTACCCTCATTAAAACACCTAAGGGTGTGGGGGAGTCCTGATGAGGCAAAGATATTTAACCCGACCATTGGAAAATTAGATCCCAAAACATTATCCTTCCATTTCATTGGCTATCCCAAAAATTCAAAGGGTTTTCATTTCTACTGCCCAGATAGATTCACAAAGTTTGTAGAAACAAGACATGCTATCTTCCATGAAGAAGAAATGATTCAGGGGAGTAATCTTGAGGAGAAGCAGGTGTACACACCAAACCCCATGATTCAAGATTTTTTCTTCTCACTGCCCGCTGTAGCTGCATTGCCAGTGCAAGTCACTGTGATACCAGCACTTGATGCAGCTCCTCCTGTGGTAACAACGAATGAGAATGTGGAACTTGTTTTCCGGGAACCTGAAGAACCCGTTGCCACAAATGAGGGGGAGCAACAACAACCCCAAATAGTTGAGGTCCCACAGGCCGAGCCTTCTCGAAGATTTCAAAGAACAAGGAAGCCCGCTATTCCTGACTGTTATGAAGTCTATAATAGTGAAGAAGTTCAAATGGAGGATGATCCCACCTCATTTGAGAAAGCCATGATAAGTAAATATTCATCAAAATGGCTTAAGGCCATGGAGGATGAAATCAGATCGATGAGTACCAATGAAGTTTGGGACATAGAGACAATTCCTAAAGGAGCCAAAACAGTAGGCTGCAAATGGGTCTACAAAATCAAATATGGCTCCCAAGGGAGCTTAGATAAGTTTAAAGAACGACTTGTGGCAAAAAGCTATATGAAAAGAGAGGGGATTGATTGCGATGAGACAATTTCTCAAGTCTCATGTAAATATTCCTTCAGAATTATAATGGCTCTTGTGGTTCATTATGGTTTAGAATTACATCAGATGGACGTAAAGACAACATTCCTAAATGGGGATCTGGAGAAAACTGTCTACGTGGCACAACCAAAAGGTTTTTTCATGGAAGGTAAACAAATTGGGATGCCGTCTAAAGAAATCAATTTATGGACTAAAATAGGCTTCAAGACAGTGGTACTTGAAGTTTGATAAAACCATTAAAGAGTACGGGTTTGATGAAAATGTGGAGGATAATTGCGTTTATGCAAAGTTCAATAATGGGAAGTATATCTTCCTAATCGTATATGTGGATGACATTTTACTTGCTAGCAGTGATGTCCGTCTACTACTGGAAACAAAAAAATTTCTTATCCTCACATTTTGATATGAAAGATCTCGGTGAAGCGAAGATCGTTTTGGGAATTGCCATTCATCAAGATAGAACCAAGGGGGTATTAGGACTATCACAAAAGATGTATATGGAAAATGTCCTGAAGAAATACGGTATTCACAAATGTAGTGCCTCACCTGCACCTATAGTTAAGGGCGACATATATGAGGAATTTCAATGTCCCGATAATCAATACGAGATTGATCAGATGAAAATGGTACCATATGCTTCAGCTGTCAGAAGCTTACAGTATGCACAAGTGTGCACACACCTTGATTTATCTTTTCTGACTGAGTTGCTTGGCAGATTCTAGAGTAATCCAGGACAGAACATCTGAAATTGGTAACGAAAGTTATGCGCTATTTGCAAGGAACTAAAGGCCTCATATTAACATATGGAAGAACATAATCTCTGCGTATCGTGGGATACTCAGACTCCGATTATGCAGGGGATGATAGAAAATCCACGTTTGGGTATGTGTTCACCCTTGCTTTGGGAGCAATATCGTGGAAGAGATGCAAACAAACCGTCACTACATCATCCACAATGTATGCCGAGTTTGTTGCATGCTATGAGGCCACAGGGCAGGTGAACTGGCTTAAAAAGTTCATACTCGGTTTGAAAGTGGTTGACGACATCTCGAGACCACTAAAGTTGTACTGCGACAATGAATCTGCAGTAATGTACGAACACAAGAATAACTCAAGTTGTGCTGCCAAACACATTGATATAAACTACTATGTTGTGAAAGATAAAGTTCGAGACTGGACTATAAGTGTAGAGCATGTAAGCTCAGAGAAAATGCTTGAAGATCCATTAACGAAAGGATTACCACCCAACGTGTTCAAGGAACACGTAGCCGGCATGGGGTTAAGGGACAGCGTGTAATCTCTTGACTAAAAGGGCCCTAAAGATTAAATAGTCTGTTTTCTGAATGGAGGCGTGTATTGTAGCTGTTTAAGTCTATCCGCAGTTGACCGTGACAATGAAACATGCTCTATACACAAATCTATGATGAAGCAAGAAAAGAGAAAAGAAGAGAAAGAAAAAGTACAGAGTGAGATTAAGGGGGAGAATGTTAGATCTCTCTAACCCGCTCGGGCCCCAATGACCCGAGAGGGCCTTGCCCTCAGAAACGCCCTGATAGGGGGCGTCCAAGTCCAACTATGGCTGGTGGGCCCCCATCGCACTGGGAAAATAAATAGAGGTGGGGGCCGGGTGGCACAAGGTACGAGGTTCACTGCAGCCGCCACACCCTACCGACAAAAACCCTATTTCGATCTAATTGGGAGTGCAACCAGCAGCTGGAGAACACCACACCGAAACCGCGTCGAATCCCTACGCCGCCGTCGTGCCCGGTCAGTGCTGCTGGCGTCCCGAAGACCATCGCTACACACTCCGAACTCCCCCACGAGAACCGTCAGTCTCAGCCATCGCAATGGCCACCGCACCGATCATGTCGGTGCTACCGACACACGAAGGTTCAATCTCGACAACCCCTGTTTATGCATAGATCGTTTTCACTCTGACTTAATCTTCGCGGTAGAAGATCCTAGAGTCTATCACCAAGGACTGCACGAAAATTGCATTGGAAATCCTCCAAACAATGAGGCTCAAGTGCGAGCACATTCGAGAAGCGAAGGTGCAGACACGCCGTCGCGAATTTGAAGACCTCTAGTTCTATGCAGGTGAGTTGATTGAGGACATCTAGATTCGCTTGACGAACATCGTGCAAGACCTCATGCTGCTCAGGGATCCTGTCCACAAGTACAAGGTTGTACTCGAATTTCCCTGTGTTGTCCCACGCAGGTATCGTCCCATCATGATGCCCATAGAGCAGGTCATCGACTTGTGGGAGCTGACCATCAAGGAGTTTGTGGCTTCCTCCTCATGGCTGAGGAGGGGTAAAATCTCGACGATGCCACCGATGGTGTCGGCAAACTCCTCCTGATGGAGGCGGAGTGGATGGTGCAACAGCAGCAATGCTCTGGCAGTTCTTCCGCTAGTGGTGACATGAATGGGAAGCCGCAAGGTAAACCCAAGTCATCTGGGGGCAGCAAGCCCGGATTGTACACCGGTTGGGCTGGAAACTTCGGCGAACACCGAATGGGAAACTGCATATACTGCAGGAAGCTGGGCCATTGGGCAAAAGTAGGGCTCAACGAGACCGCGCGCAGAAGCGGAAGAATGAAGAGGCCAATTCGTTCTTCCCAGCATTGAGAGCGATGAAGGTCTCTTCATGGCGGTTGTGAACAAGATTGTCGCACCACAGGCTGGCTTCCTCAACAAAGAAAAGGTGATACCCATTCCATCCCTCGATGGCCTGGTATTTTGATACCGGCGCTAGCTGCCACATGAATGGTGAGCGGAGCATGTTCGCGTTGCTGGACGAGACTGTACACGGCACAGTTAAGTTTGGGAATGGATCACTGGTGGTGATCTATGGCTTTGGCACCATCCTCTTCCGTTGACAGACCAGGAATCAGCGTGCGATGGACAACATCTTCTACATCCTAAACCTGCGGAGTAACATAATCTCTTTAGGACAGTTGGATGAGGGTGGCTGCACGGTCATGATCAAGGGCGGCATCATGAAAATCCACGATCATGCGGACAGCACACTTGCTCGTGTCATGTGCACAGGGAGCAGGCTCTACGCCGGAATACTCACCATCGACAACCCCTTATATATGCTGACACAAGGTGACAACATCATCTGTAGGTGGCACACTCGTATGATGCATCTACACTTCCGGGCTCTACAAGTCATGTCCACCAAGCAGCTGGTGCGAGGGATGCCAGTGATTGACCGCGTCGAAGATACTGTGACGGGTGTGCACTCGGGAAGCACTCCCCAACAACATTTCCCCAGGAAACTAAATATGAAGCAGAACATGGCCTCAATCTCGTGCACACTGATATTTGTAGGCCTATCATACCTGAGTCGCCCAAAGGTAACAAATATTTTCTTTTGCCCGTCAATAATACAGTCATTATTTGTGGATTGAGCTGCTCAAATCCAATGATGAGGCATTTCATCAATCCAAGAAAATCCACAAGATGGCTATGACAGAAGGAAGGTGCAAGCTGCGTGCGCTCCGGTCTCACATGGGCGGGAATTCAACTCTGGTGAATTCCGAGAGTACTGTGAGGAGCTTGGCATCAAGCACTACACCACGGCTCCTTACTCACCTCAACAAAATGGTGATATTGAATGCAGGAATCAAACTGTCATGGAGATGGCATGGTGCTTGTTAAAGAGCGTGAGCATGCCATCGTTCTTTGGGCAGAGGCGATGAAGACAGCTGTTTACATTATGAACAGAGCGTCAACACGATGCCTGGAGAGTGTTATGCCGTACGAGGTGTGGCACGGTCGGAAACCAAATGTGCAGCACATGTGCACATTTGGTTGCATAGTACATGTGAAGAAGATCAGTCCGAGAGCCAACAAACTCTCAGATTGCTCCACACCTATGGTTTTCATCAGGTACGAGAAGGGATCCAAGTGCTACCGTGTGTTAGCTCTAGCGACAAAGAAGGTAAAAGTAACCCGCGATGTTGTGTTAGAGGAGAACAGACCTTGGAGTTGGGGTTCGTTGGACACTTGCCACGAAACCCACAACATTCACAGTGCTCTACACCACTGATCATGGTGACCAAGAGCTGGACACCAGCGAGGCCCCAATAACATCTCTATGTCATGTCCAGGCTGCACCCTCTACACCAGCAGTCGGGTCACCAGCGTTGGACATCGCGTCTCCAGCAAAGCAAGTGCATGGCTCGATGCAGCCTGAACCGTGCACACCCATCGCAGCATCTGGGTGGCGCTGGGCTACTCCGTGCACACACAATGATGCTCGGGATGTTGATTCCGGGTCCATATGCTACAGTCACCTCTCCTGTGTCTCCTCGATGAGGCTGATGGGGGGCAGGGGGGAGGGGCGGTCTGTACATGGGTCTTCGGAAGGCGAGCAATGTCTTCTCAGTGCCAAGGAACCCCATGGCATAGATGATGCACTAGGAGATGCGTCCTGGAAGGTGTCCATGGATGATGAGATGAAATCGATCATTGAGAACAACACATGGGAATTTTCCTCTCTTCCTGCAGGGCACAAGGCGATCCGGTTGAAGTGAGTCTATAAGGTGAAGTGTGATATGCATGGCAATGTCATCAAGCACAAAGCACGTCTGGTCGCAAAAGGCTATGCTCAACGGTAGAGCATGAACTTTGAAGAAGTTTTTGCCCCTGTTGCACACTTGGAGGCAGTACGTCTCCTTGTACTTGCTGCACACTCAAGTTGGGAAGTGCATCATATGGACGCCAAGTCCGTATTTCTCAATGTTGAACTCCTCGGAGGAAGTCCACATGTGCCAGTTGCCAGGATACATTATTGCTGGCATGGAGGACGAGGTATTTTGGCTGAGAGGCCCCGTAGAGGCCACGTGCCTGGTACACAACCCTTGTTGTGGCACTGGCCACACTCGGGTTCGCGCACAGCCCGCTGGAGCATGGCGTCTATCGAAGCGGCAAAACCACTATTGGAATATTTGGGCCTAAGCCCAATTATTCTCTATTAAATTACGAAGGTGTAAAGGAGGCATTTATCCCACATGGACTATTTGAGGAGAGTAGCACTTATTTATAAGGGTAGCTATTTTCTATCTGTGGAATATGTGAGAGAAGGATGGCTAGAGCCACAAACGAAACACATGCACGCGCGCGCGTATTCGCGTATTCACATATTTTGCGTTATTTAACACGTGACTTGTGACTTGCGATGTGACGCCTGGCGCATCAATTCTGTTCTCTATCTTTTTGAATACTGACACTAATATGACTTTAATTTGCTGCAATTTGTAGCACTTTATGAGTCAGTTTCTAGAGGGTAATAGTGTGCAGTAACTGATGCTATTTAAATATGCTATAAATGCTGAAGTTTATTGCATTCAGTTACAAGAGTGTAATTGTGCTGCTTTACTGCATACTTAATTCCTTCAGTTACTAGAATCTGTCACAATATATACAGAATGAGAACTTTCATTCTGCAATTGAGAGGTGAACAAACTCACTTGTCCACTGTGTTGAGCGTGTGCTATAGGCTAGTCCATCCCTCTCATCGTTGTGTCACCGACGTGCAGGAGAGCAGTGTCTCTGGAACCACGTACGGATGAAGAACCTGCATGGGTTTGGGCGAATCAGGTTTTTGGGAAGCGTACGCGTGACTACTCGCTTGACATCCTACATCATTCTACAATCTTCATCACGCTTTCAGCTTCTCATCTTTAAAGCTGGATACGTCTCCTCTGTGAGTAATGATGAATTTTCTACGCATGAATATGATAGATATAATATGTTCTATTAGCATGTCACTGCTTATATTTTGTGGATTATCTATCATCTGCACTGTTGTAATTTTAGGAATTATGTTTATCCTTAATGTTCATTGTTTTCTAACAATCCAAAAACCTAATAGGCACTTTAAGATGGGTAATAGCTTTGCTGATGCGATGAAACTGGAGAAGTTCGCTAGTTCGAACTTTAAGAGATGGGCTACAAAACTTGACATGCGGCTCACTGCAATGGACATATATTATATTCTAAAGCTTGTAGATCGACCCATGACTGTTGAAAAACAAGCTGAGTTTGATAAGGCAAATGTGATGGTAGTGGGTTGCATTTTGAGTGTCCTGTCCGACAAACTGTGTGAGGTTTATATGACTCATAAGAGCGCAAAAGAGCTATGGGAGGCCCTTGAACACAAGTACGGTGCTTCGGATGCTGGACATGAGTTGTATGTTATGGAGCGCTATCACGATTTTAAGATGGCAGACAACTGATCAGTGGTTGAGCAGGATCATGAAATACAACTCATTGTCGGAGAGCTCCAACAACTTGGACTAAATTTGCCTGATCGATTTGTGGCTGGGGGCATTATTGCCAAATTACCTCCATATTGGAGGGGATTTGCCACATCTTTGAAACATAAGAGACAAAACATTTCCGTTAAGGATTTGTTGGCTTCTCTTGATGTCGAGGAGAAAGCTCGGGAAAAATATGGCGCGTCCAAGGTTCATGAAGGACAGTTCAGTGCTAATGTCATGCAACATGTTGGACGAAAGAAATGGAAAAATAAAGTTTTACACACCGCCAACTTCAAGAAAAAGGAGAAGAAGAAGATAAACATGGCTGAGGTTGGATGCTATGTCTGTGGCAAGGTTGGGCATTTTGCCAAAAAGTGCACAGATAGAAAGGGCAAGAAAAATCAGCAAAAATCTGCCAACATGGTTATTAGCAACGCTGGAACAACAGGGTATGGTAATGCATATACCTTTTTAACAACATGTGAACCTACTGAATGGTGGATTGATACAGGGGCTAATATTCATGTCTGTGCTGATGTATCTATGTTTTCTTCTTATCAGGCTATCCACGGTGCCCCCGTCCTGATGGGAAACGGCTCACGTGCTTCTGTTCATAGTGTTGGTACGGTCAATCTGAAGTTTACTTCGGAAAAGACTGTGCAGCTGAAGAACGTGCAGCACGCCCCCACAATAAATAGAAATCTTGTCAGTGTCTCTTTGTTGTGTCGAGACAGATTTAAGTTGGTGTTTGAGTCTAATAAAGTAGTCGTGTCAAAATGTGGACTCTTTATTGGAAAAAGCTATGACAGCGGAGGCTTGTTCCATTTTTCCCTTTCACATTCTAGTAGCTCCATGGTGAATTTTTTGAATAAAGATGATGAAGCGAGTGTTTGGCACTCACGTTTATATAGTATAAATTTTGGATGCATCTCACGGCTATCTACCTTTAATTTAATTCCTAAAATTTCTATCGTGAATGGTTCTAAGTGTCAAGCTTGTGTGCAAGCTAAACAGCCAAGAAAACCTCACTTTGCTGTTGATGAACGGAATACGATGTAAAATCCCACTTATTTCTAAATATGAAATTCAGTTGTTCAGCTAAATTCAAATTTAATGGGGTTCAAGATATGGTCATGTACATAAACGTGAACCTATTAAATTCCTTTTTCTTCTCATGCTTAAAATTTCATTAACATGATAAACATACTTCACCAATAATCTTAGAATAATTCAAATATCATCTCTGCAAAATTTTGGAATATTTGAATAGGGTTTGCTTGGGCAAATCAATTTATAGTACCTCATATACTCAAATAGTCAAAATAGAATATAGCTACTGTATACACATGCCCTGGCAAAAATGTTCAATTCTAAGGCTATAATTTTTTCTATAGTCTTCTAAAGTTTCAAATAAGCTCCTTGAAAAGTTTCATGAATTTTGGAGTCCATTTGCTATTTTATTTGAGATGCTCAGCGAATTTGAATCAAGTGTAAATTCAAATTCAAAAACTGGTCAAAATATACTTGAACATAAAGATCTAAACACACTATTGTGTTCAGCACATTTTTCTTGACTTATCCATGAAGTTTCATGATTTTTGGAGTTCATTTAATATTTTAAAATGAATTGCTAAGTGGGCAGGGGTTGTGAGGATGACTGGTGGGGCCCACCAGTCAGCAGCCCACGTGCAGCAGCAATCCAGCGCGCGCCACCGCGACGGCATGCATGCCCAGCGCGACAGCAGCGAGCTGCTTCCGTTTGAGCCCTACAAATATCGCCCTGGCTCCTCCTTATCGCTTCTACGGTTGATCTTTTCGTCTTCCCTCACGCTGAGCTGGCACTCTGCTCCATTTGGCCCCCGCGCGCAGTTTTCCGACCGCTGGCGCCGCGCGTCCATTGCCGGCCAACCGGAAGCCTCTCGCGCTGAGCTCTCAACAGAAAAGTTGTTCCCCACTCCCTCGTCTAGCCTCTGGTTCAATCCTTTCATTCTTTCGTTGATGTTTTGGCCGGTATTTTGAAGCTAAACCGGAGCTCGCCGTCGAGGTTGCCGTGCGCCGTCTCTGTTCCACGGTGCCAGGCTGCTGCGAGCCGTTTCGTTCTTCGACTCCAACAGCAAAGTGGTGCGCCTGGACACGCTCTGCACGACGGTGAAAGCCGTTCCGCAGTTACGTGAGTATCGAGCAAATTATCCAAGTTTTACTCACGGCCGAAGCTTATGAACTAGCTAGGTTTTTCATTGAATTCAGTTTCCACACTTAATCACTCTTCACAATTGCTAGCAAATAGTTTCTACACTTCCTTGCGCACCATCTCAAACTGGAATTACCAAAAATGATAGACCATAGCTCGAGAATCACGAGTTCTTCCCTCCGCCATTGAAAGTTACCTCTGTCGCCGTCGACGGTTGATTTGCCGGCCGTTACACGACGATTGCACCTTCCTATCACTTCCCTCATTGTTCCAGAAGACTTCCCCAACCTTGTCCAATAGTTTTAAGCCACGGTGCGACGGTTTCGACACGGCCGTAACCCTAGCTGCCGCCGCCGCCGATGCGCCGCCGTTTCCGACCGTCGGCAAGCTTCACCGACCCCACCATCGTGCTCAGCGCATGATTTTACAATTGGGCGCCCAATACTAGGCGCTGCGGTGGCCGGGAACTTGGTTCCGGCGAGGCTCACCGGAGCGCGCCGCCACTGCAGCCCCGCGCGCCGCCCGCGTTGGGAGGTGGATGATGACACCGCAGCCCCCGTGTGTCAGCGTCTATTAGCCCCTGTCGGATCAAGTGTGGCCACGGGATTAGTTGTGGCTACGCGGTTTTCTCTGTGGCCCCCGTGTGGTTTGAATGCCACTGGTCCATTTTAAAACGGTGGGGCCCATGGTTTAATTCAAATTAGAATTTAATTCCAGATTTGGCTCCAACATAGAAAATCCATAACTCTCTGTAGACTGCTCCAAAAATCTTCAAACAAATTTTGTTTGGAAGCCCTTGAGCTCTAGTTTCTGTAAGTATCAATTAGGTTTTGTGAAACTTACTTTTAAATTCTGTAGGAAACAATCTTTCCCAGTACAAATACAATTGTTCCAGATGAACTTTCCACTGTAAAATCCCCAAAATTCACATAAAATACATTATCCTGTTATTTATTACCCGAAAAAGTTTGGGAGCCATTGCACTTGTAAACCCTCTGTATAATTCAATTACCTTTTTTGGTCATTGAATTATTACAGATGTTCCGTTACTTTATTGTGTCCCAAATTTGGACTGAACATTACTTTAGTCATACACTAGTTCCTGTAAAAATTTGAAATTTAATTGACTTAGTCTCCTGGTCCTAATTGAGTTGCCAACTGAATGTTAATTGAAAAGCTAAAATTCAGTTATAAAATAATTCCAGAAATTCTTGCCAACTTTAAAATTTAATATCTCCTTCACAAAGGCTTAGAAATTTATGAACCCAATTTTGCTAGAACCAGGACAACATCCTCTATCATGATCATCAACTGGCAGCTATGTTTAAGCTTCAGTTTCTTCTCTAAAATTCTTGGAAATTTATCGCTTACCATAATTTTAGAGACAACAAACTACTTTGATCATCTCCTGTTCTTTGCAAGAGTATTCCTTGTAGTCCCTAACATCTACCATAAAAATACCAAAGCCAAAGAAGATAATTCACTCACTATAACCATAGTTAGAAGCTTATGAACTATATATACATTATAATTTACTAGCATTTATATATGCATGTCGTGTAGTGATCGATATTGACGAGAAGGGTCGCTTGGAGGAGAAGGCTAGGGTGTCCACTTGAATTCCTTGGTGGATTCTTCTGAGAAGGACCACTAACAATTGCCATTTAATCGAGTCGCAAACTAAGGTAAGCCCTGGTTTGCATTTAAGAGCTTTTCAAAGATTTTTAGTTTTATTCATTTACGTCTTCAGTTGATATTGTGCATTACGTATAAGGTGTTTGATACTCCACCTGTATATCCACAAATCCTATGGAAGGGTTGGAAAGGTTTACAGCTTGACGTGTAGAATTGCCAATGCTAATAGTGTAGATATACCGATAGAAGTTGAGTAGTTGGAATCTACTCACGAGATAGGAATACATTTCATATGAGGGTGAAAGATGACACAATGGCTCATGAAATGAATACGAGACTGGGCAGAGAGAATAGGAGTCAACGAGATGGAGTCTCGGGCGCATAGCCCTGCCTGTGTCGCTTGAGGACCGTGCCGTATGCAGCACCGTTGGGCAAGCTTAAAATGTACCGGTTGCATAATGGTATATGGGACCATTAAACTAATGTAACTCCAGACTGTAGTGTGGAGACTCCTCGGTTGTACTTGAATGGAGATGCGAAGGCATAAAGGTGTAAATCTTCTAGCGGGCAACTTCGACATGTCCGTGTAGGGGACCGTTTGCTCGGGATGAAGAGGTTTGTCGACATTTTGGTCCTGGTTGAAAGGCGGCCACGTATGACATGGGGAGGAGAGCACATATGTGTCTCCCACGCGGGTATGCTTGTCGTGCAGTCCAGGTGTGTCCTGATTGCAATCACCGTCCCTCGCGGTAATAGAGTACCACTTGTCCGTCGCTGTCGTAAAGTAGTAAATACTAAAGAAGCCAGAAATATATGTTGTATTGAATTATAATTGCTTTGCAACCTTGTATGTCTTAGATATAGTACAATTAAAAGTTTACAATTTCCCCACACTTTACCTGTAATAAAATTATGTGCTTTGGGCATGTCATATCATCGGCAAAGCGTTTCTTGTTTGATTGTGGAGTCTATGATGTGTCGTGCCTAAAGAATGTCATGTGCTACTTAAAACATAATTATAAGGATCCACTTGTAGGTGAGTCTTTTATGCTATTCCTTACCTATGCTTGGTATTTCCCCTGCATATGTCTAGTGAGACGGGTTATTCTTGCTGAGCCTTATGCTCACGTTTGCGCTTTAACGATTTTTGCAGGTATTAGGTTTATTTCTGCTGTTCAGCTTTGTACATGAGATCTTGAGGTATCGAGATAAATCTCATGTGAACCACGCCGCTGCTGAAAATTGCATTGGAAATCCTCAAAACAACGAGGCTCAAGTGCGAGCACATTCGAGAAGCGAAGGTGCAGACACGCCGTCGCGAATTTGAAGACCTCTGGTTCTATGCAGGTGAGTTGATTGAGGACATCTAGATTCGCTTGACGAACATCGTGCAAGACCTCATGCTGCTCAGGGATTCTGTCCACAAGTACAATGTTGTACTCGAATTTCCATGTGTTGTCCCACGCAGGTATCGTCCCATCATGATGCCCACAGAGCAGGTCATCGACTTGTGGGAGCTGACCATAAAGGAGTTTGTGGCTTCCTCCTCATGGCTGAGGAGGGGTAAAATCTCGACGATGCCACCAATGGTGTCGGCAAACTCCTCCGGATGGAGGCGGAGTGGATGGTGTGACAGCAGCAATGCTCTGGCAGTTCTTCCGCTAGTGGTGACAAGAATGGGAAGCCGCAAGGTAAACCCAAGTCATCCGGGGGTAGCAAGCCCAGATTGTACACCGGTTGGGCTGGAAACTCCGGCGAACACCGAAAGGGAAACTGCATATACTGCAGGAAGCTGGGCCATTGGGCAAAAGAGTATCGTAGGGCTCAACGAGACCGTGCGCAGAAGCGGAAGAATGAAGAGGCCAATTCGTTCTTCCCAGCATTGAGAGCGATGAAGGTCTCTTCATGGCGGTTGTGAACAAGATTGTCGCACCACAGGCTGCGTTCCTCAACAAATAAAAGGTGATACCCATTCCATTCCTCGATGGCCTGGTATTTTGATACCGGCGCTAGCTGCCACATGAATGGTGAGCGGAGCATGTTCGCATTGCTGGACAAGACTGTACACGGCACAGTTAAGTTCAGGAATGGATCACTGGTGGTGATCTATGGCTGTGGCACCATCCTCTTCCGTTGACAGAACAGGAATCAGTGTGCGATGGACAACATCTTCTACATCCTAAACCTGCGGAGTAACATAATCTCGTTAGGACAGTTGGATGAGGGTGGCTGCACGGTCATGATCAAGGGCGGCATCATGAAAATCCGGGATCATGCAGACCGCGTACTTGCTCGTGTCATGTGCACAGGGAGCAGGCTCTATGCCGGGATATTCACCATCGACAACCGCTTATGTATGCTGACACAAGGTGACAACATCTTCTGTAGGTGGCACACTCGTATGATGCATCTACACTTCCGGGCTCTACATGTCATGTCCACCAAGCAGCTGGTGCGAGGGATGCCAGTGATTGACCGCGTCGAAGATACTGTGACGGGTGTGCACTTAGGAAGCACTACCCAGCAAAATTTCCCCAGGAAACTAAATATGAAGCAGAACATGGCCTCAATCTCGTGCACACTGATATTTGTAGGCCTATCATACCTGAGTCGCCCAAAGGTAACAAATATTTTCTTTTGCCCGTCAATAATACAGTCATTATTTGTGGATTGAGCTGCTCAAATCCAACGATTAGGCATTTCATCAATCCAAGAAAATCCACAAGATGGCCGAGACAGAAGGAAGGTGCAAGCTGCATGCGCTCCGGTCTTACATGGGCGGGAATTCAACTCCGTTGAATTCCGAGAGTGCTGTGAGGAGCTTGGCATCAAGCACTACACCACGGCTCCTTACTCACCTCAACAAAACGGTGATATTGTATGCAGGAATCAAACTGTCATGGAGATGGCATGGTGCTTGTTAAAGAGCATGAGCATGCCATCGTTCTTTGGGTAGAGGCGATGAAGACAGCTGTTTACATTATGAACAGAGCATCAACACGATGCCTGGAGAGTGTTACGCCGTACGAGGCGTGGCACGGTCGAAAACCAAATGTGCAGCACATGTGCACATTTGGTTGTATAGTACATGTGAAGAAGATCAGTCCGAGAGCCAACAAACTCTCAGATTGCTCCACACCTATGGTTTTCATTAGGTACGAGAAGGGATCCAAGTGCTACTGTGTGTTACCTCCAGCGACAAAGAAGGTAAAAGTCACCCGCGATGTTGTGTTAGAGGAGAACAGACCTTGGAGTTGGGATTCGTTGGACACTTGCCACGAAACCCACAACATTCACAGTGCTCTACACCACTGATTATGGTGACCAAGAGCTGGACATCGGCGAGGCCCAAACAACATCTCTATGTCATGTCCAGGCTGCACCCTCTACACCAGCAATCGGGTCACCAGCGTTGGACATCGAGTCTCCAGCAAAGCAAGTGCATAGCTCGATGCAGCCTGAACATGGGTCGGTCTGTACATGGGTCTTCGGAAGGTGAGCAATGTCTTCTCAGTGCCAAGGAACCCCGTCGCATAGATGATGCACTAGGAGATGCGGCCTGGAAGGTGTCCACGGATGATGAGATGAAATCAATCATCGAGAACAACACATGGGAATTTTCCTCTCTTCCTGGAGGGCACAAGGCGATCGGGTTGAAGTGAGTCTATAAGGTGAAGCGTGATCTGCATGGCAATGTCATCAAGCACAAGGCACGTCTGATCACAAAAGGCTATGCTCAACGGTAGAGCGTGAACTTTGAAGAAGTTTTTGGCCCTGTTGCAGACTTGAGGCAGTACGTCAACGGTAGAGTGTGAACTTTGAAGAAGTTTTTGCCCCTGTTGCACACTTGAGGCAGTACGTCTCCTTGTACTTGCTGCACACTCAAGTTGGGAAGTGCATCATATAGATGTCAAGTTCGTATTTCTCAATGTTGAACTCCTCAGAGGAAGTCCACATGTGCCAGTTGCCAGGATACATCATCGCTGCCAAGGAGGACAAGGTATTTTGGCTGAGAGGCCCCGTAGAGGCCACGTGCCTGGTACGCAACCCTTGATGAGGCGCTGGCCACACTCGGGTTCGTCTGCAGCCCGCTGGAGCATGGCGTCTATCGACGCGGCAAAACCACTGTTGGAATATTTGTCCTAAGCCCAATTATTCTCTATTAAATTCCAAAGGTGTAAATGAGGCATTTATCCTACATGGACTATTTGAGGAGAGTAGCACTTATTTATAAGGGAAACTATTTTTATGTGTGGAATATGTGAGAGAAGGATGGCTAGAGTCACAAACGAATCACATGCACGCGCGCGCGCGCATATTCGCGTATTTTCGCGTGAGGTAACGCGTGACTTGTGACTTGTGACATGACGGCTGACGCGGTAATTCTGTTCTCTATATTTTTGAATACTGACACTAATATGACTTTAATTTGCTGCAATTCGTAGCATTTTATAAGTCAATTTCTGGAGGGTAATAGTGTGCAGTAACTGACGCTATTTAAATATGCTGTAAATACTGAAGTTTATTGCATTCAGTTACTAGAGTGTAATTCTGCTGCTTTACTGCAAACATAATTCCTTTAGTTACTAGAATTTGTCACTATATATACAGAATGAGAACATTCATTCTGCAATTGAGAGGTAAACAGACTCACTAGTCCACTGTGTTGAGTGTCTGCTACAGGCTAGTCCATCCCTCTCGTCGGCGTGTCACCGACGTGTGGGAGAGCAGTGTCTCCAAAACCACATCCCGCTGAAGAACCTTCACGGGTTGGAGCGAATCATGTTTTGGGAAGCGTACGCGCGACTGCTCGCTGACTTCATACGTCATTGTACAATCTTTATCACGCTTTCAGCTTCTCATCGTTCAAGCTGGATATGTCTCCTCTGTGAGTAATGATGAATTTTCTAAGCATGAATATGATAGATATAATATGTTCTATTATCATGTCACTGCTTATATTTTGTGGATTATCTATCATCTGCACTGTTGTAATTTTAGGAATTAAGTATATCCTTAAAGTGCATTGTTTTCTAACAATCACTTCGTACCTGCTGGTGGAAGCGTACGTTGATGATCTTGTCATTACCGGCACTGATGCGGAGTCCATCGTTGACTTCAAGCATCAAATGCAGAAGCTATTCAAAATGAGTTACCTTGGTCTCCTAAGCTATTACTTGGGGATCGAGGTGTCTCCTGGCATGGGAGTAATAACTATGTGTCACCAGAGATATGCAGGCAAGATTCCTAATGGCGGGAATGAGTGGCTGCAACATCTGCCACATGCCAATAGAGGGCCGCCTGAAGTTGATGAAGGACGACGTTGGGACAGCATTCAATGCAACTATATCTACTGCAGCATAGTTGGAAGCTTGTGCTATCTGGTTACACTCGACCATACATTGTGCATGGTGTACGTTGGCGTCGTCAGCCGTTTCATGGAGAAACAAAGACAAACCACTGGGTGCCTGTCAAACAAATTTTTTGTTATATTCAAGGAACCAAGAATCATGGTAGCTGCTACAGAGTCAGCAGTGGCAACGAGATTTTCCTTTGGTACAGCAACAGTGATAATGATGGAGATGCGGGTGATTGCAAGAGCACGTCCGGGCAGGTAATTTTTCTCGGTGAAAATATTGTCACTTTGACTTCATAAAAGAAGATCATGGCAATCAGATCTTGTGAAATGGAGTACGTTGCAGCTGCTGCAGCAACATGTCAAGATATTTGGCATAGTCGTATTCTCGGATAAATTCAGGGACATGAACTGGCTAAATTCAAGCTCCTGGTGGACAACAAATCTGCAATTGACTTGGTGAAAAATCAAGTTCATCATGACCGCAGCAAGCAAATTTATATCAGGTTCCATTTCATCAGAGAAAGCATGGAAGCTGGACAGGTGGACATCATCCATGTGCGACACACATGATCAGGTGGCAGATGTGCTGACAAAGGCTCTTGGACATGTGCGTTTCATCGTGTTGCGTCGGAAGCTTGGATCCATGAAGCACCATGAGCTTAAGGCGGGATTTATTAGCGTATTAAGCTCATAGTCAGTTTTATCATTTTGAATAATTCTGCATTATGACAGGGTCATCAGTATGTTGTAATGCATGAGTTAGTGTGCGTGTTAAGTGCATATTATGGCGTCACGCGAAGCTACATAACTTGAACTCTTGTCGTCGTCTCTTCTCTGATCAGGATGACTTCTTCTTCGGTTGGGGTTCCGGTCTTGCGTTGTCCGGTGCTTTTCAATGGCACCAACTATCGCGACTGGGTTCCCTGCATGTGTCTGCATATGCATGGTCTGCATCTTCAGGAGTTTCTCACAGGTGATCTCAAATGCCTGCCCTATATTGCTACTCCTTCAGAGCCTGTTATTCGAGAGAAAGCTACCGATGATGAGAAGAAGAAGTCACTTGAAGACTCTGAGACTCGTCTGGCTTCCTATGAGTCCCAGTCCAGTGTGTACAGGACGTGGTTTGATGAGGATGCTCGTGCAGGTGCTATTCTTCCTGCTAGTATGCACTATGCAGGATCATCTTGCTGCTGATATAGTGGAGTTTGAGCATGCACGTCAGATATGGGATTTTCTGCAACACCGGTAGAGGCCTACTGGTCAGGCTACCTATCTTGTTTCTATTCATCAGGAGTAGCTTTTACGACAAGAAGATGCCGCAGTGGAGGAGATGTTTGCTCAGATGTATGTTATTCAGCGTAAGCTTGATACTCTTGGTCCTCAGTTGTCACCGGATACCTGTTCGTATTGTTAGGGTCAGAAGGACTCACTTGAGCTTCATCACATATATGACTTCTTGACTTGGCTTGGTGTTGAATTTGAGCCTCTTTGTGCTTAGCTACTTGCTCATCACACTTGTGTCTCTCTTATGGATGCTCTAGCCACAGTCCGTAATGAGGAGACATATCTTCATGTTGCTGCCTTGTTGCTGACCTCTTTAGTTTTGGTTGCTCGTTCTTTGACCTCTTGACACACTGCTTATGTTTAGGCTTGTCGTTCTTCACATGATGCTATTGGTGCTGGTACTAGAGGATCTCAAGGGAGTTCTGCTACTACGGATGCCCAATTACTCGAGCTTCGTTGTCATCTTTGAGCCTCTACATCATTAGGAGCTGCTGGTTTTGTGACTCGACCTTCTGCACCTTTGAGTTCTGCTGCTGCATCACAGTCTTCCTCTGAGGGACAAACTTCCACTTCTCGTTCAGGTACTCGTCCATGGATTCTTGATTATGGAACTTCGTTTCATATGACTCCTTATTCCACTGCTTTATCTTCTTTGAGACCTTCCTCTCGTTCTCTTACTATTCATACTGCCGATGGTTCTCCTCTTTTGGTTGTTGGATAGGGCACATTTTTATCTTACTCTTTTGATGTACCTGATGTTTCCTATGTTCCCAACCTGACCATGTAGCTTATGTATGTTGGGCACCTCGTTGATCATGACGATCGGGTGATTCTTGACCCCGATTCTTGTTATGTTCGGGATCGTCTTACCGGTCGGCTGGTTGGCACTAGACCTCGTCGTCGTGATTCCCAGCGCCTCCAGGGGCTTGACTAGCTTCGACTTCCTTCTGTTGCGATTGCTAGTCTTGTCAGCTCCGCTTTTTTTGCTCTGTCCACCTTGTCTTTTGCTCAGTGGCATTATCATATATGACATCTTTGTGGCTCTAGCCTATCTTCCTTAGTTTGTCATGGTGTCTTAGGATCAATTTCAGATTCTCAGTCCTTAGATCAATGTCAGGGCTGTAAATTAGGGAAGCATATTCAGCTTCCCTATCCTTCTAGTCAGTTTGTGTGTGAGCACCATTCTGATTTTGTTCATTCGGATGTACGGGGTTCAGATCCTTTTGTTTCCAAAGGAGGACACTGATATTACATCATTTTTATAGATGATTTTTCTCGCCGCACATGGATTTACTTTATGAAACATAGTAGTGTGGCCTTGCCTATCTATAAAACTTTTCCATCTATGATCCGAACTCATTTTGGCATGTCTATTTGTGTTTTTCGTGTTGATTCCGCTAGTGAGTACCTTTCTTATGCTCTTCATCAGGTTCTTTCCGAGCAAGGCACTCTTGCTCAGTTTTCTTGTCCTGGCGCTCATCTACCGAATGGTGTGGCCAAACGCAAGCATCGATATCTCTTTAAGACTCCTCGTACTCTTCTGCTTGCTTCCTCTATTCCCCCTCACTTTTGGGTCGAGGCTATTTCTACTACCACTTACCTGATTAACATTCAACCTTCGTCTGCTCTTTAGGGTGAGGTTCCTTTTCGGCATTTTACTGGCAAGACGTCTAACTTTACCAGCCTTTGTCTTTTTGGTTGTTTGTTCTATGTGTTGCTCGCACCTCGTGAGCGCACTAAGCTCACTGCTCAGTCGGTCAAGTGTGTTTTTCTTGGATATAGTGTTGAGCATAAGGGGTATCGTTGTTGGGATCCTGTTGGTCGATAGATGAGGATCTCACGGGATGTTGTCTTTGATGAGACGCATCCTTTCTATCCTCGTCCTTCTATTCACTTGCTTCGTGTCTTGCGTTATCTTCGTGGTACTATCTTTAGACGCTTGTTCTTTCCATGCTATAGCTCATTACAGCTCAAAGCATACTCTAATGCTACTTTGGCTAGTGATCCCTCTGATCGTCGATCTCTTTCTGCCTATTGTGTTTTTCTTGGTGGTTCCTTCAGGGCTTGAATGACTAAGAAGCAGGTAGGAGTTTCTCGTTCGAGTGCAGAGGTTGAGTTGCATGCTATGGCACTTGTGAGTGCAGAGGTGACTTGGCTGCGATGGTTGCTTGAGGACTTTGGTGTTTCTGTTGGTATGTCGACTCCTCTTTTGCCTGAAAGTACAGCTGCTATCAGTATTGCTCGTGATCCGGTCAAGCATGAGCTTACCAAGCATATTGGTGTTGATGCTTCTTATACACGAGCACAGGTACCAAACGATATTATTGATCTTCAGTATGTGCCTTCAGAGCTTCACTGGGCTGATTTTTTCACGAAGGCACAGACCCGGGCTCAACATAGGTTTTATCTCTCCAAACCTAGTGTTCGTGATGCACCTTGAGTTTGAGGGGGTGTTAGAAATATAGGAGATTTATACTTCCCTTTTACATCTTCCCTCCTGCGTGAGAGACTTTCTATATATGTGTCCTCTCCTCTAACTCTATATATTGGTGCCTATGATCCTCATAATACAATAAGTACTACTCATAACAATTGCAAGAGCACGTTCGGGCAGGTATTTTTCCTCAGTGATAATGTTGTCACTTTGACTTCACAAAAGCAGAAGATCGTGGCAATCAGATCTTGTGAAATAGAGTACGTTGCAGCTGCTGCAGCAATTTGCTTAGTCGTATTATTCTCAGAGAAATTCAGGGACATGAACTGGCTAAATTCAAGCTCCTGGTGGACAACAAATTTGCAATTGACTTGGCGAAAAATAAAGTTCATCATGACCGCAGCAAGCAAATTTATGTCATGTTCCATTTCATGAGAGAAAGCATGGAAGATGGACAGGTGGACGTCATCCATGTGTGACACACATGATCAGGTGGGAGATGTGCTGACAAAGGCTCTTGGACATGTGCGTTTCATCTTGTTGCGCCAGAAGCTGGAAGCCGTGAAGGACCACGAGCTCAAGGGGGGATTATTAGCTTACTAAACTCGTAGTCAGTTTTATCATTTTGAATAATTCTGCATTATGACAGGGTCATCAGTATGTTGTAATGCATGAGTTATTGTGCGTGTTAAGTGCATATTATAGCGTCCACTACATGAAACCCGATCAATTACGTCGGCAGGTAAATTACTTTGACCGACGTAATGTTGTGAGTTTCCTGTAGTGGTCTGACATTACTGCACTGTAATGTGAATATTAGTGTGTGTATTAGTGTGCATTGAAGTCCTGTCCAATAAATACAATAAGAAACTCAGGAATTTAGTAAGTTTTGCAGCAGGACCAACACTATTACTTGTGGCGCACACACTCCTAGCGTGCAGGTTCCTGAGCCACACTGAGCTGTAGCGTGGATCACGGGCAACAGCAAAAACTGTGGTCGCTCTACACAGTGCTTATGGTTCACGGGCATTGGGGACAAACAAATGAACTGGTAGGCCAAGAAATGAGAGAAGCTCGGACGATCAGTGAACATCACACGCGATGAAATGGAAATAAAATGGTGCCCATAACCCGGCTAGAATTCAAGAACATGATCGAGAAGCCATCTCCTTTAGAGAACCTAGCTTCTCTGCTCAAGGTAATCCTTAATCCGTTGTCAAACATGCATGCATTTGTGATCTTTGTCACCGAGTTAAGTGGATGACACATAACGACATTGATCTATGACATTTCTTGCAATGAGCTTCCTGAGTTGATTTACGACATTGACTTATAACAATGGCGGTGATGACGATGGTGACCAAGAGCAAGGAGAGCTAGTCTCTGCAGCTCCTAAAGCTCAGGCTCCCCGGGAACTCAAAAGGCAGCAGCACCTGATGAGCTTAGGAAGGTGGTGAGGGCCAAGATCACCAGCCCTCTAGCCCACTTCATGAAGCATGCAGCAGCTGAGAGGGATGACAGGATAGGTTTAGTGTGTGTGTGTGACACATTCTGAAAACCAGACATAGTAGGTTGAATGTGTCTACGTCCTGTTCTGAAAACCAAAAGGAAAATGTCTTTGTGTAAGAAAAATATTGAAGTTTTTAATCGCTGGCCCCCACTCAATCGAACCACTATATATACTTTTTACAGCACTAAAACACCTGAACAACATGTGTTAGTCTGACTCTTGGACCTAATTATTTAAGGAGGTTGTGGCAGCAACGACAGGACAACAAAAGAAGAAGAAGGGCAGCAAGAGGCAGCAGCAGCTTGGCATACTTAGGAAGGTGGTAAGGGTTAAGATTGCCAATCCACACCTACGGTGCCTGGTCAGTGGCGCCATCACTGGTGCCGTGTCTAGGACCTTTGTGGCGCCGCTGGAGTCGTGTCTAGGACCTTCGCCGCTGGAAATGATCCAGACACACCTGATGGTCAGCAGCAGCAGCACTGACTCCAGGGCCTGCATGTTCATGTGGATCATGAGGCTTGATGGTGGACTGACCTGTTCCTGTCTATATCCTCCATGTGCGAGCAAGGCCATTGAGGCAGAATACCTTACACTTCACTTTCTTGAGAGAGATTCAGTGATGGTTGCTTAGCATCAGTGACACACTCGTTTACTTTGATGTATATATTTGCATGCATGGTGGTGCCTATTCATTGCGGATAAAGTGTCATCCAGCCAGGTCAAAATAAACTTGGCAGCAAGTCCCACATGACGACCACTACATAAGGTGACACCTACCCCATTAATATGCCTCCCGGTAGCCTCGTCCAGGGTCAAGCATTCAGAGGCTGCAAGGGGTGATAAGGCATGTTGAGTGTGGGTGTGTGTGTGTATATGCAACATTATGAAAACCATACAGGGTAGATTAATCGTGTGTGTTTCACATTCTCAAAACAAAAAAAAGAAAGACAATGAGTAAGTTATGTGTGTGCGCGCATGCACGTCTTTGTCATATCCTAAAAATTAGACCGGGTAGGTTGAGTGTGTGTCTATGTCACATTCTGAGAACAAAAAAGGTATGTCTATGCGTGCCTCCCTCTCTGACACCAGCATAACTGCTGTTTTTAATAACACCCCCGGAACACGTGAGCAACATACCCTCGTGTCATGCTATGGCCTATTATTTCAGATGATATCTCATCAAGTGATACCAAAATGACATCAATAAGAAACATCAAAAAGAAGGTGACACCATATTTTCCATACAACAATTCAAGAAGGCGCCTACCCATTAACCACGTGTTCCCCGCACCGTCATCACGTGGAGAGTGAAGCAGCAGCAGCACCCCTCTGGACCACACCGGTGAACAGTAGTAGCCTAGTAGGGTCTCAAGAGCCGTGAAAGTCCTAGCGTGTAGGAAATGTGACCCTTGAGATGTGTCAGATACCAATGGACGCCCTTGGTCTTAAGCACCTCCGGATGGAGTACCACGGTATCAATGGAGTACCATGGATGGCGCTTAAGACTATCTGCACTCGTGGTACTCTAAATTCATACTCTAAAAATTGTTCCTACCCATTTACAACACCATTTAAAATATTTCATTCTCTATTTTATAGTTTCCCACACTCATCACACTCTAAATCCATACTCCATATTAACTATCTCATATCTTATACAACCACATGTCACTTCACTTCCGTTCTTTCCCATTTTTATTTCCTACTTCTTTTCTCCAGCCTCCATGTCATGCCAGCTGACCGCGATCACAGTTTAGCACAGGTCTTTCACACATAATATTTAGCCGACGTCTGTAACATGCAAAAAGCTAGCACACCACGTAAGATATACCAGTGCAACTCTTTACACTGTGTGCCAGCTTACGGATGCAGTGAAGGAGAACAGGATGAGGAGGCAGTGGAAAGAAAACAGTGGAAGAAGAGGTAGCACTAGAACAGCTTTTGTGGGAGGTAATACTAGCATAGAATTTGCGAAGAGGCCTCGCTCCTCTCCGTTCGACCCCTCCTCCCGGTCCAGGAGTTCAAAGCATCCTCTACGAGCAGCTGTTGTTCTGCTAAATATGAATTAAGAAAATTTTGATCAGTTTTACGGCAATACCATGATTCTCCCTAACCTGAAAAAACCTTGGTCATTTTCCCCTAAAATTGGCAAACACTAATCCCTGTGTTAAATCCCGTAAATCTAATGTCT
Source organism: Tuctoria greenei (assembly GCA_036927565.1). Lineage (NCBI taxonomy): Eukaryota > Viridiplantae > Streptophyta > Magnoliopsida > Poales > Poaceae > Tuctoria > Tuctoria greenei. The sequence continues at coordinate 267,322,407 of JAYESD010000002.1, read as the reverse complement.
TGATCTGAATCAAATAAGTTAACATGAATGATTTGGAATAAGAAATCTTACATGGAATGGCAAGATTTTCCTGCCCCCGTAGCCTTCTCCATCGGGTTGCCTCGGGCCCGCATGCCCGTTGTGTATGGTCCTGCCGTCGCGGCCTCATGATGCCGCATCGCCGCGCCGCACGCGCCAGCCACGGTGGCCAGCTTGCTCACCGTCGGCTGCTCTCCCGTTGCCGCACACTTTCCCCACAGCACCACGCGTTTGCTAGCCGCCGCCAGCTGAGGAAATTTTTTTGTGGGAAGAATGAAGTTAGGGTTGAGTTAATTGTTTCTATTTCAAGCTCTCGTCAGGGCTACATCAAGTTTTGGGCTGCTGGCAATTTTGGGTGGTGCAGGGATTATGGGCCGGTTTCTGTTATTTTGGACCAGTCTTATGTTTGGACCTGATTATGATATGCGCCAGACAATATGGGCTGTGATTTTTGGGCCAAATTAATGAATACTACAAGGATTTACTGTTCAGTGCTTTTTAGTTTCGCTAATACTTTTTCTATCAAGAGCTGTACTGTTAATTCCTTGATATATTATGTTTTTATTTTCTACAGCATATTATGATTCATTCCCTAAATAATATTGACTTAAATGAGATATTTATTTAGAGATTCTGTTGTAGAGGCTTCAACACTTGTAGTCCAGTGCACAGTAAAGAATGTGCTGTCTCACTTGTGCTTCATCCCAGTTTTAGGGAGTTTTCGCATCAGACCTTATGACTGCTGATATTATAACCTTCTGTTGGATGGGATAATACAATTTGTAAGCCTTGGAATTCACTTCATACCCAAAGAATACACATCTGACAGCTCTGTCAGACAGTTTTGTTACTCCGGGTCCCAAGTTCTTCAGATGTGCAGTGCAACCAAAAGTCCTGATAGGGTGTTTTACCATGTATGCTTCTGAAAGGAGATCAGTCCAGTACATACACTGCAACTTTACCAGATTTTCCAAGTAGCAGGCAGGCACCTTCATCTCTTTCAACATGCACCTTGCCATTTCAACCACAAACTGATTTCTTCTCTCCATAACCCCATTTTGCTGAGGAGTATAGGGTGTTGTTGTGAAGTGCCTGATTCCCGGTTCACCAAGGTATGCAGAGAAGTCATTTAAATTGAATTCTCCACCTCTGTCAGTTCTAAGTGCTTTCAGCCTTCTTCCGCTCTCAGTTTCAGTTTGAGCCTTGATCAACTTGAATAACTTGTGAGCTTCATCCTTGGTTTCCAACTACTCAACCCACATAAACCTACTGATATCATCCATGATCAGCAAGAAATACCTCTTCCCCCTGGAGTAGGAGGATCAATGTGCCCACACAAATCTGAATGAAATAGGCCCATGACATTTTGTGCCCAGTATTCAGTTGACTGAGTGAATGGTTTTTTTGTGGAGTTTGCCAAATGCACAAGTATCACAGACTTGCTCTGGTTGATCAATAACTGGAATTCCCTCTGCCATTCTTTTCATGACAAGATCTCTTATGGCCTTGAAACTTAGATGACCATATCTCGCATGCCATATCCAGCTTCTGTCAGTCACCTTTGTCATTAAGAAAACAGGATGAGTGACTGTGAGCCTTACAATGAACAACCTGTTCTCATTACGAGGAGCTTTGATCAAAAGTGAACCATCAGTGCCTATGATACATAAGTTATCGTTCTCAATGACCACTTTGCATCCCCACTTAGCCATCTGTCCCAGGATTTATATATTGGTTCTCAGATTGGGTATATATAGTAAACACCAGAGAAACTCCATGCATCTGTTGCTGTGTCTGGAACACAACAGATTCCATTCCTTTTGTGTCGACTGAGGAAACATCACCAAATTTGACTTCCCCTTTGACTGTTTTATCCAGAGAAGACAATACAGATCGAGCACCTGTCATATGATTACTGGCACCTGAGTCCAAGTACGAAGTACTAACAGTGCTTCCTTCTGAAAATGCACTATCTTGTCCCACTTCTTTAGAGACATTCAGACATGTTTCAAAAAGAAACAGAGCTGGTTGCTCAGGCTCAGCCTTCACCATGTGAGCTTCATCCTTCCGATCATGACGAGGCCTTCTACATTCTTTTGCCCAATATCCCCATATGAGATAGTTGTGACACTTTCTCTGTCTTTGTCGTGTTCCTTCGGTTGTCTGCTTGACTGAAGAATTACGGTTGTCAGGACGAGTTCCCCCTTTACCCTTTTTCTGAAATTTTGCACCTGCATCGTTGCCGGCCCAGGAGGATTCAGATGTAAGTTGGCTCTTGTACTTGGCCAACCACTCCTCTTCATATAGCAACAAATGACCACCCTTATTAGTTACTGCCTTGGTGACTCCCAGCCGATCCTCGGCTGCACATAGCCTCCCAACCAATTCCTCGACATAGAGTTGGTTAAGGTCTAGTAGTGTTTAAATCGAAAGGGCAATTTGCATGCAACGAGCAGGAACAACCCAAAGGATTTTCTTCACAATACATACTTCATTGATTGATTCGCCAAGACTATGAAGGCAGCTAGAAATACTTGTAATCCTCATGGCGAACTCATCAATGACCTCCCCTTCTTTGAATTCAATATCCCCGAATTCCCTCAGAAGTTGTTGTACATTCGCTTCATGAACATGATAATCTCTAACCTGCATATTCTTCACCACCTTCCATGCTAGGTTGGCACTCGCCTTGGCAGCCAGTGCTGTGTGAATCTCGAACAGAACGCCTTTCAAAATGGCCGCCAGCACCAGTTGATCGTCCCAGCGCTCAACCTTGTCACATACAACGGTGTACCAAATATCTTGGGCGTTAAAGTTCACTTGCATAACTAGTGACCACTGGCTGCAATTGGTGCGAGTCAACAGTCAGGTAGACGAGTGATGCGCTTGACTCCCGTGCCACGCGCTTGACGGCAAACAGATTTGTGAGTGTATGATCGCTGCCGGTGAGCTCCTTGGTGGTGATGTTTTTGCAGTGTTGCCACTCATCATCGCTCTCACCTAGAACATGACTTGCAAGCAACACCGGAATCAAAGACACCGGGTTCTCGCAGGTGAGGTGTGTTGTCAATGGTTCACAAGAAGAACATAGTTCTTCGTACATGGCGAGAGAACAGAGTGGAGGGAAGCGATGTTTCTCTATTGATCACAGCGATACATATAAACGGTTACAACACCTGTATGATTCACATGACGCCCATTATGTGAGATGCACGCCATGCATAACCGATCCACGATTAGTGCCCCACAACTCGGTGTGCCCTCGACGGAAGAACCGTACTTACAAATGCATGCATAACAGAAAGCAAATTAACACTGACTCAGACTATCAGAATCATACTACGTTTGAACTAATGCAAGATAACTAGACATGAAAGAGCAACAAGATTATTTCAACATATGGTGCCAGACATTAGTGCGCTGTAATATGAGTACTAGTGTGTGTATTAGTGGGCACTGAAGTCATGTCCTGTTAATATGCACGAAAATCAAGAATTGAGTGAGTTTTGCAGCAGCATTAACACCGTTCTTGCTTATTGTTTTTGGTACACACAATCCAAGTGCCGCAGAGTGTGTCAGATGGTCGTGCATAAACAAGTCCTGCCGGAGAACACTGTCGCCATGTTGTACCGGACACTGACGCGCTCAAACCACGCATAGTGCAGGATGGCGATGTGCATCGAACTTCAGTTGTAGCACCCATGGGACCTCATCGAGAATAGTGCCGGTGACGAGCACGACGACCGAGCAGCACTAGAAGCGCTAATGCGAGTCGTCCCTCCTGAGATCATTTGCACTTTTTATGCCAAATGTTAGATTGATCTCTCTAACCCGCTTGGGTCCCAACAGACCTGAGAGGGCCTTGCCTCACAAACGCCCTGATCGGGAGTGTCCCAGTCCAACTATGGTTGGTGGGCCCTGCGCAAATAAATATAGGTGTGGGCCGGGCACCACAAGGTACGAGGTTCACCGCAGCCGCCACACCCTACTGACAAAACCTTAGTCCCATCTAATTCGGAGCGCAGCCAGCGGCGGGAGAAAACCTCACCACAACCATGTCAAATCCCTACGCCGGCGTCGTGCCCGGTTAGTGCTGGTGGCGTCCCGAAGTCTAACGCTACCCACTCCGAACTGCTCCATGAGAACCGTCGGTCTGAGCCATCGCAATGGCCACCGCACCAATCATGTTGGTGCCACCGACACACGAGGGTTCGATCTTGACTACCGCTGTTCATGCGTAGATCGTTTTCACTCTGACTTAATCTTTGCAGTAGACGATCCTAGAGTCTATCAATGGTATCAGTTTTCCAATCTAATCACGTTGATTGGAGATCGGAAAGAAAATCAAAGAAAAGCACCAAACCCTAACAGAAAAGAGGACGGCGCTGTGGGAGGGGAAGGAAGACTTACCTCCTCTTCCTATCACGCCGTCCACCGTCATTGTGCTTCAGCACCTCAACCAGATCTTGGTGCGGCCACTCACTAGCGACCATGACAGACTAGAGCCCGCTTCATTGCTCACATCGCCGTGCGCTAATCCGGGCACCATAGAGAGACCATTCGACGGTAGTGCGCTCACCCTACGGTGGAAGCACGCGCCAATGAGGGGCCTCACAGTGGCGCTAGCCACAATTAAAAAGTTCATACCCGGTATGAAAGTGGTTGATGACATCTCCATACCACTAAAGTTGTACTGCGACAATGAACCTGCAGTAATGTACGCACACAAAAATAAGTCAAGTGGTGCTACCAAACACATTGACATTAAGTACTATGTTGTGAAAGATAATGTCCGAGATTAGACTATAAGTCTCGAGCATATAAGCACATCAAAAATGCTAGTGGATCAATTAACGAAAGGCTTACCACCCAATGTGTTCAAGGAACATGTAGCCATCATGGGGTTGAGGGTTAGCCTGTAATCTCTGGACTAAAAGGGCCCGAAAGATTAAAGAGTCTATTTCTGAATGGAGGCGTGTATTGTAGCTTTTAAGTCTATTGGCAGTTGACCTTGATGATGAAACATGCTCTATACACAAATCTATGATGAAGCAAGAAAAGAGAAAAGGATAGAAAGGAAAAGTATAGAGTGAGATCAAGGGGGAGACTGTTAGATTGATCTCTCTAACCCGCTCTGACCCTGACATACCCTAGAGGGCCTTGCCCTCACAAACGCCCTGATTGGGGGCGTCCCAATCCAACTATGGTTGGTGGGCCCTCGTCACACTGCACAAATAAAAAGAGGTGGGGGCCGGGTGGCACAAGGTACAAGGTTCACTGCAGCCGCCACACCCTACCGACAAAACCCTTGTTTGATCTAATTGGTAGCGCAGCCAGCGATGGGAGAAAACCTCGTACTTGTGCCGCCTGACCCCCACCTCTATTTATTTGCGCAGTGCAATGGGGGCCCATCAGCCATAGTTGGACTGAGACGCACCCGATCAGGGCGTTTGTGAGGGCAAGGCCCTCTCGGGTCCATTGGGGCCCGAGCGGGTTAGAGAGATCAATCTAACAGTCTCCCCTTTGATCTTACTCAGTACTTTTCTTTTCTCTTTTCTTGCTTCATCACGAAGGAGGGTTATCCCTGATGGTTACCGTCAAAGATATCCCTGTTTAAAAAGGAGACAACTACAATGATTGGTTTAAGAAACTGGAGCTATTCTCTATTACGGCTAAGCTAGATTCGATTATGACTACTCCAGAACATACAAAGCATGTGCCACCCCGAAACGGATGACACAAACACAAATGCTTCTTGGAAGAAAAACAAACTTCATACAAGAGGAGCAAAGATGACTATGAGAAAGCTCATGCCAGATAGGTTCCTGCCACCAAGAAATGTTTGGCGGTGATAAAGAACACCATTGTGCCCTCTATCACAGGCTCAATTTCAGATTGCCCCACTGTGATAGAGTACCTCAAAAAGATAAAAAAAAAATCAATACACTAGTGCTTGAAAGACCTATGCTACCCTATTGATCAAACAGTTGGTTTCAGAGAGGTACAATGGCGGTGGGTTTAGAGAGCACATCCATCAAATTGTCAACCAGAACAACAAGCTTAAGTCTTTGGACCTTGCTTAGGTCTGAATTATTTTGGTTAGGTCCGACTTGCTGTGGCTAGGGTTTGACTAGCTTCGGTAAGCTCCGGTGCTAGGTCCGACTAGCTTTGGTAAGCTCCAGCGCTAGCTCCTGCTAGCTTTGGTAAGCTTCATTTCAAAGTTCGGTTAGCTTTGTCAAGGTTTGGAGCTTGATCACAGTGGTTCTGCTTTTAATTTGTAATATTTCGAACTTGCTTTTTGGATTATGGAAAGTTTCTTAGTATTCTTTTACTAAGTTTTTGCTGTGTTTTGGTGGTTATGGCTGATATCATTTTGTTATGGTTTGCAACATGCTTATGTGATGTGCTCATGTAAGGTGTTGTGGTTTCGAAAGTAACCAAAGCCAAGTCGAGGACTTGTGCTGGAAGTATTGGTTGTTTATTCATGTGCAGGTGTTGCTTGAGTTCAAGACATGGCTGGTGACGGGATCTATTGAACTAGTCTTAGGGAGAAGATGAGGTTCAACAACCAAGTTTAGGAGAAATTATGGTTGAGTTGGTCGGGAGGTCGCGTAGCATGTTTGAATCAATAACAATGCATATGAAGGTATCATGTACGTCGTTGGAAGATGTTTGCACGTGTGCATGGAGTGCATGGACATGTCTACATGGTTTCGAGGTGTGATGAAGAGAAGTGGACGTAAATAATTGTTAGAAATTGTCCAACTGACTAGGTTATGGACTCAGACTGCGGTTGCCTCGGGTTTGACTCAAATATGGAAAGATTTAAGTTGGTTATTATAGGATTTCGTGTGGGTCACGAAGTTGAGTTGTTTTATTAATGTGAGATACATTCCTAAGGTGTTTGGAAGTCTTAATATTGTTTTTATCTGCATATAGAAGAATCTTAAGTAGTTATGGAAAGTTTCGGTTGAATCTGAGTAGGATTTGAGTCTTAGTTAGGATTGGGTTGGCCTTAGGGCTGGTTATATAAGCAAGGGAGGCCAGAACTCGTGGTGCACGAGTTTGGGGCTGTTCCTTTTTTGTTTTGTTCAATAAAGTTCATAGTCTAAAGGAGCTTTCGTGCCCTGTTCGTCCGACTTGTTTCAGACAAGTTTTTCTCGTCGAGTTTCTTCACAGCACTACCTTGCTTTGGTTGTTTTATAATAACTCGAGTTTTACAGATCCAATCGACGTGATTCTTTCTGGGTTGTCTTTACAACTTGATTATCTATCATGTATAAAAATTTCACAGTCATTGAATTTGTGGTTTTGGATCTACATGAGTTGCATTGCAGTGTTGCAGATCTGGTTTTTCTCGCGTACAACAGATTGACCTTTGTTCAATCTTTCGATCGTAACTTGAGTCTTTCTCGACGGATTTCAGTGATTCTTGTTGTCGTGTCTTACTGAATTGATCCTCTATAATATCTACCACTTTTTTCATAGCTGAACACGTTTAGATTAGTCGCACACACGATTTCTTTAACATATCAATTTTCTGCAGAGGGGTTTTTGTTGCTTCCGCTGAAAAAGTTGTAATCTACCATTCAGCCCCCTCTGGTAGATTTTCATGTGTTCTTTGATCATACAAAATATAATAATACATTGATGTCTATTGCATTCAAAAGAAATGATCTTTACATACAATCGCTGCGTGAAAGTGTTAATTCAATATGCAATGAAGACGCGAACGTATTCTCGTCTACAATCGCGCATAGAAAACGGATAAGAACTCATGATACCTCGTCGAAATTATGGCACTGCCGTTTAGGCCATATTTCGAGGTGGATAATAGAAAGATTAGTAAAAATGAGATTCTTTCTCCATTAGAGTTCTCAGAATTACATCAATGCATTGAGTGCATAAAAGGAAAATTTGTAATGAAAATAAAGAATAATGCTAAGAGAACCACAGGTATATTAGAAATAATTCACACAGACATCTGTGGTCCCTTCTTAGTAAGGATTGTGGATGGTTATGATTCGTTTATAACATTCACATATGACTATCCCCGTTATGGATACATTTATCCAATTAAAGAAAGATCGGATGCTTTGAAAACTACCATTCATATTCTCAATAGAGTTCCCAGTAAACCGGTATCGAAAACACCATATGAGATGTCGACAGGAAGAGTACCCTCATTAAAAAAACCTAAGGGTGTGGGGGAGTCCTGATGAGGCAAAGATATTTAACCCGACCATTGGAAAATTAGATCCCAAAACATTATCCTTCCATTTCATTGGCTATCCCAAAAATTCAAAGGGTTTTCATTTCTACTGCCCAGATAGATTCACAAAGTTTGTAGAAACAAGACATGCTATCTTCCATGAAGAAGAAATGATTCAGGGGAGTAATCTTGAGGAGAAGCAGGTGTACACACCAAACCCCATGATTCAAGATTTTTTCTTCTCACTGCCCGCTGTAGCTGCATTGCCAGTGCAAGTCACTGTGATACCAGCACTTGATGCAGCTCCTCCTGTGGTAACAACGAATGAGAATGTGGAACTTGTTTTCCGGGAACCTGAAGAACCCGTTGCCACAAATGAGGGGGAGCAACAACAACCCCAAATAGTTGAGGTCCCACAGGCCGAGCCTTCTCGGAGATTTCAAAGAACAAGGAAGCCCGCTATTCCTGACTGTTATGAAGTCTATAATAGTGAAGAAGTTCAAATGGAGGATGATCCCACCTCATTTGAGAAAGCCATGATAAGTAAATATTCATCAAAATGGCTTAAGGCCATGGAGGATGAAATAAGATCGATGAGTACCAATGAAGTTTGGGACATCGAGACAATTCCTAAAGGAGCCAAAACAGTAGGCTGCAAATGGGTCTACAAAATCAAATATGCCTCCCAAGGGAGCTTAGATAAGTTTAAAGAACGACTTGTGGCAAAAAGCTATATGAAAAGAGAGGGGATTAATTGCGATGAGACAATTTCTCAAGTCTCATGTAAATATTCCTTCAGAATTATAATGGCTCTTGTGGTTCATTATGGTTTAGAATTACATCAGATGGACGTAAAGACAACATTCCTAAATGGGGATCTGGAGAAAACTGTCTACGTGGCACAACCAAAAGGTTTTTTCATGGAAGGTAAACAAATTGGGATGCCGTCTAAAGAAATCAATTTATGGACTAAAATAGGCTTCAAGACAGTGGTACTTGAAGTTTGATAAAACCATTAAAGAGTACGGGTTTGATGAAAATGTGGAGGATAATTGCGTTTATGCAAAGTTCAATAATGGGAAGTATATCTTCCTAATCGTATATGTGGATGACATTTTACTTGCTAGCAGTGATGTCCGTCTACTACAGGAAACAAAAAAATTTCTTATCCTCACATTTTGATATGAAAGATCTCGGTGAAGCGAAGATCGTTTTGGGAATTGCCATTCATCAAGATAGAACCAAGGGGGTATTAGGACTATCACAAAAGATGTATATGGAAAATGTCCTGAAGAAATACGGTATTCACAAATGTAGTGCCTCACCTGCACCTATAGTTAAGGGCGACATATATGAGGAATTTCAATGTCCCGATAATCAATACGAGATTGATCAGATGAAAATGGTACCATATGCTTCAGCTGTCAGAAGCTTACAGTATGCACAAGTGTGCACACACCTTGATTTATCTTTTCTGACTGAGTTGCTTGGCAGATTCTAGAGTAATCCAGGACAGAACATCTGAAATTGGTAACGAAAGTTATGCGCTATTTGCAAGGAACTAAAGGCCTCATATTATCATATGGAAGAACATAATCTCTGCGTATCGTGGGATACTCAGACTCCGATTATGCAGGGGATGATAGAAAATCCACGTTTGGGTATGTGTTCACCCTTGCTTTGGGAGCAATATCGTGGAAGAGATGCAAACAAACCGTCACTACATCATCCACAATGTATGCCGAGTTTGTTGCATGCTATGAGGCCACAGGGCAGGTGAACTGGCTTAAAAAGTTCATACTCGGTTTGAAAGTGGTTGACGACATCTCGAGACCACTAAAGTTGTACTGCGACAATGAATCTGCAGTAATGTACGAACACAAGAATAACTCAAGTTGTGCTGCCAAACACATTGATATAAACTACTATGTTGTGAAAGATAAAGTTCGAGACTGGACTATAAGTGTAGAGCATGTAAGCTTAGAGAAAATGCTTGAAGATCCATTAACGAAAGGATTACCACCCAACGTGTTCAAGGAACACGTAGCCGGCATGGGGTTAAGGGACAGCGTGTAATCTCTTGACTAAAAGGGCCCTAAAGATTAAATAGTCTGTTTTCTGAATGGAGGCGTGTATTGTAGCTGTTTAAGTCTATCCGCAGTTGACCGTGACAATGAAACATGCTCTATACACAAATCTATGATGAAGCAAGAAAAGAGAAAAGAAGAGAAAGAAAAAGTACAGAGTGAGATTAAGGGGGAGAATGTTAGATCTCTCTAACCCGCTCGGGCCCCAATGACCCGAGAGGGCCTTGCCCTCAGAAACGCCCTGATAGGGGGCGTCCAAGTCCAACTATGGCTGGTGGGCCCCCATCACACTGGGAAAATAAATAGAGGTGGGGGCCGGGTGGCACAAGGTACGAGGTTCACTGCAGCCGCCACACCCTACCGACAAAAACCCTATTTCGATCTAATTGGGAGTGCAACCAGCAGCTGGAGAACACCACACCGAAACCGCGTCGAATCCCTACGCCGCCGTCGTGCCCGGTCAGTGCTGCTGGCGTCCCGAAGACCATCGCTACACACTCCGAACTCCCCCACGAGAACCGTCAGTCTCAGCCATCGCAATGGCCACCGCACCGATCATGTCGGTGCTACCGACACACGAAGGTTCAATCTCGACAACCCCTGTTTATGCATAGATCGTTTTCACTCTGACTTAATCTTCGCGGTAGAAGATCCTAGAGTCTATCACCAAGGACTGCACGAAAATTGCATTGGAAATCCTCCAAACAATGAGGCTCAAGTGCGAGCACATTCGAGAAGCGAAGGTGCAGACACGCCGTCGCGAATTTGAAGACCTCTAGTTCTATGCAGGTGAGTTGATTGAGGACATCTAGATTCGCTTGACGAACATCGTGCAAGACCTCATGCTGCTCAGGGATCCTGTCCACAAGTACAAGGTTGTACTCGAATTTCCCTGTGCTGTCCCACGCAGGTATCGTCCCATCATGATGCCCATAGAGCAGGTCATCGACTTGTGGGAGCTGACCATCAAGGAGTTTGTGGCTTCCTCCTCATGGCTGAGGAGGGGTAAAATCTCGACGATGCCACCGATGGTGTCGGCAAACTCCTCCTGATGGAGGCGGAGTGGATGGTGCAACAGCAGCAATGCTCTGGCAGTTCTTCCGCTAGTGGTGACATGAATGGGAAGCCGCAAGGTAAACCCAAGTCATCTGGGGGCAGCAAGCCCGGATTGTACACCGGTTGGGCTGGAAACTTCGGCGAACACCGAATGGGAAACTGAATATACTGCAGGAAGCTGGGCCATTGGGCAAAAGTAGGGCTCAACGAGACCGCGCGCAGAAGCGGAAGAATGAAGAGGCCAATTCGTTCTTCCCAGCATTGAGAGCGATGAAGGTCTCTTCATGGCGGTTGTGAACAAGATTGTCGCACCACAGGCTGGCTTCCTCAACAAAGAAAAGGTGATACCCATTCCATCCCTCGATGGCCTGGTATTTTGATACCGGCACTAGCTGCCACATGAATGGTGAGCGGAGCATGTTCGCGTTGCTGGACGAGACTGTACACGGCACAGTTAAGTTTGGGAATGGATCACTGGTGGTGATCTATGGCTTTGGCACCATCCTCTTCCGTTGACAGACCAGGAATCAGCGTGCGATGGACAACATCTTCTACATCCTAAACCTGCGGAGTAACATAATCTCTTTAGGACAGTTGGATGAGGGTGGCTGCACGGTCATGATCAAGGGCGGCATCATGAAAATCCACGATCATGCGGACAGCACACTTGCTCGTGTCATGTGCACAGGGAGCAGGCTCTACGCCGGAATACTCACCATCGACAACCCCTTATATATGCTGACACAAGGTGACAACATCATCTGTAGGTGGCACACTCGTATGATGCATCTACACATCCGGGCTCTACAAGTCATGTCCACCAAGCAGCTGGTGCGAGGGATGCCAGTGATTGACCGCGTCGAAGATACTGTGACGGGTGTGCACTCGGGAAGCACTACCCAACAACATTTCCCCAGGAAACTAAATATGAAGCAGAAAATGGCCTCAATCTCGTGCACACTGATATTTGTAGGCCTATCATACCTGAGTCGCCCAAAGGTAACAAATATTTTCTTTTGCCCGTCAATAATACAGTCATTATTTGTGGATTGAGCTGCTCAAATCCAATGATGAGGCATTTCATCAATCCAAGAAAATCCACAAGATGGCTATGACAGAAGGAAGGTGCAAGCTGCGTGCGCTCCGGTCTCACATGGGCGGGAATTCAACTCTGGTGAATTCCGAGAGTACTGTGAGGAGCTTGGCATCAAGCACTACATCACGGCTCCTTACTCACCTCAACAAAATGGTGATATTGAATGCAGGAATCAAACTGTCATGGAGATGGCATGGTGCTTGTTAAAGAGCGTGAGCATGCCATCGTTCTTTGGGCAGAGGCGATGAAGACAGCTGTTTACATTATGAACAGAGCGTCAACACGATGCCTGGAGAGTGTTATGCCGTACGAGGTGTGGCACGGTCGGAAACCAAATGTGCAGCACATGTGCACATTTGGTTGCATAGTACATGTGCAGAAGATCAGTCCGAGAGCCAACAAACTCTCAGATTGCTCCACACCTATGGTTTTCATCAGGTACGAGAAGGGATCCAAGTGCTACCGTGTGTTAGCTCTAGCGACAAAGAAGGTAAAAGTAACCCGCGATGTTGTGTTAGAGGAGAACAGACCTTGGAGTTGGGATTCGTTGGACACTTGCCACGAAACCCACAACATTCACAGTGCTCTACACCACTGATCATGGTGACCAAGAGCTGGACACCAGCGAGGCGCGGCCCCAATAACATCTCTATGTCATGTCCAGGCTGCACCCTCTACACCAGCAGTCGGGTCACCAGCGTTGGACATCGCGTCTCCAGCAAAGCAAGTGCATGGCTCGATGCAGCCTGAACCGTGCACACCCATCGCAGCATCTGGGTGGCGCTGGGCTACTCCGTGCACACACAATGATGCTCGGGATGTTGATTCCGGGTCCATATGCTACAGTCACCTCTCCTGTGTCTCCTCGATGAGGCTGATGGGGGGCAGGGGGGAGGGGCGGTCTGTACATGGGTCTTCGGAAGGCGAGCAATGTCTTCTCAGTGCCAAGGAACCCCGTGGCATAGATGATGCACTAGGAGATGCGTCCTGGAAGGTGTCCATGGATGATGAGATGAAATCGATCATTGAGAACAACACATGGGAATTTTCCTCTCTTCCTGCAGGGCACAAGGCGATCCAGTTGAAGTGAGTCTATAAGGTGAAGTGTGATATGCATGGCAATGTCATCAAGCACAAAGCACGTCTGGTCGCAAAAGGCTATGCTCAACGGTAGAGCATGAACCTTGAAGAAGTTTTTGCCCCTGTTGCACACTTGGAGGCAGTACGTCTCCTTGTACTTGCTGCACACTCAAGTTGGGAAGTGCATCATATGGACGCCAAGTCCGTATTTCTCAATGTTGAACTCCTCGGAGGAAGTCCACATGTGCCAGTTGCCAGGATACATTATTGCTGGCATGGAGGACGAGGTATTTTGGCTGAGAGGCCCCGTAGAGGCCACGTGCCTGGTACACAACCCTTGTTGTGGCACTGGCCACACTCGGGTTCGCGCACAGCCCGCTGGAGCATGGCGTCTATCGAAGCGGCAAAACCACTATTGGAATATTTGGGCCTAAGCCCAATTATTCTCTATTAAATTACGAAGGTGTAAAGGAGGCATTTATCCCACATGGACTATTTGAGGAGAGTAGCACTTATTTATAAGGGAAGCTATTTTCTATCTGTGGAATATGTGAGGGAAGGATGGCTAGAGCCACAAACGAAACACATGCACGCGCGCGCGTATTCGCGTATTCACATATTTTGCGTTATTTAACACGTGACTTGTGACTTGCGATGTGACGCCTGGCGCATCAATTCTGTTCTCTATCTTTTTGAATACTGACACTAATATGACTTTAATTTGCTGCAATTTGTAGCACTTTATGAGTCAGTTTCTAGAGGGTAATAGTGTGCAGTAACTGATGCTATTTAAATATGCTATAAATGCTGAAGTTTATTGCATTCAGTTACTAGAGTGTAATTGTGCTGCTTTACTGCATACTTAATTCCTTCAGTTACTAGAATCTGTCACAATATATACAGAATGAGAACTTTCATTCTGCAATTGAGAGGTGAACAAACTCACTTGTCCACTGTGTTGAGCGTGTGCTATAGGCTAGTCCATCCCTCTCATCGTTGTGTCACCGACGTGCAGGAGAGCAGTGTCTCTGGAACCACGTACGGATGAAGAACCTGCATGGGTTTGGGCGAATCAGGTTTTTGGGAAGCGTACGCGTGACTACTCGCTTGACATCCTACATCATTCTACAATCTTCATCACGCTTTCAGCTTCTCATCTTTAAAGCTGGATACGTCTCCTCTGTGAGTAATGATGAATTTTCTACGCATGAATATGATAGATATAATATGTTCTATTAGCATGTCACTGCTTATATTTTGTGGATTATCTATCATCTGCACTGTTGTAATTTTAGGAATTATGTTTATCCTTAATGTTCATTGTTTTCTAACAATCCAAAAACCTAATAGGCACTTTAAGATGGGTAATAGCTTTGCTGATGCGATGAAACTGGAGAAGTTCGCTAGTTCGAACTTTAAGAGATGAGCTACAAAACTTGACATGCGGCTCACTGCAATGGACATATATTATATTCTAAAGCTTGTAGATCGACCCATGACTGTTGAAAAACAAGCTGAGTTTGATAAGGCAAATGTGATGGTAGTGGGTTGCATTTTGAGTGTCCTGTCCGACAAACTGTGTGAGGTTTATATGACTCATAAGAGCGCAAAAGAGCTATGGGAGGCCCTTGAACACAAGTACGGTGCTTCGGATGCTGGACATGAGTTGTATGTTATGGAGCGCTATCACGATTTTAAGATGGCAGACAACTGATCAGTGGTTGAGCAGGATCATGAAATACAACTCATTGTCGGAGAGCTCCAACAACTTGGACTAAATTTGCCTGATCGATTTGTGGCTGGGGGCATTATTGCCAAATTACCTCCATATTGGAGGGGATTTGCCACATCTTTGAAACATAAGAGACAAAACATTTCCGTTAAGGATTTGTTGGCTTCTCTTGATGTCGAGGAGAAAGCTCGGGAAAAATATGGCGCGTCCAAGGTTCATGAAGGACAGTTCAGTGCTAATGTCATGCAACATGTTGGACGAAAGAAATGGAAAAATAAAGTTTTACACACCGCCAACTTCAAGAAAAAGGAGAAGAAGAAGATAAACATGGCTGAGGTTGGATGCTATGTCTGTGGCAAGGTTGGGCATTTTGCCAAAAAGTGCACAGATAGAAAGGGCAAGAAAAATCAGCAAAAATCTGCCAACATGGTTATTAGCAACGCTGGAACAACAGGGTATGGTAATGCATATACCTTTTTAACAACATGTGAACCTACTGAATGGTGGATTGATACAGGGGCTAATATTCATGTCTGTGCTGATGTATCTATGTTTTCTTCTTATCAGGCTATCCACGGTGCCCCCGTCCTGATGGGAAACGGCTCACGTGCTTCTGTTCATAGTGTTGGTACAGTCAATCTGAAGTTTACTTCGGAAAAGACTGTGCAGCTGAAGAACGTGCAGCACGCCCCCACAATAAATAGAAATCTTGTCAGTGTCTCTTTGTTGTGTCGAGACAGATTTAAGTTGGTGTTTGAGTCTAATAAAGTAGTCGTGTCAAAATGTGGACTCTTTATTGGAAAAAGCTATGACAGCGGAGGCTTGTTCCATTTTTCCCTTTCACATTCTAGTAGCTCCATGGTGAATTTTTTGAATAAAGATGATGAAGCGAGTGTTTGGCACTCACGTTTATATTGTATAAATTTTGGATGCATCTCACGGCTATCTACCTTTAATTTAATTCCTAAAATTTCTATCGTGAATGGTTCTAAGTGTCAAGCTTGTGTGCAAGCTAAACAGCCAAGAAAACCTCACTTTGCTGTTGATGAACGGAATACGATGTAAAATCCCACTTATTTCTAAATATGAAATTCAGTTGTTCAGCTAAATTCAAATTTAATGGGGTTCAAGATATGGTCATGTACATAAACGTGAACCTATTAAATTCCTTTTTCTTCTCATGCTTAAAATTTCATTAACATGATAAACATACTTCACCAATAATCTTAGAATAATTCAAATATCATCTCTGCAAAATTTTGGAATATTTGAATAGGGTTTGCTTGGGCAAATCAATTTATAGTACCTCATATACTCAAATAGTCAAAATAGAATATAGCTACTGTATACACATGCCCTGGCAAAAATGTTCAATTCTAAGGCTATAATTTTTTCTATAGTCTTCTAAAGTTTCAAATAAGATCCTTGAAAAGTTTCATGAATTTTGGAGTCCATTTGCTATTTTATTTGAGATGCTCAGCGAATTTGAATCAAGTGTAAATTCAAATTCAAAAACTGGTCAAAATATACTTGAACATAAAGATCTAAACACACTATTGTGTTCAGCACATTTTTCTTGACTTATCCATGAAGTTTCATGATTTTTGGAGTTCATTTAATATTTTAAAATGAATTGCTAAGTGGGCAGGGGTTGTGAGGATGACTGGTGGGGCCCACCAGTCAGCAGCCCACGTGCAGCAGCAATCCAGCGCGCGCCACCGCGACGGCATGCATGCCCAGCGCGACAGCAGCGAGCTGCTTCCGTTTGAGCCCTACAAATATCGCCCTGGCTCCTCCTTATCGCTTCTACGGTTGATCTTTTCGTCTTCCCTCACGCTGAGCTGGCACTCTGCTCCATTTGGCCCCCGCGCGCAGTTTTCCGACCGCTGGCGCCGCGCGTCCATTGCCGGCCAACCGGAAGCCTCTCGCGCTGAGCTCTCAACTGAAAAGTTGTTCCCCACTCCCTCGTCTAGCCTCTGGTTCAATCCTTTCATTCTTTCGTTGATGTTTTGGCCGGTATTTTGAAGCTAAACCGGAGCTCGCCGTCGAGGTTGCCGTGCGCCGTCTCTGTTCCACGGTGCCAGGCTGCTGCGAGCCGTTTCGTTCTTCGACTCCAACAGCAAAGTGGTGCGCCTGGACACGCTCTGCACGACGGTGAAAGCCGTTCCGCAGTTACGTGAGTATCGAGCAAATTATCCAAGTTTTACTCACGGCCGAAGCTTATGAACTAGCTAGGTTTTTCATTCAATTCAGTTTCCACACTTAATCACTCTTCACAATTGCTAGCAAATAGTTTCTACACTTCCTTGCGCACCATCTCAAACTGGAATTACCAAAAATGATAGACCATAGCTCCAGAATCACGAGTTCTTCCCTCCGCCATTGAAAGTTACCTCTGTCGCCGTCGACGGTTGATTTGCCGGCCGTTACACGACGATTGCACCTTCCTATCACTTCCCTCATTGTTCCAGAAGACTTCCCCAACCTTGTCCAATAGTTTTAAGCCACGGTGCGACGGTTTCGACACGGCCGTAACCCTAGCTGCCGCCGCTGCCGATGCGCCGCCGTTTCCGACCGTCGGCAAGCTTCACCGACCCCACCATCGTGCTCAGCGCATGATTTTACAATTGGGCGCCCAATACTAGGCGCTGCGGTGGCCGGGAACTTGGTTCCGGCGAGGCTCACCGGAGCGCGCCGCCACTGCAGCCCCGCGCGCCGCCCGCGTTGGGAGGTGGATGATGACACCGCAGCCCCCGTGTGTCAGCGTCTATTAGCCCCTGTCGGATCAAGTGTGGCCACGGGATTAGTTGTGGCTACGCGGTTTTCTCTGTGGCCCCCGTGTGGTTTGAATGCCACTGGTCCATTTTAAAACGGTGGGGCCCATGGTTTAATTCAAATTAGAATTTAATTCCAGATTTGGCTCCAACATAGAAAATCCATAACTCTCTGTAGACTGCTCCAAAAATCTTCAAACAAATTTTGTTTGGAAGCCCTTGAGCTCTAGTTTCTGTAAGTATCAATTAGGTTTTGTGAAACTTACTTTTAAATTCTGTAGGAAACAATCTTTCCCAGTACAAATACAATTGTTCCAGATGAACTTTCCACTGTAAAATCCCCAAAATTCACATAAAATACATTATCCTGTTATTTATTACCCGAAAAAGTTTGGGAGCCATTGCACTTGTAAACCCTCTGTATAATTCAATTACCTTTTTTGGTCATTGAATTATTACAGATGTTCCGTTACTTTATTGTGTCCCAAATTTGGACTGAACATTACTTTAGTCATACACTAGTTCCTGTAAAAATTTGAAATTTAATTGACTTAGTCTCCTGGTCCTAATTGAGTTGCCAACTGAATGTTAATTGAAAAGCCAAAATTCAGTTATAAAATAATTACAGAAATTCTTGCCAACTTTAAAATTTAATATCTCCTTCACAAAGGCTTAGAAATTTATGAACCCAATTTTGCTAGAACCAGGACAACATCCTCTATCATGATCATCAACTGGCAGCTATGTTTAAGCTTCAGTTTCTCCTCTAAAATTCTTGGAAATTTATCGCTTACCATAATTTTAGAGACAACAAACTACTTTGATCATCTCCTGTTCTTTGCAAGAGTATTCCTTGTAGTCCCTAACATCTACCATAAAAATACCAAAGCCAAAGAAGATAATTCACTCACTATAACCATAGTTAGAAGCTTATGAACTATATATACATTATAATTTACTAGCATTTATATATGCATGTCGTGTAGTGATCGATATTGACGAGAAGGGTCGCTTGGAGGAGAAGGCTAGGGTGTCCACTTGAATTCCTTGGTGGATTCTTCTGAGAAGGACCACTAACAATTGCCATTTAATCGAGTCACAAACTAAGGTAAGCCCTGGTTTGCATTTAAGAGCTTTTCAAAGATTTTTAGTTTTATTCATTTACGTCTTCAGTTGATATTGTGCATTACGTATAAGGTGTTTGATACTCCACCTGTATATCCACAAATCCTATGGAAGGGTTGGAAAGGTTTACAGCTTGACGTGTAGAATTGCCAATGCTAATAGTGTAGATATACCGATAGAAGTTGAGTAGTTGGAATCTACTCACGAGATAGGAATAACATTTCATATGAGGGTGAAAGATGACACAATGGCTCATGAAATGAATACGAGACTGGGCAGAGAGAATAGGAGTCAACGAGATGGAGTCTCGGGCGCATAGCCCTGCCTGTGTCGCTTGAGGACCGTGCCGTATGCAGCACCGTTGGGCAAGCTTAAAATGTACCGGTTGCATAATGGTATATGGGACCATTAAACTAATGTAACTCCAGACTGTAGTGTGGAGACTCCTCGGTTGTCCTTGAATGGAGATGCGAAGGCATAAAGGTGTAAATCTTCTAGCGGGCAACTTCGACATGTCCGTGTAGGGGACCGTTTGCTCGGGATGAAGAGGTTTGTCGACATTTTGGTCCTGGTTGAAAGGTGGCCACGTATGACACGGGGAGGAGAGCACATATGTGTCTCCCACGCGGGTATGCTTGTCGTGCAGTCCAGGTGTGTCCTGATTGCAATCACCGTCCCTCGCGGTAATAGAGTACCACTTGTCCGTCGCTGTCGTAAAGTAGTAAATACTAAAGAAGCCAGAAATATATGTTGTATTGAATTATAATTGCTTTGCAACCTTGTATGTCTTAGATATAGTACAATTAAAAGTTTACAATTTCCCCACACTTTACCTGTAATAAAATTATGTGCTTTGGGCATGTCATATCATCGGCAAAGCGTTTCTTGTTTGATTGTGGAGTCTATGATGTGTCGTGCCTAAAGAATGTCATGTGCTACTTAAAACATAATTATAAGGATCCACTTGTAGGTGAGTCTTTTATGCTATTCCTTACCTATGCTTGGTATTTCCCCTGCATATGTCTAGTGAGACGGGTTATTCTTGCTGAGCCTTATGCTCACGTTTGCGCTTTAACGATTTTTGCAGGTATTAGGTTTATTTCTGCTGTTCAGCTTTGTACATGAGATCTTGAGGTATCGAGATAAATCTCATGTGAACCACGCCGCTGATGAAAATTGCATTGGAAATCCTCAAAACAACGAGGCTCAAGTGCGAGCACATTCGAGAAGCGAAGGTGCAGACACGCCGTCGCGAATTTGAAGACCTCTGGTTCTATGCAGGTGAGTTGATTGAGGACATCTAGATTCGCTTGACGAACATCGTGCAAGACCTCATGCTGCTCAGGGATTCTGTCCACAAGTACAATGTTGTACTCGAATTTCCGTGTGTTGTCCCACGCAGGTATCGTCCCATCATGATGCCCACAGAGCAGGTCATCGACTTGTGGGAGCTGACCATAAAGGAGTTTGTGGCTTCCTCCTCATGGCTGAGGAGGGGTAAAATCTCGACGATGCCACCAATGGTGTCGGCAAACTCCTCCGGATGGAGGCGGAGTGGATGGTGTGACAGCAGCAATGCTCTGGCAGTTCTTCCGCTAGTGGTGACAAGAATGGGAAGCCGCAAGGTAAACCCAAGTCATCCGGGGGTAGCAAGCCCAGATTGTACACCGGTTGGGCTGGAAACTCCGGCGAACACCGAAAGGGAAACTGCATATACTGCAGGAAGCTGGGCCATTGGGCAAAAGAGTATCGTAGGGCTCAACGAGACCGTGCGCAGAAGCGGAAGAATGAAGAGGCCAATTCGTTCTTCCCAGCATTGAGAGCGATGAAGGTCTCTTCATGGCGGTTGTGAACAAGATTGTCGCACCACAGGCTGCGTTCCTCAACAAATAAAAGGTGATACCCATTCCATTCCTCGATGGCCTGGTATTTTGATACCGGCGCTAGCTGCCACATGAATGGTGAGCGGAGCATGTTCGCATTGCTGGACAAGACTGTACACGGCACAGTTAAGTTCAGGAATGGATCACTGGTGGTGATCTATGGCTGTGGCACCATCCTCTTCCGTTGACAGAACAGGAATCAGTGTGCGATGGACAACATCTTCTACATCCTAAACCTGCGGAGTAACATAATCTCGTTAGGACAGTTGGATGAGGGTGGCTGCACGGTCATGATCAAGGGCGGCATCATGAAAATCCGGGATCATGCAGACCGCGTACTTGCTCGTGTCATGTGCACAGGGAGCAGGCTCTATGCCGGGATATTCACCATCGACAACCGCTTATGTATGCTGACACAAGGTGACAACATCTTCTGTAGGTGGCACACTCGTATGATGCATCTACACTTCCGGGCTCTACAAGTCATGTCCACCAAGCAGCTGGTGCGAGGGATGCCAGTGATTGACCGCGTCGAAGATACTGTGACGGGTGTGCACTTAGGAAGCACTACCCAGCAAAATTTCCCCAGGAAACTAAATATGAAGCAGAACATGGCCTCAATCTCGTGCACACTGATATTTGTAGGCCTATCATACCTGAGTCGCCCAAAGGTAACAAATATTTTCTTTTGCCCGTCAATAATACAGTCATTATTTGTGGATTGAGCTGCTCAAATCCAACGATTAGGCATTTCATCAATCCAAGAAAATCCACAAGATGGCCGAGACAGAAGGAAGGTGCAAGCTGCATGCGCTCCGGTCTTACATGGGCGGGAATTCAACTCCGTTGAATTCCGAGAGTGCTGTGAGGAGCTTGGCATCAAGCACTACACCACGGCTCCTTACTCACCTCAACAAAACGGTGATATTGTATGCAGGAATCAAACTGTCATGGAGATGGCATGGTGCTTGTTAAAGAGCATGAGCATGCCATCGTTCTTTGGGTAGAGGCGATGAAGACAGCTGTTTACATTATGAACAGAGCATCAACACGATGCCTGGAGAGTGTTACGCCGTACGAGGCGTGGCACGGTCGAAAACCAAATGTGCAGCACATGTGCACATTTGGTTGTATAGTACATGTGAAGAAGATCAGTCCGAGAGCCAACAAACTCTCAGATTGCTCCACACCTATGGTTTTCATTAGGTACGAGAAGGGATCCAAGTGCTACTGTGTGTTACCTCCAGCGACAAAGAAGGTAAAAGTCACCCGCGATGTTGTGTTAGAGGAGAACAGACCTTGGAGTTGGGATTCGTTGGACACTTGCCACGAAACCCACAACATTCACAGTGCTCTACACCACTGATTATGGTGACCAAGAGCTGGACACCGGCGAGGCCCAAACAACATCTCTATGTCATGTCCAGGCTGCACCCTCTACACCAGCAATCGGGTCACCAGCGTTGGACATCAAGTCTCCAGCAAAGCAAGTGCATAGCTCGATGCAGCCTGAACCGTGCACACCCATCGCGGCACCTGGGTGGCGCAGGGCTACTCCGTGCACACACAATGATGCTCGGGATGTTGATTCCGGGTCCATATGCTACAGTCACCTCTCTTGTGTCTCCTCGATGATGCTGAAGGAGGGCGGGGGGGGGGGGGGGGGGGGGGAGGGGCGGTCTGTACATGGGTCTTCGGAAGGTGAGCAATGTCTTCTCAGTGCCAAGGAACCCCGTGGCATAGATGATGCACTAGGAGATGCGGCCTGGAAGGTGTCCACGGATGATGAGATGAAATCAATCATCGAGAACAACACATGGGAATTTTCCTCTCTTCCTGGAGGGCACAAGGCGATCGGGTTGAAGTGAGTCTATAAGGTGAAGCGTGATCTGCATGGCAATGTCATCAAGCACAAGGCACGTCTGATCACAAAAGGCTATGCTCAACGGTAGAGCGTGAACTTTGAAGAAGTTTTTGGCCCTGTTGCAGACTTGAGGCAGTACGTCAACGGTAGAGTGTGAACTTTGAAGAAGTTTTTGCCCCTGTTGCACACTTGAGGCAGTACGTCTCCTTGTACTTGCTGCACACTCAAGTTGGGAAGTGCATCATATAGATGTCAAGTTCGTATTTCTCAATGTTGAACTCCTCAGAGGAAGTCCACATGTGCCAGTTGCCAGGATACATCATCGCTGCCAAGGAGGACAAGGTATTTTGGCTGAGAGGCCCCGTAGAGGCCACGTGCCTGGTACGCAACCCTTGATGAGGCGCTGGCCACACTCGGGTTCGTCTGCAGCCCACTGGAGCATGGCGTCTATCGACGCGGCAAAACCACTGTTGGAATATTTGTCCTAAGCCCAATTATTCTCTATTAAATTCCAAAGGTGTAAAGGAGGCATTTATCCTACATGGACTATTTGAGGAGAGTAGCACTTATTTATAAGGGAAACTATTTTTATGTGTGGAATATGTGAGAGAAGGATGGCTAGAGTCACAAACGAATCACATGCACGCGCGCGCGCATATTCGCGTATTTTCGCGTGAGGTAACGCGTGACTTGTGACTTGTGACATGACGGCTGACGCGGTAATTCTGTTCTCTATATTTTTGAATACTGACACTAATATGACTTTAATTTGCTGCAATTCGTAGCATTTTATAAGTCAATTTCTGGAGGGTAATAGTGTGCAGTAACTGACGCTATTTAAATATGCTGTAAATACTGAAGTTTATTGCATTCAGTTACTAGAGTGTAATTCTGCTGCTTTACTGCAAACATAATTCCTTTAGTTACTAGAATTTGTCACTATATATACAGAATGAGAACATTCATTCTGCAATTGAGAGGTAAACAGACTCACTAGTCCACTGTGTTGAGTGTCTGCTACAGGCTAGTCCATCCCTCTCGTCGGCGTGTCACCGACGTGTGGGAGAGCAGTGTCTCCAAAACCACATCCCGCTGAAGAACCTTCACGGGTTGGAGCGAATCATGTTTTGGGAAGCGTACGCGCGACTGCTCGCTGACTTCATACGTCATTGTACAATCTTTATCACGCTTTCAGCTTCTCATCGTTCAAGCTGGATATGTCTCCTCTGTGAGTAATGATGAATTTTCTAAGCATGAATATGATAGATATAATATGTTCTATTATCATGTCACTGCTTATATTTTGTGGATTATCTATCATCTGCACTGTTGTAATTTTAGGAATTAAGTATATCCTTAAAGTGCATTGTTTTCTAACAATCACTTCGTACCTGCTGGTGGAAGCGTACGTTGATGATCTTGTCATTACCGGCACTGATGCGGAGTCCATCGTTGACTTCAAGCATCAAATGCAGAAGCTATTCAAAATGAGTTACCTTGGTCTCCTAAGCTATTACTTGGGGATCGAGGTGTCTCCTGGCATGGGAGTAATAACTATGTGTCACCAGAGATATGCAGGCAAGATTCCTAATGGCGGGAATGAGTGGCTGCAACATCTGCCACATGCCAATAGAGGGCCGCCTGAAGTTGATGAAGGACGACGTTGGGACAGCATTCAATGCAACTATATCTACTGCAGCATAGTTGGAAGCTTGTGCTATCTGGTTACACTCGACCATACATTGTGCATGGTGTACGTTGGCGTCGTCAGCCGTTTCATGGAGAAACAAAGACAAACCACTGGGTGCCTGTCAAACAAATTTTTTGTTATATTCAAGGAACCAAGAATCATGGTAGCTGCTACAGAGTCAGCAGTGGCAACGAGATTTTCCTTTGGTACAGCAACAGTGATAATGATGGAGATGCGGGTGATTGCAAGAGCACGTCCGGGCAGGTAATTTTTCTCGGTGAAAATATTGTCACTTTGACTTCATAAAAGAAGATCATGGCAATCAGATCTTGTGAAATGGAGTACGTTGCAGCTGCTGCAGCAACATGTCAAGATATTTGGCATAGTCGTATTCTCGGATAAATTCAGGGACATGAACTGGCTAAATTCAAGCTCCTGGTGGACAACAAATCTGCAATTGACTTGGTGAAAAATCAAGTTCATCATGACCGCAGCAAGCAAATTTATATCAGGTTCCATTTCATCAGAGAAAGCATGGAAGCTGGACAGGTGGACATAATCCATGTGCGACACACATGATCAGGTGGCAGATGTGCTGACAAAGGCTCTTGGACATGTGCGTTTCATCGTGTTGCGCCGGAAGCTTGGATCCATGAAGCACCATGAGCTTAAGGCGGGATTTATTAGCGTATTAAGCTCATAGTCAGTTTTATCATTTTGAATAATTCTGCATTATGACAGGGTCATCAGTATGTTGTAATGCATGAGTTAGTGTGCGTGTTAAGTGCATATTATGGCGTCACGCGAAGCTACATAACTTGAACTCTTGTCGTCGTCTCTTCTCTGATCAGGATGACTTCTTCTTCGGTTGGGGTTCCGGTCTTGCGTTGTCCGGTGCTTTTCAATGGCACCAACTATCGCGACTGGGTTCCCCGCATGTGTCTGCATATGCATGGTCTGCATCTTCAGGAGTTCCTCACAGGTGATCTCAAATGCCTGCCCTATATTGCTACTCCTTCAGAGCCTGTTATTCGAGAGAAAGCTACCGATGATGAGAAGCAGAAGTCACTTGAAGACTCTGAGACTCGTCTGGCTTCCTATGAGTCCCAGTCCAGTGTGTACAGGACGTGGTTTGATGAGGATGCTCGTGCAGGTGCTATTCTTCCTGCTAGTATGCACTATGCAGGATCATCTTGCTGCTGATATAGTGGAGTTTGAGCATGCACGTCAGATATGGGATTTTCTGCAACACCGGTAGAGGCCTACTGGTCAGGGTGAGGTTCCTTTTCGGCATTTTACTGGCAAGACGTCTAACTTTACCAACCTTTGTCTTTTTGGTTGTTTGTGCTATGTGTTGCTCGCACCTCGTGAGCGCACTAAGCTCACTGCTCAGTCGGTCAAGTGTGTTTTTCTTGGATATAGTGTTGAGCATAAGGGGTATCGTTGTTGGGATCCTGTTGGTCGATAGATGAGGATCTCACGGGATGTTGTCTTTGATGAGACGCATCCTTTCTATCCTCATCCTTCTATTCACTTGCTTCGTGTCTTGCGTTATCTTCGTGGTACTATCTTTAGACGCTTGTTCTTTCCATGCTATAGCTCATTACAGCTCAAAGCATACTCTAATGCTACTTTGGCTAGTGATCCCTCTGATCGTCGATCTCTTTCTGCCTATTGTGTTTTTCTTGGTGGTTCCTTCAGGGCTTGAATGACTAAGAAGCAGGTAGGAGTTTCTCGTTCGAGTGCAGAGGTTGAGTTGCATGCTATGGCACTTGTGAGTGCAGAGGTGACTTGGCTGCGATGGTTGCTTGAGGACTTTGGTGTTTCTGTTGGTATGTCGACTCCTCTTTTGCCTGAAAGTACAGCTGCTATCAGTATTGCTCGTGATCCGGTCAAGCATGAGCTTACCAAGCATATTGGTGTTGATGCTTCTTATACACGAGCACAGGTACCAAACGATATTATTGATCTTCAGTATGTGCCTTCAGAGCTTCACTGGGCTGATTTTTTCACGAAGGCACAGACCCGGGCTCAACATAGGTTTTATCTCTCCAAACCTAGTGTTCGTGATGCACCTTGAGTTTGAGGGGGTGTTAGAAATATAGGAGATTTATACTTCCCTTTTACATCTTCCCTCCTGCGTGAGAGGCTTTCTATATATGTGTCCTCTCCTCTAACTCTATATATTGGTGCCTATGATCCTCATAATACAATAAGTACTACTCATAACAATTGCAAGAGCACGTTCGGGCAGGTATTTTTCCTCAGTGATAATGTTGTCACTTTGACTTCACAAAAGCAGAAGATCGTGGCAATCAGATCTTGTGAAATAGAGTACGTTGCAGCTGCTGCAGCAATTTGCTTAGTCGTATTATTCTCAGAGAAATTCAGGGACATGAACTGGCTAAATTCAAGCTCCTGGTGGACAACAAATTTGCAATTGACTTGGCGAAAAATAAAGTTCATCATGACCGCAGCAAGCAAATTTATGTCATGTTCCATTTCATCAGAGAAAGCATGGAAGATGGACAGGTGGACGTCATCCATGTGTGACACACATGATCAGGTGGGAGATGTGCTGACAAAGGCTCTTGGACATGTGCGTTTCATCTTGTTGCGCCAGAAGCTGGAAGCCGTGAAGGGCCACGAGCTCAAGGGGGGATTATTAGCTTACTAAACTCGTAGTCAGTTTTATCATTTTGAATAATTCTGCATTATGACAGGGTCATCAGTATGTTGTAATGCATGAGTTATTGTGCGTGTTAAGTGCATATTATAGCGTCCACTACATGAAACCCGATCAATTACGTCGGCAGGTAAATTACTTTGACCGACGTAATGTTGTGAGTTTCCTGTAGTGGTCTGACATTACTGCACTGTAATGTGAATATTAGTGTGTGTATTAGTGTGCATTGAAGTCCTGTCCAATAAATACAATAAGAAACTCAGGAATTTAGTAAGTTTTGCAGCAGGACCAACACTATTACTTGTGGCGCACACACTCCTAGCGTGCAGGTTCCTGAGCCACACTGAGCTGTAGCGTGGATCACGGGCAACAGCAAAAACTGTGGCCGCTCTACACAGTGCTTATGGTTCACGGGCATTGGGGACAAACAAATGAACTGGTAGGCCAAGAAATGAGAGAAGCTCGGACGATCAGTGAACATCACACGCGATGAAATGGAAATAAAATGGTGCCCATAACCCGGCTAGAATTCAAGAACATGATCGAGAAGCCATCTCCTTTAGAGAACCTAGCTTCTCTGCTCAAGGTAATCCTTAATCCGTTGTCAAACATGCATGCATTTGTGATCTTTGTCACCGAGTTAAGTGGATGACACATAACGACATTGATCTATGACATTTCTTGCAATGAGCTTCCTGAGTTGATTTACGACATTGACTTATAACAATGGCGGTGATGACGATGGTGACCAAGAGCAAGGAGAGCTAGTCTCTGCAGCTCCTAAAGCTCAGGCTCCCCGGGAACTCAAAAGGCAGCAGCACCTGATGAGCTTAGGAAGGTGGTGAGGGCCAAGATCACCAGCCCTCTAGCCCACTTCATGAAGCATGCAGCAGCTGAGAGGGATGACATGATAGGTTTAGTGTGTGTGTGTGATACATTCTGAAAACCAGACATAGTAGGTTGAATGTGTCTACGTCCTGTTCTGAAAACCAAAAGGAAAATGTCTTTGTGTAAGAAAAATATTGAAGTTTTTAATCGCTGGCCCCCACTCTATCAAACCACTATATATACTTTTTACAGCACTAAAACACCTGAACAACATGTGTTAGTCTGACTCTTGGACCTAATTATTTAAGGAGGTTGTGGCAGCAACGACAGGACAACAAAAGAAGAAGAAGGGCAGCAAGAGGCAGCAGCAGCTTGGCATACTTAGGAAGGTGGTAAGGGTTAAGATTGCCAATCCACACCTACGGTGCCTGGTCAGTGGCGCCATCACTGGTGCCGTGTCTAGGACCTTTGTGGCGCCGCTGGAGTCGTGTCTAGGACCTTCGCCGCTGGAAATGATCCAGACACACCTGATGGTCAGCAGCAGCAGCACTGACTCCAGGGCCTGCATGTTCACGTGGATCATGAGGCTTGATAGTGGACTGACCTGTTCCTGTCTATATCCTCCATGTGCGAGCAAGGCCATTGAGGCAGAATACCTTACACTTCACTTTCTTGAGAGAGATTCAGTGATGGTTGCTTAGCATCAGTGACACACTCGTTTACTTTGATGTATATATTTGCATGCATGGTGGTGCCTATTCATTGCGGATAAAGTGTCATCCAGCCAGGTCAAAATAAACTTGGCAGCAAGTCCCACATGACGACCACTACATAAGGTGACACCTACCCCATTAATATGCCTCCCGGTAGCCTCGTCCAGGGTCAAGCATTCAGAGGCTGCAAGGGGTGATAAGGCATGTTGAGTGTGGGTGTGTGTGTGTATATGCAACATTATGAAAACCATACAGGGTAGATTAATCGTGTGTGTTTCACATTCTCAAAACAAAAAAAAAGAAAGACAATGAGTAAGTTATGTGTGTGCGCGCATGCACGTCTTTGTCATATCCTAAAAATTAGACCGGGTAGGTTGAGTGTGTGTCTATGTCACATTCTGAGAACAAAAAAGGTATGTCTATGCGTGCCTCCCTCTCTGACACCAGCATAACTGCTGTTTTTAATAACACCCCCGGAACACGTGAGCAACATACCCTCGTGTCATGCTATGGCCTATTATTTCAGATGATATCTCATCAAGTGATACCAAAATGACATCAATAAGAAACATCAAAAAGAAGGTGACACCATATTTTCCATACAACAATTCAAGAAGGCGCCTACCCATTAACCACGTGTTCCCCGCACCGTCATCACGTGGAGAGTGAAGCAGCAGCAGCACCCCTCTGGACCACACCGGTGAACAGTAGTAGCCTAGTAGGGTCTCAAGAGCCGTGAAAGTCCTAGCGTGTAGGAAATGTGACCCTTGAGATGTGTCAGATACCAATGGACGCCCTTGGTCTTAAGCACCTCCGGATGGAGTACCACGGTATCAATGGAGTACCATGGATGGCGCTTAAGACTATCTGCACTCGTGGTACTCTAAATTCATACTCTAAAAATTGTTCCTACCCATTTACAACACCATTTAAAATATTTCATTCTCTATTTTATAGTTTGCCACACTCATCACACTCTAAATCCATACTCCATATTAACTATCTCATATCTTATACAACCACATGTCACTTCACTTCCGTTCTTTCCCATTTTTATTTCCTACTTCTTTTCTCCAGCCTCCATGTCATGCCAGCTGACCGCGATCACAGTTTAGCACAGGTCTTTCACACATAATATTCAGCCGACGTCTGTAACATGCAAAAATCTAGCACACCACGTAAGATATACCAGTGCAACTCTTTACACTGTGTGCCAGCTTACGGATGCAGTGAAGGAGAACAGGATGAGGAGGCAGTGGAAAGAAAACAGTGGAAGAAGAGGTAGCACTAGAACAGCTTTTGTGGGAGGTAATACTAGCATAGAATTTGCGAAGAGGCCTCGCTCCTCTCCGTTCGACCCCTCCTCCCGGTCCAGGAGTTCAAAGCATCCTCTACGAGCAGTTGTTGTTCTGCTAAATATGAATTAAGAAAATTTTGATCAGTTTTACGGCAATACCATGATTCTCCCTAACCTGAAAAAACCTTGGTCATTTTCCCCTAAAATTGGCAAACACTAATCCCTGTGTTAAATCCCGTAAATCTAATGTCTTGATCTGAATCAAATAAGTTAACATGAATGATTTGGAATAAGAAATCTTACATGGAATGGCAAGATTTTCCTGCCCCCGTAGCCTTCTCCATCGGGTTGCCTCGGGCCCGCATGCCCGTTGTGTATGGTCCTGCCGTCGCGGCCTCATGATGCCGCATCGCCGCGCCGCACGCGCCAGCCACGGTGGCCAGCTTGCTCACCGTCGGCTGCTCTCCCGTTGCCGCACACTTTCCCCACAGCACCACGCGTTTGCTAGCCGCTGCCAGCTGAGGAAATTTTTTTGTGGGAAGAATGAAGTTAGGGTTGAGTTAATTGTTTCTATTTCAAGCTCTCGTCAGGGCTACATCAAGTTTTGGGCTGCTGGCAATTTTGGGTGGTGCAGGGATTATGGGCCGGTTTCTGTTATTTTGGACCAGTCTTATGTTTAGACCTGATTATGATATGCGCCAGACAATATGGGCTGTGATTTTTGGGCCAAATTAATGAATACTACAAGGATTTACTGTTCAGTGCTTTTTAGTTTCGCTAATACTTTTTCTATCAAGAGCTGTACTGTTAATTCCTTGATATATTATGTTTTTATTTTCTACAGCATATTATGATTCATTCCCTAAATAATATTGACTTAAATGAGATATTTATTTAGAGATTCTGTTGTAGAGGCTTCAACACTTGTAGTCCAGTGCACAGTAAAGAATGTACCTTCGGTGTGCTGTCTCACTTGTGCTTCATCCCAGTTTTAGGGAGTTTTCGCATCAGACCTTACGACTGCTGATATTATAACCTTCTGTTGGATGGGATAATACAATTTGTAAGCCTTGGAATTCACTTCATACCCAAAGAATACACATCTGACAGCTCTGTCAGACAGTTTTGTTACTCCGGGTCCCAAGTTCTTCAGATGTGCAGTGCAACCAAAAGTCCTGATAGGGTGTTTTACCATGTATGCTTCTGAAAGGAGATCAGTCCAGTACATACACTGCAACTTTACCAGATTTTCCAAGTAGCAGGCAGGCACCTTCATCTCTTTCAACATGCACCTTGCCATTTCAACCACAAACTGATTTCTTCTCTCCATAACCCCATTTTGCTGAGGAGTATAGGGTGTTGTTGTGAAGTGCCTGATTCCCGGTTCACCAAGGTATGCAGAGAAGTCATTTAAATTGAATTCTCCACCTCTGTCAGTTCTAAGTGCTTTCAGCCTTCTTCCGCTCTCAGTTTCAGTTTGAGCCTTGATCAACTTGAATAACTTGTGAGCTTCATCCTTGGTTTCCAACTACTCAACCCACATAAACCTACTGATATCATCCATGATCAGCAAGAAATACCTCTTCCCCCTGGAGTAGGAGGATCAATGTGCCCACACAAATCTGAATGAAATAGGCCCATGACATTTTGTGCCCAGTATTCAGTTGACTGAGTGAATGGTTTTTTTGTGGAGTTTGCCAAATGCACAACTATCACAGACTTGCTCTGGTTGATCAATAACTGGAATTCCCTCTGCCATTCTTTTCATGACAAGATCTCTTATGGCCTTGAAACTTAGATGACCATATCTCGCATGCTATATCCAGCTTCTGTCAGTCACCTTTGTCATTAAGAAAACAGGATGAGTGACTGTGAGCCTTACAATGAACAACCTGTTCTCATTACGAGGAGCTTTGATCAAAAGTGAACCATCAGTGCCTATGATACATAAGTTATCGTTCTCAATGACCACTTTGCATCCCCACTTAGCCATCTGTCCCAGGATTTATATATTGGTTCTCAGATTGGGTATATATAGTAAACACCAGAGAAACTCCATGCATCTGTTGCTGTGTCTGGAACACAACAGATTCCATTCCTTTTGTGTCGACTGAGGAAACATCACCAAATTTGACTTCCCCTTTGACTGTTTTATCCAGAGAAGACAATACAGATCGAGCACCTGTCATATGATTACTGGCACCTGAGTCCAAGTACGAAGTACTAACAGTGCTTCCTTCTGAAAATGCACTATCTTGTCCCACTTCTTTAGAGACATTCAGACATGTTTCAAAAAGAAACAGAGCTGGTTGCTCAGGCTCAGCCTTCACCATGTGAGCTTCATCCTTCCGATCATGACGAGGCCTTCTACATTCTTTTGCCCAATATCCCCATATGAGATAGTTGTGACACTTTCTCTGTCTTTGTCGTGTTCCTTCGGTTGTCTGCTTGACTGAAGAATTACGGTTGTCAGGACAAGTTCCCCCTTTACCCTTTTTCTGAAATTTTGCACCTGCATCGTTGCCGGCCCAGGAGGATTCAGATGTAAGTTGGCTCTTGTACTTGGCCAACCACTCCTCTTCATATAGCAACAAATGACCACCCTTATTAGTTACTGCCTTGGTGACTCCCAGCCGATCCTCGGCTGCACATAGCCTCCCAACCAATTCCTCGACATAGAGTTGGTTAAGGTCTAGTAGTGTTTAAATCGAAAGGGCAATTTGCATGCAACGAGCAGGAACAACCCAAAGGATTTTCTTCACAATACATACTTCATTGATTGATTCGCCAAGACTATGAAGGCAGCTAGAAATACTTGTAATCCTCATGGCGAACTCATCAATGACCTCCCCTTCTTTGAATTCAATATCCCCGAATTCCCTCAGAAGTTGTTGTACATTCGCTTCATGAACATGATAATCTCTAACCTGCATATTCTTCACCACCTTCCATGCTAGGTTGGCACTCGCCTTGGCAGCCAGTGCTGTGTGAATCTCGAACAGAACGCCTTTCAAAATGGCCGCCAGCACCAGTTGATCGTCCCAGCGCTCAACCTTGTCACATACAACGGTGTACCAAATATCTTGGGCGTTAAAGTTCACTTGCATAACTAGTGACCACTGGCTGCAATTGGTGCGAGTCAACAGTCAGTTAGACGAGTGATGCGCTTGACTCCCGTGCCACACGCTTGACGGCAAACAGATTTGTGAGTGTACGATCGCTGCCGGTGAGCTCCTTGGTGGTGATGTTTTTGCAGTGTTGCCACTCATCATCGCTCTCACCTAGAACATGACTTGCAAGCAACACCGGAATCAAAGACACCGGGTTCTCGCAGGTGAGGTGTGTTGTCAATGGTTCACAAGAAGAACATAGTTCTTCGTACATGGCGAGAGAACAGAGTGGAGGGAAGCGATGTTTCTCTATTGATCACAGCGATACATATAAACGGTTACAACACCTGTATGATTCACATGACGCCCATTATGTGAGATACACGCCATGCATAACCGATCCACGATTAGTGCCCCACAACTCGGTGTGCCCTCGACGGAAGAACCGTACTTACAAATGCATGCATAACAGAAAGCAAATTAACACTGACTCAGACTATCAGAATCATACTACGTTTGAACTAATGCAAGATAACTAGACATGAAAGAGCAACAAGATTATTTCAACATATGGTGCCAGACATTAGTGCGCTGTAATATGAGTACTAGTGTGTGTATTAGTGGGCACTGAAGTCATGTCCTGTTAATATGCACGAAAATCAAGAATTGAGTGAGTTTTGCAGCAGCATTAACACCGTTCTTGCTTATTGTTTTTGGTACACACAATCCAAGTGCCGCAGAGTGTGTCAGATGGTCGTGCATAAACAAGTCCTGCCGGAGAACACTGTCGCCATGTTGTACCGGACACTGACGCGCTCAAACCACGCATAGTGCAGGATGGCGATGTGCATCGAACTTCAGTTGTAGCACCCATGGGACCTCATCGAGAATAGTGCCGGTGACGAGCACGACGACCGAGCAGCACTAGAAGCGCTAATGCGAGTCGTCCCTCCTGAGATCATTTGCACTTTTTATGCCAAATGTTAGATTGATCTCTCTAACCCGCTTGGGTCCCAACAGACCTGAGAGGGCCTTGCCTCACAAACGCCCTGATCGGGAGTGTCCCAGTCCAACTATGGTTGGTGGGCCCTGCGCAAATAAATATAGGTGTGGGCCGGGCACCACAAGGTACGAGGTTCACCGCAGCCGCCACACCCTACTGACAAAACCTTAGTCCCATCTAATTCGGAGCGCAGCCAGCGGCGGGAGAAAACCTCACCACAACCATGTCAAATCCCTACGCCGGCGTCGTGCCCGGTTAGTGCTGGTGGCGTCCCGAAGGCTAACGCTACCCACTCCGAACTGCTCCATGAGAACCGTCGGTCTGAGCCATCGCAATGGCCACCGCACCAATCATGTTGGTGCCACCAACACACGAGGGTTCGATCTTGACTACCGCTGTTCATGCGTAGATCGTTTTCACTCTGACTTAATCTTTGCAGTAGACGATCCTAGAGTCTATCAATGGTATCAGTTTTCCAATCGAATCACGTTGATTGGAGATCGGAAAGAAAATCAAAGAAAAGCACCAAACCCTAACAGAAAAGAGGACGGCGCTGTGGGAGGGGAAGGAGGACTTACCTCCTCTTCCTATCACGCCGTCCACCGTCATTGTGCTTCAGCACCTCAACCAGATCTTGGTGCGGCCACTCACTAGCGACCATGACAGACTAGAGCCCGCTTCATTGCTCACATCGCCGTGCGCTAATCCGGGCACCATAGAGAGACCATTCGACGGTAGTGCGCTCACCCTACGGTGGAAGCACGCGCCAATGAGGGGCCTCACAGTGGCGCTAGCCACAATTAAAAAGTTCATACCCGGTATGAAAGTGGTTGATGACATCTCCAGACCACTAAAGTTGTACTGCGACAATGAACCTGCAGTAATGTACGCACACAAAAATAAGTCAAGTGGTGCTACCAAACACATTGACATTAAGTACTATGTTGTGAAAGATAATGTCCGAGATTAGACTATAAGTCTCGAGCATATAAGCACATCAAAAATGCTAGTGGATCAATTAACGAAAGGCTTACCACCCAATGTGTTCAAGGAACATGTAGCCATCATGGGGTTGAGGGTTAGCCTGTAATCTCTGGACTAAAAGGGCCCGAAAGATTAAAGAGTCTATTTCTGAATGGAGGCGTGTATTGTAGCTTTTAAGTCTATTGGCAGTTGACCTTGATGATGAAACATGCTCTATACACAAATCTATGATGAAGCAAGAAAAGAGAAAAGGATAGAAAGGAAAAGTATAGAGTGAGATCAAGGGGGAGACTGTTAGATTGATCTCTCTAACCCGCTCTGACCCTGACATACCCTAGAGGGCCTTGCCCTCACAAACGCCCTGATTGGGGGCGTCCCAATCCAACTATGGTTGGTGGGCCCTCGTCACACTGCACAAATAAAAAGAGGTGGGGGCCGGGTGGCACAAGGTACAAGGTTCACTGCAGCCGCCACACCCTACCGACAAAACCCTTGTTTGATCTAATTGGTAGCGCAGCCAGCGATGGGAGAAAACCTCGTACTTGTGCCGCCTGACCCCCACCTCTATTTATTTGCGCAGTGCAATGGGGGCCCATCAGCCATAGTTGGACTGAGACGCACCCGATCAGGGCGTTTGTGAGGGCAAGGCCCTCTCGGGTCCATTGGGGCCCGAGCGGGTTAGAGAGATCAATCTAACAGTCTCCCCTTTGATCTTACTCAGTACTTTTCTTTTCTCTTTTCTTGCTTCATCACGAAGGAGGGTTATCCCTGATGGTTACCGTCAAAGATATCCCTGTTTAAAAAGGAGACAACTACAATGATTGGTTTAAGAAACTGGAGCTATTCTCTATTACGGCTAAGCTAGATTCGATTATGACTACTCCAGAACATACAAAGCATGTGCCACCCCGAAACGGATGACACAAACACAAATGCTTCTTGGAAGAAAAACAAACTTCATACAAGAGGAGCAAAGATGACTATGAGAAAGCTCATGCCAGATAGGTTCCTGCCACCAAGAAATGTTTGGCGGTGATAAAGAACACCATTGAGCCCTCTATCACAGGCTCAATTTCAGATTGCCCCACTGTGATAGAGTACCTCAAAAAGATAAAAAAAAATCAATACACTAGTGCTCTAAAGACCTATGCTACCCTATTGATCAAACAGTTGGTTTCAGAGAGGTACAATGGCTGTGGGTTTAGAGAGCACATCCATCAAATTGTCAACCAGAACAACAAGCTTAAGTCTTTGGACCTTGCTTAGGTCCGACTTATTTTGGTTAGGTCTGACTTGCTGTGGCTAGGGTTTGACTAGCTTCGGTAAGCTCCGGTGCTAGGTCCGACTAGCTTTGGTAAGCTCCAGCGCTAGCTCCTGCTAGCTTTGGTAAGCTTCATTTCAAAGTTCGGTTAGCTTTGTCAAGGTTTGGAGCTTGATCACAGTGGTTCTGCTTTTAATTTGTAATATTTCGAACTTGCTTTTTGGATTATGGAAAGTTTCTTAGTATTCTTTTACTAAGTTTTTGCTGTGTTTTGGTGGTTATGGCTGATATCATTTTGTTATGGTTTGCAACATGCTTATGTGATGTGCTCATGTAAGGTGTTGTGGTTTCGAAAGTAACCAAAGCCAAGTCGAGGACTTGTGCTGGAAGTATTGGTTGTTTATTCATGTGCAGGTGTTGCTTGAGTTCAAGACATGGCTGGTGACGGGATCTATTGAACTAGTCTTAGGGAGAAGATGAGGTTCAACAACCAAGTTCAGGAGAAATTATGGTTGAGTTGGTCGGGAGGTTGCGTAGCATGTTTGAATCAATAACAATGCATATGAAGGTATCATGGACGTCGTTGGAAGATGTTTGCACGTGTGCATGGAGCGCATGGACATGTCTACATGGTTTCGAGGTGTGATGAAGAGAAGTGGACGTAAATAATTGTTAGAAATTGTCCAACTGACTAGGTTATGGACTCAGACTGCGGTTGCCTCGGGTTTGACTCAAATATGGAAAGATTTAAGTTGGTTATTATAGGATTTCGTGTGGGTCACGAAGTTGAGTTGTTTTAGTAATGTGAGATACATTCCTAAGGTGTTTGGAAGTCTTAATATTGTTTTTATCTGCATATAGAAGAATCTTAAGCAGTTATGGAAAGTTTCGGTTGAATCTAAGTAGGATTTGAGTCTTAGTTAGGATTGGGTTGGCCTTAGGGCTGGTTATATAAGCAAGGGAGGCCAGAACTCGTAGTGCACGAGTTTGGGGCTGTTCCTTTTTTTGTTTTGTTCAATAAAGTTCATAGTCTAAAGGAGCTTTCGTGCCCTGTTCGTCCGACTTGTTTCAGACAAGTTTTTCTCGTCGAGTTTCTTCACAGCACTACCTTGCTTTGGTTGTTTTATAATAACTCGAGTTTTACAGATCCAATCGACGTGATTCTTTCTGGGTTGTCTTTACAACTTGATTATCTATCATGTATAAAAATTTCACAGTCATTGAATTTGTGGTTTTGGATCTACATGAGTTGCATTGTAGTGTTGCAGATCTGGTTTTTCTCGCGTACAACAGATTGACCTTTGTTCAATCTTTCGATCGTAACTTGAGTCTTTCTCGACGGATTTCAGTGATTCTTGTTGTCGTGTCTTACTGAATTGATCCTCTATAATATCTACCACTTTTTTCATAGCTGAACACGTTTAGATTAGTCGCACACACGATTTCTTTAACATATCAATTTTCTGCAGAGGGGTTTTTGTTGCTTCCGCTGAAAAAGTTGTAATCTACCATTCAGGCCCCTCTGGTAGATTTTCATGTGTTCTTTGATCATACAAAATATAATAATACATTGATGTCTATTGCATTCAAAAGAAATGATCTTTACATACAATCGCTGCGTGAAAGTGTTAATTCAATATGCAATGAAGACGCGAACGTATCCTCGTCTACAATCGCGCATAGAAAACGGATAAGAACTCATGATGCCTCGTCGAAATTATGGCACTGCCGTTTAGGCCATATTTCGAGGTGGATAATAGACAGATTAGTAAAAATGAGATTCTTTCTCCATTAGAGTTCTCAGAATTACATCAATGCATTGAGTGCATAAAAGGAAAATTTGTAATGAAAATAAAGAATAATGCTAAGAGAACCACAAGTATATTAGAAATAATTCACACAGACATCTGTGGTCCCTTCTTAGTAAGGATTGTGGATGGTTATGATTCGTTTATAACATTCACATATGACTATCCCCGTTATGGATACATTTATCCAATTAAAGAAAGATCGGATGCTTTGGATAAATTCAAAATATTCAAGGCCGAGGTAGAAAATCAACACGATACAAAGATAAAAGTTGTCATATTACACTGTGGAGGGGAATACTACGGTCGTTATACCCCATATGACCAAGTTCCAGGACCTTTTGCAAAGATGCTAATGGAACAAGGAATTGTTCCCCAGTATTCAATGTCGGGCGAACCTAACTAGAACGGAGTGGCTGAAAGACGCAACTGGACCTTGATAGATATAGTGCAAAGTATGATCAGCTACTCTACCATTACCTGTAATCTCATGGACGAACGCTTTGAAAACTACCATTCATATTCTCAATAGAGTTCCCAGTAAACCGGTATCGAAAACACCATATGAGATGTTGACAGGAAGAGTACCCTCATTAAAACACCTAAGGGTGTGGGGGAGTCCTGATGAGGCAAAGATATTTAACCCGACCATTGGAAAATTAGATCCCAAAACATTATCCTTCCATTTCATTGGCTATCCCAAAAATTCAAAGGGTTTTCATTTCTACTGCCCAGATAGATTCACAAAGTTTGTAGAAACAAGACATGCTATCTTCCATGAAGAAGAAATGATTCAGGGGAGTAATCTTGAGGAGAAGCAGGTGTACACACCAAACCCCATGATTCAAGATTTTTTCTTCTCACTGCCCGCTGTAGCTGCATTGCCAGTGCAAGTCACTGTGATACCAGCACTTGATGCATCTCCTCCTGTGGTAACAACGAATGAGAATGTGGAACTTGTTTTCCGGGAACCTGAAGAACCCGTTGCCACAAATGAGGGGGAGCAACAACAACCCCAAATAGTTGAGGTCCCACAGGCCGAGCCTTCTCGGAGATTTCAAAGAACAAGGAAGCCCGCTATTCCTGACTGTTATGAAGTCTATAATAGTGAAGAAGTTCAAATGGAGGATGATCCCACCTCATTTGAGAAAGCCATGATAAGTAAATATTCATCAAAATGGCTTAAGGCCATGGAGGATGAAATCAGATCGATGAGTACCAATGAAGTTTGGGACATAGAGACAATTCCTAAAGGAGCCAAAACAGTAGGCTGCAAATGGGTCTACAAAATCAAATATGGCTCCCAAGGGAGCTTAGATAAGTTTAAAGAACGACTTGTGGCAAAAAGCTATATGAAAAGAGAGGGGATTGATTGCGATGAGACAATTTCTCAAGTCTCATGTAAATATTCCTTCAGAATTATAATGGCTCTTGTGGTTCATTATGGTTTAGAATTACATCAGATGGACGTAAAGACAACATTCCTAAATGGGGATCTGGAGAAAACTGTCTACGTGGCACAACCGAAAGGTTTTTTCATGGAAGGTAAACAAATTGGGATGCCGTCTAAAGAAATCAATTTATGGACTAAAATAGGCTTCAAGACAGTGGTACTTGAAGTTTGATAAAACCATTAAAGAGTACGGGTTTGATGAAAATGTGGAGGATAATTGCGTTTATGCAAAGTTCAATAATGGGAAGTATATCTTCCTAATCGTATATGTGGATGACATTTTACTTGCTAGCAGTGATGTCCGTCTACTACTGGAAACAAAAAAATTTCTTATCCTCACATTTTGATATGAAAGATCTCGGTGAAGCGAAGATCGTTTTGGGAATTGCCATTCATCAAGATAGAACCAAGGGGGTATTAGGACTATCACAAAAGATGTATATGGAAAATGTCCTGAAGAAATACGGTATTCACAAATGTAGTGCCTCACCTGCACCTATAGTTAAGGGCGACATATATGAGGAATTTCAATGTCCCGATAATCAATACGAGATTGATCAGATGAAAATGGTACCATATGCTTCAGCTGTCAGAAGCTTACAGTATGCACAAGTGTGCACACACCTTGATTTATCTTTTCTGACCGAGTTGCTTGGCAGATTCTAGAGTAATCCAGGACAGAACATCTGAAATTGGTAACGAAAGTTATGCGCTATTTGCAAGGAACTAAAGGCCTCATATTAACATATGGAAGAACATAATCTCTGCGTATCGTGGGATACTCAGACTCCGATTATGCAGGGGATGATAGAAAATCCACGTTTGGGTATGTGTTCACCCTTGCTTTGGGAGCAATATCGTGGAAGAGATGCAAACAAACCGTCACTACATCATCCACAATGTATGCCGAGTTTGTTGCATGCTATGAGGCCACAGGGCAGGTGAACTGGCTTAAAAAGTTCATACTCGGTTTGAAAGTGGTTGACGACATCTCGAGACCACTAAAGTTGTACTGCGACAATGAATCTGCAGTAATGTACGAACACAAGAATAACTCAAGTTGTGCTGCCAAACACATTGATATAAACTACTATGTTGTGAAAGATAAAGTTCGAGACTGGACTATAAGTGTAGAGCATGTAAGCTTAGAGAAAATGCTTGAAGATCCATTAACGAAAGGATTACCACCCAACGTGTTCAAGGAACACGTAGCCGGCATGGGGTTAAGGGACAGCGTGTAATCTCTTGACTAAAAGGGCCCTAAAGATTAAATAGTCTGTTTTCTGAATGGAGGCGTGTATTGTAGCTGTTTAAGTCTATCCGCAGTTGACCGTGACAATGAAACATGCTCTATACACAAATCTATGATGAAGCAAGAAAAGAGAAAAGAAGAGAAAGAAAAAGTACAGAGTGAGATTAAGGGGGAGAATGTTAGATCTCTCTAACCCGCTCGGGCCCCAATGACCCGAGAGGGCCTTGCCCTCAGAAACGCCCTGATAGGGGGCGTCCAAGTCCAACTATGGCTGGTGGGCCCCCATCACACTGGGAAAATAAATAGAGGTGGGGGCCGGGTGGCACAAGGTACGAGGTTCACTGCAGCCGCCACACCCTACCGACAAAAACCCTATTTCGATCTAATTGGGAGTGCAACCAGCAGCTGGAGAACACCACACCGAAACCGCGTCGAATCCCTACGCCGCCGTCGTGCCCGGTCAGTGCTGCTGGCGTCCCGAAGACCATCGCTACACACTCCGAACTCCCCCACGAGAACCGTCAGTCTCAGCCATCGCAATGGCCACCGCACCGATCATGTCGGTGCTACCGACACACGAAGGTTCAATCTCGACAACCCCTGTTTATGCATAGATCGTTTTCAC
The DNA here is from genome assembly GCA_036927565.1 of Tuctoria greenei. Taxonomy (NCBI): domain Eukaryota; kingdom Viridiplantae; phylum Streptophyta; class Magnoliopsida; order Poales; family Poaceae; genus Tuctoria; species Tuctoria greenei. The sequence goes on along the minus strand of JAYESD010000002.1, from coordinate 267,280,770 downwards.
TCTGACTTAATCTTCGCGGTAGAAGATCCTAGAGTCTATCACCAAGGACTGCACGAAAATTGCATTGGAAATCCTCCAAACAATGAGGCTCAAGTGCGAGCACATTCGAGAAGCAAAGGTGCAGACACGCCGTCGCGAATTTGAAGACCTCTGGTTCTATGCAGGTGAGTTGATTGAGGACATCTAGATTCGCTTGACGAACATCGTGCAAGACCTCATGCTGCTCAGGGATCCTGTCCACAAGTACAAGGTTGTACTCGAATTTCCCTGTGTTGTCCCACGCAGGTATCGTCCCATCATGATGCCCATAGAGCAGGTCATCGACTTGTGGGAGCTGACCATCAAGGAGTTTGTGGCTTCCTCCTCATGGCTGAGGAGGGGTAAAATCTCGACGATGCCACCGATGGTGTCGCAAACTACTCCTGATGGAGGCGGAGTGGATGGTGCAACAGCAGCAATGCTCTGGCAGTTCTTCCGCTAGTGGTTACATGAATGGGAAGCCGCAAGGTAAACCCAAGTCATCTGGGGGCAGCAAGCCCGGATTGTACACCGGTTGGGCTGGAAACTTCGGCGAACACCGAATGGGAAACTGCATATACTGCAGGAAGCTGGGCCATTGGGCAAAAGTAGGGCTCAACGAGACCGCGCGCAGAAGCAGAAGAATGAAGAGGCCAATTCGTTCTTCCCAGCATTGAGAGCGATGAAGGTCTCTTCATGGCGGTTGTGAACAAGATTGTCGCACCACAGGCTGGCTTCCTCAACAAAGAAAAGGTGATACCCATTCCATCCCTCGATGGCCTGGTATTTTGATACCGGCGCTAGCTGCCACATGAATGGTGAGCGGAGCATGTTCGCGTTGCTGGACGAGACTGTACACGGCACAGTTAAGTTTGGGAATGGATCACTGGTGGTGATCTATGGCTTTGGCACCATCCTCTTCCGTTGACAGACCAGGAATCAGCGTGCGATGGACAACATCTTCTACATCCTAAACCTGCGGAGTAACATAATCTCTTTAGGACAGTTGGATGAGGGTGGCTGCACGGTCATGATCAAGGGCGGCATCATGAAAATCCACGATCATGCGGACAGCACACTTGCTCGTGTCATGTGCACAGGGAGCAGGCTCTATGCCGGAATACTCACCATCGACAACCCCTTATATATGCTGACACAAGGTGACAACATCTTCTGTAGGTGGCACACTCGTATGATGCATCTACACTTCCGGGCTCTACAAGTCATGTCCACCAAGCAGCTGGTGCGAGGGATGCCAGTGATTGACCGCGTCGAAGATACTGTGACGGGTGTGCACTCGGGAAGCACTACCCAACAACATTTCCCCAGGAAACTAAATATGAAGCAGAACATGGCCTCAATCTCGTGCACACTGATATTTGTAGGCCTATCATACCTGAGTCGCCCAAAGGTAACAAATATTTTCTTTTGCCCGTCAATAATACAGTCATTATTTGTGGATTGAGCTGCTCAAATCCAATGATGAGGCATTTCATCAATCCAAGAAAATCCACAAGATGGCTATGACAGAAGGAAGGTGCAAGCTGCGTGCGCTCCGGTCTCACATGGGCGGGAATTCAACTCTGGTGAATTCCGAGAGTACTGTGAGGAGCTTGGCATCAAGCACTACACCACGGCTCCTTACTCACCTCAACAAAATGGTGATATTGAATGCAGGAATCAAACTGTCATGGAGATGGCATGGTGCTTGTTAAAGAGCGTGAGCATGCCATCGTTCTTTGGGCAGAGGCGATGAAGACAGCTGTTTACATTATGAACAGAGCGTCAACACGATGCCTGGAGAGTGTTATGCCGTACGAGGTGTGGCACGGTCGGAAACCAAATGTGCAGCACATGTGCACATTTGGTTGCATAGTACATGTGAAGAAGATCAGTCCGAGAGCCAACAAACTCTCAGATTGCTCCACACCTATGGTTTTCATCAGGTACGAGAAGGGATCCAAGTGCTACCGTGTGTTAGCTCTAGCGACAAAGAAGGTAAAAGTAACCCGCGATGTTGTGTTAGAGGAGAACAGACCTTGGAGTTGGGATTCGTTGGACACTTGCCACGAAACCCACAACATTCACAGTGCTCTACACCACTGATCATGGTGACCAAGAGCTGGACACCAGCGAGGCCCCAATAACATCTCTATGTCATGTCCAGGCTGCACCCTCTACACCAGCAGTCGGGTCACCAGCGTTGGACATCGCGTCTCCAGCAAAGCAAGTGCATGGCTCGATGCAGCCTGAACCGTGCACACCCATCGCAGCACCTGGGTGGCGCTGGGCTACTCCGTGCACACACAATGATGCTCGGGATGTTGATTCCGGGTCCATATGCTACAGTCACCTCTCCTGTGTCTCCTCGATGAGGCTGATGGGGGGCAGGGGGGAGGGGCGGTCTGTACATGGGTCTTCGGAAGGCGAGCAATGTCTTCTCAGTGCCAAGGAACCCCGTGGCATAGATGATGCACTAGGAGATGCGTCCTGGAAGGTGTCCATGGACGATGAGATGAAATCGATCATTGAGAACAACACATGGGAATTTTCCTCTCTTCCTGCAGGGCACAAGGCGATCCGGTTGAAGTGAGTCTATAAGGTGAAGTGTGATATGCATGGCAATGTCATCAAGCACAAAGCACGTCTGGTCGCAAAAGGCTATGCTCAACGGTAGAGCATGAACTTTGAAGAAGTTTTTGCCCCTGTTGCACACTTGGAGGCAGTACGTCTCCTTGTACTTGCTGCACACTCAAGTTGGGAAGTGCATCATATGGACGCCAAGTCCGTATTTCTCAATGTTGAACTCCTCGGAGGAAGTCCACATGTGCCAGTTGCCAGGATACATTATCGCTGGCATGGAGGACGAGGTATTTTGGCTGAGAGGCCCCGTAGAGGCCACGTGCCTGGTACACAACCCTTGTTGTGGCACTGGCCACACTCGGGTTCGCGCACAGCCCGCTGGAGCAGGGGTTGTGAGGATGACTGGTGGGGCCCACCAGTCAGCAGCCCACGTGCAGCAGCAATCCAGCGCGCGCCACCGCGACGGCATGCATGTCCAGCGCGACAGCAGCGAGCTGCTTCCGTTTGAGCCCTACAAATATCGCCCTGGCTCCTCCTTATCGCTTCTACGGTTGATCTTTTCGTCTTCCCTCACGCTGAGCTGGCACTCTGCTCCATTTGGCCCCCGCGCGCAGTTTTCCGACCGCTGGCGCCGCGCGTCCATTGCCGGCCAACCGGAAGCCTCTCGCGCTGAGCTCTCAACAGAAAAGTTGTTCCCCACTCCCTCGTCTAGCCTCTGGTTCAATCCTTTCATTCTTTCGTTGATGTTTTGGCCGGTATTTTGAAGCTAAACCGGAGCTCGCCGTCGAGGTTGCCGTGCGCCGTCTCTGTTCCACGGTGCCAGGCTGCTGCGAGCCGTTTCGTTCTTCGACTCCAACAGCAAAGTGGTGCGCCTGGACACGCTCTGCACGACGGTGAAAGCCGTTCTGCAGTTACGTGAGTATCGAGCAAATTATCCAAGTTTTACTCACGGCCGAAGCTTATGAACTAGCTAGGTTTTTCATTCAATTCAGTTTCCACACTTAATCACTCTTCACAATTGCTAGCAAATAGTTTCTACACTTCCTTGCGCACCATCTCAAACTGGAATTACCAAAAATGATAGACCATAGCTCGAGAATCACGAGTTCTTCCCTCCGCCATTGAAAGTTACCTCTGTCGCCGTCGACGGTTGATTTGCCGGCCGTTACACGACGATTGCACCTTCCTATCACTTCCCTCATTGTTCCAGAAGACTTCCCCAACCTTGTCCAATAGTTTTAAGCCACGGTGCGACGGTTTCGACACGGCCGTAACCCTAGCTGCCGCCGCCGCCGATGCGCCGCCGTTTCCGACCGTCGGCAAGCTTCACCGACCCCACCATCGTGCTCAGCGCATGATTTTACAATTGGGCGCCCAATACTAGGCGCTGCGGTGGCCGGGAACTTGGTTCCGGCGAGGCTCACCGGAGCGCGCCGCCACTGCAGCCCCGCGCGCCGCCCGCGTTGGGAGGTGGATGATGACACCGCAGCCCCCGTGTGTCAGCGTCTATTAGCCCCTGTCGGATCAAGTGTGGCCACGGGATTAGTTGTGGCTACGCGGTTTTCTCTGTGGCCCCCGTGTGGTTTGAATGCCACTGGTCCATTTTAAAACGGTGGGGCCCATGGTTTAATTCAAATTAGAATTTAATTCCAGATTTGGCTCCAACATAGAAAATCCATAACTCTCTGTAGACTGCTCCAAAAATCTTCAAACAAATTTTGTTTGGAAGCCCTTGAGCTCTAGTTTCTGTAAGTATCAATTAGGTTTTGTGAAACTTACTTTTAAATTCTGTAGGAAACAATCTTTCCCAGTACAAATACAATTGTTCCAGATGAACTTTCCACTGTAAAATCCCCAAAATTCACATAAAATACATTATCCTGTTATTTATTACCCGAAAAAGTTTGGGAGCCATTGCACTTGTAAACCCTCTGTATAATTCAATTACCTTTTTTGGTCATTGAATTATTACAGATGTTCCGTTACTTTATTGTGTCCCAAATTTGGACTGAACATTACTTTAGTCATACACTAGTTCCTGTAAAAATTTGAAATTTAATTGACTTAGTCTCCTGGTCCTAATTGAGTTGCCAACTGAATGTTAATTGAAAAGCTAAAATTCAGTTATAAATTAATTCCAGAAATTCTTGCCAACTTTAAAATTTAATATCTCCTTCACAAAGGCTTAGAAATTTATGAACCCAATTTTGCTAGAACCAGGACAACATCCTCTATCATGATCATCAACTGGCAGCTATGTTTAAGCTTCAGTTTCTCCTCTAAAATTCTTGGAAATTTATCGCTTACCATAATTTTAGAGACAACAAACTACTTTGATCATCTCCTGTTCTTTGCAAGAGTATTCCTTGTAGTCCCTAACATCTACCATAAAAATACCAAAGCCAAAGAAGATAATTCACTCACTATAACCATAGTTAGAAGCTTATGAACTATATATACATTATAATTTACTAGCATTTATATATGCATGTCGTGTAGTGATCGATATTGACGAGAAGGGTCGCTTGGAGGAGAAGGCTAGGGTGTCCACTTGAATTCCTTGGTGGATTCTTCTGAGAAGGACCACTAACAATTGCCATTTAATCGAGTCGCAAACTAAGGTAAGCCCTGGTTTGCATTTAAGAGCTTTTCAAAGATTTTTAGTTTTATTCATTTACGTCTTCAGTTGATATTGTGCATTACGTATAAGGTGTTTGATACTCCACCTGCATATCCACAAATCCTATGGAAGGGTTGGAAAGGTTTACAGCTTGACGTGTAGAATTGCCAATGCTAATAGTGTAGATATACCGATAGAAGTTGAGTAGTTGGAATCTACCCACGAGATAGGAATAACATTTCATATGAGGGTGAAAGATGACACAATGGCTCATGAAATGAATACGAGACTGGGCAGAGAGAATAGGAGTCAACGAGATGGAGTCTCGGGCGCATAGCCCTGCCTGTGTCGCTTGAGGACCGTGCCGTATGCAGCACCGTTGGGCAAGCTTAAAATGTACCGGTTGCATAATGGTATATGGGACCATTAAACTAATGTAACTCCAGACTGTAGTGTGGAGACTCCTCGGTTGTCCTTGAATGGAGATGCGAAGGCATAAAGGTGTAAATCTTCTAGCGGGCAACTTCGACATGTCCGTGTAGGGGACCGTTTGCTCGGGATGAAGAGGTTTGTCGACATTTTGGTCCTGGTTGAAAGGTGGCCACGTATGACACGGGGAGGAGAGCACATATGTGTCTCCCACGCGGGTATGCTTGTCGTGCAGTCCAGGTGTGTCCTGATTGCAATCACCGTCCCTCGCGGTAATAGAGTACCACTTGTCCGTCGCTGTCGTAAAGTAGTAAATACTAAAGAAGCCAGAAATATATGTTGTATTGAATTATAATTGCTTTGCAACCTTGTATGTATTAGATATAGTACAATTAAAAGTTTACAATTTCCCCACACTTTACCTGTAATAAAATTATGTGCTTTGGGCATGTCATATCATCGGCAAAGCGTTTCTTGTTTGATTGTGGAGTCTATGATGTGTCGTGCCTAAAGAATGTCATGTGCTACTTAAAACATAATTATAAGGATCCACTTGTAGGTGAGTCTTTTATGCTATTCCTTACCTATGCTTGGTATTTCCCCTGCATATGTCTAGTGAGACGGGTTATTCTTGCTGAGCCTTATGCTCACGTTTGCGCTTTAACGATTTTTGCAGGTATTAGGTTTATTTCTGCTGTTCAGCTTTGTACATGAGATCTTGAGGTATCGAGATAAATCTCATGTGAACCACGCCGCTGCTGAAAATTGCATTGGAAATCCTCAAAACAACGAGGCTCAAGTGCGAGCACATTCGAGAAGCGAAGGTGCAGACACGCCGTCGCGAATTTGAAGACCTCTGGTTCTATGCAGGTGAGTTGATTGAGGACATCTAGATTCGCTTGACGAACATCGTGCAAGACCTCATGCTGCTCAGGGATTCTGTCCACAAGTACAATGTTGTACTCGAATTTCCATGTGTTGTCCCACGCAGGTATCGTCCCATCATGATGCCCACAGAGCAGGTCATCGACTTGTGGGAGCTGACCATAAAGGAGTTTGTGGCTTCCTCCTCATGGCTGAGGAGGGGTAAAATCTCGACGATGCCACCAATGGTGTCGGCAAACTCCTCCGGATGGAGGCGGAGTGGATGGTGTGACAGCAGCAATGCTCTGGCAGTTCTTCCGCTAGTGGTGACAAGAATGGGAAGCCGCAAGGTAAACCCAAGTCATCCGGGGGTAGCAAGCCCAGATTGTACACCGGTTGGGCTGGAAACTCCGGCGAACACCGAAAGGGAAACTGCATATACTGCAGGAAGCTGGGCCATTGGGCAAAAGAGTATCGTAGGGCTCAACGAGACCGTGCGCAGAAGCGGAAGAATGAAGAGGCCAATTCGTTCTTCCCAGCATTGAGAGCGATGAAGGTCTCTTCATGGCGGTTGTGAACAAGATTGTCGCACCACAGGCTGCGTTCCTCAACAAATAAAAGGTGATACCCATTCCATTCCTCGATGGCCTGGTATTTTGATACCGGCGCTAGCTGCCACATGAATGGTGAGCGGAGCATGTTCGCATTGCTGGACAAGACTGTACACGGCACAGTTAAGTTCAGGAATGGATCACTGGTGGTGATCTATGGCTGTGGCACCATCCTCTTCCGTTGACAGAACAGGAATCAGTGTGCGATGGACAACGTCTTCTACATCCTAAACCTGCGGAGTAACATAATCTCGTTAGGACAGTTGGATGAGGGTGGCTGCACGGTCATGATCAAGGGCGGCATCATGAAAATCCGGGATCATGCAGACCGCGTACTTGCTCGTGTCATGTGCACAGGGAGCAGGCTCTATGCCGGGATATTCACCATCGACAACCGCTTATGTATGCTGACACAAGGTGACAACATCTTCTGTAGGTGGCACACTCGTATGATGCATCTACACTTCCGGGCTCTACAAGTCATGTCCACCAAGCAGCTGGTGCGAGGGATGCCAGTGATTGACCGCGTCGAAGATACTGTGACGGGTGTGCACTTAGGAAGCACTACCCAGCAAAATTTCCCCAGGAAACTAAATATGAAGCAGAACATGGCCTCAATCTCGTGCACACTGATATTTGTAGGCCTATCATACCTGAGTCGCCCAAAGGTAACAAATATTTTCTTTTGCCCGTCAATAATACAGTCATTATTTGTGGATTGAGCTGCTCAAATCCAACGATTAGGCATTTCATCAATCCAAGAAAATCCACAAGATGGCCGAGACAGAAGGAAGGTGCAAGCTGCATGCGCTCCGGTCTTACATGGGCGGGAATTCAACTCCGTTGAATTCCGAGAGTGCTGTGAGGAGCTTGGCATCAAGCACTACACCACGGCTCCTTACTCACCTCAACAAAACGGTGATATTGTATGCAGGAATCAAACTGTCATGGAGATGGCATGGTGCTTGTTAAAGAGCATGAGCATGCCATCGTTCTTTGGGTAGAGGCGATGAAGACAGCTGTTTACATTATGAACAGAGCATCAACACGATGCCTGGAGAGTGTTACGCCGTACGAGGCGTGGCACGGTCGAAAACCAAATGTGCAGCACATGTGCACATTTGGTTGTATAGTACATGTGAAGAAGATCAGTCCGAGAGCCAACAAACTCTCAGATTGCTCCACACCTATGGTTTTCATTAGGTACGAGAAGGGATCCAAGTGCTACTGTGTGTTACCTCCAGCGACAAAGAAGGTAAAAGTCACCCGCGATGTTGTGTTAGAGGAGAACAGACCTTGGAGTTGGGATTCGTTGGACACTTGCCACGAAACCCACAACATTCACAGTGCTCTACACCACTGATTATGGTGACCAAGAGCTGGACACCGGCGAGGCCCTAACAACATCTCTATGTCATGTCCAGGCTGCACCCTCTACACCAGCAATCGGGTCACCAGCGTTGGACATCGAGTCTCCAGCAAAGCAAGTGCATAGCTCGATGCAGCCTGAACCGTGCACACCCATCGCGGCACCTGGGTGGCGCAGGGCTACTCCGTGCACACACAATGATGCTCGGGATGTTGATTCCGGGTCCATATGCTACAGTCACCTCTCTTGTGTCTCCTCGATGATGCTGAAGGAGGGCGGGGGGGGGGGGGGGGGGGAGGGGCGGTCTGTACATGGGTCTTCGGAAGGTGAGCAATGTCTTCTCAGTGCCAAGGAACCCCGTGGCATAGATGATGCACTAGGAGATGCGGCCTGGAAGGTGTCCACGGATGATGAGATGAAATCAATCATCGAGAACAACACATGGGAATTTTCCTCTCTTCCTGGAGGGCACAAGGCGATCGGGTTGAAGTGAGTCTATAAGGTGAAGCGTGATCTGCATGGCAATGTCATCAAGCACAAGGCACGTCTGATCACAATAGGCTATGCTCAACGGTAGAGCGTGAACTTTGAAGAAGTTTTTGGCCCTGTTGCAGACTTGAGGCAGTACGTCAACGGTAGAGTGTGAACTTTGAAGAAGTTTTTGCCCCTGTTGCACACTTGAGGCAGTACGTCTCCTTGTACTTGCTGCACACTCAAGTTGGGAAGTGCATCATATAGATGTCAAGTTCGTATTTCTCAATGTTGAACTCCTCAGAGGAAGTCCACATGTGCCAGTTGCCAGGATACATCATCGCTGCCAAGGAGGACAAGGTATTTTGGCTGAGAGGCCCCGTAGAGGCCACGTGCCTGGTACGCAACCCTTGATGAGGCGCTGGCCACACTCGGGTTCGTCTGCAGCCCGCTGGAGCATGGCGTCTATCGACGCGGCAAAACCACTGTTGGAATATTTGTCCTAAGCCCAATTATTCTCTATTAAATTCCAAAGGTGTAAAGGAGACATTTATCCTACATGGACTATTTGAGGAGAGTAGCACTTATTTATAAGGGAAACTATTTTTATGTGTGTAATATGTGAGAGAAGGATGGCTAGAGTCACAAACGAATCACATGCACGCGCGCGCGCGCATATTCGCGTATTTTCGCGTGAGGTAACGCGTGACTTGTGACTTGTGACATGACGGCTGACGCGGTAATTCTGTTCTCTATATTTTTGAATACTGACACTAATATGACTTTAATTTGCTGCAATTCGTAGCATTTTATAAGTCAATTTCTGGAGGGTAATAGTGTGCAGTAACTGACGCTATTTAAATATGCTGTAAATACTGAAGTTTATTGCATTCAGTTACTAGAGTGTAATTCTGCTGCTTTACTGCAAACATAATTCCTTTAGTTACTAGAATTTGTCACTATATATACAGAATGAGAACATTCATTCTGGAATTGAGAGGTAAACAGACTCACTAGTCCACTGTGTTGAGTGTCTGCTACAGGCTAGTCCATCCCTCTCGTCGGCGTGTCACCGACGTGTGGGAGAGCAGTGTCTCCAAAACCACATCCCGCTGAAGAACCTTCACGGGTTGGAGCGAATCATGTTTTGGGAAGCGTACGCGCGACTGCTCGCTGACTTCATACGTCATTGTACAATCTTTATCACGCTTTCAGCTTCTCATCGTTCAAGCTGGATATGTCTCCTCTGTGAGTAATGATGAATTTTCTAAGCATGAATATGATAGATATAATATGTTCTATTATCATGTCACTGCTTATATTTTGTGGATTATCTATCATCTGCACTGTTGTAATTTTAGGAATTAAGTATATCCTTAAAGTGCATTGTTTTCTAACAATCACTTCGTACCTGCTGGTGGAAGCGTACGTTGATGATCTTGTCATTACCGGCACTGATGCGGAGTCCATCGTTGACTTCAAGCATCAAATGCAGAAGCTATTCAAAATGAGTTACCTTGGTCTCCTAAGCTATTACTTGGGGATCGAGGTGTCTCCTGGCATGGGAGTAATAACTATGTGTCACCAGAGATATGCAGGCAAGATTCCTAATGGCGGGAATGAGTGGCTGCAACATCTGCCACATGCCAATAGTGGGCCGCCTGAAGTTGATGAAGGACGACGTTGGGACAGCATTCAATGCAACTATATCTACTGCAGCATAGTTGGAAGCTTGTGCTATCTGGTTACACTCGACCATACATTGTGCATGGTGTACGTTGGCGTCGTCAGCCGTTTCATGGAGAAACAAAGACAAACCACTGGGTGCCTGTCAAACAAATTTTTTGTTATATTCAAGGAACCAAGAATCATGGTAGCTGCTACAGAGTCAGCAGTGGCAACGAGATTTTCCTTTGGTACAGCAACAGTGATAATGATGGAGATGCGGGTGATTGCAAGAGCACGTCCGGGCAGGTAATTTTTCTCGGTGAAAATATTGTCACTTTGACTTCATAAAAGAAGATCATGGCAATCAGATCTTGTGAAATGGAGTACGTTGCAGCTGCTGCAGCAACATGTCAAGATATTTGGCATAGTCGTATTCTCGGATAAATTCAGGGACATGAACTGGCTAAATTCAAGCTCCTGGTGGACAACAAATCTGCAATTGACTTGGTGAAAAATCAAGTTCATCATGACCGCAGCAAGCAAATTTATATCAGGTTCCATTTCATCAGAGAAAGCATGGAAGCTGGACAGGTGGACATCATCCATGTGCGACACACATGATCAGGTGGCAGATGTGCTGACAAAGGCTCTTGGACATGTGCGTTTCATCGTGTTGCGCCGGAAGCTTGGATCCATGAAGCACCATGAGCTTAAGGCGGGATTTATTAGCGTATTAAGCTCATAGTCAGTTTTATCATTTTGAATAATTCTGCATTATGACAGGGTCATCAGTATGTTGTAATGCATGAGTTAGTGTGCGTGTTAAGTGCATATTATGGCGTCACGCGAAGCTACATAACTTGAACTCTTGTCGTCGTCTCTTCTCTGATCAGGATGACTTCTTCTTCGGTTGGGGTTCCGGTCTTGCGTTGTCCGGTGCTTTTCAATGGCACCAACTATCGCGACTGGGTTCCCCGCATGTGTCTGCATATGCATGGTCTGCATCTTCAGGAGTTTCTCACAGGTGATCTCAAATGCCTGCCCTATATTGCTACTCCTTCAGAGCCTGTTATTCGAGAGAAAGCTACCGATGATGAGAAGCAGAAGTCACTTGAAGACTCTGAGACTCGTCTGGCTTCCTATGAGTCCCAGTCCAGTGTGTACAGGACGTGGTTTGATGAGGATGCTCGTGCAGGTGCTATTCTTCCTGCTAGTATGCACTATGCAGGATCATCTTGCTGCTGATATAGTGGAGTTTGAGCATGCACGTCAGATATGGGATTTTCTGCAACACCGGTAGAGGCCTACTGGTCAGGCTACCTATCTTGTTTCTATTCATCAGGAGTAGCTTTTACGACAAGAAGATGCCGCAGTGGAGGAGATGTTTGCTCAGATGTATGTTATTCAGCGTAAGCTTGATACTCTTGGTCCTCAGTTGTCACCGGATACCTGTTCGTATTGTTAGGGTCAGAAGGACTCACTTGAGCTTCATCACATATATGACTTCTTGACTTGGCTTGGTGTTGAATTTGAGCCTCTTTGTGCTTAGCTACTTGCTCATCACACTTGTGTCTCTCTTATGGATGCTCTAGCCACAGTCCGTAATGAGGAGACATATCTTCATGCTGCTGCCTTGTTGCTGACCTCTTTAGTTTTGGTTGCTCGTTCTTTGACCTCTTGACACACTGCTTATGTTTAGGCTTGTCGTTCTTCACATGATGCTATTGGTGCTGGTACCAGAGGATCTCAAGGGAGTTCTGCTACTACGGATGCCCAATTACTCGAGCTTCGTTGTCATCTTTGAGCCTCTACATCATTAGGAGCTGCTGGTTTTGTGACTCGACCCTCTGCACCTTTGAGTTCTGCTGCTGCATCACAGTCTTCCTCTGAGGGACAAACTTCCACTTCTCGTTCAGGTACTCGTCCATGGATTCTTGATTATGGAACTTCGTTTCATATGACTCCTTATTCCACTGCTTTATCTTCTTTGAGACCTTCCTCTCGTTCTCTTACTATTCATACTGCCGATGGTTCTCCTCTTTTGGTTGTTGGATAGGGCACATTTTTATCTTACTCTTTTGATGTACCTGATGTTTCCTATGTTCCCAACCTGACCATGTAGCTTATGTATGTTGGGCACCTCGTTGATCATGACGATCGGGTGATTCTTGACCCCGATTCTTGTTATGTTCGGGATCGTCTTACCGGTCGGCTGGTTGGCACTAGACCTCGTCGTCGTGATTCCCAGCGCCTCCAGGGGCTTGACTAGCTTCGACTTCCTTCTGTTGCGATTGCTAGTCTTGTCAGCTCCGCTTTTTTTGCTCTGTCCACCTTGTCTTTTGCTCAGTGGCATTATCATATAGGACATCTTTGTGGCTCTAGCCTATCTTCCTTAGTTTGTCATGGTGTCTTAGGATCAATTTCAGATTCTCAGTCCTTAGATCAATGTCAGGGCTGTAAATTAGGGAAGCATATTCAGCTTCCCTATCCTTCTAGTCAGTTTGTGTGTGAGCACCATTCTGATTTTGTTCATTCGGATGTACGGGGTTCAGATCCTTTTGTTTCCAAAGGAGGACACTGATATTACATCATTTTTATAGATGATTTTTCTCGCCGCACATGGATTTACTTTATGAAACATAGTAGTGTGGCCTTGCCTATCTATAAAACTTTTCCATCTATGATCCGAACTCATTTTGGCATGTCTATTTGTGTTTTTCGTGTTGATTCTGCTAGTGAGTACCTTTCTTATGCTCTTCATCAGGTTCTTTCCGAGCAAGGCACTCTTGCTCAGTTTTCTTGTCCTGGCGCTCATCTACCGAATGGTGTGGCCAAACGCAAGCATCGATATCTCTTTAAGACTCCTCGTACTCTTCTGCTTGCTTCCTCTATTCCCCCTCACTTTTGGGTCGAGGCTATTTCTACTACCACTTACCTGATTAACATTCAACCTTCGTCTGCTCTTTAGGGTGAGGTTCCTTTTCGGCATTTTACTGGCAAGACGTCTAACTTTACCAACCTTTGTCTTTTTGGTTGTTTGTGCTATGTGTTGCTCGCACCTCGTGAGCGCACTAAGCTCACTGCTCAGTCGGTCAAGTGTGTTTTTCTTGGATATAGTGTTGAGCATAAGGGGTATCGTTGTTGGGATCCTGTTGGTCGATAGATGAGGATCTCACGGGATGTTGTCTTTGATGAGACGCATCCTTTCTATCCTCATCCTTCTATTCACTTGCTTCGTGTCTTGCGTTATCTTCGTGGTACTATCTTTAGACGCTTGTTCTTTCCATGCTATAGCTCATTACAGCTCAAAGCATACTCTAATGCTACTTTGGCTAGTGATCCCTCTGATCGTCGATCTCTTTCTGCCTATTGTGTTTTTCTTGGTGGTTCCTTCAGGGCTTGAATGACTAAGAAGCAGGTAGGAGTTTCTCGTTCGAGTGCAGAGGTTGAGTTGCATGCTATGGCACTTGTGAGTGCAGAGGTGACTTGGCTGCGATGGTTGCTTGAGGACTTTGGTGTTTCTGTTGGTATGTCGACTCCTCTTTTGCCTGAAAGTACAGCTGCTATCAGTATTGCTCGTGATCCGGTCAAGCATGAGCTTACCAAGCATGTTGGTGTTGATGCTTCTTATACACGAGCACAGGTACCAAACGATATTATTGATCTTCAGTATGTGCCTTCAGAGCTTCACTGGGCTGATTTTTTCACGAAGGCACAGACCCGGGCTCAACATAGGTTTTATCTCTCCAAACCTAGTGTTCGTGATGCACCTTGAGTTTGAGGGGGTGTTAGAAATATAGGAGATTTATACTTCCCTTTTACATCTTCCCTCCTGCGTGAGAGGCTTTCTATATATGTGTCCTCTCCTCTAACTCTATATATTGGTGCCTATGATCCTCATAATACAATAAGTACTACTCATAACAATTGCAAGAGCACGTTCGGGCAGGTATTTTTCCTCAGTGATAATGTTGTCACTTTGACTTCACAAAAGCAGAAGATCGTGGCAATCAGATCTTGTGAAATAGAGTACGTTGCAGCTGCTGCAGCAATTTGCTTAGTCGTATTATTCTCAGAGAAATTCAGGGACATGAACTGGCTAAATTCAAGCTCCTGGTGGACAACAAATTTGCAATTGACTTGGCGAAAAATAAAGTTCATCATGACCGCAGCAAGCAAATTTATGTCATGTTCCATTTCATCAGAGAAAGCATGGAAGATGGACAGGTGGACGTCATCCATGTGTGACACACATGATCAGGTGGGAGATGTGCTGACAAAGGCTCTTGGACATGTGCGTTTCATCTTGTTGCGCCAGAAGCTGGAAGCCGTGAAGGGCCACGAGCTCAAGGGGGGATTATTAGCTTACTAAACTCGTAGTCAGTTTTATCATTTTGAATAATTCTGCATTATGACAGGGTCATCAGTATGTTGTAATGCATGAGTTATTGTGCGTGTTAAGTGCATATTATAGCGTCCACTACATGAAACCCGATCAATTACGTCGGCAGGTAAATTACTTTGACCGACGTAATGTTGTGAGTTTCCTGTAGTGGTCTGACATTACTGCACTGTAATGTGAATATTAGTGTGTGTATTAGTGTGCATTGAAGTCCTGTCCAATAAATACAATAAGAAACTCAGGAATTTAGTAAGTTTTGCAGCAGGACCAACACTATTACTTGTGGCGCACACACTCCTAGCGTGCAGGTTCCTGAGCCACACTGAGCTGTAGCGTGGATCACGGGCAACAGCAAAAACTGTGGCCGCTCTACACAGTGCTTATGGTTCACGGGCATTGGGGACAAACAAATGAACTGGTAGGCCAAGAAATGAGAGAAGCTCGGACGATCAGTGAACATCACACGCGATGAAATGGAAATAAAATGGTGCCCATAACCCGGCTAGAATTCAAGAACATGATCGAGAAGCCATCTCCTTTAGAGAACCTAGCTTCTCTGCTCAAGGTAATCCTTAATCCGTTGTCAAACATGCATGCATTTGTGATCTTTGTCACCGAGTTAAGTGGATGACACATAACGACATTGATCTATGACATTTCTTGCAATGAGCTTCCTGAGTTGATTTACGACATTGACTTATAACAATGGCGGTGATGACGATGGTGACCAAGAGCAAGGAGAGCTAGTCTCTGCAGCTCCTAAAGCTCAGGCTCCCCGGGAACTCAAAAGGCAGCAGCACCTGATGAGCTTAGGAAGGTGGTGAGGGCCAAGATCACCAGCCCTCTAGCCCACTTCATGAAGCATGCAGCAGCTGAGAGGGATGACATGATAGGTTTAGTGTGTGTGTGTGATACATTCTGAAAACCAGACATAGTAGGTTGAATGTGTCTACGTCCTGTTCTGAAAACCAAAAGGAAAATGTCTTTGTGTAAGAAAAATATTGAAGTTTTTAATCGCTGGCCCCCACTCTATCAAACCACTATATATACTTTTTACAGCACTAAAACACCTGAACAACATGTGTTAGTCTGACTCTTGGACCTAATTATTTAAGGAGGTTGTGGCAGCAACGACAGGACAACAAAAGAAGAAGAAGGGCAGCAAGAGGCAGCAGCAGCTTGGCATACTTAGGAAGGTGGTAAGGGTTAAGATTGCCAATCCACACCTACGGTGCCTGGTCAGTGGCGCCATCACTGGTGCCGTGTCTAGGACCTTTGTGGCGCCGCTGGAGTCGTGTCTAGGACCTTCGCCGCTGGAAATGATCCAGACACACCTGATGGTCAGCAGCAGCAGCACTGACTCCAGGGCCTGCATGTTCATGTGGATCATGAGGCTTGATGGTGGACTGACCTGTTCCTGTCTATATCCTCCATGTGCGAGCAAGGCCATTGAGGCAGAATACCTTACACTTCACTTTCTTGAGAGAGATTCAGTGATGGTTGCTTAGCATCAGTGACACACTCGTTTACTTTGATGTATATATTTGCATGCATGGTGGTGCCTATTCATTGCGGATAAAGTGTCATCCAGCCAGGTCAAAATAAACTTGGCAGCAAGTCCCACATGACGACCACTACATAAGGTGACACCTACCCCATTAATATGCCTCCCGGTAGCCTCGTCCAGGGTCAAGCATTCAGATGCTGCAAGGGGTGATAAGGCATGTTGAGTGTGGGTGTGTGTGTTTATGCAACATTATGAAAACCATACAGGGTAGATTAATCGTGTGTGTTTCACATTCTCAAAACAAAAAAAAAGAAAGACAATGAGTAAGTTATGTGTGTGCGCGCATGCACGTCTTTGTCATATCCTAAAAATTAGACCGGGTAGGTTGAGTGTGTGTCTATGTCACATTCTGAGAACAAAAAAGGTATGTCTATGCGTGCCTCCCTCTCTGACACCAGCATAACTGCTGTTTTTAATAACACCCCCGGAACACGTGAGCAACATACCCTCGTGTCATGCTATGGCCTATTATTTCAGATGATATCTCATCAAGTGATACCAAAATGACATCAATAAGAAACATCAAAAAGAAGGTGACACCATATTTTCCATACAACAATTCAAGAAGGCGCCTACCCATTAACCACGTTTTCCCCGCACCGTCATCACGTGGAGAGTGAAGCAGCAGCAGCACCCCTCTAGACCACACCGGTGAACAGTAGTAGCCTAGTAGGGTCTCAAGAGCCGTGAAAGTCCTAGCGTGTAGGAAATGTGACCCTTGAGATGTGTCAGATACCAATGGACGCCCTTGGTCTTAAGCACCTCCGGATGGAGTACCACGGTATCAATGGAGTACCATGGATGGCGCTTAAGACTATCTGCACTCGTGGTACTCTAAATTCATACTCTAAAAATTGTTCCTACCCATTTACAACACCATTTAAAATATTTCATTCTCTATTTTATAGTTTGCCACACTCATCACACTCTAAATCCATACTCCATATTAACTATCTCATATCTTATACAACCACATGTCACTTCACTTCCGTTCTTTCCCATTTTTATTTCCTACTTCTTTTCTCCAGCCTCCATGTCATGCCAGCTGACCGCAATCACAGTTTAGCACAGGTCTTTCACACATAATATTCAGCCGACGTCTGTAACATGCAAAAAGCTAGCACACCACGTAAGATATACCAGTGCAACTCTTTACACTGTGTGCCAGCTTACGGATGCAGTGAAGGAGAACAGGATGAGGAGGCAGTGGAAAGAAAACAGTGGAAGAAGAGGTAGCACTAGAACAGCTTTTGTGGGAGGTAATACTAGCATAGAATTTGCGAAGAGGCCTCGCTCCTCTCCGTTCGACCCCTCCTCCCGGTCCAGGAGTTCAAAGCATCCTCTACGAGCAGTTGTTGTTCTGCTAAATATGAATTAAGAAAATTTTGATCAGTTTTACGGCAATACCATGATTCTCCCTAACCTGAAAAAACCTTGGTCATTTTCCCCTAAATTTGGCAAACACTAATCCCTGTGTTAAATCCCGTAAATCTAATGTCTTGATCTGAATCAAATAAGTTAACATGAATGATTTGGAATAAGAAATCTTACATGGAATGGCAAGATTTTCCTGCCCCCGTAGCCTTCTCCATCGGGTTGCCTCGGGCCCGCATGCCCGTTGTGTATGGTCCTGCCGTCGCGGCCTCATGATGCCGCATCGCCGCGCCGCACGCGCCAGCCACGGTGGCCAGCTTGCTCACCGTCGGCTGCTCTCCCGTTGCCGCACACTTTCCCCACAGCACCACGCGTTTGCTAGCCGCCGCCAGCTGAGGAAATTTTTTTGTGGGAAGAATGAAGTTAGGGTTGAGTTAATTGTTTCTATTTCAAGCTCTCGTCAGGGCTACATCAAGTTTTGGGCTGCTGGCAATTTTGGGTGGTGCAGGGATTATGGGCCGGTTTCTGTTATTTTGGACCAGTCTTATGTTTGGACCTGATTATGATATGCGCCAGACAATATGGGCTGTGATTTTTGGGCCAAATTAATGAATACTACAAGGATTTACTGTTCAGTGCTTTTTAGTTTCGCTAATACTTTTTCTATCAAGAGCTGTACTGTTAATTCCTTGATATATTATGTTTTTATTTTCTACAGCATATTATGATTCATTCCCTAAATAATATTGACTTAAATGAGATATTTATTTAGAGATTCTGTTGTAGAGGCTTCAACACTTGTAGTCCAGTGCACAGTAAAGAATGTACCTTCGGTGTGCTGTCTCACTTGTGCTTCATCCCAGTTTTAGGGAGTTTTCGCATCAGACCTTACGACTGCTGATATTATAACCTTCTGTTGGATGGGATAATACAATTTGTAAGCCTTGGAATTCACTTCATACCCAAAGAATACACATCTGACAGCTCTGTCAGACAGTTTTGTTACTCCGGGTCCCAAGTTCTTCAGATGTGCAGTGCAACCAAAAGTCCTGATAGGGTGTTTTACCATGTATGCTTCTGAAAGGAGATCAGTCCAGTACATACACTGCAACTTTACCAGATTTTCCAAGTAGCAGGCAGGCACCTTCATCTCTTTCAACATGCACCTTGCCATTTCAACCACAAACTGATTTCTTCTCTCCATAACCCCATTTTGCTGAGGAGTATAGGGTGTTGTTGTGAAGTGCCTGATTCCCGGTTCACCAAGGTATGCAGAGAAGTCATTTAAATTGAATTCTCCACCTCTGTCAGTTCTAAGTGCTTTCAGCCTTCTTCCGCTCTCAGTTTCAGTTTGAGCCTTGATCAACTTGAATAACTTGTGAGCTTCATCCTTGGTTTCCAACTACTCAACCCACATAAACCTACTGATATCATCCATGATCAGCAAGAAATACCTCTTCCCCCTGGAGTAGGAGGATCAATGTGCCCACACAAATCTGAATGAAATAGGCCCATGACATTTTGTGCCCAGTATTCAGTTGACTGAGTGAATGGTTTTTTTGTGGAGTTTGCCAAATGCACAACTATCACAGACTTGCTCTGGTTGATCAATAACTGGAATTCCCTCTGCCATTCTTTTCATGACAAGATCTCTTATGGCCTTGAAACTTAGATGACCATATCTCGCATGCTATATCCAGCTTCTGTCAGTCACCTTTGTCATTAAGAAAACAGGATGAGTGACTGTGAGCCTTACAATGAACAACCTGTTCTCATTACGAGGAGCTTTGATCAAAAGTGAACCATCAGTGCCTATGATACATAAGTTATCGTTCTCAATGACCACTTTGCATCCCCACTTAGCCATCTGTCCCAGGATTTATATATTGGTTCTCAGATTGGGTATATATAGTAAACACCAGAGAAACTCCATGCATCTGTTGTTGTGTCTGGAACACAACAGATTCCATTCCTTTTGTGTCGACTGAGGCAACATCACCAAATTTGACTTCCCCTTTGACTGTTTTATCCAGAGAAGACAATACAGATCGAGCACCTGTCATATGATTACTGGCACCTGAGTCCAAGTACGAAGTACTAACAGTGCTTCCTTCTGAAAATGCACTATCTTGTCCCACTTCTTTAGAGACATTCAGACATGTTTCAAAAAGAAACAGAGCTGGTTGCTCAGGCTCAGCCTTCACCATGTGAGCTTCATCCTTCCGATCATGACGAGGCCTTCTACATTCTTTTGCCCAATATCCCCATATGAGATAGTTGTGACACTTTCTCTGTCTTTGTCGTGTTCCTTCGGTTGTCTGCTTGACTGAAGAATTACGGTTGTCAGGACAAGTTCCCCCTTTACCCTTTTTCTGAAATTTTGCACCTGCATCGTTGCCGGCCCAGGAGGATTCAGATGTAAGTTGGCTCTTGTACTTGGCCAACCACTCCTCTTCATATAGCAACAAATGACCACCCTTATTAGTTACTGCCTTGGTGACTCCCAGCCGATCCTCGGCTGCACATAGCCTCCCAACCAATTCCTCGACATAGAGTTGGTTAAGGTCTAGTAGTGTTTAAATCGAAAGGGCAATTTGCATGCAACGAGCAGGAACAACCCAAAGGATTTTCTTCACAATACATACTTCATTGATTGATTCGCCAAGACTATGAAGGCAGCTAGAAATACTTGTAATCCTCATGGCGAACTCATCAATGACCTCCCCTTCTTTGAATTCAATATCCCCGAATTCCCTCAGAAGTTGTTGTACATTCGCTTCATGAACATGATAATCTCTAACCTGCATATTCTTCACCACCTTCCATGCTAGGTTGGCACTCGCCTTGGCAGCCCGTGCTGTGTGAATCTCGAACAGAACGCCTTTCAAAATGGCCGCCAGCACCAGTTGATCGTCCCAGCGCTCAACCTTGTCACATACAACGGTGTACCAAATACCTTGGGCGTTAAAGTTCACTTGCATAACTAGTGACCACTGGCTGCAATTGGTGCGAGTCAACAGTCAGTTAGACGAGTGATGCGCTTGACTCCCGTGCCACGCGCTTGACGGCAAACAGATTTGTGAGTGTACGATCGCTGCCGGTGAGCTCCTTGGTGGTGATGTTTTTGCAGTGTTGCTACTCATCATCGCTCTCACCTAGAACATGACTTGCAAGCAACACCGGAATCAAAGACACCGGGTTCTCGCAGGTGAGGTGTGTTGTCAATGGTTCACAAGAAGAACATAGTTCTTCGTACATGGCGAGAGAACAGAGTGGAGGGAAGCGATGTTTCTCTATTGATCACAGCGATACATATAAACGGTTACAACACCTGTATGATTCACATGACGCCCATTATGTGAGATGCACGCCATGCATAACCGATCCACGATTAGTGCCCCACAACTCGGTGTGCCCTCGACGGAAGAACCGTACTTACAAATGCATGCATAACAGAAAGCAAATTAACACTGACTCAGACTATCAGAATCATACTACGTTTGAACTAATGCAAGATAACTAGACATGAAAGAGCAACAAGATTATTTCAACATATGGTGCCAGACATTAGTGCGCTGTAATATGAGTACTAGTGTGTGTATTAGTGGGCACTGAAGTCATGTACTGTTAATATGCACGAAAATCAAGAATTGAGTGAGTTTTGCAGCAGCATTAACACCGTTCTTGCTTATTGTTTTTGGTACACACAATCCAAGTGCCGCAGAGTGTGTCAGATGGTCGTGCATAAACAAGTCCTGCCGGAGAACACTGTCGCCATGTTGTACCAGACACTGACGCGCTCAAACCACGCATAGTGCAGGATGGCGATGTGCATCGAACTTCAGTTGTAGCACCCATGGGACCTCATCGAGAATAGTGCCGGTGACGAGCACGACGACCGAGCAGCACTAGAAGCGCTAATGCGAGTCGTCCCTCCTGAGATCATTTGCACTTTTTATGCCAAATGTTAGATTGATCTCTCTAACCCGCTTGGGTCCCAACAGACCTGAGAGGGCCTTGCCTCACAAACGCCCTGATCGGGAGTGTCCCAGTCCAACTATGGTTGGTGGGCCCTGCGCAAATAAATATAGGTGTGGGCCGGGCACCACAAGGTACGAGGTTCACCGCAGCCGCCACACCCTACTGACAAAACCTTAGTCCCATCTAATTCGGAGCGCAGCCAGCGGCGGGAGAAAACCTCACCACAACCATGTCAAATCCCTACGCCGGCGTCGTGCCCGGTTCACTACTACAAAAAGCATTTTTACAGGCGCCTCAATTTTTCAAACACAGGCGGTCCTTAAAAATATGCGACTGTGATGACGAATGATATAATAACCGCCTGTGATGAAAGAACAACACAGGCGGATTTTAAAGAACAACCGTCTGGGTAAATACATGATCTTCAGAATCGGTTCTTAATTAAGAACCGCCTGTAATGCAACGAACTTCACAGGCGGATTTTAAGAAACAACCGTCTGGGTAAATACATGATCTTCACAGACGGTTATTAATTATTAACCGTCTGCAATGCCATGAACTTCACAGACGGATTTTAAGAAACAACCGTCTGGGTAAATACATGATCTTCGTTGGCGGTTCTTGATTAATAACCGTCTGTAATGCAATGAACTTCACAGATGGATTTTAAGGAACAACCGTCTGAGAAATACATGATCTTCGTTGACGGTTCTTAATTAATAACCGTCTGTAATGCAATGAACTTCATAGCCGGTTCTTGATTAACAACGGCCTAAGAAGATCATGTATTTTCAGTGGCGGTCATTGTTTAATTATCATAAGCGGTTTTCATTGAAATTACAGGGATGTAGTTGCAATTATATATCACAGCCGCATGTAGTCGTGCAGGCAAAATTGTATCAGGAAAAAAACACAGATGAGCTAGCGGATACTAGTACAGTAATGCATTATAGGAAATGCTCGATCACCAGTGAGGCTGGCTTAATTGTGATAATACACCATTAGAGGCTTTACAATTGTTCAAAGATAATTTCTTTACACACTGAACAAAAATCATGCTACATTCATTGTAGATCGACGATGAAGCTCCCATCGATCAATCTAAATTGTACCGTCCTGCTTGCTCCCGAACACGTCTCTTATATTCCGCTGGATCCTGAAAATATTGACATTATTTAAATTAACAAATGTCGAAGGAGGAATGAATAACCTACATTGGTCACTAAGTCAAAGTGTCATCTAACCTTGATAAGTAGATTATAGTAATCATTTTCAACATCAGGCACATTTGGCTGATGCAGCAAACGCTGAACTTCAAGTAGTATAGTTTTGATTGTAAAAGCACTGCACCACCCCTACGAAATATAATTTAAGCAATATAAGAAACCAGTTCAAATAAGTTCGACAAAAATTATAAGTAATAATTACATGAACAAAATAGGTCTATCTTACAGTCTCTTGATCAAGAATCCCGATGCAGAGTGCTCCCGAACGATGGACATTTGGGTGGAAGAACCCAAATGGAAAGGAGCATCTTGGAGGCACCAAGGGATAGTCCTCAGAGAAGGAGATTGTCAGGGGGTAGTAACCATCTTCCCATTCAGTCTGCAAAAGAAATTTATTAATAGGAGGACGATAGTTAAACTCATATTGTGCTTGTTCTTCATGACTTACCCCTTCTTTACCGGGGACGATGCACTGCCACTTCAATAAATCTCCCGATTCAGGCTTCGCAGAGAAACCCTACGCGGAGAAATTGAAAATACCAAAAACAAACAACACGGAAAAACAAACTACAGTTAAGTTCATCAGTCCATTACAGATACATATGTATATACAACCATGTGACCGGTGTGCCATATGTACATACATGGGGATGGTTCTTGCGCCACGCCAAGCGCTCCTCCTTCAATCGGCTACACGCCCGAGACATCATTATCTGAAGAAAGACCAAGCTTCCAAACTTCCAAATCATTGAGTCCAAACGCATATGTACACAAATGCAAAAGGACACAATCCATATACCAACATTGTTCTAAGTTGATTTCAGAAGATACAAATATATACAATATATATCATCTCGCATTGCTATATACATTTTTTCCAGCATTGACATCTTCTCGCATATAGGGTTTCAAATTCTTTTTAATGCTTCTCTCTACGCGCTTGATGTTTTCTGGTTCGGTGAAAAGGTACATCTCTTCATACTGATTATATTCCTCTTCATTATCTCCCACATT
Source organism: Tuctoria greenei (assembly GCA_036927565.1). Taxonomy (NCBI): domain Eukaryota; kingdom Viridiplantae; phylum Streptophyta; class Magnoliopsida; order Poales; family Poaceae; genus Tuctoria; species Tuctoria greenei. The sequence continues at coordinate 267,256,573 of JAYESD010000002.1, read as the reverse complement.
GTCAACCCCAACAATATTTTGCTTTCCAGAAACAACTACGTGCAACTTCTCAGTTTCTGGATCTTGAACATAAAAAAATTGTGCAACATTATCGGCGAGAACCCACAGGTCATCTTTGTAACCCACTTTATTCAAGTCTACCAGTGTCAGTCCGTAATTGTCCACTTTCAAACCATCAGGATGTTTGACCCATTGGCACTTAAATACGGGCATTACCATTCTTTCGCCATAATCGAGTTCCCATATTTCCTCTATGAACCCGAAGTATGTGGTCTTCTGCCCTTGCGAATCATAAGCCTCAATACGAACACCACTATTTTGTGCAACACTCTTACCGTCTTTTTCTTTAGTGTAAAATGTGTAACCATTGATGTCATATGCTTGCCATGATGTTACCAAAGCAGATGGGCCACAAGCTAACTTTTTCATTGTTGCCTCTTCTATAGTGTTTCCGTATGATATATTTTTGTCCATTAACCATTCAGTGAAACATCTTCTGTGCTCTTTCATGATCCAGTCCTCTTTGCGGTCTTGGTTTTTATCACGAAGCTCAATTTGGTGTTCCTCGATGTACGGCTCAGCTATTGCGAGCTGTTGTAGTACACCAAAATGTGCACGGTGTACATTCTTGTAATCTTGAACAATAAAAGTTTTCTTACCCACTTTGCCTCTCCCACGTAGTCTACCCTCATGTACCGGTATAGGCACACCTATCGATTTTCCATCTTTGATGTAATCAGCGCAACCCTCAATCACTTCTTCAGTGGTGTATCCTTCCATAATTGAACCCTCTGGGTGAGCACGGTTCCGCACATAACCTTTTAATACTCCTAAATATCTCTCCAACGAAAACATATGATGTAAATATAGTGGCCCCAATGCTTTTATCTGATCAACAAGATGTATGATTAGGTGTACTTGCATATCAAAAAAGGATGGTGGGAAACACATCTCAAGCTTGCACATTGTCTCGACGATGTATGTTTTCAGATAGTCTAAATCTTCACGTGCTATCACCTTTTGCGATACTGCATTGAAGAAGTAACACAAACGTGTGATGACAACTTTTATATGCTCAGGTTTGATTACTCTTATTGCAATGGCAAGGAAAACTGTCATCATCATGTGACAGTCGTGAGAATTATAACCGAATAAAGACAAGTCTTTCATCGAGACTAGTTTGCGGATATTGGATGAGAAACTTGTGGGAACTTTGATCCCACGCAAGCATTCGCAAATTGCTTTTTTCTCTTCTAGCGTCAAGTTGTAGCTGGCTGGGGGAAGGTAATGCTTCCCGTTCGCCTTTTCTACTGGATGAAGCTCTGGTCTCAAATCAAGATTTACTAGGTCCATACGTGAATTTAATCAATCCTTTGTCTTCCTCGGCATGTCCAGCAAGGTCCCAATGATGCTGTCAAATACATTCTTTGTAACGTGCATCAAATCAATACTATGGCAACATTCCAGATTCTTCCAATACGGAAGATACTTGAAAAAAATTGATTGTTTCTTGAAAGCCATGTCAGTTGTATCATCCGAAGATGTACTTTTCTTTCTCTTAATTCCTTTACTCTTTTTTCCCTTACCGAAAGCAATATGAATGTTCTTGACCATTTCAAACACAAGTTTTCCACTGTAAGGTTTCGGTGCAGTATCTTTTTCGATTTTGTTATCAAATTGTTCTTTCATCTTCCTATACTTGTGTGTATCTGTCAAGAACCGTCGATGTCTCATGTACACCGTCTTTCTGGATGAAGTGAGGTATAGATATCCAGTTCTATCCACGCACCTAACGCAACCTTTCTTCCCTTTCATTTGTCCCGATAATGTAAACAGTCCGGGATAATCATGCACGGTAACGAATATCATTGCTCTTAGCGTGAAATACTCCCGCTTGTACTCATCCCATGTACGTACCCCTTCATTCCACAATTTCGCCATATCTTCCATTAAAGGTTCCAAGAACACATCAATTTCGATGCCGGGTTGTTTCGGACCTTGGATAAGAACAGATAATAAGATATATTTCCTTTTGTGACACAACCACGTCGGTAGGTTGTACATAGTTAAGACCACGGGCCATGTGCTGTGTATGCTCCTTTTTTCACCAAACGGATTCATTCCATCTGTACCCAAGGCAATCTTATTTTCGCAGTCGATACATGGACATAATATGTCATCTATCTTTTGCAACTTCGCATGTCTCTTGGATGCTTCAATAAAATTTTCAACATTACGAATGTACATAGGATCGGGTCTTGGCATGTTATACATCCACGCTCGACGGTCCATGCTTCAATAATAGAATTTTTTGTCAGATTTACAAAATTTGGCCACAAATATTCTCTAAAGGTCTTCTATAAAATGAATTTACAGAGACATAACAAGTATGATTAAGGCGACTAATGTAGGAGACGGGCGACGTCTTGAGGCGGACGGAGTCAAAGGGGGAAACAGGCCCAGCAGCATGGGCTAGGTCTGGGTGGGATCCAGTTTGTTATATCGGGAAACAAGGCCCAGATGCATCTTATATATATTACAATAGCATCTGTTAATTAAACATCATATTCATGTCACATAATAGGTACAAAAAGGAAACAATCCATATAGTCCATACATCAATATACCAGAACACAATCCATACAGTCCTTACACATGCAAAAGGACAGAATCCATATACCAGAACACACAAAACTAACAGCTTATCAGCTAATGAAAATATACAAAGAAAAAGTAAGGAAACTACATTTACCTTGCAGAGGCGTCAGCACGGTGGGCCGGCTGGGTGGAGAAGTGGCGGTGTGGGGTTGAGCGGCGGCGCGGCAGTATGGGCTGGGCGGCGGAGCGGCGGCGCGGCGCAGGGGAAATTTCAACAGCCTGGCGGCGTCGATATAAATTCTCCAGGGTTGCGTTTTGACTGCGGTGAGGGGTCCTTATATAGACGTAGGTTTTTCACAGGCGGTTTTTAACTTTATCGCAGGCGGGTTTTACTTACCAACCGCCTGAGATGATGTTTATTAATTAAGAAGTAAATATCTTCACAGGCTGTTGGTACTTAATAACCGCCAGGGAAGATTTTTATCTCAGGCGGGTATTACTTAACAACCGCCTGAGATAATGCCAACTGAACAAAATATTTTTAAAACTTGTATACATGTATGAATTTTTTTAATTTTTTTAAAAGCACTCCAACATGTCAAACTTCAAATTATCCACCAGTATTCATTGACACTTGATTGAAATATGTACAAAACACAAGAAAAATGTACAAGAACACTTGATTGAAATCCTAAAACTACACTACGGCCCCGCCTCCTCCATCCTCTCCGCCAGCTTCTCAAACCAAGCCAAGCGGTCCTCCTCCGACTCGTCGTCGTCGTCGTCGTAGTCGTCACCATGGTGCTGGTCGCCATCGTCGTCGTCGCCGTCGTCAGTGGACGACTCGTCGTCGCCGTCGTCGGTGGACGACTCGTCGTCGCCGTCGTCGGAGGACGACTCGTCGTCGCCGTCGTCGGAGGACGACTCGTCGTCATCATCGTCATCATCGTCGTCGTCGTCGAAGTCGTCCTCCTCCTCCTCCTCCTCCTCCGGCGACGATACAGCAGGAGAGAGGGTCGGCTTCTCCGGCTGAGCCGATTGCTCCGGCTGTACCGGTGGCTCCGGCTGCACCGGCGGTGGAACGCGCTGGTCGTCATTCACCCTCTCGGGGGAGGTGCAGCGTATCCGCTTGCATGGCTGACTCGGAGGGCTAGGTGGTGGAAGGTTGGCCATGGCTGTGGTGGTTAATCGGCGGCGGGCTAGGAGAAGAAGAAAGGAGTGGAGAAAAGTTTTGTGCTTGTCCATAACCGACGACGCGCCTTATATAGGTCTGTGCGGAGTAGACGAGGGAGCGGTTCGTTTCCCGCGCATTGAACTCTTTGCAGACCTCGTGCGGCGCACAATTAAACCACTGCGGAAGACGATCTTGAGAGATCCTTGCACGCGTCCCTGCACCACAGCTTCTCAACTTCTCCGCAGACCTCGTGCGGCGCGTCAGTTAATTAACACTTCTCAGGCCGTTAAATAACATATTGTAATTTCAAAAATGATTATCTCAGGCGGTTATTACTTATAAACCGCCTGAGAAAAAAGAAGTAAAAATCTTCACAGACGGTTGGTACTTAACAACCGTCTGCAAATATGTTTATCTAAGGCGGGTATAACTTAACAACCGCCTGGGATAATGCCCGATACTCTTCTGCAGTTTCCTTATCCCTTGCTTCTTTTTTATTTAGATTCCAATATAAATACTCAAACATGTTTACATTCTGCAAATTGTGTTCAAATTCGATGATTCTTTCTTCTACATTTGTATTAAATTAACATCTACCAACTGAACAAAATATTTAGTTCATTGCGCATTGAACTCTTTGCAGACCTCGTGCGGCGCACCATTAAACCACTGTGGAAGACGATCTTGAGAGATCCTTGCACGCGTCCCTGCACCACGGCTTCTCAACTTCTCCGCAGACCTCGTGCGGCGCGTCAGTTAATTAACACTTCTCAGGCCGTTAAATAACATATTGTAATTTCAAAAATGATTATCTCAGGCGGTTATTACTTATAAACCGCCTGAGAAAAAAGAAGTAAAGATCTTCACAGCGGTTGGTACTTAACAACCGTCTACAAATACGTTTATCTAAGGCGGGTATAACTTAACAACCGCCTGGGATAATGCCCGATACTGTTCTGCAGTTTCCTTATCCCTTGCTTCTTTTTTATTTAGATTCCAATATAAATACTCAAACATGTTTACATTCTGCAAATTGTGTTCAAATTCGCTGATTCTTTCTTCTACATTTGTATTAAATTAACATCTACCAACTGAACAAAATATTTTGTTCATTGCGCATTGAACTCTTTGCAGACCTCGTGCGGCGCACAATTAAACCACTGTGGAAGACGATCTTCAGAGATCCTTCCGTCGCACGCGTCCCCTGCACCACGGCTTCTTAACTTCTCCGTAGACCTCGTGCGGCGCGTCCCCTGCACCACGGCTTCTTAACATAGCATTTGTTGTATGTTTTTTATGTTCTGACCAATTTCAAAGGATTTATGAAGTGAAATTTAATGGTAACCTTTACTTATCAATAATATTACAAGAAGGTGGATTTTTGCCTTTTTAAAGGACCACATTTAATCAAGAATATTAAATAAGAAGAAGTAAATATCTTCACAGGCGGTTATTGCTTAACAACCGCCTGAGATAATGCCCGATACTGTTCTTCAGTTCCCTTATCCCTTGCTTCTTTTTTATTTAGATTCCAATATAAATACTCAAACATGTTTAGATTCTGCAAATTGTGTCCAAATTCGATGATTCTTTCTTCTACATTTGTATAAAATTAACATCTACCACATGAACAAAATATTTTTAAAACTTGTATAGCTGACATTGTAATGTTTTGGTAAATATCAAATTAATTTCTACTCACATATTATTCACATTTGTGTATCTCATAAAAAAAAAGGTTCCTTCACTCAAAATTGTTGGTATGAACATATTTGTATAATTTATACATGTATGAATTCTTTTAATTTTTTTAAAAGCATTCCAACATGTCAAACTTCAAATTATCCACCATTCTAACTAAATGCTCATATTCATATGAGGCATTCATCAAATTATGAACACACATTGATTCCAAAAAATTTAAAAAAATATGAAAAAATTCCTAGATGTTGGTATGATGATTAAAAATGTCCACTGAAAAAATAAATGAAAAAAGCATTATATTCATCAAGATAGAAAAATGAAAAATAGCATTTGTTGTATGTTTTTTATGTTCTGACAAATTTAAAAGGATTTATGAAGTGAAATTTAATGGTAACCTTTACTTATCAATAATATTACAAGAAGGTGGATTTTTGCCTTTTTAAAGGACCACATTTAATCAAGAATATTAAATAAGAAGAAGTAAATATCTTCACAGGCGGTTATTGCTTAACAACCGCCTGAGATAATGCCCGATACTGTTCTTCAGTTCCCTTATCCCTTGCTTCTTTTTTATTTAGATTCCAATATAAATACTCAAACATGTTTAGATTCTGCAAATTGTGTCCAAATTCGATGATTCTTTCTTCTACATTTGTATAAAATTAACATCTACCACATGAACAAAATATTTTTAAAACTTGTATAGCTGACATTGTAATGTTTTGGTAAATATCAAATTAATTTCTACTCACATATTATTCACATTTGTGTATCTCATAAAAAAAAGGTTCCTTCACTCAAAATTGTTGGTATGAACATATTTGTATAATTTATACATGTATGAATTCTTTTAATTTTTTTAAAAGCATTCCAACATGTCAAACTTCAAATTATCCACCATTCTAACTAAATGCTCATATTCATATGAGGCATTCATCAAATTATGAACACACATTGATTCCAAAAAATTTAAAAAAATATGAAAAAATTCCTAGATGTTGGTATGATGATTAAAAATGTCCACTGAAAAAATAAATGAAAAAAGCATTATATTCATCAAGATAGAAAAATGAAAAATAGCATTTGTTGTATGTTTTTTATGTTCTGACAAATTTAAAAGGATTTATGAAGTGAAATTTAATGGTAACCTTTACTTATCAATAATATTACAAGAAGGTGGATTTTTGCCTTTTTAAAGGACCACATTTAATCAAGAATATTAAATAAGAAGAAGTAAATATCTTCACAGGCGGTTATTGCTTAACAACCGCCTGAGATAATGCCCGATACTGTTCTTCAGTTCCCTTATCCCTTGCTTCTTTTTTATTTAGATTCCAATATAAATACTCAAACATGTTTAGATTCTGCAAATTGTGTCCAAATTCGATGATTCTTTCTTCTACATTTGTATAAAATTAACATGTACCACATGAACAAAATATTTTTAAAACTTGTATAGCTGACATTGTAATGTTTTGGTAAATATCAAATTAATTTCTACTCACATATTATTCACATTTGTGTATCTCATAAAAAAAAAGGTTCCTTCACTCAAAATTGTTGGTATGAACATATTTGTATAATTTATACATGTATGAATTCTTTTAATTTTTTTAAAAGCATTCCAACATGTCAAACTTCAAATTATCCACCATTCTAACTAAATGCTCATATTCATATGAGGCATTCATCAAATTATGAACACACATTGATTCCAAAAAATTTAAAAAAATATGAAAAAATTCCTAGATGGTTGTATGATGATTAAAAATGTCCACTGAAAAAATAAATGAAAAAAGCATTATATTCATCAAGATAGAAAAATGAAAAATAGCATTTGTTGTATGTTTTTTATGTTCTGACAAATTTAAAAGGATTTATGAAGTGAAATTTAATGGTAACCTTTACTTATCAATAATATTACAAGAAGGTGGATTTTTGCCTTTTTAAAGGACCACATTTAATCAAGAATATTAAATAAGAAGAAGTAAATATCTTCACAGGCGGTTATTGCTTAACAACCGCCTGAGATAATGCCCGATACTGTTCTTCAGTTCCCTTATCCCTTGCTTCTTTTTTATTTAGATTCCAATATAAATACTCAAACATGTTTAGATTCTGCAAATTGTGTCCAAATTCGATGATTCTTTCTTCTACATTTGTATAAAATTAACATCTACCACATGAACAAAATATTTTTAAAACTTGTATAGCTGACATTGTAATGTTTTGGTAAATATCAAATTAATTTCTTCTCAGACGTGAAATTTTAATTAACGATGAACACACTACATCCATTAACAATATTCAATCATTCACACAGTTCAAGAACACACAAGATACTCATTCATTAACAATATGCACATCTCACAAATGAACACACAAGATGCACAATATTTACACAAGAACACACAAGAACACAAAAGATACACAAGTAATATTCAATCACATAGATGAAAAAAGATAGATTTCATTCATTAACAATATTTACAAAACAGAAGCAACTAAAAACAACAAAAAGAAAAACTAATTAAATCCTACTCCTACTCCTCTTCCATCTCCTCCTCCTCGTCCTCCGGCGGCGACTCCGGCACCGGCTGCACCGGCTGCACCGGCTGCACCGGCGGTGCAACCCCGAGGTTGCTAGCCGTCGCCTCCACCAGCGTTCTACGGCCCTCGGGGCCAAGAACCTGGGCCATCGTCGCGAACAGAATGTCGAGACGATCAGCCACCCCCACGAGGGCGTAGAGGTAGTGGCCCAAGGTACCCATTCCAGTATACTCTGGAAGGGTACCCAGCCCCAAGGCACTCATGGCGCGAGACGTATTGTTGTACGCCTCTCGCGCCATGAGGAGGCGCTGCTCGGCGTTGATCTTCTCGGGGGAGCTGCAACATTGTTTCTTGCAAGGTGGCTCCCTCGGAGGGCTTGGCGGCGGAAGGTCGGCCATAGTGGTGTTGGGTCGTCGGAGCGGAGGAAGACGAAGAAAACAAGAGGATTCAAAGTGAGCGATGCGCTTGTGAGCCATAGTGGTGTTGGGTCTTTAAGGCCGCGCGGAGTGGAAAAGAAAGGTCGCACCTCGGGGAAAAGAAAGGTCGCGCACGCGTGACATGGTCACTGACGTGTGGGACCGGGTCCACATGTCAGTGACCGCTGATTAAGTCAGGGGATCCTCATCCCGGTTGGTGAGGGGTCTTTATGTAGGCGTTCATCAAATTAAGAAGTAAATATCTTCATGTTTAACTCAGGCGGGTGTTACTAACCAACCGCCTGAGATAATTGTATCTTCTCAAACGGGTGTTACTAACCAACCGCCTGAGATAATTGTATCTTCTCAGGCGGTTGGTAAGTAAAATCCGACTGAGATAACAGTCTTCCCTGACGGTCGGTACTTAAAATCCGCCTGAGAAAATGTGAGTCTATATATACCCCTCAGCAGCATTGGAAAAACCTAACCCGGGCGAAACACTTAGACGCCGTTAGGCTGCCAAAATTTCGTTTGCCGCCAAGTGTTCCCCCTCGTCACTTCCAGGTACGCCGCCGAGCTTCGCCGTCGCCGAGCTTCGCCGTCGTCGCCGAGCTTCGCCGTCGCCGCCGAGCTTCGCCCTCCTCACTTCCAGGTACGCCGAGCGAAGCCATTTCCGTCACCGCCGAGCTTCAAGGTAAACCCTAAACCCTTCGACCTTCCATCCTCCTTCGCCGTGCCGCCTCCCTCCCCGCCCTCGCTGCCGCCTTGCATATCCTTGGTTAGGGTTCGGGAATTAGATAATGGTAGGCATCCTTGGTTAGGGTTCGGTGGAATTCGAAAAACTGTCAAGTTCGGTGGCATCTTTGGTTAGGGTTCGGTGGGGCAAGATTTATGTGGATGGTTATATCACGATAAATTGGTAGTTGGTTCTGTGTGTCTGAAACTGTTCCGACACATTAGTGGTAAACATGATTCTAGACTCTAGTAACAGCAGTATATTCCCTATTTCTGTCATCGGCCTTGCATATGCCACATAATTCTCTATTAGGGGCAAGATTTAGCTATATTTGGTTAAGTTGACCAAATTTGGCTAATTTTGGCTAAGTTACATTAGATATAGTTATACTTGACTAATTTTGACTAAGTTATGCTATATTTAGCTATATTTGGCTACTTTTGCTTAGAGTTTGCTATGCTAGACTAAGTTTGGCTAAGTTTGCTTTTATTTCTCTAAGTTTCATTTGAGCAATTGTAGCTAATCTGTGCTACCAAAGATGTCAGCACTTGTGGCTCCATCAGCTTCATTTTAGCAATTGTACCTAATCTGAGCTACCAAAGTTATGCTATATTTAGCTCTGAAGCCAAACAAAAGTTGCTGGCCAACTCATTTGTGATGCCAGGAGCATCCTCACGCCCATATCTAGGTAACACTAGGTGTGGCGATGGAGTCTGAGCATATGATGCCGATCTCTATGATACAAGAATTTAGTTAGACCTATATAACTTCAAAAATGTGTTTTGGCTAAATTTACTTAATTGAGCCAAAATTGAGAAAATTTGTTTTAAATATGACCAAATTTAGTTATGCCATTTATTAGATTTTTTGTCTTATTAGATCTAGCATGGAAAGCCCTAAGAAGACTGGTCCTGATTGTAACAACAAAGAAGACAATATGGAGTTTACTGACTCCAGCAGTTCAGGCTCCTATCACAGTCCTTCGGATCCTTTTCCGAATATAAAAATTAAAAAGACTTCAGTGGATCTAGACCCGGAATATGATCCTGCCGACGAGGTATGGATCACGAATCTTAACTTCAGCAGTTCAAGTTAATGTTGGTTGTCAAGTATACGAAGTCTTATAATTTTTTTCTACCTAGATTAATCTCGAAGACAATGAGGTGACATCGGCTCCTAAAACCGCAGAAGGTTCACCAATGGATGAATCCTCAGCTTCACTCAAGCGGAAACGAGGGCAACGAGGTCCCAATAAGGGTCTATTGGACCGCATCATGTACATAACAAGGGTCGGTCCAAGTGGGCTTCCCCAAGAACCACTGGATTCAGTTACCAAGTACCGTAATGCATGCGGTTTTCTTGTTAGGGAGGTTGTGCCGATCACAACCGAGAATTGGAGGAAATTACCCGAGCAGACCAAGAATGAGTTGTGGGAAAAGATAAAGAAACAATTCAAGTTCCCGAAAGGCACAGAAGAAGCTGTAAAGAAAGCAACATTGGTCTCTTGCGGCAAGAAGTTTCGATGCTGGAAGAGTGAAATGAATGCTTATGTTAAGGCCAATAAGGTCCCTAGCCCGAGGAAGATGGGAAAAATCACACAAGCTCAGTGGCAAGAGTTTGTTCGTCAAAAGAGCACACCTGATGCTAAAGCTCTAAGTGCAACTAGGTCAGAGCTTGCAAAAAAGAACAAATACCATCATCGCTTGGGGTCTGCCGGATATGGCCCCAAAGTCCAGAAATGGAATAAGATAATAGACGACATTCTTAGTAAGGGCAATCCTCACCCATTAGAAGGGTGCGATGAGCGAACTCAACGCTGGGTCTTTGCTCGGTCAGGTTTGACCAGCGAGGGCAAACTTGAAAAGCCCGACTCTCTGAATGAAGTAGAGGATAAAATGAAAGAAGTAATTGAAAAGCAACAGAAGGGTCTCTTCAAGCCGAAGAGGGAGAATGACCAACTTACCGCTATCTTGGGAAACCCTGAACACAGCGGACGGGTTCGAGCGGTCTCTTCTCAAATGTCTTGGCTAGATGGTTTCCCTAAAGATAAAGACACATATAGAAGACGTGAGAAGTTTAAGAAAACACTTGATGAAACAATTGCTCAAAAGGTCAAAGAAAATATGCAAGAAATTATGGAACAACTTAGACAATCAGGACAATTAGTGGCACCGAGTACAATGATGGTTCCGGTGCAAAAGGAGCAATTAGTATCTCCAACTGCCTACCCTAGCAGCGTTGGTTCCGTGCCAGGCTCAGGGTCAGCCCATAAGTTCCCTGTCGATGATATTGCTAACGACAAATCTTGTCGTCTTCTTGTCCCGATAGGCAGAGCAGGGAACAAAACCAAACAGGTTGCCACTGCTATGGCAAAGCCTGATCGTGACTTCAACGGGAGTCCACTTCCGTTGTATTATTCTGTGGTGCAAGTTCTTCAGATCATTGATAATGATTATGAAGATTATGAAATAGACCACGTCACACCTGAGGGGATCGCGACTCTGAGGCAGGCTGTCAACCAATTAATCCTTTGGCACCGACGCGATATCGTGTTGGACGATGAGCCAATTTCTAGCCCCGTCGCATCTCCAAATACTGCAACCCCATCTTCTAAGGCGAAAGTGCATGAAGATCCACTCCCAGTCCGGGAAGATCCACTCCCCCTATGTCTGAGCAAGGATGATGATATCCAAGAGCAACAAGTTGGACAACAACTTCAAGCAGTACCAGAGCAAGCTGTTGCTAGTAAAGAGCAACTAGTTGAGCAACAGCTTGAAGTAGTACTAGAGCCAGCTGCTGGGAGTAAAGAGCAATCAGTTGAACAACAGGTTCAACAACAAACCAGTGTCCAACTTCCGACGACTACTCCTCGATCATCAGTGCCTGTCAAAGTTAGCTCATACGAAAATAAGAAACCTTCATCAGAAGTGACAAAGTATTTGGAAGCTATGAAGGAAAATATTAGAAAATCGAGTGCATCTCGTTCTTCTCATGAGCCAGCATTAGAAGATATCGAGGAGTGGGAAGAAGACGGTGTCATGTATAATCGGCGGACGGCTTTAGTTAAACCAGGAGTTCCAATATACAAGCTTGAGGATGTTCCTCCTAAATTTGAGAATGGGAAGCCGTTAATGACATCCGTACAACTTAGCAAACAACCCGTCGCGCTCAGAAGAATGCATGAGTGGTACATCACTGCCAGCACAAAATATGGTCTTCAGTGCGTCACATTTCGTATTCCAAAAGAAGCATTCTGGAGCACTGGAGTAGATAAACGAGTCATTTTATTTGAAGAGCTGCTTTCCCTTTTCCATCGGGGCATGCTCGAAATCAACCTGCTGCTCGTCTGGTGCTTGTAAGTGCTCTAATATTTTGTATTTGCTTTTCTTACTACACGCATACGCATTTCATGAGATTATAACAATTCTGGACTTCTTCAATAGGATGCAATACATGGATAATGAAAAGTTGGTGCACAAGACAGGTATCCTTGACCCTACTAGGATTGCAAAGTCGCTATTCGACGTCCAGGCAAATCGAGAATCAAGCCAGTACAAACACATGAAAAAAAAAGATTTTGAAAGAGCAATTGCAAAACTTAAGAAGGATAGAAAGGCAGAAGTTGCAGCTTACATAGGACATGCGATGTTTAACTTTGTCAGAGACGGCCAGGACCTCGTAAAGGCTCCGTACCACTTCGAGTAAGTTCGACACATGGCATTGAAATAGCAATTATTGGTAATTGTTAACACGTGTGTTTGTATGTTTGCAGTAATCACTACATAATGATCTTCATCAAGCCAACGCAGGGAATGGCAACAGTCTTGGACTCGGCCGATTACCCACCAGATCGTTACAAAGATTTCCTTTCCATTTTGAAAAAGTACGTTTATTCAATAATTTTAATTTACGCACATTTAGAATGTGTTGACAAGTTTTATATGACATTTCTTGTATTACAGCGCTTGGCGGTTTTACGCGGAACAGCTTGGCGGTCAGAGACCTCCTAATACGAATGCATTGGACATTAAAACGTATTATGCTTGTCCGAAGCAGCCTGCTGGGAGTGTCTTATGCGGGTATTATGTATGCGAGCATCTTCGGACCGCCGCCGTATATAGAGTCAATCGTGAGGATGTAAGTTATCCTTAATGTCGATACCTTATTTTCTTACTTTTGTGTTTCATTTTCATTGTAACTAGCATAGTTTAATGCTTATATTCTCTGCTGTTCAATATTACCAGAAACATTATTTTCATATTTTGATTCCAACTTCAAAATTCAATTGCTCATAGTACAACTGCTCCAAAAATACCTACTAAATTCTTGTATACTCTCACTTTGATCTATACTTTGAGATTGTTGAAACCAACACATTCTAAACCTTGTTATGTGTTATATTGCAGCACAAGAAGAATCTGAACGAAGAATGGCCGGTTTGTAGACGTATTCCTGATGGAGGAGCCGACAGGATTGCTTCTGAACTCTGTCAGTTCATTCGTCGCGAAATTTTGCACAAAACGGGGAAGTTCTTTGATAAGAGAGGTTCAGCAGCTGATGTGCCAGAACTTTGCGACTATACCAATCTAAACAGTTTTTAGTGAAAACTTGTAAACTTTGAGATGAAATTGTATTTGTAACTTGTACATATGTATATTGTTTTAGTGAAATTGACTTCTGTGATGATAATATTGTTGTCTTTTGTTCTGTGATGATTGTTGTTTTTTGTTCTGTGATTATATTGAATTGACCTGGAAATTAGAAATAACAGCAGTAGTACTGCATGACTGTGAAAAACAATTATCACAGGCGGCTAGATACAAGTAAAGAAACATCTGTGATAACCTAATTTTCACAGGCGGTGTCTGTTATGGTAGAAACCGGCTGCATTAAAGGGTCTTCACAGACGGCTGATATAGGTAAACTCCGTCTGTGATAACTTCATTATCATAGACGGGTTAGTTATGCTTCAATAACCGTCTGTAAAGACCCATTATCATTGACGGTTAGTTATGCTTCAAAACCCGCCTGTGAAGACATATTATCATAGGCGGTTAGTTATGCTTCAAAATCCGCCTGTGAATACAAATTATCATAGACGGTTAGTAATGCTTCAATACCCGTCTGTGAAGACTTCTTATCATAGGCGGTTAGTTATTCTTCAATAACCTTCTGTGATAAGACGTTTATCACAGACGGTTATATATGCTGCACGACCCGTCTGTGATAAAGTATTTTCACAGACGGCTAGCCGAAGTAAAGAACCGCCTATGATAATCGATCTTCACAGGCGGCTATCCTTAGTGAAGAACCGCCTATGATAATTAGTCTTCACAGGCGGTTTCACTTCTCCGCCTGTGAAATTGCGGATTATCACAGACTCTTCGTTTCAGGCGGTTTTAAAAGCCGTCTGTGATAATAGGATTGGAGCCGCCTGTGATGAGGCTTATTGTAGCAGTGGTTAGTGCTGGTGGCGTCCCGAAGGCTAACGATACCCACTCCGAACTGCTCCATGAGAACCGTCGGTCTGAGCCATCGCAATGGCCACCGCACCAATCATGTTGGTGCCACCGACACACGAGGGTTCGATCTTGACTACCGCTGTTCATGCGTAGATCGTTTTCACTCTGACTTAATCTTTGCAGTAGACGATCCTAGAGTCTATCAATGGTATCAGTTTTCCAATCGAATCACGTTGATTGGAGATCGGAAAGAAAATCAAAGAAAAGCACCAAACCCTAACAGAAAAGAGGACGGCGCTGTGGGAGGGGAAGGAGGACTTACCTCCTCTTCCTATCACGCCGTCCACCGTCATTGTGCTTCAGCACCTCAACCAGATCTTGGTGCGGCCACTCACTAGCGACCATGACAGACTAGAGCCCGCTTCATTGCTCACATCGCCGTGCGCTAATCCGGGCACCATAGAGAGACCATTCGACGGTAGTGCGCTCACCCTACGGTGGAAGCACGCGCCAATGAGGGGCCTCACAGTGGCGCTAGCCACAATTAAAAAGTTCATACCCGGTATGAAAGTGGTTGATGACATCTCCAGACCACTAAAGTTGTACTGCGACAATGAACCTGCAGTAATGTACGCACACAAAAATAAGTCAAGTGGTGCTACCAAACACATTGACATTAAGTACTATGTTGTGAAAGATAATGTCCGAGATTAGACTATAAGTCTCGAGCATATAAGCACATCAAAAATGCTAGTGGATCAATTAACGAAAGGCTTACCACCCAATGTGTTCAAGGAACATGTAGCCATCATGGGGTTGAGGGTTAGCCTGTAATCTCTGGACTAAAAGGGCCCGAAAGATTAAAGAGTCTATTTCTGAATGGAGGCGTGTATTGTAGCTTTTAAGTCTATTGGCAGTTGACCTTGATGATGAAACATGCTCTATACACAAATCTATGATGAAGCAAGAAAAGAGAAAAGGATAGAAAGGAAAAGTATAGAGTGAGATCAAGGGGGAGACTGTTAGATTGATCTCTCTAACCCGCTCTGACCCTGACATACCCTAGAGGGCCTTGCCCTCACAAATGCCCTGATTGGGGGCGTCCCAATCCAACTATGGTTGGTGGGCCCTCGTCACACTGCACAAATAAAAAGAGGTGGGGGCCAGGTGGCACAAGGTACAAGGTTCACTGCAGCCGCCACACCCTACCGACAAAACCCTTGTTTGATCTAATTGGTAGCGCAGCCAGCGATGGGAGAAAACCTCGTACTTGTGCCGCCTGACCCCCACCTCTATTTATTTGCGCAGTGCAATGGGGGCCCATCAGCCATAGTTGGACTGAGACGCACCCGATCAGGGCGTTTGTGAGGGCAAGGCCCTCTCGGGTCCATTGGGGCCCGAGCGGGTTAGAGAGATCAATCTAACAGTCTCCCCTTTGATCTTACTCAGTACTTTTCTTTTCTCTTTTCTTGCTTCATCACGAAGGAGGGTTATCCCTGATGGTTACCGTCAAAGATATCCCTGTTTAAAAAGGAGACAACTACAATGATTGGTTTAAGAAACTGGAGCTATTCTCTATTACGGCTAAGCTAGATTCGATTATGACTACTCCAGAACATACAAAGCATGTGCCACCCCGAAACGGATGACACAAACACAAATGCTTCTTGGAAGAAAAACAAACTTCATACAAGAGGAGCAAAGATGACTATGAGAAAGCTCATGCCAGATAGGTTCCTGCCACCAAGAAATGTTTGGCGGTGATAAAGAACACCATTGAGCCCTCTATCACAGGCTCAATTTCAGATTGCCCCACTGTGATAGAGTACCTCAAAAAGATAAAAAAAAAATCAATACACTAGTGCTTGAAAGACCTATGCTACCCTATTGATCAAACAGTTGGTTTCAGAGAGGTACAATGGCGGTGGGTTTAGAGAGCACATCCATCAAATTGTCAACCAGAACAACAAGCTTAAGTCTTTGGACCTTGCTTAGGTCCGACTTATTTTGGTTAGGTCCGACTAGCTGTGGCTAGGGTTTGACTAGCTTCGGTAAGCTCCGGTGCTAGGTCCGACTAGCTTTGGTAAGCTCCAGCGCTAGCTCCTGCTAGCTTTGGTAAGCTTCATTTCAAAGTTCGGTTAGCTTTGTCAAGGTTTGGAGCTTGATCACAGTGGTTCTGCTTTTAATTTGTAATATTTCGAACTTGCTTTTTGGATTATGGAATGTTTCTTAGTATTCTTTTACTAAGTTTTTGCTGTGTTTTGGTGGTTATGGCTGATATCATTTTGTTATGGTTTGCAACATGCTTATGTGATGTGCTCATGTAAGGTGTTGTGGTTTCGAAAGTAACCAAAGCCAAGTCGAGGACTTGTGCTGGAAGTATTGGTTGTTTATTCATGTGCAGGTGTTGCTTGAGTTCAAGACATGGCTGGTGACGGGATCTATTGAACTAGTCTTAGGGAGAAGATGAGGTTCAACAACCAAGTTCAGGAGAAATTATGGTTGAGTTGGTCGGGAGGTTGCGTAGCATGTTTGAATCAATAACAATGCATATGAAGGTATCATGGACGTCGTTGGAAGATGTTTGCACGTGTGCATGGAGTGCATGGACATGTCTACATGGTTTCGAGGTGTGGTGAAGAGAAGTGGACGTAAATAATTGTTAGAAATTGTCCAACTGACTAGGTTATGGACTCAGACTGCGGTTGCCTCGGGTTTGACTCAAATATGGAAAGATTTAAGTTGGTTATTATAGGATTTCGTGTGGGTCACGAAGTTGAGTTGTTTTAGTAATGTGAGATACATTCCTAAGGTGTTTGGAAGTCTTAATATTGTTTTTATCTGCATATAGAAGAATCTTAAGCAGTTATGGAAAGTTTCGGTTGAATCTGAGTAGGATTTGAGTCTTAGTTAGGATTGGGTTGGCCTTAGGGCTGGTTATATAAGCAAGGGAGGCCAGAACTCGTGGTGCACGAGTTTGGGGCTGTTCCTTTTTTTGTTTTGTTCAATAAAGTTCATAGTCTAAAGGAGCTTTCGTGCCCTGTTCGTCCGACTTGTTTCAGACAAGTTTTTCTCGTCGAGTTTCTTCACAGCACTACCTTGCTTTGGTTGTTTTATAATAACTCGAGTTTTACAGATCCAATCGACGTGATTCTTTCTGGGTTGTCTTTACAACTTGATTATCTATCATGTATAAAAATTTCACAGTCATTGAATTTGTGGTTTTGGATCTACATGAGTTGCATTGCAGTGTTGCAGATCTGGTTTTTCTCGCGTACAACAGATTGACCTTTGTTCAATCTTTCGATCGTAACTTGAGTCTTTCTCGACGGATTTCAGTGATTCTTGTTGTCGTGTCTTACTGAATTGATCCTCTATAATATCTACCACTTTTTTCATAGCTGAACACGTTTAGATTAGTCGCACACACGATTTCTTTAACATATCAATTTTCTGCAGAGGGGTTTTTGTTGCTTCCGCTGAAAAAGTTGTAATCTACCATTCAGCCCCCTCTGGTAGATTTTCATGTGTTCTTTGATCATACAAAATATAATAATACATTGATGTCTATTGCATTCAAAATAAATGATCTTTACATACAATCGCTGCGTGAAAGTGTTAATTCAATATGCAATGAAGACGCGAACGTATCCTCGTCTACAATCGCGCATAGAAAACGGATAAGAACTTATGATGCCTCGTCGAAATTATGGCACTGCCGTTTAGGCCATATTTCGAGGTGGATAATAGACAGATTAGTAAAAATGAGATTCTTTCTCCATTAGAGTTCTCAGAATTACATCAATGCATTGAGTGCATAAAAGGAAAATTTGTAATGAAAATAAAGAATAATGCTAAGAGAACCACAGGTATATTAGAAATAATTCACACAGACATCTGTGGTCCCTTCTTAGTAAGGATTGTGGATGGTTATGATTCGTTTATAACATTCACATATGACTATCCCCGTTATGGATACATTTATCCAATTAAAGAAAGATCGGATGCTTTGGATAAATTCAAAATATTCAAGGCCGAGGTAGAAAATCAACACGATACAAAGATAAAAGTTGTCATATTACACTGTGGAGGGGAATACTACGGTCGTTATACCCCATATGACCAAGTTCCAGGACCTTTTGCAAAGATGCTAATGGAACAAGGAATTGTTCCCCAGTATTCAATGTCCGACGAACCTAAGTAGAACGGAGTGGCTGAAAGACGCAACTGGACCTTGATAGATATAGTGCAAAGTATGATCAGCTACTCTACCATTACCTGTAATCTCATGGACGAACGCTTTGAAAACTACCATTCATATTCTCAATAGAGTTCCCAGTAAACCGGTATCGAAAACACCATATGAGATGTCGACAGGAAGAGTACCCTCATTAAAACACCTAAGGGTGTGGGAGAGTCCTGATGAGGCAAAGATATTTAACCCGACCATTGGAAAATTAGATCCCAAAACATTATCCTTCCATTTCATTGGCTATCCCAAAAATTCAAAGGGTTTTCATTTCTACTGCCCAGATAGATTCACAAAGTTTGTAGAAACAAGACATGCTATCTTCCATGAAGAAGAAATGATTCAGGGGAGTAATCTTGAGGAGAAGCAGGTGTACACACCAAACCCCATGATTCAAGATTTTTTCTTCTCACTGCCCGCTGTAGCTGCATTGCCAGTGCAAGTCACTGTGATACCAGCACTTGATGCATCTCCTCCTGTGGTAACAACGAATGAGAATGTGGAACTTGTTTTCCGGGAACCTGAAGAACCCGTTGCCACAAATGAGGGGGAGCAACAACAACCCCAAATAGTTGAGGTCCCACAGGCCGAGCCTTCTCGGAGATTTCAAAGAACAAGGAAGCCCGCTATTCCTGACTGTTATGAAGTCTATAATAGTGAAGAAGTTCAAATGGAGGATGATCCCACCTCATTTGAGAAAGCCATGATAAGTAAATATTCATCAAAATGGCTTAAGGCCATGGAGGATGAAATCAGATCGATGAGTACCAATGAAGTTTGGGACATAGAGACAATTCCTAAAGGAGCCAAAACAGTAGGCTGCAAATGGGTCTACAAAATCAAATATGGCTCCCAAGGGAGCTTAGATAAGTTTAAAGAACGACTTGTGGCAAAAAGCTATATGAAAAGAGAGGGGATTGATTGCGATGAGACAATTTCTCAAGTCTCATGTAAATATTCCTTCAGAATTATAATGGCTCTTGTGGTTCATTATGGTTTAGAATTACATCAGATGGACGTAAAGACAACATTCCTAAATGGGGATCTGGAGAAAACTGTCTACGTGGCACAACCGAAAGGTTTTTTCATGGAAGGTAAACAAATTGGGATGCCGTCTAAAGAAATCAATTTATGGACTAAAATAGGCTTCAAGACAGTGGTACTTGAAGTTTGATAAAACCATTAAAGAGTACGGGTTTGATGAAAATGTGGAGGATAATTGCGTTTATGCAAGTTCAATAATGGGAAGTATATCTTCCTAATCGTATATGTGGATGACATTTTACTTGCTAGCAGTGATGTCCGTCTACTACTGGAAACAAAAAAATTTCTTATCCTCACATTTTGATATGAAAGATCTCGGTGAAGCGAAGATCGTTTTGGGAATTGCCATTCATCAAGATAGAACCAAGGGGGTATTAGGACTATCACAAAAGATGTATATGGAAAATGTCCTGAAGAAATACGGTATTCACAAATGTAGTGCCTCACCTGCACCTATAGTTAAGGGCGACATATATGAGGAATTTCAATGTCCCGATAATCAATACGAGATTGATCAGATGAAAATGGTACCATATGCTTCAGCTGTCAGAAGCTTACAGTATGCACAAGTGTGCACACACCTTGATTTATCTTTTCTGACCGAGTTGCTTGGCAGATTCTAGAGTAATCCAGGACAGAACATCTGAAATTGGTAACGAAAGTTATGCGCTATTTGCAAGGAACTAAAGGCCTCATATTAACATATGGAAGAACATAATCTCTGCGTATCGTGGGATACTCAGACTCCGATTATGCAGGGGATGATAGAAAATCCACGTTTGGGTATGTGTTCACCCTTGCTTTGGGAGCAATATCGTGGAAGAGATGCAAACAAACCGTCACTACATCATCCACAATGTATGCCGAGTTTGTTGCATGCTATGAGGCCACAGGGCAGGTGAACTGGCTTAAAAAGTTCATACTCGGTTTGAAAGTGGTTGACGACATCTCGAGACCACTAAAGTTGTACTGCGACAATGAATCTGCAGTAATGTACGAACACAAGAATAACTCAAGTTGTGCTGCCAAACACATTGATATAAACTACTATGTTGTGAAAGATAAAGTTCGAGACTGGACTATAAGTGTAGAGCATGTAAGCTTAGAGAAAATGCTTGAAGATCCATTAACGAAAGGATTACCACCCAACGTGTTCAAGGAACACGTAGCCGGCATGGGGTTAAGGGACAGCGTGTAATCTCTTGACTAAAAGGGCCCTAAAGATTAAATAGTCTGTTTTCTGAATGGAGGCGTGTATTGTAGCTGTTTAAGTCTATCCGCAGTTGACCGTGACAATGAAACATGCTCTATACACGAATCTATGATGAAGCAAGAAAAGAGAAAAGAAGAGAAAGAAAAAGTACATAGTGAGATTAAGGGGGAGAATGTTAGATCTCTCTAACCCGCTCGGGCCCCAATGACCCGAGAGGGCCTTGCCCTCAGAAACGCCCTGATAGGGGGCGTCCAAGTCCAACTATGGCTGGTGGGCCCCCATCACACTGGGAAAATAAATAGAGGTGGGGGCCGGGTGGCACAAGGTACGAGGTTCACTGCAGCCGCCACACCCTACCGACAAAAACCCTATTTCGATCTAATTGGGAGTGCAACCAGCAGCTGGAGAACACCACACCGAAACCGCGTCGAATCCCTACGCCGCCGTCGTGCCCGGTCAGTGCTGCTGGCGTCCCGAAGACCATCGCTACACACTCCGAACTCCCCCACGAGAACCGTCAGTCTCAGCCATCGCAATGGCCACCGCACCGATCATGTCGGTGCTACCGACACACGAAGGTTCAATCTCGACAACCCCTGTTTATGCATAGATCGTTTTCACTCTGACTTAATCTTCGCGGTAGAAGATCCTAGAGTCTATCACCAAGGACTGCACGAAAATTGCATTGGAAATCCTCCAAACAATGAGGCTCAAGTGCGAGCACATTCGAGAAGCAAAGGTGCAGACACGCCGTCGCGAATTTGAAGACCTCTGGTTCTATGCAGGTGAGTTGATTGAGGACATCTAGATTCGCTTGACGAACATCGTGCAAGACCTCATGCTGCTCAGGGATCCTGTCCACAAGTACAAGGTTGTACTCGAATTTCCCTGTGTTGTCCCACGCAGGTATCGTCCCATCATGATGCCCATAGAGCAGGTCATCGACTTGTGGGAGCTGACCATCAAGGAGTTTGTGGCTTCCTCCTCATGGCTGAGGAGGGGTAAAATCTCGACGATGCCACCGATGGTGTCGGCAAACTCCTCCTGATGGAGGCGGAGTGGATGGTGCAACAGCAGCAATGCTCTGGCAGTTCTTCCGCTAGTGGTTACATGAATGGGAAGCCGCAAGGTAAACCCAAGTCATCTGGGGGCAGCAAGCCCGGATTGTACACCGGTTGGGCTGGAAACTTCGGCGAACACCGAATGGGAAACTGCATATACTGCAGGAAGCTGGGCCATTGGGCAAAAGTAGGGCTCAACGAGACCGCGCGCAGAAGCGGAAGAATGAAGAGGCCAATTCGTTCTTCCCAGCATTGAGAGCGATGAAGGTCTCTTCATGGCGGTTGTGAACAAGATTGTCGCACCACAGGCTGGCTTCCTCAACAAAGAAAAGGTGATACCCATTCCATCCCTCGATGGCCTGGTATTTTGATACCGGCGCTAGCTGCCACATGAATGGTGAGCGGAGCATGTTCGCGTTGCTGGACGAGACTGTACACGGCACAGTTAAGTTTGGGAATGGATCACTGGTGGTGATCTATGGCTTTGGCACCATCCTCTTCCGTTGACAGACCAGGAATCAGCGTGCGATGGACAACATCTTCTACATCCTAAACCTGCGGAGTAACATAATCTCTTTAGGACAGTTGGATGAGGGTGGCTGCACGGTCATGATCAAGGGCGGCATCATGAAAATCCACGATCATGCGGACAGCACACTTGCTCGTGTCATGTGCACAGGGAGCAGGCTCTATGCCGGAATACTCACCATCGACAACCCCTTATATATGCTGACACAAGGTGACAACATCTTCTGTAGGTGGCACACTCGTATGATGCATCTACACTTCCGGGCTCTACAAGTCATGTCCACCAAGCAGCTGGTGCGAGGGATGCCAGTGATTGACCGCGTCGAAGATACTGTGACGGGTGTGCACTCGGGAAGCACTACCCAACAACATTTCCCCAGGAAACTAAATATGAAGCAGAACATGGCCTCAATCTCGTGCACACTGATATTTGTAGGCCTATCATACCTGAGTCGCCCAAAGGTAACAAATATTTTCTTTTGCCCGTCAATAATACAGTCATTATTTGTGGATTGAGCTGCTCAAATCCAATGATGAGGCATTTCATCAATCCAAGAAAATCCACAAGATGGCTATGACAGAAGGAAGGTGCAAGCTGCGTGCGCTCCGGTCTCACATGGGCGGGAATTCAACTCTGGTGAATTCCGAGAGTACTGTGAGGAGCTTGGCATCAAGCACTACACCACGGCTCCTTACGCACCTCAACAAAATGGTGATATTGAATGCAGGAATCAAACTGTCATGGAGATGGCATGGTGCTTGTTAAAGAGCGTGAGCATGCCATCGTTCTTTGGGCAGAGGCGATGAAGACAGCTGTTTACATTATGAACAGAGCGTCAACACGATGCCTGGAGAGTGTTATGCCGTACGAGGTGTGGCACGGTCGGAAACCAAATGTGCAGCACATGTGCACATTTGGTTGCATAGTACATGTGAAGAAGATCAGTCCGAGAGCCAACAAACTCTCAGATTGCTCCACACCTATGGTTTTCATCAGGTACGAGAAGGGATCCAAGTGCTACCGTGTGTTAGCTCTAGCGACAAAGAAGGTAAAAGTAACCCGCGATGTTGTGTTAGAGGAGAACAGACCTTGGAGTTGGGATTCGTTGGACACTTGCCACGAAACCCACAACATTCACAGTGCTCTACACCACTGATCATGGTGACCAAGAGCTGGACACCAGCGAGGCCCCAATAACATCTCTATGTCATGTCCAGGCTGCACCCTCTACACCAGCAGTCGGGTCACCAGCGTTGGACATCGCGTCTCCAGCAAAGCAAGTGCATGGCTCGATGCAGCCTGAACCGTGCACACCCATCGCAGCACCTGGGTGGCGCTGGGCTACTCCGTGCACACACAATGATGCTCGGGATGTTGATTCCGGGTCCATATGCTACAGTCACCTCTCCTGTGTCTCCTCGATGAGGCTGATGGGGGGCAGGGGGGAGGGGCGGTCTGTACATGGGTCTTCGGAAGGCGAGCAATGTCTTCTCAGTGCCAAGGAACCCCGTGGCATAGATGATGCACTAGGAGATGCGTCCTGGAAGGTGTCCATGGACGATGAGATGAAATCGATCATTGAGAACAACACATGGGAATTTTCCTCTCTTCCTGCAGGGCACAAGGCGATCCGTTTGAAGTGAGTCTATAAGGTGAAGTGTGATATGCATGGCAATGTCATCAAGCACAAAGCACGTCTGGTCGCAAAAGGCTATGCTCAACGGTAGAGCATGAAATTTGAAGAAGTTTTTGCCCCTGTTGCACACTTGGAGGCAGTACGTCTCCTTGTACTTGCTGCACACTCAAGTTGGGAAGTGCATCATATGGACGCCAAGTCCGTATTTCTCAATGTTGAACTCCTCGGAGGAAGTCCACATGTGCCAGTTGCCAGGATACATTATCGCTGGCATGGAGGACGAGGTATTTTGGCTGAGAGGCCCCGTAGAGGCCACGTGCCTGGTACACAACCCTTGTTGTGGCACTGGCCACACTCGGGTTCGCGCACAGCCCGCTGGAGCATGGCGTCTATCGAAGCGGCAAAACCACTATTGGAATATTTGGGCCTAAGCCCAATTATTCTCTATTAAATTACGAAGGTGTAAAGGAGGCATTTATCCCACATGGACTATTTGAGGAGAGTAGCACTTATTTATAAGGGAAGCTATTTTCTATCTGTGGAATATGTGAGAGAAGGATGGCTAGAGCCACAAACGAAACACATGCACGCGCGCGCGTATTCGCGTATTCACATATTTTGCGTTATTTAACACGTGACTTGTGACTTGCGATGTGACGCCTGGCGCATCAATTCTGTTCTTTATCTTTTTGAATACTGACACTAATATGACTTTAATTTGCTGCAATTTGTAGCACTTTATGAGTCAGTTTCTAGAGGGTAATAGTGTGCAGTAACTGATGCTATTTAAATATGCTATAAATGCTGAAGTTTATTGCATTCAGTTACTAGAGTGTAATTGTGCTGCTTTACTGCATACTTAATTCCTTCAGTTACTAGAATCTGTCACAATATATACAGAATGAGAACTTTCATTCTGCAATTGAGAGGTGAACAAACTCACTTGTCCACTGTGTTGAGCGTGTGCTATAGGCTAGTCCATCCCTCTCATCGTTGTGTCACCGACGTGCAGGAGAGCAGTGTCTCTGGAACCACGTACGGATGAAGAACCTGCATGGGTTTGGGCGAATCAGGTTTTTGGGAAGCGTACGCGTGACTACTCGCTTGACATCCTACATCATTCTACAATCTTCATCACGCTTTCAGCTTCTCATCTTTAAAGCTGGATACGTCTCCTCTGTGAGTAATGATGAATTTTCTACGCATGAATATGATAGATATAATATGTTCTATTAGCATGTCACTGCTTATATTTTGTGGATTATCTATCATCTGCACTGTTGTAATTTTAGGAATTATGTTTATCCTTAATGTTCATTGTTTTCTAACAATCCAAAAACCTAATAGGCACTTTAAGATGGGTAATAGCTTTGCTGATGCGATGAAACTGGAGAAGTTCGCTAGTTCGAACTTTAATAGATGGGCTACAAAACTTGACATGCGGCTCACTGCAATGGACATATATTATATTCTAAAGCTTGTAGATCGACCCATGACTGTTGAAAAACAAGCTGAGTTTGATAAGGCAAATGTGATGGTAGTGGGTTGCATTTTGAGTGTCCTGTCCGACAAACTGTGTGAGGTTTATATGACTCATAAGAGCGCAAAAGAGCTATGGGAGGCCCTTGAACACAAGTACGGTGCTTCGGATGCTGGACATGAGTTGTATGTTATGGAGCGCTATCACGATTTTAAGATGGCAGACAACTGATCAGTGGTTGAGCAGGATCATGAAATACAACTCATTGTCGGAGAGCTCCAACAACTTGGACTAAATTTGCCTGATCGATTTGTGGCTGGGGGCATTATTGCCAAATTACCTCCATATTGGAGGGGATTTGCCACATCTTTGAAACATAAGAGACAAAACATTTCCGTTAAGGATTTGTTGGCTTCTCTTGATGTCGAGGAGAAAGCTCGGGAAAAATATGGCGCGTCCAAGGTTCATGAAGGACAGTTCAGTGCTAATGTCATGCAACATGTTGGACGAAAGAAATGGAAAAATAAAGTTTTACACACCGCCAACTTCAAGAAAAAGGAGAAGAAGAAGATAAACATGGCTGAGGTTGGATGCTATGTCTGTGGCAAGGTTGGGCATTTTGCCAAAAAGTGCACAGATAGAAAGGGCAAGAAAAATCAGCAAAAATCTGCCAACATGGTTATTAGCAACGCTGGAACAACAGGGTATGGTAATGCATATACCTTTTTAACAACATGTGAACCTACTGAATGGTGGATTGATACAGGGGCTAATATTCATGTCTGTGCTGATGTATCTATGTTTTCTTCTTATCAGGCTATCCATGGTGCCCCCGTCCTGATGGGAAACGGCTCACGTGCTTCTGTTCATAGTGTTGGTACGGTCAATCTGAAGTTTACTTCGGAAAAGACTGTGCAGCTGAAGAACGTGCAGCACGCCCCCACAATAAATAGAAATCTTGTCAGTGTCTCTTTGTTGTGTCGAGACAGATTTAAGTTGGTGTTTGAGTCTAATAAAGTAGTCGTGTCAAAATGTGGACTCTTTATTGGAAAAAGCTATGACAGCGGAGGCTTGTTCCATTTTTCCCTTTCACATTCTAGTAGCTCCATGGTGAATTTTTTGAATAAAGATGATGAAGCGAGTGTTTGGCACTCACGTTTATATTGTATAAATTTTGGATGCATCTCACGGCTATCTACCTTTAATTTAATTCCTAAAATTTCTATCGTGAATGGTTCTAAGTGCCAAGCTTGTGTGCAAGCTAAACAGCCAAGAAAACCTCACTTTGCTGTTGATGAACGGAATACGATGTAAAATCCCACTTATTTCTAAATATGAAATTCAGTTGTTCAGCTAAATTCAAATTTAATGGGGTTCAAGATATGGTCATGTACATAAACGTGAACCTATTAAATTCCTTTTTCTTCTCATGCTTAAAATTTCATTAACATGATAAACATACTTCACCAATAATCTTAGAATAATTCAAATATCATCTCTGCAAAATTTTGGAATATTTGAATAGGGTTTGCTTGGGCAAATCAATTTATAGTACCTCATATACTCAAATAGTCAAAATAGAATATAGCTACTGTATACACATGCCCTGGCAAAAATGTTCAATTCTAAGGCTATAATTTTTTCTATAGTCTTCTAAAGTTTCAAATAAGCTCCTTGAAAAGTTTCATGAATTTTGGAGTCCATTTGCTATTTTATTTGAGATGCTCAGCGAATTTGAATCAAGTGTAAATTCAAATTCAAAAACTGGTCAAAATATACTTGAACATAAAGATCTAAACACACTATTGTGTTCAGCACATTTTTCTTGACTTATCCATGAAGTTTCATGATTTTTGGAGTTCATTTAATATTTTGAAATGAATTGCTAAGTGGGCAGGGGTTGTGAGGATGACTGGTGGGGCCCACCAGTCAGCAGCCCACGTGCAGCAGCAATCCAGCGCGCGCCACCGCGACGGCATGCATGCCCAGCGCGACAGCAGCGAGCTGCTTCCGTTTGAGCCCTACAAATATCGCCCTGGCTCCTCCTTATCGCTTCTACGGTTGATCTTTTCGTCTTCCCTCACGCTGAGCTGGCACTCTGATCCATTTGGCCCCCGCGCGCAGTTTTCCGACCGCTGGCGCCGCGCGTCCATTGCCGGCCAACCGGAAGCCTCTCGCGCTGAGCTCTCAACAGAAAAGTTGTTCCCCACTCCCTCGTCTAGCCTCTGGTTCAATCCTTTCATTCTTTCGTTGATGTTTTGGCCGGTATTTTGAAGCTAAACCGGAGCTCGCCGTCGAGGTTGCCGTGCGCCGTCTCTGTTCCACGGTGCCAGGCTGCTGCGAGCCGTTTCGTTCTTCGACTCCAACAGCAAAGTGGTGCGCCTGGACACGCTCTGCACGACGGTGAAAGCCGTTCCGCAGTTACGTGAGTATCGAGCAAATTATCCAAGTTTTACTCACGGCCGAAGCTTATGAACTAGCTAGGTTTTTCATTCAATTCAGTTTCCACACTTAATCACTCTTCACAATTGCTAGCAAATAGTTTCTACACTTCCTTGCGCACCATCTCAAACTGGAATTACCAAAAATGATAGACCATAGCTCGAGAATCACGAGTTCTTCCCTCCGCCATTGAAAGTTACCTCTGTCGCCGTCGACGGTTGATTTGCCGGCCGTTACACGACGATTGCACCTTCCTATCACTTCCCTCATTGTTCCAGAAGACTTCCCCAACCTTGTCCAATAGTTTTAAGCCACGGTGCGACGGTTTCGACACGGCCGTAACCCTAGCTGCCGCCGCCGCCGATGCGCCGCCGTTTCCGACCGTCGGCAAGCTTCACCGACCCCACCATCGTGCTCAGCGCATGATTTTACAGTTGGGCGCCCAATACTAGGCACTGCGGTGGCCGGGAACTTGGTTCCGGCGAGGCTCACCGGAGCGCGCCGCCACTGCAGCCCCGCGCGCCGCCCGCGTTGGGAGGTGGATGATGACACCGCAGCCCCCGTGTGTCAGCGTCTATTAGCCCCCGTCAGATCAAGTGTGGCCACGGGATTAGTTGTGGCTACGCGGTTTTCTCTGTGGCCCCCGTGTGGTTTGAATGCCACTGGTCCATTTTAAAACGGTGGGGCCCATGGTGTAATTCAAATTAGAATTCAATTCCAGATTTGGCTCCAACATAGAAAATCCATAACTCTCTGTAGACTGCTCCAAAAATCTTCAAACAAATTTTGTTTGGAAGCCATTGAGCTCTAGTTTCTGTAAGTATCAATTAGGTTTTGTGAAACTTACTTTTAAATTCTGTAGGAAACAATCTTTCCCAGTACAAATACAATTGTTCCAGATGAACTTTCCACTGTAAAATCCCCAAAATTCACATAAAATACATTATCCTGTTATTTATTACCCGAAAAAGTTTGGGAGCCATTGCACTTGTAAACCCTCTGTATAATTCAATTACCTTTTTTGGTCATTGAATTATTACAGATGTTCCGTTACTTTATTGTGTCCCAAATTTGGACTGAACATTACTTTAGTCATACACTAGTTCCTGTAAAAATTTGAAATTTAATTGACTTAGTCTCCTGGTCCTAATTGAGTTGCCAACTGAATGTTAATTGAAAAGCTAAAATTCAGTTATAAAATAATTCCAGAAATTCTTGCCAACTTTAAAATTTAATATCTCCTTCACAAAGGCTTAGAAATTTATGAACCCAATTTTGCTAGAACCAGGACAACATCCTCTATCATGATCATCAACTGGCAGCTATGTTTAAGCTTCAGTTTCTTCTCTAAAATTCTTGGAAATTTATCGCTTACCATAATTTTAGAGACAACAAACTACTTTGATCATCTCCTGTTCTTTGCAAGAGTATTCCTTGTAGTCCCTAACATCTACCATAAAAATACCAAAGCCAAAGAAGAAAATTCACTCACTATAACCATAGTTAGAAGCTTATGAACTCTATATACATTATAATTTACTAGCATTTATATATGCATGTCGTGTAGTGATCGATATTGACGAGAAGGGTCGCTTGGAGGAGAAGGCTAGGGTGTCCACTTGAATTCCTTGGTGGAGTCTTCTGAGAAGGACCACTAACAATTGCCATTTAATCGAGTCGCAAACTAAGGTAAGCCCTGGTTTGCATTTAAGAGCTTTTCAAAGATTTTTAGTTTTATTCATTTACGTCTTCAGTTGATATTGTGCATTACGTATAAGGTGTTTGATACTCCACCTGCATATCCACAAATCCTATGGAAGGGTTGGAAAGGTTTACAGCTTGACGTGTAGAATTGCCAATGCTAATAGTGTAGATATACCGATAGAAGTTGAGTAGTTGGAATCTACCCACGAGATAGGAATAACATTTCATATGAGGGTGAAAGATGACACAATGGCTCATGAAATGAATACGAGACTGGGCAGAGAGAATAGGAGTCAACGAGATGGAGTCTCGGGCGCATAGCCCTGCCTGTGTCGCTTGAGGACCGTGCCGTATGCAGCACCGTTGGGCAAGCTTAAAATGTACCGGTTGCATAATGGTATATGGGACCATTAAACTAATGTAACTCCAGACTGTAGTGTGGAGACTCCTCGGTTGTCCTTGAATGGAGATGCGAAGGCATAAATGTGTAAATCTTCTAGCGGGCAACTTCGACATGTCCGTGTAGGGGACCGTTTGCTCGGGATGAAGAGGTTTGTCGACATTTTGGTCCTGGTTGAAAGGTGGCCACGTATGACACGGGGAGGAGAGCACATATGTGTCTCCCACGCGGGTATGCTTGTCGTGCAGTCCAGGTGTGTCCTGATTGCAATCACCGTCCCTCGCGGTAATAGAGTACCACTTGTCCGTCGCTGTCGTAAAGTAGTAAATACTAAAGAAGCCAGAAATATATGTTGTATTGAATTATAATTGCTTTGCAACCTTGTATGTCTTAGATATAGTACAATTAAAAGTTTACAATTTCCCCACACTTTACCTGTAATAAAATTATGTGCTTTGGGCATGTCATATCATCTGCAAAGCGTTTCTTGTTTGATTGTGGAGTCTATGATGTGTCGTGCCTAAAGAATGTCATGTGCTACTTAAAACATAATTATAAGGATCCACTTGTAGGTGAGTCTTTTATGCTATTCCTTACCTATGCTTGGTATTTCCCCTGCATATGTCTAGTGAGACGGGTTATTCTTGCTGAGCCTTATGCTCACGTTTGCGCTTTAACGATTTTTGCAGGTATTAGGTTTATTTCTGCTGTTCAGCTTTGTACATGAGATCTTGAGGTATCGAGATAAATCTCATGTGAACCACGCCGCTGCTGAATGTTCTTCTTGTTGCTAGTGAGAAGCGTCCTAGGGAATGGACGTCTTCTCTCCTGCTTAGTTAGGTGAGATCATGAGTATGTATTTTCCGCTGCGTGTGTACCCTTGTTGTACACTCTTTTGTAAACTCTTCTTAATTTGAAATGAAAACTTTATATGTTTTGGTATCCTTTTCGTGTGTGCTGTTAGGTGCCGCATTGCACGGCACCACCCAATGAGAATCTCGGATGTGTGGACTCCGGTCCCCACAGACATGGTATCAGAGCTTCATTGGGAATACCCGCTCGAAAAGAGCCTATTTCCAAAAACTCCAAAGTAGCCGAGTGAGGATTAGCTATATGCCCATTAAGGACTATTATTAGTATAAGTTATAAAGGTGGTAAACTAACTTATATGTTATTAATTTTGTAACGACGCTCCAACGTCAGGTAAGAGGTAAGGTACGCCACCGTAAGCGGATCAATTGCGGTAAGCTCACCATGCGAGAGGTAGCATGGAAGTAATCGGTGGCTTGGCACAGAAATGTTAATAGGAGTCTCTGAAGCTTTCTATGTTTCTGAGAACCTATGACACGCGGTACCCCAGCGTGCTTCAAAGTTAGTGGGAGGCTCCGTCGGGTGGTGTATAACCCGATAGTATGCCTCTCTAGAATCATTCATATTCTATGGGAGCATGCGAAACACATATGCCCGAGCGTGTAAAAGCCGGTTCGTACAGAAGTATTTACTGTACAGACGTATTTACAGCCATGTACCTGGAGACATGACATCGCTCGAGGGCGACTCACACCAGAGTCGTATGCATTTACTTTTGTATATTATTGTAACTGCCTGTCGTGTTTCCCTGTGCCGCCCTTGAGGTGTGAAGGTGTGAAAGGGGATTGTTTGTCTTTTGCAGCATTGACTACGGTAGCGACCCGTGAAGCACACGTCTGCGAGTGAACGATACTAGGACCACCTATAAACGTATCCGGATATACCGGTTAGAATTTTCTTTGGTGAGGCACGTAGTACCGTCAGTATCGTCTTTGATACTTGACCATTCCCAACGTCAGAATGGTTGCATTACATTGTTGGAAAGTCCGACTACCAGTTGCTGGTAATTGGACAATGCAAGGTGAATATCACTTATAACTCATGAAGAATCAAGGTTATTTATTTCTGGCAGAAGTTTGCTCAAATTCGCCAGGTCGTAATCTTGGTTATCTGAAGAATAAATTAAGTATATGCTATATGGTTAGAAAGATCATCGAGTCCACTACAAAGTTTATTTTGGTCTTTAGGACTGAAAATGATCCTACCTTGGTGTAAACTGAACTCCACAAAAACTACTACAAATGTCTTATCCAATTACACAGTCTCTGTATTTTCACCATAACTTCTTGTAGAAAAATCTTCTGCCCTATTGTGATACATATCTGGAGAGGGCATAAGCGTCTCTACAACTTTGTAAATTGAAGTATTTTCTAATTCGAGACTGAACCAATCCAAATCCCAGGTTGAATCTGGTACACTGCAGATCTGCTGGCGGAAAACCAGTCAACTCATCTGTCAACTTTAGACAGTCATATCTCCTAATATTAAAAACTTTACATAGTAATGTATATACATTTATAGAAAGCATAGGAAGTCCTCTATCAACTTTCTAATCGACTCCTGGTCTGAATCTTTCATTACCAGAGCCCAAATCCAATTGTCGCAAATGCTGTTCTGGCAGTCCAGGACCAGAAATCATTTGTGCATAGTTGGAATTTGCGAGCTTTGACCTGTATGACGACTTCGTAAGCCTGAACCAAATCTAATTCTGGAATATTAACATGATTTGGTACCATGGTTATTTTTTCATTACCTCAAGATATTGTTTTGATATACCTGTATAAACTGTGGACAAAACCCACATATACAGGGGAGGTTCTGTCAAAATTTCCAGAAAATTGTAGTCAACTTCAGACCTGTATAACTTTTAATACAGAACTCACCTGGAGGTGTTCAAGTACAATCTGGAAAGTTTATAAAGTGCTACAAAAATTTTGTATTCTACTCAAATCCTATTCCTGCCATTTACTGGGAGCAAATTTCGAATTTATACAGGATGGTCTGCTGGAACAGAACTGAAGTTCATATTCCAGATTTGAACTGTCTTGTAACCATTAATCAAGCTTCTATATCATCCATTCCAGAATTGCTATGGGGACAAAGTAAGACATTCTTGAAAGGGTTTTGAGTTTACTATAAATTTGTAGTTGAACTCCAGACCAAATTCTGTATTTAACTGTGAGAAATAATTACATTTCTACAGACTGGTCTGATGGACCAGAAACGGGACGGCATACCAGTATGCGATATTATCAACTGAAATCGTTTTAGTTTCACCTTCTTATGTCACTCATCAGGTCTATGGGTGATTACTCCACATGATTGATTAACATAAAGTTGAAACGCAATGTTAAGTTATTGGTGGGCAGTATCACTTATTTGGGTCTAGTTCAATGTTCTAATCTTTATTTACACCTTGCCTACTGCATTGTAAAGTGATGCATATTACGGTCTTTATCATGATTCCAGTTGGTACTGCAACTTTGGATCTTAACCGTAATGCTCACTCTTGCAGCATGGATCACACTCATTTTGAGGGTGAACCGGGTAATTCTGCTCATGGTGGAGATGACTCAACTCTACCACCTGTGCCATCATCAACTGGATTGGCAGAAGTCTTAGCAAGGATGGCCGAGTCTCTGCAGACGTTGGTACAGCGGAGTGTACAACCTGAGGCTCGACCACTTGATCGACCTCAAGTCACATATCTGGATTTCTTGGCGACTCAACCACCAGTTTTCACAGAAGCCTGGGAACCATTGGAGTCGGAACATTGGCTCCGGGTGATTGAAGCCAAGTTTGAGTTACTCCAGTGTGATAAGTATCAGAAGGCTTTATTTGCCGCTCAACAACTTCACGGATCCGCAGGAGCTTGGTGGTCTGAATATCTCACCACTCTCCCTGACAGTCATCGTGTGACCTGGCTGGAGTTCCGTGATGCTTTTCGTGCATGCCACATTTCTACAGGGATGATCAAAACGAAGTTGGAGGAGTTTGTGGAGTTGAAGCAAGGAGAAATGAGTGCGTATGAATACTCCAAGGTGTTCAATCGTTTGGCTCAATATGCGTCTGAGTATGTGAATACTGAGGCATTGAAGTGTGATTGTTTCATTCAAGGACTGAACGTCGAGCTTCGAGCTCGACTGGTGTTATTCAATAACGACAACTACAATGACTTGGTTGGTGCCGCTATTGTTCAGGAGGATGCAACTCTTCTCTATCAGGCAGAGAAGAGGAAGAGGAAGAGATCACTGAAGATTATTAGTGATGTTCCTCAGGGGGATCGAGCGGTATATTGCTTACCATCCGGTCGAGAGCTTTGGTCGAGTGAGCAACCACAACAGGTTCGGTATCACTCCTATCCAGTGGAGACCTTACTTGCAGCTCAGCAAAGCGTGCAAGTGTGTCCTGGTTCTCCACCGCAGCAGTATGATCTCACTGTTGCAGCCCAATCTCTGCAAGATGTGCATGTTGTCAGTCCACCCCAATTCAGTGGAAAGCACAGAATGCATTTAGCACGGGAACATCGCAACACGGAACGTGACCGTGTCCAATTGTCCTTTTCCAAGAATTCTGATCAGCACCATAAAATTAAAAAGGAGACCTCCTCGAAGTCTGCCAGTGCTAATTATGCTGCGATTGAGGACTTTCCAGAAAGAGAACCTGTGTTTAGCAGGCATGTTTACCTTACATGATCAACCGGTAGTCGTTCTGTTTGACTCTGGAGCTACTCATAATTTTGTGAGCAAGTCTTTTATGCTGAAACATCAAGTGCCAATTGTGACTGTCTCACGTCCTTTTTGTGTCAGTTCACCCGGAGGCAATATTTCAGCTAATGAGGTTGTTTCTCGAGCACCTTTGTGCATGGGTGGAAGTATCTATCCGGTGAACCTCATCATTCTGGAAGGTCAGCAGATTGACCTCATATTGGGGATGTCATGGTTGACACATCATAGAGCTATATTTGATATCAGCTCGCGGACTATCCAACTGAATTCTCAATTCCATGGTAGCAACACTTTAAATCTTTTGGATACCGCACTAAGAGTCTCAGCGGTGCATCACACTAGGGCCAAGAAGCTTGAGGATATGCCCGTAGTGTGTGAATATCCAGACGTGTTTCCTGACGATCTTTCGGGCATGCCACCAGAACGTGACGTCGAGTTCAAGATTGAACTTACGCCAGAAACCATGCCAATCTCAAGGAAGCCGTATAAGATGGCACCGAAGGAACTTGCGAAATTGAAGGAGCAGCTGAATGACTTATTGATCAAGGGTTTTATTTGCCCAAGTTCATCACCTTGGGGCTGTTTCGCGTTGTTTGTGAGGAAGAAGGATGAGTCGTTGAGGTTGTGTGTGGACTATTGTCCACTGAATGCGGTCACCATTAGAAACAAGTATCCACTACCACACATTGATATCTTATTCAATCAACTAGTGGGTGCCAAGGTATTCTCAAAGATGGACCTTCGTTCAGGTTATCAACAGATTAAAATTCGACCTGAGGACATTCCAAAAACCGCATTCTCGATGAGGTATGGGCTGTATGAGTACCTTTTCATGTCCTTTGGGTTGACCAATGCACCAGCTCACATCATGTATCTCATGAATTCGGCGTTTATGCCGGAGTTGGACAAGTTTGTCATGGTATTCATTGACGACATCTCGGAGTATTCTAAATCTCAAGAAGAACACGCTAAACACTTGCATATTGTGCTGCGACGGTTAAGGGATCACAAACTGTATGCAAAGTTTAGCAAGTGTGAATTTTGGACCCGCCAAGTGTCATTTCTAGGGTACATCATCTCGGCTGATGGTATTGCCGTTGATCCAAGCAAAATTGTACAAGTCCTGAAGTGGAAATCTCCCAAGTCCGTACATGAAGTTCATAGTTTCCTTGGCTTGGCTGGCTATTAACGGAGGTTCATGCCGAGTTTCTCAAAGGTAGCTAAACCAATGACGGAACTACTGAAGAAGGGAACGAGATATTATGGACTAAAGAATGTGAAGAAGCATTTCAAGCTTTGGTGAAACACCTCACAACAGCACAGGTGTTGGCTCAGCTAGACACAACCAAACCATTTGATGTCTATTGTGATGCATCTGGCATTGGTCTTTGTTGTGTACTCATGCAAGATAGAAGAGTGATCGTGTATGGATCCCGACAGCTTCGGAATCATGAACAACATTATCTGACTCATGATCTTGAGCTCGCTGCCGTGGTGCTCGCATTGAAGATGTGGAGGCACTATCTATTAGGCAATCTAGTGGATCTCTACACTGATCACAAGAGTTTGAAGTACATTTTCACCCAGAAAGACTTGAATATGCGACAGCGAAGATGGTTGGAATTGATCAAAGACTATGAGATTGAGATCCACTACCATCCTGGCAAAGCAAATGTGGTTGCAGATGCACTGAGCCGCAAGTCTCATGTCAATCATATGTCGATCATTTCAATGGAAGAGGATGAGCCGAGTTTATACTTGGTTCCGTATGTAGCGCTCTACAATCTAGCTCTCATCCTTACCATCAGGAAAAATATCGTAGAGGCTCAAAAGGAAGACAACGGAATGTCACACATTCGACGGAGAATGAAGAAGGGGGAGATGAAATGCTTTCGATGTGATGATCATAGTACTATTTGGTTTAAAGACCGTGTAGTCGTACCCCATGACATGGAGCTCCGAAAGAAGGTCTTGGATGAAGCACACTTATCCAAGTAGTCTATTCATCCGAGTAGCAACAAGATGTACCAGGATCTGAAGAAGAAATTTTGGTGGTCCCGGATGAAGCGAGAGATAGCAAAGTATGCATCCGAATGTGATACATGTCGGTGAGTGAAAGCTGACTATTTGAGGCAAGCCGTACAGTTACAACCCTTGAACATACCGGCATGGAAGTGGGAAGACATCAGCATGGATTTCATCGTAGGGTTACCCCTCACTTTCCGTAAGCATGATTCGATTTGGGTGATAGTTGATCGGTTGACCAAGTCAGCTCATTTTATCCCTGTCAAGACCAACTATCGAGGTCCCAAGTATGCAGAGTTGTATATCACAGATCATGTGCCTACATGGAGTACCCCACACTATCATTTCAGATCGTGGAGCCTTATTTGTTGCTCGATTTTGGGAGCAGCTCCACGCATCATTGGGTACCAAGTTGATTTGAAGTTCGGCTTATCATCCGCAGATTGATGGTCAGACGGAGAGAGTAAATCAAGTCCTTGAGGACATGTTACGAGCTTGTGCCATCCACCATGGTAAAATTTGGGATGATCATCTACCATTGGCGGAGTTTTCATATAACAATGGCTATCAAGCTAGTATCCAGATGGCGCCATATGAAGCCCTCTATGGCAGGAAGTGTCGCACACCATTGAATTGGTGTGAGTCTGGTGAAAGAGTAACATATGGCATTGATCTGGTCAATGAAGCGGAAGAACAAGTGCGAGTAATCCAAGCCAATCTCAAGGCTGCTCAATCTGGACAGAAGAGTTATGCAGATAAACGACATTGACCTCTTCACTTCGACATTGGGGATCACGTTTACCTTCGTGTATCTCCAATGAAAGGGATTCATCGTTTTGGGGTGAAGGGAAAGCTGGCTCCACGATTCATTGGGCCGTTCGCTATCACTGAGAAATGCAGACCTGAGGCCTATCGTCTAGAGTTACCGACGCCTCTCTGGAATTCATGATGTATTCCACATCTCTCAGTTGCGGAAGTGTCTTAAATCCCCAGCTGAAGTCCGCACGGAAGATCTTGAAGCTCTACAACCTGATCTCACTTATTCTGAGCATCCGGTCAAGATCATCGATCAGAAGACTCGCACCACAAGAAGCCGCACTTTGCACTTTAACAAAGTCTTGTGGAACAACAATACCACTAAAGAAGCAACTTGGGAAAGAAAGGATTTCCTTAAATCGAACTATCCAGACTTGTTAGCAGCATATGTTCATTAGATCTTTTTCTTTATCCTTCCTATTTGTAATCTCGGGATGAGATTCTTTTAAGGGGGAGGAATGTAAAATCCCACTTATTTCTAAATATGAAATTCAGTTGTTCAGCAAAATTCAAATTCAATGGGGTTCAAGATATGGTCATGTACATAAACTTGAACCTATTCAATTCCTTTTTCTTCTCATGTTTAAAATTTTATTAACATGAGAAACATACTTCACCAATAATCTTAGAATAATTCAAATATCATCTCTGCAAAATTTTGGAATATTTGAATAGGGTTTGCTTGGTCAAATCAATTTATAGTACCTCATATACTCAAATAGTCAAAATAGAATATAGCTACTGTATACACATGCCCTGGCAAAAATGTTCAAATTTAAGGCTATAATTTTTATATAGTCTTCTAAAGTTTCAAATAAGCCCCATGAAAAGTTTCATGAATTTTGGAGTCCATTTGCTATTTTATTTGAGACGCTCAGCAAATTTGAATCAAGTTTAAATTCAATTTCAAAAACTGGTCAAAATATACTTGAATGTAAAGATATAAACACACTATTGTGTTCAGAACATTTTTCTTGACTTGTCCATGAAGTTTCATGATTTTTGGAGTTCATTTACTATTTCAAAATGAATTGCTAAGTGGGCAGGGGTTGTGAGGCTGACTGGTGGGGCCCACCAGTCAGCAGCCCACGTGCAGCCGCCATCCAACGCGCGCCACTGCAACGGCGTGCATGCCCAGCGCGACAGCAGCGAGCTGCTTCCGTTTAAGCCCTACAAATATCACCCCTGGCTCCTCCTTATCGCTTCTACGGTTGATCTTTTCGTCTTCCCTCACACTTAGCCGGCGCTCTGCTCCATTACGCCCTCATGCGCAGTTTTCCGACCGCCGGCGCCGCGCGTCCGATGCCAGCCAACCGGAAGCCTCTCGTGCCGAGCTCTCAACAGCGAAGTTGTTCCCCACTCCATCATCTAGCCTCTGGTTCAATCCTTTCGTTGTTTCTTTGATGTTTTGGCCGGTATTTTGAAGCTAAACCGGAGCTCGCCGTCGAGGTTGCCGTGCGCCGTCTCTGTTCCACTGTGCCAGGCTGCTGCGAGCCATTTCGTTCTTCGACTCCAACAGCAAAGTGGTGTGCCTGGACACGCTCTACACGATGGTGAAAGCTGTTCCGCAGTTACGTGAGTATCGAGCAAATTATCCAAGTTTTACTCTCGGCCACAGCTTATGAACTAGCTAGGTTTTTCGTTCAATTCGGTTTCCACACTTAATCACTATTCACAATTGCTAGCAAATAATTTCTACACTTCCTTGCGTATCATCTCGAACTGGAATTACCAAAAATGCTAGACCGTAGCTCGAGAATCATGAGTTCTTCCCTCCGCCATTGAAAAGTTACCTCTGTCACCGTCGACGGTTGATTTGCCGGCCGTTATACGATGATTGCACCTTCCTATCACTTCCCTCATGGTTCCAGAAGACTTCCCCATCCTTGTCCGATATTTTTAAGCCACAGGGCGACAGTTCCGACACGGCCGGAACCCTAGCTGCCGCCGCCACCGATGCGCTGCTGTTTCCGACCGTTGGCAAGCTTCACCGACCCCACCATCGTGCTCAGCTCATGATTTTAGGGTTGGGTGCCCAAGACTAGGCGCTGCGGTGGCCGGGAACTTGGTTCCGGTGAGGCTCACCGGAGCGCGCCGCCGCTGCAGCCCCGCGCGCTGCCCGCGTTGGGAGGTGGACGATGACACCGCCGGCCCCGCGTGTCAGCGTCTTTTAGCCCCTGTCGGATCAAGTGTGGCCACGGGATTAGTTGTGGCTACACGGGTTTCTTTGTGGCCCCCGTGTGGTTTGAATGCCACTGGTCCATTTTAAAACAGTGGGGCCCACGGTTTAATTCAAATTAGAATGTAATTCCAGATTTGGCTCCAACATTGAAAATCTATAACTCTCTGTAGACAGCTCCAAAAATCTGCAAACAAATTTTGTTTGAAAGCCCTTGAGCTCTAGTTTCTGTTAGTACCAATTAGGTTTTGTGAAACTAATTTTAAATTTTGTAGAAAACAATCTTCCCCAATACAAATACAATTTTTCCAAATGAAATTTCAACCGGAAAATCCCCAAAATTCACATAAAATGTATTATCCTATTCCTGACTACCAGAAAAAGTTTGGGAGCCATTGGACCTGTATGACCCTCTGTTTAATTCATTACCTTTTTCAGTCATTGAATTATTACAGATGTTCAGTTGCTTTATCATGTCCCAAATTTGGACTGATCCTTCCTTTAGTAATATACTAGTTCCTGTAAAAATTTGAGATTTAATTGACTTAGTCTCCTGGTCCTGATTCAGTTGCCAACTGAATGTTAATTGAAAAGCTAAAATTCAGTTATAAAATAATTCCAGAAATTCTTGCCAAATTTGAAATTTAATATCTCCTTCACCAAGGCTTAGAAATTTATGAAACCAATTTTGCTAGAACCAGGACAACATCCTCTATCATGATAATCAACTGGCAGCTATGTTTAAGCTACAGTTTCTTCTCGAAAATTCTTGGAAATTTATCGCTTACCATAATTTTAGAGACAACAAACTACTTCGATCATCTCCTGTTCTTTGCAAGAGTATTCCTTGTAGTCCCTAACATCTACCATAAAAATACCAAAGCCAATGAAGATTATTCACTCACTATAACCATAGTTAGAAGCATATGAACTATATATACATTATAATTTACTAGCATTCATATATGTATGTCGTGTAGTGATCGATATTGACGAGAAGTGTCGCTTGGAGCAGAAGGCCAGGGTGTCCACTTGAAGTCCTTGGTGGAGTATTCAAAGAAGGACCACTAACAATTGACATTTAATTGAGTCGCATACTAAGGCAAGCCCCAGTTTGCATTTAAGAGCTTTTCAAAGTTTTTTCAGTTTTATTCATTTACGTCTTCAGTTGATATTGTGCATTACGTATAAGGTTTTTGATACTCCACCTGCATATCCACAAGTCCTATGGGAGGGTTGGAAAGGTTTACAGCTTGACATGTAGAATTGCCAATGCTAATAATGTAGATATACGATAGAAGTCGAGTAGTTGGAATCTACTCTCAAGATAGGAATAATAGTTCATATGAGGGTGAAAGATGACAAAATGGCTTATGAAATGAATACGAGATCGGGCTGGCAGAATAGGAGTCGACGAGATGGAGTCTCGGGCGCATAGCCCTGCCTGTGTCGCTTGAGGACCATGCCTTATGCGGCACCGTTGGGCAAGCTTGAACTGTACCGGTTGCATAATGGTATATGGGCCCATTAAACTAATGTAACTCTAGACTGTAGTGTGGAGACTCCTCGTTTGTCCTTGAATGGTTATGCGAAAGCATGATGGTGTGAATCTTCTAGCGGGCAACTTCGATGTGTCCGTGTAGGGGACCTTTTGCTCGAGATGAAGAAGTTTGTTGACATTGGGGTCTTGGGTGAAAGGTGGCCACGTATGATGCAGGGATGAGACCATGTATGTGTCTCCCATGCGGGTGTGCGTGTCGTGCAGTCCGGGTGTGTCCTGATTGCAATCACCGTCCCTCGCGGTAATAGAGTACCACTTGTCTGTCGCTGTCGTGACATAGTAAATACTAAAGAAGCCAGAAAAATATGTTGTATTGAATTATAATTGCTTTGCAACCTTGTATGGCTTAGAGATAGTACAATTAAAAGTTTACAGTTTCCCCACACCTTACCTATAATAGCATTATGTGCTTTGGGCATGTCATATCATCGGCAAAGCGTTTCTTGTTTGATTGTGGAGTCTATGATGTGTCGTGCCTGAAGAATGTCATGTGCTACTTAAAACATAATTATAAGGATCCACCTGTAGGCAAGTCTTTTATGCTATTCCTTACTTATGCTTAGTATT
Source organism: Tuctoria greenei (assembly GCA_036927565.1). Lineage (NCBI taxonomy): Eukaryota > Viridiplantae > Streptophyta > Magnoliopsida > Poales > Poaceae > Tuctoria > Tuctoria greenei. Next base: position 267,214,429 of record JAYESD010000002.1, on the reverse strand, counting down.
TCCCCCTGCATATGTCTAGTGAGACGGGTTAGTCTTGCTGAGCCTTATGCTCACGTGTGCGCTTTAACGATTTTTGCAGGTATTAGGTTTATTTCTGTTGTTCAGGTTTGTACATGAGATCTCCAGGTATCGAGATAAATCTCATGTGAACCACACCGCTGCTGAATGTTCTTCTTGTAGCTAGTGAGAAGCGTCCTAGGGCATGGACGTCTTCTCTCCTGCTTAATTAGGTGAGATCATGAGTATGTATTTTCCGCTGCGTGTATACCCATGTTGTACACTCTTTTGTAAACTGTTCTTAATTTGAAATGAAAACTTTATATGTTTTGGTATCCTTTTTGTGTGTGCTGTTAGGTGTCGCGTCGCACGGCACCACCCAATGAGATCCTCAGATGTGTGGACTCCAGTCTTCACAAACATGGTATCAGAGCTTCATTGGGAATAGCCTACTGGAAAAAAGCCTATTTTCGAAAACTCCAAAGTAGTCGAGTGAGGATTAACTATATGCCCATTAAGGACTATTATTAGTATAAGTTATAAAGGTGGTAAACTAACTTATATGTTTTTAATTTTGTAACGATGCCCCGACGTCCGGTAAGAGGTAAGGTACGCCACCGTAAGTGGATCAATTGCGGTAAGCTCACCATGCGAGAGGTAGCATGGATGTTTTCCGTGGCTTGGCACGGAAATGTTAATAGGAGTCTCTGAAGCTTTCTATGTTTCTGAGAACCTATGACATGCGGTACCTCAGCGTGCTTCAAAGTTAGTGGGAGCCCCCGTCGGGTGGTGTATAACCCGATAGTATGCCTCTCTAGAATCATTCATATTCTATGGGATCATGCGAAACACGTATGCCCGACCGTGTATAAGCCGGTTCGTACAGGAGTCTTTGCTGTACAGACGTATTTGGTTCATGTGGTTGCTCCATCCGTGTCTGGACTTTGGCATTGAATCAGCATGGTCTTGGCAGCACGTGGGTTGCTCCTTCCGTCTCTAGTCTTTGGCATTTGATCAGCACGGGTTACGACATACATGGATCTATGCTGGTCTTCCGCCTTCAGTTCTGCATCCACTCACCTCGGTACAGAGGTGATTAGGGTTTTTAAAAAAAGAGAGAGAAAGAGAAAAAAAGAATTTTTCTGGCGACGTCGACAGCTTTTTGGATCTGGAATGGAATTGACGTCTTTTGGGCTCCTTTGTTTTGGCTGTCTGTGACGCCTTAATCCATCGTTTATTTGGGAGCTCCGTTTGCGTCTTAAAAAAATATGGTGCTTGCACCACTTTTAGTTCCGCTCTCCCCGTCATCTGCCGCTGCTTATTTTGCAATTTTGCCATTTTTGATCATCTTTGTCATGATGATCATTTCTTTTTTGGCTAGAATTTCAATTGTGCGGTGTGTGATGCTTTTCAATTGCATCAATTACCGTGACTGGTTCCTCGTATGTATCTACATATGTGCGGTCTACGACTTTGGTAGTTGCTCATGGAAGATCTCTGGTTGGTACTGGCCTTCGTTGTCATGATTCACAACATCTTTGGGAGTTTGGCTTTCTTCGTTTTTCTTCCACTGCGTCTACTAGTTCTGTCGGCTCTAGTTTTGCTGCTTCATCTACTTCGATGTTCTGCTCAGTGACACCACCTTTTGGATCATCTTTGTGGCTTTTAGCATGACTTTTAACTCTCTAAACTCAATGTTCTTGACGTACCTTGAGTTTGAGGGGGGGTGTTAGGGATATAATAGTAATATTATATTAGATGATGTACTAGGGACTTATTTGCATATTTGCCATCTATGTACATATTTCTATAGAGGCCTCCGGCCTCCTCAATAATAGAAGATCCAATATTCATAACAGATCAATGTGCCCACACAAATCTGAATGAAATAGGCCAATGACGTTTTGTGCTCAGTATCCAGTTGATTGAGTGAATGGTTTTCTTGTGCAGTTTGCCAAATGCACATCTATCACAGACTTGGTCTGGTTGATCAATAACTGGAATCCCCTCTACCATTCTTTTCATGCCAACATCTCTTAAGGCCTTGAAACTTAGATGACCATATCTCACATGCCATATCCAGCTTCTGTCAGTCACCTTTGTCATTAAGCACACAGGATGTGTGACTGTGAGCCTTACAATAAACAACCTGATCTCATTATGAGGAGCTTTGATCAAATGTGAGCAATCAGTGCCTATGATACATAAGTTATCGTTCTCAATGACCACATTGTATCCCCACTCAGCCATTGTCACAGGCTGAATATATTGGTTCTCAGCTTGGGTATATAGTAAACACCAGAGAGAACTCCATGCATCTGTTGCTGTCTCTGGTACACAACAGATTCCATTCCTTTTGTATCGACAGAGGAACCATCACCAAATTTGACTTCCCCTTTGACTGTTTTATCCAGGGAAGACAATACAGATCGAGCACCTGTCCAAGTACCAAGTACTAACAGTGCTTCCTTCTGAAAATGCACTATCTTGTCCCACTTCTTTAGAGACATTCAGACATGTTTCAAAAAGAAACAGAGCTGGTTGCTCAGCCTCAGCCTTCACCATGTGAGCTTCATCCTTGTGATCACGACGAGGCCTTCTACATTCTTTTGCCCAATATCCCCATATGAGATAGTTGTGACACTTTCCCTGTCTCTATCGTGTTCCTTCGGTTCTCTGCTTGACTGAAGAATTATGGTTGTCAGGACGAGTTCCCCCTTTACCCTTTGTCTGAAATTTTGCACCTGCATCATGGTCGGCCCAGGAGGATTCAGACCTAAGTTGGCTCTTGTACTTGGCCAACCACTCCTCCTCATATAGCAACAAACGACAACCCATATTAGTTACAGCCTTGGTGACTCCCAGCCGATCCTTGGCTGCACATAGCCTCCCAACAAATTCCTCGACATAGAGTCGGTTAGGGTCTAGTAGTGTTTCGATCGAAAGGGAAATTTGCATGCAACGAGCAGGAACAACCCAAAGGATTTTCTTCACAATACATACTTCATTGATTGATTCACCAAGAGTATGAAGGCAGCTAGCAATACTTGTAATCCTCATGGCGAACTCATCAATGGCCTCCCCTTCTTTGAATTCAATTTTCCCAAATTCCCTCAAAAGTTGTTGCACATTCGCTTCATGAACACGATCATCTCTAACCTGCATATTCTTGACCACCTTCCATGCTAGGTTGGCACTCGCCTTGGTAGCCAGTGCTGTGTGCATCTCGCACGGAACACCCTTCAAAATGGCCGCCAGCACCAGTCGATCGTCCCAGTGCTAAACCTTGTAACATACAACGGTGTACCAAAGATCTTGGGCCTTCAATATCACTTTCTTAACAAGTGACCACTGGCTGCAATTGGTGCGAGTCAATAGTCGGGTAGAAGAGTGATGCACTTGACTCCCATGCCATGCACTCGACGGCAAACAGATTTGTGAGAGTATGATCGCTGTCGGTGAGCTCCTTGGTGGTGATGTTTTTGCAGTGTTGCCACTCATCATCGCTCTCACGTAGAACATGACTTGCAAGCAACACCGGAATCAAAGACGCCGGGTTCTCGCCGGTGAGGTGTGTTGTCAATGGTTCACAAGAAGAACAGAGTTCTTCGTACATGGCGAGAGAACGGAGTGGAGGGAAGCGATGTTTCTCTATTGATCACAGCGATACATATAAACGGTTACAACACCTGCATGACTCACATGATGCCCACTACGTGAGATGCATGCCATGCATTACCGATCCACGATCAGTGCCCCACAACTCGGTGTGCCCTCGACAGAAGAACCATACTTACAAATGCATGCACAAAAGAAAGCAAACTAACACTGACTCAGACTATCAGATTCATACTACATTTTGAATGTGGCCTAGAGGGGGGATGAATAGGCCTTTTTGAAAATTGTCGGATCCTGCAACAATTAACAACCAGTTCAAAACGAGAGATATCGGACTAGTCCGGTAAAGTGCGGACTGGTTTGGTGTATGCGGACTAGATTGATTAGGTTTGATCAATTAACTTTATTCTTCAATATATGCAGTGGAAATTCACGATTAAACAAAGTGTTAGAAGGTTATGAATCAGGTTATATCACAATTCAATCTTATGCTTGATATTTCAACGTAAAGTAATCAAGATCAATTGTAACCCTAGATTGATATAATGTAGAGGACAATGAACACAAAAGAAGAACACAAGAGATTTATCCCGTGGTTCGGTTACCACAGAGGCAACCTACATCCACATTGAGGAGTCCACAAAAGGACCAAGTCTTCTCCAACCCTACCCTCGTCGGATCGCCACGAAGGCCAATCCTCTTCCACTTATCTCAAAGAGGTGAATAATCGAATTCAAGGGGCTTTCTCAAACGTTGAGAGCTCCCTTGGATTACAACACAAAATACCACCAAGAATGCACTCAAAAGATTACAATTCAATCGCAGGAGTGTGTTAGAGAATCAAACCAAGAGCTCAATGTGGTGTTGAACTTGTCTCTCCAATGATCTAGAGTGAATACCCAAGGGATTGATCTTTGTTGCACTTAATTTCGTGGAGAGATGTGGTTTTTGAGGCTCTTGGGAGGTGTGACGGTGCTAGGATTCAAGAGAGTATGTAAAATATGGTCGTGCAACTCTATTTATATGGGTTTCTAAAAGTGACCGTTAGGGTTCAGAAAGATCGGACTAGTCCGTGGTGGTCATCGGACTAGTCCGGTGTGGTGTGTGTAGAGAAACCTAAGTGTCCCGAAATATCGGAATAGTCCGGCTAGGAACGGACTTGTCCGATTTCGCTATTGGAAATCTTCGAACTAGTCCGATAGTCATCGGACTTGTTCGGACATGTGAAACCCTAAGTGTATAGGATGAGAAGTCCGCACTTGGAGGACTTGTCCGATTTAGTTCAGAGGGTATTTCGAACTAGTCCGTGTAAATATCGGACTTCTTTGATTTGGACCAGAGAGAATATCGGACTAGTCCGGTTGTGATCAGACTTGTCCGATTTTGTGTGACTTGTGAAGTGTTTTGAGGACTAGTCCGCACTGAGGAGGACTAGTCCGATTCTAGTCAGAGAGATATCGGACTAGTCCGATGGATATCGGACTTGTCCGATTTTGTGCAGAAAGGATATCGGACTAGTCCGGTGTTAGTCGGACTAGTCCGGTCCTGTATAACTTTGTGCAATGTGTGCGTTTAATTGTGATTGAGCTCTTGGGATGTGTTTTCTAAACACACTCCATACACAATGATCTACTATTCTTCTTCCTTGAGCTCATTTCCACTTTGCTCCTCATTCTTCCTTCTTTTTGACACTTTGCTCATTTTTCTATTAAAAACCTGCACTCATATAAACAAAGAGGTTAGGATCCCAATTGCTTGTCATAAATCATCCAAAACCCACAAGGGAGTCCTAGATGCACTTTCAATCTCCACCTTTTTGGTGATTGACGACAACCAATTGAGATTTCACAAAATATGATAAAAATTGAGATTTTCATAAAGTATGCACATATGAGTCCAAAATACATCAAGTAGTGAAAGCATAGTCCATATGTGCATTCTTTATGGTGGGATGCATAACTAAGTGCACTGAAACATTGAGAATGACATATCTGACATTAATCACCGAATAGCAAGCATATATGTCATTCTAGAGCAAAATCCCAATATTCATGAATACTACTCAAAGGATCAAATCATTGCATCACAGAACCAAAATTAACTTAAGATCATTGTTAAAACTTTACAAGCCACAAAAGAGTTAAAAAACATATCATAGGGCTCTCTCCTCGCAAACTACAGCTAAGACTAAGACTCCCCCTCAATCTCTCCCCCTTTGGCATCAAGACACCAAAAAGAAGGAGAGGAGGGTCCTAAGGTCTTCACTCTTCGCTGTCGGTCCTCTCATCGTCGTCTTTATCATCTTCATCTTCAGCTTGATGAGGAGGAGGAGGAGGTGCGGAGCTACTCGAGCCCCCAACGCCAAAGTAGGCAAGCTCAGAGGGGGTCAAGGTCCCGAGCTCGATGAAATCAGAATCTGAGTCTTCAAAGATTATTGGAGACCCAATTGGCTCAACATCCAGTTTCTAGCAAAATTGCTTCACAATTGCCTTGATATACTTCATGTCCTCCTTTCTTTTCTTGTTGAGCTTATGGGCCTTCACTTCGGCCATTTTGCAGGAGGCAAAGATTGCAGTCTGATACTTGAGAATTCCACTGGCTGAATCTTTTTGAGGGGCTGCACTAGAAGCAGGGGCAGCCCTAGCATCTTCTCTGGATCTTGCCGGTGCCTCAGGAATGGAGGCCGGTGAGGGAGCAGCCTGCACACTCGGCTTTTGAGGCATTTGAGGCCTCAAGGGGATATGCTCCACATCTTTCACAAACTCAATCTTGGTGACTTTTTCAATCACAAACATTAGATAAGGAGCATATCCGCAAGACCTGTTGGGAGTGCAAGATATGTTCACCATGTCATTCCAAATGTATTCCGCCACATCAAACGGGCGGTCCTTGCTTATGACCCTCATCAGAGTCTGGAGGTATCCTTGCACACTCCTAGCATCTCCATCCTTGGGAGCAATCGTCTTCCTCAAAACTCTGTTCAGCACCTCAAAGAATGGCTTCATATTTTTGGTGGAGGGGGGGGGGGGGGGTGAACTTTGAGTTTGGCTCATATAGGAACTTCAACCTATCCTTCTCAATGACACCTATGTTTGTGAATGATCAAGCAGTCAGATCATGTGGTGTCAAGGTGAAGCAGGTTAGAAAAATCTTCTTGAGTAATGCTGTACTTGGATCCATGAGTCATCCAAGTGACACTCTCCTCATCTTCACTAGAGAAGTGACAGGTTGCATAGAACTGTGCAATCACTTCATTGTTCCAGTTATTCCTGAAGGCAAAAATATCCCTCATGCCATGCTTCTCAATGGCTCTCACTACTTCAGTGAACGGTGAGCAACCCTTCTTCTCAAAATGTGCCCAGTCAATACACTGACTGCGCACAACTGGTGTCTTCATTGGGAGATACACCGATTTGTAATAATCAGCATGGAAGTTGCACCAGAATCTTCCATCAGCAGCTTGCTTCGGTCGGCCATACCAATCGATGCTTCTGAATTTGGCCGCCGAGTCACTGCCCTCCCCGTTGAACTTCTCTTCAGTGGGGTCCCGGACCCCTTCCCTTGGAGCATGAAGTTTCAACGGGCCAACTGGACCTGTTGCTATTCCTTTTCCCTTGCCTTTTGCTAGGCGGGCACTTGCCGCGCTAGGGCCACCGCAGGTGGTAGCCCTAGAAGAAGGCACCTTGGAGGATGACTTCTTAGCTAGCACTTTCCTCCGAGCCTGTGGAGGAGACTGAGCTGGCTCGGATGGTCTTTCTTGGCGCTTCTTTCCAAGACCCTTCGAGGTCCGAGGTTCCACCTCGTGGTCCATCTCGGCCTCAAAATCGGAGACATCATTGCTGGAGCTCGACATGACCTGAGAATGAGTGGTATGAATGATAATGAATGCCACAAGGCATAAGTGTGAAAGGGTAGCAAGGAATTGCATTGAGGAATTGAAGAATTAGGTTTTGAGTTCAGAAACATCAGACTTGTCCGATGCACAGACACGGACTAGTCCGAGGGACCGAACTTGTCCATGCATGGACCGGACTAGTCCGGTGTTCATCCTCAAAAACCTAAGGGATTGGACAAAAGATGATTCCTAATGCACAACAAGAGTAGCATGCACGTAATACATCAAGGGAGGCATGTATATAGTGAAATATGCTAGGCTATTTGATCAACAATGATGAAATTTGGAAATTCTAGGGTTTGAGCGAAAATTACTGGAAAAATTGCTTGAAACTTGGAGATGAGGGAGTGGAAGGCCGGACAAGTCCACTAGCTTCAATCCTCAAGTGGACAAGCTTGATTTCCACCAAAACGCGAAGCTTTTTGGTGGAGGGAGCAAGAAATCTCCTTGGGAGCTCGAGCACGAAGAGAGAGAACGCGTGAGGCAAGAGTGGAGGTGAAGAAATTAGGGTTTGGCGGCGGCTAGGGTTATGGACACGAAAAATCGGACAAGTCCAGAGAAGACCCGACTAGTCTGAACTTTTCCAGGGACTATATCGGTCTAGTCCATTGTCTACCGGACTAGTCCGGCCTAGCCGGCACTCTACGGACTAGTCTGCATGGGCGGGCTAGTCCGGGCAACCACAGACTAGTCCGTGGTCACCAGGAGAGATTTGTTTAGCCCGTTGATATATATTTGAAGGTACATATTTAGAGAATAGAGAGGCAGAACAAATCAAATAATCTTGATGAATATGACCTGTAAGGATACAACAATCAAGCAATGATCATAATTCACCAAGATCTAGTAATTGACATAGTTTGTCGGAGAAAATTGAGAGAGATGATTTTCACAATCCAATCAACATATTTGAAGAATTCTTACAGGTATGCAACATTTCATGCCACACTCCGAGCATCAAGGATATTTAGTTCATTTTGGAGTTCGCAAAAGTGCTTTTCATCAAGTGGCTTGGTGAATATGTCGGCCAATTGTTTTTGGATACTGACATGGGAAATGGCTATGTCTCCTTTCATGGCATGATCTCTCAAAAAGTGATGTCTTATGTCTATGTGTTTAGTTCCGGAGTGCTCAACTGGGTTGTGGTCAATTTTGATGGCACTTTCATTGTCACAAAGGAGTGGAATATGGTTCATATTGTAACCATAGTCCCTTAGAGTTTGTCGCATCCAAAGGAGTTGAGCACAACAACTCCCGGCTGGAACATACTCCGCTTCGGCTGTGGATAAGGCAATGGAATTTTGTTTCTTGGAGGACCAAGAATCTAAGGATCTCCCTAGGAATTGGCATGTATCGGAAGTGCTTTTTCTATCTACTTTGCACCCGGCATAATCTGCATCGGAGTAACCAATGAGTTTGAATTTTGAGCCTTTTGGGTACCAAAGACCAAGGTTGGGTGTATGAACCAGATATCTCAAGATCCTTTTTACGGCTGTCAAGTGACATTGCTTAGGATTGGCTTAAAATCTTGCACACAAACATACACTCAACATAATATCCGGCCTAGATGCACATAAATAGAGTAGAGATCCAATCATGGAGCGAGATACCTTTTGGTTGACACTAGGTCCATCTTCATTGAGATCTAGGTGCAATTCGTTGCCATGGGGGTCTTTATGGGCTTCGCCTTGTCCATGCCAAACTTCTTAAGTATGTCCTGCGTGTACTTGGTTTGACTTAGGAACGTCCCTTCCTTCTGTTGCCGCACTTGGAATCCCAAGAAGTACTTTAATTCTCCCATCATTGACATTTAAAACCTGTCTGTCATGATTTTACTAAATTCTTCACAAAAAGATTGGTTAGTTGACCCACAGATTATATCGTCAACATAAACTTGACAAATAAAAAGATCATTATTAAAAGTTTTCGTAAATAGTGTATCATCTACTTTTCCAATCTTGAAGCCATTTTCAATTAAGAAATCTCTAAGACACTCATACCAAGCTCTAGGAGCTTGTTTGAGGCCATAGAGAGCCTTACACAAATTAAATATGTGGTCGGGGAACTCTTCGTCTTTAAACCCGGGGGGTTGCTCCACGTACACCTCTTCCATGATTGGTCCGTTGAGGAAGGCGCTTTTCACATCCATTTGATACATCTTGAAATCATGGTGAGTAGCATATGCATGTAATATTCTAATAGATTCAAGCCTAGTTACTGGAGCAAAGGTCTCATCGAAATCCAAATCTTCGACTTGTGAATACCCTTTGGCCACAAGTCGTGCCTTGTTCCTTGTCACCACCCTGTGTTCATCTTGTTTGTTGCGGAAGACCCACTTAGTGCCTTGATGTTTGCATTGGGTCTTGCCACAAGTTCCCACACCTTCTTCCGCTTGATGTTGTTCAATTCTTCTTGCATTTCCACCACCCAGTCTGGATCTTTCAATGCATCTTCAACACTACGTGGTTCCAAAAAGGATACAAACAAATAGTGGTCACAAAAATTAGCTATGCAAGATGTAGTGGTTACTCCCTTTTGGATATCAGCGATGATATTGTCGATTGGGTGATCCCTTTGGACGCATTTGTGTACTCTTGGCTGTGGCACTTGAGGAGTTGTATCTTCATGATCATCTGCTTCTCCCCCTAAGTGATTGCCTTCATTGACTTGTTGATTATCTTCGTATTCTTGTGGTTGATCTTGTGTTGAAGCGCCCCCTTGATCGTTGGTCTCCTCTTGTGGTTCATCTTCCTCATGTACGTGTGGAGGTCTCTCGTGGTCGAACCTCACCTAGAGCCATTCTTTTCAATGCTTGACAAGGGGCTTCTTCTTTACCTAGTTCACATGGATCAACTTGCTCCTTTTGGGAGCAATTAGTCTCATCGAACACTACGTCACGTGCTACTTCAACAAGTCCGGAGGTCTTGTTGAAATCACTATAGGCGTAAGTGTTCGAATCATAACCAAGCAAGAAACCTTCATCGGACTTCGAAGCGAACTTTGAAGTCCTAGGATTCTTGTTCAAGATATAGCATGGAGAACCGAAAACTCGAAAGTATGAAATATTTGGTTTGTTACCGGTGAGTAGCTCATAGGATGTCTTATTGAGTAGTCGATGGAGATAGAGTCGATTTACGGCGTGGCAAGCGGTGTTAATCACTTCAGCCCAAAATCAATCCGATGTCTTGTACTCATCGAGCATTGTTCTTGCCATCTCTATGAGTGTTCGATTCTTTCTTTCGGAAACTCCGTTTGGTTGTGGGGAGTACGATGCTGAAAATTCGTGCTTTATTCCTTCTTCATCAAGGTACTCCTCCACTTGCGTGTTCTTGAACTCCGTGCCGTTGTCGCTTCGAATATTCTTGATTGTCAATGAGAATTCATTTTGAGCTCGCTTGAAGAACTTCTTGAGTGTTCCTTGTGTCTCTGACTTATCATGCAGAAAGAAAACCCAAGTGAAGCGAGAAAAATCATCAACGACAACTAAACCATATTTGTTACCGCCGATGCTTATGTAGGCTATTGCACCAAATAAGTCCATGTGTAGTAGCTCGAGTGGTCTCGTTGTAGTCATGACGTTTTTGGCGGGGTGAGGTGCTCCAACTTGCTTCCTGGCTTGGCATGCGCTACATGGTCTGTCTTTCTCAAATACAACATCCTTTAAACCTCGGATGTGATAGCCTTTGAGGAGTTTTTGAAGATTCCTCATACCAACATGCGCTAGCCGTCTATGCCACAGCCAACCCATGTTGGTCTTTGCAATCAAGCATGTGTCAAGTTCAGCTTTATTCTTGTTGAAGTCAACAAGATAGAGCTTTCCCTTTAACATACCCTTGAATGCAACGGAACCATCACTCCTCCTAGAAACGGTCACACCCTCATTAGTGAACAAGGAATTATAACCTTTTTCGCATAATAGAGATATGGACAGTAGGTTATAATCTAGAGATTCAACATGCAAAACATTAGAAAGTGTGTGTTTAGGGGATATTGCAATTTTACCGGTACCGAGCACTCTTCCTTGACTATTATCTCCAAAGTAGATGCCTTTGTTTGGGTCCTTATTCTCTTCATATTCCACGACCATTCTTCTTTCTCCGGTCATATGGTTGGTGCAGCCACTGTCTAGCACCCATTTAGATCCACCGGAGGAATAGGCCTTCAAAGAACAAATCATGCTTTGGTTTTAGGTACCCAAGCTTGCTTGGGTCCATGGAGGTTAGTTACAATACATTTGGGCACCCACACATGAGACTTGGTTTTCTCATGGCGTGGCCCAACATAATGAGCATAAGCCTTGCCAAAATTATTTCTCATTAACACATAGGAGGCATCAAAAGTTTTAAACAATAGCTGTTATTGTTTATCTACAGGAGTAGTCTGGGGAGTCGGACTTGTCCAGAGGACCGGACTTGTCCGGACACAGACCGGACTAGTCCGGTGTTCATGTGTAGTTGCTGTCTTAATCTGTGACTTTACAATTTGAGAGGGCCTTCCTTTTACAAAGTTAATCCTCTCCTTGTTATTCTTATGGATTCTAGCATGTTGCTTTTCACTATAAGAATAACCAATGCCATATATGACATTTGGAAGTCTTTTGACCAAGTATGCACTACGTGCATATTTGATCTTCTCCCTGTCAAATATGCCACTTTAGGCAGGATTTTTATCCTTTGTAGAGATTGGCTTATCCCTCAAACTGGTGTCACCTTTCTTACATGTTCAAGCATGAGCAAAATCAGTTTTAGTGGGTTGAGAAGGTGAATGTGAAGAGGAGGAAGGTTCACTCAGCTTGAGTGACTCAACCTGCACTTCAAGGATCTTGTTAACCTTGACCAGGTCAGCAAGCTGGTCCTTGATTGTGGCATTTGAGTCAGTTAACTCCAGGCAAGTTTCCTTGCTCGAAGCTAACTCAAGCTCTAGTGATTTGCTTTGTTCCTTTTCAAGTTCTAGAAGTTTGTCAAGTTCAACATATTCCTCCTTTTGGGAGACGATCGTGTCCTCTTGACGATGTATTAACCTCTCCTTCTCAACAAGTTGATCAAGCAAAAATTTCATTTTAGTAGCTGTTTTCCTATCTAGTCCAATAAGCATGTCCTCATTATCACTATTGAGTTCATCATCGCTAGAATAGGAATGCACAGAGGGGGGTTTAATGGTTACCTTACATTTACCTTCCTTTGCCATAAGGCAAGTACCATCTCCCTTCCATGTGTCAAGTGTAGGGAAAAGGGTAGACTTCTTGGATGTCTTCTCGATGGCTATGCTAGCCATCTCTTCTTCTTCAGACGATGTGGACTCATCATTTGAGTCCCACTCTTTCCCAATGTGCGCTTGTTCGGCTTGTTTCTTCTTCTTGAAGAATTTCTTGTGTTGAGGCTTGGCTTCTTTGGTCTTCATCTTGTTCCCCTCATATGGGCAATCAACTATAAAGTAGTTGTATTCACCACAATTATAGCATGCCTACCTCAACTTTGGCTTCGTTCTTTCCTTGTACTTTCCTTCGCTTGACTTTGCACCTTGTCTCTTTTTTCATTATTCTCTTGAATTTCGTCATGAACAATATCATGTCTTCTTCATCCAATTCACTGCACTCGTCGTCACTATCTTCCACTAGTTGTGCTTCTCTAGCTTCATTGGATAGGGGCTTGAGAGTGGACTTCAAAGCAACCCCTTTCTTCTTTGTCGAGGTGAGCTCGGCAATCTCCTTGACATGTTTTGCTTGTTTTTCCATCATCTCGATGTTGATGATCTTTCCAAGCAGTTCATCCGGAGTCAACCTTTTGTATCCGGGGCTTTCTCTGATCGTGGAGCATAGTGTGACGTTGCGAGGCATAAAAGCTCTAAGGATGAGCTTTACCACCTCGTGGTCATTCCGTTTCTTACTTGCGTATGATCTGACCTTGTTGACGAGTGTCTTTAATCGATTGTACATGTCTTGGGGTGACTCGTCTTCTTCAATTGCAAATCTTCTTAACTCGCCTTCAATCATCTCGATTTTTGCTTCACGCACATGTTGGTCACCTTCATGTGCAGTTTGTAGTGTGTCCCATATCTCCTTTGCAATTTCGAGTCCATCCACCTTGGTGAACTCGTCCCGACTAAGTGAAGAGATAATTACGTCCGTGGCTTGAGCATTTCGGTGAATCGCCTGCTCTTGGCTGGGGGTGAGCTCTTTGTCGTCGTCCGGGATATCTATCCCTGTGCACACAATATGCCACACACTTGGATTGAGGGAAATTAGATGCATTTTCATATTTTGCCTCCACATTGAGTAATCACTTCCGTCGAAGTGTGGGGCTTTTCCAAGTGGGATAGATAAATAATGATTGCTATTGGAATTGAGGTGATCATAGTTAAAAGGATATCGAGAGTAGTCGGTGTGACTACTCCCCTTCTTCTTCTCTTCAACTTTTACTTTCCCTTTGGAAAGTGTCTTCTTTCTTAGGAGTGCCTTTAGCTCCAGTGTCTCTTCATCGTCGTCCTCAAAGTATTAAATGGCTTCAAGGAGCTTCTCCACCTTGAGGTTCTTTTCATCATCAACCTTCTCTTGGTTGTTGCTCTTGTGGGTGTCCTTCATGTCCGACATGATCTTCTTCGAGCGATTAGTCTCTTTCTTGAAGGACTCGCTCTGATACCAATTGATGTGGCCTAGAGGGGGGTGAATATGCCTTTTTGAAAATTGTCAGATCCTGCAACACTTAACAACCAGTTCAAAACCAGAGATATCGGACTAGTCCGGTAAAGTGCGGACTAGTCTGGTGTATGCGGACTAGATTGATTAGGTTTGATTGATTAACTTTATTCTTCAATATATACAGTGGAAATATATGATTAAACAAAGTGTTACAAGGTTATGAATCAGGTTATATCACAATTCAATCTTATGCTTGATATTTCAACGTAAAGTAATCAAGATCAATTGTAACCCTATATTGATATAATGTAGAGGACAATGAACACAAAAGAAGAACACAAGATATTTATCACGTGGTTCGGTTCCCACAGAGGCAACCTACATCCACGTTGAGGATTCCACAAAAGGACCGGGTCTTCTCCAACCCTACCCTCGTCGGATTGCCACGAAGGCCAATCCTCTTCCACTTATCTCAAAGGGGCGAATAACTGAATTCAAGGGGCTTTCTCACACGTTGAGAGCTCCCTTGGATTATAACACGAAATACCACCAAGAACACACTCAAAAGATTACAATTAAGTCACAGGAGTGTGTTAGAGAATCAAACCAAGAGCTCAATGTGGTGTTGAACGTGTCTCTCCAATGAACTAGAGTGAATCCCCAAGGGGTTGATCTTTGTTGCCCTTAATTTCGTGGAGAGATGTGGTTTTTGAGGCTCTTGGGAGGTGTGACGGCGCTAGGGTTCGAGAGAGTATGTAAAATATGGCCGTGCAACTCTATTTATATGGGTTTCTAAAAGTGACCGTTAGGGTTCAGAAAGATCGGACTAGTCCGTGGTGGTCACCGGACTAGTCTAGTGTGCTGTGTGTAGCAAACCCTAAGTGTCCCGAAATATCGGACTAGTCCGGCTAGGAACGAACTTGTTCGATTTCGCTACTGGAAATCTTCGGACTAGTCCGATAGTCATCGGACTTGTCCGGACATGTGAAACCCTAAGTATATAGGATGACAAGTCCGCACTTGGAGGACTTGTCCGATTTAGTTCAGAGGGTATTTTGGACTAGTCCGTCCAAATATCGGACTTGTCCGATTTGGACCAGAGAGAATATCGGACTAGTCCGGTTGTGATCGGACTTGTCTGATTTTGTGTGACTTGTGAAGTGTTTTGAGGACTAGTCCGCACTAGGGAGGACTAGTCCGATTCTAGTCAGAGAGATATTGGACTAGCCCAATGGATATCGGACTTGTCCGATTTTGTGCAGAAAGGATATCGGACTAGTTCGGTGTTAGTCAGACTAGTCCGGTCCTGTGTAACATTGTGCAATGTGTGTGTTTAATTGTGATTGAGCTCTTGGGATGTGTTTTCTCAATACACTCCATACACAATGATCTACTATTCTTCTTCCTTGAGCTCATTTCCACTTTGCTCCTCATTCTTCCTTCTTTTTGGCACTTTGCTCATTTTTTCTATTAAAAACCTGCACTCATCTCAACAAAGAGGTTAGGATCCCAATTGCTTGTCATAAATCATCCAAAACCCAAAGGGAGTCCTAGATGCACTTTCACGTTTGAACTAATGCAAGATAACTAGACATGACAGAGCAACAAGATTATTTCAACATATGGTGTCAGACATTAGTGCGTTGTAATATGAGTACTAGTGTGTGTATTAGTGGGCACTGAAGTCGTGTCCTGTAAATATGCAAGAAAATCAAGAATTGAGTGAGTTTTGCAGCAGCATAAACACCGTTCTTGCTCATTGTTTTTGGCCCAAACAATCCAAGTGTTGCAGAGGCTGTCAGATGGTCATGCATAAACATGTCCTGCGTGAGAACACTGTCACCATGTTGTACCGGACTCTGACGCGCTCAAACCACACATAGTGCACGATGGCGATGCGCGTCCAACTTCAGTTGCAGCACCCGTGGGACCTCATCGAGAATGGTGTCAGTGACGAGCACGACAATCGAGCAGCACTAAAGCGCTAATGCGAGTCGTCCCTCCTGAGATCATCTGCACTTTGGCTGCCAAGTGTTAGATTGATCTCTCTAACCCGCTTGGGCCCCAACATACCTGAGATGGCCTTGCCTCACAAACGCCCTGATCGGGAGTGTCCCAGTCCAACTGGCGTGACTTGTAACTTGCGACGTGGCGACTGGCGCGGCAATTCTGTTCTCTCTCTTTTTGAATACTTACACTAATATGACTTTAATTTACTGCAATTCGTAGCATTTTATGAGCCAATTTCTGGAGGGTAATAGTGTGCAGTAAATGATGCTATTTAAATATGTTGTAAATACTGAAGTTTATTGCATTCAGTTACTAGAATGTAATTGTGCTGCTTTACTGCATACTTAATTCCTTCAGTTACTAGAATCTGTCACTATATATACAGAATGACAACTTTCATTCTGCAATTGAGATGTGAACAGACTCACTAGTCCACTGTGTTGAGCGTCTGCTACAGGCTAGTCCATCCCTTTCGTCGGCGTGTCGATGACGTGTGGGAGAGCAGTGTCTACGAAACCACGTCCCGCTGAAGAACCTGCACGGGTTGGAGCGAATCAGGTTTTTGGGAAGCGTACACGTGACTGCTCGCTGACTTCGTACGTCGTTGTACAATCTTCATCACGCTTTCAGCTTCTTATCTTTGAAGCTGGATACGACTCCTCTTTAAGTAATGATGAATTTTCTAGGCATGAATGTGATAGATATAATCAGTTCTATTAGCATGTCACTGCTTATATTTTGTGGATTATCTATCATCTGCACTGTTGTAATTTTAGGAATTAAGTTTATCCTTAAAGTGCATTTTTTTCTAACAACCACTTCGTACCTGCTGGTGGAAGCGTACATTGATGATCTTGTCATTACCGGCACTGATGCGGAGTCCATCGTTGACTTCAAGGATCAAATGCAGAAGCTATTCAAAATGAGTTACATTGGTCTCCTAAGCTATTACTTGGGGATCGAGGTGTCTCATGGCACGGGAGTAAAAACTATGTGTCACCAGAGATATGCAGGCAAGATTCCTAATGGCAGGAATGAGTGGCTGCAACATCTGCCACATGCCAATAGAGGGCCGCCTTGTTGGGAAATCGGCGGTACGCTACTCTAGCGACTCTACCGCATCACCCAGGAAACATGAGAGTACAGAAGTCATAGATCGTTACCACTACACGCGCAGCGCAGCAGAACGTAGATGCGCGTTGCGTAGGGGAAGTAGACGATCTCGTTTGTCTCCTCCTCGTCCTCATCACGGCAGCAGGTAGACGATCACGATCATCGTAGCTGATCAGCGTAGCAGTAGCATCAGCGCCTCCACGAAGTCCACACAAACGAAGAGGAATGCCGTGCGCCGGTGTGCTAGCACCGCGCGCGCGGCAAGGGTGTTGGTGTGAGGCCTTCGAGGGGTGGCATCTAGGGCTGTCACGTGGTGGGATCATTAGCCCCTAACCCTACCTCTCATATTTATAGGCGTACTAATGGGCTTTTAGGTCGCACGACCATTAGTACCCTAATTTCTTATAGATCAAATATCCAATAGACCTTAACCCGAATGGTTTTGATTGCCTCTTGGGCAGATCACTAACAATCTCCCACTTGCACTAGAGACAATCATCTAGCCAAGATTTTCGATATTCCAACTCCTTAAGTGTGTGACTCGTTAGGTTCATGTGCAATCGGTTGTGAATGGAAACCGTTTCCAACCACAAGTCAGTAGAGGTACCTAGCAGGACATACTGACTCCCAAATGTACATAAAGATCATATCGTCCGAACCTAGATACATTCAACATGCTAATCCCTTTGCCTCATGATACCGGTCAAGCTCAAGGCGAGATGCGTGCCATCCTTGTGATAGCTCGACTATTCACTCGATCATATAGTGGATTCATTCCGTGACTAACTTTTAGTCACTGTAATTAACCTTTAATCACCTTGGAATGGCCATGCACATTCAAATCCAACTATCTCAAGGGGCCCAAAGATATATCTACTGTTATTAAGGAGGGGAAAATCCCATCTTGATCCACGCACATCCCATTTTATGTTTCATGATATACCCGGAGACTACTTTTATGACTACCCAGTTACGGAGTAGCATTTGGTAGTCTCAAAGTACACAACTACACATAGTGAGAAACAATGGCGATCTCAGGTCTAAGGATATAGCAGGTGTATCACTCAAGACCAACTGATGGCACATCTGAAATTAACAATCCTAGCAGTGTCTTGGAGTGGGTCAATCCAACACCATGTTCACTAACATGTGTTCACATTATTAATTCGATATCTCCATATCTATGATCCGTGAAACGTGATCATCAATTAATACATGTGCTAGTCTGTATGCAATCATTATCTCATATAATGATATAGACTAGGGATCATATAGAATAACATTACTATTAATAAAGAGTTTCACGAACAAGTCACATACTTGATGATCAATGTAAATAATGATTACTCTTATAACAATTTTAATAGTACATAAACATAGCTGTGACACAAGTCTCCCACTACACACTATGATCACTGGTGTAAGTATCTAATAACCATAGATCTGGTGTGCGCCTCATGCTTTGATTGTGGAAAAGGCTTTGTCAACGGATCTGCAACATTCAAATTCGTGTGCACCTTGCATATATTTACATCACCTCGGTCGATGATCTCTCGAATGAGGTGATAGCGTCGTAGTATGTGTTTGGATCGTTTGTATGATCTAGACTCGTTTGCCTGTGCGATGGCTCCACTATTGTCACAGTAGAGATCTACAGGAATGGGCGCGCTAGGAACAACATCTAACTCAGAAACAAATTTTCTGATCCAAACAGCTTCCTTTGCAGCTTCAAAAGATGCAATATACTCTATCTCTGTGGTTGAATCTGCTACTGTATCTTGCTTGGAACTTTTCCAACTCACTGCCCCTTCATTGAGGCAGAACACAAATCCGGATTGCGATCTGGAATCATCCTTATCAGTTTGGAAGCTGGCATCGATGTAACCTTTTACAATGAGCTCTTCTTGACCTCCAAACACTAAGAACGCATCCTTAGTTCCTCTCAAGTACTTAAGGATGTTTTTGACAACGGTCCAATGAGCCTCACCATAATCTGATTGATACCTACTCGTGATACTTAGAGCATAAGATACATCTGGGCGTGTACATAGCATGGCATACATGATGGATCCAATAGTCGAAGCATAAGGAATCACTCTGATCCTCCTTTGCTCATCAGGTGTCGAAGGACACTGACTCTTACTTAGAGTAATGCCATGTGACATTGGCAAGAAACCTTTCTTGGAATCTTGCATATTGAACCGATTCAATATCTTGTCAATATATGTATCTTGGCTTAATCCAATTAGCCTTTTAGATCTATCTCTATAGATCTTTATGCCCAAAATATACGCCGCCTCTCCTAAATCCTTCATTGTGAAACTTTCTCTTAATGAGGATTTAACATCATCAAGCATTGGAATATCATTTCCGATCAATAATATGTCATCTACATATAGAACCAGAAATACATGTGCGCTACCACTAAACTTCTTGTAAATACAAGGTTCTTCTACGTTCTTGACGAAACCAAACCCTTTGATTACATCATCGAAACATAGATTCCAACTCCGAGATGCTTGCTTCAGTCCATAAATGGACTTTTGAAGCTTGCATATTTTATTAGCATTTTTAGGATTGGCAAAACCCTCAGGTTGTGTCATGTACACATCCTCAGTCAGACTTCCATTAACAAAGGTTGTTTTGACATCCATCTGCCATATTTCATAATCAAAATATGCACCAATTGCTAGAAGAATCCGAACAGACTTAAGCATTGCAACAGGTGAGAAAGTTTCATCATAATCAACACCTTGAATTTGTTTGAAACCTTTCGATTGGATCAACCAAGTTCCAAACTCTATTTTCATGCATGGATTCAATTTCGGATTCCATGGCTCCAAGCCACTTCTCAGAGTCGGGTCCCATCATTGCTTCGGTATAGGTCGTGGGCTCATTATTGTCCAACAATACCATGTCATGCTTCTCCATAGTTAGAAGCGTTAACTTTTCAGTCACACAACGTACCCTCGTAGACCTTCGTGGGGCTGGTGTTTCATTAACTGGTTGCACAACATCTTGTACATCCTGTATAGGATCAGTGGATGCTGAAATATTTTCAGGTATTTCTTGAATTTCTTCAAGATGCACCTTGCTCCCACTAACTCCTTTTGAGAGAAACTCTTTCTCCAAGAAGACACCATTTCAAGCGGTAAACACTTTACCCACTGTTTTATTATAAAAATAATATCCTTTGGTTTCCCTAGGATATCCCACAAAGAAGCATTCGTCTGATTTGGGAGTGAGTTTGTCTGGCGTCAAACGTTTGACATAAGCATCACACCTCCAAACTTTGAGGAAAGACAATCCGGGACGTTTCCCGGTCCATATCTCATATGGTGTCTTCTCAACAGACTTAGTTGGGACCCTGTTCAGTGTAAACGCAGCAGTTTCAATAGCATAACCCCAAAAGGATAGTGGAAGATCAGGTTGGCTCATCATCGACCTAACCATGTCCAACAAGATTCGGTTCCTCCGCTCGGACACCCCATTCCATTGAGGCGTTCCAGGTGGAGTCAACTGTGGAACAATTCCATATTGTTTTAAATGGTAATAAAATTCATGGCTCAAATATTCACCCCCACGATTAGATTGTAGAAGTTTAATTGTATTGCCCAATTGATTTTGTAGTTCATTGTGAAATTCTTTGAACTTTTTAAAGGATTCAGACTTGTGCCTCATTAGGTAGACATAACCATATCTACTAAAGTCATCGGTAAATGTGATGAAGTACTGAAAACCACCTCTGGCAATTGAACTCATTGGTCCACATACATCTGTATGTATAAGTCCCAACAAGTCAGTCGCCCTCTCACTTTGACCAGTGAAGGGTGCTTTGGTCATCTTCCCAAGCAAACAAGATTTGCATGTGTCAAGTGATTCAAAATCAAATGAGCTTAGTAATCCATCTTTATAGAGTTTTTCAATACGTTTCTCATTTATATGACCTAAGCGACAATGCCAAATAAAAGTGGGACTTAGATCATTTTGTCGAGCCCTTTTGGTATTAATGTTACATACAGTTTTATCCTCAAGATCAAGAACATATAATCCATTCACTAATGGACATTGAGCATAGAAAATATTATTGTAATAAATAGAACAACATTTGTTCTTTATTACAATCTCATAACCATCAACTTCTTCTAAGCAAGAAGAAGAGATAATGTTCTTGCTCAAAGTAGGAATGCAATAACAATTATTCAATTCCAGAACTAATCCTAAGGGCAATGACAAGTGGTAGGTTCCGACAGCTATGACTGCAACCTTTGCTCCATTACCGACACGAACATCCAACTCGCCTTTTGCAAATCTTCTAGTCTCAATTAGACCCTGCAATGATTTGCAAGTGTGAATCATCGATCCGGTATCAAATACCCATGATTCACTAGAAGATAATGCAATGTTAATTTCTATAACATTTATACCTGAAGCGGAAGTCTCACTTCCCTTCTTCTTCTTATCCTCCAAGTACTTCTTGCAGTTCCTAGACCAGTGCCCCTTACCATGACAATGAAAGCATTCATCATCATGAGAAGAGCCAGATTTGCCCTTTGGTTTAGAATTTGAGCTTGAAGGCTCATCGAGAACCTTTCCCTTGCATTTCCTTTAGGATGCATCACATGCTTCCTCTTTTTATTCTCCTTTTGCACTATCATCACACGAGTGGCGTTTTTCTTAATGCTTTCTTCGGCTGTTTTAAGCATCCCATGCAATTCAGCCCAAGTTTTCTCCATGCCATTCATTTGAAAATTCAATATGAATGGCTCGTAGCTCGGTGGGAGCGACTGGAGAATGACGTCAATAGCAAGATCATCCTTGAGTTCAGAACCAAGTTTGCCCAATGTTTCAATGTAACCAATCATCTTGATTACATGAGGGCTGACTGGGCTACCCTCCGCCAGCTTGCATGAGAATAAGGACTTTGAGATGTTGTATCTCTCAGCCCTTGCTTGATTCTCAAACATTCCACGCAGTCCCTCAATCATAGAATAAGCATCTGTATGCTCATACCGTTTTTGCAGCTCAGGGGACATAGTGGCGAGCATGAGACAACATACATTAAGCGCATCATCGAAGTGCTTCGTATAAGCTCTGCATGTTGCATTAGTTGCATCAGCTGGGAGGTCATCAGGGTAAGGCTGCAGAAGAACATACTCGATTTTTTCTTGCCTAAGAACAATTCTCAGGTTGGGGTACCAATCGATAAAGTTAGCTCCATTGAGCTTTTCCTTTTAAAGCACATATCGCAAATTGAAACTAGAATTGTTACTAGCAGTCATTATCTACAATAGAAAATAAATATGCAAGGTTTAGTACTATGTTATGTACCAATCTTCTATTAACAGTTTAATAAAAAATATCACCACTATATGATCATCGTCTTCCCTCTAATGACATATAGTGGTTCAAGATCCATATTCACTAATTCCTACTGAGCTTTGGCTTCAATGCTAGGAAATTAATGACATAGGTAAAAAACCATTGTTAATCATATCCCTATATGTCTCTTGTTTGTTGGGTGACATCCAATGCCCCGGCTCCCAACTCTATGCCATAAAGCCTAAAATCGTTTTGATAGCTTTGTTGAGCAAACCAACACTATGCATGTGAATGTCCAAGATTCACCCTATGAATTATGATAGATGATGGTACTTTGCTTTGGCAAACCTACCACACAAGGATCAAAATATCATAGGTGCAGCTTTAGGTAAATGGCATCAAATGCTCAACTTTTGTGAGGGAAGCTATTCTCTCATGACAAAACATCCACTATATGAAAAGCATGAAAAGAATAGTAATAAGCATTACAGGCATATGACCATATCACATTATGAATAGTATGGCCTTTAGAATCATAATGGTCTCCATCGCCACGATTCCATAAAGATTTGAGCTGTCATGCCTCCCTTCTTGTGGTGGTCTCCATCTCCACCATGCTTGAAGACATCTCCATGATAATAAAAGAAGCTAATACAACTAATAGCTACCAAATAAATTACATGAGAGATCAAGCATCACAGGTCGACACACAGGTCATTATACAATTATGTGACAACCTCAATCCGGTTGTGTTAAATTTGCAACACACAAGCAGCACGAATTTATGCAGAGATCATCACATCACATTAATGCCATACCATTCACAACATCCCTTGCAAAAACGAGTTAAGCCTAGAATGATTTCAAGCGTGAAACTATATTATGTAATCGCTATAGCAGACAGCAAAATGGCGGTCCCGCTAGTCTATTAGCGGGTGGGGGTCGAGGGGGGATCCCCCCCCTGCGGATTTCAGGACAACACCCTGAACACCAAACAGAATAACATAGATCATATCTATGAAATCACTATGAAAATCTCATCGGATTGATCAAATCAACCCGAATACGAGCCATTCAGAATGCCTCAATTTTCAATGTGACCGGTTATTCATGAGTAGATCGCGACTCATGACCATGGTCTGTTGGCTCAATCTGTTAGCTATGTACACGATTAGTCCCGATTGTGATTCCAGCTGGTAGGGACAGGGTGCGCACACAGAACAGAAGGAGCACGAACTGACCCTTTAGTCATATACGATCGCAATCTACTCTAACCAATTCCAAAGCCCAAAAACCGGGCAAAAAATTCATCGTATGAACATGTCTGCAGTAGATCCCATCTACTAAGAAGATCTAGACAAAAAACTACGCAAGTTGGCTCTGATACCACTGTTGGGAAATCGGCGGTACGCTACTCTAGCAACTCTACCGCATAACCCAGGAAACATGCGAGTACAGAAGTCATAGACGTTACCACTAGACGCGCAGCGCAGCGGAACGGAGATGCGCGTCAGGGTAGGGGAAGTAGACGATCTTGTTTGTCTCTCCCTCGTCCTCATCACGACAGCAAGTAGACGATCACAATCGTCGTAGCTGATCAGCGCAACAGTAGCAGCAGCACCTCCACGAAGTCCACACGTACGGAGAGGAACGCCGTGCGCCGGTGTGCTAGCACCGCACGCGCGGCAAGGGTCTCGTCGTGAGGCCTTCGAGGGGTGGCGGCTAGGACTGTCACGTGGTGGGATCATTAGCCCCTAACCCTACCCCTCATATTTATAGGCGTACTAAAAGGCTTTTAGATCGCAGGCCCATTAGTGTCTTAATTGCTTATGGATCCAATATCCAATAGGTCTTAACCCGAATTGTTATGATTGTCTCTTGGGCACATCACTAACACGCCTGAAGTTGACGAAGGACGACGTTGGGACAGCATTCAATGCAATTGTATCTACTGCAGCATAGTTGGAAGCTAGTGCTATCTGGTTACACTCGACCAGACATTGTGCATGGTGTACGTTGGCGTTGTCAGCCGTTTCATGGAGAAACCAAGACAAACCACTAGGTGCCTGTCAAACGAATTTTTTGTTATATTCAAGGAACCAAGAATCATGGTAGCTGCTACAGAGTCGGCAGTGGCAACGAGATTTTCCTTGGATACAGCAAGAGTGATCATGCTGGAGATGCGGGTGATTGCAAGAACACGCCAGGGCAGGTAATTTTCCTCGGTGAAAATATTGTCACTTTGACTTCATAAAAGAAGATCGTGGCAATCAGATCTTGTGAAATGGAGTACGTTGCAGCTGCTGCAGCAACATGTCAAGATATTTGGCATAGTCGTATTCTCGGATAAATTCAGGGACATGAACCGGCTAAATTCAAGCTCGTGGTGGACAACAAATCTGCAATTGACTTGGCGAAGAATCAAGTTCATTATGACCGCAGCAAGCAAATTTACGTCAGGTTCCATTTCATAAGAGAAAGTATGGAAGCTGGACACGTGAACGTCATCCATGTGCGACACACATGATCAGGTGGCAGATGTGCTGACAAAGGCTCTTGGACATGTGCGTTTCATCGTGTTGCGCCAGAAGCTCGGAGCCATGAAGCACCATGAGCTTAAGGCGGGATTTATTAGCGTATTAAGCTCGTAGTCAGTTTTATCATTTTGAATAATTCTGCATTATCACAGGGTCATCAGTATGTTGTAATGCATGAGTTGGTGTGCGTGTTAAGTGCATATTATGGCGTCTGACATTACTGTGCTGTAATGTGAATATTAGTGTGTGTATTAGTGTGCATTGAAGTCCTGTCCAATAAATACAAAAAGAAACTCAGGAATTTAGTGAGTTTTCCAGCAGGACCAACACTATTCTTGCTCCATTATTTCTGGCGCACACACTCCTAGCGTGCAGGTTCCTGAGCCGTACTGAGCTGTAGCGTGGATCACGGGCAACAACAAAACTGCGGTCGCTCTATACACAGTCCTTATGGTTCAGTGGCATAGAGGACAAACAAATGAACTGGTATGCCAAGAAACGAGTGAAGCTCTGACAATCAGTGAACATCACACTTGATGAAATGGAAACAAAATGGCGCCAATAACCCGGCTAGAATTCAAGAACATGATCGAGAAGCCATCTCCTATAGAGAACCAAGCTTCCCTGCTCAAGGTAATCCTTGATCCGTTGTCAAACAGGCATTTGCGATCTTTGTCACCGAGTTAAGTAGATGACACATAACTACATTGATATATAACATTTCTTGCAATGAGCTTCCTGTGTTGATTTACCACATTGACTTATAACAATGACGGTGATGACGATGGTGACCAAAAGCAAGGACAGCTAGTCTCTGCAGCTCCTGAAGCTCAATCTCCCCGGGAATTCACAAGGCAGCAAAAACATCATTGAGTTCCCTCGTCAGGCACTCTTCGTCAGTGTCAGCCTAAACATGCCTGCTGCACGCCAACCCACAGGGCCACGATACGAGGGCATGACCAGTCGACAACTGTGATGTTGCGTGTCATCTTGCGGCTGCGGTGAAGGAGAAATAGGCCTAGACGGCGATGGCAATGATGGAGCAAAAATAAAAGAAGGGCACCAAGAGGCAGCAGCAGCTCATGCGCTTAGGAAGGTAGTGAGGGTCAAGATCGCCAACACTCTAGCCCACGTCATGAAGCATGCAGCAGCTGAGAGGGACCACAGGGTAGGTTGAGTGTGTGTGTCTGTGACACATTCTGAAAATTAGACATAGTAGGTTGAATGTGTATATGTCACGCTCTGAAAAGCAAAAGCAAAATGTCTTTGTGTATGAAAGATATTCAAGTTTTTAACCACTAACCCCCACTCTATCAACTATTATATATACTTTTTACAGCACTGGAACACCTGAACAGGTACATGTGTTAGTCTGATACTTGGACCTCATTATTTAAGGAGATGGTGGCAGCAATGACAGAGCAACAAAAAAGAAGAAGAAGGGCAGCAAGAGGCAGCACAGCTTGGCACACTTAGGAAGGTGGTGAGGGTTAAGATCGCCAATCCACACCTGCGGTGCCTCATCAGTGGCACCATAGATGGAGCCGTGTCTAGGACCTTCGTGGCGCCATAGTAGGGTCTCCAGTGCCATGAAAGACCTAGCACGTAGGAAATGTGACCATTGAGATACATCAGATACCAATGGACGCCCTTGGTCTTTTCCTCTTGGATGGTGCTTAAGACTGTCGGCACTCGTGGTACTCTAAATTCATACTCTAAAAGATTATTCCTACCCTTTTACAACACCCTTTAAAATATTTCATTCTCTATTTTATAGTTTCCCGCACTCATCAGACTCTAAATCCATACTACATAATAACTATCTCATATCTTATACAACCACATATCACTTCACCTCTGTTCTTTCCCATTTTTATTTCCTACTTATTTTCTCCAGCCTCCTTGTCATGCCAGCTGACCGTGATCACAGTTTAGCACACGTCTTACGCACATAATATTCAGCTGGCGTCTGTAACATACAGAAAGCTAGCGCACCACGTAAGATATACCAGTGCAACTCTTAACACTGTGTGCCAGATTACGGATGCAGTGAAGGAGATCAGGACGAGGAGGCAGATGATGAGACAATGGTGGTGACGATTGTCAATGTGTTTGATTGATATTTTGGGGGTATTTTGTGATCCCCTTAGATGCATTGTGGGAGCATATAGTTCTGTCGGTGACAAAGGATAAACGAATACAGAAATAAGTAAGATGAAACAGATAGAATTACCTAGGTTCATGTCAACCTCAGGCTTACAACCCTACGTCCTGCCTATGATTGATTGCTGGTGAAAATTGGGTTACAAAGATGTGGTTCTCCTCTCCTTTCTGGCACATTGCCCCCCCCCCCCCCTTATTGTCCAAAGGGAACATTACAGGTGGGTCGGGGAAGGTCTATGTGTCGCCCTCCTATTGACCATTCCATCTTCAAAATGGGTAAACATCATCCTCCTATGGAAGATCAGATCACATCCCCCTTGGCTGAAGGGAACTCTCGAAGCAAGCCCCAAGATGGGACATCCAGCTGATGCACGCTGGTTGATATGGCTAGGCCTGCCCAGCCGTAGGGGCATGACTCATCATGACACTTTGAAGGGACTTATCTCAGGTCTTGTTCGTCGCTCAATTGAGTAATCATCATACCGAGTCTTTGCTCTCCTGTCCTGTTGATCTTTCCTGAGTTTATGAGACCCATGCCCCTCATGGAGCATCCGACATAAGGTCCATGGTTGATCTGCTCGTGAGGCTCATGATGTGGATCAGACCGAATGGTAGATGAGAGCCGCAACGGGTTGCTGGATAACTGACCCAATGGAACCTTATCGATGTAGTATAAAATGGGACCCCTCCCCGACTTCACCGACAGGAGCCCCCAACCCTGGTTGCTGCCATTGGGTCCAAGGGATGGACTAAGGCCCACGCCGGAAAGTGAGGAAATGATAGCTTGTGGCACTTCACCACATAAACCGAGCGATTTCCCAACACTGTGCCCTTTTAATCGAGGCGCCACACCAATTGAGGATTGCCTTTATCATCTATATTGTTTCTTTGAATAGTCCATGCACTATGATAAAAAATCCTCCCAAAAGGTCTTGGGCCCTGCTTGTAAGGGGGGGCTAGTTCCCTGAAGCACATTGTACTCTTCGCCCTTCCCTACGGTGCCCAAATTTTTCTTCCTGCCTCACCATTCAAATTCCTGATTTCAAAGAAGAGGGAAAGAGAATCTTGCCATGCCTTCATGATGTTGTTGGTTAACCTCCCCGCCTTGCACTTTATACCGATGCAAGACCTCGAGCCGGTGATCAACCTTATAGGCGTAGGGAAAGGCTCCCATAGACGGAGATTTTCGCCATGTAGCGCCATCCTTTATTTGAATGAGAAGTATATGGTCATCTAATCATGTTACATTCCTTCTTCGTGCCAGGGCTGGTCTCGCTGTTCTCATAGTTCTTCTTGATGCTGCTTGTGGTGTACAACATCAAGTTGGTGCACTTGATCCCAAACTCAGCGGTGGTCCTTTCCACCTTCGTTCATCTCTGTGAGATGTCCGTTGGTTTCAGAGCTTCTATACCTGTGTTCTACCACTTCTTCCACCCCAGTCCAATGGAGGTAAAGATGTGGTCGATGCCTGCTACTCTGTCCCCCGCACTGTGAGCACTCTATACATCCCACAAAAAATATTAAGGAACTTCAAATCCTGGAAGTCGCAATGTCTATATGTCGACTTCGCGCACAACGTGAAGAGCCAACTCAGGTCCCCCACCACACTGGCTGTTTGGGATCTTGTATCTTGCGATGGGGATATCATTACAAACGACAAATATCTTCTGGTGCTCAGCCGCATTGCCAACCTCAATGAAAAGGGTCTAACATGGACCATGGTGATCGTCGACTTCTTTCGCCAATGCATCACTCTGCGGGAGGAGCATGGGAGGCCGGTGTGGAACTTCCAAGGGCTTGGTGATGCCAAGCATCTGGTAAGGGGTCCAGATTCTATGCTTGCCCCGAGTCACCTCAAGATCACCTTGAAATTCTTGATAGGTTTCCCTCAGTGGAGGAGCCCCGGAGTGGGGCCAACCCCTTGCTTGACGGCATCTTGCGATGTAGTCTTCAGAAAGCCATGCCCTTGATCGATACTTGTGGAATTGACAAGAGGATGTCCCTCACCAACATCACTATCCCTGGTACGTCTTGCTCTAGCGGTTAAGTGGTGCCATCTTCAACGTTCGTGGTCCGTGGGTACGCTGTGAGGCTTCTTCCTTCATTCGATGACTTGTCCTTTTCAAGGGGGGGGGGCTTTTCAGTTGGGCACTTACTCTACTCTCTACCAAGGTGCCCGCGATGGTGGTTGTGAGTTGTCTCGCCGCTGGTGAGTCTGCACAGAAAATTTTTGGTCTAGGCTGGGGCGCTCTTACCAAGCCACCAGAGTAGACATTAGTTAAATTATTGCCACCTCAGTGACTTTATGCCACTAGTGTGGGCTTCCTTGCCCAGACGAGTTGGCCACTATTAGGTGGGCTTGTGCTGTCGCAGCGGGCTGGCCACTCTGAAGAGAACTCAGAGTACACCGAAGTGTGCCGAGCCTCACCAGAGTGGACTTAAGTTTTGTGTGGGAATACTCCTGAAGGAGGGGTGCCTCAAGTGTGGGCTTTCATGCAACCAGTAAATCGAATGAGCCTTCTGTAGTTACACAAGAAAGTCATTTCCCTAGAAAGTTAAGAAATCTACAAAAAAAAATATGTCAAAAGCATGAGTTACGAGTGAACTTAGGCAACCACAGCCGAAGCCGTGGTGGGAACATAAGAGATGAGGGGAGCAGTCAAAGCCCCCGAGCTTATTGAGGGAGAGGGGAGACCCCCGATGAAAGTGTCTGGACTTCTAGGTTCCTATGGCATCAACGATGGATCCTTGATGCTTGCACCCTAGATCCTATGTTACTGTGTCATTGATCTCCTAGTAGGCAAACTAGCCCACCACGATCTTCTTTAGAGGAAGCAATCTTGGCAAAGTCGCCTTGGCAGTGTTCTGTTTCACGATCTCGTGGGTGGTATTCTCATGCCTTCTGGAGCCGACACTCACGTTGATCGTGATTGTTGGTTCTGTGTAGATCAAACCATTTGGATGGAGCTTCAACCCTTTTGGGGTCGGCTACCAGCATTGGGCGTCTGTCTCTGTGGTCAGCAGTCTCCATGGAAAGAACTTGAGTGATCTTGCTCTTACTCTTCTTGCCACTCTTGGAGGGGTTGGACTCTTCCTTGTTATTCAAAGAGAGACTCGGCTCGTTGTGCCAAGCCTCCACCTCCTTCCGTCAAGCGCACTTGTCCACAAGTTTGAATAGCTCTGTTACTATTTCGGGCTCGTGTACGCCCACCTCTCCCAGCAAATATTTGTCCCACACTCCATGTTCGATCAATATTTTGGGGGTATGTTGTGATCTCTTTAGATTTTATGTGGGGGCATATGGTCCCATTTATGGTGAATGTTGATTGAATTCAGAAATGAATAAGAAGAAACACACCGGATTACCCAAGTTTAGGTTGTCCTCAGCTAACAACCATACATCCTGAATATGATTTATTGCTGGTGAAAATTGGGTTACAAAGATGGTTCTCCTCCCCTTTTAGTCTGTTGCCCCCTGTTTTATAGTCCAAAGGGAACCATACAGGTGGGTTAGGGGAAGGGCTACACATCACCTCAGCCGTGGGCTCCAATTGGCTGCTTCATCTTTGCTCCAATCAGCACGAGGATTCTCGATTGAATTGGATCTTCACTCCGGGCGCTGGCCCCGGATCAGGCTCATCTGGCGCCGCTCTATCCAGCGATTGGAAGTTGGGCACTGATTCCCTATGCGTCGGTTGCTCCTTGTTGTTGCCTCGTACAGGCCAATACGTTGGCTCCTGCTGCCTCCTTGTTGTTGCCTCGTATAGGCCATCACGTGGGCTCCTGCTGCCACCTACCGAGTCTCTCCCGGTTCATCTAGTGAGGCCAGCCGCTGTCCATGACAAGTTCTGCCGCCGCTCTTTACATGAGCGGCTAGGGTTACTATCATCATCCTAAAAAAATCAAAATAAAAAACTCAAAACATAAAAAAATTCAAAAACACTGCAACTTCTGCTTATTCTTCTGCGCTCTCATCGTCGTGCGAAGCTACATAACTTGCACTCTTGCTGTCGTCTGTTCTCTGATCAAGATGACTTCGTTCCGGTCTTGCGTTGTCTGGTGCTTTTCAATGGCACCAACTATCGTGACTTGGTTCCTCACATGCGTCTACATATGCGTGGTCTGCGTCTTCGGGAGTTTCTCACGGGTGATTTCAAATGCCTACCCTATCCTGCTACTCCTTCACAGACTGTTATTCGAGAGAAAGCTACCGATGATGAGAAGCAGAAGTCACTTGAAGACTTTGACACTTGTCTGGCTTCCTATGAGTCTCAGTCCAGTGTGTACAAGACGTGGTTTGATGAGGATGCTCGTGCAGGTGCTATTCTTTCTGCTAGTATGTAGGATCATCTTGCTACTGATATGGTGGAGTTTGAGCATGCACATCAGATGTGGGATTTTATGCAACACCGGTATAAGCCTACTGGTTAGACTACCTATCTTGCTGCTATTCGTCAGGAGTAGCTTTTATGACAAGAAGATGCCGCAGTGGACAAGATGTTCGCTCAAATGTCTGCTATTTGGCGTTAGCTTGACACTCTTGGTCCTTAATTGTCACCGGATACCTGTCTATATTGTCAGAGTCAGAAGGACGCACTTGAGCTTTGTCACACATATGACTTATTGACTCGGCTTGGTGATGAGTTTGAACCTCTTCGTGCTCAGCTACTAGCTCATCACCCTTGTCTTATGGATGCTCTAGCCATTGTCCATAATGAGGAGACACGTTTTCATGTTGCTTCCTTGTTGCTGACCTCTTTAGTTTTGGCTGCTTGTTCTTCGACCTCTCGACACACTGCTTATTTTTAGGCTTGTCGTTCTTCACATGATGCTATTGGTGTTGGTACTAGATGATCTCAAGGGAGTTCTGCTACTACGGATGCCCAATTACTCGAGCTCCATCGTCGTCTTCAAGCCTCTACATCATCAGGAGCTGCTAGTTTTGTGACTCGACCTTCTGCACCTTCGAGTTCCGCTGCTGCATCACAGTCTTCCTTTGAGGGACCACCTTTTACTTCTCGTTCAGATACTTGTCCATGGATTCTTGATTATGGAGCTTCGTTTCATATGACTCCTTATTCCACTGGTTTATCTTCTTTAAGTTCTTCCTCTCGTTCTCTTATTGTTCATACTGCCAATGGTTCTCCTCTTTTGGTTGTTGGATAGGGCACCTTTTTATCTTACTCTTTTGATGTACCTGATGTTTCCTACGTTCCCAACCTGACCATGTAGCTTATGTCTGATAGGCAATTCATTGATCATGACTATCGGGTGATTCTTGATCCCGATTCTTGTTACGTCCAGGATCATCATACTGGTCGGCTGGTTGGCACTAGAACTCGTCGTCGTGACTCCCAGCGCCTCTGGGGGCTTGACTAGCTTCGTCTTCCTTCCATTGCGCTTGCTAGTCTTCTCAGCTCCACTTTTGCTGCTCCGTCCACCTTGTCTTTTGCTCAGTGGCATTATCGTATAGGACATCTTTATGGCTCTAGCCTATCTGCCTTAGTTCCTCATGGTGTCTTAGGATTGATTTCAGATTCTTAGTCCTTAGATCAATGTTAGGGCTATCAATTAGGGAAGCATATTCAGCTTCCCTATCCTTCTAGTCAGTTTGTGTGTGAGCACCATTCTAATTTTGTTCATTCGGATGTACGGGGTTCAACTCCTTTTGTTTCCTAAGGAGGACACCAATATTACATCATTTTTATAGATGGTTTTTCTCACCACACATGGATTTACTTTATGAAACATAGTAGTGAGGCCTTGCCTATCTATAAAACTTTTTCATCTATGATCCGAACTCATTTGGCATGTCTATTTGTGTTTTTCGTGTTGATTCTGCCGGTGAGTATCTTTCTTATGATCTTCGTCAGGTTCTTTCTGAGCAAGACACTCTTGCGAAGTTTTCTTGTCCTGGCGCTCATGCACAGAATGGTGTGGCCAAACGCAAGCATTGATATCTCCTTAAGACTGCTCGTACTCTTCTGCTTGCTTCCTCTGTTCCCTTCACTTTTGGGTCAAGGCTATTTCTACTGCCACTTACCTGATTAACATTCAACCTTCATCTGCTCTTTAGGGTGAGGTTCCTTTCCGGCATCTTACTGGCAAGACGTCTAACTTTACCAGCCTTTGTCTTTTTGGTTGTTTGTGCTATGTGTTGCTCATACCTCGTGGCGCACTAAGCTCACTGCTCAGTCGGTCGAGTGTGTTTTTCTTGGATATAGTGTTGAGCATAAGGGGTATTGTTGTTGGGATCCTGTTGGTCGGCAGATGAGGATCTCATGTGATGTTGTATTTGATGAGACGCATAGTTTCTATCCTCGTCCTTCTATTCACTGGCTCTGTATCTTGCGTTATCTTCATGGTACTATCTTTAGACGCTTGTTCTTTCCACACTCTAGCTCATTACAACTGACAGCATACTCTAATGCTACTTGGGCTAGTGATCCCTCTGACCATTGATCTCTTTTTGCCTATTGTGTTTTTCTTGGTGGTTCCCTCAGGGCTTGAAAGACTAAGAAGCAGGTAGCAATTTCTCGTTCGAGTGCAGAGGTTGAGTTGCATGCTATGGCTCTTGTGAGTGCAGAGGTGACTTGGCTGCGATGGTTGCTTGAGGACTTTGGTATTTCTGTTAGTATGCTGACTCCTCTTTTACCTGACAGTACATGTGCTATCAGTATTGCTCGTGATCCGGTCAAGCATGAGCTTACTAAGCATATTGGTGTTGATGCTTCTTATACACGAGCACATGTACATAACGGTGTTATTGATCTTCAGTATGTGCCTTCAGAGCTTCAGTGGGCTGATTTTTTCATGAAGGCACAGACTCGGGCTTAGCATAGGTTTTTCTCTCCAATTCCAGTGTTCGTGACGCACCTTGAGTTTGAGGGGGTGCTAGAGATATAGGAGATTTATACTTGCCTTTTACATTTTCCCTCCTGCGTGAGAGGTTTTCTATATATGTGTCCTCTCCTCTAACTCTATATATTTGTGCCTATGACCCTCATAATACAATAAGTACTATTCATAACAATTGCAAGAGCACGTCCGGGCAGGTATTTTTCCTCAGTGAAAATGTTGTCACTTTGACTTCACAAAAGCAGAAGATCGTGGCAATCAGATCTTGTGAAATAGAGTATGTTGCAGCTGCAGCAGCAATTTGCTTAGTCGTATTCTCAGAGAAATTCAGGGACATGAACTGGCTAAATTCAAGCTCCTGGTGAACAACAAATCTGCAATTGACTTGGCGAAAAATAAAGTTCATCATGACCGCAGCAAGCAAATTTATGTCGTGTTCCATTTCATCAGAGAAAGCATGGAAGATGGACAGGTGGACGTCGTGCATGTGTGACACACATGATCAGGTGGGAGATGTGCTGACAAAGGCTCTTGGACATCTCCGTTTCATCTTGTTGCGCCAGAAGCTCGAAACCGTGAAGGACCACGAGCTTAAGGGGGGATTATTAGCGTACTAAACTCATAGTCAGTTTTATCATTTTGAATAATTCTGCATTATGACAGGGTCATCAGTATGTTGTAATGTATGAGTTAGTGTGCGTGCTAAGTGCATATTATAGCGTCCAAAACCCGATCAATTACCTTGGCACTTTGGCCAACGTAATGTTGTGAGTCACTGTAATGTGAATATTAGTGTGTATTAGTGTGCATTGAAGTCCTGTCCAATAAATACAATAAGAAACTCAGGAATTTAGTGAGTTTTGCAGCAGGACCAACACTATGCTTGCTCCATTATTTGTGGCACACACACTCCTAGCGTGCGGCAGGTTCCTGAGCCACACTGAGCTGTAGCGTGGATCACGGGCAACAACAAAAACTGTGGTCGCTCTACACAGTGCTTATGGTTCAGGGGCATTGGGGACAAACAAATGAACTGGTAGGCCACGAAATGAGAGAAGCTCGGACGATCAGTGAACATCACACGCGATGAAATGGAAATAAAATGGCGCCCATAACCCTGTTAGAATTCAAGAACATGATCGAGAAGCCATCTCCTCTAGAGAACCTAGCTTCCTTGCTCAAGGTAATCCTTAATCCGTTGTCAAACAGGCATGCATTTGCGATCTTTGTCACCGAGTTAAGTGGATGACACATAACTTCATTGATCTATGACATTTCTTGCAATGATCTTCCTGAGTTGATTTACGACATGCATTGACTTATAACAATGGCGGTGATGACGATGGTGACCAAGAGCAAGGAGAGCTAGTCTCTGCAGCTCCTGAAGCTCATGCTCCCCGGGAACTCACAAGGCAGCATCACCTGATGCGCTTAGGAAGGTGGTGAGGGTCAAGATCGCCAACCCTCTAGCCCACTTTATGAAGCATGCAGCAGCTGAGAGGGACGACAGGATAGGTTTAGTGTGTGTGTGTGTGACACATTCTGAAATCCAGACATAGTAGGTTGAATGTGTCTATGTCCTGTTCTGAAAACCAAAAGGAAAATGTCTTTATGTAAGGAAAATATTGAAGTTATTAATCGCTAGCCCCCACTCTATCAAACCACTATATATACTTTTTACAGCACTAAAACACCTGAACAACATGTGTTAGTCTGAAGCTTGGACCTAATTATTTGAGGAGGTGGTGGCAGCAACGACAGAGCAACAAAAGGAGAAGAAAGGCAGCAAGAGGCAGCAGCAGCTTGGCATACTTAGGAAGGTGGTGAGGGTTAAGATCGCCAATCCACACCTACGGTGCCTGGTCAGTGGCGCCATCACTGGTGCCGTCTAGGACCTTCGTGGCGCCGCTGGAGTCATGTCTAGGACCTTCGCCACTGGAAATGATCCAGACACACCAGATGGTCAGCAGCAGCAGCACCGGCCTCAGGGCCCGCTTGTTCATGTGGATCATGAGGCTTGAGGGTGGACTGGCCTGTTCCTTTCTATATCCACCATGTGCGAGCAAGGCCATTGAGGCAGAATACCTTACACTTCACTTTCTTGAGAGAGATTCAGTGATGGTTGCTTAGCATCAGTGACACACTCGGTTACTTTGATGTGTATTTGCATGCATGGTGGCGCCTATTCATTGCGGATAAAGTGTCATCCAGCCAGGACAAAACAAACTTGGCAGCAAGTCCCACATGAGGACCACTACATAAGGTGACACCTACCCTATTAATATGCCCCCTGGTAGCCTCGTCCAGCGTCAAGCATTCAGAGGCTGCAAGGGGAGATAGGGCATGTTGAGTGTGTGTGTGTGTCTATGCAACATTATAAAAATCATACAAGGTAGATTAATCCTGTGTGTTTCACATTCTCAGAAAAAGAAAGAAAGTCAATGAGTAAGTTGTGTGTGTGTGCGCACGCATGTCTTTGTCATATCCTAAAAATTAGACCGGGTAGGTTGAGTGTGTGTCTATGTCACATTCTGAGAACAAAAAAGGTAAGTCTATGAGTGCCTCCCTCTATGACACCAGCATAACTGTTGTTTTTAATAACACCCCCGAAACACCTGAGCAACATACCTTCGTGTCAAGCTACGGCCTATTATTTCAGATGATATGTCATCAAGTGATACCAAAATTACATCAATAAGAAACAAAAAAATGAAGGTGACAACATATTTTCCATACAACAATCCAAGAAGGCGCCTACTTATTAACCACGTGTTCCCCGCACCGTCATCACGCGGAGAGTGAAGCAGCAGCAGCACCCCTCTGGACCACACCGGTGAATAGTAGTAGCCTAGTAGGGTCTCAAGAGCCGTGAAAGTCCTAGTGTGTAGGAAATATGACCATCGAGATGCGTCAGATACCAATGGACACCCTTGGTCTTTTCCTGTCGGATGGTGCCTAAGACTGTCTGCACTCGTGGTACTCTAAATTTATACTCTAAAAATTGTTCCTACCCATTTATAGAACCCTTTAAAATATTTCTTCTCTATT
Source organism: Tuctoria greenei (assembly GCA_036927565.1). Classification (NCBI taxonomy): domain Eukaryota; kingdom Viridiplantae; phylum Streptophyta; class Magnoliopsida; order Poales; family Poaceae; genus Tuctoria; species Tuctoria greenei. Next base: position 267,177,231 of record JAYESD010000002.1, on the reverse strand, counting down.
TTATAGTTTCCCGCACTCATCACACTCTAAATCCATACTCCATATTAACTATCTCATATCTTATACAACCACATGTCACTTCACTTCCGTTCTTTCCCATTTTTATTTCCTACTTCTTTTCTCCAGCCTCCATGTCATGCCAGCTGACCGCGATCACAGTTTAGCACACGTATTTCGCACATAATATTCAGCCGGCGTCTGTAACATGCAGAAAGCTAGCGCACCATGTAAGATATACCAGTGCAGCTCTTAACACCGTGTGCCAGCTTACAGATGCGGTGAAGGAGAACAGGATGAGGAGGCAGTGGAAGGAAAACAGTAGAAGAAGAGGCAATACTAGAACAGCTTTTGCGGGAGGTAATACTAGAATAGATTTTGCGAAGAGGCCTCGCTCCTCTCCATTCGACCCCTACTCCCGGTCCAGGAGTTCAAAGCATCCTCTACGAGCAGTTGTTGTTCTGCTAAATATGAATTAAGAAAAATTTGATCAGTTTTACGGCAATACCATGATTCTCCCAAACCCGAAAAAACCTTGGTCATTTTCCCCTAAAATTGGCAAACACTAATCCCTGTGTTATATCCTGTAAATATAATGTCTTGATCTGAATCAAATAAGTTAACATGAATGATTTAGAATAAGAAATCTTACATGAAATGCCAAGATTTGCCTGCCCCCGTAGCCTTCCACACCGGGTTGCCTCAGGCCCGCATGCCCCGTTGTGTATGGTCCTGCCGTCGCGGCCTCATGACGCCGCATCGCCATACCGCACGCGCCAGCCACGGTGGCCTGCTTGCTCACCGTCGGCTGCTCTCCCGTGCCGCACACTTACCCCACGGCACCACGCGTTCGCTAGCCGCCGCCTATGCTGAGGAAAATTTTGGGTGGAGAAGAATGATGTTAGGGTTGAGTTAATTTTTTCTATTTCAGGCTCGCGTCAGGGCTACATCAAGTTTTGGGCTGCTGGCAATTTTGGGCGGTGCAGGGATTATGGGCCGGTTTCTGTTTTTTGGACCAGCCTTTTGTTTTGACCTGATTATGATATGTGCCAGACAAGGTGGGCTGTGATTTTTGGGCCAAATTAGTGAATATTACAAGGATTTACTGTTTAGTGCTTTTTAGTTTCGCTAATAATTTTTCTATCAAGAGTTGTACGATTAATTCCTTGATATATTATGTTTTTATTTTCCATGGCATATTATGATTCATTCCCTAAATAATATTGAACTAAATGAGATATTTTTTTATAGATTCTGTTGTAGAGGCTTCAACATTTGTAGTCCAGTGCACAGTAAAGAATGAACCTTCGGTGTGCTGTCCCACTTGTGCTTCATCCCAGTTTCAGGGAGTTTTCGCATCAGACCTTAAATCTTCTGATATTATAACTTTCTTGTTGATGGGATAATACAATTTGTAAGCCTTGGAGTTCACTTCATACCCAAATAATACACATCTGACAGCTCTGTTAGACCGTTTTGTTACTCCGGGTCCCAAGTTCTTCAGATGTGCAGTGCAACCAAAAGTTCTGGGGTGTTTCATATAAGGTTTTCAACCAGAACAAACTTGATAGGGTGTTTTACCATGTATGCTTCTAGAAGGAGATCAGTCCAGTACATACACTGCAACTTTACCAGATTTTCCAAGTAGAAGGCAGGCACCATCATCTCCTTCAACATGCACCTTGCCATTTCAACCACAAACTGATTTCTTCTCTCCATAACCCCATTTTGCTGAGGAGTATATGGTGTTGTTGTGAAGTGCCTGATTCCCAGTTCACCAAGGTATGCAGAGAACTCATTTAAATTGAATTCTCCGCCTTTGTCAGTTCTGAGTGCTTTCAGCCTTCTTCCGCTCAGTTTCAGTTCGAGCCCTGATCAACTTGAAGAACTTGTGAGCTTCATCCTTGGTTTCCAACTACTCAACCCACATAAACCTACTGATATGATCCATGATCAGCAAGAAGTACATCTTCCCCCTGGAGTAGGAGGATCATGTTAGGGATATAATACTAATATTATATTATATAATGCATTAGGGACTTATTTGCATATTTGTCATCCTTGTACATATATATATATAGAGGCCTTCGGCCTACTCAATAATAGAAGATCCAATATTCATAACATGGTATACAGAGCTAGGGTTTAATTTTCCCTACAGCAATTTTTTTTTAATATTATATTAGATGATGTATTAGGGACTTATTTGCATATTTGTCATATTTGTACATCTATTTATAGAGGCCTCCGGGCTCCTCAATAAAAGAAGATCCAATATTCATAACATGGTATACAGAGCTAGGGTTTTGTTGTCCCCATCATACTAAGCAATTTTTTCTGGCAGCGGTCGGGGCCTTGATGTTGGCCGCCGCCAGACGACCTGCCGCCGCCATCAAAGCTACTCGCCGGAGATCACGGCGGCGGCGCCCATTGCTGGCTGTCATAAGGCTTTCGACGCTTCCCCGGTGTGCTTTTCCCTGCTGCCGGGCTTCTCTATATTTTGATTCCGATCATTGCCGGCCATCTTCCTTCATCTTGTTCGTGACTCCCGAAGGATTCCAGCAGGGATGCGGCCTTCGTCACGCTGCTGCCGATCTTCGACCAGATCTGGTGGTCATCGCGCTTGGGCAGGGACGATTTGTCACCGCCAAGAAAACACGGCCTCCATCGCGCCGCCCACACTCCATCGGTGGCTATGTGGTGCTGGCGGCCCTCTCCGCCGTGGCCGTCACGCTCATCTTCGGGCGGCCTCGTCCCGCTTCTCCGGCCCACACTGTGTGGTGCCGACCTTTGGCAATGGCGTCCGCGAGTGTCTTGGAAGTGCTCGATGAGATTCTGAGCGGCGTGTAGGTTCTCGCCGTCCCGTTGGTTCTCCATTGGGTCTTCACTTGCGGTGCATCTGTTTCATGTGGTTGCTCCATCCGTGTCTGGTCTTTGGCATTGAATCAGCATGGTCTTGGCAGCACATGGCTTGCTCCTTCAGTCTCTAGTCTTTTGCATTTGATCAGCACGGGTTGCGGCATACATGGATCTATGCTGGTCTTTCGCCTTCAGTTCTGAATCCACTCACCTCGGTACAGAGGTGATTATGGTGTTTAAAAAAGAGAGAGAAAGAGAAAAAAATAATTTTTCTGGAGACGTCGACGGCTTTTTGGATCTGGAATGGAATTGACGTCTTTTGGGCGCCTTTGTTTTGGCTGTCTGTGATGCTTTAATCCATCGTTTATTTGGGAGCTCCGTCTGCGCCTTAAAAAAATATGGTGCTTGCACCACTTTTATTTCCGCTCTCCCCGTCCTCTGCCGCTGCTTATTTTGCGCTTTTGCTGTTTTTGATCATATTTGGCATGATGATCTTTTCTTTTTCGGCTAGAATTTTAGTTGTGCGGTGTGTGATGCTTTTTAATTGCATCAATTACCGTGACTGGTTCCTCGTATGCATCTACGTATGTGCGGTGTACGACTTTGGGAGTTGCTCATGGAAGATCTCTGGTTGGTACTGGCCTTTGTGGTCATGATTCACAACATCTTTGGGAGTTTGGCTGACTTCGTTTTTCTTCGGCCGCGTCTACTAGTTCTGTCGGTTCCAGTTTTGCTATTTCATCTACTTCGATGTTCTGCTCAGTGACACCACCTTTTGGATCATTTTTGTGGCTTTTAGCATGAATTTTAACTCTCCAAACTCAATGTTCTTGACGTACCTTGAGTTTGAGGGGGGTGTTAGGAATATAATTGTAATATTATATTAGATGATGTACTAGGGACTTATTTGTATATTTGCCATCTATGTACATTTATCTATAGAGGCCTCCGGCCTCCTCAATAATAGAAGATCTAATATTCATAACAGATTAATGTGCCCACACAAATCTGAATGAAATAGGCCCATGACATTTTGTGCTCAGTATTCAGTTGACTGAGTGAATGGTTTTCTTGTGCAGTTTGCCAAATGCACAACTATAACAGACTTGCTCTGGTTGATCAATAACTGGAATCCCCTCTACCATTCTTTTCATGCCAACATCTCTTAAGGCCTTGAAACTTAGATGACCATATCTCACATGCCATATCCAGCTTCTGTCAGTCACCTTTGTCATTAAGCACACAGGATGTGTGACTGTGAGCCTTACAATGAACAACCTGATCTCATTACGAGGAGCTTTGATCAAATGTGAGCCATCAGTGCCTATGATACATAAGTTATCGTTCTCAATGACCACATTGCATCCCCACTCAGCCATCTGTCACAGGCTGAATATATTGGTTCTCAGCTTGGGTATATAGTAAACACCAGAGAGAACTCCATGCATCTGTTGCTGTCTCTGGTACACAACAGATTCCATTCCTTTTGTATCGACTGAGGAACCATCACCAAATTTGACTTCCCCTTTGACTGTTTTATCCAGAGAAGAGAATACATATCGAGCACCTGTCCAAGTACCAAGTACTAACAGTGCTTCCTTCTGAAAATGCACTATCTTGTCCCACTTCTTTAGAGACATTCAGACATGTTTCAAAAAGAAACAGAGCTGGTTGCTCAGCCTCAGCCTTCACCATGTGAGCTTCATCCTTCTGATCACGACGAGGCCTTCTACATTCTTTTGCCCATTATCCCCATATGAGATAGTTGTGACACTTTCCCTGTCCCTGTCGTGTTCCTTCGGTTGTCTGCTTGACTGAAGAATTATGGTCGTCAGGACGAGTTCCCCCTTTACCCTTTGTCTGAAATTTTGCACCTGCATCGTTGTCGGCCCAGTTGGATTCAGATCTAATTTGGCTCTTGTACTTGGCCAACCACTCCTCCTCATATAGCAACAAACGACCACCCATATTAGTTACAGCCTTGGTGACTCCCAGCCGATCCTCGGCTGCACATAGCCTCCCAACCAATTCCTCGACATAGAGTCGGTTAAGGTCTAGTAGTGTTTCGATCGAAAGGGCAATTTGCATGCAACGAGCAGGAACAACCCAAAGGATTTTCTTCACAATACATACTTCATTGATTGATTCACCAAGAGTATGAAGGCAGCTAGCAATACTTGTAATCCTCATGGCGAACTCATCAATGGCCTCCCCTTCTTTGAATTCAATATTCCCGAATTCCCTCAGAAGTTGTTGCACATTCGCTTCATGAAAACGATCATCTCGAACCCGCATATTCTGCACCACCTTCCATGCTAGGTTGGCACTCGCCTTGGCAGCAAGTGCTGTGTGCATCTCGCACGGAACACCCTTCAAAATGGCCGCCAGCCCCAGTCGATTGTCCCAGCGCTAAACCTTGTCACATACAACGGTGTACCAAAGATGGGCCTTAAATATCACTTGCTTAACAAGTGACCACTGGCTGCAATTGGTGCGAGTCAACAATCGGGTAGACGAGTGATGCGCTTGACTCCCATGCCACGCGCTCGACGGCAAAAATATTTGTGAGAGTACGATCGCTGCCGGTGAGCTCCTTGGTGGTGATGTTTTTGCAGTGTTGCCACTCATCATCGCTCTCACCTAGAACATGACTTGCAAGCAACACCGGAATCAAAGACGCCGGGTTCTTGACGGTGAGGTGTGTTGTCAATGGTTCACAAGAAGAACAGAGTTCTTCATACATGGCGAGAGAACGGAGTGGAGGGAAGCGATGTTTCTCTATTGATCACAGCGATACATATAAACGGTAACAACACCTGCATGACTCACATGACGCCCATTACGTGAGATGCACGCCATGCATTACCGATCCACGATCAGTGCCCCACAACCCAGTGTGCCCTCGATGGAAGAACCGTACATCCAAATGCATGCATAACAGAAAGCAAACTAACACCGCCTCAGACTATCAGATTCATACTACGTTTGAACAAATGCAAGATAACTAGACATGACAGAGCAACAAGATTATTTCAACATATGGTGCCAGACATTAGTGCGCTGTAATATGAGTACTAGTGTGTGTATTAGCGGGCACTGAAGTCTTGTCCTATAAATATGCAAGAAAATCAAGAATTGAGTGAGTTTTGCAGCAACATAAACACCGTTCCTGCTCATTGTTTTTGGCACAAACAATCCAAGTGTCGCAGAGGCTGTCAGATGGTCATGCATAAACATGTCCTGCGTGACAACACTGTCACCATGTTGTACCGGACACTGGCGCGCTCAAACCATGCATAGTGCACGATGGCGATGCGCGTCCAACTTCAGTTGCAGCACCCATGGGACCTCATCGAGAATTGTGCCGGGGACGAGCACGACAATCGAGCAGCATTAGAAGCGCTAATGCGAGTCGTCCCTCCTGAGATCATCTGCATTTGGCTGCCAAGTGTTAGATTGATCTCTCTAACCCGCTTGGGCCCCAACAGACCTGAGAGGGCCTTGCCCCACAAACGCCCTGATCGGGAGTGTCCCAGTTTAACTATGGCTAGTGGGCCCTGCGCAAATAAATAGAGGTGGGGCCGGGCAGCACAAGGTACGAGGTTCACCGCAGCCACCACACCCTAATGACAAAACCTTAGTCCAATCTAATTGGGAGCGCAGCCAGCGGCGGGAGAAAACCTCACCACAACAATGTCAAATCCTTACGCCACCGCCATGCTCGGTCAGTGCTGGTGGCGTCCCGAAGGCCATCGCTACCCACTCCGAACTGCTCCATGTGAACCGTCGGTCTGAGCCATCGCAATGGCCACCGCGCCAATCATGTCGGCACCACCGACACACGAAGGTTCGATCTCGACTACCACTGTTCATGCATAGATCAATTTCACTCTGACTTAATCTTTGCAGTAGACGATCCTAGAGTCTATCAATTGTATCAGCTTGCCAATCTAATTGTGTTGATTGGAGATCGGAAAGAAATTCAAAGAAAAGCAACCAAACCCTAACAGAAAAGAGGACAGCGCCGGAGAGGGGAAGGAGGACTTACCTCCTTTTTCTAACACACCGTCCACCGTCGTTGTGCTTCAGCACCTCAACCAGGTCTTGACGCAGCCGCTCACTAGCGACCACGATAGACTAGAGCCTGCTTCATCGCTCACATCGCCATGCGCTAATCCGGGCACTATAGAGAGACCACTCGACGGCGTCACGCTTACCCTACGGTGGATGTGCGCTCCGATGAGGGGCCTCAAAGTGGCGCTTGCCACCATTAAAAAGTTCATACCCGGTATGAAAGTGGTTGAAAACATCTCCAGACCACTAAAGTTGTACTGCGACAATGAACCTGCAGTAATGTACGCACACAAAAATAAGTCAAGTGGGGCTACCAAACACATTGACATAAAGTACTATGTTGTGAAAGATAAAGTCCGAGATAAGACTATAAGTCTCGAGCATATAAGCATATCAAAAATGCTAGCGGATCCGTTAATGAAAGGCTTACCACCCAACGTGTTCAAGGAACATGTAGCCAGCATGGGGTTAAGGGACAACCTGTAATCTCTGGACTAAAAGGGCCCGAAAGATTAAAGAGTCTATTTCGGAATGGAGGCGTGTATTGTAGTTGTTAAGTCTATCAGCAGTTGACCTTGACGATGAAACATGCTCTATACACAAATCTATGATGAATCAAGAAAAGAGAAAAGGAGAGAAAGTAAATGTACAGAGTGGGATCAAGGGGGAGACTGTTAGATTCATCTCTCCAACCCGCTCCAGCCCTGACATAGCGTAGAGGGCCTTGCCCTCACAAACGCCCTAATTGGGGGCGTCCCAGTCCAACTATGGTTGGTGGGCCCTTGTCGCACTTCAAATAAAAAGAGGTGGGGGGCCGGGCAGCACAAGGTACAAGGTTCACCGCATCCGCCACACCCTACCAACAAAAACCTTGTTTGATCTCATTGGGCGCGCAATCAGTGGTGGGAGAAAACCTTGTACCTTGTGCCGCCCGACCCCCACCTCTATTTATTTGCACAGTGCAATGGGGGCCCACCAGCCAGAGTTGGACTAAGACACCCCCGATCAGGGTGTTTGTGAGGGCAAGGCCGTCTCGGGTCCATTGGGGTCCGAGCGGGTTAGAGAGATCAATCTAACGGTCTCCACTTTGATCTCACTCTGTAGTTTTCCTTTCTCTTCTTTTCTCTTTTCTTGCTTCATCACGAAGGAGGGTTATCCCAGATGGTTACCGTCATGGATATCCCTGTTTTAAAAGAAGACAACTACAATGAGTGGTTTAAGAAACTGGAGTTGTTCTTTATTATGGCTAAGCTAGATTCTATTATGACCACTCCAGAACATACAGAGCATGTGACACCCCGAAAGGGATGACACACAAATGCTTCATGGAAGCAAAAACAGACTTCATACAAGAGGAGCAAAGATGACTATGAGAAAGCTCATGCCAGATAGGTTTGTGCCACCAAGAAATGTTTGGGAGTGATAAAGAACACCATTGAGCCTCTATCACAGGCTCAATTTCAGATTGGCCCACTATGATGGAGTACCACAAAAAGATAAAAAAAATCAGTACACTAGTTCTTGAAAGACTTATGCTACCCTGTTGATCAAACAGTTGGTTTCAGAGAGGTACAATGGCGGTGGGGTTAGAGACCACATCCATCGAATGGTCAACCAGAACAACAATCTTAAGTCTTTGGACCTTGCCTTCAAGGAGGATCACATTGTCCATTTGATTTTTTCCTTGTTGCCCAAGGAGTTTTGAGACCTTTGTGGTCAACTATACCTCCAAGCAAGAAAATTGGGATATAGAGAAGACCATTTCTATGTTTGTTCAGGAGGAGGAAAGAATTAAGTCTTCCAATGGCGACTCTGTCAACTACGTCAACAAGAAAAAGCATGCGCCTAACAAAGGCAATGCTTCTTCCTCCTCAAAAGGAAAAGCTCCATCTCAGTTTCAGCAGCACAAACCTCAAGGACAGTTCATAGTAGACAAAGACCAGTGTCTCCACTGCAAAGAGAGGGGACATTACAAAAGTAATGGTCCCAAATACTTAAAGATGATCATGGCAAAGAGAGGTGAGAACATTATTTCTTCTATAGATGAATCCCTATATACAGATTATTCCAAATCTACTTGGTGGATTGACTCAGGTGCAACTATCCATGTTGCAAATTCATTGCAGGGATTCCATTTGATGAGAGCCACTCAAAGAAGCGAAGGGAAAATTAGAGTGGCAAATGGAGTTTAGGCGGATGTTGAAGCAGTTGGCAATGTTCATTTGGAGCTTCACACAGGCTTTGTTTTAGTTCTTAAAGATGTCTTTTATGTACCTTCTGTATAGAGAAACTTAATTAGTGTATCTCGCCTAGATGATGATGGATATGTTTGTCTTTTCAAAGATAGTAAATGTTTGATAGAATGTGTGCGACCTATGTATGTTGAATACATTGATTTTGACGATAAAAGTTTTGAATACTGCCAAAACACCCGTATCAACAGGGTTCGTCTCTAGGTCTGAGCTCCTGCAAGATCCGACTTGTTTTGGGTAGCTCTGGTAAAGTCCGACGTAAGGTCTGACTTGCTTTGGCTAGGTCCGACTTCTTTGTTTATGTACAATTTATTTTGGTTAGGTCCGACTTGCTGTGGCTAGGTCCGACTAGCTTTGGTAAGCTCTGGTGCTAGGTCCGATAGCTTTGGTAAGCTCCGGCGCTAGGTCCTGCTAGCTTTAGTAAGCTTCGTTTCAAGGTCGGTTAGCATTGGCAAGATTTAGTGCTTGATCGAAGTGGTTCTGCTTTTAATTTGCAATGTTTCGAACTTGCTTTTTGGATTATGGAAAGTTTCTTAGTATTCTTTTACTATGTTTTTGGTGTGTTTTATTGGTTATGGCTGATATCATTTTGATATGGTTTGCAACATGCTTATGTGAGGTGCTCATGTAAGGTGTTGTGGTTTCGGAACTAACGAAAGCTAAGTCGAGGACTTGTGCTAAAAATATTGGTTGTTTATACATGTGCATTTGTTGCTTGAGTTCAAGACATGGATGGTTACGGGATCCATTGAACTAGTCTTAGGAAGAAGATAAGATTCAACAACCAGGTTCGGGAGAAATTGTGGTTGAGTTGATCGGGAGGTAGCACAACATGTTTGAATCAAGAACAATGCATATGAAGGTATCATGGATGTCATTGGAAGATGTTTGCACGTGTGCATGGAGTTCATGGATGTGGCTACATGGTTTCGAGGTGTGATGAAGAGAAGTGGATGTAAAGAATTGGTAGGGATGGTTCAACCGACTAGGTTATGGACTCAGGCTGCGGTTGAGTCGGGTTTGACTCAAATATGAAAAGATTTGAGTTGGTTATGATAGTATTTCGTGTAGGTCACGAAGTTGAGTTGTTTTAGGAATGTAGGATACGTTCCTAAGGTGTTTGGAAGTCTTAAGATTGCTTCTATCTGCGTATAGAAGAGTCTTAAACATTTATGGAATGTTTCGGTTGAATCTGAGTAGGATTTGAGTCCTAGTTAGGATTGGGTTGGCCTTAGGGCTGGTTATATAAGCAAGGGAGGGCAGAGATCGTGGTGCACAAGTTTGGGGCTGTTCCTTTTGTGTTTTGATCAATAAAATTCGTAGTCTAAAGGAGCTTTTGTGCCTTGTTCGTCTGACTTGTTTGAGACAAGTTTTTCTTGTCGAGTTTCTTCACAACACTACCTTGCTTCGGTTGTTTTATAATAACTCGAGTTTTCCATATCCAATCGACGTGATTATTTTTAGGTTATCTTCACAACTTGATTATCTATCATCTATAAAATTTCACGGTCTTTGGATTTGTGGTTTTGGATCAACATGAGTTTCATTGCAGTGTTGCAGATCTAGTTTTTCTAGGGTAGAACAAATTGACCTTTGTTCAATCTTTCGATCGTAAATTGAGTCTTTCTCAATAATCACTTTTTTGTCGTGTCTTCCTGACTTGATCCTCTATAATATATATCACTTTTGTCACAGTTGAACACATTTAGATTAGTCGCACACATGATTTCTTTAAGATATCAATTTTCTGCTGAGGGGTTTTTGTTGCTTCCGCTGAAAAAGTTGTAATCTACCATTCAGCCCCCCCTCTGGTAGATTTTCACGTGCCCTTTGATCCTACAGAATGTAATAATACATTGGTTACTATTGCATTCAAAACAAATGCTCTTTACATACTATTGCTGCGTGAAAGTGTTAATTCAATATGCAATGAAGACGCGAACGTATCCTCGTCTACAATCTCGCATAGATAACATAAAAGAACTCATGATGCGCCGTCGAAATAATGGCACTGCCGTTTAGGGCATATTTCGAGGTGGATAATAGAAATATTAGTAAAAATGAGATTCTTCCTCCATTAGAGTTCTCAAAATTACATCAATGCATTGAGTGCATAAAAGGAAAATTTGTAATGAAAATAAAGAATAATGCTAAGAGAACCATAGGTATATTAGAAATAATTTACACAGACATTGGTGGTCCCTTCTCAGTAAGGAGTGTGGATGGCTATTATTCGTTTATAACATTCACATATGACTATCCCCATTACGGATACATTTATCCAATTAAAGAAAGATCAGATGATTTGGATAAATTCAAAATATTCAAGGCCGAGGTAGAAAATCAACACGATACAAAGATCAAAGTTGTCATATCGGACAGTGGAGGGGAATACTACGGTCGACATACCCCATATTACAATGTTCCAGGACCTTTTGCAAAGTTTCTAATGGAACAAGGCATCATTGCCCAGTATTCAATGTCGGGCGAACCTAAGCAGAATGGAGTGGCTGAAAGACGCAACCGGACCTTTATAGATATAGTGCAAAGTATGATCAGCTACTCTACATTGCCAGTGATCTTATGGATGGAGGCTTTGAAAACTACCATTCATATTCTCAACATAGTTCCCAGTAAATCGATATCGAAAACACCATATGAGATGTGGACAGGAAGAGTACCCTCTTTAAAACACCTAAGGGTGTGAGGGAGTCCTAATGAGGCAAAAATATTTAACCCGACCATTGGAAAATTAGATCCCAAAACATTATCCTTCCATTTCATTGGCTATCCCAAAAATTCAAAGGGTTTTCATTTCTACTGCCTAGATAGAATCAAAAAGTTTGTAGAAACAAGACATGCTATCTTCCTTGAAGAAGAAATGATTCAGGGGAGTAATCTTGAGTAGAAGCAGGTGTACACACCAAACCCCATGATTAAAGATTTTTTCTTCTCACTGCCCGCTGTAGCTGCATCGCCGGTGCAAGTCACTGCGATACAATCACTTGATGCAGCTTCTCCCGTGGTAACAACGAATGAGAATGTGGAACCTGTTTTCCAGGAACCTGAAGAACCCGTTGCCACAAATGAGGGGGAGCAACAACAAACCCAAATAGTTGAGGTTCTGCAGGCCGAGCCTTCTCAGAGATCTCAAAGAACAAGGAAGGCCGCTATTCCTGACTGTTATGATGTCTATAATAGTGAAGAAGTTCAAATGGAGGATGATACCACTTCATTTGAGGAAGCCATGATAAGTAAATATTCATCAAAATGGCTTGAGGCCATGGAAGATGAAATAAGATCGATAAGTACCAACGAAGTTTGGGACTTAGAGACAGTTTCTAAAGGAGCCAAAACAGTTGGTTGCAAATGGGTCTACAAAATTGAATATGACTCCCAAGGGAGCATTGACAAGTTTAAAGCACGACTTGTGGCAAAAGGCTATACGCAAAGAGAGGGGATTGATTACGATGAGACAATTCCTCCAATATCATGTAAAGATTCCTTTAGAATTATAATGGCTCTTGTGACTCATTATGATTTAGAATTAAATAAAATGGACGTAAAGACAACATTCCTAAATGGGGATCTAGAGTGTCTACTTGGCACAACCGAAATGTTTTTTCATGGAAGGTAAAAAAATTGGAATGTCATCTAAAGAAATCAATTTATGGACTAAAACAGGCATCAAGACAGTGGTACTTAAAGTTTGATAAAACCATTAAAGAGTACATGGTTTGAAGAAAATGTGGAGGATAATTGCATTTATGCAAAGTTCAAGAATGGGAAGTATATCTTCCTAATCCTATATGTGGATGACATTACTTGCTAGCAGTGATGTTCGTCTACTACTGGAAACAAAAAATTCTTATCCTCACATTTTGATATGAAAGATCTCGGCGAAGCGAAGATCATTTTGGGAATCACGATTCATCAAGACAGAACCAAGGGGGAATTAGGACTATCACAAAAGATGTATATTGAAAAGGTCCTAAAGAAATACTGTATTCACAAATGTAGTGCCTCACCTGCACCTATAGTTAAGGGCGACATATATGAGGAATTTCAATGTCCCAGTAATCAATACGAGATTGATCAGATGAAAATGGTACCATATGCTTCAGCTGTCAGAAGCTTATAGTATGCACAAGTGTACACACGACTTGATTTAGCTTTTCTAACCGAGTTGCTTGGCAGATTCTAGAGTTATCCAGGACAGAACATTGGAAATTGGTAAAGAAAGTTATGCGCTATTTGCAAGGAACTAAAGGCCTCATGTTAACATATGGAAGAACAAAATCTTTGCGTATCGTGGGATATTCAGACTCCGATTATGCAGGGGCTGACAAAAAATCCACGTTTGGGTATGTGTTCACCCTTGTTGTGGGAGCAATATTGTGGAAGAGTTGCAAACAAACCATCACTACATCATCCACAATGTATGCCGATTTTGTTTCATGCGATGAGGCCACAGGGCAGGTGGCCTATCTTAAAAAGTTCATACTCAGTTTGAAAGTGGTTGACGACATCTCTAGACCACTAAAGTTGTACTGCGACGATGAATCTGCAGTACTGTACACACGTAACAATAAGTCAAGTGGTGCTGCCAAACATATTGACATAAAGTACTATGTTGTGAAAGATAAAGTTCAAGACCAGACTATAAGTCTCGAGCATGTAAGCTTAGCAAAAAGGCTTGCTGTAGGATCCAAGAGCACGTGAAAATCTAACAGAGGGGGGGTTGAATGGTAGATTAAAACTTTTCAGCGGAAGCAACGAAAACACCACTCGGCAGAAAAACGATCTGTTAAAGAAATCATGTGTGAGACTAATCTTAATGTGTTTCACCATGACAAAAGTGATAGATATCAGAGAGAATCAAGTCAAGAAGATGACATAACAAGAATCACTCAAATCCATCGAGAGAAACTCAAGTTACGATCGAAAGATGGAACAAAGATCAATCTGTCCTACCCGAAAAAAAGTAGTTCTAGAACACTGCAAAGAAACTCGTGTAGATCAGAAACTACAAATCTACAGACCATGAAATTATAAGGGATGATAGAAAATTAAGTTGTGAAGAGAACCCAAAATGAATCACGTCAATCGGATCTGTAAAACTCGAGTTATGCTAAAACCACGGAAGAAACATAGTGTTGTGCAGAAACTCGACGAGAAAAACATGTCTGGAACAAGTCGGATGAACAAGGCACAAAAGTTCCTTCAACTACGAATTTTATTAAATAGAACACAAGAGGAACAGCTTAAGATTCGTCACCCATGAGATCTGGCCTCCCTTGCTTATATAACCAGCCCTTAGGCCAACCCAATCTCAACTAGGACTCTAATCCTACTCAAATCACGAATCGAAACTTTCCATAACTGTTTAGGACTCTTTTATGCGTAGATAGAAGCAATATTAAGACTTCCAAACACCTTAGGAACGTATCCGACATTCCTAAAACAACTGAAATTCGTGACCCACACGAAATCCTATCATAACCAACTCAAATCTTTCCATATTTGAGTCAAACATGACTCAGCCGCAGCTTGAGTCCATAACCTAGTCGGTTGGACCTTTCTGACCAATTCTTTACATCCACATCTCTTTATCACGCCTCGGAACAATGTATACACGTCCATTCACTCCTTGCATATGTGCAAACATCTTCCAACGACGTCCACGATACCTTCATATGCATTTTCTTGATTCAAACATGCTGCGCATCATCTCGATCAACTCAACCACAATTCCTCCTGGACTTGGTTGTTGAACCTCATCTTCTCCCTAAGACTAGTTCAATAGAACCATCCCAGCCATGTCTTGAGCTCAAGCAACACCTGCACATGAATAAACAACCAATACTTTCGAGCACAAGTCCTCGACATGACTCACGTTAGTTCCAAAACTACAACATCTTAAGTGAGCACCTCACATAAGCATGTTGCAAAACATAGCAAAATTATATCAACCATAACCACCAAAACACACCAAAAACTTACCAAATTAATACTAAGCAATCTTTTCATCAATGTAAAGGAAGTAAAAATCATTGCAAGATAAAAGCAGAAACACTGCGATCAAGCACTGAATCTTGCCAAAACTAACCGGAGCTTGGGCCGGAGCTTACCAAAGCTAGTACAACCTAGCGCCGGAGCTCGAAAAACATGTCGGAGCTAACCAACATAAGTCAGACCTAGCAAAAACATATCGGAGCTTAACAAAGACATGCTGGAGCTAAAGTCTGACCTTGCTAAAAAAATGTTATGGCAGCATTCTAAACTTTATTGTCAAAGCCAATGTATTCAGCACACATAGGTCTCACAATCTCCCCCTTATTGAAAGCATTTGCAACACCACTTACAATCCGAACATTGGCTTATTCACATTAAAAGTTTTGAAAACAATTTCTCCCCCTTTGTAAAACAGAAATAAAATGAGAAGACAAATTCTCCCCCTGAGAAGAATCGTGCCAAAACAATTGTGAATATGTGCAATGTGTAATCAAATTCTCCCTCTTGCATACTTATCTTTAAAAATTCACATATTTATCTATTATCTTTCCCCCTTTGACCATGTATTCAGCAAGGTTCAAAAGGGAAATTTTAATTGTTATGAGCATATTATAACATATACATATAATACAAAGCTCATCCAAGTCATACTATCAAATAACTTACACTATCACAACAATGAGATACATAAAGTAGTGTAAGCCATGCTAGAGATCAAATGTAATTTTCAATTTAAGAAAGTCAGGATCTCACAAACTCAACTATTTCAATACCTGAAAGCATGACACTTGTTGCTGCATTTTATTATTTTTCAAAGCACCAATTCGATCATATGATATTTGCAAGAGATTATATGCGCATCTGTCTTATTCTAACCAACCAAGCCAAGCCTATGTCATTTGACAATCAGAAGCTTTAGGACATGGTTTCAGTCATACACAACTTCTTCCAAGTTCATATCTAAGTGCAATGATGAGTCATCTCAAAAGAAGAAGTGGGATGCATGCATATTCTCTAGATCTTTTCTCATTTTTATTTGATCATAAAAGCTCATTATGTGAATAGTTGATTGATTTATTTTTCATTATTAAAAGCACTTGTGAGCATGCAACAAGTTCAAAACAGCAAGAAAGTTCGATCATGACCAGATTTATTGTAAGTAATTATTCTAATTAATAGTCATGGCAAAACTACAAAATGTATAACATGAGTAATGTAGTACGAACTTTCAGCATGTAAAAGGAATCACAAAGTCATATATGTATGAAATACTATGCTCATATTATTTTTAGTTCAGATTCACACATAGACTTCCCAAGTTTCAAAACTCCCCCTCAATTGAAGCCATGAGGATGCATAACCCCTATTTCACTATGAATGAAACAAAAATGAGTGAAATCCAAAGGTTTTGTAAAAATGTCAGTCAATTGTTGTTCGGTATCTACATGGTGAAGCACAATGTTTCCTTTTTCAACATCACGAAGAAAGTGATATCTAATATCAATTGCTTAGTTCTAGAATGTTGCACGGGGTTTTTAGCAATGCAAATGGCACTAGTGTTATCACAAAACATTGGAAGACTATCTAGATCAACCCCATAGTCCTTAAGTGTTTGAACAATCCAAAGAATTTGTGAGCAAGCACTTGCATCAGCTACATATTCCGATTCAGCTGTGGATTGTGCAACTGAGTTTTGTTTTCTAGAGGACCAAGCAACAAGTGAATTACCAAGAAAATGACAAGCACCAGAAGTATTTTTCCTATCAATCCTACAACCCCCAAAATCAGCATCTGAAAAATCTTTCAAATTAATGGTTGAGGAAAAAGGAAGAAAAATGCAAAATTCTTGAGTTCCATGTAAGTTCCTGAGAATCCTTTTGATGGCTTGACGATGTGAAGCACGTGGGGAGGCTTGAAACCTTGCACAAAGACATACGCTGAATTGTATGTCCGGTCCTGATGCCCTGAGGTACAAAAGTGATCCGATGACGCTTTTATATTCTTTTTGATCCACAGGTTCACCATCTTCATCAAGTTCAAGTGTTGTTTCTGTTCCTATTGGTTCCGAAGAGGCTTGCTTTTGTGCATGTTGAAGCGCCTTAGGAGGTCTTTTGTATACTTCGTTTGATGAACAATGGTACCCTACTTGGTTTGCTTGATTTGCAGCCCCAAAAAGTACGTGAGTTCTCCCATCATACTCATCTCAAATTCTGAACTCACCATAGCTGAAAACTTGTACACAAGATCATGAGAAGCACAACCAAAGATAATATCATCCACATACAGCTGAACGAATAATGAGTCATTGCTATGCTTAAGCACAAAAAGAGTTTTATCAACCTTGCCCATGGTAAACCATTTTTCAAGTAAGAATGTTTTTAACCTATCATACCATGCTCTAGGGGCTTGTTTGAGACCATACAAGGCTTTGGACAGCTTGCAAACATGATTAGGAAAACCTGAATTTTTAAAACTCGGTGGTTGTTTGACATAAACCTCCTCATCTATGTAGCCATTAAAAAAGCACTTTTAACATCCATTTGATAAAGCTTAAAACCTTTACATGCAGCAAAAAGTAATAAATTTTTTATGGCTTCTAATCTAGCAATAGGAGCAAAAGTTTCATCAAAATCTAGACCTTCAACTTGAGTGAAACCTTGAGCAACCAACCTAGCCTTATTCCTAACCACAACCCCATTCTCACTTTGTTTATTTTTAAACACCCATTTAGTTCCAATTAAAGTGTGACCTTGAGGTGGAGGTACAAGTTTCCAAACATTATTTCATTCAAAATTTTCTAACTCTTCTTGCATGGCAATAATCCAAGATTCATTAGTGAGTGCGTGTGATATATCTTTGGGTTCAAAAGAACCGACAAAAGCAGAATGAGCATCAGAGATTGGATGGCAAAACCTAGACCGTGTGACTCGTTTGTGCAAGCTTCCAATAATTTGTTGTGGAGGATGAATTTTGAGAACCCGTAGGGGAGTGGACAATTCACAAGCTTCTTCTTCTTCATGTTCATCACAAATCGGTGAGCTTGTGACTTGAGGAGGATTTGGACCAGCAATGGTGGATGTCGGTGCCGGCTGTGAATCAAAATTAGGAGCTGGAACAATGTCATTAGCTGCTGAATTTTTGGGCAGCAACTCCACCACTTCCTAATCTTCAACAAAAGTGCTCTCCCTCTGCGGATATGGATCTGTACCTGCAATGTTTGAGCTAATACCTGGGCTAGCTTCATCAAAAGACACCTCACAAGTCTCCACAATTTTGTTAGTATCAAGTAAAAGCACATGGTAGCCTCTAGTCTCAGATGGATAACCAAGAAACATGTCATCAATAGATCTAGGTTCAAATTTATCGAGATTACCATGTTTCTTAACAAAGCATTTGCAACCAAAGACCCGAAAGTGTGTAACACTAGGCCTATGTCCAAATCGGAGCTCATATGGTGTTTTACCTCGCTTAGCATGCAAGAAAACATGGTTTGACACATAACAGGTGGTTGCATTCGCATCAGCCCAAAATTTTCTAGGAGTTTGATATTCATCAAGCATAGTCCTAGCCATCTCAATTAAGGTTCTGTTCTTTCTTTCTACAACACCGTTTTGTTGAGGTACATATGGCGAATAAAATTGATGATCTATTCCATTTTCAGCAAAAAATGTGATCAAAATATTGATTTTTAAATTCGGTTCCGTTATCACTTCTAATTGCTTTTAAAGATTCTAGGTGGTCAATTGATAATCTAAGAAATAAAGTTCTAAAGTGACTAAAAGCTTCATTCTTAGATGCCATAAAGTAAACCCAAGAGTATCTAGAATAATCATCAACAATCACAAGAACATACCATTTACCTCCGAAGGTCCTACGGTGTCAAGGTGCAAAAGTTGACCCGATTCAGTTGTCATGATCATTGTGAGAGGAGTATGTGAACCTGCAACCATCTTAGCATGTCTACAAGAAGAGCACACAATTTTTTTGTCCTCTTTAAGCTTAGGCAGCCCACATATGCGATCAAGAGCACTAACACGCATTAGATGATCAAAGCCTACGTGACCAAGTCTACGATGCCAAAAATATAAGTCATTTGAATCATTAGCAACTAGACACCTATGCTTAGAGGAAGACATATCAAAATAAGCTTTAAAAACTCTTCCAAACCGAGACATGTTAAAAATAAGCTCACTGTTTGAATTTACAACTTTGCTGCAATTATTAGTGAAAATTATTTACAACTTTCAAGTTGTATTTAAAATTTTTAACAAGTGCCACATCCTTCAATGTGTAGTGATTATTTACTCTAACCGAACCCTTGGCAATTATAGGAGTTGAAGAATTATCGGCAAAAGTAACATTCTCTACACGTGACACAAAAAAGAGGGAGGATAACCATTCTTTGTTACCGGTCATATGGCGTGAGCAACCTGAATCCAGAATCCAAATGTTCTCCTTCCTCATGCGCGTAACCTACATAGAATCAAAATACGTCGATACTGGGGTTAGTCAAAAGGCATTTAGAAATCCAGTACTGAGTCACATGACGTGCAGCAGGAATAACACGTGAAAGCTGAGATAAAACAACAGGTTTATGAGCCAAAACATGAGGATTTTTGTACCCAACTATTGTCCTACGAGATGTTACATGTGTAGCATGAAAAACAGTAGGTTTGGGAGAAAACTTTGCATGTTTTCGACTCATTACAGCAGATTGCATGTTCCTATCATTCGGTTTAGCAAGTGCAGCAAATTTTGCATGGAAGTTATGAGATCTAACAATCATTCTTTCCTTTTTCTGTTGTTTAGCTAGTCTATAACAAAAATCTATGACATTACCATCTCTAGCACAGTAGGTACAATGAAATTTAACTTTGTGTTCATGTCAAGATGAGCAAACAACATTTTTATTTGAAACCGAATGAGACAACACTCCTGCAGATTTGAAAACTACTTCTTTTTGTTTAGGAACTATTTGAATCAAACCACTTCCTAATTACTTTACAATTTTAGGTGGATGTGCCTTAGCATGAGCATGATAATCAAAACCTAAACCAGTTTTATCACTGCAAGACTTGGAAGAATTCAGCAGCAAGTTTAGGTTCTTATTCCCATTACAAAACCGATCTAATGTCCTACGCATGTTATCAAGTTTATTGGACAGATCAAGACAATTTTCAGAAGAGTTTTCCATTTTAATTTGCAATTGGAACAAAATTTAACTTCATGAGAACGTAAAGTATTCTTGAATATAGAAATTTCATTTATAGCATCTTGTAGTTTCATATCAAGATCATCACAAGTAGAACAATGCAAATCAAATGTAGAACAACTAGCATTTTCAAGTTTTTATTATTAAGTGCAACAAGCTCTCTATTCTTTTCAATTTCTAACTTAAGTTTATCAAGTGTGGGGGTGTGCGCACTTCTTAGAAATGACAATTGTTCATATATTAAGTCACATGAGGAACAAGAATCATCACTAGGAATCAAGGATTTCAAATGATTAATTTTAGATTCTAGTGACTCAATTTTAACAGCATTGTCCCTAAGTTTTTTGTCCTTTTTTTTAACAATAACAATGGCACGAGAAATAGCATCACACATTTCTTCGCAAGTAGGACATACCTCATCATTGTCGCTGTTGTGTTCTGCATCCTCCATACTTGATCTTGATTTGTCCGCCATGAAGCACAAGTTTGCCAAATCATCTTCATCTTCATCACTTCCAATGTCCACGTCGCTTGAGCCAAGTTCCTGGAGTGCGGAGATAAAACTGCTCACCAGTTGGCGACCTGTAAAGCCCTTTTTCTTCTTATTTTCATTTGTTGATGAGTGTTTTGTCCTTGATTGTTTTTCTTCTCGGGAAGTATGACCTGAAAGGTTAGGACAATCTGTACAAAAGTGTCCTATCTTACCACATTCGAAGCATCGTTGAGGTCCGGAGCTTCCTCTCCTTCTAATTTTCACATTTTGCAATGCTTTTGAGAACCTAGTAGAGAGAAGTTCTAGCTCCTCCTATGGAAACTCCTCAATCTGTTCAAGGGTTATAGAGGACAACAAAGAAAGTGTACCACAATATGAAGATTGACCGGAGCTAGGAATATCACATTAAGAAACAAAAGCAATAGACTTGTTGGGGTTCTTACATGATATTATGTCAATTTCATGAGTTTTTTAACTTGGAATATAGCACATCTAAAGTGAGTGTACTCATGACAATAGATTCTCGAATAGATGTGACTTTCATCTCTCAAATTGACATATCTAATGCACTTAACAATTGCCTAGCATTTTCAGCATCTGAAAAATTAACACTGACACTACGCAAGTCGCCTTGGCAGTGTTCTGTTTCACGATCTTGTGGGTGGTCTTCCCATGCCTTCTGGAGCCGACAGTCACGTTGATCGTGATTGTTGGTTCTGTGTACCTCAAACCATTTGGATGGAGCTTCAACCCTTTTGGGGTCGGCTACGAGCATTGGGTGTCTGTCTCAGTGGTCAGCAGTATCCATGGCAAGAACCTGAGTGGTCATGCGCTTATTCTTCTTGCCACTCTTGGAGGGGTTGGACTCTTCATTGTTATTCAAAGAGAGACTTGGCTCGTTGTGCCAAGCCTCCACCTCCTTCCATCAAGCGCACTTGTCCACGAGTTTGAATTGCCCTGTTACTATTTCAGGCTCGTGTACGCCCATCTCTCCCAGCATATATTTGTCCCACACTCTGTGTTTGATCAATATTTTGGGGTTATGTTGTGATCTCTTTAGATTTTGTGTGGGGGCATATGGTCCCATTTATGGTGAATGTTGATCGAATTCAGAAATGAATAAGAAGAAACACATCGGATTACCCAAGTTTAGGTTGTCCTCAGCTAACAACCCTACATCCTGAATATGATTTATTGTTGGTGAAAATGGGGTTATAAAGATGGTTCTCCTCCCCTTTGAGTCTGTTGCACCCCGTTGTATAGTCCAAAGGGAACCATACAGGTGGGTTAGGGGAAGGGCTACATGTTACCCTCCTATTGGCTACTCTGTCTTCAAAATGGGTACTGGTCTTCCTCCAGCGGAATATCAGATTGCATCATGCTCGGCTAAAGAGGACTCCAGAAGCAGGCCTCGAGAGGGGACAACTGGTTGACACATGCCGTCTGACGTGGCTAGGCCTAACTAGCCTTAGGGGATGACTCAGTGTGACCATTTGAATGGTCTTATCTCAAAGGCTTGTCTATCGGAAATCGAGTACTCATCATACCGAGCCTTTACTCTCCCATCCTGTCGGTCTTTGCTAAGTTTATAAGACCTGCACCCCTCACGGAGCATTTGAGATAAGGTCCATGGTTGATCGGCTGGCGAGGCTAATGATGCTGATTGGACATGATGGTGGATGAGCGCCTCAAGGGGTCACTGAATAATCGACCCACAGGGCAAAACAACACTGCTCTCAATGGACCCTTATCCACGTAGTTGGAAAGGTGACCCCATCCTGATTTCACCGACAATGATCACCAACGACCACCTGCAGCGTCTAGTTAGTGGAACCTTCGCTGGAGCCGAGGACCTTTGAGGTGCCGCTGGGAATGGTTGGGACACACCTGATGGTGTGCAGCAGCGGCACCAATTCAAGTTGTTCATTAAGACATAGGATAGGTTGGCCATTTCTGTGGCAATACCGTTGATAGAAATATGTTGAGAGAATAATTAGTTTGATGAGTAAAATCATGGCGCAATACATATTATAGGGGTGCAAGGAGGCATCCCTAGATATACAAGTTGTGACGATTCAAAAGCCAAATACAATATTTCATATTTATCAAACACCCCCTCCCCACACACACAATATAAATGTCTACTAGCAAGAACATTCAGATTGGAATGAAACTTCGTGAACCTTCAATTTTGGAAAATCATTGGTGGAAATGTCCGCGTACTGTGAGCTGGTAGGCACATGAAGAACTCAAACTACTCTAGAAGCTACATTGTTGTGAACCAAGACCAAATCAATCTCAATGTACTTGGTGCATTGATGTTGCACCAGATTAGTCGAGAGATAAAAAACATTCAAATTATCGCAATAGACCAAGGTAGCTTTTTGTAGTGGACAGTGAGGTTACTCCAACAGATGGAGCGAGATTTCGTATGCTAATGCTTCAAATATGAGAAGACCATATTATCATTTAAAAGACATCATCTCCGGAGGCAGAATGATGTGTGTCAAGACAAGCTTTCCATCATCAGAATATGAAACGAGGTTACTGACAGAGGAGTAGTGTAGCTAAAGTTCATGGTCCAACGTGCCTCGGATATAGTAGAGAATGTATTTCACTAACGCGAGATGAGGTTTATGTCGATCATGCATGTAGAGATGAACCTGCTTCATAACATATCAATAATATGGTGAGTAAAAGTGAGATACTGCAGGGCACCAAGAAGATCGCGATAGTGAGTAGCATCCGAAATAAGCACACCATCGGATCATAACTTGGTGCACGTGTCAACTGAAATGGAGCATGGCTTGCAATCAGCCATACCTTCTCTCTCAAGTATATCAATCAGGTACTGCCGCCATGAGTTGAAGAAGTCAGCATTGCTTAGAGTAACTAAAACACTCAAGAAGTTATAAAGTCTCCCCAAATCCTTCATCAAAACCTCTAAGCCAAGACCATCGATATTATAACAAAGCAACAATACTGAGGAGGCAGTCAAAATAGTGTCATCCACCTATACTAACAAGTATGTTATGTTCGCTCCATTCCAGTAAACAAAGAGAGAATTATTTGACTGAGCACCAACAAGTACAAATGAAATAATATGAGAAGCAAAGCGGATGTACTAGGCACGAGGAGTTTGCCTCAAAGTGAAAATGCATGTAGAAATCCCTTGTGGATTTTGGACGATTTATGACAAGCAAATAAGATCCTAACCACTTTGTTGAGACGAGCACAGGTTTAAATGTGAAAATAAGCAAAGTGCCAAAAAGAAGGGAGAATGAGGAGCAATGTGGAGAAGAGCTCAAGTAACAAGAGTAGTAGACCATTGTGTGTGGAGTGTGTTAGGAAACACACCCAGGAGCTCAATCACAAATGAACACACACATTGCACAAAGTTATACAGGACCGGACTAGTCCGACTGACACCGGACTAGTCCGATATCCTTTCTGCACAAGATCAGACAAGTCCGATATCCATCGGACTAGTCCGATATATCTCCGACTAGAATAGGACTAGTCCTCCCCAGTGCGTACTAGTCCTCAAAACACTTCACAAGTCACACAAAATCGGACAAGTCCGATCATACAACGGACTAGTCCAATATCTTTCTGATGTCAATCGGACAAGTCCGATATTAGCACGGACTAGTCCGAAAAACTCTCTCACCTAAATCAGATATGTCCTCCAAGTGCGGACTTGTCCTCATAACCACTTAGGGTTTCACTATCCGGACAAGTCCGATGTCTATCAGACTAGTCCGAAGATTTCCCGAAGCGAAATCGGACAAGTCCGCTCCTAGCCGGACTAGTCCGATATTTCGGGACACTTAGGGTTTGCTACACACAACACATCGGACTAGTCCAATCTTTCTAAACCCTAACAGTCACTTTTAGAAACCCCATATAAATAGAGGTGCACGGCCCAACTTTAACCTCTCTCGAACCCTAGCGCCGTCACACCTCCCAAGAGCCTCAAAAACACTTCTCTCCACGGAATCAAGTACAACAAAGATCAATCCTTTGAGCATACACTCTAGATCATTGGAGAGACACGTTCAACACATATTGATCTCTTGGTTTGATTCTCTAACACACTCCTATGATTTTCTATAATCTTTTTAGTGTGTTATTGGTGGTGTTTCTTGTTCTAATCTAGGGGAGCCCTCAACGTGTGAGAAGGCCCCTTGAATTCGGTTATTCACCCCTTTGTGATAAGTGGAAGAGGATTGTCCTTCGTGGCGATCCGACGAGGGTAGGGTAGGAGAAAACCCGATCCTTTTGTGTACTCCTCAACGTGGATGTAGTTTGCCTCTGTGGGAGCCGAATAATGAGATAAATTGTTTGTGTTCTTGCTTTGTGTTCATCGTTCTTATCCATCACAACAATCTAGGGTTTGAATCAATATTGCTTACATTACATTGAATCAATATACAATTATTCATTTGTATCCTTTTTGGAACCGCGTAGGGTTAATGATGCATTGAAGGATCCGGACTGGGTGGTGGCAATGCAAGAAGAATTGAAGAACTTCAAGTGGAACGAGGTGTTGGAACTCGTCGCAAGACCCAATGCGAACATTGGCGGCACCAAATGGGTCTTCTGCAACAAACAAGATGAACACGGGGTGGTGACAAGGAACAAGGAATGACTTGTGGCCAAAGGGTATTCACAAGTGGAAGGTTTGGATTTCGATGAGACCTTTGCTCCCGTAGCAAGAATTGAATCTATTAGAATATTACTTGCATATGCTACTCACCATGATTTCAAGCTCTATCAAATGGATGTGAAAAGCACCTTGCTCAATGGACCAATCAAGGAGGAGGTGTATGTGGAGAAACCCCACGGGTTTGAAGACGAAGAGTTTCCCGACCACGTGTTTAAATTGCGTAAGGCTCTCTACGGCCTCAAACAAGCTCCTAGAGCTTGGTATGAGTGACTTAGAGATTTCATAATTGAAAATGGCTTTAAGATTGGCAAAGTAGACTATACACTGTTTACAAAGAATTTTGACAATGATCTTTTTGTTTGTCAAATCTATGTTGATGATATAATCTTTGGTTCAACTAACCCATCTTTTTCTGAGGAATTCAGTAAAATTATGAATGATAGGTTTGAGATGTCCATGATGGGAGAGCTAATGTACTTCTTGGGATTCCAAGTGCGACAACAAAAGGAAGGGACATTCATAAGCCAAACCAAATACACACAAGACATACTCAAGAAGTTTGGAATGGACAAGGCGAAGCCTATAAAGACTCCCATGGCAACAAATGGCCACTTAGATCTCAATGAAGATGAACCTAGCGTCGACCAAAAGGTATATCGCTCCATGATTGGATCTCTACTATATTTATGTGCATCTAGGCTAGATATTATGTTGAGTGTATGTCTGTGTGCAAGATGTGAAGCCAATCCTAAGGAGTGTCACTTGAAAGCCGTAAATAGGATCTTGAGATACTTAGTTCATACACCCAATCTTGGTCTTTGGTATCCAAAAGGCTCCAAATTCAACCTCATTGACTACTCAGATGCAGATTATGCCGGATGCAAGGTAGATAGAAAAAGTACCTTCAATACATGCCAATTCCTAGGTAGATCCGTAGTTTCTTGGTCCTTCAAGAAACAAAATTCCATTGCCTTATCCACAGCCGAAGCGGAGTATGTTGCAGCCGGGAGTTGTTGTGCACAACTCCTTTGGATGTGGCAAACTCTAAGGGATTACGGTTACAATATGAACCGCATTCCACTTCTTTGTGACAATGAGAGTGCCATTAAAATTTCCCACAATCAAGTTGAGCACTCTAGAACAAAACATATAGACATAAGGCATCACTTTTTGAGAGACCACTCCATGAAAGGAGATATAGCCATTTCCCATGTCAACACCCAAAAGCAATTGGCCAATATATTCACTAAGACACTTGATGAAAAGAGCTTTTGTGAACTCCGAAATGAACTAAATATCCTTGATGCTCGGAGTGTGGCTTGAAATGTTGCATACCTGTATGAATTCTTCAAAATATGTTGATTGGATTGTGAAAATCATCTCTCTCAATTTTCTCCGAAAAACTATGTCAATTACTAGATCTTGATGAATTATGGTCATTGCTTGATTGTTGTATGCTTACTGATCATATTCATCAAGATTATTTGATTTGATTTGCCTCCCTATTTTCTGAATGTGTACCTTCAAATATATATGAATGGGCTAAAAATTCTTCCCTAGTGACCACGGACTAGTCCGTGGTTTCCCAGACTAGTCCGCCCATGCAGACTAGTCCGAAGAGCGCCGGTTAGGCCAGACTAGTCTGGTAGACCACGAACTAGTCCGATATAGCCTCTGGAAAAGTTCGGACTAATCCGGTCTTTCGGACTTGTCCGATTTTTTGTGTCCATAACCCTAGCTACCGCCAAAACCTAATCCCCTCACCTCCACTCTTGCCTCAGGCATTCTCTCTCTCAAACTTGAGCTCCCAAGGCGATTTTGCATCCCCTCCACCAAAAAGCTCCGCATTTGGGTGGAAATCAAGCTTCCTTGCTCGAAGATTGAAGTTCTCGAACAAGTCCGGACTTCAACACCTCCTTCTTCGAGAATCAAGTGAATTCCTCAGTAATTTTTGCCCAAACCCTAGAAATCCCAATTTTCTTCATTGTTGATCAAATAGCCTAGCATTCCTCACTATATACATGCCTCCTTGATGTATTACATTTATGCTATGCTAGCTGTGCATTAGGAATCAACATTTGTCTAGTTTCTTAGGTTTTTCAGGATGAATACCAGACTAGTCTCGTCCATGCACGGACAAGTCCGGTCCCCTGGACTAGTCCGTGCCTGTACACCGGACAAGTCCAATTTTTCTGAACTCAAAACCTAACCTGTCAATTCCTCAATGCTATTTCTTGTTATCCTTTCTCACCCATGCCTTGAATAATCCATTGTTATTCATGTCTTGCACAATTCATTCTCAGGACACGTCGAGCTCAAACGATGGGATCTCCAATTTCGAGGCCGAGATGGACCACGAGGTGGCACCTCGGCCCTTGACAAGCCTTGCCAAGAAACACCAAGAGCGACCTTCCGAGCCAGTTCCATCTCCTCCTCAGGCTCGGAGGAAGGTGGTTGCCAAGAAGTCAGTCTCCAAGGCAACTGCAACAACATGTGGCCCTCACCAAGCTAAGGGCAAGGGCAAGGGAATAACCACGGGCCCGGTTGGCCCCCTGAGGCTGCATGCTCCAAGGGAAGGGGTCAGGGACCCCACTGAAGACAGATTCAATGGAAAGGGCAGTGACTCGGCGATGAAGTTCAGAAGCATTGATTGGTATGGCTGTCCGAAGCAAGCTGCCGATGGCAGTTTTTGGAGCAATTTGCATGCAGATTTCTACAAATCTGTGTACCTCCCAATGAAGACACCGGTAGTGCACAGTCAATGGATTGATTGGGCACATTTTGAGAAAAAGGTTTGCTCCCCGTTCATTGAAGTGGTGGAAGCAATTGAGAGGCATGGACTGAAGGACCTTTTTGCCTTCAGAAACAATTGGAATGACGAGGTCATAGCGCAATTCTTTGCGACATGCCACTTCTCGAGTGAAGATGAAGAGAGTGTTACTTGGATGACTCACGGATCTAAGTACAATATGACTCAAGAAGATTTTGCAAGCCTGCTCCACCTTGATGCCTCAAGACCTGACTGCTTGATCATCCACAACATAGGTGTTATTGAGAAGGATAGGATGAAGTTCCCATATGAGCCAAACTCAAAGTTCAACCCTCCCTCCACAAAGAACATGAAGCCTTTCTTTGTGGTTCTGAACAGAGTCTTGAGGAAGACGATTGCTCCCAAGGATGGAGATGCTGGGAGTGTGCAGGGTTATCTCCGGACAATGATGAGGGTCATAAGCAAGGACCATCAATTTGATGTGGCTGATTACATTTGGAATGACATGGTCAACATTGCTTGCACACCCAACAGGTCTTGTGGGTATGCTCCATATCTGATGTTTGTGATTGAGAAGGTCACTGGAATTGAATTTGTCAAGAATGTGGAGCACCTACCTTTGAGGCCTCAGATGCCTCAAAAGCCAAGTGTATAGGCTGCTCCCTCGCCGGCCTCGAGTCCTGAGGCTCCGGCAAGAAGAAGTGAAGATGCCAGGGCTGCCCCTACCACTAGGGAAGCTCCTCAAAAAGGATCTACAAGTGGCATCTTCAAGTACTTTACTGCTATCTTCGCCTCTTGCAGAAAGGCCGATTTGAAGGCCCATAAGCTTAACAAGAGAAGAAAGGAAGATATGAAGTATGTCAAAGCCAATGTGAAGCAAATATACCAGAAACTAGAGATCGAGCCCATTGGATCTCCAGTGATCTCCGATGATTCCGATTCATACTTCATCGAGCTCGGGCCCTTGACCCCCTCCGAGCTTGCCTACTTTGGCATTGGGGGCTCGAGTGGTTCCACACCTGCTCCTCCTCCTCATCAGCCCGAAGACGACGATGAAGACGATGAGACCGACAGGGAGGAGTGAAGACTTTAGGTCCCTCCTCTCCTTCTATTTGGTGTCTTGATGCCACAGGGGGAGAGATTGAGGGGGAGTCTTAGTCTTAGCTGTAGGATGCAAGGAGAGGGTTCTTCCTTTCTTTTACGCTTTTTGACTATTTTGTGGGTTGTAAAGCTTTTACTATATTCTTATGATGATTATGGTCCTTTGATGCATTATTTTGATATACTTGAGAAGTAATTATTGAAAACTGTGTTGTTGTTCCTAGAATGACATATATGCTTGGTTTTGGTTGATTAATGTCAATTATGTCATTCTCACTGTTTCAATGTACTTAGTTATGCATCCCACCATAAAGAATGCGCATATGAATCATATTTTCATTGCTTGATGTATTTTAAACTCATATGTGCATACTTTATGAAAATCTCCACTTTTTATCATATTTTGTGAAATCTCAATTGGTTGTCATCAATCACCAAAAAGGGGGAGATTGAAAGTTCATCTAGGAATCCCTTGTGGGTTTTGGATGATTTATGACAAGCAAATGAGATCCTAACCACTTTGTTGAGATGAGCACAGGTTTTAATGTGAAAATAAGCAAAGTGCCAAAAAGAAGGAAAAATGAGGAGCAATGTGGAGAAGAGCTCAAGGAACAAGAGTAGTAGACCATTGTGTGTGGAGTGTGTTGAGGAAACACACCCCAAGATCTCAATCACAAATAAACACACACACTGCACAAAGATATACAGGACCGGACTAGTCCGACTGACACCGGACTAGTCCAATATCCTTTTTGCACAAGATCGGACAAGTCCGATATCTCTCTGACTAGAATCGGACTAGTCCTCCCCAGTGTGGACTAGTCCTCAAAACACTTCACAAGTCACACAAAATCGGACAAGTCTGATCACACAACGGACTAGTCCGATATCTTTCTGATGTCAATCGGACAAGTCCGATATTAGAACGGACTAGTCCGAAAAACTCCCTGACCTAAATTGGACAAGTTCTCCGAGTGCAGACTTGTCCTCATAACCACTTAGGGTTTCACTATCTGGACAAGTCCGATGTCTATCAGACTAGTCCGAAGATTTCCAGAAGCAAAATTGGACAAGTCTGCTCCTAGCCGAACTAGTCTGATATTTCGGGACACTTAGGGTTTGCTACACACAGCACACTGGACTAGTCTGGTGTCCGCCATGGACTGGTCCAATCTTTCTAAACACTAATGTTCACTTTTAGAAACCCCATATAAATAGAGGTGCACGGTCCAACTTAACCTCTCTCGAACCCTAGCGCCGTCACACCTCCCAAGAGCCTCAAAAACACTTCTCTCCACGAAATTAAGTGCAACAAAGATCAATCCTTTAAGGATACACTCTAGATCATTGGAGAGACACGTTGAACACTCATTGAGCTCTTGGTTTGATTCTCTAACACACTTTTGTGATTTTCATTGTAATCTTTTGAGTGTGTTATTGGTGGTGTTTCTTGTTGTAATCTAGGGGAGCCCTCAACATGTGAGAAGGCCCCTTGAATTCGGTTATTCACCCCTTTGTGATAAGTGGAAGAGGATTGGCCTTCGTGGCGATCTGACGGGGGTAGGGTTGGAGAAGAACCGGTCCTTTTGTGGACTCCTCAACGTGGATGTAGGTTGCCTCTTTGGGAGCCGAACCACAGGATAAATCGTTTGTGTTCTTGCTTTGTGTTCATCATTCTTATCCATCACAACAATCTATGGTTTGAATCAATATTGATTACTTTACATTGAATCATTAAGTATAAGATTGAATTGAGATATATCCTAGTACATCATCTTGCAACACTTAAATTAACTGTATATTTCCGCTGCATACATCGTAGAATCAAATTAATCGATCAAACTTAATCAACCTAGTTGGTACACACCGGACTAGTCCGCACTTTACCGGACTAGTCCGATATCTCTGGTTTTGAACTTGTTGTTAAGTCTTGCAGGTTCCGACAAAATTCAAAAAGGTCTATTCACCCCCCCTCTAGGCCACATTCACAAAGCATACAGGGATTTGTTGAGGTGACAGGTGAAGTTTGGATTAGCTGAATCAAATAAACTAGAGGTAGACTGTCTCCGATAGAGTATCATGCAAGAAGCCATCTTTCACATGAAGCTCATGAACATGCCAGTCCCGAGAGTGCAATAGAGAGAATTGTATGGATTGTAGCAGACTTCACAACAGGGCTGAATTTCTCACCGAAGTCAAAACTAAGTTATTGAGTAAAACTATGAAGGACCCAACAATCCTTTTAGCGATTAAGAGAACTATATGGATAAGATTTTTGATGAAAAATCCACTTGTCGGTCATGATGTTCATAGATGAAGTGACATAAAGGAGACACGAGTGTTGTTGGCATGTAGGATGGTGAATTCCTCAATCATGGTCTCTACCCATTTGGTGTCGGCGAGAGCACCATAATAGGTCTTCGGCAATGGTGACCACATTTATACCTAATGATTCAGGTGCAGAACCTAGAGGCGAAGACCAGTCTGTGCCCATGTGCGCATGGTGTACTAATTATAAATGGGAGCCACCTTGAGCACCGACCATGAGACACGAGCGATTCCCGGGCCATGGCCCAATACACTATTTCATATTTGTGTAACATCCGCCAACATCCTCTGCATCGTGTCGAGCAAGTCCAATGAGGCAGGATACCTTACACCTACTTTGTTGAGAGAGACCTTCAAGCGTTACAGTTGCTTCACATATGTAACACACTTGATGACTCTGATGTCTATTTGTATGCATGATGCAGCTGCATTTTGCCTATGACACAGCCAAGTTGTTCATGACATAAAAGCCCATCGAGCCAAGCCACTGAAGGTCCCAATTGTTACACTGCTGGTCTCTCTATCGAACAATTATGTATTCTAGTAAAAGCAACAACATAATCTATACCAACACAGAAAATACAATGCATACCCCATCAATTGTGTGCCTCACACCAGACCCGCACCATCAAGCAATTAGCGGCTCTGAGGTATGGTAGGGTAAGTTGGGGTGTGTGTACCCTTGTTAGTGTCTCGAAAAAAATTATGTATAACAAATATATTGCAGGATATTCATCGGTAGCCTCTCTCTCACACACCATTATGTACTTTCACTATTTTTTATAATTTCCAAATGATAGGTTTAGTAATATTTAAACTAAAGTATTGTACTATTATGATCATAAAAAGAATGAGATCATTGAACAACACACCTTGGTGCCACGTTGTTGCCTATTTGCTGTGGATGATGTGTCATCCTGTCAAGTAAGAACCATGTCGGCAGTAAACTCCATATGATAGACACTAAACAAGGCGACACCCACCCCATCAATCCCCACCTTCTTCAGCAGGGAGAGCAATATCAACCATGCAGCGGCTGTAAGAAACGATAGGGTAGGGTGAGTTTGTGTGTCTATGACACATTCAGAAAACCAGACAGGGTAGGTTGACTCTGTGTGTCTATGCTACATTCTGAAAACCAAAAAGGAAAAGTCTATGATTAAGAGAAATATTGATGATTTTTAGTTACTATCCTCCCTCCCTATTTTTTATAACACTGAGACTCGTGAAAAACATACAATAGTGTTATGATTGTCTTACAAAAAAAGATTGGGCCTATTTATCACAGATGATCTGTCATCCAATGAAACCAAAATGATGTCCATAACAAACACCAAAATGAATGTAAGAACATAATCCACACCTATAGACAAGAAAACACTGACCCATCAACCACGCACACCATGCACCTGTTGTTATGTGGTCACAACGGTCAACATGATGTGATAACATGAGGAAGGAAATTATTACATTTACAAATTATGTGTTAATTACTTTTCTAATAAATTGAATATTATTTCATAAATGAGGTATTGCCGTCATTATTATGCATTAGTTTCTTGTCAAAATTCAATGTAAAAGCTAGTGGTATTTAAAGAAGAAAATTAAAATCTTTCCTAATTATGAAACTAATTGTTTTCCCAAATTACAAAATTAATTTCCTTGACTCGTGCGCACCTTGGTCAGAGACACAACCAGCCAAAATGGTTGCGGTCCCGGTCTATAGTTGCACAAAAAAATAAAGCGGAGTCAACCACTTTAATGATCCCACTACATATGAAACCCAAATAGGAGACAATGTTGGGTGATGAGCTCAAAGGCGGCCGTCTCTCATAATCTTAAGCAAGACGAGCCCACTTCAGTGAGGATCAGATATGGCTCGGTTGAACGTTCAAGGACACGCGTTACATTACAGCCCGTCCCAGATAAGAATGGATCCGAGACTGGCCTACTCTCTGGACAAATGGGAGATGCACTTCTAGCACATCGTGTCTCGTATAAGTGAGTGAAATGAGACGCTCTTTACTGAAAGATCGCATCCTTTGTCTTTGCTTACAGACATACATGAACACAACTCTAAATGATGACCACATTCATTCACTGTTGAACACACAAAATATTCATCACACAGATGAACACAGATAACACATTCAATCATTCACATAATTGATCACACATAACAAATATATTACAAAACACAAGAAAGAAGTACAGGATACAAGAAAAGAAAACCATCAACTAAAAAACAACAAAATAAAACCTAAATCCTACTCCTTCTACCCATCCTCCTCCTCCGGCTGCTCCGCCTGCCCCGTCGGTTGCTTCGGCTACTCCGGTTGCTCTGCCGCTTGCTCCGACTGGTCCAGATCCAGTGATGGAACCTCGCAACCGAGGTTCCTTGCTATCGCCACCACATGGATATTGCGGTCCTCAGCACCGAGCACCTCGACTATCGTCTTGAGCAGCCTCTGGAACTGATCGAACAACCTGTCAAACAGCATCTTGAGCAGCTCTTTGTTGAGCCCCTCGGGAGAGCGGCAAAACTGTTTCTTGCAGGGTGGCTCCCTTGGCGGGCTTGGCTACGGAATGTTGTCCATGGTGGGTTGCCTGAGCGGAACAAAGCGAAGAGGAGAGACTGATGGCGCCTTATATAAGGTATGTGCTATAACGCAAAATGGAGACAAGCTTCTCTGTGAAGTGTCTCATATGATCGACCTCTCCCTCTCCTCTGCAAAAAGAGAGACATTCTCTAACGGAAAGCGCATCTCCAATTCCACACGTCACCTTTAGCTTTGTGATTTTCTCCGTTTTTCTTTGGTTCACTGTTGATATCACACATCTCACTTGATAACTAAATCATTCTCTTGTCCCAAATATAATCAAATCTTTCCTCATGATACCTGAGGAACACGATAAACACACTATACATTCATTCATTCACATAGTTGAAGAACACACAAGATAATATTCAATCACATATAAGAATAAAGATAGACTTCATTCATAAACAATATTTAAAAAACAGAAGCAACTAAAAACAACAAAGAAAAACTAAATCCTACTCCTATTTCTACTCCTCCTCCTCCTCCTCCTCCTCCTCCTCCTCCTCCTCCTCGTCCTCCGGAGGTGACTCCGGTGCCAGTGCAATAGGAGCCTGGGCCAGCTGCGCAAGACGTGTCTTTCCGTGGCTCGTCTCCGATTTACGCCTAAGATCTTCTGTCCCACCTTGGAAAGTTGAGTGCAATGCAATGATCATATAAGGCATTGCGCACAGTTGCTTGTTGGACACTTCAGAATGTCCTGGATGTTGTTCTTGGCTTCAGCACACTGTGCTGCATCTAGGACACTCTGGGGTGTCCAGGGCATCAAAATAATATAAGACGCACCGTGTCGGAGTGTGATTCCGGCAATTCTCCCAGTACTACCGTTGGCAGCCCGTGGAGTTTCTTAGTTCAGTTGTGGGCGAGCAGAGATTCAGAACAAGATGGCGATTTGACACGATAATTTACGTGGTTCGGGCCGCCTGAGCGTAATACCCTACTCCACGGGTGTGTGTTGTTGTTGTATTGAGTGTCTGAGCGCTTGAGTGTGAAAGACTAGCTTGTCTCCTCCGGATCAGAGCGCGTGTGTCCTCTTGTGTATCGCTCCGCCTGTCCTTTTATTATAAAATGCCACATTTTACTTCATATGAGGTTCAGTTGTAAATTGGTTGTTAATCCTATTGGAGACAAATTATAGCCATGCTTATAATCTTGATCTCATCAAATCTTTTCTTCTACTCATGTTTAAATTTATTAACATGAGGAATGAACTTCACCAATAAACTTAGATTAATTCTTTTGACCTCTCTTCAAAGTTGGGAATTATTTGAAGAAAGATTTCTAGGCCAATTTAATATGCAGTACCAAATAGATATTCAAATTAATATAAATTGAATATATACTACTGTATATTTGGCCCTGTCAAAATTATTCAATTCAGAGGCCATAAATTTTTCTATAGTTTTCTAATATTCCAAATAGACTTCCTGCAATGTTTCATAAATTTTGAACTCCATTTGCTATTTTAATTGAGACGCTTAGCAAATTCAAACCATGTTTTGAATTCAAATTTTGAATTCTGTTCAACTAGATTGAACATCAAGATTTGAACATACACTCATGATCAGCATAAGTTGCTTGACTTATCCCCATGGTTTCACAATTTTTGGAACTCAATTGCTATTTAAATCAGTGGCACCATTGAATTCCATCCAAATTCAAATTTGAATTGGAAATTCAATTGAAACTTTCTCCAATTCAAAATCCAATTGCAGAATCAAATTCTAGATATTTAATTGAGCCTCCCCAAAAAAATCTAGAAATTTTGGACATCTTTTTGTAGGAGAATTGAAGTCTGCAGAGAAGGGGCAGGGATAAGGGTTGTGGGACCCACCAGTCAGTGGGACACACTCGAAGCGGTCCTGCACGCCGTTTTTCTGGCGTTCCTCCGCTCGACATCGCACCGCATGCAAGGCACCACGGAGCTACTTGCCTGCCTGCTTCATGGCGTGCCTCCTACTCCTCCCCAGCCTATAAATACCCTCCCCCGGTCGAAGTGAACACCACCCTAAGCACTCGCCTCTGTTTTCGTTCTTCCGCAACTGCACTGCACCGCTACCGCCATTCTCGACGCATTGGCCAAACGATGCAAGGAATCACTGTGCTTCCAACAGAAAAAGGTGGCTTAACTAGTTGCTCTTCCTTCCTGTCCAATCCTTTGATTGATTCCATGCTTATATGTGCGGTATTTCGAAGTTTCCTTGACGATCGCGGGTGAAGTCACTAGGGGAAACTTCCTGTTCCACGAGGACAGACCAATTGAAGCACGATTCCATCTTCCTCTTTGAAGCAATAAGGTGCGCAAAGTTACCTAGATGCTTCTTGTGAAGTTTCAGCCACTGTCATGCTTCCTAGCTCCTTTATCTCAAGTTTTCGCCAAAACAGTTCATACCGATATCAATAGATTACTGGTTAAATTCCGTTTCTATGTACGATTAATTTTCAATCCAGTAAGGTATTATCTCCTAGATCTCCAGGCGCATCACCTCACAAAATTGAGATAAAGACATCAAGAGATGAGGTCGGATTTTTAGTTTTCATGGCCGCTAATTGAAAACCCGTACCTCGCCGTCGAGTTCAACTTTGCCGGTGATGTCTCCCCAATCGGACCCCCAAATCATACTCCTGGTGCTCCCAGGAACTTCCCGAGAATTTCCCAAGTCTATTAAGACATTTCCGAGCATTTCCGACGAAGGTCAAAACCCTAGCTCCGCTGTCGCCGTCGCGCCGCCGTCTCCGGCCATCGCCGACATGATTGGACACCACCATTGACTTGCGCGGTCGATTTTAGGGTTGAGCAGTCACGGCGAGGCTGAGAGGAGGTCGACACACCTATGTATGGTGAGGCACTGCTGC
Organism: Tuctoria greenei; assembly: GCA_036927565.1. Lineage (NCBI taxonomy): Eukaryota > Viridiplantae > Streptophyta > Magnoliopsida > Poales > Poaceae > Tuctoria > Tuctoria greenei. Next base: position 267,140,005 of record JAYESD010000002.1, on the reverse strand, counting down.
AGTTCCGGCGAGGAGCGCCGCCGCGTCGGGAGGTAGACGAAGACACGGGTCCCACCAGTCAGCGACACCCTCTCGCGTGGGATCAGTTACGGATAAGAATCCGGTGTGGCTGCGCAGGTTAACCCCGTGGCTCCCGGTGTGGCTCCATTCTGATTGGTCGAATTCAAATGAAGTGGGACCAGCCCCTTTTATTTGAAATTTCCAATAGGAAAATAAATCCAGATTCAATCCCAACTTAGAAAATCCATAACTTCCAGTAGAATTATCCAAAAATTCCCAAATAGATTTTGTTAGAACCAGCATGAAGGATACTATCCAGTGGTGCACTTGGATTTGTATGAAAAACCATAGAAATTTCTCCATAATTCTAAAAATCAAAATTCTTAAAGAATTCATTCCTACAGTTCTGTTAATTGGAAAATTCCAAATTTTGGTCAGAACCTTATATTTAATGCATTTGATATCCAGTAAGATTTTCAAGATCTTTGGACTTAAAATACTGGGTTGATCCATGTTCCAAATCTCTATGTAGCTATAAATTGAGAAAATTGGAAAATCAATTTCCAGAAATTTACCCAAACTTTAAAAATCAGTTTCTTCCTGTAGGAAGCTCAGAAAATTGTGAAACAAATTTTACTAGAACCAGTGAGACCCCCTCTACAAGATACAACCCTTGGTAGCCATAATACATCTCCAAAAATGTCAACCAAATTTAGAGAAGCTTATTGCTTACCATAATTGTTAAGAATAACAACCATCCTTTATCATCTCCTGTTCTTTGCAAGAGTCTTCTCCATAATCTCTAGAATCCACCATGAAAATTCCAAAGTCAATAAAGATAATTGTCTTATTTTATCTTAATATACACACCCCATCTTAAGCATATTAATTATTCACAAAAATCATTTATACCTAGTATATGCATATCGTGTAGTAGCTGAAGTCGAGGAGCAGCCGAAAGCCATGGAGGTCCAGCTGCCAGAAACTAACATAGACTCAAACTCACATTCAGGCAAGCCCCGGTTTGCATTTAAGTTCCTTATAGTGTTTTGCAGTTTTATTTCACCTTATGTCTTCAGATGATTGTGCATTACATTTAAGGTGTTTGACATCCACTTGCATGGCCCACAAATCCTATGGAGTCTTGGGTAGGTCTACGGCCCGTTGAGTAGACACTGCTATGCTTATGCTCATAGGAATTCGGTAGAAGGTCGAGTAGTTGGAATCTACTCGCGAGATAGGAATTTTATTACATGGGAGATACTAGAATAAGAAAATGGTTTATGAATATAAAATTGAGACCGAGCAGTGGATAGGATGCACTGAGACGTGGTCTCATGTGCGTAGCCCTGTTTGTGTCGATTGAGGACCATTTCGTGTGCGATCCTGCTGGACAAGCTTGAATTGTACCGGCGACATACTAGAGCAATGAGCTCCAGTAAACTGATGTAGCTTGATACTGGTTTGTCGAGGCATTCTGTTCCGTTTTATAGGCGTGGGTTGAGGGCAGCAAGTTTTAAATCAGCTGGTGGGCACGTCAGAGTACGCCCCACGCAGTGACCTCCTGCTCATGACGGATCGACCGGTTTGACATTCGAGTGTTTAGTGAAAGGTGGCCATATACGACTAGTACTGAATTGTTATGTAGGTACTGCTGAAAGTACTCGCTAGCATTTCTGAAAGTGCATCTGTGTCGTGTTGTTCCGGGTATGTCCTGATTGCAATCACCGTCCCTCGCGGTAATGGAGTACCACTTGTTCACTGTGCCGTGACGTAGTAAATACTAAAGAAGTCAAGAGAATATGATATATTGGTTTATAAATTGCTTGAACAACCTTGTTTGGCTTAGAGATAGTACAATAATAAGTTCACAGTTTCCCCATACTTTAGTGTAATAGCATTATGTGCCTTATGCACGTCATATCATTAGCAAAGCGTTTCTTGTTTGATTGTGGAGTCTATGATGTGCCGTGCCTGAGGAATGTCAGGTGCGAAATAAAACATGACTATAAGGATCCACTTTTAGGCGAGTCCTTATGCTTTACTTGCCTATGTTTAGTACTCATCCTTGCATATGTCTAGTGAGACGGGTTAGTCTTGCTGAGCCTTATGCTCACATTTGCAGTTAACGAGTTTTTGCAGATTATATGACTGATGACGGGTTTAATGACAAGGCTGCACCCCCTCCAGGGTTTATAGCCGAGTGGGAACCCCGCACGCCGCCATGAATTGTGTGTTGCTAGTGCAAAGTATACAGGGCATGGATGACTTTGCTTTTGCATAGCTAGTGCTGAGAGCGTAGCTATGATGTATAGTTCTCTTTCCTTCCATTAGTACTTTTAAACTTCCGTTGTGCTTTTCAATAAAGACTTGGTATTGTAAATTTGTTCTCGTTCTATTCTTGTATATTGTTGGGTGTCGCATCGCACGACACCACCCAATGAGATCCTTGGCGGTCGGGATTCCGGTCCCCACATTTATAGTACAAGGTCTGGCCATTACATCGTTAGCCTGGCCCGACATGTGGCCCTGGCGGTTACTGATGTCTAATGCACAATTAAATGTGCATAATTCTCCTTAATAGTGTGGTAACGCCCTTTAATGGTGGCATTACTGGTATTAAGGGTCATCCGATCGTGTGTCATTAAGATAGCATTAATGACACATAATCAAGTCTTGAAGTCATTTAATGTCCCTTGAAGGTTCGAGGCGTTGGAGGTCCACCAATCAGACTGTTGAGGTTGAAGTTCCGGCGGTCGGACACATGGCAGCTCTAGAGCTTACTGAATTGGATGAGTAGGTCCTGTGCTGTTGTACACGTGTCAGTATCGGAGCTTGCCTCTGTCGAGGGTTAGGTCCGAGGGTGCCACACAGGTATCTAGTTCGAAGCTTTACCATGTATGGAATGTAGCTCCAGTTTTATGAAACACGTGGCGGCACGAGGACTAACTATAGAAGGGAGGCAGGTCCGGTTCTGAGTGAAACCTGAGGCCTTTGGAGGTCTTCAGCGCTGATAGGTGGAGTTCCTTTGCACTCTTTGCAGTTCCAAGGGGTATCCGGTACGTAGGGTACCGACACGCCGTCTGTTGGCCCATCTCCGATTTACGTCGAAGATCATTTGTCCCACCATGGAATGCTAAGCGCATTGCAACGATCATTTAAGGCATTGTGCACAATTGCAGTTGGCCAACATCCAGCATGCAAAAGATGTTCCTTTCTTCAACACACCTTTGCGCATATTTCGCATATTGGATGCCCGTTCTACCAAAAAAATAGTGTGAGACGGATGTTATATACACCCGTCTCCAATTCTTGACGAAGAGCTAATGCGAGATGTGCATTATATACGTCCGTCTTCGATTTAGGATAAACTTTTTGTCCATCGCACGCTCTCTCCCAACATTTGGCAAAAAAATTTTAGCTATCGCGCGCTCTCTCGACCTATAAACCACAGATCCTGAGCACGCCGCCGCCGTCGACCCCGACCTTCGCGTCATCAGAGAGTTGAGCACGCTGGAGCACGCCGCCTCATCCTCTGTCCCCGGAGCACGCCGCCGCTGTTCCTCTTTCTCAACTTGCTCTTTGTCATTATCACGCTGCCAGCGTCAACCCCTCCCCGCTGTCAACCCTGACCTTCGTCATCGAAGATAGTTCATCACGCTTGAGCATGCCGCCTCGTCCCGTGTCCCCAGAGCACGCCGCTGCCTCAACCCCGACCTGGGTAATCGAGATGAGCACGCCGCCACCTTCACAAAAGTGTAAATGTTCTCCTTGTCCCTGGAGCACGCCGACCTGCTGTCATCAGAGAGTTGAGGAACCACCACTCCGGCGCCTCCGCCAGCTCGTCTCGGAGCATGCCGCTGCATCCCCTGTCCCCGGAGCACGCCGCCGCCTCGACCCTGCCCTTAGAGTGTGAATTCCAGTGATTTTATTGAATTTGAGGATGTCCAATGAAGGCTCATTGTTAATGAAGTCATTGACGCAAAGGGAGAATTTTCATTATGGTATACTTTCATCTTCCTTATTTATGTCCAATGCAGAAGTAATGGATTTGTTTTGACTATCAATGTATATAATGAATTCTGATTCGCAAACCCTTGAAACAGCAGGAACTGTGGTTGACACTAGCATTTAACATCCCAGTGAGTTTGATTTCTACATGGAATCAAGGTACCTATGCTGGAATCAGGCTATAAATGCATCAGTGGAATGTAAATTGTTTGTTTTTTCAGGAGACAAGCACACCAGCTCACTACCATGTCCTTTACCATGAGAACAATTTCTCTGCTGATGCTTTTTGCAAAAGCTCACCAACTGCCTGTGCTACAAGTAAGCTCAATTCTCCATTCACTAACAGGTATTTGCTACCTTATGTGGCCGGTTAAGCGAATGTGATTGCAATTTGATAATGTTTTATATAATTTCTGTGATTTTATTGAACTTGAGGACGATGTCTCAGACAGAGCATTAGAGGCTATGAAGGCTCATCATTAATAAAGTCATTGATCGGGAGAATTTTCATTATGGTATACATGATTAGATGATGACATTTATGATGTGTGTAATTAATTACATTGTAATCAGGATGAATAGTCTTGGTTGTGTAACCACAATTGACACTTTGGTAATATTTGATTGGTCAATATAATTTAACGTGTGATAATTTGAAAAATGTTCATCAACAGTATGTTGCTGACACTGGTAATACGGCAGCCAAATCCTGGCTAGCTCCTAATAGTAGACCCTGCCTGTAAACAATTCATGACTTTCTATAGCAGAGAGCGTCTCAGATAACCAACATAAAGGAGACAAGCTTCCATAAAGCCTGTCTCACATAAGTTAATAAATCTATGACGCGCTACAATATAGGACATCTCGGATCAATCATTATATCTGCGACGGGCTCTCTAAGGGCCTATCACGTATGTACACTGATGGGCGACGCGCGCCAGTGGCGTCTCCAATGACCCTGTAAAGGTCGTCCGTTTTGAAACAAAGAAAAGAGACACTCTTCTTTTGACTGTGTCTCGCACCTAGTTTGATCGGCGACTCGCCTTGTAGCCCGTCTCTAATGCCACTGTAATGCAAGACGCGAAGACAGAGATGAACAATTTGTTCGTCTCCCTTCTTCGTTCGGGTCCGTCTCGTATGAGCCTTTCTTACTTAGTGTCCAGCAATCAATTAGAGTGCAAACTCTCTAGATAGACCCCACTCAAACCGTTCCTAAGGTACTACCAGCGGGATGAAGGTTGTCGCCCTCATCTTCCACATGATGATGACGTCAACTGTGACTGGCGCACAGTGCAGTTGGCGACCTAAGGGACATCTCACCAATACACCTGTGTCAAGAAGACACATGGCTTCTCTTGGCCTAATAGCTATGTCTGGGGAAAGTAAGCAGTAGTCCATATCCCCTTTTCTGGGTGTTTATGTTTGAGACTAGATTATGTTCATGTTTAATTAAGTAATGATGCAAATTATGATCTAACAGTTTGTATCGGTCACCTAACTAGTCTCAACACAAATTCTGAGCACTGTTTTAGTTTAGTTAAATAAAAGTTTAAAGCTGTGATCAATATTGAGTAAGGTTCATTAGGATTAAATTTTCTTTATGCCTTTGTTCATATCATTTTTGCCCTATTTATCATGCAATGTTGTCAATCTAACCGTCAAATACAAATTTAGAAATTATAATGGATTTAGCGAACGACTGTGGAAGGAAAACAGTAGTAGAGGAGGTAATACTAGAACAACTTTTGCGAAGAGGCCTAGCTCCTCAACGTTTGACCCATCCTCCCGGTTCAGGAGTTGAAGCATCCTCTACGAGCAGTTGTTGCTCCGCTAAAAATGAATTAAGAAAAAAATTTGACTAACTTTACGGCATTATCATGATTCTCCCTAACCTGAACAGCCCTTTGTCATTTTCCCCTAAAACTGGCAAACACTAATCCCTGTGCTAAATCCCGTAAATCTAATGTCTTAATCTCAATCAAATGAGTTAACAAGAATGATTTGGAATAAGAAACCTTACCTAGAATGCCAAGATTTCCCTGCCCCTGTAGCCTTCCCCACCGTGTTGCCTCGGGGCCCGCATGCCCCATCGTGTACGGTCCCGCCGTCGAGGCCTCATCACGCCAGCCACAGTGGCCAGCTTGCTCGCCGTATGCTGCTCTCCCGTGTTGTATGCTTTCCCCACAAAACCATGTGTTCGCTAGCGCCGCCTATGCTGAGGAAAATTTTGGGTGGGGAAGAATGAAGTTAGGGTTGAGTTATTTTTTTTTTGAGTCAGGCTCGCATCACTACAGGAATCCCGACGATTTGCGACGGCCAGGGCCGTCGCAAATAAGACAAATACCGTCGCAAATAAGCAATTTGCGACGGCTTTTCTTATTTGCAACGGCTCCTAGGCGTCACAAATAAGTCGTCGCAATTAAGCTTATATGCGACGGGCACCGATGCAAATAAGCTTAATGCGACGGCTTAAAGTGGCCGTCGCAAGTTATCGTCAGGGGGCTGGTGGGCCCCGCAGCAGTATTTGTGATGGCCCGACCGTCGCAATTAAAGCTCTATTTGCGACGGCCTGGCCGTCGCAAATAAGTTCAGCCAGAAAGGTCCACGTGTCACCCCCGGGACCCACGCCCCTATTTGCGACAGCTTGGCCGTCCCAATTAATGCTTATTTGTGGCGGCCGGGCCGTCGCAGATAGCAGTGGCTTAATTGCGACGGCCAGGATCCTTATTTGCGACGGTACTATATAAACAGTTGTCGCAAATAAGGTTTTTCATTTTTAAAAAACAGAAAATACTACCCGGCTCGATGGCCAGAATCACAGAACTGGCAATATGAACATCACAACAGTCTTAAAACACATCACAACACATCATTGAAACATAGCACCAACATCAACAAACTAAACATGGGCTCACTCGCATGTTTGACCTCCGTAGCCACCTCCGGAGCCACCTCCGAAGTCGAAGTCGTCGTCGCGCCTCATTCCAGGTGGCGGTAGAGACGGCGACGGCGTTTGTGTAGCCGTCGCGGATCCCTGCAATTAATGAAACTTAGAGTTAGAATATAAATGCATCAACATCTCTCTCCCTCCCTTCCTCTCCCTCTATCTTCATCTAGATCCCCCTCTCTTCCTCTCTCTTTTAATTTCTCTCTTTCTCTCTCCCTCTATCTTTCTCTCTCACTCTATCTCTCTGTTGCTATCTTCCTCCCTCTATCTCCATCTACATCTCCCTCCCTCTATCTTCCCCTCCCTCTATCTCCATCTACATCTTCCTCTCTCTCTTCATTCCTCTCCTACTCTATCTAACTATCTTTCACTCTTTCTTCTGTCTCTCTTTCTTCTATGTCTCTCTTTCTTCTATCTCAATCATTTTCTTATATCTAACTATCTCCCTCTTTTTTCTATCTCAATCTTTTTACGCTGGAGAAGAAGGATTACATAGAAAATTACCTGACCCGCACAAGAAGGATCGCCTGGAAGGACCGGTGGTAGTACCGGTAGCTGGATCCCCAAACATTACGCCCGAGCCATGGCCTGTCATTGCAAACATTAATGCTATCTATTAGTAAGTCATTTACGCTGAATTAATGAGAACTTTAGTTTTTATTTTGTTACCTCCATTGCTTCCCGCATCTGCGCCAACGCTGCTGCCTGGGTTTGGATGGTGGCCTCCATCACGATTCTTTGGTGTTCCGCCTCCTCCTGTCGCCTAAAGAGGGACTGCATATCAATGTCCCTCTGCGGGGTGCAACGACCAGTCATGCCCACCAAAGAAGCTTGCATGGAGCTGCCTCTCACAGGTCTCCCCGCCCTCGAGTCGACAACTCCGTCGAATATGGCGAGCCTATAAAAAAGAGAGTCAGTAATATGAAATTGAAATATCTTGAATACTTTTAATTTAAAATGATAAAATGACTTGTAAACTAACCTTCCGTATGCTTATCCACCACCGCTTGCATACGCGGCTTGAGGATCGATTGGTTGACGTTCCCAATCGAAATCTTCGCCGTGTATCTTCCTAGCCTCCTCCCCGTACTTAGCCTGCAAAACATAAAAACCGTGTAAGTTCAACAATATATATAGTTATATTTAATATGAATGATTTCTAAACTTACCAATCGCTCGGCTGCAGCCTGACTGCACCCCGTTGACTGAGAAGGGTCACTGTGACCTCTCTTCCAGATCTCAGCAGGGGTTGGCGACACCCCCGTCTAGCGCTCCTGTCAATACGTGTTAGTACGAACAATATATTATGAATATATACACATAAGTTACATACACTTACCATGCGTTTAGCTAAACGCAAGCAGAGCAGGGGGGCGCGTAAGGATAGGACGAAGAGAATGCGCTAGGCCCGACGGTATAGGACTTTAATTTGCGATGGCCACTTTAATTGCGACGGCCCTAGGGTTAGCCATCGCAATTAACACTATTTGCGACGGCTAACGGAAGAGTCCGTCGCAAATTATATTAATTTGCGACGGCCTACTTATTTGTGATTTCCATTTTAGACAGCCGTTGAAAATAAGTGTATATTTGCGATGGTTTATCTAATTTGCGATGGCCATATACGGGCCATCGCAAATAGGTTTATTTGCGACGGCCGGCCGTCGCAAATACGGCTGGCCGTCGCAAATGACCGCGTTTCCTGTAGTGCATCAGGGCTATATCAAATTTTGGGCTGCTGGCAATTTTAAGCTGTGCCTGTGCGGGGATTATGGGCTGGTTTCTTTTTTTTGGACCAGTTTTATGTTTTGACCTGATTATGATATGCACCAGACAATTTGGGCTGTAACTTTTGGGCCAAATTAATGAATATTACAAGGATTTAATGTTCAGTGGTTTTTAATTTTTCTAATACTTTTCTATAAAAAACTGGACTGTTAATTCCTTGATATATAATGTTTTTTATTTTCCACTGCATGTTATTATTCATTCCCTAAATAATATTGAACTAAATGACATATTTATTTAGAGAGTATATGCTTAAGTTTAATCTTGTGGCATGTAATTTTTCGTACCAATGTTGGTTTTGATCATATGTCATATTTTCTCGTGTGAATTTTCACTTCTGCCCAACGGCGATGTGAAAATTTTTGTTCAATCTGCATTATTTTAAACAATCCAACATTTTTCTTATTTCATGCATGTTAAAATTAATGTTTTTATTTTATTAAGCTCTGAACATCATTTCCGATGTTAGTGGAATTGAGAATCTAAAATGGAATCAACTTCCAACGTGGAAAACTAATGTTGAGAACATTCTTGGTGTTCCTGAGCTTGACTATGCCATTGAGCATGATGTTCCCATACCTCCCGCCGCCAGCGAGTAGAATTGTGAGGAAAAAAATTTAAGCCCTACAAACAAAATGTTGCTATGTGGGAGTGCTCTAATCGCATGTCATGTAAGATTGTGAAGGGGTCAGCTTTTGAAGGGATATAGAGAGCAACCCCTTATTCTGAAAATGCTAAAATATATTTGACCTCTATTAAAGTGAAATTCAAACGCAATGATAAATCATATGCCTTCTCACTAATATGTAAGCTTTTGAACACTAAGTTTGATGGTGTTGGCAGTGTTAAAGAGCACATCATCTCATTGTGTGACACAAGTGCTAAACTTAATTCTTTAAAGATGGTTTTTTATGTTCCTTTCATTGTTCATCTTTTTACCATGTGTTTACCTGACAGTCATATGCATTTGTGCCTTGCAACAACATGAAGGATAAGTAGACTATCGATGAATTAATTGCTCATGTTATCCAAGAGGAGGGCAAAACCAAGGCTGCCAAACAGGACTATCTTAATCAATTTGACTCTAGTAAGAGGACATTTCATGGTAATGACAATCATGGTGGCAAGAAAAAAAAGCACGCCTTTCATGCTAATGATAAGTCTAGTCCACCTCTCCCAAACAATTCTCCCAAGAGTAATGGTGATGGTTACAACTTTTGTGGCAAACCTGACCATTTTCAAAGAGATTGTGATGCTTTTCTAAAGTGGGTTGCTACAAAGGGTAACGGTGTTGCTACTTTTGTTGATGAATTTTTCGATGCTAATTGTTTTCTAAATACTTGGTGGGTTGACTGAGGTGTCATCATGCACATCAGTAATTTATTATAGGTATTCGATATGAAGATAAGTGTAACAAAGGGGAGGGATTAAAGGTTGCTAATGGAAAAGAAGTTGAGGTTGGGGCCGTTGGGTCACTTTAACTAAGTTCAGCTGGAGGCTTCATACTTCATCTTTATAATGTCTTATTTGTTTCTAGCATGAAGAGAAACTTGATTTATGCTTCTTTAGTAAATGATGATGGATTTGAATGTTATTTTGGGAATAATACTTGTTTAATTAAGTATAATAATAATGTTGGTCTTGCCTTCTGAAAAGGAAAACTTTATTTGTTTTCTCTTTGTGAATCTTCTGTGATGAATATAAGTGATGTTCATAATGATAAATGCAATTGTATTACTAAGAATGAGACTTCATCTAAATTGCGACACTATGTTTTAGGCCACATTTCGAGTGAGATAATTGAGAATCTCACTATAGAATAAATTCTTCATCCGTTAGATTTATGTAACTTTGTTCGATTCATTGATTGCATTAATTCATATGGATATATGTGGCCCTTTTCCAATAATGTATATGGATGGTTTTGATTCTTTCACAACATTGACAAATGACTTTTCAAGATATGTCTAGATTAATCAATAATACATCAATCTAAATCATTATATGAATTTAATTTATTTAAATCTTAAATTGAGAGTCAAGATAATTTGAAGATTAAAGTTGTAAAATCAAATCGTGGGGGCGGAATATTATGAAAAACATGCAGCTTATGATCAAATTATTGATCCTTTTGAAAGGTACCTTCAGGAAAATGACATAATACCCCAATATTCTACATCGCGTGAACTGCGACAAAAATGAAGTAGTTGAAAGGAGTAATCACACACTTATGGATATGGTGAGAACCATGTTAAATTTACCGAGAAAGTCATGGTTGAAAGCACTAAAGACAACCATACATATACTAGATCAGGTTTCTAGTAAATCCTGCACTACAGGAATGCGACTAACTTACAATGCCCAAAACCATCGTAAGTAAGTATAAAACCATCATAATTAACTTATTTATGATGGTTTTTGCTTAATTACAATGATTATTAGCCGGTGTAATTAAATCATCATAAATAAGCTAATTTATGATAGCCACCGTTGTCAATTAGCTTATTTACGATGGCGGAGCATAGTCATCGTAAATAAGAGCCCATGCCATGTGGTGGGTTGGGCCACCTTATTTACGACGGCGGAGGTGGCCATTGTAAATAACACGAGCTTATTTACGATGGTGCCCCCAAACAACATAAATAACAGAGGCCTTATTTACGACGACCACTGCTTAGACCATCGTAAATATGTTTTTTTTTAAAAAACAGAATATGACTAACCTGGCACCATGGCCATCTCACATAACACATATACAAACAATATACACCCGCAAAAAGAAAAAAAAATCAGTCACAAATACATCTACAATAATCGAGCACATCACAAAATGTAAACGGCTATACACTAGCCCCTTGACTACCTTCAGGGCTGAAGAACTCATCTTTGCGTGTCCCCACAGTACCAGTAGTTATGGCGATGGAGTTTGTGCTTCCTTCACTGATCTCTAAAAGCACATGAGTAGTTAGACATGTTTCTTTCTCCCTCTCTCTCTTACTTCCTCTCTCTCTCCCACTCTCTTCCTCTCCTTCTCTACCATCCATCCCCTCTCCCCCTCACTCTCTTCCTCTATCTATATACCATCCATCCCCCTCTCTCTAACTCTCTTCATCTCCCTCTCTAGCATCCTTCTCCCCTCTCTCTCACTCTCACCCGCTCTCTCGCACTCCCTCTCTCCCTCTTTTTACCACTCCCCTCTCACTCTCTCTTTGTCTCTCTCTTTCTCCCTCTCTCTCACACACTCTCTCTCTCTGCCTCTCCGTCTTCGTACCACCCTCTCTCTCTATCTCTCTCTCCCCTATATTCCACCCCCTTCTCTCTCTACCACCACCTGAGTTTCTCTTAGGTTTGGTTATTTTAAATGAATACAACTATATTTAAGAGTTTATTACCTGAACAACTGAAAAAGGCACTTGTGGCGGGGGCACCTGTGGCGACTGCCACGCAGGAATCGCAATCTGTTGGCCACATTGTCGAGCTAAGGCTTGTCATTGCAAAATATTAGATAATACATATTACTGAAATACTATGAAATTGAACTAAAGTAATTTAAATTATTTACATCCATTGCTAGCTGCATTTGTGCCATGTAGTTGGCCTGGTACTCATGTGCAGCCCTTTGCATGGCTTTTGTCCTGTCCAGCCCTTCCTAGGTCCGCGTCAGCACCTCTTGCATGGTTTGGAACTCCAAGTCCCTCTACGAGAAACAGCGACTCGACAGCCCAACGGACAAAGCCTACATCGATGGAGTGCCTCTTGAATGTTGTGCTGCCCTCAAATCGACAATGGTGCAGTCTCTTGTAGTGTTGGGATGCCATGTAAAATGTGGACTGGGAGAAAACAATTATTACACCATATATGTATATGGGGTTGTCTTGCTGAAGCTATGGCCTTCAATTCAACTATTGGAAATTAGACCCTAAGAATGTTAGTTTTAATTCTATTGGTTATTGTTGATGGTTGTTAAGTACCAATTTTGACCATCAATATATCTCAATTATGTGATGGAGTAGACAATTCTTACACTCATTTATTTTAGAAATAACCTAGTTCCACTAGTACTTGGAGAAAACGGTGCATGCAGGTATCTTATGTATAAATGAAGTGAATTCAAGGGAACAATCCTAAAGAATACATTCCTAGTCTATCAAACGCTGACATGTAGTAGTACATGGATCAAATTTCTCACCTATAGGAGTATCGAGGGCATACAACGGCGAAGCATACCAAAATAGTCAGAGGACCCACCAGTCAGCCACTTGGATGAAGCACACCGCGGATGGTGCACTAACCAGGTCGGCAGACCCCCTGGCTCGACCGACCTTGTAGTGGCGCCAAACGCAATCAACTTCCATATGTCGACCACCTATGGTGAGCTGATAGCAATGGAGACTGATTCACACGCTTTTGGTGGTGATAACCATCTCTACTACGTGTATAAATAGGGTGGAGGTCTCACACTACAAGGATCCCGACGATTTGCGACGGCCCAAGCCATTGCAAATAAGCATAAAGCCATCGTAAATAGCTTATATACAATATTTTTCCTAGGTCCTTAGTGGAGGTTAGGTTGTAGAGAGGAGCCTCTAGTCCCAAGTCTAAATTAGAAAAGGTATGGCTCATGTATCTTTCTTTCCTTATTTGACTTTATGCATTACATTATTATTATTAGTCTCTGTTTATTCATATTATTGGGCAAAGCATTTCCTTTTTATTGTGGAGTCCATGTATGTGCTAGATGTAGATGTTATTATGGTCTAGTCCTAAAGCTCATATCATGTTATCATAAACATCAGACACCACTACTATAGTCTAATTAGGTAATAGCATGATTATGTTAATATGAATAGTTAGTGCTAGGTCCCAACAATTGTTCAATGATGCTTAGGTTAGTCATTGCCTTAGGGTGATAATTCTAATCGGGCTCTTAAGGTATTTACTTAATATGTAAGCATGGTGCTTAGATAGTTAAGCGGCGTTGGATGTCTCATAGACCCACTGGTTGTAACGGTAGGCGGCAGGTGCTGAAAGCCCTGTCCGTCCTTCTTAATAAACGGGTTGTAGGAGTAGAAATATTGATGTAGAAATGTATCACATTAATTGATGATAAAGTTTCATAATTGATGGTAAATCTTTCACGAACAGTTCTCAACAAGTAGAAGCCTATGATAATAATATTTATAAATTCCCAGTGCGACTCCTCAGCTTCAAAGGTGGTTTTTAACTAGCAGCCGCTTGTGAAAATTATATTTATAAATTATTTAAAAAGTTTTCACATGCGGACATTACAAGAAGGACCCCTTGTGATAATAAACGCCTATAAAGCTTCTCGGCCGCAACTCGCAAACCTAAGTCTACAGACGGTGAAAATTTTCATTTTGCTGCCAAGCTGTCACCACCGAACATTGTCCCCACCCTCGCTGTCCTCGTCCCTGCCGTCCCCTCCCTGCTCGCTATCACCACTGAGAACCGACCTCACCCTCGCTGTCCTCACCCTCGCCGTCCTCGCTCTCGCAGTTGCTGTGATCGCTCTCGCTGCCATCACCGTCTACTCGGTCGTCGTCCTTGCTCTCGCCACCATCACTGTCCTCGCCCTCACCGTCCTCGCTGTCACCGTACTAGCCCTCCAGATTTTACTTTTTGTGATTCTCTATTTTGATTGCTTGGTCTCATTCTTTGCTTTACTATGTCATCAATCTTTAGTTCAAACATTATATGCATGACTTGACATATATGTCCTTTGTGCTTCTTGTCATTTCTGGTGTTTGTCATGCTTGATTAATTTATGCATGAACTTTAAATTTCTTCTCTTGTATTGTCTCTGTGTATAGAGAACTAATTTAGTTCTACTTTAACCTTTGTGGTGAGTTTGGTGCACGATATATTTAAATGTGCACCAGACATTTGGTCAATGAAAAAAAAACATTCATGAGAATCATATGCCTTGTAACATAAATATAAACTTTATTGTTTAGAGATCTCTTGCAGCTGATATATTGATGCTAGAGTTTGTTTTCTTAAATTTATTGTATTATCATGATGAAATGATCAGGGAAAATCACTTCATTTAATTATTTGTGGCTGCAAGATATAAACAACATGTAATAACCTTCTCCTTTCTGATTTACATTTTCTAGAAGGACATTCTTCTAACATGGTTCAATTCTGGTAAAATCTCGAGGAGTAGAAAAAGTTAATGAACAAAATATCACAAGGAAACCTTTGTTAGGAGATAGCATGAAAGTTGTTGATGTTAAAGCACGCAAACATAAAATTGAAGCCAGCCCAGCGGCTACAGGAATTACTCTGCCACAAGTGTTTGTTGAGGATGACTTCATATTTAGTAACTATGTTCACCTTCTGTTGTTGACATATATTCTTATTTTGTTCATGGATGAAAGACTCTTAGTCGCTATGTTTTAGAAGCAAGCTAGGTTAGATATCATTCATCATTGTGCTTTTTTTAATTTCCATAATCTTTATGTTTCAGAATCTAGAGGAACATAAGAGACGTGTTATGGAGAAAGCTCGATGGTACAGTGTATATTTGCTGTGAGCCTGAGAAAAACTATGAACTGCAATGTGTCAACTATGAATTGCTATGTATAAACTGTGAATTGCAATGTATCAACTATGAATTGCAATGTATCAACTACGAATTGCAACGTATCAACTATGAATTGCAATGTATAAACTATGAATTGCACTGAATATATTGTGATTGTCGTTATTTCAATTTGAGCAGGAAATTAGAAATAATAGCATTTAGTTCTGTATAGGTTCATATCTTATCACAGGCGACACATTATAACTAAGGAACCGGCTGTCAAAAATCATTATCACAGGTGATTTGTAGCCCCTGCCTGTGAAAATGGCCGATTTTACAGATGCTTCGTTACATGCAGTTTTGGAAACCGCTTGTAATAATATGTTTAGTGCCGCCTGAGGTAAAGCTTTTTGTAGTAGTGTAGATGCACCTTCTGAAGTTTTCCATTTAGTAATTACAACATTTGAGATTGCACCTTCAGTAGATCCCGTCGTAGCACCTCGAGTGGGGGAGCATGCAAATACTGATGAGACACCTATTAATGATTCACAACCTCCTATTGTGAATAATGAGCCTCCTAGGAGATTACAGCGGAATTGAGGATCAGTCATTTTTGATGATTATTTGGTATACATGAAGGAAGATGTGACTGGCATATTAAAGGATGGTGATCCTACGTCATATAAAGAGGCTATGAAGAGTAAGCATTCATCCATGTGGCTTCAAGCCATGAAGGATGAAATGAAGTCTATGAGCAAAATTGATGTACGAGACTTAGTAGAAATTCTTAAAAGATCTGGCTGAAAGTGCATCTAGGCAATCCTCTGTCGGTTTTGGACGATTGATGACAAACAAATGAGATCCTAATGAACTTGTTTAGATGACTGCAGGTCAATTTAATGAGATAGTTTGGTGCACTCAGAAAGTGAAAAATGAAGTGGTGAAGGAAAAGAGAAAATCCCAACTAATGACTAAAGTGCAAAGTATTATTAAATCTATAGGATGTGTGTGAGAGACGTATCCCAAGAGCTCAATTCTTTGCGTAGGGTTAAGCCCAACAGAGAGTTGAACGCACTAGTCCAATCAACTTTGTTGAAGCACATTTCACAGTGCACTGGACTAGTCCGTTCATGGACCGGACTAGTCCGTTTAACTTTCTGTAAACCTATTACGATGTGCACTGGACAAGTCTATCCATAGGACCGGACTAGTCTGCTGAACTCTCTGATGCTCTATAACACATAGCATCGGACAAGTCCGCTCGTGGACCGGACTAGTCTGTTCAACCCTCCGGAATTCAAATACACAGGGAACTGGACAAGTCCGGACACCTACCGGACTAGTCCGATATACCTCACGCAATTTATGGTTTCTAGTGTGCTGCACATTTCAAGCCATTTTTACAAAGCACACCGGACAAGTTCGGTACCTAGTACGGACTAGTCCGACCGTCGGGATCCCTAACGGTAACAATTTTCGAAACACTATAATTAGGAGATCCACGATCCCACAAACACAATACATGTATTCTACTGCTCACAACTCAAACCCTAGCGCCGCCACCTGTAACACCCTCATTTTCATCCATCATGCATTGCATACATTCCAATACATGTCTAACATTAATCCTTATAAAAAAAGGAATAATTTTAAAATGAATTTAGAGTAAAACCGCACTTAAGAATTCTGGGAAGTGCATACTAGTCTGTTTTTGGTGGGGACTAGTCCGATTTCTCTTTGACCTCCATTAGACATGTTCATTTTAGTGCGGACTATTCCGATTTTTGCATCTGTACAGTATCGGACTTGTCCGGTCTATTGCGGACTACTCCGGTATCCCAGTTCCTTGAAAATTTTGCCAAGTCCCTGAACTTGTCCGGACTCGTCCGGTATTCCAGCAGACTTGTCCGTTTTCCCTGAGACTAAAATTGGACTTATCCAGTTTTTGCCAGACTTGTTTGATTCTCCTCTGACAATGTTTGGACTTGTCCGATATAGTTTGTACTTGTCTGATATCTCTTTGTCTAACTTCGGACTAGTCCGACCGTTTTCGTACTTGTCTGGTGAATCGAGATTCCGAGTTGATCTTTTGTTCCACGACGTGTATTTGGGTATACAAAAGAGGGTACCTTTGTGCATCAAGCGAAGTATACAAAAGACCTTCTAAGGCGCTTCAACATGGACAACAGCAAGCCTCTTCGGACACCAATGGGAACAGCAACAACACTTTAAATTAATGAAGATGGTGAACCCGTGGATCAAAAAGAATATAGAAGCATGATCGGATCACTTTTGGACCTCACGGCATCAAGACCAGACATACAATTCAGCGTATGTCTTTGTGCACGGTTTCAAGCCTCCCCACTTGCTTCACATCGTCAAGCCGTCAAAAGGATTCTCAGGTACTTACATGGAACTCAAGAATTTGGTATTTTTTCCTTCTCCCTCAACCGTTACTTTGAAAGCTTTTTCGGATGCTGATTTTGGGGGTTGTAGGATTGATAGGAAAAGTACTTCTAGTGCTTGTCATTTTCTTGTTAATTCTCTTGTTGGTTGGTCCTCTAGAAAACAAAGCTCAGTTGCACAATCCACGGCTGAATCTGAATATGTAGTTGTTGCTAGTGCTTGCTCACAAATTCTTTGGATTGTTCAAACACTTAAGGACTATGGGGTTGACCTACTGTAAGACCTACGTGTGCTGAATACATTGGCTTGTAGTGAATACACTTGGCTTTGATGATAAAAGTTTTGAATATCACCAAAACACCTTTTTATCAAGGTCCAACTCTAGCTCTAAGCTACAACAAGGTCCGACGGTAGGTCCGGCTTGGTTTGGGTAGCTCCGGTTACATTCGATGCTAGGTCCGACTAGCTTTGGTCAGTTTCGGTGAAGTTTTGTCTTTAGCTCCGGCATGTTTTTGATAGCCCCGCCGTGTTTTTGCTAAGCTCCAAAGTTGATTTTTCTAGCTCCAGCTTTTGGGATTACTAGTTCCGACTAGTGCTGGTTAGCTCCGGCGCTAGGTCCTGCTAGTTTTGTAAGCTTCGGCGGGAGCTTGGTTGTACTAGTTTTGGTAAGCTCCGGCGCTAGGTTCTACTAGCTTTTGTTAGCTCCGGCTCAAGGTTCGTGTTGCTCTGGCATGGTCCGGATCTTGATCGTAGTGCTTCTGCTTTTCATTTGCAATGTTTCGTACTTGCTTTACATGATTGGAAAGATTGCTTAGTATTCATTTGCTAAGTTTTTGGTGCGCTTTGGTTGATATGGATGATATCGTGTTGCTGTGGTTTTGCAACATGCTTATGTGAGGTTCTCACATAGGGTGTTGTGTTCGGAACTAACTTGAGTCAAGTCGAGGACTTGGGCTTGTATGGATTGGTTGTTTATTCATGTGTAGGTTTTGCTTGAGTTCAAGACATGGCTGGTGACGGGATCCATTGGACTAGTCTCAGGGAGGAGATGAGTTTCCAACAACCAAATTCAGGAGGAATTGTGGTTGAGCTGATCGGGAGGTTGCGTAGCATGATTGAATCAAGAACAATGCATATAAAGGTATCGTGGACGTCATTGGAAGATGTTTGCATGTGTGCAAGGAGTGCATGGACGTGGCTACATGGTTCCGAGACGTGATGAAGAGATGTGGACGTAAAGAATTGGTCGGAAAGGTCCAACCGACTAGGTTATGGACTCAGACTGCGGCTGAGTCGGGTTTGACTCAAATATGGAAAGATTTGAGTTGGTTATGATAGGATTTCATGTGGGTCACGAATTTGAGTTGTTTAGGAATGTGGGGACGTTCCTAAGGTGTTTGGAAGTCTTAAGATTGCTTCTATCTGTGTATAGAAGAATCTTGAGCAGTTATGGAAAGTTACGATTCATGATCTGAGTAGGATTGGAGTCCTAGTTGATATTGGGTTGGCCTAAGGGCTGGTTATATAAGCAAGGGATCCCAGAGCTCGTGGTGCACGACTTTGGGGTTGTTCCTCTTGTGTTCTTTTGAATAAAAATCATAGTTTGAAGGAACTTTCGTGCCTTGTTCGTCCGACTTGTTCCAGACAAGTTTTACTCATCGAGTTTCTGGACAGCACTACCTTTTGTCGGTGGTTTTATCATAACTCGAGTTTTACAGATCCAATTGATGTGATTCTTTTTTATTTGTCTTTACAAATTGATTATCTATCATATATCAAAATTTCACGGTCATTGGATTTGTGGTATATGATCTACACGAGTTTCTTTGCAGCGTTCCAGAACTGTTTTTTCCTCGGGTAGGGCAGTTTGACCTGTGTTTGATCTTTCGATCATAGCTTGAGTTTTTCTCGATGGATTTGAGTGATTCCTTTTGTGTTGTCTTCGTGACTTGATTCTCTCTGATATCCATCACTTTTGTCACGGTGAAACACATTTAGATTAGTCTCACACACGATTTCTTTAAGAGATTGTTTTTCTGCCGAAGGGGTTGGGGTTTAATTGTTTCCGCTGCGTAAGATTTTTAAATCTGCCATTCACCCCCCCCCCCTCTAGTAGCTTTTCACGTGCTCTTCGATCCTACACCTACATAGTGTTCACTATTTTGTGATAACACTAGGGCAATTTGCTTTGCTAAAAACCATGTGCAACATTCTAGAACTAAGCACATTGATAGTAGGTATCACTTTCTCCGTGATAATGTTGAAAAAGGAAACATTGTACTTCACCATGTATATACCGAACAACAATTGGCTGACATTTTTACAAAACCTTTGGAATTCACTCATTTTTGTTATATCGTAGTGAAATGGGGGTTATGCATCCTCATGGCTTAAATTGAGGGGGAGATTTGAAACTTGGGAAGTCTATGTGTGAATCTGAAATTAAAATAATATGAGCATAGTATTTCATACATATATGACTTTGTGATTCCTTTTACATGCTAAAAGTTCTTACTACATTACTCGTGTTATATATTTTATAGTTTTTGCCATGTCTAGTAATTGGAATAATTACTTACACTAAATCTGGTCATGGTCGAACTTTCTTGCTCTTTTGAACTTGTTGCATGCTCACAAGTGCATTTAATCATAAAGAATTAATCAAGCAATCAACTCACATGTTGAGTTTTTGTGAACAAATATAAGTTGAGAAAAGATCAAGAGAATATGCAAGCATCACACTTCTTCTTTTGAGATGGCTTATCATTGCACTTAGATATGAACTTGGAAGATGTTGTGTCTGACTAAATCCATATCCTTAAGCTTCTGATTTTCAAATGACATAGGCTTGGATTGGTTGGTTAGAATAAGGCTGATGCGCATATAATCTCTTGCAAATATCATAATATCTAAATTTGTGCTTTGAAAAATAATAAAATGCAACAACAAGTGTCATGCTTTCAGGTTTTGAAATAGTTAAGTTTGTGAGATCATGACTTGCTTAAATTGAAAATTACATTTGATCGCTAGCATGCTTACACTACTTTATGTATCTCATTGATGTGATAGTGTAAGTTACTTGATATTATGACTTGGATGAGCTTTATTTTATATGTATATGTTATAATATGCTCATAACAATTGAAATTTCTCTTTTAAACCTTGCTGAATACATTGTCAAAGGGGGGGGAGATAATATGTGAATTTTTAAAGATAAGTATGCAAGGGGGAGAAATTGATTACACGTTGCACATATTCACAATTGGTTTTGGCACGATTCAGGGAGAGAATTTCTTTTTCTTATTTTATCTTTGTTTTACAAAGGGGGAGAAATTGTTTTCAAAACTTTTAATGTGAAAAAGCCAATGTTCGAATCTTAAGTGGTTGCCAATGCATTCATCAAGGGGGAGATTGTGAGACCTATGTGTGCTGAATACATTGGCTTTGACAATAAAAGTTTTGAATGCTGCCATAACATCTTTTTAGCAAGATCCGACTCTAGCTCCGAGCTTTTGCAAGGTCCAACAATAGGTCCGACTTTCTTTGTCTAGATCCGACATGTTTTTCGGTAGCTCCGGTGAGCATTGTCTTTAGCTCCGGCATGTCTTTGATAGCTCTGACATGTCTTTGTTAAGCTCCGATATGTTTTTCTAGTTCTGACTTTTGGGATGACTAGTTCCGACTAGTTTTGGTTAGCTCTGGTGCTAGGTTGTACTAGTTTTGGTAAGCTCCAGTTAGCTTTGGCAAGGTTCGGAGATTGATCGTAATGTTCCAATTTTTCATGTGAAATGTTTCGAACTTGCTTTACACTTATGGAAAGGTTGCTTAGTATTTTTTACTAAGTTTTTGGTGTATTTTGGTGGTTAAGGTTGATATCATTTTACTGTGGTTTTGCAACATGCTTATGTGAGGTGTTCGAAACTGACTTGAGTCAAGTCGCGGACTTGGGCTCGTATGGATTGTTTGTTTGTTCATGTGCAGGTGTTGCTTGAGTTCAAGTCATGGCTGCTGACAGGTTCCTTTGGACTAGTCTCAGGGAGGAGATGAGGTTCCAACAACCAAATTCAGGAGGAATTGTGGTTGAGCGGGTCAGGAGGTCGCACAGGATGATTGAATCAAGGGCAGTGCATATGAAGGTTACTGGATGTCAAAGGAAGGTGTTTGCACATATTCATGCGGTGCGTGACATGGCAACATGGTTCCAAATATGGTTTATGGATGATAATATCTGGTTGGAAGGATCGGATCATATCGGTTGATGACTTTGGCTGTGGCGAAGTCGGTTATGCCTCGGTATGGAAAGTATCGAGTTGGTCATGATAGTATTTCGTGTGGGTCATGAATTTGAGTTGTTTAGGAATGTGGGATACGTTCCTAAGATGTTTGGAAGTCTTAAGATTGCTTCTATCTGCGTATAGAAGAGTCCTAAGCAGTTATGGAAAGTTTCGATTCATGATTTGAGTAGGATTAGAGTCCTAGTTGAGATTGGGTTGGCCTAAGAGCTTGTTATATAAGCAAGGGAGGCCAGAGATCGTGGTAGACGACTTTGGGGCTGTTCCTCTTATGTTCTTTTGAATAAAATTCATATTTTGAAGGAACTTTTATGCCTTGTTCGTCCGACTTGTTCCAGACAAGTTTTACTCGTCGAGTTTCTGGACAGCACTACCTTTCATTGTTGGTTTTATCATAACTAGAGTTTTACAGATCCAATTGATGTGATTCTTTTTGGATTGTGTTCACAACTTGATTATATATAATCTTTCAAAATTTCACGGTCATTGGATTTGTGGTTTCTGATCTACACAAGTTTCTTTGCAGCGTTCCAGAACTGTTTTTCTCGGGTAGGACAAATTGACCTTTGTTCGATCTTTCGATCATAAATTGAGTTTCTCTCGATGGATTTGAGTGGTTCTTCTTGTATTTTCTTCGTGAGTTGATTCTCTCTGATATATATCACTTTTGTTCCTGTGAAACACGTTTATATTAGTCTCACACACGATTTCTTTAACAAATCATTTTTCTGCCGAAGGGGTTGGGATTTAATTGTTTCCGCTGCGTAAGATTTTTTTAAATCTACCATTCACCGCTCCCCTCTGGTAGATTTTCACGTGCTCTTCGATCCTACAATATCCCTTGATGCATATAGTTGGGGACATTTTGCTAAATTCTTATCTCTTGCTTTTCTTCAGATGGTGAGGACTCGCAACTAGAGGGATGGCCATGATGAGGAGGAGAATAATGGAGCACCTCAGAACAACAATGGACAAGAACCTGCCTAGGGAGATATCAACCTTGAGCAGCTATTGGCTATGCAAAACCATCTATGGCAGACCATGATAGAGACTATGAGACAGCTGCAGACTGGCAACAACAACAATCAGCCTCACATGTCTTCACCGCCACCCCCACCTCCTCATAACCGATTGGGGGAGTTCATGAGAACTAGGCCACTGACTTTTGCTCAAGCCGGTGAACCTATGGATGCTGATAATTGGCTCAAGTCCGTGGAGAAGAAACTAGCTATAGTCCAATGCAGTGACCGGAAGAAGGTCCTATTCGCATCTCATCAAATTGTTGGAGCAGCTGCCAATTGGTGGGACTCGTAATGCAATGCTCATGAGAATAAGGAGAGGATTACTTGGCCTGAATTCAAGGAGAGTTTTCGTTCTCATTATGTGCCGGAAGGTGTTATGATCTTGAAGAGGCAAGATTTTGAAAAATTGAGGCAAGGAAGATCGAGTGTGGGTGAATATCTCAATAAATTCACTCAACTCTCAAGGTATGCACCTGAGGATGTGAGCCGGGACAGCCGAAAACAATACTTGTTCATGAGGGGCTTGAATAATGAGATCCAAGTGCAATTGCTCAATTGTGATTACGCCAACTTTTAGAAGCTTGTGGACAAAGCAATTGTTGTGGATAACAAGGTCTGTGAGATGGAGCTAGATAACAAGAGGAAGGTGTCATATCAAGGACAGCAACAAGGAAGTAATGTACGTCCTCTCTCTGCACCACCCAATGCGCCTTATTATAACTCCTCTACTCCTGTACAACACCCTGGATATGCACCGCACCCAGCTCAGTTTGTGCAGTAACACCCTGTCATGCAAGCACCTAGGCCTCCAATGCCTTATGCACCTTGTGCCAACTTTCTTTGTGCAAATGTGCATAATCAAGTCCATCTGAATTCCAGTGCAACAAGAAAGTGCTATACATGTAGAGAAGCAGGACACTTTGCACATCAATGTCCTAAGTCAGGTCTTGGTCAAGGAAGCAATGCTCAAACACAAAACCCGAGACCCAATAGAGGACAGATGCAAGGAAACCATGGACAGCAGAATTTTGCTTGTGGCAACATGAACCATGTCTCTGCAGAGGATGCTCAGCAAGCGGATGACGTGGTCAATGGTATGTTTCTCACAAACTCCAACCCAGCGACTATGTTATTTGTTCTAGAGCATCACATTCATTCATTGCATCATAATATGTTGCCAAGTATAGTTTTCCTATCTCTCATATGAAGTTTACTCTATTGGTTAGGTCTCCTAGAGGAGAGATGAGGACAAATATAGTATGTCCAAAAGTAAGCCTTAGAATAAGGGGGGTAGACTTCTTTGCCAACCTCATTGTTTTGGATTCTCAAGGATTGGACATTATACTTGGTATGGACTGGTTGAGGAAGCACAATGGAGTTATACAATGTGCCACAAAGACGTTGAAGCTGACCAATGAGGAAGGGATCACCGTAGAGTTCGAAGCATCTCAACATGCACCAAAGCAATTGGAGCTGGATCACATGGACGGAGCCATAATTGAGGAGATTCCAGTGGTATGTGAATTATTGGATGTGTTTCCGGATGAGTTGCAAGGTATGCCACCTGATTGAGACATTGTATTTGTTATTGATTTAATACTGGAACTGCACCTGTAGCTAAGAGGCCATATAGGATGCCTCCTAAGTAGTTAGCGGAGCTCAGGAAGCAAACTCAAGAGCATCCAGAGAAAGGTTTTATTTGCCCTAGCTCTTCACCTTGGGGAGCGCCTGTTGTTTTCGTGGATAAGAAGGATGGATCAGAAAGGATGTGTGTGGATTACCGAGCTCTTATGAGGTGACTATCGAGAACAAGTACACCTTGGCACACATAGAAGACTTGTTTGATCAGATGAACAGTGCTTTTGTCTTCTCCAAGATTTATTTGAGGTCGAGATACATCCAAATGAAGATTAGGCCATCGGACATACCCAAGATAGCTTTTCAGACACGGTATGGATCCTATGAGTATACCGTGATGTCTTTAGGATTGACCAATGCACCTGCCTGTTTCATGTACCTCATGAATAAGGTCTTCATGGAGTACTTGGATAAGTTCGTTGTGGTGTTCAATGATGATATTATGATCTACTCAAGGGATGAGAAGGAACATGAGGAACATTTGAGGCTCACATTGCAGAAATTGAGGGAGCATCAATTGTATGTCAAGTTCAGCAAATGCCAGTTTTGGTTGAAATAAGTGTCGTTTTTGGGTCATATCATCTCAGGAGGAGGAGTATCGGTTGACTCCAAAAAAGTGAGGGACGTGTTGAAATGGGAACCCCCACAGAATGTAAAGGAGATCCTGAGTTTTTTGGAGTGGCTGGATATTATCGTCGGTTCATTAAAGACTTCTCCAAGATAGCCAAGCCCATGACGAAGTTACTAATGAGGGGGAAAGCTTTCTAATGGACTCAAGCTTGCCAAGACAACTTTGAGGAATTGAAGAAGAGGTTAACTACAGCCCCAGTCTTGATATTGTCGAATGTGAGCAAAAGTTTTGATATTCATTGTGATGCATCGAGACAAGGACTTGGATGTGTGCTCATGCAAGAAGGTCAAGTGGTTACATATGAATCGAGGCAATCGAAGAAACATAAGAATAATTATCCAACACATGATTTGGAACTTGCAGCCGTGGTACACGCATTGAAGATTTGGAGACACTACATCCTTGGACATAGGTGTGAAATTTATACAGATCATAAGAGTTTTAAGTATATTTTCACACAAACATACCTGAATTTGAGGCAACGAAGATAGTTGGAGCTCATCAAGGATTATGATTTAGGGATCAACTATCATCTAGGAAAGGCTAATGTCGTGGCTGATGTCTTGAGCCGGAAAGGAGTAAGTCACCAACTCATGGTTCAAGAATTGCCATCCGAGTTATGTAAGGATTTTGAACGGTTGAACCTTGGATTTGTAAATGAGATTGGGATACTGGAGTTAAATTTGACCTTGGAGCAAGAAATTCTGGAAGGTCAAGCAAAGGATGAGGAAATCCAAGAGATCAAGGAAAGGACCCAAGAAGGAAGAGAATTTAGGTTTGATGAGGATGAACGTGGTACTTTATGGCTTGGAAGAAGGATTTTTGTGCCTAATGTGAAGCATATTCGGGAGACAATACTAAAAGAGGCACATGACTCGCCATACTCAATTCACCCCAACTGTATGAAGATGTACAAGGACTTGAGACATGTTATTGGTGGGCTAGCATGACAAAGGACATAGCTGAATATGTAGCGTTGTGTGATGTGTGCCAACGAGTCAAGGCGGAACATCAAAGGTGTGACACCCGGTTCCGAAAATGAACCAAGTGCAGTGTATGTGTGCCTAGTATGTTTAACACATGTACACAAGTGATTCACAATTGATAAACAGATAATTACCACAGAACAAATTATTAAATGAGTACTTTTCTTACACAATCCAGAATATCCTCGAATACAAGCTCTAATGATTATAAAGGACAAGTTCAACTAATGCAGCAGAAATACTCTAATTAAGCAACTAAGCAAACTAAGCAAAAGGGATAGCGCAGCTCCAACACTCCACAGGCAAAGCTGACGGTAGACACGGCCTAGAACTCCGCATTATTAACGTAATACTCCCAATCCTGACCTGCAACTGTTGGTGGGGGGGATTGCAAGAGTGAGTACATGTCGTACTCAGCAAGTGTGGAAAGTATGACATGTGGCTGATTCAAATGACGAATATAATAATGGTTGAGTTCTGAAAAGTACATTAAAACATTTGAAAATCAATATATTATATGTAAGTGAAATAAACCCATCATAAGCCGTGTAGTTATCATAATACCAGTCCATATTCCATATCCATCATCATATACCAATATCCATATTCAATACCAGAATTCAATTCATAACCATCCATAACCATAATACCAACCATAACCATCCCAAATACCATCCCAATACCGAGTTCCCTCTAATCATGTGAGGTTTCAGGTTGCTCATAATCGGGAGCACGGCTATCATGATAGTTTTAGACACACTCTGCAGAGGTTGTACCACTTTACTCACGTGTTTGTGATTTCATCACCCGTCGGCGACTAAAGAACCTCCCTTTTTCCAATTACACTACTTTTGATGTATGGCCAAGAGATCACAAAATAGCCTTTACAAAGGGATTACTAGCTTATTTAGACCCCACTGAGGTTTCACAGGTGGCGATGTCTCCAACTGAGCACATCTTCAACCAAGGGCCCCCTCTTGAGCCATTCGGATCCCAGGGTAGTCCCACTAATCATCAACAACCCCAATCCGACTACCCCTTCCTCGAGCATCCATAATAGTCCAAATAGCACTGGCAAAACCCTAATTAATTAGCTACGCCGCACCCATACTTGGCCTCGTGGTGGCACTGTAAATCCTAGATGGTCACTGCACGAACCGGTCCTTAGATCTAAAGCAAGCAAAACCACCATACATCCAACCCATCCACATACCAGGCTTGCTTAGATCACCCAATACCATATCAGATTTAACCAATTCATGTCAACCATAATCTCATTAATGCATAATTAAATTAAGTAATGTAGTTGTTCTTCCATTCCATTTAATTAAGCGAAGCAAAAAGGTAAAAAATCCATCCCGACTCTCTACCATATATCCCAGGTGACAAGGGTGGTTAAACAAAGCTAGTAAACTTCCTATCATACAGTTCCCCATCAAATTGAAACAAGCATGCAGTTTTGCAAACAAAACATTTATTTCAAAATAGGATCAATATGCTTCAAGGACACTTGCCTTGCTCCGACGGATTGGGTTGCTCAAGCGCTTCAAAGTCTTGATTCTGGAAATCCTCGTACACGACCTCTTGAACACTTCCCTCTGCTCATGATCACACATACAAGAAAATACATACAAATCAACATGATGCACACACACTAATCAACATGCAATGACATGCATGCATGCAAAGTACAATAATTAATTAACTATGGTTGTTTATTGATTAAATGCATCTATTTCATACGTGGTTATGCGAGTATACGGGGGTTTTAGTGAGAATTAATGCTGCTGAAAATAATTTTATGGTGCAACTACGATCAAATTACATCTATTAGATTTAATACGTCGCTAAAATTCGCATCAGAAAAACGAATCCTATCGTAGACGCGATGGCTTCGACGATCGCGAAACGAAGGCGACACGTAGACGAAGTGGATGGCGCAACGGTCCTCTGGCGGCACGACGACGGCGGCGCGACGATCTCCGGCGGACGATGATTTCCTCCTCATTTTCTTCTTCTTCCTCCCATTTTCTTTACTCTCCTTTTCCCTGGCAGCGAAGCTCTGCTCCCTTTTTTCTGGATGGGGGAAAAACGAAGCCCTACGGTCCTTTATTTATAGTCGGCGGTAGCTAGGGCCGGCACGTGTGGGGCGTGCTGGGCGCCTGGAGTCACGCGGGCGGGTTTGCGCGGGGGCAGTCGCAGTGCGAGGCGGGCCGGGCGCGGGGCGCGTGGACGGGGCACGTGGCACACGTGGAAGGCGCAGGGGCAGCGCGAGCGGGTGCCCGGGAGCGGGCGCTGGGTGGGCCGGCTCGGGCAGCCTCGCTGGCCGGGCGGTCGCTGACCTTTTATTTTTATTTTTTACATACATAAATATTATTATTATATATGTTATTATTTATTTTTTGTTTTTTATATTATTATATATATTATTTATTTATATTATATATATATATTATCATTTTTTATATTTATTCCCTAATGCATGTTTTATGCTATTATTTTCTTTTTCTTCTTTTGCTACACATATTTGTATATGTCTGTTTTATAATTTATTATGTTTTCCTTTATTCTACTAATGTTTAATGCATGAACATGTATGCAATGCATGATGCAAAAATTGAGGGTGTTAAAAAAGGCCAGCTGGATTATTGCAACCATTGAAGATTTTGGAATGGAAGTGGGAAGAAATTGGTTTGGAATTTATAGCTGGTTAACCGTGCACCCAGTCCGGTTATGACTCAATTTTGGTTATTGTGGTTCGTTTGACCAAGTCAGCTCACTTAATCCTTGTCAAGACCAAGTATGTTGCAATACAACTGGCAGACCTATACA
The DNA here is from genome assembly GCA_036927565.1 of Tuctoria greenei. Lineage (NCBI taxonomy): Eukaryota > Viridiplantae > Streptophyta > Magnoliopsida > Poales > Poaceae > Tuctoria > Tuctoria greenei. Next base: position 267,110,905 of record JAYESD010000002.1, on the reverse strand, counting down.
TGCAACATATTGTGTGCCGACATGGAGTCCTAAAGTAAATAGTCTCAGATAGAGGTTCTCAATTTACCTCTAGGTTCTGGGAGAAACTACATGGAGCATTGGGAACGAGGTTGAATTTTAGCTCAGCATATCACCCTAAAAGTGATGGACAAACGGAGAGGACCAATCGGATTCTAGAGGACATGTTAAGAGCTTGTGCTTTGAAGCATGAGAAAAGTTGGGACAAGAGCTTGCCATATGAGGAATTCTCATACAACAATAGTTATCAAGCAAGCTTGAAAATGTCACCATATGAAGCACTATATAGAAGGAAGTGCGGGACACCTTTGCTCTTGAATGAGATCGGAGAAAATCAAGTGTTTGGACCGGATATGTTGCAAGAAGCTGAGAAACAAGTTTAGATTATTCGTGAAAACTTGAGGGCTGCTCAATCAAGAAAAAAAAGGCTATGCGGACAATAGGCGGAGAAGCTTAGCCTTTGAAATAGGAGATTTTGTTTACCTCAAGGTGTCACTAATGAGAGGTCACAAGAGGTTTAACATAAGAGGCAAGCTAGCACCTCGATACATTGGGCCATTCAAGATTTTGGACAAAAGAGGAGAAGTGGCATATAAGTTGGAGATGCCAGCACATCTATCTAATGTTCATGATGTATTTCATGTTCCCAGCTCAAAAAGTGTTTAAGGGTACCGAAAGAACAAGTGCCAATGAAAGAATTCGAACTAGAGGCAGATTTGACTTATGTCGAGCAACCGATAAATATCTTGGAATCCAAGGTGAGGGTCACAAGAAACAAGATTATTAGACGGTGTAAATTGCAATGGAAGTATCAAACAGAATCAGAGGCAACTTGGGAGCTGGAGGATGATCTCAAGAAGGAATTTCCCTATCTCTTCTCTTCTACGTCGAATCTCAAGAGTGAGATTCATTTTAAGGTTGTAGGTTTGTAACACCCTCATTTTCATCCTTCATGCATTGCATACATTATAATACATGTCTAACATTAATCTATATAAAAATGAATGAATTAAAATGAATTTAGAGTAAAACTGCACTTAAGAATTTTGGGAAGTGTGGACTAGTCTGTTTTTGGTGCGGACTAGTCCGATTTCTCTCTGACCTCCATCGAACATGTCCGTTTTAGTGTGGACTATTCTGGTTTTTGCCTCTGTACAAATTCGGACTTGTCTGGTCCATTGCAGACTAGTCCGGTATCCCAGTTCCTTGAAAATTTTTCCAAGTCCTTGGACTCGTTTGGTATTCCAATGGACTTGTACGTTTTCCCACTGACTAAAATTGGACTTGTCTGGTTTTGGCCAGACATGTCTGATTCTCCTCTGACCAAGTCCAGACTTGTCCGATATAGTTCAGGCTTGTTTGATATCTCTTTTTTCTAACTTCGGACTAGTCCGGCTATTTTCGGACTTGTCCGGTAAATCGCGATTCTGAGTAGATCTTTTGTTCCACGATGTGTTTTTGGGTTTTACCTTAAGTGGTCCTAAGGACGTCGTGCCTAACTCTTTTTGGAGCCCATGTGGGACCCCACACCGGCCTCCACCCATCCCAAACTCGAATCCGTTGAAACTCTAGCCTCCACCCTTATATAAACAGCCCCACCCCTCCACCTTACCTCATTTTGCCTCAATTGACAAACCACAAAACCTATTTCATGGAGATCCACCACCAATGAGGGAGAAGGAGATCCCAAGAAAGAAGAAGAAGAGGAGGAAATGAAAGAGGATCAAGATCTCCATCAAGTTTTCTTTCTTCATCAACAATCCACCATCAAGTTCCTTCATCAACCCTAGATCGTTAGGATCCAAGTGTTGCCTCCAAGACCCTTGATTCATTGGAGTTCTAAACACCTAGTACACCTTCTATTCTATTTTCTCGCATGAATTAAACCCCATTAATTCGAATTCATGTCATTCTAGAAAACCCTAGTTCGCTGTTCCTGTGAAGGGCGGACTAGTCCGGTCCCAAGGAGACTAGTCCAATTTTGCAATCTATTTCTCGCTGAATCAAATTTAAATTGATTTGAACTAATTCCAAACCTGTCCAAACTTATTAAAACCATTAGAACTAGCTATTAAACATTATTAACAACTCATTAACTAGTTTTGCTTCGCATTTGCATTAGTCATGCATGTCATGACATATTGAGTAATATATGTGCACTTATTGATTGTGATTCTTGTCTTCTTTGTTCGCTGCGCAGATTAGACATATTTGCGCTAGAGGGTGCCACGGAGGATCTCCAGCACTAGGAATTTGAAGACTTTGATCCAAACCAAGCCCAAGAGCAAGGAAAGTGTCCGTTGACATATTGATCCTGTTTCTAAAATGAGTGTTTTGTTTACATAATTGCACGCTTGTGTCAATATGATGGGAAACCTATGATAATAAGTTTACTAGCTTTGTTTAACCACCCATGTCACCTGGAATTCGTGGTATAGAGTCGGGAAGGGCTTTTTACCTTTTTGCTTCGCTAATTATTTGGGATGGGAAAACAACTATACTATTTAAAGATGCATTGATGAGATTATGGTTAATATAAACTGGTTAATATGATATGGCAATGGGTGATCTAAGCAAGCATGATATGTGTATGGGTTGGACATTATGGTGGTTTGGCTTGCTTTAGATCTAAGGACCGGTTCATGCAAGAATAATCCAGGACAACAGTGCCACCACGAGGCCAAGTATGGGTGCGGCATAGCTGATTAATTAGGGTATTGCTAACATTACATGGGTCATTTGGCGAACCAGGGAAGGGGAGTCAGATTGGCTTTGGATATGGTTGGCGGGACTTTCTGGGATCCGAATGGCACAAGTGGGGGCCCTTGGTTGAAGATGTGCTCAGTTGGAGACATCGCCATCGGTGAAACCTCAGTGGGTTCGTACATGCTAGTAGTCCCTTTGTAAAGGATATTTTGTGATCTCTTGGCCATACACCTAAGGAAGTGTAATTTGCATAAGGGAGGTTCTCTAGTCGCCGACGGGTGATGGAATCACAAAAATGTGGGTAAAGTGGTATAAACTCTGCAAAGAATTAAAAACTATCAAGATAGTCGTGCTCCCGATTAAGAGCACCTGGACAACTTCCATGATTAGAGGTAAACCTGGTATTGGTTTGGTAATGGCTATGGTTGATATTATGGTTATGACTAGTTATGAATTGAATTATGATAATTGGACATGGATGATGATGATGGTAATAATCTGGTATATGGTTGGATAATTGATTATGATTTCGTATTATGTGGAACGTTGTGGTTTATGATGGTTTTACTTCACGTACATATAATATATTGCTTTTCAAATGCTTTAATGTACTTTTCAGCACTTAGCCTTTATTATATTCGTCATTTGAATCGGCTACATGTCATACTTTCCACACTCACTGAGTACAACATGTACTCACCCTTGCAATTCCCCCGCCAGTAGTTGTAGGTCAGGATTGGGTGTATAACGATGATAATGCAGAGTTATAGGCCATGTCTACTGTCAGCTTTGCCTGTGATGTTGATTGGAGCTGCGCTATCCCTTATGCTTATTTGCTTAGCAGCTTAGTTTGCTTAATTAGTTTATTTCTACTGCATTAGTTCAATCTTGTCATTAGTATTCATTAGAGCTTTTATTCAAGGATATTATAAATTTTGTAATAGAAGTTCTTAATTAATCTTGTTTTGTGGTAATTTCCTGTATATCCTTTTGTGAATGCACTCGTGTATGTGTGTTGAACGTCCTGGGCACACATATGCGTTCACTTGGTTCATTTTTCGGAACCGGGTGTCACACCACCTGTCCCAAGAGCACGAAAACACATCTCCCCACACATCTAAGGTCCTCAAAAGTGGGAATCTTTGAGTATTCAGATTTGGGATCGGGAGATTGGTGTCTATGCTTCATTGAGCTCTTGGGGTTTGATCTCTTTACACTCGTGCATTTACTTGTAATCTTTTCAAGTGTATTTTATCATCTTTTCATTGTAATTCTTGTGAGAGCCCTCAATGTGTGAGGTTACCCCATAAACTCGATGATTACCAATGATAGTGAAATCAAGTCAGCCTTGTGTGGTGACTTGATGAGGGAAAGGGTTCAAAGAGACCCGACTCTGTGTGGGCATCCTCAACGAGTAGTAGATCTCTTTGGTTAGATCAAATCTCTGTAAAAAATTTTGTCTTGTGTGCTTCTTTATTTTTGCATCATCATTACTTAGGGAATTAAGTTGATCAATCTTGTAATCTGAATTACAATTGCTTCCCACGTGTAACTTTGCAATATTGATTGTCAATTCAAGTGATCTCAATAGTTGTTCAATTTCCACTGCTATAACATTTAATTCCTGAATCAACACTTAATTAACTCGCTACACATTACCACACCGGACTAGTCTGCACCCAAATCGGACAAGTCCGGTCACTCAAGTATTTTGACAGTTTGATTAAGTGTGCAAGAAATTTTTAAAGCCTATTCACCCTCCCCTTCAGGCCACCTTCAATTGGTATCAGAGTAGGTTCTCCATCGACGAGACTCACCGCTCAGAGAGATCAATGGCCTCTGAGAATAACAACGAGATCCCGAATGTGCTCAACATCGAAGAAGAGCAAGATACAAATGCCTTCGATGTACTCAGGGAAAATCAACACGATGTTGAAAGAAACTCCTGAGTCAAAAAGGAAAAGTGGATGAGAAGATGATGGGGAGTGGTCATCACGACTACTCTCAATATCCTTACAATTACAATCATCTCAATTCAAATAATCATTATCTTTCCATTCCCATGGGAAAACCTCTGCAATTCAATGGGAACGATTATATCATGTGGGAATACAATATGAAAATGCATCTAATCTCATTGAACCCAAGTTTTTGGCATATTGTGTGTACAAGCGTAGATATCCCGGATACAAATGATGAACTCACTCCGGAACACGAACAACGCACAAGCCGTTGCAGTGATCACTTCATCTCTAAGCCGAGAAGAGTTCACCAAGATTGATGGACTAGAAAGTGCGAAGGAAATCCAGGATACACTCAGGACAGCACATGAAGGAAATCGATCGGTCTGAGAAGCTAAAATTGAAATGCTTGAAGGAGAATTGGAGAGATTTGTCATTGAAAAGGGCGAATCACCTCAAGACATGTACAATCGGATGAAGGCGCTTCTCAACAAGATTCGCGCCTATGGAAGCAAGAAGTGGAATAACCTAGAGGTAGTCAAAAGAATGATTAGAGCATTTATGCCAAGAAATTTGATTAGAGCATTTATGCCAAGAAATTTCACCTTGTGCTCTATGATCCAAAAAAGCCCGGGGTTCCACAAAATGACTCCGGATGAACTGTTGGGAAAAACTATCAACCGTGAGATGATGGAGTAGGAGGGCCATTATGTCAAAGACCTAGATTAGCTCACTTCCTCCAAGATGAAGGCGTTGCTCTCAAAGCAACTTGCAAGCCTAAGGGAAAGGAAGCTTGTGAAGCACAAGATGATGAAGACACAAGTGATGTAAGCACCGATTTGGTTGAAGAGGAAATGGCACTCTTCATCAAGAAATTCAAGTGCATGATGAGAAGAAGGAAGGGAAACAACTCAAGGGAAGGGAAGAGCAAAGAAAAAGGAAAATCCAAGGCTCGACGTACCTGCTACAAATGTGGCGAGTACGGTCACTTCATGGTTTACTGCACTTACGAAGAAAATAAAAAGGAGGAAGGGAACAAAGCCTCAAGAAAAGAAAATCTTCAAGAAAAGAAAGCAAGCTCATCAAGCTCACATTGGCAAGGAGTGGGACTCAAACAACGAGTCCTCCTCCGATGAAGAAGAGGAGATGGCCAACATTGCCATCAAGAAGCCTACCAAGAAGTCTACGCTCTTCCCAAACATGGCAGGACGGGAGACTCACAATCACACATGCCTCATGGCTAAGAAAGGCATGGAAAAGGTTCGACTTATGCCCCCCTCGATTAATTCCTCTATTGATGATTTTGATAGCTCCAGTGAAAATGAGGATATGTTTAAATTATTAAGTAAAACTGCTTTAAGGAAAATGAAATTGTTGTTAGATGAAATTTTTGAGGAGGAGGAGCTTGTTAACCGACAAGAGGATATGCTCATCCGTGAAAGGAAGAGATATCAATATCAAGAGGTTCAGAAAGTCCTTGAGCTTGGGAGGGAGAAGAGCAGGTCACTTGAGCATGAGCTAGCCTTGAGTATGGAAACTTACGCAAAACTAGAAGACCCACCTGTTGCAATCAAGGATGAAGTTGCTAACTTGTCAAAATATAACAAAATCCTTGAAGTGCAAGTTGTGTCACTCAAGCAACATGACTCCTCCTCCTCCAAGAGCTCACCTTCCAAAGATGTAAATTTGACAACAACTACAACTTGCACATGCTCTATTAAGAAAAATTTTGGTAAAGATGATTCTTATGTTTCACACACGAAACATCTATCCCAAAGTGGCATATTTGACAAGGAAAAGAATAAATATGCACGTAGTGCATATATGGTCACAAGACCTCCTAATATCAAAGATGGTCTTCGGTTTACTAGAAATAAACACATGTCCACTAATGCTCAAGTTAAGATACAAATTACATTTGTTAGGGAAACATCACATGAATCTGAATTGCAGATACTATTCCGTACTTTTGATGCCTCCTATGTACTCATGAAAGACAAATTTGGACATGTTTTCGGTAAATATGTAGGGCCACACCACAAGAACTCAAAAACTTGTGTGTGGGTCCCAAGACTCTAGTGACTAACCTGCGAGGACCCAAGCAAGCTTGGGTACCTAAAACCAAGAAATAATTCAGTTTTGCAGGCCTACTCCTCCGGTGGATTAACTTCGGTGCTGGATAGTGGATGCACTAATAACATGACCGGAGAGAGGAGTATGTTCGTGGAGTATAAGCGCAACGTGAATCCATGTGAAGGGATATACTTTGGAGACAACAATCAAGGAAAGGTCCTTGGTAGTGGTAAAATTGAAATTTCTTCCAAACAAACTCTCTCAAATGTTTTACATGTAGATTCTTTAGATTATAACCTCTTGTCCATATATCAGTTGCGCAACAAACGTTATATTTTTTTATTCACTTATGAGGGTGTTACCATTTTTAGAAGAAGCGATGGCTCAATTGCATTCAACAGAATGTTGAAGGGAAAGCATTATCTTGTTGACTTCAACAAAGATAAATCTGAACTCAACACTTGCTTGGTTGCTAAAAATACAATAGGATGGTTGCGGCATAGACAACTAGCCTATGTTGGGATGAGAAATCTGCAAAAATTTCTAAAAGGTGGTCACATCCAAGTTTTAAAGGATGTTGTTTTCGATAAAGACAGGCCGTGCAGTGCTTGCCAGGCGCAAAAACAAGTTGGAGCATCACATCCTACCAAGAATGTGATGACTACCTCAAGACCGCTGGCACTTCTACTCATGGACCTATTTAGTCCAATTGCTTATATAAGCATCGGTGGTAACAAATATGAATTGTCATTGTTGATGATTTTTCTAGATTTACCTGGGTATTTTTCTTGTATGATAAATTGAAAACTCAGGGAATCCTCAATAAGTTTCTAAAAAGGGCACAAACTCCTCGACCATGAAGAACATTAGAATTGACAATGGAATGGAGTTCAGGAATACACAAGTTGAGGAGTACCTAGAAGAAGAAGGAACAAAGCATGAATTTTTGGCACCCTACTCCGCTGAACAAAATGGGGTGGCCAAAAGGAAGAATAGGACGCTCATCGAGATGACTAGGACAATGCTGGATGAATACAAGGCATCAGACCCATTTTGGGCTGAAGCGGTGAACACCGCTTGTCACGCTACAAATCGGATGTATCTTCACCGACTCTTGAAGAAAATGTCATATGTGCTTCTCACGGGTAACATACCAAATGTTCCATATTTTAAAGTATTTGGATGTTAATGTTTTATCTTGAACAAGAAACCGAGAACTTCGAAGTTTTCTTCGAAATCTAATGAAGGGTTCTTGCTTGGTTATGATTCGAACGCCTACGCCTATCGTGTCTTCAACAAAGTCTCTGGCCTTGTTGAGGTTGCACGCGATGTAGTGTTCGATGAAACTAATGGCTCCCAAGTGGAGCAAGTTGATAAGTGTGTGCTAGATCAAGAAGAAGCCCCAAGTCAAGCGTTGAGGAGGATGGCACTTGGTGATATTCGACCTCAAGAACAACCACAAGACTCAAGTGCACAAGATGAACCTCAACAAGAAAGCAATGATCAAAGGGGAGCTCATGCGCAAGATGAAGATCAGGAAGATCAAGAAGATCAATGTAATCAAGGAAGCAATGATCTAGGGGGAGACATTTACAATGAAGAACATGAAGTGCAAGAAACTTCACAAGTTCCTCACCCAAGAGTTCATCATAGTATACAAAGAGATCATCCCGTCAACAACATCATTGGAGACATTGATAAGGGAGTAACCACCTGATCTTGCATAGCCAATTTTTGTGAATATTACTCTTTTGTCTCTTTTCTAGAACCATAAAGGGTAGAAGAAGCACTAAAGGATCTGGATTGGGTGATTGCAATGCAAGAGGAGTTGAACAACTTCAAGAGAAATGAAGTGTGGGAACATGTAGAAAGACCAAAGGCGAACATTGTAGGAACCAAATGGGTCTTTCGAAACAAGCAATATGTGGTAACAAAAAATAAGGCGCGACTTGTGGCAAAAGATTACTCACAAGTCGAAGGTTTGGACTTCAACGAAACTTTTGCTCTCGTAGCTAGACTTGAGTCCATTCATTTTTTATTGGCATATGCTACTCACAATAATTTTATGTTGTATCAGATGGACATCAAAAGTGCTTTCCTTAATGGTCCCATTAAGGAGGAAGTGCACGTGGATCAACCACCAGAATTGAAGATCAAGACTACACCAACCATGTGTACAAACTATGTAAGGCTCTCTATGGCCTCAAACAAGCTCCTTGAGCTTGGTATGAGTGCCTTACATATTTTCTAACTCAAAATGGGTTTAAAATTTGAAAATCTCATTATACCTTGTTCACAAAACATTTTGATGATCATATATTTGTATGTCAAATCTATGTTGATGATATGATTTGTGGTTCTACTAATAAGTATTTTTGTGAAAAAGTTAGCAAGATTATGACAGACAGATTCGAGATGTCGATGATGGACGAATTAAAGTTCTTCTTGGGATTCCAAGTGAAGCAATTAAGAGAAGGCACTTTCATAAGCCAAACCAAGTACATGTAGGACACCCTCAAGAAGTTCAATATGGACAAGGCCAAGCCCATCAAGAAACCCATGGCAAGTAATGGACATCTCGATCTCAATGAAGATGGTCCAAATGTAGATCAAAAGATATATCGGTCTATGATTAGTTCATTACTCTATTTATGTGCATCTAGGCCACACATTATGCTTAGTGTGTGTATGTGTGCAAGGTTTCAAGCCACACCTAAAGAGTGCCATTTAATAGCTGTAAAAAGAATTTTAAGATACCTTATGCACACACCCAACTTGGGCCTTTGGTATCCCAAAGGATCCAAGTTTAACTTGATAGGATATTCTGATGCCGACTATGCAAGATGCAAAGTCGATAGAAATAGCACATGGGACTTGCCAATTTCTTGGCAGATCCTTAGTTTCATGGTCATATAAAAAGCAAAACTCCATTGCTCTATCCAGAGATGAAGCAGAGTATGTTGCATCAGTTATTTGTTGCACACAACTACTTTGGATGCGACAGACTCTATGGGATTATGGTTACAATCTGAACCATATTCCACTCCTATGTGATAATGAGAGTGCTATAAAAATTGCACACAATACAGAAGAGCACTCAAGAACTAAGAACATAGATATTCGTCACCATTTCTTAAGATATCATTCATTAAAAGGTAATATTGTAATCTCACATGTTAGGACTGAAAAACAACTTGTAGACATTTTCACCAAGCCATTAGATGAAAATAGATTTTTTGAGCTAAGAAATGAGCTAAATATACTTGACTCTCGAAATGTGGCTTGAGACATTGCATACCTGATTGTGATTTCAAAATTTACTCATTTTTTAAGAAAAATTGTCCCTTATCTTGATCTTCTCCTGAAAACTATTTAAATTAGTGAATTTTGGCAAATTATGGCCATTGTATGATTGTTGATTGCTTACTGGACATATTCATTAGGATTATTTGTGAAATGATGACCTTTAGATCACAATTAGATCAAACACCCAAAATCAAGTTGATCAATTTTGTTCTGTCTTGCTCACACCAGACTAGTCCGCGGTCAGCACCGGACTGGTCCGTTGCCTCAGACTAGTCCGAACCTGGTCTGTCATACTGGACTTGTCTGCTGTCGACCAGACTAGTCCGTATATATTGGGATTAACCCTAGCCCACCATCAGGTGCTCATCCTCCACATCTCATAATCTCTTTTGCTCTCTCTTTCTCTCTTCAACCGTGAGCTCCATAGACGATTTTCGCTTTTAGCCATCAAAATCAAATATTTCTCCAAGGGAAATCCTCTCCTTGGTGCGGAACTTGTCCACTCCGGACTAATCCGGACCATACTCCGCCCCTTCAACTCAAATCTTAAATTTTTTGGTAAAATCTCACACAAACCCTAGCTCTCATATTTTCTTAATTCTTGCTTATTTTCTTGACTCCTAGGGCATACACTACTCTTCTAGATGTTCTCCTACTGTTTCCCTCTCATTGTGAATCGATTGGAGCTAGATTTGTTGAAAATAGGAAATTAGAGTTCTTATGCTAGATCGGACTAGTCCGGTGTTCAAGTGCGGACAAGTCCGGTACTCTGGACAAGGCCGCACTTTGAAAACGTACAAGTCCGGTACTTGACAATTTAAACCTCTAAATTCTTATTTGCACATAGTCTCAAATCAATTCTTATCAATTCTTGAATTTCTTTGTGAGGCATGATGTCTATAGGTTCCAAGGACAACTCTTTAGATTATGATGAAGAGTGTAACCGTGCTAGAGTGCAAAGAGCCAAAGAGAAGGTGGTGAAGAAAAGACACAACAACAATGTTCACTCCTCTCCTCCCGACGATGTACTTCGCGAGATGAGGAGAGTGGTGGTGAAGAAACCAATAAGCAAGGAAGGTGTTGGGAGTTCATTGGCACCCAAGAGAACTCTCAACAAGGGCAGAGGATTGGCCAGTGGTCCTATTGGCCCATTGAAGATGAAGGCTCCTATTCATCGCAATAGGCAGCCCTCTAGTGATGACTTTACAGGAAAAGGGAGTGAATTGGTTGACAATTTTAGAATGATGGAAATCTATGAACAACCCAAGCAGTCAGTTGACCCTAGATTCTAGAGCAACTTCCATGCTGACTATTATGAGCATGTCTACATGAAGATGAGGAACCGAGTGATTGAAAATTAGTGGGTGGATATCACTTACCTCCAGTCCAAGAGATGCCAAACTTATCAAGAGGTCCTAGAGGCATTGGAGCTACATGGACTCAAGGATCTTGTCGCTTTCTAGTTGGACTGGAACATTGAGGTCATCACTCAATTCTATTCCACTCTATACTTTTCTCGTGATGATAGAGACAAAATTATATGGATTACACATGGAGTGAAGTACAGTGTTAGATGTGAAGAATTTGCTAGCATTCTTCACCTTGAAAATTCTTTGGAGAATGACATCATCATTCACAAACTAGAGCCTCTGGAGAAAGATGAGCTTGACTTTCTCTATGATACAAGAATGCCATACAAGTCTCCCACTACCAAATACTTGAAGTCTTTCTTTGCGGTGCTGAATAGAATCCTGAGGAAGACCATAGCTTCTAAGGAGGGAGATGCAGGGACTATCCAGGGGACACTCAGGACACTGATGAAGATGATAAGCAAGAGAAGGACCTTCAATGTTTTTAGTACATTTATAATGGCATTGTGAACATCTCTATCACCCCTAACAGGTCGTATGGCTATGCACCCTATATCATGTATATGATTGAGAAGGTGACAATGCTTGAGTTTGTAAAGGATGTCCCTAACACTGGTCTAAGGCCTCAGAAGCCTAAAATTTAACTGTCCCCCCTGCTCCTATTTCACCTTCAAAGGAACAAAGATCTAAGAGGGCTCATGAAGGCACAAAAACTGAAGCTGCTACTCCTGCTTCTCCACCTCCAAGAGAGTCCTCCAGTGCTATGCTGAAGATGCTCTCATCCATCATTGCATCCTGCCGCAAAGTGGAAATTAAGCAGGACAAGGAGAGTTCAGCCAGGAAGAAGCATCAACGATATCTGAAGGCCAACATCAAACCAATAAGTGAGAAGTTGGAGATGGAGCCAGTGGGGTCACCTCAGATCTTAGAAGATTCAGAAGAAGATATCACAGAGATGGCACCCCTCTCGGAGCAAGAGTTGGCTTCATTCGGATTGGCTAGTGCCTCTGCTCCTCCTCCTCCTCCGCAAACACCTGAAGATGAAGAACACGATGAATATAGGACTGAGAGTGAGGGAGGCAGTGGCGATGAATGATTCCACTCAATTTTTCCTTTTTGGTGCATTGATGCCAAAGGGCGAGAGATTGAGACTAGTAGTCAGTTTTGTAGCCATTAAGGACTTGTGATCAAGGACATGTATCATGATTTCAAACTATTGTAATTTATTTTTGATGTTCTTAATTTACTTAATGTGTGATGCCTAGTTTAATGTAATGTGATGATTGTTGCTATAATTGTTAAGTTATTATATTTTGTTCATCACATCATTTGATCACATACTTGTTAGGAACCCCACAATAAAGAGTGCATATATGTGAGAAGTTTTTGTTACTCATTTATTGTTCTCATATATGCACACTTTATGGAAATCAATTTAGGGTTTCTAGTGTGCTGCACATTTCACGCTATTTTTACACAGCACATCAGACAAGTACGGTACCCAGTGCGGACTAGTCCGGCCGTCGAGATCCCTAACGGTAACAATTTTGGAAACATTATAAATAGGAGATCCATGAGCCCACAAAGACAATACACGTATTCTACTGCTCACAACTGAATCCTAGCACTGCCACTTGTCCCAAGAGCACGAAAACACATATCCCCACACATCTAAGGTCCTCAAAAGTGAAAATATTTTAGTATTCATATTTGGGATTGGGAGATCAGTGTCTATACTTCGTTGAGCTCTTGGGGTTTGATCTCTTTACAATCGTGCATTTACTTTTAATCTTTTCAAGTGCATTTGATAATCTTTTTGTTGTAATTCTTTTGGGAGCCCTCAATGTGTTAGGTTGCCCCATAAACTCGTTGATTATCCATGATAGTGGAATCAAGTCGGTCTTGTTTGGCCACTTGATGAGGGAAAGGGTTTGAAGAGACCCGGTTCTGTGTGGGCTTCCTCAACGAGGAGTAGATCTCTTAGGTAAAATCGAACCTCTGTAAAAAATTTGTGTCCCGTGTGCTTCTTTATTTTTGCATCATCATTACTTAGGGCATTAAGTTGATCGATCTTGTAACTTGAATTACTATTGCTTTCAACGTGTAACGTTACAATATTTATTGTCAATTCAAGTTATCTCTATAGTTGTTCAATTTCCGTTGCTATAACATTTAATTCCTGAATCAACAGTTAATTAACTCGCTACACATTACCACATGGGAATAGTCCGCACCCAAACCGGACAAGTCTGGTCTCTCAAGTATCTGACAATTTGATTAAGTGTGCATGAAATTTTCAAAGCCTATTCACTCCCCTCTAGGCCACATTCACTGGCAAAATTCTTTCTTCTTCTTTTGAAACAAACAATAGAATGTATCTTCTAGGTGCTAAAACCCTTTACAGACACTATTTAGGGTAACATATATAGCACAACCATGCAGGGAATTCTATTTGGTGGCCTAAATTACGTAAATCGAGTGAATATATACATATCAGAGCAAGTTCAGAGGAGTCTGACTTGCAGGACTAGTATAGGAGTCTGACTTCAGGAAGAAATGGCTCCTTGCATGTTAGCAGTGGCGCTGCAGCTCCATCGGCGTCAGAGTCTGGAGCTTGATCCACTCGTCACGTGGAAAACGATGACCGTTCAAATGAGGCAGCAACCCAGACAATTGGGCCTCTTTGAGGAAGCCAGCCTAGCAAGGGAAATACGCGAGTTAAGGGTGCCGAGTGGGTGTGAGTGCCGGAGTGGAATTCCTCCGTATTGTAAGGGTGCTGCTATAAAAGACGCATAACTAATTCGGTTGGATCGAACAACATAATATGGAAAAGTTATTTCCTCTTGCCTAACTCTGCTTTGTCTTCCTCTGCCTCCGTCTTCCTCCGTTCACCTCGCCTCTGCTGCTAACAGTTGCTATCAGTCTCCACCTCGATACACCTTGGAAGAGCACTACCACTACTCCTACCGCCAGAAGTACCTTGGTGTGATGGATCCCAAAGTCAAGCTTTACTTCGAAGACATGATCAATGGGCTGCGCGACGAGGTCTCCGCGTCATCGCCGACCAGACGGTGGTCATCGACAAGCAATTCGTTGAGTTCACGCTGTCGGAGCAGTAGAGGACGGAGCGCATTGCGACACTCGAGCCATCGGCGGAAAAGATCTAGAAGACCTTCGGTGAGTGGAAGCCCACCGTCGATTCAACGTTGAACCCTGTCAAGCTCGAGATCGTCAAGTTGAACAAGTTCTTCGACCGTGGAGCACACGATGTTCAAGCTCCCTAAGGCGAGTTGGAAATCGAGTCGGCTAGAGAACATCCTCGGCACACCACCAGAGCTTTTGCCGACGGCCAATTTGGCACCCGCGTCGACGACACTTCCCGGGACACTGGGTTTGGGTCGGTGTACACCCTCTCCCACGTCCCAGTCAAGGGTACGGCCGATCACTCTGACTCTACTCGTTCTGTTCGTCCATTTGGCCCAGCATTAGATTGACTGTCTTCTGTTTCCTCTGTCCACCATGGCAATCTGCCCAAAATGCAATTTCTGAGATTCGATGGAGAGAACCCTAAACTATGGCGCTCTTGCTGTGAAGATTACTTGAATATGTATTTCATAGATCCTGGTATATGGGTGAAGGTAACGTCAATGCACTGTGAAGGACCAGCTGCACGATGGTTACAGTCAGTCGAGAGGAAAGTCATTAACTGCACTTGGCACTCTTTCTACACCTTAGTTCTAGATCGCTTCGGGAGAGACCAACATGAGATATTGATTTGTAAGTTGTTCCACATTTGACAAACCGGATCAGTCTCTGCATACATAGATGAATTTTCTGGTTTGGTTGATTAGTTACAGGCCTATGAGACAGTAACAGATCCACTTGCACTGTGAGGACAGGGGTCTTGACATTCCAGGAATCACATTGGGTGGTGCCGTGCGATGCGGCACCTAATAGCACACACGAAAGACATAGCAAAAATACAATGTTTTCATTTCATAATAAGATATTGATACCACATAGTGTACAACAGTGGTACACATGCAGCGGAAAATACATACTCACACTCTCGACCTATCTAAGACAAGAGAAGTCCATGTCTGCGGATGCTTCTCACTAGCAACACGAGTATTATATGGCAGCGGCGTGGTGGCATGTGAGAAATACCTCTCGACAGCTCGAGGTCTCGTGGACAACCCATTAAAGCAACAATAAAGTAAAACCTACAAAACCATATATAAAGAATAATCATGAGCACAAAGGCTCAACAAGACATAATCGTCTCACCTAAACATAGAACTCTACATGCTTGAGACTTCTAATATAGAAAAGCTGAATTTTCATAAAGGACTCGCCTATTAGTAAATCTTAAGCTCAGTTTTAATGTAGCAAATGACATTCCCTGAGCATGCCACATCACAGACTCCACAATCAGACAAGAAACGCTTCATCTCCGATGTTACATGCTCAAAGCTGCATAAGCTTTATTCAAGTAAAATGTTTAGCAAATGTAAACTTAATTGTGCTATTTCTAATCCATACAAGTTACAATACAATGATAATCATGGTAGCAGATTCCTGATATTCCATCTACTCTTTATTACAATGTCACGACACAGTGAACAAGTATGCTCAATCCATAACCGCGAGCGATGGTGATTCGAATCAATAACACCCGGATAGCACGACACATACACCCACATTCAAAGCTGCGAAGGCACACTCCACTGATGTTGTATGCAGCAACCTTTCACTAGCCACCTACACGCCGAACCGATCCCACCGCTACGAGCATGTGGCCCCCACAGGGAGCATGTCTATGCCTGCTAGCAGGTTTACACCTTGCTGCTCTCAACCGACACCTATAAGGCAGTGGGTTATGCCTCGACGCTAAGGTGAACAAGTCATATCGGTTTCCTAGGTTCCATATATCTAGTATGCTTCCAGTACAATTCAAACTTGCCCAAGAGGGCCACACTCGGATTGGTCGTCAATCAACACAGGCAGGCTACGCACCGGAGACCACGTCCCGCTGCATCCTATCCCACTGCCCGGTATCATATTCAGATCATAAACTATTCTAAAAAATAATCAATCTTGTGTGATGATCTCGCTATCTCGCGAGTGGATTCCAACAACTCGACTTCTACCTCATTCCCTACAACATCATCATGGCAATTCTACACATTGAGCTATAAATCTACACATACACTCTATAGGATTGTGGGTCATGCATGAGTAGTGTCAATTACAAATATACCTAATGCACAATTAATATACTAGTCATCATAGTGATAAAAGCAAAACTTTTAAAAATGACTTAAATGCAAACTGGGGCTTGCCTTCGGTTGAGAAATAAATGTCAGTGAAGATCAGTTAATAACTTCCGCCATGGACTTCGTCTCAGCTGGATCAATGGAGAGTTCCTTGCCTCTGAGTTGGACTTCATGTTAATGGAGAGTTCTTTGCCTCTGAGTTGGATTTCGTCTCAGCTGGATCAATGGAGAGTTCCTTGCCTCGCGTGTACTATCGACATGAGCTTGCATAAGAGAAAAAAAATAACTTAGTAAAAACATAAGTGAAGTTGCTTGAAATTCAATAAGGAGTACTATAGCTAGGATTGAAGGTTCTGCCTCTGTTGAGTGCAGGAGAAGAGGAGGAAAACAAAGTGGAAGATAATAGTCATTGAATAAAGTTGACTAGGCATTGTACATGAGTGTATAATTGAATAAGGAGGAACACCATAAGGATCACAAGAAGAAAGCAACTTTCTGTACAGGAACTACAGAAATAGCACTGCTGTAGTGTACAGGAGCATGGAGAATTCAAAATGGAAACATAGTAGAGTTTTGAAATGAGGTGGAATAGCAATGTTTAGGACATTGGGGTATGGAAACATAGTAGAGTTTTGAAATGAGGTGGAATAGCAATGTTTAGGACATTGGGGTATGGAACACAGTTGAGTATAGAAAATTTGGTCCACTGCTGTTAAAAGTTTTGCAGTGGTACTAGGCTGTATGAGTATATTTCTAGACAAATTTGAGCAACGTTCATGGCAGTCTCTGGTCTCTAAGATTCCATGGAGATAAACTTTTTCCAGAATTTTTAGGAGAAATCTGAAGCTTTAACACGGTCAAGAGTTGGTTCTCTGTGTAGAGGAGGTCAAGGGTAGTCCAACAAAATTGGTTTCATAATTTTCTAAGCACTATGCATGGAGATATGGATATTAGAAGTTTGGACAATTTTTTGAAAATGTTTCTGGACAGTTTGCAATTTTTTAGGTACATACAGGTTGGAACTCAATGTGCACCATCCAATGAAGTCAAATGAGTTTAAAATTTTTACTGGGGCTCAAGAAATTATGAGGAAGGATATGGTCAAATTTTGGAATTGTTCAATGAATAGAGCATCTGATATAATTCTGAAGACTTTTTCCTTTATGGAATTATTGAGGCAATATGGACTTTTATACTGATGTAAATGAAACACTGGAAAGTAGAGATCATCTGGAGTCTAACAAAATTTATTTAAGAGTCTTTGGCCAAATAATGTAGGAGATATTAAATTTCTATGTTTGCATCCAATATGGAATTAAATTTATATTGGAAAAGTTTAAATAGAACTCAGGCCCACGGGACTTAAATGGACCACTGGGATTTATACCACATGGGGCAACAGAGTTAAGGCCAATGGCCACAATTGATCAATCGGCTGCAAGAGATCAAAGGGAGGGGACATCAGGCCGACGGGTGGACCCGACACCTTTCTTCAACCTAGCGCCAGGATTCCCACCGGTGGCTAGGGTTCCGGTGAAGGGGCGACGCTCTCGCCCGCGATCATTCCCGTGCGCCATGGAGGTCCCCACTCGCCGCCTGGGGGTAATCTACCACGAGCAACATGATTGTTCCATTGGATTGAGCCGGCGGTTGCCGGAACTAGGCCGGCGATGGTGCCGCAGCTTGGACCTAACTCCGGCGAGGTATAAATCACCCCCCAAGGCATAAAACGACTCACTTATTTCTCCTACAGTACCCTAGCCCAATGTGGATTAATAATATGGAAGCAATTCACACTGGAAATGATGGAAAATAGGAGGTTTTCAGTGAACTGCGGCGTTTTTGGTGGCGGCGGCGAAAATGCATCATAAAGGGCTACGATTACTATTTTTCTTCACTACTTGACCCAGTAGAAGTGCACGGAAGTGGGTAAGGTGTTCCTTAATGGGACAAGACTAAGATTCAACGTGCATGAAGAATTGAAGTGATTTGCAACTACTGCCCTTAACACTTTCTGGCGCAAGGTTCACTCATTCGGCTCACCGACGCTGGGGATCGACCAGAGACTTAAGGAGCATGAAGAGGAGAATAAGGCGGACCTTTTACAGCACTGAGCTTGTTGTGAAACGGATTGAAGTGGTCAGGCATCGTAGAAAAACATCGGGGCGGTCGGAACAGAGACGATAAGTTAAACCTCGGCTTGCCACCACGAGGAAGGGAGATAACAGCATCTTCGCAGATCGGTGGGTGGAAGAGCAGAGGCTTGCGCACTCGTGGGTGAGCTCGTGTGCGATGGCCAACCGTCAGCGATGTTGCTACAGTGCTGCCACATGAAACAGCCAAGCAGGTGCTAGGGCACGGGAAAAACAGAGCTAAGCACGGATGAGGAATGAAAAATATCACCCAGGAAAGGATGAGAGCGAACACTGTTGTGGGATTGAGCTCAAGCGGCACAGCAGCAAGCAGCTGCGTGAGCTTTGCATGTGCTGCCGTGGCTCAAGCAGAGGATGAGAATAAAACAGAGCATTGCTCTGTCAGTGACCTGTGGGGCCAATGGGCCCCACTCCTTTCTCCTCCCTTATATTGTCAAAATAAAATTAGACATCATGCTTCAAATATTACGCAAAATGGCAGGGTACACAATTAGAATATGATGAGCTCAAATAATATCCAATTGAGATTTTTAGCAATTGGGTTTCTAAATAAATTTTGAATTTGAATTCGACTTTGAAACTAAATGGTAAAGGAACTCCTAAATTATTCAAAATCTACAGTGTTGCTATTTTAAACATGGGAATCATTATGCTGATTTCAAAACTCGCATTGGATTTCAAAACAATGAGGCTCGGGTGCGAGCACATTCAAGAAGCAAAGGTGCAAACACGCCGTCACGAATTTGAAGACCTCCGGTTCTGTGCAGGCGTGTTGATTGAGGACTTCTAGATTCGGCTGATGAGCATCGCGCAAAACCTCACGCTGCTCAGGGATCCCGTTGACGAGTACATGGTTGTACTAGAATTTTTCTGTGTTGTCCCACGCAAGTATCGTCTCAGCATGTTGGCCATAGAGCAGGTCATCGACTTGTGGGAGCTGACCATCGAGGAGTTTTGGCTGCCTCCTCAATGCTGAGGAGGGGTACAATCTCGACGATGACACCGATGGTGTTGGCAAACACCTCCTGATGGAGGACCAGTGGATGGTGCGACAGCAGCAATGCTCTGACAGTTCTTCCTCTAGCGGTGACAAGACGGTGAAGTCACAAGATAATCCCAAGTCATCCGGCAGTAGCGAGCCCGGATTGTATACCGGTTGGGCTGGAAACTTCTGCAAACACCGAAAGGGCAACTGCAGATACTGCAAGGAGCTGGGCCATTGGGAAAAAGAGTATTGTAGGGCTCAATGAGACCGCGAGCAGAAGAATGAAGAGGCCAATCTCGTTCTCCCCAGGATTGATAGCGATGAAGGTCTCTTCATGGCTGTTTTGAACGAAATTGTCACTACTACAAAAAGCATTTTTACAGGCGCCTCAATTTTTCAAATACAGGCGGTCCTTAAAAATATGCGACTGTGATGACGAATGATATAATAACCGTTTGTGATGAATGAACAACACAGGCGGATTTTAAAGAACAACCGTCTGGGTAAATACATGATCTTCATAATCGGTTCTTAATTAAGAACCGTCTGTAATACAATGAACTTCACAGACGGATTTTAAGAAACAACCGTCTGGGTAAATACATGATCTTCATTGACGATTCTTAATTAAGAACCGCCTGTAATGCAATGAACTTCACAGGCAGATTTTAAGAACAACCGTCTGGGTAAATACATGATCTTCATTGACGGTTCTTAATTAATAACCGCCTGTAATGTAAAGAACTTCACAGACGGTTCTTAATTAACAACGGCCAGAGAAGATCATGTATTTTCAGTGGCGGTCATTGTTTAAGAACCGTATGTAGTTGTTCAATTATCACAAACGGTTTTCATTGAAATTACAGAGATGTAGTCATTGCAATTATCACAACCATATGGTATCAGGAAAAAAACACAAATGAGCGGATACTAGTACAGTAATGCATTATAGGAGATGCTCGATCACCAGTGAGGCTGGCTTAATTGTGATAATACACCATTAGAGGCTTTACAATTGTTCAAAGATAATTTCTTTATACACTGAGAACAAAAATCATGCTACATTCATTGTAGATCGACGATGAAGCTCCCATCGATCAATCTAAATTGTACCGTCCTGCTTGCTCCCAAACACGTCTCTTATATTCTGCTGGATCCTGAAAATATTGACATTATTTAAATTAGCAAATGTCGAAGGAGGAATGAATAACCTACAATGGTCACTAAGTCAAAGTGTCATCTAACCTTGATAAGTAGATTATAGCAATCATTTTCAACATCAGGCACATTTGGCTGATGCGGCCTTTCACTAAGTTTTTTGTGTGTTTTGGTGGTTATGGCTGATATCAAGTAGTATAGTTTTGATTGTAAAAGCACTGCACCACCCCTACGAAATATAGTTTAAGCAATATAAGAAACCAGTTCAAATAAGTTCGACAACAATTATATGTAATAATTACATGAACAAAATAGGTCTATCTTACAGTCTCTTGATCAAGAATCCCGATGCAGAGTGCTCCCGAACGATGGACATTTGGGTGGAAGAACACAATTGGAAAGGCGCATCTTGGAGGCACCAAGGGATAGTTCTCAGAGAAGGAGATTGTCAGGGGGTAGTAACCATCTTCCCATTCAGTCTGCAAAAGAAATTTATTAGTAGGAGGACGATGGTTAAACTCATGATGTGCTTGTTCTTCATGACTTACACCTTCTTTACCGGGGACAATGCACTGCCATTTCGATAAATCTCCCGATTCAGGCTTCGCAGAGAAACCCTACGCGGAGAAATTGAAAATACCAAAAACAAACAAGACGGAAAAAACAAACTATAGTTAAGTTCATCAGTCCATTACAGATACATATGTATATACAACCATGCGACCGGTGTGCCATATGTACATACATGGGGATGGTTCTTGCGCCACGCCAAGCGCTCCTCCTTCAATCGGCTACATGCCCGAGACATCATTATCTGAAAGACCAAACTTCCAAACTTCCAAATTATTGAGTCCAAACGCATATGTACACAAATGCAAAAGGACATAATCCATATACCAACATTGTTCTAAGTTGATTTCAGAAGATACAAATATATACAATATATATCATCTCGCATTGCTATATACATTTTTTCCGGCATTGACATCTTCGCGCATATAGGGTTTCAAATTCTTTTTAATGCTTCTCTCTACGCGCTTGATGTTTTCTGGTTCGGTGAAAAGGTATATCTCTTCATACTGATTATATTCCTCTTCATTGTCTCCCACATTCTCAACCCCAACAATATTTTGCTTTCCAGAAACAACTACGTGCAACTTCTCAGTTTCTGGATCTTGAACACAAAAAACTTGTGCAACATTATCGGCGAGAACCCACAGGTCATCTTTGTAGCCCACTTTATTCAAGTCTACCAGTGTCAGCCCATAATTGTCCACTTTCAAACCATCAGGATGTTTGACCCATTGGCACTTAAATAAGGGCATTACCATTCTTTCGCCATAATCGAGTTCCCATATTTCCTCTATGAACCCGAAGTATGTGGTCTTCTGCCCTTGTGAATCATAAGCCTCAATATGAACACCACTATTTTGTGCAACACTCTTACCGTCTTTTTCTTTAGTGTAAAATGTGTAACCATTGATGTCATATGCTTGCCATGATGTTACCAAAGCAGATGGGCCAGAAGCTAACTTCTTCATTGTTGCCTCTTCTATAGTGTTTCCGTATGATATATTTTTGTCCATTAACCATTCAGTGAAACATCTTCTGTGCTCTTTCATGATCCAGTCCTCTGTGCGGTCTTGGTTTTTATCACGAAGCTCAATTTGGTGTTCCTCGATGTACGGCTCAGCTATTGCGAGCTGTTGTAGTACAACAAAATGTGCACGGTGTACATTCTTGTAATCTTGAACAATAAAAGTTTTCTTACCCACTTTTCCTCTCCCACGTAGTCTACCCTCATGTACCGGTATAGGCACACCTATCGATTTTCCATCTTTGATGTAATCAGCGCAACCCTCAATCACTTCTTCAGTAGTGTATCCTTCCATAATTGAACCCTCTCAGTGAGCACGGTTCCACACATAACCTTTTAATACTCCTAAATATCTCTCCAACAAAAACATATGATGTAAATATAGTGGCCTCAATGCTTTTATCTGATAAACAAGATGTATGATTAGGTGTACTTGCATATCAAAAAAGGATGGTGGGAAACACATCTCAAGCTTGCACATTGTCTCGACGATGTATGTTTTCAGATATCTAAATCTTCACGTGCTATCACCTTTTGCGATACTGCATTGAAGAAGTAACACAAACGTGTGATGACAACTTTTATATGCTCAGGTTTGATTACTCTTATTGCAATGGCAAGGAAAATTGTCATCATCATGTGACAGTCGTGAGAATTATAACTGAATAAAGACAGGTCTTTCATCGAGACTAGTTTGCGGATATTGGATGAGAAACTCGCGGGCACTTTGATCCCACGCAAGCATTCGCAAATTGCTTTATTCTCTTCTAGCATCAAGTTGTAGCTGGCTGGGGGAAGGTAATACTTCCCGTTCGCCTTTTCTACTGGATGAAGCTCTGGTCTCAAATCAAGATTTACTAGGTCCATATGTGAATTTAATCCGTCCTTTGTTTTCCTCGGCATGTCCAGCAAGGTCCCAATGATGCTATCAAATACATTCTTTGTAACGTGCATCAAATCAATACTATGGCAAAATTCCAGATTCTTCTAATACGGAAGAAACTTGAAAAAAATTGATTGTTTCTTGAAAGCCATGTCAGTTGTATCATCCGAAGATGTACTTTTCTTTCTCTTAATTCCTTTACTATTTTTTCCCTTACCGAAAGCAATATGAATGTTCTTGACCATTTCAAACACAAGTTTTCCTCTGTAAGGTTTCGGTGCAGTATCTTTTTCGATTTTGTTATCAAATTGTTCTTCCATCTTCCTATACTTGTGTGTATCTGTCAAGAACCGTCGATGTCTCATGTACATCGTCTTTCTGGATGAAGTGAGGTATAGAAATCCAGTTCTATCCACGCACCTAACGCAACCTTTCTTCCCTTTCATTTGTCCCGATAATGTAAACAGTCCGGGATAATCATGCACGGTAATGAATATCATTGCTCTTAGCGTGAAATACTCCCGCTTGTACTCATCCCATGTACGTACCCCTTCATTCCACAATTTCGCCATATCTTCCATTAAAGGTTCCAAGAACACATCAATTTTGATGTCGGGTTGCTTTGGACCTTGGATAAGAACAGATAATAAGATATATTTCCTTTTGTGAGACAACCACGTCGGTAGGTTGTACATCGTTAAGACCATGGGCCATGTGTTGTGTATGCTTATTTTTTCACCAAACGGATTCATTCCATCTGTACCCAAGGCAAACCTCACATTTCTGATTTCCTTCGCAAATTCTGGATACTGAATATCAAAATTTTTCCACTGTGTTGCATCACCAGAGTGTCGTATATGTTTTTCATTCTTCTTGCGTTGCTCGGAATGCCAACGCATAAGTTCAGCCTCCCTAAGGTTTGAGAACAAACGCTTCAAGTGATCAATTACCGGAAGGTACCACATCACCAAGGCAGGAATTTTTCTCTTATTCTTCCCGTCTGTATCGCTAGAAGTATCGTCATCGTCACCTTCATGACCAATAATAAACTTCTTATTCTTCTGAGTCTTTTTCATGTTGGTAACATGCTGGTGATTGTAGTCCTTCTTATATCTACTGACACCACAAATGGGGCATCTAGTTGCGAGCTCATGCTCTTTGCGTTACAGAATACAATGGTTCACACAAGCGTATATTTTTGTCACACCTAGTGCCATCGAGCAAAGAAGTTTCTTTGCTTTATAAGTGCTTCTGGGCAGTTTATTTGGATTTGGAAGAATTTCTACCAGAAGATTCAAAATATCAGAGAAACTACAATCGGACCATCCGTGCGTAGCTTTCAACTTTAGTAGTTCTAAGACTGCACGCAATGTAGTAAACTCTTTATCACAACCGTTTGATTCATCATATAAAAGCTCTGTCGCCGCATTCTGCAATGTCTCCATTTTACTTAAAACTTTGCTTGCTCCCATAGAAGTCAATACATATGATTCAATGTGATGCAACATCTCCTCACAGTCGATCTCATCATCATCATCACCAGCTTGATTGTCACTACCATCATCGATATAAACATTATGATCATCTGAGCCTCTCTCATCATCTTTATCCACATCATGTGTATCTAACTCTCCATGCTCTGTCCATATTGTTTAGTTATTTTTGAAACCTCTTTTCACCAAATGAGATTGGATTACTATAGTATCCGTCCAAGCAATCTTATTTTCGCAGTCGATACATGGACATAATATGTCATCTATCTTTTGTAACTTCGCATGTCTCTTGGATGCTTCAATAAAATTTGCAACATTATGAATGTACATAGGATCGGGTCTTGGCATGTTATACATCCACGCTCGACGGTCCATGCTTCAATAACAGAATTTTTGTCAGATTTACAAAATTTGGCCACAAATATTCTCTAAAGGACTTCTATAAAATGAATTTACAGAGACATAACAAATATGATTAGGGCGACTAATGTAGGTGACGGGCGACGTCTTGAGGCGGACGGAGTGAAAGGGGGAAACAGGCCCAACAGCATGGGCTAGGTCTGGGTAGGTCTGGGTGGCATCTTATATATATTACAATAGCATCTGTTAATTAAACATCATATTCATGTCACATAATAGGTACAAAAAGGAAACAATCCATATAGTCCATAAATCAATATACCATAACACAATCCATACAGTGCGTACACATGCAAAAGGACAGAATCCATATACCAGAACACACAAAACTAACAGCTTATCAGCTAATGAAAATATACAAAGAAAAAGTAAGGAAACTATATTTACCTTGCAGAGGCGTCAGCACGGTGGGGAGGCGTCAGCATGGTGGGCCGGCTGGGTAGAAAAGTGGCGGTGCGCGGTTGAGCGGCGGCGCGGCAGTATGGGCTGGGCGGCGGAGCGGCGGCGCGGCGCAGGGGAAATTCAACAGCCTTGCGGCGTCGATATAAATTCTCCAGGGTTGCGTTTTGACTGCGGTGAGGGGTCCTTATATAGACATCGGTTTTCACAGTCGGTTTTTTACTTTATCTCAGGCGGGTTTTACTTACCAACCGTGTGAAAAGATATTTAATCAAGAATATTAATTAAGAAGTAAATATCTTCACAGGCGGTTGGTACTTAATAACCGCTTGAGAAGATGTTTATCTTAGGCGGATATTACTTACCAACCGCCTGAGATAATGCCAACTGAACAAAATATTTTTAAAACTTGTATAGCTGACTTTGTAATGTTTTGGTAAATATCAAATTAATTTCTACTCACATATTATTCACATTTGTGTATCTCATAAAAAAAGTTCCTTCACTCAAAATTGTTGGTATGAACATATTTGTATAATTTATACATGTATGAATTTTTTTAATTTTTTTAAAAGCATTCCAACATGTCAAACCTCAAATTATCCACCATTCTAACTAAATGCTCATATACATATGAGCATTTAGAGCACATTCACTTGATTGAAATCCAGAAATTCTAACACACTAGTATTCATTGACACGAACGAACACATATATATTACAAAACACAAGAAATATGTACAAGAACAGAATTGAAGCTAAACATGTACAAGAACTCCTAAAACTACAATACGGCCCCGCCTCCTCTGCCCTCTCCGCCAACTTCTCAAACCACGCCAAGCGGTCCTCCTCCGACTCGTCGTCGTCGTCGTCATCGTCACCATGGTGGTGGTCGCCGTCGTCGTCGCCGTCGTCATCATCGTCATCATCGTCGTCATCGTCGTCGTCCTCCTCCTCCTCCTCCTCCTCCTCCACCACCACCACCTCCTCCTCCTCCTCCTCCTCCTCCTCCTCCTCCTCCTCCTCCTCCTCAGGCAATGATGCAGCAGGAGAGTGGGTCGACTGCTCCGGCTGTACCGGTGGCTCCGGCTGCACCGACGGTGGAACGCGCTGATCGTCATTCACCCTCTCGGGGGAGCTGCAGCGTATCCGCTTGCAGGATGGCTGCCTCGGCGGGCTAGGAGGCGGAAGGTTGGCCATGGCTGTGGTGGTTCGTCGGCGCCGGGCTAGGAGGTGGAACGATGGAAGAAGAAGAAAGGATTGCAAAAGTTATGTGCTTGTACATAACCGACGACGCGGCTTATATATGGTCTGTGCGGAGTAGACGAGGGAGCGGTTCGTTTCCCGCGCATTGAACTCTTTGCAGACCTCGTGCAGCGCACAATTAAACCACTGTGGAAGACGATGTTCAGAGATCCTTCCGTCTCTCTGGTATCCATGTGGAACGTCGCGCACGTGTCCCTGCACCACGACTTCTTAACATCTCCGCAGACCTCGTGTGGCGCGTCAGTTAATTAACATCTTCTGAGGCCATTAATTAACTTCTTGTAGTTTCAAAAATGTTTATCTCAGGTGGGTACTACTTACCAACCGTCTGAGATAATGCCTGATACTGTTCTTCAGTTTCCTTATCCCTTGCTTCTTTTTTATTTAGATTCCAATATAAATAGTCAAACATGTTTAGATTCTGCAATTATGTCCAAATTCGATTATTCTTTCTTCTACATTTGTATATAATTAACATCTACCACCTGAACAAAATATTTTTAAAACTTGTATAGCTGACATTGTAATGTTTTGGTAAATATCAAATTAATTTCTACTCACATATTATTCACATTTGTGTATCTCATAAAAAAAAGTTCATTCAATCAAAATTGTTGGTATGGACATATATGTATAATTTATACATGTATGAGTTTTCTTAATTTTTTTTAAAAGCATTCCAACATGTCAAACTTCAAACTATCCACCATTCTAACTAAATGCTCATATACATATGAGGCATTCATCAAATTATGAACACACATTGATTCAAAAAAATTTAAAAAAATCTGAAAAAATTCATAGAGGTTGTTATGATGATTAAAAATGTCCACTGAAAAAATAAATGAAAAAATCATTATATTCATCAAGATAGAAAAATGAAAAATAGCATTTGTTGTATGTTTTTTATGTTCTGACCAATTTCAAAGGATTTATGAAGTGAAATTTAATGGTAACCTTTATTTATCAATAATATTACAAGAAAGTGGATTTTTGCCTTTTTAAAGGACCACATTTAATCAAGAATATAAATTAAGAAGAAGTAAATATCTTCACAGGCGGTTGGTACTTACCAACCGCCTGAGAAGAACTTTATCTCAGGCGGGTATTACTTACCAACCGTCTGAGATAATTCCCGATACTGTTCTTCAGTTTCCTTATCCCTTGCTTCTTTTTTATTTAGATTCCAATATAAATACTCAAACATGTTTAGATTCTGCAAATTGTGTCCAAATTCGATGATTCTTTCTTCTACATTTGTATATAATTAACATCTACCACCTGAACAAAATATTTTTAAAACTTGTATAACTGACATTGTAATTTATACATGTATGAATTTTTTTAATTTTTTTAAAAGCATTCCAACATGTCAAACTTCAAACTATCCACCATTCTAACTAAATGCTCATATACATATGAGGCATTCATCAAATTATGAACACACATTGATTCAAAAAAATTTAAAAAAATCTGAAAAAATTCATAGAGGTTGTTATGATGATTAAAAATGTCCACTGAAAAAATAAATGAAAAAATCATTATATTCATCAAGATAGAAAAATGAAAAATAGCATTTGTTGTATGTTTTTTATGTTCTGACCAATTTCAAAGGATTTATGAAGTGAAATTTAATGGTAACCTTTACTTATCAATAATATTACAAGAAAGTGGATTTTTGCCTTTTTAAAGGACCACATTTAATCAAGAATATAAATTAAGAAGAAGTAAATATCTTCACGGGCGGTTGGTACTTACCAACCGCCTGAGAAGAAGTTTATCTCAGGCGGGTATTACTTACCAACCGTCTGAGATAATTCCCGATACTGTTCTTCAGTTTCCTTATCCCTTGCTTCTTTTTTATTTAGATTCCAATATAAATACTCAAACATGTTTAGATTCTGCAAATTGTGTCCAAATTCGATGATTCTTTCTTCTATATTTGTATAAAATTAACATCTACCACCTGAACAAAATATTTTTAAAACTTGTATAGCTGACATTGTAATGTTTTGGTAAATATTAAATTAATTTCTATTCACATATTATTCACATTTGTGTATCTCATAAAAAAAAGTTCCTTCAATCAAAATTGTTGGTATGGACATATATGTATAATTTATACATGTATGAATTTTTTTAATTTTTTAAAAGCATTCCAACATGTCAAACTTCAAACTATCCACCATTCCAACTAAATGCTCATATACATATGAGGCATTCATCAAATTATGAACATACATTGATCAAAAAAAAATTAAAAAAATATGAAAAAATTCATAGAGGTTGTTATGATGATTAAAAATGTTCACCTAAAAAAATAAATGAAAAAAACATTATATTCATCAAGATAGAAAAATGAAAAATAGCATTTGTTGTATGTTTTTTATGTTCTGACCAGTTTCAAAGGATTTATGAAGTGAAATTTAATGGTAACCTTTACTTATCAATAATATTACAAGAAAGTGGATTTTTGCCTTTTTAAAGGACCACATTTAATCAAGAATACTAATTAAGAAGAAGTAAATATCTTCACAGGCGGTTGGTACTTACCAACCGCTTGAGAAGATGTTTATCTCAGGCGGGTATTACTTACCAACCGTCTGAGATAATTCCTGATACTGTTCTTCAGTTTCCTTATCCCTTGCTTCTTTTTTATTTAGATTCCAATATAAATACTCAAACATGTTTAGATTCTGCAAATTGTGTCCAAATTCGATGATTCTTTCTTCTACATTTGTATAACATTAACATCTACCACGTGAACAAAATATTTTTAAAACTTGTATAGCTGACATTGTAATGTTTTGGTAAATATCAAATTAATTTCTACTCACATATTATTCACATTTGTGTATCTCATAAAAAAAGTTCCTTCAATCAAAATTGTTGGTATGGACATATATGTATAATTTATACATGTATGAATTTTTTTAATTTTTTTAAAAGCATTCCAACATGTCAAACTTCAAACTATCCACCATTCTAACTAAATGCTCATATACATATGAGGCATTCATCAAATTATGAACACACATTGATTCAAAAAAATTTAAAAAAATCTGAAAAAATTCATAGAGGTTGTTATGATGATTAAAAATGTCCACTGAAAAAATAAATGAAAAAATCATTATATTCATCAAGATAGAAAAATGAAAAATAGCATTTGTTGTATGTTTTTATGTTCTGACCAATTTCAAAGGATTTATGAAGTGAAATTTAATGGTAACCTTTGCTTATCAATAATATTACAAGAAAGTGGATTTTTGCCGTTTTAAAGGACCACATTTAATCAAAAATATTAATTAAGAAAAAGTAAATCTTCACAGGCGGTTGGTACTTACCAACCGCCTGAGATGAAGTTTATCTCAGGCGGGTATTACTTACCAACCGTCTGAGATAATTCCCGATACTGTTCTTCAGTTTCCTTATCCCTTGCTTCTTTTTTATTTAGATTCCAATATAAATACTCAAACATGTTTAGATTCTGCAAATTGTGTCCAAATTCGATGATTCTTTCTTCTATATTTGTATAAAATTAACATCTACCACCTGAACAAAATATTTTTAAAACTTGTATAGCTGACATTGTAATGTTTTGGTAAATATTAAATTAATTTCTATTCACATATAATTCACATTTGTGTATCTCATAAAAAAATGTTCCTTCAATCAAAATTGTTGGTATGGACATATATGTATAATTTATACATGTATGAATTTTTTAATTTTTTTAAAAGCATTCCAACATGTCAAACTTCAAACTATCCACTATTCCAACTAAATGCTCATATACATATGAGGCATTTATCAAATTATGAACATACATTGATTAAAAAAATTTAAAAAAATATGAAAAAATTCATAGAGGTTGTTATGATGATTAAAAATGTTCACTGAAAAAATAAATGAAAAAACATTATATTCATCAAGATAGAAAAATGAAAAATAGCATTTGTTGTATGTTTTTTATGTTCTGACCAATTTCAAAGGATTTATGTAGTGAAATTTAATGGTAACTTTTACTTATCAATAATATTACAAGAAAGTGGATTTTTGCCTTTTTAAAGGACCACATTTAATCAAGAATATTAATTAAGAAGAAGTAAATATCGTCACAGGCGGTTGGTACTTACCAATCACCTGAGAAGATGTTTATCTCAGGCGGGTATTACTTACCAACCGTCTGAGATAATTCCTGATACTGTTCTTCAGTTTCCTTATCCCTTGCTTCTTTTTTATTTAGATTCCAATATAAATACTCAAACATGTTTAGATTCTGCAAATTGTGTCCAAATTCGATGATTCTTTCTTCTACATTTGTATAAAATTAACATCTACCACGTGAACAAAATATTTTTAAAACTTGTATAGCTAACATTGTAATCTTTTGGTAAATATCAAATTAATTTCTACTCACATATTATTCACATTTGTGTATCTCATAAAAAAAAGTTCCTTCAATCAAAATTGTTGGTATGGACATATATGTATAATTTATACATGTATGAATTTTTTAAATTTTTTTAAAAGCATTCCAACATGTCAAACTTCAAACTATCCACCATTCTAACTAAATGCTCATATCCATATGATGCATTCATCAAATTATGAACACACATTGATTCAAAAAAATTTAAAAAAATCTGAAAAAATTCATAGAGGTTGTTATGATGATTAAAAATGTCCACTGAAAAATAAATGAAAAAAGAATTATGTTCATCAAGATAGAAAAATGAAAAATTGCATTTGTTGTATGTTTTTTATGTTCTGACCAATTTCAAATGAATTATGAAGTGAAATTTAATGGTAACCTTTACTTATAAATAATATTACAAGAAAGTGGATTTTTGCCTTTTTAAAGGACCACATTTAATCAAGAATATTAATTAAGAAGAAGTAAATATCTTCACAGGCGGTTGGTACTTACCAACCGGCTGAGAAGATGTTTATCTCAAGCGGGTATTACTTACCAACCGCCTTAGATAATCTTCTTCTGAGACCTGTTTTAATTAACGATGAACACACTACACAATCATTTACACAAGATGCACAACATTTACACAAGAACGCACAAGATACACAAGTAATATTCAATCACATAGATGAACAAAGATAGATTTCATTCATTAACAATATTTACAAAACAGAAGCAACTAAAAACAACAAAGAGAAAAAGTAATTAAATCCTACTCCTACTCCTACTCCTCTTCCTCCTCCTCCTCCTCCTCCTCCTCCTCCTCGTCCTTCGGCGGCGACTCCGGCACCGGTGCAACAGGAGGTAGGGCCGGCTGCACCGGCTGCACCGGCTGCACCGACGGCGCAACCCCGGGGTTGCTACCCATCGCCTCCACCAGCGTTCTACGGCCCTTGGGGCCAAGAACCTGGCCATTGTCGCGAACAGAATGTCCAGACGATCAGCCAACCCCGTGAGGGCGTAGAGGTAGTGTCCCATGATACCCATTCCAGTATACTCTGGAAGGGTACCCAGTCCCAAGGCACTCATGGCGCGAGACATATTGTTGTATGCCTCTCGCGACATGAGGAGTCGCTGCTCGGTGTTGATCTTCTCGGGGGAGCTGCAACATAGTTTCTTGCAAGGTGGCTCCCTCGGAGAGCTTGGCGGCGGAAGGTCGGCCATAGTGGTGTTGGGTCATCGGAGCGGAGGAAGACGAAGAAAACAAGAGGATTCAAAGTGAGAGATGCGCTTGTGGAGAACTAACGGGTGATAGCGCGTCTTTAAGGCCGCGCGGAGTGGAAGATGGAGCAGTTGGTTTACCGCGCATTGAAAGGTCGCGCCTCGGGGAAATGAAAGGTCGTGCACGGTCGTCGACACGTCTTCATAGATGGTTGGTGAGGGGTCTTTATGTAGGCGTTCATCAAATTATGAACACATATTAATTAAGAAGAAGTAAATATCTTCACAGACCCATGTTTATCTCAGGCAGGTGTTACTAACCAACCGTCTGAGATAATTGTATCTTCTCAGGCAGTTGGTAAGTAAAACCCGCCTGAGGTAACAATCTTCTCAGGCGGTCGGTACTTAAAATCCGCTTGAGAAAATGGGAGTCTATATATACCCCTCGGCGGTGTTGGAAAAACCTAACCCGGGCGAAACACTTAGACGCCGTTAGGCTGACAAAATTTTGTTTGCCGCCAAGAGTTCGCCCTCGTGAGTTCCAGGTACGCCGCGGAGCTTCACCGTTGCCGAGCTTCGCCGTCGCCGCCCAGCTTCGCCCTCGTCACTTCCAGGTACGCCGAGCGAAGTCATTGCCGTCACTGCCGAGCTTCAAGGTAAACCCTAAACCCTTTGACCTTCCATCCTCCTTCGCCGTGCCGCCTCCCTCCCCGCCCTCGCCGCCGCCTTGCATATCCCTCGTTAGGGTTCGGTGGAATTCGAAAAACTGTCAAGTTCGGTGGCATCTTTGGTTAGGGTTCGGTGGGTAGGCATCCTTGGATTGTCGGTGTACTTCCATCAATTCTATGCAGCAGCAGTTCCAGCAACACGTACAATAAACATATATGTATCTTATCCTTTGGAGAATGATATATTACTATGTTGAATAATTCTTGCTGATAGTGTAGCTGTTATATGGCTATGAGTTTGATTATTGAATAGCTTATTCAATCATGATGATGTGAAGAATTACAGAAGGATTGCATGCGTTAAAACAGTTATGTATCCCATTATTGAACTTAGCTTAATATTAAGGCATTTCACAGGAAAAAAGTTTATGTACACATTTATGATTTGTTAGCACCATTTGTATCAAACTAGATATATTGGGACTTCATTTTTGTTGGATGATCTGGGTATCTGGTGGACCCAGTAGAGGAGTCGAACTTGGACTTTGGACAAAGTTGCGGAAACACCAGTCTAGGGGTATATGATTGTTCTAGATAAAGCAGATTTCGTCCTTAACGATATTAGTAGAGTCCTACTTTGAATAGAGTTAGGAGTCAGATTCAGTTTAGGAACCAGTCCTAGTCCTAGTACGAATTGAGTTACAATCCATATAGGATTTGGAGTCACATAAAGGGGGATTTCAAAAACAAGCCCCCAACCCCTCGACCTGGTTAATCCCATCCTATCAGAAATATTCCACCAAAGGTTTCATATGTTCAGACTTGATCAAGTCACCTAAACCTCGTGAACCTCTAGAACTCACCAAGTTTATTACTATAGGAGGCGCCGACTTCCCTGTCCTATTTTCTAAACAGCCAGGACAATTGACCATCCCAGAAATCCTTGGTGCCATCATATGTGGGGTACGTAATGCCTTTCATGATGGCTGAACCTGCTGCCATGATCAGCCCATTTGGTGCGGCCGAGCACAACGGGATTAGATTTTGGCGAATGTTTCCGGATTCCTGATTCGTTTGAGAATGTGGGTCTTTTATCTTTTTTACCGTGCAAATCCCACGGTTGTAGAGATGATCGCTGAAAAAGAGTGTCTCTTCTCGCCTGCAGCTACTCTAAACGAAGCTAGCCTATTTAGAATAAAAAGATAAAATTGTCATTACTGGTGATCAACTTTAACATGCTTGTCACCCTCGCAATGTATAGGAACCTTTTGGTCAGTCGCCTTAAACCCTAGAATGCCTTATCAAATCCTAGAATGCTTCCATCTTTTTCTTCATGCAACACTTCATGTAGAGTTAATATGACATTTATTAGATTTTTTGTCTTATTAGATCTAGCATGGAAAGCCCTAAGAAGACTGGTCCTGGTAGTAATAACAAAAAAGACAATATGGAGTTTACTGACTCCAGCAGTTCATGCTCCTATCATAGTCCATCGGATCCTTTTCCGAATATAAAAATTAAAAAGACTTCAGTGGATCTAGACCCGGAATATGATCCTGCCGATGAGGTATGGATCACGAATCTTAACTTTAGCAGTTCAAGTTAATGTTGGTTGTCAAGTATACAAAGTCTTATAATTTTTTTCTACCTAGATTAATCGCGAAAACAATGAGGTGACATCGGCTCCTAAAACCGTAGAAGGTTCTCCAATGGATGAATCTCAGCTTCACTCAAGTAGAAACGAGGGCAACGAGGTCCCAATAAGGGTCCATTGGACTGCATCATGTACATAACAAGGGTCAGTCCAGGTGGGCTTCCCCAAGAACCACTGGATTTAGTTACCAAGTACCGTAATGCATGCGGTTTTCTTGTTAGGGAGGTTGTGCCGATCACAACCGAGAATTGGAGGAAATTACCCGAGCAGACCAAGAATGAGTTGTGGGAAAAGATAAAGAAACAATTCAAGTTCCCGAAAGGCACAGAAGAAGCTGTAAAGAAAGCAACATTGGTCTCTTGCGGCAAGAAGTTTCGATGCTGGAAGAGTGAAATGAATGCTTATGTTAAGGCCGATAAGGTCCCTAGACCGAGGAAGATGGGAAAAATCACACAAGCTCAGTGGCAAGAGTTTGTTCATCAAAAGAGCACACCTGATGCTAAAGCTCTAAGTGCAACTAGGTCAGAGCTTGAAAAAAAGAACAAATACTATCATCGCTTGGGGTCCACCGGATATGCCCCCAAAGTCCAGATATGGAATAAGATATTAGACGAAATTACCAATAAGGGCAATCCTCACCCATTAGAAGGGTGCGATGAGCGAACCCAACGCTGGGTCTTTGCTCGGTCAGGTTTGACCAGCGAGGGCAAACTTGAAAAGTTCGACTCTTTGAATGAAGTAGAGGATAAAATGAAAGAAGTAATTGAAAAGCAACAGAAGGGTCTCTTCAAGCCGAAGAGGGAGAATGACCAACTTACAGCTATCTTAGGAAACCCTGAACACAGCGGACGGGTTCGAGCGATCTCTTCTCAAATGTCTTGGATAGATGGTTTCCCTAAAGATAAAGACACATATAGAAGATGTGAGAAGTTTAAGAAAACACTTGATGAAACGACTGCTCAAAAGGTCAAAGAAAATATGCAAGAAATAATGGAACAACTTAGACAATCAGGACAA
The DNA here is from genome assembly GCA_036927565.1 of Tuctoria greenei. Taxonomy (NCBI): domain Eukaryota; kingdom Viridiplantae; phylum Streptophyta; class Magnoliopsida; order Poales; family Poaceae; genus Tuctoria; species Tuctoria greenei. The sequence goes on along the minus strand of JAYESD010000002.1, from coordinate 267,074,864 downwards.
TTAGTGGCACCGAGTACAGTGATGGTTCCGATACAAAAGGAGCAATTAGTATCTCCAACTGCCTACCCTAGCAGCATTGGTTCCGTGCCAGACTTAGGGTCAACCCATAAGTTCCCTGTCGATGATATTTCTAACGACAAATCTTGTCGTCTTCTTGTCCCGATAGGCAGAGCAGGGAACAAAACCAAACAGGTTGCCACTGCTATGGCAAAGCCTGATCGTGACTTCAACGGGAATCCACTTCCGTTGTATTATGCTGTGGTGCAAGTTCTTCATATCATTGATAATTATTATGAAGATTATGAAATAGACCACGTCACACCTGAGGGAATTGCGACTCTGGGGCAGGCTATCAACCAATTAATCCTTTGGCACCGACGCGATATCGTGTTGGACGATGAGCCAATTTCTAGCCCCGTCGCATCTCCAAATACTGCAACCCCATCTTCTAAGGCGAAAGGGCATGAAGAAGATCCACTCCCAGTCTGGGAAGATCCACTCTCCTATGTCTCATCAAGGATGATATCCAAGAGCAACAAGTTGGACAACAGCTTCAAGCAGTACCAGAGCAAGCTGTTGCTAGTAAAGAGCAACCAGTTGAGCAACAGCTTGAAGTAGTACTAGTGCCAACTGCTGGGAGTAATGAGCAATCAGTTGAACAACAGGTTCAACAACAAGCCAGTGTCCAACTTCCGACGACTACTTCTCGATCATCAGTGCCTATCAAAGTTAGCTCATATGAAATTAATAAACCTTCATCAGAAGTGTCAAAGTATTTGGAAGCTATGAAGGAAAATGTTAGAAAATCGAGTGCATCTCGTTCTTCTCATGAGCCATCATTAGGAGATATCGAGGAGTGGGAAGAAGACGGTGTCATGTATAATCGGCGGATGGCTTTAGTTAAACCAGGAGTTCCAATATACAAGTTTGAGGATGTTCCTCCTGAATTTAAGAATGGGAAGCCGTTCATGACATCCGTACAACTTAGCAAACAACCCGTCCAGCTCAGAAGAATGCATGAGTCGTACATCACTGCCAGCACAAAATATGGTCTTAATTGCGTCACATTTTGTATTCCAAAAGAAGCATTCTGGAGCATTGGAGTAGATAGACGAGTCATTTTATTTGAAGAGTTGCATGCCCTTTTCCATCGGGGCATGCTCGAAATCAACCTGCTGCTCGTCTGGTGCTTGTAAGTGCTCTAATATTTTGTATTTGCTTTTCTTACTACACACATACACATTTCATGAGATTATAACAATTCTGGACTTCTTCAATAGGATGCAATACATGGATAATGAAAAGTTGGAGCACAAGACAAGTATCCTTGACCCTACTAGGATTGCAAAGTCGCTATTCGATGTCAAAGCGAATCAAGACTCAGAACAGTACAAACACATGAATAAAAGAGATTTTGAAAAAGCAATTGCAAAACTTAAGAAGGATAGAAAGACAGAAGTTGCAGCTTACATAGGACATGCGATGTTTAACTTTATCAGAGACGACAAAGACTTCGTAAAGGCTCCATACCACTTTGAGTAAGTTCGACACATGACATTGAAATAGCAATTATTGGTAATTGTTAACACGTGTGTTTGTATGTTTGCAGTAATCACTACATAATGATCTTCATCAAGCCAACGCAGGGAATGGCAACAGTCTTGGACTCGGCCGATTTCTCACCAGATCGTTACAAAGATTTCCTTTCCATTTTGAAATCGTACGTTTATTCAATAATTTTAATTTACGCACATTTAGAATGTGTTGACAAGTTTTATATGACATTTCTTGTATTACAGCGCTTGGCGGTTTTATGCGGAACAGATTGGCGGTCAGAGACCTCCTAATACGAATGCATTGAACATTAAAACATATTATGCTTGTCCGAAGCAGCCTGCTGGGAGTGTCTTATGCGGGTATTATGTATGCGAGCATCTTCGGACCGCCGCCGTATATAGAGTGAATCGAGAGGATGTAAGTTATCATTAATGTCGATACCTTATTTTCTTACTTTTGTGTTTCATTTTCATTGTAACTAGCATAGTTTAATGCTTATATTCTCTGCTGTTCAATATTACCAGAAATATTATTTTCATATTTTGATTCCAACTTCAAAACAATTGCTCATAGTACAACTGTTCCAAAAATACCAAATAAATTCATGTATACTCTCACTTTGATCTATACTTTGAGATTTTTCAAACCAACACATTCTAAACCTTGTTATGTGTTACATTGCAGCACACGAAGAATCTGAACGAAGAATGGCCGGTTTGTAGAAGTATTCCTGGTGGAGGAGCCGACAGGATTGCTTCTGAACTCTGTCAGTTCATTCATCGTGAAATTTTGCACAAAATAGGGAGGTTCTTTGATAAGCATGGTACAGCAGCTGATGTGCCAGAACTTTGCGACTATGCCAATAGAAACAGTTTTTAGTGAAAACTTGTAAACTTTGAGATGAATTGTATCTGTAACTTGTACATATGTATATTGTTTTAGTGAAATTGACTTCTGTGATGATAGTATTGTTGACTTTTGTTCTGTGATGATATTGTTGTTTTTTGTTCTGTGATTATATTGAATTGACCTGGAAATTAGAAATAACAACAGTAGTACTGCATAGGTTATACCTTATCACAGGCGGTTATTAACCAACACCTAGGCATGACTGTGAAAAACAATTATCACAGGCGGCTAGATACAAGTAAAGAACCATCTGTGATAACCTAATTTTCACAGGCGGTGACTGTTATGGTAGAAACCAGCTGCATTAAAGGGTCTTCACAGACGGTTGATGTAGGTAAACGTCCGTTTGTGATAACACCATTATCATAGACGGTTAGTTAAGCTTCAATACCCGTCTGTGAAGACAAATTATCATAGGCTTCAATACCCGTCTGTGAAGACACATTATCATAGGCGGTTAGTTATGCTTCAATACCCGTCTGTGATAAGACATTTATCACAGGCGGTTATATATGCTGCACGACCTGCCTATGATAAAGTATCTTCACAGGCGGTTAGCCTAAGTAAAGAACCGTCTATGATAATGTGTCTTCACAGGCGGCTAGCCTAAGTAAAGAACTGCCTATGATAATGTGTCTTCACAGGCGGTATCACTTCTTCGCCTGTGAAATTGCGGATTATCACAGACTCTTCATTTCAGGCGGTTTTAAAAGCCGTTTGTGATAATAGGTTTGGAGCTGCCTGTGATGAGGCTTATTGTAGCAGTGTGTCACACCACAGGCTGGCTTCCTCAACGGAGAAAAGGTGATACCCGTTCCATCCTTCGATGGCCTGATATTTTGATACCGGACCTAGCTGCCACATGACTGGTGAGTGGGGCATGTTCACATTGCTAGACGAGACTGTGCACGACTCAGTTAAGTTCATGAACGGATCACTAGTGGTGATCTATGGCTGTGGCACCATATTCTTTCGTTGCAAGAGCGGGAATCGGAGTGGGCTGGACAACATCTTCTACATCCTAAACCTTAGGAGTAACATGATCTCCGTAGGACAGTTGGGTGGCTGTGCGGTCATGATCAAGGGCAGCCTCATGACAATCCGTGATCGTGCAGACTGCATACTTGCTCGTGTCATGTGCACGGGGAGCAGGCTCTACACCAGCATACTCACCATCAACAACCCCTCATGTATACTGACACAAGGTGACAACATCTTCTGGAGGTGGCACACTCGTATGAGGCATCTACACTTCCGTGCTCTACAAAGCATGTCCACCAAGCAGCTGGGGATGCCAGTGATTGACCGCATCGAAGAATACTGTGATGGGTGTGCGCTCGGGAAGCAACACCGAACACCATTTCCCCATGAAACAAAATATCTATGAAGCAGAACATGGCCTCAATCTTGTGCACACTGATATTTGTGGGCCTATCATACCTGAGTTGCCCAGACTCCTCTTGGTCTTCGATAAATATAGTCATTATTTGTGGATTGAGCTGCTCAAATCCAAGGATGAGGCATTTCATCAATCCAAGAAAATCCACTAGATGGCCGAGATAGAAGGAAGGTGCAAGCTGCATGCGCTCCGGTCTGACAGGGGCGGGAATTCAACTCCGGTGAATTCCGAGAGTACTGTGAGGACCTTGGAATCAAGCACAGCACCACAGCTCCTTACTCATGTAAACAAATTGGTGTTGTTGAATTCAGGAATCAAACTGTCATGGAGATGACATGGTGCTTGTTAAAGAGCATGAGCATGCCATCGTTCTTTTGGGCAGAGGCGATGAAGACAGCTGTTTACATTCTGAACAGAGCATCAAGATGAAGCCTGGAGAGTGTTACACCGTATGAGGCATGGCACGGTCGGAAATCAAATGTGCAGCACATGTGCACATTTGGTTGCATAGTACATGTGAAGAAGATCAGTCTGAGAGCCAACAAATTCTCAGATTGCTCCACACCGATGGTTTTCATCAGGTACGAGAAGGGATCCAAGTGCCACCATGTGTTTGTCCAGCGATAAAGAAGGTAAAAGTAACCTGTGATGTTGTGTTAGAGGAGAACAGACCGTGGAGTTGGGGTTCGTTGGACACTGGCCAAGACACCCACAACATTCACAGTGTTGGTGATGTGCCCAAGAGGCAATCATAACAATTCGGGTTAAGGCCTATTGGATATTTGATCCATAAGCAATTAGGATACTAATGGGCCTGCAACCTAAAAGCCCAATAGTACACCTATAAATATGAGGGGTAGGGTTAGGGTCTAATCATCCCACCACGTGACAGCTCTAGCCACTACCCCTCGAAAACCTCATGCCGAGACCCTTGCCACGCGCGCGGTGCTAGCACACGGCGCACGGCATTCCTCTCCATACGTGTGGACTCCGTGGAGGCTGCTGCTACTGCTGCACTGATTGGCTACGACGAACGTGTTCGTCTACTGCTAGTGAGAAGAGGGCAAGGAGGAGATGAACAGGATCGTCTACTTCCCCTACACCGACGCGCGTCTATGTTCCGCTGCGCTCCGTGTCTAGTGGTAACGATCCATGACCTCTGTACTCGCATGTTTCCTGGGTGATGCGGTAGAGTTGCTAGAGTAGCGTACCACCGATTTCCCAACACACAGTAAACTACACCACTGACCATGGTGACCAAGAGCTGGACACCGGTGAGGCCACAACAACATCTCCATGTCATGCCCAGGCTGAACCCTCTACACCAGCAATCGGGTCAGCAGCATTGGATATTGAGTCTCCAGCAATGCAAGTGCATGGCTCGATGCAGCCTGAACCGTGCACACCTATGGCAGCACCTGAGTGGCACTGGGCTACTTTATGCACACACAATGATGCTCATGATGTTGATTCTGGGTCCATATGCTACGTTCACCTCTCCTATGTATCCTCGACAAGGTAGAAAGGAGGAGGGGGGGTTCTGTTCTTGGGTCTTCAGAAGGCGAGCAGTGTCTTCTCAGTGCCGAGGAACCCCATGGCATAGATGATGCACTAGGAGATTCTGCCTGGAAGGTGGCCACAGATGATGAGATGAAATCGATCATCGAGAACAACACTTGGGGATTTTTTCTCTTCCTGCAGGGCACATGGCGATCAGGTTGAAGTGAGTCTATAAGGTGAAGCGTGATCTGCATGGAAATGTCATCAAGCAGAAAGCATGTCTGTCACAAAAGGCTATGCCCAACGGTAGAGCGTGAACTTTGAAGAAGTTTTCGCCCCTGTTGCACGCTTGGAGGCAGTACGTCTCCTTCTTGCACTTTCTTCAGACTCAAGTTGGAAAGTGCATCATATGGACGTCAATTCTGTATTTATCAATGCTGAACTCCTCGGAGGAAGTCCATGTGTGCCAGTCGCCAGGATACATCATCGCTGGCAAGCAGGATGAGGTATTTTGGCTGACAGGCCCCATAGAGGCTATGACAGGCACCACATACCTGGTATGCCAAGCTTGATGAGACGCTGGCCACACTTGGGTTCGTGCGCAGCTCGCTGGAGCATGCCATCTATTGACGCGGCAACACCACTTCGTACCTGCTGGAGGGTGTGTATGTTGATGATCTTGTCATCCTGGACAACGATGTGGAGTCCATCATTGACTTCAAGGATCAAATGCAGAATCTATTCAAATGAGTTACATTGGTCCCCTAAGCTATTACTTGGGGATCGAGGTGTCTCATGGCAAGGGAGTAATAACTCTGTGTTAGCAGAGATATGCAGGCAAGTTTCCAAACATGGCAGGAATGAGTGGCTGCAACGTCTGCCACATGCCAATGGAGTGCCGCCTGAAGTTGACAAAGACGACGGTGGGACAGCATTCGATGCAACGATATCTACCGCAGCATAGTTGGAAGCTTGCCCTATCTGGTTAACACTCGACCATATATTGTGCATGGTGGTGGTGTCATCAGCTGTTTCATGGAGAAACCAAGCACAAACCACTGAGTGCCTGTCAAATGAATTCTTCGTTATATTCAGGGAACAAAGAATTATGGTTGCTGCTACAGAGTCGGCAGTGGCAATGCGATTTTCCTTGGGTATAGCGACAGTGACCATGCTGGAGATATGGGTGATTTCTGTTAGAGATATAGGAGATATATACTTTCTTTTGTCTTTTCCTTCCTACGTGAGGGGTTTTCTACATATTTGTCTTCTCCTGTAACTCTATATAATGGTGCCTATAGCCCTCATAATACAATAGCCACTATCCATAACATGGTATCATAGCCAGGTTAGGGTCAGTTTTTTCCTACTACCCTAGCAATCTTGCTCTTTTTTTTTTTTTCACTCGTCGCCGCTGTCAGTTTCTTCTTGTCGATTTTCTCCGATCGAGTCGCTCTTCTCTGTCGACATGATCCTGATCCCTGCTGTGGGGTCCGATTGGCTGCTTCATCTCTGCACCAATCATCCCGAGGATTACCGATTGAGTTGGATCTTTACGCTGGGCGCGGCCCCGGATCAGGCTCATCCGGCGCTGCTGTATCCAGTGACTAGACGCTGGGCGCTGATTCCCTGCGCGCCGGTGGCTCCTTGTTGTTGTCTCGTACAAGCCAACACGTCGGCTTCTGCTGCCTCCTTGCTGATGCCTCGTACAGCCATCACGTGGGCTCCTGCTGCCTCCTACCGAGTCTCTCTCGGTTCATCTACCGAGGCCAGCCACTGTCCAGGACTTGTGCTGCCGCCACTCTTTACGTGAGCGGCTAGGGTTACTGTCATCATCCTAAAAAATAAAAAAATAAAAAACTGCAGCTTGCGCCGCTTATTATTCTACGCTCTCACCGTCGTCCGTTGCTACATATGTTGCGCTCTTGCCGTCACCTGTTGTCCGATCAGGATGACTTCTTCTTCGGTTGGGGTTCTGGTCTTGTGTTGTCCGATACTTTTCAATAGCACCAACTATCACGACAGGGTTCCCCGCATGCGTCTGCATATGTGTGGCATGTGTCTTTGGTAGTTTCTCACATGTGATCTCAAATGCCTACCCTATCCTGCTGCTCCTTCACAGCCTGTTATTTGAGAGAAGGCTACGGATGATGAGAAGCATAAGTCACTTGAAGATTCTGAGACTCTCTGGCTTCCTATGAGTCTCAATTCAGTGTGTACAGAACGTGGTTTGAGGAGGATGCTTGTGCAGATGCTATTCTTGCTGCTAGTATGGATGATTGTCTTGCTGCTGATATAGTAGAGTCTGAGCATGTGCATCAGATGTGGGCTTTTCTGCGACATCACTATAAGCCTACTGGCCAAGCTACCTATCTTGCTGCTACTCATCAAGAGCAGCTTTTACGACAAGAAGATGCCACAGTGGACAAGATCTTCGCTCAGATTTCATCTATTTGGTGTCAGCTTTAGACTCTTGGTCCTCAGTTGTCACCAGATACCTATCCGTATTGTCAGAGTCAGAAGGATGCAATTGAGCTTCATCACACATATGACTTATTGACTCAGCTTCGTGATGAGTTTGAGCCTCTTCTTGCTCATCTGCTTGCTCGTCACCCTCGTGTATCTCTTATGGATGCTCTACCCACTGTCCTTAGTGAGGAGACACATCTTCATGCTGCTTGCTTGTTGCTATCTCTTTAGTTTTGGTTGCTGATGCTTCGACCTCTCGACACACTGCTTATGATTAGGCTTGTCGTTCTTCACATGATTCTAGTGGTGCTTGTAATGGAGAATCTCAGGGGAGTTCTCCTACTACAGATGCCCTGTTACTCGAGCTCCTTCATCATCTTGGAGTCTATACATCACTAGGAGCTACTGGTTTTGTGATTTGACCTTCTGCACCTTTAAGTTCTGCTGATGCATCTCAGGCTTCCTCTGAGGGACCACCTTCCACTTCTCGTTCACGTACTCGTCCATGGATTCTTGATTCTGGAGCTTCGTTTCATATGACTCCTTATTCCACCAGTTTATCTTCTTTTAGTCCTTCCTCTCGTTCTCTTACCGTTCATACAGCTGATGATTCTCCTCTTTTGGTTGTTGGACAGGGCACCTGTCGATGGTTTGGTACTGGCAGATCTCCCGACACTACTAAAGTGTTAGAGGAGTTTGATGTTCGGTGTGGGCGCGCGGAGATTCAAGAAGGTGAATAGTAAATGACGCAGGAGACACAAGAGTTTATGTGGTTCGGGCCGCCTGAGCGTAATACCCTACTCCACGGGTGTGTTGGTGTTGTATTAGCTGTATGAGCTTGTGTTGAGCGTCTATGGCGCGTGTCTCTCCACGTCCCAACTTCTCGAGTCTGTCGTCGGCCTGTCCTTTCATAGTACAAGGGCAGGCCATTACATGTTTGCCTGGCCCGACATGTGGCCCCGGCAGTTACTAGTATTGACACTTATTCAACACATTTAATTGTCCTTAATTACCGGGTAAAGGGCTTTGACAGCACCGTTACTGGTAATTAAGGTCATCCGATCGTGTGACATTAATATGGTATTAATGACACATAATCGGGTCTTGAAGTCCATGATTCCCCTTTAAAGATCCGGAGCCGTGATGAAGTCTTCCGGAGGTCAGAGGCTGAAGCTCCGACGGTTGGACACGTGGTAGCTCTGGAGCATACTGTGGGAAACAGGCAGCTCCGGAGCTACCTGACACGTGTCAGGTCCAGAGATTCTCTCGGTCTAGGGTTAAGTCCGGAGGTGCCATCTCGGTACATGGCCTGGAGCTTCCCCCTTGTGGGTGGTAGATCCGGTTTGATAGTACACGCGGCGACCCTGGGATTAACCATTTTGGAGAAGCGGGTCCAGTTATATCTGACATGTGGACCTCCAAAGGTCTTCAAATCAAGTGGATGACTTTCCTTTGAGATCTTTATAACCTCAAGGGGTGTACGGTTTCAAGGGTACCGACAGTGGCCCCCTGGACCTACCTCCAGGGAAGACCACTGGGGTGAAGTCATTCCGCCGAAGGTGGGTCCATCCTCGCGACTTTTGAAATGAGTCTTCAAAGTTCTTCGGAGGTGCCGTTGGCGAGGATTTGGAGTTAAATCCTAGCTGCGTGGCATATCCCGCACGCGATAGATGAGATCTTTGGCGTGCAGATCTCACGCAATTGAAGGTCGTCGGTTCCCGATATGAAAACCGTATCGGTTCCGCGTGCCTTGTCAGGCTGCCGCCTTTGGGTTTCCCGCCTCATGATGACAACCGTTCGCGTGGGTAAGAACCTCGACTTGATCGTCGGGGTGGTCCCGGGCCCCCTTGTCATCGGCTGGGTGGAATTTTCGGATGGTATCTTCGACTTCCTTGTGGTTTCCATCCAAGCGTTGCGAGGGCTTACTTAATAAGGAAAGCACGCACCGTCGGGAGTTCTTTACGCCTCTCATCTGTTCTTGCGCTCAGACTCCCAACTTGTGCTTCACTTTTCCTCTCTTGCCTAGCCGTGCCGCGATGGAGTTGTGTCTCCGCGAGAGTCGCTTGAAGACCGACGGCGACCTGAAGAAGGTCCGGGCCCTCATGGGATGGTCCTCGGACTTCTTCAACCGCTGGGTCCGCGCCGGTGGAGAGCTCCCGTTTGAGAAGGAGCATGCCGGTGAAATGGTGTACTTCTCCTCGTACGCCATGGTGGGGTTGATCCCACCTTTTTCTTCCTTTTTCTTGATGCTGCTAGACTTCTATGGTCTGCAGTTGTATCATCTCGGCCCCCACTCCATTCTTCTTGTGTCCATTTTCGTCCACTTCTGTGAGATGTGGGTGGGCATCCCCTCCTGCATTGAACTCTTCCGGACCTTCTTCACCATCCATACCACCGGCAGGAGCAATGAGTACCTTGGCTTCTACTACTTCGTGAAGCGCAAGAAGTGCCCATTCAAGTACCTCCGGTCATTTCCCTCTGGGAAGTGGGATGACTGGAAGAAGGATTGGATAGTCATCCGGGTGGAGGAGCACGAGAGGCTGGAGCTGCCCGAAGGCCTTCCCAGCATTGACACGTCAATCTGGAGTGAAGATCCGATGCTGGAGGAAGCCTTCAACCCTGTTTTGACCAGGATCCGCCAATGCGTGGAGGGAGGATTGACTCCTCAGGCGGTGTTTTGCAACTTCTTGGTCAACAGGTGGGCGCTGTTGAAGAGGAGAGAGAAACTCGCATGGGCCCTCAACAGCGTGGTGGACGACGACCGGGTCGAGACCGGGCTGAAGTCCAACATAGTGGGGAAAACCCTAGAGTTCCACCTCAAGAAGTTCCAGCACGGCATCGACGTCGATGGTGACGACTTGACTCCGCCATCAGCTTTTCTTCCTCTGAACGTGGAAGTGGAGTTCAGCAGGGAGCTCCGGTGGAAGATGCCCATGCTTGACGACCTTGGTGTCGTCGAGAGAAGATCAACCATCGGGGTACCGATCCCCGGAATGCCCGAGGATGGCTCCGACCCTGCTCCGAAGCCGAGGGAAGAGGTCGTCGACAAGGGCAAGGAGCTGGCGGATGAACCTGTGAGCCGGAAGAGGAAGCTGCAGTACGCCAATGGAAGGTCCGTTAGGCCCACTACTTCTGCGTTGGCTCCTTCTTCCCAGAGGGGAAGGTCTTCTACAACTGCGGCGACTGTTCCCGTAGTGGGATCCTCCCGGGGCGCGACTGTTCTCGCAGTGGGGTCCTCTGTGACGCCCGGTTCCGAAAATGAACCAAGCTAACGCATATGTGTGCCCAGGATGTTCATCACACATACACGAGTGCAATCACAAAAGAGTATACAGAAAATTACCACAAGACAAGATTAATTAACCAAATTTTATTACACAAACCATATTATCCTCGAATCCAAGCTCCAATGAATAGTAATGACAAGTTCAACTAATGCAGCGGAAATAAACTAATTAAGCAAACTAAGCAACTATGCAACATAAGCGACAGGGTATGCATGCGCAGCTCCAATCAACACCACAGGCAAAGCTGACGGTAGACACGGCCTAGAACTCCGCATTATCACCATTAAACTCCCAATCTTGACCTGCAACTGTTGGGGGGCATTGCAAGAGTGAGTACATGTCGTACTCAGCAAGTGTGGTAAGTATGACATGTGGCTGTTTCAAATGACGACAATAATAATGGCCAAGTGCTGAAAAGTACATTAAAACCATTTGGAAAAGTAATGTATCATATTTATGTGAAGTAAACCCATCATAAACCATGTAACCACAACAATTCCAGTCCATAATTCACCATTACCAATAACCATAATCAATGTCATAAACCATAATTCCATCCATAACCATAACCATAACCATAACCATAATATCAACCATAACCATTATCAAACCATAACCATCCCAAATTCCAATTTGCCTCTAATCATGGAAGTTGTCCAGGCGCTCATAACCGGGAGCACGGCTATCATGATAGTTTTAGTTAACTCTGCAGAGTTTGTACCTCTTTACCCACGTGTTCATGATTTCATCACCCTTCGGCGACTAAGAACCTCCCTTATGCCCATGACCCGTCGGTCACATTACACACTTTCGTTGGTGTGTGGCCAAGAGATCATAAAATAGCCTTTACAAAGGGATTACTAGCCTATTTAGACCCCACTGAGGTTTCACCGGTGGCGATGTCTCCCGCAGAGCACATCTTCAACCAAGGGCCCCCTCTTGAGCCATTCGGATCCCAGGGTAGTCCCACCAATCATCAACAAACCCAATCCGACTACCCCTTCCCCGAGCATCCACAATGGTCCAAATAGCACAAGCAAAGTCCTAATTAATCAGCTAAGCCGCACCCATACTTGGCCTCGTGGTGGCACTGTAGTCCTGGCTTATTCTCGCATGAACCGGTCCTTAGATCTAAAGCAAGCAAACCACCATAACATCCAACCCATCCACATACCAGGCTTGCTTAGATCATCCATTACCATACCATGTTTAACCAGTTCATGTTAACCATAATCTCATCCATGCATAATTAAATTGAGTGATATAGTTGTTTCCCATCCCAGTTGATTAAGGAAAGCAAAAAGGTAAAAACCCTTCCCGACTCTCTACCATAAATTCCAGGTGACAAGGGTGGTTTAGCAAATCTAGTAAACTTCCTACCATAGGATTTCCCATCAATTTGACACACGCATGCAGTTTTGCAAACAAAACATTTATTTTACAAAAAACAGGATCAATATGCTTCAAGGACACTTGCCTTGTTCTTGTTGTTGATTAGGGTCAAAGCCTTCAAACTCTTGATGTTGTAGATCCTCCGTGGCACTCTCTAGCGCAAATCCGTCTAATCCACACAATAAACATACAAGACAAGAAACACAATCAAAGAGTGCACAAATATTACTCAATATGACATGACATGCATGATTGATGCAATGCAAGGTAGAACTTGTCACTAGATTGCTTTTAATGATCACTAACTAGCTCTAATATATTTTAACAAGTTTATACAGGTTTTGGGTCGATTAGATCAATTTTAGAATTAATTCAACACAATTTAACCAGAAAGATCGGACTAGTCCGCTAGGGACCGGACAAGTCCGCACTTGACGAGATCAGCAGATTAGGGTTTTCTAGATCGACGTGAATTTGGAGATTAGGGGTTGAATTCATATAAGGAAAAGAGAATAGAAGGTATACCCAGTGTTTAGAACTCCAATGAACCAAGAAACTTGGAGGTAACACTTGGATCTTGATGACCTAGGGTTGGTGATGAACTTGGAGATGAATTGGTGGTGAAGGACGAAACTTGGTGGAGATCTTAATCCTCCTTCGTTTCCTCCTCTTCTTCTTCTTGTTTGGGATCTTCTCCTCCCTCCTTTATGGTGGCTCCCCACAAACTAGGGTTTGGGTGGGTGGAAAAGTGGCAAATAGATGTCAAACCAAGGGGTGGGGTTGTTTATATAGACGTGGAGGCTAGGGTTAGATGGATTTCGAGTTTAGGATGAGTAGAGGTCGGTTTAGAGTCCCACATGGGCTCTAAAAGAGTTAGGCACGACGTCCCTAGGCCCACTTAACGTGAAACCCAAGAAACAAGTCGTAAAACAAAAGGTCAATCTCGGAGTCACGAAATATCGGACAAGTCCGGACAGGACCGGACTAGTCCGAAGTCGTCCAGAGAGAAAATCGGACAAGTCTGGCCAAAAATCGGACAAGTCCGATCTTAGTCAGAAAGGAAGACGCACAAGTCCGTTTTTAGACAGAGAGAAATCGGACTAGTCCTCAGCAAAACCGGACTAGTCCGCACTTTCCTACGTTTTTAAGTGCGGTTTTGCTCCAAATCAATTTTAAACTTGTTCCTCTTGTTATGGGTTAATGTTAAACATGTATATGAGTGCATGTAGGGCATGATGCATGAAAATGAGGGTGTTACAAACCTACCCCCCTTAAAATGAATCTCGCCCTCGAGATTCGACGCGGAAGAGAAGAGATAGGGAAATTCCTTCTTGAGATCATCTTCTAGCTCCCAAGTTGCTTCTTTTTCGGTATGGTGCTTCCATTGGACTTTACACCGTCGAATCACCTTGTTCCTTGTGACTCTCTCCTTGGTTTCCAAGATTTTGACCGGTTGCTCGGCATACGTCAAATCTTCCTCTAGTTCCAATTCTTCCATTGGCACTTGATCTTCCGGTACCCTGAGACACTTCTTGAGTTGGGAAACATGAAACACATCATGTACGTCTGAAAGATGAGCTGGCATCTCCAACTTATATGCTACTTCTCCTCTTTTGTCCAAAATCTTGAATGGTCCAATATAACGAGGTGCGAGCTTGCCTCTTATGTTAAACCTCTTATGACCTCTCGTTGGTGACACCTTGAGGTAAACAAAATCTCCTATTTCAAAGGCTAATTTCCTTCTCCTATTATCCGAGCCTTTTTGCCTTGATTGGGCAGCCCTCAAGTTTTCACGAATTATTTGGACTTGCTTTTCGGCTTCTTGCAACACGTCCGGACCAAATACTTGAGTTTCTCCTGCCTCATTCCAGAATAAAGGTGTCCTACACTTCCTCCCATAAAGCGCTTCATATGGTGACATTTTCAAGCTTGCTTGGTAACTATTGTTGTATGAAAATTCTGTGTATGGCATGCTTTTGTCCCAACTTTTCCCATGCTTTAAAGCACAGGCTCTTAACATGTCCTCCAAAATCTGATTGGTCCTCTCGGTTTGTCCATCCGTTTGAGGATGATATGCTGAACTAAAATTCAACCTCGTTCCCAAAGCTTCATGCAATTTTTGCCAAAATCTGGAGGTAAATTGAGAACCTCTATCCGAGACTATCTTCTTAGGGACTCCATGTCGACACACAATATGCTCCATGTATATTTCGGCCAATCGTGCAGCTGTATACTTGGTCTTCACAGGGACAAAATGAGCTGACTTGGTTAAGCGATCCACAATTACCCAAATTGAGTCATACCCGGACTGAGTACGCGGTAACCCAACTATGAAGTCCATACCAATTTCTTCCCACTTCCATTCCGAAATCTTCAACGGTTGCAATAATCCGGCTGGCCTTTGATGTTCCGCCTTGACTCGTTGGCACACATCACATAATGCTACATATTCAGCTATGTCCTTTTTCATGCTATCCCACCAATAGCAAGTCTTCAAGTCCTTGTACATCTTCGTACAACCGGGGTGAATCGAGTAAGGCGATTCATGTGCCTCCTTTAATATTGTCTCCCGAATATGCTTTACATTAGGCACAACGATCCTCTTTCCAAGCCATAAGGTACCATGTTCATCCTTGTCAAATCTGAATTCTCTCCCTTCTTCGGTTCTTTCCTTGATTTCCTTGATCTCCTCATCTGTGGTTTGTGCCTCTCGAATTTCTTGCTCCAAGGTTGGGTTCAACTCCATCATCTCCATCTCGTTTACAAACCCAAGGTTCAACCGTTCAAACTCCTTGCATAACTCGGACGGTAACTCTCGAACTGTAAGTTGATGGCTTACCCCCTTTGTACTCAAAGCATCGGCCACTACATTGGCTTTTCCCGGATGATAGTTGATCCCCAAATCATAATCTTTGATGAGCTCCAACCATCTTCGTTGCCTCAAGTTCAGATCCGTTTGTGTGAAAATATACTTCAAACTCTTATGATCCGTGTAAATTTCACACCTATGTCCAAGAATATAGTGTCTCCAAATCTTCAATGCATGTACCATGGCTGCTAGTTCAAGATCATGCGTGGGGTAATTCTGCTCATGTTTCTTCAATTGTCTCGACGCATAGGCGACCACTTGACTTTCTTGCATCAATACACATCCAAGCCCTTGTCTTGATGCATCGCAATAAATGTCAAAACTCTTGCTTACATCCGGCAATACCAAAACTGGGGCTGTTGTCAACTTCTTCTTCAACTCCTCAAAACTATTCTGACAAGCTTCAGTCCATTGGAACGCCTTTCCCTTCGTTAGCAACTCCGTCATAGGCTTGGCTATCTTGGAAAAGTCCTTGATGAATCGACGGTAATATCCAGCCATCCCAAGAAAACTCCGAATTTCCTTGACATTCTGTGGCGGTTCCCACTTAAGCACATCTCTCACCTTCCCTGGGTCAACTGATACTCCTCATCCGGAAATAATATGGCCTAAGAAGGAAACTTCCCGTAACCAGAATTGACATTTACTGAACTTGGCATACAATTGATGCTCCCTCAATTTCTGCAACGTAAGCCTCAAGTGTTCCTCATGTTCCTTCTCATCCTTCGAGTAGATCATAATATCATCAATAAACACCACAACGAACTTATCTAAGTACTCCATGAAGACCTTATTCATGAGGTACATAAAGTAGGCAGGTGCATTTGTCAATCCAAAAGACATCACGGTGTACTCATAAGATCCATACCGTATCCTAAAAGCTGTCTTGGGTATGTCCGATGGTCTAATCTTCATTTGAAAGTATCCCGACCTCAAGTAAATCTTAGAGAAGACACGAGCACCCTTCATCTGATCAAACAAGTCTTCTATGCGTGGCAAGGTGTACTTGTTCTTGATTGTTACCTCGTTGAGAGCTCGGTAATCCACGCACATCCTTTGGGAGCCGTCCTTCTTGTCCACAAATAGAACGGGCGCTCCCCAAGGTGAAGAGCTAGGGCGAATAAAACCCTTCTCTAATTGCTCTTGAATTTGTTTCTTGAGCTCCGCTAATTCCATAGGAGGCATCCTATACGGCCTCTTAGCTATAGGTGCAGTTCCAGGTATTAGATCAATAACAAACTCAATGTCTCGATCGAGTGGCATACCTGGCAACTCATTCGGAAACACATCCAAAAATTCACATACAACCGGAATCTCCTCAATTGCGGCACCGTCCATATGATTCAATTCCAATTACTTCGGTGCGGTTTGAGATGCTTCAAATTCTACGGTGATTCCTTCCTCATTGGTCAACTTCACCGTCTTTGTGGCACATTCAATAACTCCATTGTGCTTCCTCAACCAGTCCATACCAAGTATAATATCCAACCCTTGAGAATCTAAAACAATGAGGTTGGCGGAGAAGTCTACCCCCTTATTCTAAGGCTTACTTTTGGACATACTATATTTGTCCTCATCTCTCCTCCAGGAGACTTAACCAACAGAGTAAACTTCATATGAGAGATAGGCAAACTATACTTGGCAACATACTTCAATGCAATGAATGAATGCGATGCTCCAGAATCAAATAACATAGTCGCGGGGTTGGAGTTGGCGAGAAACATACCAATGACCACGTCATCCGCTTGTTGAGCATCCTCCGTAGAGACATGGTTCACGTTGCCACGAGCAAAATTTTGCTGTCCACGGCTTCCTTGTGGCTGTCCTCCATTAGGTCTTGGGTTTTGACTCGATGCATTGCTTCCTTGACCAAGGCCCGACTTAGTACATTGATGTGCAAAGTGTCCAGCTTCTCCACAAGTATAGCACTTCTTAACTCCACCAGAATTATTGGGACGAGCTTGGTTTTGAGCATTGGTTCCAGGAAAATCAGCACGAGGTGCATAAGGCATCGGAGGCCTAGGTGCTTGCATGACAGGGCGCTGCTGCACAAACTTAGTTGGGCGCGGTGCATAACTAGGGTGCTGAGCAGGAATAGAGGAGATGTAATGAGGCGCATTGGGCGGCGCAAAGCGAGAGCGCACATTACTTCCTTGTTGCTGTCCTTGATATGGCGCCTTCCTCTTGATTTCTTGCTCCATCTCACGGATCTTGTTCTCAACCACAATTTCTTTGTCCACAAGCTTCTGGAAATTGACATAATCACAGTTGAGCAATTGCACTTGGATCGTATTGTTCAATCCCCTCATGAACAAGTATTGCTTCCGGCTATCCCGGCTAACATCCTCAGGCGCATATCTTGAGAGTTGAGTGAACTTATTGAGATATTCACTCACGCTTGATTTTCCTTGTCTCAAGTTCTCAAATTCTTGCCTCTTCAAGATCATAACACCTTCCGGCACATAATGAGAATGGAAACTCTCCTTGAATTCCGCCCAGATAATTCTCTCTTGGTTCTCATGAGCATTGCAATAAGAATCCCACCAATCTGCAGCTGCTCCAACGAGTTGATGAGAAGCAAATAACACCTTCTCCCGGTCACTGCATTGGACAATGGCTAGCTTCTTCTCCACGGACTTGAGCCAATCATTCGCATCCATAGGGTCTGCAGCTTGAGCAAAGGTTGGCGGCCTAGTCCTCATAAACTCTCCCAATCGGTTATGAGGAGGTGGGGGTGGCGGTGGAGGCATGTGGGGCTGATTGTTGATATTGCCACCCTGCAGCTGTCCCATAGTCTGTATCATGGTCTGCATGAGCTGGTTTTGCATGGCCAATAGCTGCTCGATGTTGATAGCTCCCTGAGTAGATCCTTGCCCATTGTTGTTCTGTGGCACTCCATTGTTCTCCTCTTCATCATTGCCATCCCTCTGGTTGCGAGTCCTCACCATCTGAAGAAAAGCAGTAGGTAAGAATGAGAAAACGTCCCCAACTATAGGCATCAAGGAATATGAAACTAAACAACTAGCTACACTAGCCTAGGTGGACATGGCAATGCTAAAGCATCCCAAAATCCTCTATTAAGCACACAAGCAACCAATATATATAGCAAGCAGCACTCCAAGCAAAAACACATCAATTCCTGAGTGGTCCTATGTGTCCTAAAGTGTCCATTCTATCTACGCTGCATCCTACGGTCAACCTGTGGCTCTGATACCAATCTGTGACGCCCGGTTCCAAAAATGAACCAAGCTAACGCATATGTGTGCCCACGATGTTCATCACACATACACGAGTGCAATCACAAAAGAGTATACAGAAAATTACCACAAGACAAGATTAATTAACCAAATTTTATTACACAAATCATATTATCCTCGAATCCAAGCTCCAATGAATATTAATGACAAGTTCAACTAATGCAGCAGAAATAAACTAATTAAGCAAACTAAGCAACTATGCAACATAAGCGACAGGGTATGCATGCGCAGCTCCAATCAACACCACAGGCAAAGCTGATGGTAGACACGGCCTAGAACTCCGCATTATCACCATTAAACTCCCAATCTTGACCTGCAACTGTTGGGGGGGATTGCAAGAGTGAGTACATGTCGTACTCAGCAAGTGTGGAAAGTATGACATGTGGCTGTTTCAAATGACGACAATAATAATGGCCAAGTGCTGAAAAGTACATTAAAACCATTTGGAAAAGTAATGTATCATATTTATGTGAAGTAAACCCATCATAAACCATGTAACCACAACAATACCAGTCCATAATTCACCATTACCAATAACCATAATCAATGTCATAAACCATAATTCCATCCATAACCATAACCATAACCATAATATCAACCATAACCATTACCAAATCATAACCATCCCAAATTCCGATTTGCCTCTAATCATGGAAGTTGTCCAGGCGCTCATAACCGGGAGCACGGCTATCATGATAGTTTTAGTTAACTCTGCAGAGTTTGTACCTATTTACCCACGTGTTCGTGATTTCATCACCCTTCGGCGACTAAGAACCTCCCTTATGCCCATGACCGGTCGGTCACATTACACACTTCCGTTGGTGTGTGGCCAAGAGATCACAAAATAGCCTTTACAAAGGGATTACTAGCCTATTTAGACCCCACTGAGGTTTCACCGATGGCGATGTCTCCCGCAGAGCACATCTTCAACCAAGGGCCCCCTCTTGAGCCATTCGGATCCCAGGGTAGTCCCACCAATCATCAACAAACCCAATCCGACTACCCCTTCCCCGAGCATCCACAATGGTCCAAACAGCACTAGCAAAGCCCTAATTAATCAGCTACGCCGCACCCATACTTGGCCTCGTGGTGGCACTGTAGTCCTGGCTTATTCTCGCATGAACCGGTCCGCAGATCTAAAGCAAGCAAACCACCATAACATCCAACCCATCCACATACCAGGCTTGCTTAGATCATCCATTACCATACCATGTTTAACCAGTTCATGTTAACCATAATCTCATCCATGCATAATTAGATTGAGTGATATAGTTGTTTCCCATCCCAGTTGATTAAGCGAAGCAAAAAGGTAAAAACCCTTCCCGACTCTCTACCATAAATTCCAGGTGACAAGGGTGGTTTAGCAAATCTAGTAAACTTCCTACCATAGGATTTCCCATCAATTTGACACAAGCATGCACTTTTGCAAACAAAACATTCATTTTACAAAAAACAGGATCAATATGCTTCAAGGACACTTGCCTTGCTCTTGCTGTTGATTAGGGTCAAAGCCTTCAAACTCTTGATGTTGTAGATCCTCCGTGGCACTCTCTAGCGCAAATCCGTCTAATCCACACAATAAACATACAAGACAAGAAACACAATCAAAGAGTGCACAAATATTACTCAATATGACATGACATGCATGATTGATGCAATGCAAGGTAGAACTTGTCACTAGATTGCTTTTAATGATCACTAACTAGCTCTAATAGATTTTAACAAGTTTATACAGGTTTGGGGTCGATTAGATTAAATTTTAGAATTAATTCAACACAATTTAACCAGAAAGATCGGACTAGTCCGCTAGGGACCGGACAAGTCCGCACTTGACGAGATCAGCAGATTAGGGTTTTCTAGATCAACATGAATTTGGAGATTAGGGGTTGAATTCACATAAGGAAAAGAGAATAGAAGGTATACCAGGTGTTTAGAACTCCAATGAACCAAGAAACTTGGAGGTAACACTTGGATCTTGATGACCTAGGGTTGGTGATGAACTTGGAGATGAATTGGTGGTGAAGGACGAAACTTGGTGGAGATCTTGATCCTCCTTCGTTTCCTCCTCTTCTTCTTCTTTTTTGGGATCTTCTCCTCCCTCCTTGATGGTGGCTCCCCACGAACTAGGGTTTGGGTGGGTGGAAAAGTGGCAAATAGATGTCAAACCAAGGGGTGGGGTTGTTTATATAGACGTGGAGGCTAGGGTTAGATGGATTTCGAGTTTAGGATGAGTAGAGGTCGGTTTAGAGTCCCACATGGGCTCTAAAAGAGTTAGGCACGACGTCCCTAGGCCCACTTAACGTGGAACCCAAGAAACAAGTCGTAAAACAAAAGGTCAATCTCAGAGACACGAAATATCAGACAAGTCCGGACAGGACCGGACTAGTCCGAAGTCGTCCAGAGAGAAAATCGGACAAGTCTGGCAAAAATCGGACAAGTCCGATCTTAGTCAGAAAGGAAAACGGACAAGTCCGTTTTTAGACAGAGAGAAATCGGACTAGTCCTCAGCAAAACCGGACTAGTCCGCACTTTCCTACGTTTTTAAGTGCAGTTTTGCTCCAAATCAATTTTAAACTTGTTCCTCTTGTTATGGGTTAATGTTAAACATGTATATGAGTGCATGTAGGGCATGATGCATGAAAATGAGGGTTTTACATCCTCCCAGAGCGCGACTGTTCCCGCAGTGGGGTCCTCCCGGAGTGTTAGCTCCGGGCATGCGACTCCAGCACATGGGCCGGTGGAGGCCTCCAGGTCCGGGGGTTCTTCCCGATCGAGGGGGGCCTCGATTCGGGAAACACCCGTGGCCGCGACGAGTTCCGGGGGGCCTTCCGGAGCTTCCATGCCGGATATGACCAGCCCAGAACGCCCGGGAAAAAGGTTCCGCGCAAGCTGGTGTGGAAGCCTCCCAAGGTAATTTTTAATCTTTACCTTGGATAGTTGTTTTAATTGTAGCAACTATTTTTTAAGTTTCTTCGTTCATCATCTGCAGCGTCCCCAAGAAGGGAAGTGAGGCTCCACCCTCAGCCACAGCGGCTGAAGCCGTGAGGGTGGGAGCTTCTGCTCCTATCCCGGTGCCGCCCCAAGTGGTGGCTGAAGCTGCGATAGCTCCGGCGCCGGCTGTCGTGGTCATGGACCTTGACTCATCCCCAGAGACTCCC
Organism: Tuctoria greenei; assembly: GCA_036927565.1. Classification (NCBI taxonomy): domain Eukaryota; kingdom Viridiplantae; phylum Streptophyta; class Magnoliopsida; order Poales; family Poaceae; genus Tuctoria; species Tuctoria greenei. The sequence goes on along the minus strand of JAYESD010000002.1, from coordinate 267,053,067 downwards.
ATGGTAGCGTCGGACCACGGGAGAGAAGATGCGCCAGCGACACCTGCCCCGGAGGCTGAAGCTCCGGGTCTTGGTGCTGAGATGATGGAAGCCCCGGATGTTGAGCCTGAGGAAGCAGTAATTCCGACCTCTGAGCCGGAAATTGTCGAAGCCCCGGCGGTTGAGCCGGAGGTGATTGAAGCCCCGGCGTGCGCGCCGAAAGCTGAGGTAGTTCCGGCAGTTGGGCCGGCTACCTCCGAAGCACCGGCCGCTGAGCAGGTCGATGTTGAAGATCTTCCGGCTCCCGAGCCAGTTGTTGGAGAGGTGTCGGAGCCCGAGCTCCAATTGGAGGAGGTGCCCAGACCGGAGCCAGTAGCGGCTCCTGCTCCGGAAGTGATGACGTCGGAGGTACTTGCGGCCGAGCCGGAGTGCCCAAGCGAAGTCGCTGGCCCACTGCCTGAGGGGGTGAACGAAGACCTGGCGGCAGGGCCTACCTCGATGGTGACTGAGGCCATCACGGAGGACGACCCTAGTGCCATGGAGACTCAGGGGACCACTCTTGTGTAGTGGGACCCAATTTTTGTATCTGAAAACCCGCTGGAACCAGCGGAGGAGACCCCAGCAGGTCCGGAACCTATCCCGTTGTCACTATCTATTGACAACGCATGTTCCAGTCTGCGTCAAGTCCAACTGGCCTTCTTCCACGACAGCAAGGCTCTTGAAGAGGAGCGCCAAACCCTTAGGAGGTGGCGTAACCGGCTCTACTTCGAGACCAAGCTGGTGCAGTCGAGGCTAGCGGATGACAAAGAGTGGATCAAGCGGGAGAAGTTCCGCCTGGAGTACTGGGGCAAGTTACTGGATGACAGGGAGAGTATGACTCGTGCCCTCGACGCTCAATCCCGGGAGATCTACGATCAGGCCAAAGCAGCCAATAGTGCGGCCGATGAACGCCACGAAAAGCTTGAGGCCATTAACACTGCACTCATCAAGCGCCGAGAGGCACTTGAAGAGAGGGAGAAACGGCTCGAAGATGAAGAGCAGAAACTCCTAGAGCTGTGGGATGACATCCTGAGGAGGGAGGAGGAGCTCGCCGAGAAGGTGGCTCTGGCTGACAAGGGCCTCGAGGAGCGCGCTAAGAAATTGGAAGAGCGCTGCCATGAGGACGAGGAGAAGGCCTGGGTGCGAGAACAGGAACTCTACGAACAAGAGTGTGCCCTTACTGCCAGGGAGAAGAAAGTGAGGGGCAGAGAGAAGGACCTGGTCGACTGCCGGAACAAGATACACCTCTGGGAGGAGGAGCTCGGAAAACTTGAAAAGCGGGTTGCTGAGAAGATTCAGCAAAATGCCAAAGAAGTTGAGCGCCTCGCCCGCGATAATTCTGAACTGGTGGCAGCCAGAAGATCCCTGGAAGAAATGAAGGGCTTGAGGACTGCAGACCCCCTACAGATTTGGGAGTTCCTGGGCAAGGCCAATGACGCGCTTACACCAATGGGATTCAACCCCGTGCGCCCGGATGATCCGGAGCTGGAGCCGGACCTGGCGTTGCAGGCGTTGAGCTCGGCAGGCAGCAAACTCTCCAAGGTGGGCGATGTCATCGCGGACCAATTGGAGGTTGAGGGGCAATCCCTGGCGAAGAACGTCGCAGAATATGTGCTGACGTGCTACACCAGCCGAAACTCCCAATTTCCTCTGGACCCGGTGCTTGAAGGTCCCGTCGAAGGAGAAGGGGAAGCTGTCCGAGCCAACATGTCAGAGGTTGCCCAGAAAGTCGCCCAATTCTTCCATAGGGTCTAGGACCATCTCTGTAGTTCTCACTTGTATTTTCTCTTCTTCTTCCTCAATTTTGTAATCCCTTGTCTCCAGATGTAATCCCTTGTCTCCAGATAAATGAAATCCCCAAATTTTTGTGAATTTCACTTTTTGTCTTTGTCGACTGTTGGAGTCGGCAGATCCCCTGACACTACTAAAGTGTTGAAGGAGTTTGTAGTTCGGTTTGGGCGCGCGGAGACTCAAGAAGGTGAATCACGATTGGACACAAGAGACACAGTGATTTACGTGGTTCGGGCCGCCTGAGCGTAATACCCTACTCCACGGGTGTGTGTGTGTTGTATTAACTTTTGAGCTTGAGAGCGTTCGAGAGTCCCCTCCCTTCGTGTACCGTCGGTTTGTCCTTTTATAGTACAAGGACAAACCGTTACAAGTCAGCCTGGCCTGACATGTGGCCCTGGCGGTTACTAGTATTGATACACGAGATTAATTGTTGTTAATAACCCTGTAACGGCTCCGACAGTGCCTTTACAGGTGTTAAGATCGTCCGATTAAGTGTCATTAACGTGGAATTAATGATAATTAATCGGGTCTTGAAGTCCGCGGCTGTCCTTTGAAGATCCGGAGCCGTTACAATGTCTCCCGGAGGTTCGAAGCGGCCAGCTCCGACGTATGGACACGTGGCAGCTCCGGAGCTTGCTTGTGGGAAGCGGGAAGCTCCGGGGTGGCCTGGCACGTGTCAGGTCCGGAGCTTCTCTCGGTCAGGGGTTAAATCCGGAGGTGCCGTTTCGGTACCTAGCCCGGAGCTTCACCCTTGTGGGTAGTAGCTCCGGTCTGGCAGTACACGTGGCAACCTAGGGGTTAACCATGTTGGAGAAGCAGGTCCGGTTATGTCTGACAAGTGGGCCCCCGAGGGTCTTCAACTTGAGTAGATGTCCTTCCCTTGAGATCTTTGTAACCTCAGGGGGTGTATGGTTTTTTGGGTACCGACAGTGGCCCCCTGGACCTACCTCCGGGGAAAGTCACCGGGGTGACGTCATTCCGTCGGAGGTGGGTCCACACTCGCGACTCTTGAACTGGGTCTTCAAGGGTCTTTGGAGGTGCTGTTGGCAGGACTTTACAATTAAGTCCCGACGCGTGGCGCACCTCAAGCGGCAGATAGGATCTTTGATGTGCGGATCTCTCGCAATTGAAGGTCGCCGGTTCCCGATACGAAAACCGTATCGGTTCCGCGTGCCTTGTCAGTTCGCCGCCTTTGGGTTTCCCGCCTCGTGATGACAACTGTTCGCCTGGGTAAGAACCTCGACTTGATCGTCAGGGTGGTCCCGGGCCCTATTGTCATCGGCAGGGTTGAATTCTTGAGTAGTATCCTTAACTCTCCTGCAGTTTCCATCCAAGCGTTGCGAGGGCTTACTTAAGAAGGGAAGCGCACAGTCGGGAGTTCTTTACGCTTCCCATCTGTTCTTGCGCTCAAACTCCCGACTTGTACTTTGCTTCTCTTCTCTTGCCTAGCTGTGCTGCGATGGAGTTGGGTCTACGTGAGAGTCGCTTGAAGACGGAAAGTGATCTGAAGAAGGTCCGGGCCCTCATGGGGTGGTCTTCAGACTTCTTCAATCGTTCGGTCCGCGCCGGCGGAGAGCTTCCCTTTAAAAAGGAGCACTCTGGCGAGATGGTGTACTTTTCCTCGTACGCCATGGTGGGGCTGATCCCACCGTTTTCTTCTTTCTTCTTGATGCTGCTGGACTTCTATGGTCTGCAGCTGTACCACCTTGGCCCTCACTCCATTCTCCTTGTGTCCATCTTTGTCCACTTCTGCGAGATGTGGGTGGGCATCCCTCCCTGCATCGAGCTCTTCCGAACCTTCTTCACCGTCCAAACCACCGGCCGAAGCGATGAGTATCTTGGCTTCTACTACTTCGTGAAGCGCAAGAAGTGCCCATTCAAGTACCTCCGGTCATTCTCTTCCGGGAAGTGGGATGACTGGAAGAAAGATTGGGTAGTCGTCCGGGTGGAAGAGCATGAGCGGTTGGAGCTGCCAGACGGTCTGCCCGACATTGACACGTCGGTATGGAGCGAAGTTCCGGTGCTGGCGGGAGCTTTCGACCCTGTCTTGACCAGAATCCGCCAATGTGTGGAGGGAGGATTGACTCCCCAGGCGGTGTTCTGCAACTTCCTGTCCAACAGGTGGGCGCCGCTGAAGAGGAGGGAGAAGCTCGCTTGGGCCCTCAACAGCGTGATGGACGAGGACCGGGTTGAGACCGGGTTGAAGTCCAGCATGGTGGGGAAGACCTTGGAGTTTCACCTCAAGAAATTCCAGCACGGCATCGACGTTGACGGAGATTACTTGACTCCGCCGCCGGCTTTCCTCCCTCTGAACGTGGAAGTTGAGTTCAGTAGGGAGCTCCGGCGGAAGATGCCTGCGCTTGACGACCTTGGCGTCGTCGAAAGAAGATCAACCACCCGGTTGGCGATCCCCGGGTTGTCCGAAGGCGGCTCCGCCCCTGTCTCTCAGCCAAGAGCTGAGGTCATCGGCAAGGGCAAGGAGCTGGCGGAGGAGCCGGAGAGCCGGAAGAGAAAGCTGCGACATGCTGACGGGAGGTCCGTCGGGCCTGCCACCTCCCCCCCAGTTCCCCGTCCTCAGGAAGGAAGATCCTCCGCCGTTGTGGCGACTGTCCCCGTGGTGGGGTTCTTCCGGAACGTTACTGTTCCGGCGGTGGGATCCTCCCGGAGCGCGACTGCCCCCGCGGTGGATCCCTCTCATGGTGCTAGCTCCGGGCGCGCGTCTCCGGCACTAGAAGCGGTGAGGGCCTCCAGGTCCAGGAGTTCCTCCTGATCAAGGAGAGCTCCGACCCGGGAAACGCCCGCGGCTGTATCAAGTCCTAGGAGTCCTCCCGGAGCTCCGACGCCGACCGTGGCCAGCCCGGATCGTCCGGGAAAGAGGTTTCGCGCAAGCTGGTGCGTGAGTCTCCCAAGGTAATCTTTCTTTTTTACCTCGATTAACTTTTAATTGTAGCATCTGTTTGCTCAATTTCTTCGTTCTTTATCTGCAGCGTTCCCAAGAAGGGGAGCGAAGCTCCGCCCTCAGCCACAGTGTCTGAGGCTGCGAGGGCTTCTGCTCCAGCTCCGGTGCTGCCCCAAACGGAGGCTGCGACAGCTCCGATGCCGGCTGTCGTGGTCATGGACCTCGACTCGTCTCCAGAAGTTCCTGTGGTGGCACCGGACCACGGGAATGAAGATGCGCCAGCGGTACCCGTCCCGGAAGTGGAAGCTCCGGGTCCTGGTGCTGCAGTGGTAGAAGCTCCGGCTGTTGAGTCGGAGGAAGTAGCAGTCCCGGCTTTGGAGCCGGAAAGTGTTGAAGCCCCGGCGATTGAGCCGGAGGTAGCTGAAGCCCTGGCATGCGAGTCGGAAGTTGAGGTAGTTCCGGCAGTTGAGCCGGTTACTTCCGAAGCTCCGGTCGCAGAGCCGGTGATTGTTGGAGCGCCGGCCGCAGAGCCGGTGATTGTTGGAGCGCCGGCCGCAGAGCCGGTGATTGTTGGAGCGCCAGCCGCTGAGCCGGCGGCTGAAGAGGCGAGGGAGCTTGAGCCTCCCTCAGAAGAGGTGTCCCGGCCGGAGCTAGTGGAGGCGAAAACGTCGATGGTACCTGTGGCAGAGCCAGAGTGCCTGAACGAAGTCGCCGGCCCCCAGCCTGAAGGGGCAAATGAAGACTTGGTGGCGGGACCTCCTTCGATGGCGACTGAAGCCATCCCGGAGGAGGGCCCTAGCGCTTTGGAAGTTCAGGGTTCCACTCTCGTAGAGTGGGACCCAATTTTTGTAAGTGAAGACCCGCTGGAACCAGCGGAAGAGATCCTAGCAGGTCCGGAGCCTATCTCGTTGTCGATGTCCATCGACAACGCCTGCTCCAGTCTACGTCAAGTCCAACTGGCCTTCTTCCACGACAGCAAGGCTCTTGAAGAGGAGCGCCAAACCCTTAGGCGGTGGCGTAATCGGCTCCACTTCGAGACTAAGCTGGCGCAGTCGAGGCTTGCGGATGACAAAGAATGGATCAGGCGGGAGAAGGTCCGCCTGGAGCTCTGGGGTGAGCTGCTGGACGAAAGGGAGAGCATGACTCACGCCCTCGACGCTCAATCCCGGGAGTTCCATGACCAAGCTAAGGCTGCTAACGACGCGGCCAATGCTCGGTTTGATCAGCTCGAGGCCATCAGCACCGCACTCATCAAGCGCCGAGAGGCACTTGAAGGGAGGGAAAGACGGCTCGAGGATGAGGAGCAAAAACTCCTGGAGCTACGGGATGACGTCTTGCGACGAGAAGAAGAGCTCGCCGAGAAAACAGCTCTGGCAGACAAGGGCCTCGAGGAGCGCGATAAGAAATTGGAAGAGCGCTGCCTCGAGGAGGAGGAGAAGACCTGGGTGCGGGGGCAGGAACTCTACGAATACGAGTGTGCCCTTGTCGCCCGGGAAAAGAAAGTAGAGGCGAGGGAGAAGGACCTGGTCGATCGCCGGAACAAGATCCACCTCCGGGAGGAGGAGCTCGGAAGACTTGAGAAGCGGGTTGCTGCGAAGATCCAGCAAAACGCCAAAGAAGTTGAGCGCCTCTCCCGCGAGAATTCGGAGCTGACGGCGGCCCGGAGATCCTTGGAAGAGATGAAGAACCTAAGGAAGGCAGACTCCCTGCAAATTTGGGAGTTTCTGAGCAAGGCCGACGATGCGCTGGCGCCGATGGGTTTCAGCCCCGTGCTCCCGGATGATCCGGAGCCGGAGCCGGACCTTGCGTTGCAAGCGTTGAGCGCCGCGGGCAGCAAGCTCTCCAAGGTGGGCGACGTCATCGCGGACCAACTGGAGGTCGAGGGGCAATCCCTGGCTAGGAACGTCACAGAATATGTGTTGACGTGCTACACCAGCCGGAACCCTCGATTTCCTCTGGACCCGGTGCTTGAAGGCCCCGTCGAAGGAGAAGGCGAAGCTACCCGAGCCAGCGTGTCGGAGGTCGCCCAGAAGGTCGCCGAGTTCTTCCATAGGGTCTAGGACCGTCTCTCTTAGCCTTTACTTGTATCTTCTCTTCTTCCTCAATTTTGTAATCCCTTGTCTCCAGATGTAATCTCCGGTCTTCAGATGAAATGAAATCCCCAATTTTTTGTGAATTTCATTTTTTTGTCTTCAACTCTGTCTTCAACATCTTTATCTTCACTTGGCCCCCTGGTAGATGTGCACAATTTGATTGTGGACATGTACCAAGAGGATGTTGAGTTTTGTTGAAGACGAATTTGCTTCGAACTTGTGGAATTTATGTCCGAAGTTTTTGACAGTGAAGGTCCCCTGAAGTTGTCGGAGCTTAGAAGCTCCGGCACTGTCCACCGCTGGAGCTTAGTAGCTCCGGCAATAGCCTCTATCAACACGTTGAGCGTCGATAGTCAATACTCCAGGGTATCGGAGCTTAGCAGCTCCGGCAATGACCTTTGCCACACTTAGTTTGTTGGCAACAGACTCAAGTGACGGGGTCTTCTCACCATCTTTTAGTCAACGCCAGCGGTTGACGTCCTGGTGGGAGTCGGAGCTTGGTTAGCTCCGGTTTTTCTCCATCAGCGTAGGGTTCATTTTTCCTGCACACTTAAGCCAAGAAAAATAGTAAAATTCGTTCCTTGTCTATAACTTCGTCGCGGCTTACGGTTCTCAAGAAAATTTTAAGTTGAACACGATTTTTAATACGACTGGATGAATTGTCTTTTCTTTTAGATCCAATTGTCCACGGACCCACCTTACTTTGGCGTGCCGGGATGTAGGTAGAGTGGCGTACTTAGGGTGCTTGACCAGGCTAAGTCGATAGCGCACTCCGGCCCTAGAATGGCTTGGCGGCTTTCAGGCGAGTTGGCCACAGACGATATTTAAATCCAAAAAATCTGACAATTCAACTCGAATCGTATGTAAACCGGTCAAACTAGAACTTCTTAAGAATTGCACGTTTCTGTTATAGACAAGAAAGAGAAAAATAAAAAATGTCGAGCCTATGCAAAAATGAATGCACGTGGAGTCTATTTCACATGAAGATGTCTTTTATTATAGGTCCGGGGTACAGGGGAAACAAGTACACTCTTAGGGTACGGAACCAGGCTAAGTGTGTTTGATTTCTCGTTTGACCCAGGGTAGTTAGCCACACTTTTAGTCCGGAGACTGTGTCAAGTGTTGCATGAGCTTTTCAAACCTTTCGGGGAAGGTCCGGCTGCTCTCCCGGAGGAACTACCCGACTCTGTACAATGACTCTATAACATACATTTCAAGTTACTTAAGACTCACCTCCGTGGAATTAAGTGTAGAACTTACAGAGGTGCTCGATGTTCCAAGGATTTGGGAGAGGTGTCTGATCCTCGGTAGCCAAGCGAACGCTTCCGGGACGGGATACTTTGATCACTCGAAAGGGCCCTTCCCAGCCGGGGGAGAGTTTGTTTTGCCCTTCTCTGGATAGTATTCTCTGTAGCACCAGATCGCCTTCCTCGAGCTGTCGGTTGTGTACATGCCGCTGGTGATAGCGCCGTAGAGCTTGGCGGTATCGGGCATTCCGAACAGCTGCTTGGCACCTTCCCTCCTCGAGGAGGTCTAGGTCTTCGCGCCGGAGCTGGTCCTGCGCGGCTTCGTCGAAGGTACGGACTCGGAGGGAACCCAAGGTGATTTCCGGAGGAAGGATCGCTTCAGCTCCGTACACCAGAAAGAAGGGTGTTTCTCCGGTTGCCCGACTTGGAGAAGTCCTGTTGGCCCATAGAGTGGGCGGAAGCTCTTTGATCCAATTGGCTCCGTGTTTCTTCAAGCGCTCATAAGTGCGTGTTTTGAGTCCTTTAAGGATCTCTGCATTTGCTCTCTCGGCTTGCCCGTTGCTGGCAGGATGAGCTACAGAAGCGTAGCAAACTTGTATGCCGAGGTCTTCGCAATATCCTTAAAATGCGGAGCTTGTGAATTGAGTCCCATTATCAGTGATGATCTTATTTGGGACTCCGAATCTACTCACGATAGATTGTAGAAAATTGATTGCGGATTGTTTGTTGATCGTCACAACAGGAGTAGCTTCCGGCCACTTGGTGAACTTGTCGATGGCGACGTACAGGAACTTGTAACCTCCGACGGCTCTTGGGAAGGGTCCCAAAATGTCCATCCCCCACACAGCGAAAGGCCATGTAGGAGGTATCATTTGTAAGGACTGAGCAGGTGTATGAATTTGCTTTGCATGATATTGGCATGCTTTGCATTTCTTCACTAGCTCAGTGGCATCCTGGAGCGCTGTAGGCCAGTAGAAGCCGTGCCGAAAGGCCTTTCCGACCAGCGTGCAGGAAGATGCGTGGTTCCCACACTCGCCTCCATGGATTTCTGCGAGCAGCTCGCAGCCTTCTTCCCTTGTGATGCACCGCATTAGGATGCCGTTGGCACCGCGCTGGTAGAGATCCCCTTCTACCAACGTGTATCTTTTAGCCAATCTGACTACCCGGTCAGCGGATACATCATCGTCAGGAAGGATGTTGTCTTTCAAGTAGCTCCAGATCTCCGAGATCCATGCATCGGAACTTACTTGAGCATTTGAGTCTTGCGTGCTGGGTTGCTCGGAGCTTCCGGCAGCACCTACGACCCCTTGATGGCTGCCATGGTAACAGGGCCATCGGGACCGTCAGCTTCGGGATGCTGATCTCGCCCCCTTCGTTCAGTTCGACAGGCGGAACTGTGGGTTTTGACAACCTCCGGACAAAGGTTCCGTCAGGAGCCGGAGCTCCAGTTGACGCCTTGGTCGAGAGTTCGTCAGCTTCAGCGCTGTGAGCACGCTGAACATGGTGAAGGTCTAGGACTTCGAAGTCCTTCTGAAGCCTCTGGACTTCAAGGAGGTAAGCAGCCAGCTGGAGATTATTGCAGGAGCATTCACCCTTTACCTGCTTGATGACAAGTTGTGAATCTCCTTTGACCAGCAACTGCTTGACACCATATGATAGTGCCACCTTTAATCCATAGATGAGTGCTTCGTACTCCGCCATGTTATTGGTTGCCTTGAAGTCAAGGTGTACCATGTATTTCACCTTCTCCCCGGTTGGTGCGAGGAGAAGGATTCCAGCTCCGGCTCCCTGCTTCTGCATGGAGCCGTCGAAGTTAAGGGTCCAATGAGGCTTAGTGAAGGTTGGAACTTGAGGTTCCGTCTTCTGCTCGCTGGGGCCCCCAGGGTTTAATGGAGAGGGAGTCCATTCTGCCACGAAATCTGCCAACGCTTGACTCTTGATTGCTTGTCTCGGAATGAATTCAAGATCGAATTCAGCCAATTCCGCTGCCCACTTTGCAATATTCCCAGTTGAATTGGGATTATGCAGGATCGCTCGAAGTGGATATGAGGTCACCACCGAGACTTTGTGAGCTTGGAAATAGTGTCGAAGCTTCCTTGAGGCAATAAGAACTGCATAAAGCAGTTTATGCACCTCTAGGTATCGAGTCTTGGCATCATGTAACACTTCACTGATGAAGTATACCAGGCATTGAATGGTCCGGACCCTCCCGGAGGGGTCCGGAGCTTCCTCTTCATTGATCCGGACCCTCTCGGAGGGGTCCAGACTCTCTTCGGGGACCTCCGGGTTCTGGGTGGAGGAACCCGGAGCTTCTTCAGGAATGACCTGGATCCTCTCGGAGGGATCCGGGTCCTCTGAAGTGGCTTCTTGTGGGTTCAAGTCTGGGAGCTGGGACCCAGACCCGCTTTCAGGAACCTCCGGACCCTCGCGAAGGGGTCTGGATTCCTGAGTATTGGGTAGTTCTGGTCTCTCCGCAACCAGAACCATACTGACAACTTCGTCAGTAGCTGAAATGTAAAGCAATAAAGGCTCACCAGGGTTCGGAGCTACCAGGACTGGTAGGGTGGTGAGGAACTGTTTCAGCTCCTAGAATGCCTTCTCTGCTTCTTCAGACCATTGGAATGGTCCGGACTTCCTCAGTAACTTGAAGAAGGGAAGTGCTCTTTCCGCCAGTCTTGAAATGAACCGGCTGAGAGCTGCTAGACATCCAGTTAATTTTTGGACGTCTTTGATGCGGGTTGGTGGCCGCATGTCTTCAATGGCTTTTATCTTCGCCGGATTAGCCTCTATGCCCCAGTGACTTACCAGGAAACCAAGAAGCTTTCCGGAACTAACCCCGAAGACGCGCTTGTCTGGGTTTAGCTTAGTGCGGGTGGCCCGCAGCTTGTCGAAGACAGCCTGCAAGGTGTCCAAGAGGGACTCCTTGTTCTTGACTTTGACCACGATGTCATCGACGTACACTTCCACTATGTCTCTGATGAGTTCTTCGAAAGTTTTGTACATAGCTCGTACAAAAGTTGAAGCTGCATTCTTGAGACCAAAAGGCATGGCTGTGTAACAATACAATCCATCTACTGTGATGAATGAAGTATGCTCTTCATCCTCCCTAGACATCCTGATTTGATGATATCCAGAATATGCGTCTAGAAAACACAGTAACTCGCACCCAGAGGTGGAATCCACTATCTGATCTATTCTAGGTAGTGGGAATGGATCTTTTGGACATGCCTTATTCAGTCTGGTGAAGTCGATGCACATCCGAAGTTTCCCGCCGGCCTTGGGCACAACGACTGGGTTTGCCAGCCATTTTGGATGGTAGACTTCTCGGATAAATCCAACTTTGAGCAACTTCTTCACTTCTTGTCGGATGAAGTTCTGTCGCTCTACAGATTGCTTCCGAGGTTTCTGATGCACAGGCCGAGCGTCGGGGTAAATCTTCAGATTGTGCTCAATCACTTCCCTGGGGATCCCAGGCATTTGTGACGGTTGCCAAGCAAACACGTCAACGTTAGCCCGGAGGAAAGTGATGAGCGCGAGTTCCTATTTGTCATTCAACCCTCCTGATATACGGGTGGTTTGAGCGGCATCGGAACCAATTTGGACGACTTTGACGGGAATGTCGGTGTCGCCGCTTGGCTGCACACGGGGTGCAGAGGTCGAGCCTCATTGACGAATGCTCGGGGGTTTCGGAGCTTGCTCCTGTCTGGAGTTCTCCTCTTGCGACGTGGTGAGTGCGTGGAGTTCCTCCAGAGCAGTTACTCCAGCAGTGCGATCTCCGCGGATCCGGAGAACGCCTACTGGTGTTGGCATCTTCAACACCAGGTATCCATGATGAGCAGCTGCCATGAATTTGTACAGGGCAGGTCTACCCAAGATGGCGTTGAATGGTAAGTTGATCTGAGCGACGTCGAAGACCAACTTCTCGGTGCGATACTTCTCCCGGGTCCCGAAGGTAACAGAGAGAGTAATAGCTCCGAGTGGGGTAATGGCCCCCGGACCTACTCCGCAGAAAGGTCGAGAGGGCTGGAGGTCCGAAGGTCGGAGCTGAAGCTTAGTGAAAGCTTCGAAGCTGATGAGGTTAAGCCCCGAACCTCCGTCTACCATGACATGATGGAGCTGGATGTTGTTGATGGTGGGAGATACCATCAAGGGTAATTGGCCAGCTCCGACCATGCTTTGAGGACAGTCCGAAGCATCAAAAGTGATGGGTGTGTCCATCCACTTTCGATGTGGCTCCGGTCTAGCTGTAGGAGCTACAGCAGCCATATCCCGCCGCATAGTCTTGATGACACGACGAGAAGTGATGTCCCATGATCCACCAAAGATGGTGTTCATGGTTTTCCGACGCTCGTTGTCGGAGACGTCGGAGTCATCGTCGACGGAGGTGTAGACTGCTTTCAGGACCTTTTTGGGGTCCTGAAACCCTAACTCCTCTTCAGCCGGAGCTTCATCGACCTTTTGTTTTCCCTCCCTCTGTCGGAAGGGAGACCCTTCCCGGCGCTTGTGGTAGCGCTCGGCAAGGTTTTGGACCTCCCGGCAGTCTTCCAGCCTGTGGCTGCCCGTTTTGTGAATGGGGCACCACATTTTGGATTTGCCACCGTCTTCGGAAGACGGTCGAGGTCGCTTCTCGGGGCGTGGCTCCCGGCCACCAGGAGTTGCAGTGGCTGCAACGTTGGATGTGCCGGCCGACGGCTTCTTCTTGCCGTTGGTCTTCTTTTTCTTCTTGCCACTCCCGGAGGTAGCGGCTTCTTCTTTGGAGGATTTTTTGTGATCCTCCAAGGCTGGTTTGGAGTGCATTTCACGGCCCTCCGCAGCTCTGGCACATTTGTCAGCCAAGCTGAAGAGCTCCGTGACGCTGGTGATCTCTTTGATCGCCAGCTTCTCCAACATCTTCTTGTCTCGCACACCCTGTCTGAATGCCACAATGACAGAAGCGCTTGAGATAGAAGGGATTGTGTTACGTACCTGAGAGAACCTCTGGATGAATGACCGCAAAGATTCTCCTCCTTTTTGCACGACCGCAAAAAGGTCCAGTTCAGTGCCCGGTCGGGTGTATGAACTCCCGAAGTTGGCAGTGAACTGACGGCACAGCTCCTCCCAACTGTCAATAGAGTTGGGTGGAAGGCTCATAAACCAGGACCTGGCGGTCCCAGTTAAGGCCACTGGAAAGTAGTTGGCCATTACGGCCTCGTTTCCTCCAGCTGCTAGGATTGCAGTGGAGTATATCTGCAGAAATTCTACGGGGTTGACAGTCCCGTCGAATTTTTCCGGCAAGTGTGGCCGGAACTTCTGAGGCCATCTAACCATGCGCAGGTGCATGGCTAGGGCGGAACAGCCTCCTCCTACTCCTTCCAGAGTAGAAAGGTCTTGAGCATCCCGTCTTTCTCGAGCTCGCTCGATATGGACACGGCCATCCTGTTGGCGGTATCGGCGATCAAGCTCCGCCCGGAGGTCATGTGTCGAAAGCCGAGATGCAGTATGGGTGCGTCGTGCCCCAGAGGGCAACGATGTCACTTGCTGTGACGCAGCTCGTCTTCGGTTGTTGGAGACATGTGGACCAAGTCTTCCAGACAACGTACGTCGTTGCGACGGGGCCCGCCCTGAAGGAGGTGGACCCTGGTTGTTGAGGCGTTCGGCCGCTGCTGCGACCAAATGCTCAACATCAGCCCTCCATTGCTCCATGGCACCTTGAGATGCATCCGGAGGTGGTGGTCGCTGGAGAAGAGCACGCGCTGCATGGAGCGCGTGTTCCGGGTTGTCTCGACTTGCCGGCGCAGTATGTAACGCCGGCGCACCATCATGTTGTCCGGCATGTCTTGCCGGAGAAGATGGTGGTGGTGGGAGTGTGACTCCTGCTGGTGCTGAGGCTCCTGCTGGTGGCTGCATGTTGGAGGGATTGCCTCTGACAGCCTGAGCAGCAGGTTGCCCGTTGGATGATCCAGCCGCAGAATTCACCATTCTTGAAAATCTCAGGCGCCCCTACCTGGCGCGCCAACTGTCGACTGTTGGAGTCGGCAGATCCCCTGACACTACTAAAGTGTTGAAGGAGTTTGTAGTTCGGTTTGGGCGCGCGGAGACTCAAGAAGGTGAATCACGATTGGACACAAGAGACACAGTGATTTACGTGGTTCGGGCCGCCTGAGCGTAATACCCTACTCCACGGGTGTGTGTGTGTTGTATTAACTTGTGAGCTTGAGAGCGTTCGAGAGTCCCCTCCCTTCGTGTACCGTCGGTTTGTCCTTTTATAGTAAAAGGACAAACCGTTACAAGTCAGCCTGGCCCGACATGTGGCCCTGGCGGTTACTAGTATTGATACACGAGATTAATTGTTGTTAATAACCCTGTAACGGCTCCGACAGTGCCGTTACAGGTGTTAAGATCGTCCGATTAAGTGTCATTAACGTGGAATTAATGATAATTAATCGGGTCTTGAAGTCCGCGGCTGTCCTTTGAAGATCCGGAGCCGTTACAATGTCTCCCGGAGGTTCGAAGCGGCCAGCTCCGACGTATGGACACGTGGCAGCTCCGGAGCTTGCTTGTGGGAAGCGGGAAGCTCCGGGGTGGCCTGGCACGTGTCAGGTCCGGAGCTTCTCTCGGTCAGGGGTTAAATCCGGAAGTGCCGTTTCGGTACCTAGCCCGGAGATTCACCCTTGTGGGTAGTAGCTCCGGTCTGGCAGTACACGTGGCAACCTAGGGGTTAACCATGTTGGAGAAGCAGGTCCGGTTATGTCTGACAAGTGGGCCCCCGAGGGTCTTCAACTTGAGTAGATGTCCTTCCCTTGAGATCTTTGTAACCTCAAGGGGTGTATGGTTTTTTGGGTACTGACAGTCTTCAACACTTTTGTCTTCACTTGGCCCCCTGGTGGATGTACACAATTTGATTGTGAACATGTACCAAGAGGATATTATGTTTAGGTCCGAACTTGTAGAATTTAGGTCCGGACCCGGAGTGAACCCAAGGTGATTTCCAGAGGAAGGATTGCTTCAGCTCCGTACACCAGAAAGAAGAGTGTCTCTCCAGTTGACCGGTTTTGAGATGTCCTGTTGGCCCATAAAGTGGGCGGAAGCTCTTCGATCCAGTTGGCTCCATGTTTTTTCAAGCGCTCATAGGTGCGCGTTTTGAGTCCTTTAAGGATTTCAGCATTTGCTCTCTCGGCTTGGCCATTGCTGGCTGGGTGAGCTACGGAGGCGTAGCAAACTTGTATGCCGAGGTCTTCGCAATATCCTTGGAATGCAGAGCTGGTGAATTGGGTCCCATTATCAGTGATGATTTTGTTTGGGACTCCATATCTGCATACAATGGACTATTAGAAGTTGATAGCAGATTGCTTGTTGATTGTCACAACTGGAGTTGCTTCCGTCCACTTGGTGAACTTATCAATGGCGACGTACAGGAACTTGTAACCTCCGACGGCTCTTGGGAAAGGTCCCAAGATGTCCATCCCCCACACAGCGAAAGGCCATGTAGGAGGTATCATTTGTAGGGGCTGAGCTGGTGTGTGAATTTGCTTTGCATGGAATTGACATGCTTCACATTTCTTCACCAGCTCAGTTGAATCCTGGAGTGCTATACGCCAGTAGAAGCCATGCCGAAAGGCTTTACCAACCAGCGTGCGGGAAGACGCGTGGTTCCCACACTCGCCTCCATGGATTTCTGCGAGGAGCTCGCAGCCTTCTTCCCTTGTGATGCACCGCATTAGGATGCCATTGGCACCACGCCGATAGAGATCCCCTTCTACCAGCGTGTGTCTTTTAGCCAATCTGACTACCCGGTCAGCGGATACATCATCGTCAGGAAGGATGTTGTCTTTCAAGTAGCTCCGGATCTCCGAGATCCATGCATCGGAACTAGCTTGTGCTTTTGAGTCTTGCGTGTTGGGTTGCTCGGAGCTCCCGACAGCACCTACGACACTTGATGGCTGCCATGGTAACAGGGCCATCAGGACCGTCAGCTTCGGAATGCTGATCTCGCCCCCTTCGCTCAGTTCGGCTGGCTGAGCTGTTGGTTTTGACAACCTCCGGAAAAAAATTCCGTCAGGAGCCGGAGCTCCGGTTGACGCTTTCGTCGAGAGTTCATCAGCTTCAATGTTATGGGCACGCTGAACATGGCGGAGATCTAGGACTTCAAAGTCCTTCTGAAGCCTCTGGACTTCAAGGAGGTAAGCAGCTAGCTGGAGATTATTGCAGGAACATTCACCCTTCACCTGCTTAATGATGAGCTGCGAATCTCCCTTGACCAGCAGTTGCTTGACACCATATGACAGTGCCACCTTTAGTCCGTAGATGAGCGCTTCGTACTCTGCCATGTTGTTGGTCGCCTTGAAGTCAAGGTGTACCATGTATTTCACCTTCTCCCCGGTCGGTGCAAGGAGAAGGATTCCAGCTCCGGCCCCCTGCTTCTGCATGGAACCCTCGAAGTAGAGGGTCCAGTGAGGCTCGGTGAAGGCTGGAGCTTGATGATCCGTCTTCTGCTCACTGGGGCCCCCAGGGTTTGATGGAGAGGGAGTCCATTTTGCCACAAAATATGCCAATGCTTGACTCTTGACTGCTTGCCTTGAAATAAATTCAAGATCAAATTAAGCCAATTCCGCTGCCCACTTTGCAATATTCCCAGTTGAATTGGGATTATGCAAGATTGCTCGAAGTGGGTAAGAGGTCACCACTGAGACTTTGTGAGCTTGGAAGTAATGGCGAAGCTTCCTGGAGGCAATAAGAACTGCATAGAGCAGCTTATGCACCTCTAGGTATTGAGTCTTGGCGTCATGTAGTACTTCACTAATGAAGTACACTGGGCGCTGAATGGTCCGGACCCTCCCGGAAGGGTCCGGAGCTTCCTCT
The DNA here is from genome assembly GCA_036927565.1 of Tuctoria greenei. Taxonomy (NCBI): domain Eukaryota; kingdom Viridiplantae; phylum Streptophyta; class Magnoliopsida; order Poales; family Poaceae; genus Tuctoria; species Tuctoria greenei. Next base: position 267,036,181 of record JAYESD010000002.1, on the reverse strand, counting down.
TCACTGACCCGGATCCTCTCGGAGGAATCCGGGTTTTCTTCGGGGACCTCCGGGTCCTGGCTGGAGGAACCCGGAGCTTCTTCAGAAGCGACCTGGACCCTCCCGGAGGGGTCTGGGTCTCCTGAAGTGACTTCTTGTGGATTCGAGTCTGGGAGCTGGGACCCAGACTTGCTTTCAGGTACCTCCGGACCCTCCCGAAGGGGTCTGGATTTCTGAGTATGAGGTAACTCTGGTCTCTCCGCAACTAGAACCATACTGACGACTTCATCAGTTGCTGAAATGTAAAGCAACAAAGGCTCACCAGGGTTCGGAGCTACCAGAATTAATAGGGTGATGAGGAACTGTTTCAGTTCTTGGAATGCCTTCTCTGCTTCTTCGGACCATTGGAATGGCCCGGACTTCCTCAATAACTTGAAGAAGGGGGGTGCCCGTTCCACCAGTCTTGAAATGAACCGGCTGAGGGCTTCTAGACATCCAGTTAACTTTTGGACGTCTTTGATGCGGGTTGGTGGCCGCATGTCTTCAATGGCCTTAATCTTCGCTGGATTAGCCTCTATGTCCCAGTGACTTACCAGGAAACCGAGAAGTTTTCCGGAGCTAACCCCGAAGACACACTTGTCTGAGTTTAGCTTTGTGCGGGTGGCCCGCAGCTTGTCGAAGACAGCCTGCAAGGTGTCAAGGAGTGACTCCTTGTCCCTGACCTTGACCACGATGTCATTGACGTACACTTCCACTATGTCTCTAATGAGTTCTTCAAAATTTTTGTACATAGCTCGTACAAAAGTTGAAGCTGCATTCTTAAGACCAAAGGGCATGGCTGTATAACAGTACAATCCATCTACTGTGATGAATGAAGTATGCTCTTCATCTTCCCTAGACATCCTGATTTGATGATACCCGGAATATGCGTCTAGGAAACATAGTAATTCACACCCGGAGGTGGAATCCACTATCTGATCTATTCTAGGTAGTGGGAATGGATCTATTGGACATGCCTTATTTAGTGTGGTGTAGTCGATGCACATCCGAAGCTTCCAGCCGACCTTGGGCACAACGACTGGGTTTGCCAGCCATTTTGGATGGAAGACTTCTCGGATGAATCCAGCTTCGAGTAACTTCTTCACCTCTTGTCGGATGAAGTTTTGTTGCTCTACGGATTGCTTCCGAGGCTTCTGATGCACAGGCCAGGCGTCGGGGTAGATCTTCAAATTGTGCTCAATCACTTCCCCGGGGATCCCAGGAATTTATGACGGTTGCCAGGCAAACACGTCGATGTTAGCCCGGAGGAAAGTGATGAGCGTGAGTTCCTATTTGTCAGTCAATCCCCCCGATATACGGATGGTCTGGGCGGCATCGGAACCAATTTGGACGACTTTGACGGGAATGTCTGTGTTGCCGCTTGGCTGCACTCGAGGTGCAGAAGTCGAGCCTCGTTGACGAATGCTCGGGGGTTTTGGAGCTTGCTCCTGCCTGGAGTCCTCCTCTTGCGCCGTGGTGAGTGCATGGAGTTCTTCCAGAGCAGTTACTCTGGCAGTACGATCTCTGCGGATCCGGAGAACGCCTACTGGCGTTGGCATCTTCAACACCAGATAACCATAATGAGCAGCTGCCATGAATTTTTACAGGGCAGGTCTACCCAAGATGGCATTGAAGGGTAAGTTGATCTGAGCGACGTCGAAGACCAACTTCTCGGTGCGATACTTCTCCCGTGTCCCGAAAGTAACGGGGAGAGTAATAGCTCCGAGTGGGGTAATGGCCCCCGGACCTACTCCGGAGAAAGGTCGAGAGGGGTGGAGATCCGAAGGTCGTAGTTGAAGCTTAGTAAAAGCTTCGAAGCTTATGAGGTTAAGCCCCGAACCTCCGTCTACCATGACGTGGTGGAGCTGGATGTTGTTGATGGTAGGAGATACCATCAAAGGTAACTGACCTGCTCCAACCATGCTCCGAGGGCAGTCCGAAGCATCAAAAGTGATGGCTGTGTCCATCCACTTCCGATGAGGTTCCGACCTGACTGTAGGATCTACAGCGGCCATATCCCGACGCATAGTCCTGATGACGCGACGGGAGGTGATGTCCCATGATCCACCAAAAATGGTGTTCATGGTCTTCCGACGCTCATTGTCAGAGATGTCAGAATCATCATCGACGGAGGTGTAAACGGCCTTCAGGACATTTTTGGGATCCTAAAAACCTAACTCCTCTTCAGCCGGAGCTTCGTCAATTTTTTGCTTTCCTTCCCTCTATCGGAAAGGAGATTCTTCTCGGCGCTTGCTGTAGCGCTCGACAAGGTTTTGGACCTCCCGGCAGTCTTCCAAACTGTGGCTACCCGTTTTGTGAATGGGACACCACACTTTGGGTTTGCCACCGTCTTCAGAAGATGGTCGAGGTCGCTTTTCGGGGCGTGGCCCCCGGCCACCCAGAGCTGTAGCAACTGCAACATTGGATGTACCGGCCGACGGCTTCTTCTTGCCGTTGGTCTTTTTCTTCTTCTTGCCGTTCCCGGAGGTAGCGGCTTCTTCTTTGGAGGATTTCTTGTGACCCCCCGGGGTTGGTTTGGAGTGCATCTCACGGCCCTCCGCAGCTTTGGCACATTTGTCAGCCAAGCTGAAGAGTTCTGTGACGCTGGTGATCTCTTTGATCGCCAGTTTCTCCAACATCTTCTTGTCCCGTACACCTTGTCTGAATGCTACAATGACGGAGGCGCTAGAGATAGAAGGGATAGTGTTTCGTACCTGAGAGAACCTCTGGATGAATGATCGTAGGGATTCTCCCCCTTTTTGCATGACTACAAAAAGGTCCAGTTCAGTGCATGGTTGGGTGTATGAACTCCCGAAGTTGGCGGTGAACTGCCGTCACAGCTCCTCCCAACTGTTGATAGAGTTGGGTGGAAGGCTCATAAACCAGGACCTGGCGGTCCTAGTTAAGGCCACTGGAAAATAATTGGCCATCACGGCCTCGTTTCCTCCAGCTACCAAGATTGCAGTGGAGTAGATCTGAAGAAATTCGGTGGGATTGACAGTCCCGTCGAATTTTTCCGGCAGGTGAGGCTGGAACTTCTGTGGCCACCTGACCATACGCAGGTGTATGGCCAGAGCTGAAATACCTCCTCCTACTCCTTCAGGAGCAGAAAGGTCCTGAGCTTCCCGTCTTTCACGAGCACGCTCAATATGGACTCGGCCGTCTTGTTGGCGGTATCGGCGATCAAGCTCTGCCCGGAGGTCATGAGTTGAGAGCCTGGATACTGTGTGAGTACGTCGTGCCCCAGAGGGCAATGACGTCACTTGTTGTGATGCAGCACGTCTCCTGCTATTCGAAATGTGCGGACCAAGTCTACCAGACAAAGTCCGCCGGTGCGATGGGGCTTGTCCTGAATGAGGAGGACCCTGGTTGCTGAGGCGTTCGGCTGCTGCTGCAACCAAATGTTCCACATCGGCCCTCCACTATTCCAGTGCATCCTGGAATGCATCCGGAGGTGGTGGGCGTTGGAGAAGAGCTCGCGCTGCATGGAGCGCGTGTTCCGGGTTGTCATGATTTGCCGACGCAGTGATTGACGCCGGCGTACCATCACGTTGCCCAGCATGATTTGCTGGTGGGAGCGTGACTCCTGCTGGTCGCTGCATATTGGAGGGATTGCCCCCAACAGCCTGGGCAGCAGGTTGACTGTTGGATGATCCAGCAGCTGAGTTCACCATTCTCAAAATCTCAGGCGCCCCTACCTGGCGTGCCAACTGTCGGTGGTTTGGTACCGGCAGATCTCCCAACACTACTAAAGTGTTAGAGGAGTTTAATGTTCGGTGTGGGTGCGCAGAGATTCAAGAAGGTGAATAGTACATGACGTAGGAGACACAAGAGTTTACGTGGTTCGGGCCGCCTGAGCGTAATACCCTACTCCACGGGTGTGTTGGTGTTGTATTAGCTGTATGAGCTTGTGTTGAGCGTCTATGGCGCGTGTCTCTCCACGTCTCAACCTCTCGAGTCCGTCGTTGGCCTGTCCTTTTATAGTACAAGGGCAGGCCGTTACAAATTTGCCTGGCCCGACATGTGGCCCCAGCAGTTACTAGTATTGACACTTATTCAACACATTCAATTGTCCTTAATTACCGGGTAAAGGGCTTTGACAGCACCGTTACTGGTAATTAAGGTCATCCAATCGTGTGTCATTAATATGGTATTAATGACACATAATCGAGTCTTGAAGTCCTTGATTCCCCTTTAATGATCCAGAGCCGTTATGAAGTCTTCAGGAGGTCAGAGGCTGAAGCTCCGACGGTTGGACACGTGGTAGCTCCGGAGCATACTTTGGGAAACAGGCAGCTCCGGAGCTACCTGACACGTGTCAGGTCCGGAGCTTCTCTCGGTCTGGGGTTAAGTCCGGAGGTACCATCTCGGTACATGGCCCGGAGCTTCCCCCTTGTGGGCGGTAGCTCCGGTTTGATAGTACACATGGCGACCCTGGGATTAACCATGTTGGAGAAGCGGGTCCGGTTATATCTGACATGTGGACCTCCGAAGGTCTTCAAATCAAGTGGATGACTTTTCTTTGAGATCTTTATAACCTCAAGGGGTGTACGGTTTCCAGGGTACCGACAAATATATCCAAAAAAAACACACTCGACCGACAGAGCAATGAGCTTAATGCACTCACGAGGTGCGAGCAACACTTAGCACAAACAACCAAAAAGACAAAGGTTGGTAAAGTCATGCGTCTTGCCAGTAACACACCAGAAAGGAACCTCACCATAAAGAGCAGAGAAAGGTTGAATGTTAATCATGTAAGTGGAAGTAGAAATAGTCTCAGCCCAAAAGTGAGGGGGAACAAAGGAAGCAAGCAGAAGAGTACGAGCAATCTGAAGGAGATGTTGATGCTTGCATTCGACCACACCATTCTGTGCACAAAGCCAGGATAATAAAATTGAGCAGGAGTGCTTTGCTAAGAAAGAACCTGACGAAGAGCGTAAGAAAGGTACTCACCAGCAGAATCAACACGAAAAACACAAATTGACATGACAAAATGAGTTCAAAACATAGATGAAAAAGTTTTATTGATAGACAAGGCCTCACTACGATGTTTCATAAAGTAAATCCATATGTGCTGAGAAAATTCATCTATAAAAATGATATAATATCGGTGTCCTCCTTTGGAAACAAAAGGAGCTAGACCCCATACATCTGAATGAACAAGATCAGAAGGGCGCTTAGGCACTAACTCATTAGAAGGATAGGGAAGCTGAATCTGCTTCCCTAATCGACAACCCTGACATTGATCTAAGGACTGACAACCTGAAACTGATCCTAAGACACCACGACGAGCTAAGGCGGATAGGTGAGAGACACAAAGATGTTCTGGACGATGATGCCACAGAGCAAAAGACAAGGTGGACAGAGCAGCAAAAGCAGAGCTGACAAGACTAGCAAGCGGAACGGAAGGAAGTTGAAGCTAGTCAAGTTCCCAGAGGCGCTGGGAATCACGACGACGAGGGTCAGTGCCAACCAAACGACCAGTACGATGATCTTGAACGTAACAAGAATCAGGATCAAGAATCACTCGACAATCATGATTAGTGAGTTTCCCAGTAGACATAAGCTACGTGGTCAGGTTGGAAATGTAGGAAACATCATGTACATCAAAAGAGTCAGATAAAAGGGTGCTGTCGGTACCCTGGAAACCGTACACCCCTTGAGGTTATAAAGATCTTAAAGAAAAGTCATCCACTTGATTTGAAGACCTTCGGAGGTCCACATGTCAGATATAACCGGACCCGCTTCTCCAACATGGTTAATCCCAGGGTCGCCACGTGTACTATCAAACCGGAGCTACCGCCCACAAGGGGGAAGCTCCGGGCCATGTACCGAGATGGCACCTCTGGACTTAACCCCAGACCGAGAGAAGCTCCAGACCTGACATGTGTCAGGTAGCTCCGGAGCTGCCTGTTTCCCACAGTATGCTCCGGAGCTACCACGTGTCCGACCGTCGGAGCTTCAGCCTCTGACCTCTAGAATACTTCATAACGGCTCCGGATCTTTAAAGGGGAATCAAGGACTTCAAGACCCGATTATGTGTCATTAATACCATATTAATAACACACGATCGGATGACCTTAATTACCAGTAACGGTGCTGTCAAAGCCCTTTACCCGGTAATTAAGGACAATTAAATGTGTTGAATAAGTGTCAATACTAGTAACCGCCGGGGCCACATGTCAGGCCAGGCAAACTTGTAACGGCCTGCCCTTGTACTATAAAAGGACAGGCCGACGACGGACTCGAGAGGTTGAGACGTGGAGAGACACTCGCCATAGACGCTCAACACAAGCTCATATAGCTAATACAACACCAACACACCCGTGGAGTAGGGTATTACGCTCAGGCGGCCCGAACCAAGTAAACTCTTGTGTCTCCTGCGTCATTTACTATTCACCTTCTAGAATCTCCGCGCACCCACACCGAACATCAAACTCCTCTAACACTTTAGTAGTGTCGGGAGATCTGCCGGTACTAAACCATCGACAGTTGGCACGCCAGGTAGGGGCGCCTGAGATTTTGAGAATGGTGAACTCAGCTGCTGGATCATCCAACGGTCAACCTGCTGCCCTGGCTGTTGGGGGCAATCCCTCCAATATGCAGCCACCAGCAGGAGCCTCAGCACCAGCAGGAGTCACGCTCCCACCAGCAGATCATGCTGGGCAACGTGATGGTGCGCCGGCGCCAATCACTTCGTCGGCAAATCATGACAACCCGGAACACGCGCTCCATGCAGCGCGAGCTCTTCTCCAACGCCCACCACCTCTAGATGCATCCCGGGATGCACTGGAACAGTGGAGGGCCGATGTGGAACATTTGGTTGCAGCAGCAGCCGAACGCCTCAGCAACCAGGGTCCTCCTCCTTCAGGACGAGCCCCGTCGCAGCAGCGGACTTTGTCTGGTAGACTTGGTCCGCACGTTTCCAATAGCAGGAGACGTGCTGCATCACAACAAGTGACATCATTACCCTCCGGGGCACGACGTACTCACACGGTATCCAGGCTCTCAACTCATGACCTCCGGGCAGAGCTTGATCGCCGATACCGCCAACAAGACGGCCGAGTCCATATTGAGCGTGCTCGTGAAAGACGGGAAGCTCAGGACCTTTCTGCTCCTGAAGGAGTAGGAGGAGGCTGTTTAGCTCTGGCCATACACCTGCGTATGGTCAAGTGGCCACAGAAGTTTCGGCCTCACCTGCCGAAAAAATTCGACGGGACTGTCAATCCCGCCGAATTTCTTCAGATCTACTCCACTGCAATCTTGGTAGCTGGGGGAAACGAGGCCGTGATGGCCAATTATTTTCCTGTGGCCTTAACTGGGACCGCCAGGTCCTGGTTTATGAGCCTTCCACCCAACTCTATCAACAGTTGGAAGGAGCTGTGCCGGCAGTTCACCGCCAACTTCGGGAGTTCATACACCCGACCAGGCACTGAACTGGACCTTTTTGCAGTCGTGCAAAAAGGGGGAGAATCCCTGCGATTATTCATCCAGAGGTTCTCTCAGGTACGAAACACTATCCCTTCTATCTCTAGCACCTCTATCATTGTAGCATTCAGATAGGGTGTACGGGACAAGAAGATGTTGGAGAAACTGGCAATCAAAGAGATCACCAGCGTCACGGAACTCTTCAGCTTGGCTGACAAATGTGCCAGAGCTGCGGAGGGCCGTGAGATGCACTCCAAACCAACCCCGGAGGGTCACAAGAAATCCTCCAAAGAAGAAGCCACTACCTCCGGGAACGACAAGAAGAAGGAAAAAACCAACGGCAAGAAGAAGCCATCGGCCGATACATCCAATGTTGCAGCTGCTGCAGCTCCGGGTGGCCGGGGGCCACGCCCCGAAAAGCGACCTCGACCGTCTTCTGAAGACGGTGGCAAACCCAAAGTGTGGTGTCCCATTCAAAAAACGGGTAGCCACAGTTTGGAAGACTGCCGGGAGGTCCAAAACCTTGCCGAGCGCTACAGCAAGCGCCGGGAAGAATCTCCTTTCTAACAGAGGGAAGGAAAGGAAAAAGTTGACGAAGCTCCGGCTGAAGAGGAGTTAGGTTTTCAGGATCCCAAAAAGGTCCTGAAGGCCATTTACACCTCCATCGACGATGATTCTGACGTCTCTGACAATGAGCGTCGGAAGACCATGAACACCATTTTTGGTGGATCATGGGACATCACCTCCCGTCGCGTCATCAAGACTATGCGTCGGGATATGGCCGCTGTAGCTCCTACAGTCAGGCCGGAACCTCATCGGAAGTGGATGGACACAACCATCACTTTTGATGCTTCGGACTGCCCTTGGAGCATGGTTGGAGCAGGTCAGTTACCTTTGATGGTATCTCCTACCATCAACAACATCCAGCTCCACCACGTCATGGTAGACGGAGGTTCGGGGCTTAACCTCAGCTTCAACTCCGACCTTCGGATCTCCACCCCTCTCGACCTTTCCGCGGAGTAGGTCCGGGGGTCATTACCCTAGTCGGAGCTATTACTCTCCCCGTTACCTTCGGGACACGAGAGAAGTATCACACCGAGAAGTTGGTCTTCGACGTCGCTCAGATCAACATACCCTTCAATGCCATCTTGGGTAGACCTGTCCTGTACAAATTCATGGCAGCTGCTCATTATGGTTATCTGGTGTTGAAGATGCCAACGCTAGTAGGCGTTCTACGGATCCGCAGAGATCGTACTGCCGGAGTAACTGCTCTGGAAGAACTCCATGCACTCACCATGGCGCAAGAGGAGGACTCCAGGCAGGAGCAAGCTCCAAAACCCCCGAGCATTCGTCAACGAGGCTCGACTTCTGCACCTCGAGTCCAGCCAAGCGGCGACACCGACATTCCCGTCAAAGTCGTCCAAATTGGTTACGATGCCGCTCAGACCACCCATATATCGGGGGGATTGACCGACAAATAGGAACTCGCGCTCATCACTTTCCTCCGGGCTAACGTTGACGTGTTTGCCTGGCAACCGTCACAAATGCCTGGGATCCCCAGGGAAGTGATTGAGCACAATCTGAAGATCTACCCCGACGCCCGGCCTGTGCATAAGAAGCCTCGGAAGCAATCTGTAGAGCGACAGAACTTCATCCGATAAGAGGTGAAGAAGTTACTCGAAGCTGGATTCATCCGAGAAGTCTTCCATCCAAAATGGCTGGCAATCCCAGTCGTTGTGCCCAAGGCCGGCGGGAAGCTTCGGATGTGCATCGACTACACCACACTAAATAAGGCATGTCCAAAAGATCCATTCCCACTACCTAGAATAGATCAGATAGTGGATTCCACCTCCGGGTGTGAATTACTGTGTTTCCTAGACGCATATTCCGGGTATCATCAAATCAGGATGTCTAGGGAAGATGAAGAGCATACTTCATTCATCACAGTAGACGGATTGTACTGTTATACAGCCATGCCCTTTGGTCTCATGAATGCAGCTTCAACTTTTGTACGAGATATGTACAAAACTTTTGAGGAACTCATTAGAGACATAGTGGAAGTGTACATCGATGACATCGTGGTCAAGGTCAGGGACAAGGAGTCACTCCTTGACACATTGCAGGCTGTCTTCGACAAGCTGCGGGCCACCTGCACAAAGCTAAACCCAGACATGTGTGTCTTCGGGGTTAGCTCCGGAAAACTTCTCGGTTTCCTGGTAAGTCACTGGGGCATAGAGGCTAATCCGGCGAAGATTAAGGCCATTGAAGACATGCGGCCACGACCCCCATCAAAGACGTCCAAAAGTTATCTGGATGTCTAGCAGCCCTCAGCCGGTTCATTTCAAGACTGGCGGAACGGGCACTCCCCTTCTTCAAGTTATTGAGGAAGTCCGGGCCATTCCAATGGTCCGAAGAAGCAGAGAAGGCATTCCAGGAACTGAAACAGTTCCTCACCACCCTACCAATTCTGGTAGCTCCGAACCCTGGTGAGCCTTTGTTGCTTTACATTTCAGCAACTGACGAAGTCATCAGTATGGTTCTGGTTGCGGAGAGACCTGAGCTACCTCATACTCAGGAACCCAGACCCTTTCGGGAGGGTCCGGAGGTACCTGAAAGCAAGTCTGGGTCCCAGCTCCCAGACTCGAATCCACAAGAAGTCACTTCAGGAGACCTAGACCCCTCCGGGAGGGTCCAGGTCGCTTCTGAAGAAGCTCCAGGTTCCTCCAGCCGAGACCCGGAGGTCCCCGAAGAAAACCCGGATTCCTTCGAGAGGATCCGGGTCAGTGAAGAGGAAGCTCGGGACCCTTACGGGAGGGTCCGGACCATTCAGCGCCCAGTGTACTTCATTAGTGAAGTACTACATGACGCCAAAACTCGATACCTAGAGGTGCATAAGTTGCTCTATGCAGTTCTTATTGCCTCCAGGAAGCTTCGCCATTACTTCCAAGCTCACAAAGTCTCAGTGGTGACCTCTTACCCACTTCGAGCAATCTTGCATAATCCCAAATCAACTGGGAATATTGCAAAGTGGGCAGCGGAATTGGCTGAATTTGATCTTGAATTTATTTCAAGGCAAGCAGTCAAGAGTCAAGCATTGGCAAATTTTGTGGCAGAATGGACTCCCTCTCCATCAAACCCTGGGGGCCCCAGTGAGCAGAAGACGGAACATCAAGCTCCAGCCTTCACCGAGCTTCACTGGACCCTCTACTTCGAGGGTTCCATGCAGAAGCAGGGGGCCGGAGCTGGAATCCTTCTCCTTGCACCGACCGGGGGGAAGGTGAAATACATGGTACACCTTGACTTCAAGGCAACCAACAACATGGCAAAGTACGAAGCGCTCATCTACGGACTAAAGGTGGCACTGTCATATGGTGTCAAGCAACTGCTGGTCGAGGGAGATTCGCAGCTCATCATTAAGCAGGTGAAGGGTGAATGTTCCTGCAATAATCTCCAGCTAGCTGCTTACCTCCTTGAAGTCCAGAGGCTTCAGAAGGACTTTGAAGTCCTAGATCTCCACAATGTTCAGCGTGCCCATAACGTTGAAGCTGACGAACTCTCGACGAAAGCGTCAACCGGAGCTCCGGCTCCCGACGGAATTTTTTCCGGAGGTTGTCAAAACAAACAGCTCAGCCAGCCGAACTAAGCGAAGGGGGCGAGATCAACATTCCGAAGCTGACGGTCCTGATGGCCCTGTTACCATGGCAGCCATCAAGGGTCGTAGGTGCTGCCGGGAGCTCCGAGCAACCCAGCACACAAGACTCAAAAGCACAAGCTAGTTCCGATGCATGGATCTCGGAGATCCGGAGCTACTTGAAAGACAACATCCTTCCTGACGATGATGTATCTGCTGACCGGGTAGTCAGATTGGCTAAAAGACACACGCTGGTAGAAGGGGATCTCTATCGGCGTGGTGCCAATGGCATCCTAATGCGGTGCATCACAAGGGAAGAAGGTTGCGAGCTCCTCGCAGAAATCCATGGAGGCGAGTGTGGGAACCACGCGTCTTCCCGCACGTTGGTTGGTAAAGCCTTTCGGCATGGCTTCTACTGGCCTACAGCACTCCAGGATGCAACTGAGCTGGTGAAGAAATGTGAAGCATGTCAATTCCATGCAAAGCAAATTCACACACCAGCTCAGCCCCTACAAATGATACCTCCTACATGGCCTTTCGCTGTGTGGGGGATGGACATCTTGGGACCTTTCCCAAGAGCCGTCGGAGGTTACAAGTTCCTGTATGTCGCCATTGATAAGTTCACCAAGTGGCCGGAAGCAACTCCAGTTGTGACAATCAACAAGCAATCTGCTATCAACTTCTTACGGTCCATTGTATGCAGATATGGAGTCCCAAACAAAATCATCACTAATAATGGGACCCAATTCACCAGCTCTGCATTCCAAGGATATTGCGAAGACCTCGACATACAAGTTTGCTACGCCTCCGTAGCTCACCCAGCCAGCAATGGCCAAGCCGAGAGAGCAAATGCTGAAATCCTTAAAGGACTCAAAATGCGCACCTATGAGCGCTTGAAAAAACATGGAGCCAACTGGATCGAAGAGCTTCCGCCCACTTTATGGGCCAACAAGACATCTCAAAACAGGTCAACTGGAGAGACACCCTTCTTTCTGGTGTACGGAGCTGAAGCAATCCTTCCTCCGGAAATCACCTTGGGTTCACTCTAGGTCCAGACCTTCGACGAAGCCACGCAGGACCAGCTCCGGCGTGAAGACCTAGACCTCCTTGAGGAGGGAAGGTGCCAAGCAGCTGTTCGGAATGCCCGATATCGCCAAGCCCTTCGGCACTATCATCAACGGCATGTACACAACCGACAGCTCGAGGAAGGCAACCTGGTGCTATGGAGAATACAATCCAGAGAAGGGTTAAACAAACTCTCCCCCAGTTGGGAGGGACCCTTCCGAGTGATTAAAGTATCCCATCCCGGGAGCGTTCGCTTGGCTACCAAGGATGGGACACCTCTCCCAAATCCTTGGAACATGGAGCGCCTCCTTAAGTTCTACACTTAATACCATGGAGGTGAGTCTCGAGTAACATGAAGTGTATGTTATAGAGTCATTGTATAGAGTCGGGTAGTTCCTCCGGGAGAGCAGCCGGACCATTCCCGAAAGGTCCGCAAAGTTCATGCAACACTTGTCACAGTCTCAGGACTAAAAGTGTGGTTAACTACCCTGGGTCAAACGAGAAATGAAACACGCTTAGTCTGGTTCCGTACCCTAAGAGTGTACTTGTTTCCCCTGTACCCGGGACCTATAGTGAAAGACATCTTCATGTGAAACAGACTCCACGTGCATTTATTTTGTACAGGCTCAACATTTATATTTTTCTCTTTCTTGTCTATAAAAAAGACGTGCAATTCTTAAGAAATTTTAGTTCGATCGGTTCATATACGATTCAAGTTGTATTGTCGATTCTTTTGGATTCAAATATTGTTCATGGCCCACTCGCCTGGATGCCGCCAAGCCAATCTAGGGTCAGAGTGTGCTATCGACTTAGCCTGGTCAAGCACCCTAAGTACGCCACTCTACCTACACCCCGATAGGCCAAAGTAAGGCGGGTCCAAGTACAATTGGATCTAGAAGTAAAGACAACGCATTCGATTGTATTTAGAATCGCGTTGGACCAAAAATTTTCTTGAGAATCGTAAGCCGCGACGAAGTTATAGGCAAGAAACGAATTTTACTATTTTTCTTGACTTCAGTGTGCAGGAAAAATAAAATACACGTTGATGGAGAAAAGCCGGAGCTAACAAAGCCCCGACTCACCTAGGTGGCTCGTAATCGATGTTACACATTGAAAACGAGCATCACCAGAGTAATCAAGCTCCGGTAAAGCTAGGGGGGCCAGCCGTCGACGCCGAATAAAAGATGGTGAGAAGACCCCGCAAATGGAGTCTGCTGCCAACAAACTAAGTGTTGGCAAAGGTCACTGCCGGAGCTACTAAGCTCCGACACCCCAGAGGACTAACTATCAATGCTCTACGCGTTGATAGAGACTATTGCCGGAGCTACCAAGCTCCAGCGATAGACAATGCCGGAGCTTCTAAGCTCCGACAACCTCAGGGGCCTTCACTATCGAAGATTTCGAACCTAAATTCTACATGTTCGGAGCAAATGAGTCCTCAACAAAACATAATATCCTCTTGGTACATGTCCACAATCAAATTGTGTACATCTACCAGGGGGCCAAGTGAAGATAAAAGTGTTGAAGACAAAAAGTGAAATTCACAATAATTTGGGGATTTCATTTATCTGGAGACAAGGGATTACATCTGGAGACAAGGGATTACAAAATTGAGGAAGAAGAAGAGAAAATACAAGTGAGAACTACAGAGATGGTCCTAGACCCTATGGAAGAATTGGGTGACTTTCTGGGCAACCTCCAACACGTTGGCTCGGACAGCTTCCCCTTCTCCTTCGACGGGACCTTCAAGCACCGGGTCCAGAGGAAATTGGGAGTTCCGGCTAGTGTAGCACGTTAGCACATTTTCTGCGATGTTCTTCGCCAGGGATTGCCCCTCAACCTCCAATTGGTCCGCGATGACATCGCCCACCTTGGAGAGTTTGCTGCCTGCCGAGCTCAACGCCTGCAACGCTAGGTCCGGCTCCGGCTCCGGATCATCCGGGCGCACGGGGCTGAAGCCCATCGATGTCAGCGCGTCGTTGGCCTTGCCTAGGAACTCCCAAATCTGTAGGGAGTCTGCAGTGCTCAAGCCCTTCATTTCTTCCAGGGATCTTCTGGCCGCCACCAGTTTAGAATTATCGCGGGCGAGGCGCTCAACTTCTTTAGCGTTTTGCTGAATCTTCTCAGCAACCCGCTTTTCGAGTTTTCCGAGCTCCTCCTCCTGGAGGTGGATCTTGTTCCGGCGGTCAACCAGGTCCTTCTCTCTGACCATCACTTTCTTCTCCCTGGCAGTAAGGGCACACTCTTGTTCGTAGAGTTCCTACCCTCGCACCCAGGCCTTCTCCTCTTCCTCATGGCAGCGCTCTTCCAATTTCTTGGCGCGCTCCTCGAGGCCCTTGTCAGCCAGAGCCACCTTCTTGGTGAGCTCCTCCTTCCTCCTCAGGACGTCATCCCGCAGCTCTAGGAGTTTCTGCTCTTCATCTTCGAGCCGTTTCTCCCTCTCTTCAAGTGCCTCTCGGCGCTTGATGAGTGCAGTGTTAATGGCCTCAAGCTTTTCGTGGCGTTCATCGGCCGCACTATTGGCTGCTTTGGCCTGATCGTAGATCTCCCGGGATTGAGCATCGAGGGCACGAGTCATACTCTCCCTGTCATCTAGTAACTTGCCCCAGTACTCCAGGCGGATCTTCTCCCGCTTGATCCACTCTTTGTCATCCGCTAGCCTCGACTGCACCAGCTTGGTCTTGAAGTAGAGCCGGTTACGCCACCTCCTAAGGGTTTGGCGCTCCTCTTCAAGAGCCTTGCTGTCGTGGAAGAAGGCCAGTTGGACTTGACGCAGACTGGAACATGAGTTGTCAATAGACAGTGACAACGGGATAGGTTTCGGACCTGCTGGGGTCTCCCCCGCTGGTTCCAGCGGGTTTTCAGATACAAAAATTGGGTCCCACTCAACAAGAGTGGTCCCCTAAGTCTCCATGGCACTAGGGCCGTCCTCCGGGATGGCCTCTGTCACCATCGAGGAAGGCCCCGCTGCCAGGTCTTCGTTCACCCCCTCAGGCAGGGGGCCAGCGACTTCGCTTGGGCACTCCGGCTCTGCCACAAGTACCTCCGACGTCGTCACTTCCAGAGCAGGAGCCGCTACTGGCTCCGGTCTGGGCACCTCCTCCAATGGGAGCTCGGGCTTTGACACCTCTCCAACAACCTGCTCGGGAGCCGGAAGATCTTCAACATCGACCGGCTCAGCGGTCGGTGCTTCGGAGGTAGCCGGCCCAACTGCCGGAAGTACCTCAGCTTCCGGCGCGCACGCCGGGGCTTCAATCACCTCCGGCTCATCCGCCGGGGCTTCGACAATTTCTGGCTCAGAGGCCGGAATTACTGCTTCCTCCGGCTCAACAGCCGGGTCTTCCATCATCTCAGCACCAAGACCCAGAGCTTCAGCCTCCGGGGCAGGTGCCGCTGGCGCATCTTCTCTCCCGTGGTCCGGCGCTACCACGGGAGTCTCTGGGGATGAGTCGAGGTCCATGACCACGACAGCCGGTGCCGGAGCTGTCGCAGCTTCAGCCACCACTTGGGGTGGCACCGGGACAGGAGCAGAAGCTCCCACCCTCACGGCTTCAGCCGCTGTGGCTGAGGGTGGAGCCTCACTTCCCTTCTTGGGGACGCTGCAGATGATGAACAAAGAAACTTAAAAAATAGTTGCTACAATTAAAACAACTATCCAAGGTAAAGATTAAAAATTACCTTGGGAGGCTTCCGCACCAGCTTGCGCGGAACCTTTTTCCCGGGCGTTCTGGGCTGGTCATAGCCGCCGTGGAAGCTCCGGAAGGCCCCTCAGAAATCATCGCGGCCACGGGTGTTTCCCGAATCGAGGCCCCCCTCGATCGGGAAGAACCCCCGGACCTGGAGGCCTCCACCGGCCCAGGTGCTGGAGTCGCATGCCCGGAGCTAACACTCCGGGAGGACCCCACTACGGGAATAGTCGCGCTCCGGGAGGACCCCACTACGGGAACAGTCGCACCCCGGGAGGATCCCACTACGGGAACAGTCGCCGCAGTTGTAGAAGACCTTCCCCTCCGAGGAGAAGGAGCCGACGCTGAAGTAGCAGGCCTGACGGACCTTCCTTCGCCGTTCTACAGCTTCCTCTTCCGGCTCACAGGTTCATCCGCCAGCTCCTTGCCCTTGCCGACGACCTCTTCCCTCGGCTTCGGAGCAGGGTCGGATCCATCCTCGGGCATTCCGGGGATCGCTACCCTGGTGGTTGATCTTCTCTCGACGACACCAAGGTCATCAAGCACGGGCATCTTCCGCCGGAGCACCCTACTGAACTCCACTTCCACGCTCAGAGGAAGAAAAGCTGATGGCGGAGTCAAGTCGTCGCCATCGACGTCGATGCCGTGCTGGAACTTCTTGAGGTGGAACTCCAGGGTTTTCCCCACCATGTTGGACTTCAGCCCGGTCTCGACCCGGTCGTCGTCCATCACGCTGTTGAGGGCCCATGCGAGTTTCTCTCTCCTCTTCAGTGGCGCCCACCTGTTGACCAAGAAGTTGCAAAACACCGCCTGAGGAGTCAATCCTCCCTCCACGCATTGGCGGATCCTGGTCAAAACAGGGTTGAAGGCATCCCCCAGCACCGAAGCTTCACTCCAGATTGACGTGTCGATGCTGGGAAGGCCTTCGGGCAGCTCCAGCCTCTCGTGCTCCTCCACCCGGACGACTATCCAGTCCTTCTTCCAGTCATCCCACTTCCCAGAGGGAAATGACCGGAGGTACTTGAATGGGCACTTCTTGCGCTTCACGAAGTAGTAGAAGCAAGGTACTCATTGCTCCTGCTGGTGGTATGGACGGTGAAGAAGGTTCGGAAGAGTTCAATGCAGGGGGGATGCCCACCCACATCTCACATAAGTGGACAAAAATGGACACAAGAAGATTGGAGTGGGGGCCGAGATGATACAACTGCAGACCATAGAAGTCTAGCAGCATCAAGAAAAAGGAAGAAAAAGGTGGGATCAATCCCACCATGGCGTACGAGGAGAAGTACACCATTTCGCCGGCGTGCTCCTTCTCAAATGGGAGCTCTCCACCGGCGCGGACCGAGCGGTTGAATAAGTCCAAGGACCATCCCATGAGGGCCCAGACCTTCTTTAGGTCGCCGTCGGTCTTCAAGCGACTCTCGCGGAGAGCCAACTCCATCGTGGCACGGCTAGGCAAGAGAGGAAAAGTGAAGCACAAGTTGGGAGTCTGAGCGCAAGAACAGATGAGGGGCGTAAAGAACTCCCGACGGTGCGCGCTTTCCTTCTTAAGTAAGCCCTCGCAACGCTTGGATGGAAACCGCAAGGAAGTCGAAGATACCATCCGAAAATTCCACCCAACCGATGACAAGGGGGCCCGGGACCACCCCGACGATCAAGTTGAGGTTCTTACCCAGGCGAACGGTTGTCGTCATGAGGCGGGAAACCCAAAGGCGGCAGCCTGACAAGGCGCGCGGAACCGATACGGTTTTCGTATCGGGAACCGGCGACCTTCAATTGCGTGAGATCCGCATGCCAAAGATCTCATCTGCCGCGTGTGGGATACGCCACCCGGCGAGGATTTAACTCCAAATCCTCGCCAACAGCACCTCCGAAGACCTTTGAAGACTCAGTTCAAAAGTCGCGAGGATGGACCCACCTCCGGCGGAATGACTTCACCCCAGTGGTCTTCCCCGGAGGTAGGTCCAGGGGGCCACTGTCGGTACCCTGGAAACCTTACACCCCTTGAGGTTATAAAGATCTCAAAGAAAAGTCAACCACTTGATTTTAAGACCTTCGGAGGTCCACATGTCAGATATAACCGGACCCGCTTCTCCAACATGGTTAATCCCAGGGTCACCACGTGTACTATCAAACCGGAGCTACCGCCCACAAGGGGGAAGCTCCGGGCCATGTACCGAGATGGCACCTCCAGACTTAACCCCAGACGGAGAGAAGCTCCGGACCTGACACGTGTCCGGTAGCTCCGAAGCTGCCTGTTTCCCACAGTATGCTCCGGAGCTACCACGTGTCCAACCGTCTGAGCTTCAGCCTCTGACCTCTGGAAGACTTCATAACGGCTCCGGATCTTTAAAGGGGAATCAAGGACTTCAAGACCCGATTATGTGTCATTAATACCATATTAATGACACACGATCGGATGACCTTAATTACCAGTAACGGTGCTGTCAAAGCCCTTTACCCGGTAATTAAGGACAATTAAATGTGTTTAATAAGTGTCAATACTAGTAACCGCCGGGGCCACATGTCAGGCCAGACAAACTTGTAACGGCCTGCCCTTGTACTATAAATATAAAAGGACAGGCCGACGACGGACTCGAGAGGTTGAGACGTGGAGAGACACGCGCCATAGACGCTCAACACAAGCTCATACAGCTAATACAACACCAACACACCCGTGGAGTTGGTTATTACGCTCAGGCGGCCCGAACCACGTAAACTCTTGTGTCTCCTGCGTCATTTACTATCCACCTTCTTGAATCTCCGCGCGTCCACACCGAACATCAAACTCCTCTAACACTTTAGTAGTGTCGGGAGATCTGCCGGTACCAAACCACCGACAATATTGTTTACAATAAGGGGTTTCGTTGGTGGGATCCTGGTTGTCAACGGATGAGGATCTCACAAGATGTTGTCTTTGATGAGTCGCATCCTTTCTATCCTTGTCCTTCTTCGGATATTCCTCGTGTATCTTTGGTAAATCTGATTTCATTCCTATTCCTTCTAGATACCTCCGTTGCTAGTGTACCTCCTTCACACTCGGTGCTGCGTCCCGTAGTGTCTTCTTCAGAGTCTTCTTCTTTAGTCCCTAACTACACTAAAAAGCCTTCAGTGATACAAATTTACACTCTATGAGTTGCGCCTTCTTATGCTGATCATCCTACTCCAGTTGAATCATCTTCGCCTGATGACCATCCTCTCCTGAGGCACCCTCTTCTCCTTAGGAATCATCTCCTTCTGATGTTGTTTCTCCTGAGCAGCATCTTGGACGTGGTCATCGCTCTCCTCAGCCTCCTGATCCATACTCTCCTTCTAGCTTTGTTGCTACTGCTCTGTCTGAGTTGGCTACATATCATGATGTTGTTCCTCATCGAGAATGGCAGCATGCGATGGCCGAGGAGATTGCTGCTCTCGAGCGCACCAACACGTGGGAACGTGTGCCCTATCCACCTGTAACACCCTAAATCTTCGCATCATGCATTGCATACATGGTCATGCATTAAACAATAGTAGAATAAAAGAAAAATAATAAAACATATACATATACAAATGTATGTAGCAAAAGAAGAAATAGAAAATAATAATAGCCTAAAACTTGTAATAGGGAATAATAATAAAAATAATAATAAAAATATATATAAATATATATAAATAATAAATATAACAATATATAAAAATAGAAAAAAATAATATTAATAATATATATTATAAAAGTAATAAATAATAAATAATAAATATATAGTATTTATAATATATAAAATATATATATATATAATAAATTATATAAAAAAAAAGAAAGAGAAAGAAAAAGAAAAAAAGAAAAAAGAAAAAAAAAAAGAAAAAAAGGGCAACCCGGCGGCCCAGCCAGCCGAGCCGGCCCCGCTCCGCCCAGAGCCCCGAGGCGCCTGACCCCCGACGCGACGCGCACCCGCCCCGGGGGCCCCACCCTGCCGCGCCGCCTGCCGCTGCAGCACGCAGCGCGCGCTGCCGCCCGGGCCCCAGCCGCCTGCCACCCCACACGCCACCCGAGGCGCGCCCACGCGCCGATGCGCGCCGCTCGGTCGCGCGCCGAGTCCGGCCGCCGTACGGCCCCACGCGCCGCAGCCCGGCCCCACCGCACGCCCGATGCCCAGCGCCGTGTCCAGCCCCAACACGCGCGCCGAATCCCGCCGCCCCCGCGATTTTCCCGCGAGCGCCCGGACTCCCGCGCCGTAACCGCCTCTGATTCTACCGATGCCGTACCCTAGCCACGCCCCTATAAATAGGACCGAAGCCTAGGCTTTTTCCCCACGAACCAGCAGCCGCCAGCAGAGAAGAAAAAGCCGCCGGAACCAAGGTCCAGAAGGCTGCGGCCAGGGAAGAAAAAAAGAGAAAAAGAAGGGGAAGAAGAGGGAGAAAAAGAGGAGGGCACCACCGTTCGCCGGAGATCGTCGCCGACATCGCGCCGCCGTCGTCGTGCCGCCTAAGGACTGCTGCACCATCTATTTCGTCTACGCGTCGCATTTGTTCCGCGACCGTCAAGCCGTCAGATCTACGGTAGGATTCGTTCCCGATGCGAATTTTAGCGACCGTATTGAATCTAATAGGCGTAAATTAAATTTAGTTGCACCATGATTTTATTTTCAGCAGCATTAATCCACCCTAAAACCCCCGTAAACTCATATGAACACGTATGAACTAGTCGCATCTAATTAATAGACGACCGTAGTAAATTAATTATTAAACTGTGCATGCATGCATGTCATTGCATGTTGATTATTTTGTGTGCATTATGTTGAATTGTATATGTTTTCTTGTATGTATGATCACGCGTAGAGGAACGTGCTCAAGAGGTTGCATACGAGGATTTCCAAACCCAAGACTTCGAAGCGCTTGAGCAACCCCATCCGCCGGAGCAAGGCAAGTGTCCTTGAAGCATATTGATCCTATTTTAAATTAAATGTTTTGTTTGCGAACTTGCATGATTGTGTCAAATTGATGGGAATCCTATGGTAGGAAGTTTACTAGTTTTGTTTGACCACCCTTGTCACCTGGAATGACGGTAGAGAGTCGGGAAGGGTTTTTACCTTTTTGCTTCGCTTAATTAATTGGGATGGCAAACAACACTACACATTTAATTATGCATCAATGATATTCTGGTTAATGTGAACTGGTCAATATGATGGGTGATCTAAGCAAGCATGGTTATGTGGATGGGTTGGTTGTTATGGTGGTTTGCTTGCCTTAGATCTAAGGACCGGTTCATGCGAGAATATGCCAGGTCAACAGTGCCACCTCAAGGCCAAGTATGGGTGCGGCGTAGCTGAATAATTAGGAGCGCTGCTAGTATTGTATGGACCATTGGATGGCGCGGGGAATGGGAGTCGAGGAGGACTGCCCTGGGATCCGCATGGCACACGAGGGGGCCCGTGGGTGGGGGAATAGAGATTCAAGCCTGCCGGTGAAACCTTAGTGGGCCCGTACATACTAGTAGTCCCTTTTGAAAGGCTATTTTGTGATCTCTTGGCCACACACCTACGGAAGTGTGAGATGGCACAATGGAGGTTTCTTAGTCATCGAAAGGTGATAAAATCACAAACATGTGGGTAAAGTGGTACAACCTCTGCAGAGTGTTTAAAAACTATCATGATAGCCGTGCTCCCGGTTATGAGCGCCTGGATGACCTACATGATTAGAGTTGGGAATTGGGTTATGGTTGGTTTATGGTTATGGTCTGGAATTGGGTTATGGTTGGTTTATGGCTTGGTAATGGTTATGGTTTATGGATTATGGTCATGGATATGAATTTGAGTTGTGGTAACTGGACATGGATACTGATGATATTGGCAATAATCGGATATGGTTTATATTATGTTAATATGATGGTTATGATGGGATTGTTTCACATAGACATAGTATAATGGTTTTCAAATGTTTTACTGTACTTTTCAGCACTTAGCCATTTATTACATTCGTCATTTGAATTAGCCACATGTCATACTTTCCACACTTGCTGAGTACGACATGTACTCACCCTTGCAATCCCCCCCAACAGCTACTGGAGACAATTGGGAGTACCCTGAGGATCACGAGGAGTACTAGGTTGCGTACCGCCGTCAATTGCCTGTGGATTGGAGTCGTGCTGTTTAGTTTATTTTCCGCTGCAATTATTTAGAGTTTCATTGTTCGTGAACTATTGGATTATTGTAATAAAGTACTTATTTATTAGTTAAGACGTGGTTAAATTCTGTTTATCATTTGTGAATCATTCGTGTATGTGTGTTGAACATCCTGGGCACACATATGCGTTACGCTTGGTTCATATTCGGAACCGGGTGTCACAAATTGGTATCAGAGCTGCGTTGACCGTAGGACGCAAGCCTAGGTAGAATGGACACTCTAGAGCACTTAGGAACACTCTTCTAATCTGCTATTTTCAAAAAATTTTGCTGCTGTTTTGTTTCCTTTATTTTCAGCCGCGAAAGGTACTGATCGCTGCTGCATTTTTGATAAAAATTTTCAGAAGTGAGCAATATTAAGTGCTGCTGTTTTGCTGTATAAATTTTCGCGAAAACGGTGTGTTTTGCTGCTATTATGTGTGGGTAAAATTATTGTGTTGGTTGCTGTAATTTTTCTCTTTATTTTTCGTTCTTTTGGAACCGCTGCACCGCTCCTTGTCCGCCGTTTTAGCAGCTGAAATCTTCAGATTTGTTTTTCATTATTTTTCTAATGTGTTCTTGTTTCCTGTAGATGGCCCGCACCAAGACAACCCCTCGTAAGTCGACCGGTGGACTTGTGCCCCCGTGTAGGTTGGCTAGTCGCTCTCCGGCCGTCGACCCCCGTCACCCCGTGGTGATCCGTTCTGACGGCAGAGCCGCAGGACAGCTGCGACACCGTCTCCGTGCCCTACTCCGTGAGGCTGGCTACCGACACCACAGCCTCTCGCTCTCCTACCACACCACTGGAGTGCAGCGCCCCGGCAGGAAGGAGTGGAGCTGCAAGATCTATATCTACTACGGTGACGAGTTGGTGAAGACCCACAGCAGCCCCGCTTGGAGGAGCTCCCGCCGATCTGCGGAGCAGGATGCTAGCTGGGAAGCAGCCACTTTTTGGAGCCACGCCCGCCGTTTCCGTCTGGAGGACACGGTGCATGCCTTCGTCCCGCAGCGTCCCAGTGGCACTGCGCGCTTCGTCTCCAGGCACGTGGAGGGACCCCTGGACCTCCCGCAGTCTCGTCAGACTGTTGACGACGTGACCCAGCTCAGTGCCCGACTTCAGAGGGCGCAGCAGGAGATTCAGGATGGACGTGACCTCGCCCAGCGCCACGAGGCGATAATCAGGAGGTATCATCGGATCACCGACGAGGACCCGGACGACTACGCGTCCGACACCCCGATGTGGACCCCGGACTCTCCAGACCGTCGCAACGGTCAGCGTGAGTCATCCTCTGAGGAGTCCTCTGACGAGGAGCCTTACAGTGTGGCGTCTACCGCACCACCGCCGCCTGCTGCCTCACCACCCCAGGACCCACAGGACCCCGAGGACCCCGACGACGACGACGACGACGAGGAGGACCCGGATGAGTTCCCGCTCGACGACGAGTAGTCCTCGACCTATGCCACGACTCAAGGATAGGCACACCCCCATTAGTAAATAACAGCGATGTAGATATACTTGTGTGACCTTGAGTTGTGTTACTTCTTTTAGGATCTTTGTAAATTCTGTTTGGTGCTTGTTTGAGTGCTTGTGTGCTTAGTAGAGAGTTGTGGAATGCTTCGGCACTTGTCCACATCCTCATAATATAGGTCTATATTAATAAAGGATTATTTAGTGTCACATACCTTGATGCATATAGTTGGGACGTTCTTTCCAAATTCTAAATCCTTCTGTCCCTACCTTTCCTTCGCCAACAGATGGTGAGAACTCGTAACCAGAGGGATGCCAACGATGAGGAGGAGAGCAATGAAGTACCTCAGAACAACCAGGGACCTGCTCATGGAGCCATCAATATTGAACAACTGTTAGCTATGCAGAACCAGCTCATGCAGACCATGATACAGACCATGGGACAGCTGCAAGCTGGCAACAACAATCAGCCCCATCTGCCTCCACCGCCACCCCCGCCACATCACAACCGTTTGGGAGAGTTCATGAGGACCAGACCGCCTACCTTTGCACAAGCCACAGACCCAATGGAAGCTGATGATTGGCTGAAGTCCGTTGAGAAGAAACTTGCTATTGTCCAGTGCACTGACAGGGAGAAGGTTCTCTTTGCATCACATCAACTAGTTGGAGCAGCCGCTGACTGGTGGGAAGCTCTTTGCAACGCTCATGATAATCAGGAGACAATCACTTGGGCTGAGTTTAAACAGAGTTTCCGTTCCCACTATGTACCTGAAGGAGTTATGATACTGAGAAGACAAGATTTTGAAAACCTCAGGCAAGGAAGGATGAGTGTGAGTGAGTATCTCAACAAATTCACTCAATTATCAAGATATGCTCCAGAAGACATCAAAACTGATAGTAGGAAACAGTATTTGTTTATGAGAGGTCTCAACAATGAAATTCAAGTCCAGTTGCTCAATACCGATTATCCAAACTTCCAAAAGCTGGTTGACAAGGCTATTGTGGTCGAGAACAAGATTCGTGAGATGGAGCAGGACAGCAAGAGGAAGATGTCACATCATGGACCGCAACAAGGAAGCAATGTTCGCCCCCGCTATGCACCACCTACTGCACCACAATACAACCCCTCTGCTCCTGCATACCGCACTGCTTATCCGCCCCGCCCAAATCAGCCACCGCAGCAACGCCCTGCCATGCAAGCGCCTCGCAATCCTGTGCCACCTGCGCCGCGTCCTAACATGGCGGCAAATGCTCAAAACCAGATGCGCCCAAACTTCCCCAATGCTATGGGTGGTAAGACATGCTATGCGTGTGGAGAACCCAGACACTTTGCAAGTCAATGCCCCAAGAGAAACAATGGACCTATGAACAATGCACCAAGGCCAAATCACCCGCGACCAAATGGAGGAGCACCACAAGGCAACCGTGGACAGCAGAATTTTGCTCGTGGCAATGTGAATCATGTCTCTACTGAGGAAGCCCAGCAAGCTGATGACGTCGTGATTGGTATGTTTCTCGCCAACTCCAACCCCGCGACTGTTTTATTTGATTCAGGAGCATCTCATTCTTTCATCTCGTCAAAGTATGTTGCCAAGTACAATTTGCCTATATCTCATATGAAGCAAACTATGCTAGTAAGTTCTCCTGGCGGAGAGTTGAGGACAAATATAGTATGTCTGAAAGTAAGCCTTAAAATAAGGGGGGTAGACTTTCTCGCAAGCCTCATAGTCTTGGACTCCCAAGGAATAGACATAATACTTGGAATGGACTGGTTGAGCAAGTATAATGGAGTCATTCAATGCGCCGAGAGGATTGTGCAGTTGACAAGTGAACATGGTACACGCATTGAAGTTGAAGCAGCCCAACCTGCAAGAGGGAAAGCGACGCTGAATCACGTGGAAGAAGTGACATTGGAAAGCATTCCGATCGTTCGCGAGTACCCGGACGTGTTCCCAGATGAGTTGCCAGGTATGCCACCTGATCGTGACATAGAATTCGCCATTGAGTTGATACCCGGAACTACACCTATAGCTAAGAGGCTGTATAGGATGCCTCCTAAGGAATTAGCAGAGCTCAAGAAGCAAATTCAAGAGCAGCTAGAGAAGGGTTTTATACGCCCAAGTTCATCCCCGTGGGGAGCCCCAGTGCTCTTCGTAGATAAGAAGGATGGAACCCAGAGGATGTGTGTGGACTATAGGTCTCTCAATGAAGTGACAATTAAGAACAAGTACTCACTGCCCCGTATTGAGGATTTGTTCGACCAAATGAAGGGTGCCTGTATCTTCTCCAAGATCGACTTGCGGTCAGGATACTTCCAAATGAAGATTAGACCATCAGATATACCCAAGACAGCATTTCGGACATGATATGGATCTTATGAGTACACCGTCATGTCATTTGGATTAACGAACACGCCTGCGTACTTTATGTATCTCATGAATAAGGTCTTCATGGAATATCTGGATAAGTTCGTTGTAGTGTTCATCGATGATATTATGATCTACTCGGAAGATGAGAAGGAACACGAGGAACACTTGAGGCTTACGCTGCGGAAATTGAGGGAGCATCAATTGTATGCCAAGTTCAGTAAATGTCAATTTTGGTTACGAGAAGTTTCTTTCTTAGGCCATATTATCTCTGGAGGAGGAGTATCAGTTGACCCAGGGAAAGTGAGAGATGTGCTTAAGTGGGAACCGCCACAGAATGTCAAGGAAATTTGGAGTTTCCTTGGAATGGCTGGATATTACCGCCGATTCATAAAGGATTTCTCCAAAATAGCCAAGCCTATGACCGAATTACTCATGAAGGGAAAGGCATTCCGATGGACTCAAGCTTGTCAGGATAGCTTTGAGGAGTTAAAGAAAAGGTTGACAACCGCCCCAGTGTTAGTATTACCGGACGTGAGCAAGAGTTTTGATATATACTGTGATGCATCAAGACAAGGATTAGGATGTGTGCTCATGCAAGAAGGCCAAGTGGTAGCTTATGCATCGAGGCAACTAAAGAAACATGAGTTGAATTAACCTACGCACGACCTTGAACTCGCAGCCGTGGTACACGCCTTGAAGATATGGAGACACTATGTTTTTGGTCACCGATGTGAGATTTATACGGATCATAAGAGTCTCAAGTACATATTTACGCAAACGGATCTGAATCTGAGGCAACGCCGATGGTTGGAGCTCATCAAGGATTATGACGTGGGAATCAACTATCACCCAGGGAAGGCCAACGTAGTGGCCGATGCCTTGAGCCGAAAAGGAGTAAGCCATCAACTCACGGTTCAAGAACTGCCGTCCGAGTTATGTAAGGAGTTTGAACGGTTGAACCTTGGATTCATAAATGAGATGGGAACGATGGAAGTCAACCCAACATTAGAGCAGGAAATACGGGAAGGACAGACAAAGGACAAGGAAATACAGGAAATCAAGGAAAGGACCCAAGAAGGGAAGGAATTCAGATTTGATGAGGACGAACAAGGTACCTTATGGCTTGGAAAGAGGATTGTGGTACCTAATGTCAGGCATATTCGTGAAACAATATTGAAGGAGGCACATGACTCACCTTACTCAATTCATCCCGGCTGTACGAAGATGTACAAGGACTTAAAGACATGCTATTGGTGGGCTAGCATGAAGAAGGACATAGCTGAATACGTTGCATTGTGTGATGTGTGCCAACGAGTTAAAGCTGAACATCAAAGGCCAGCAGGATTGCTACAACCATTGAAGATCCCGGAGTGGAAGTGGGAAGAGATTGGTATGGACTTTATAGTTGGATTACCGCGAACTCAGTCTGGCTATGATTCAATATGGGTTATTGTGGATCGATTGACAAAATCAGCTCATTTCATCCCCGTCAAGATCACATATACCACCGCGAAGCTAGCAGAATTGTATATGGAGCACATTGTGTGTCGACACGGAGTACCAAAGAAGATAGTCTCGGATAGAGGTTCTCAATTTACCTCCAGATTTTGGCAGAGATTGCATGAAGCAATGGGAACAAGGCTGAACTTTAGTTCGGCGTATCACCCTCAAACAGATGGACAAACCGAGAGGACCAACCAAATTTTGGAAGACATGTTAAGAGCATGTGCTTTAAAGCATAGGAAAAGTTGGGATAAAAGTTTGCCGTATGCTGAATTCTCGTACAACAATAGTTACCAAGCAAGTTTGAAAATGTCACCCTATGAAGCATTATACGGAAGGAAATGTAGGACTCCCTTGTTTTGGAATGAAACCGGAGAGAATCGAGTGTTTGGTCCCGACGTGTTACAAGAAGCTGAAAGGCAAGTCCAAATAATACGGGAAAACTTAAAGGCTGCCCAGTCTCGACAGAAAGGTTATGCTGATAATAGGCGAAGGAGTTTGACTTTTGATGTTGGAGATTTTGTATACCTCAAAGTGTCACCTATCAGAGGTCAGCGACGGTTTAACGTCAAAGGAAAACTGGCACCACGTTACATCGGACCATTCCAGATTCTGGACAAGCGAGGAGAGGTAGCTTATCGACTTGAGTTGCCGACGTATCTCTCCGATGTACACGACGTGTTTCACGTCTCTCAACTCAAGAAGTGTCTCAGGGTACCGGAAGAACAAGTGCCGATGGACGAGTTAGAACTTCAAGAGGATTTGTCTTATGTAGAGCAACCTATCAAAATTTTGGACATAAAGGAAAGGGTCACGAGAAATAAGAGGATCCGTTGGTGCAAAGTGCAATGGAAACACCATACGGAAGCCGAAGCTACATGGGAACGTGAGGAAGACCTGAAGGCAGAATTCCCTCATCTTTTCTCCACGCTATCGAATCTCGAGGGCGAGATTCACTTTAAGGGGGGTAGGTTTGTAACACCCTAAATCTTCGCATCATGCATTGCATACATGGTCATGCATTAAACACTAGTAGAATAAAAGAAAAATAATAAAACATATACATATACAAATGTATGTAGCAAAAGAAGAAATAGAAAATAATAATAGCCTAAAACTTGTAATAGGGAATAAGAATAAAAATAATAATAAAAAAATATATAAATATATATAAATAATATATATAACAATATATAAAAATAGAAAAAAATAATATTAATAATATATATTATAAAAATAATAAATAATAAATAATAAATATATAGTATTTATAATATATAAAAAATATATATATATATAATAAATTATATAAAAAAAAGAAAGAGAAAGAAAAAGAAAAAAAAAGAAAAAAAAAGGCAACCCGGCGGCCAGGCCAGCGGCCCAGCCAGCCGAGCCGGCCCCGCTCCGCCCCAGCGCCCCGAGGCGCCTGACCCCCGACGCGACGCGCACCCGCCCCGGGGGCCCCACCCTGCCGCGCTGCCTGCCGCTGCAGCACGCAGCGCGCGCTGCCGCCCGGGCCCCAGCCGCCTGCCACCCCGCACGCCACCCGGCCGCCGTACGGCCCCACGCGCCGCAGCCCGGCCCCACCGCACGCCCGATGCCCAGCGCGGTGTCCAGCCCCAACACGCGCGCCGAATCCCGCCGCCCCCGCGATTTTCCCGCGAGCGCCCGGACTCCCGCGCCGTAACCGCCTCTGATTCTACCGATGCCGTACCCTAGCCACGCACCTATAAATAGGACCGAAGCCTAGGCTTTTTCCCCACGAACCAGCAGCCGCCAGCAGAGAAGAAAAAGCCGCCGGAACCAAGGTCCAGAAGGTTGCGCCCAGGGAAGAAAAAAAGAGAAAAAGAAGGGGAAGAAGAGGGAGAAAAAGAGGAGGGCACCACCGTTTGCCGGAGATCGTCGCCGACATCGCGCCGCCGTCGTCGTGCCGCCGAAGGACAGCTGCACCATCTATTTCGTCTACGCGTCGCATTTGTTCCGCGACCGTCAAGCCGTCAGATCTACGGTAGGATTCGTTCCCGATGCGAATTTTAGCGACCGTATTGAATCTAATAGGCGTAAATTAAATTTAGTTGCACCATGATTTTATTTTCAGCAGCATTAATCCACCCTAAAACCCCCGTAAACTCATATGAACACGTATGAACTAGTCGCATCTAATTAATAGACGACCATAGTAAATTAATTATTAAACTGTGCATGCATGCATGTCATTGCATGTTGATTATTTTGTGTGCATTATGTTGAATTGTATATGTTTTCTTGTATGTATGATCACGCGTAGAGGAACGTGCTCAAGAGGTTGCATACGAGGATTTCCAAACCCAAGACTTCGAAGCGCTTGAGCAACCCCATCCGCCGGAGCAAGGCAAGTGTCCTTGAAGCATATTGATCCTATTTTAAATTAAATGTTTTGTTTGCGAACTTGCATGCTTGTGTCAAATTGATGGGAATCCTATGGTAGGAAGTTTACTAGTTTTGTTTGACCACCCTTGTCACCTGGAATTACGGTAGAGAGTCGGGAAGGGTTTTTACCTTTTTGCTTCGCTTAATTAATTGGGATGGCAAACAACACTACACATTTAATTATGCATCGATGATATTCTGGTTAATGTGAACTGGTCAATATGATGGGTGATCTAAGCAAGCATGGTTATGTGGATGGGTTGGTTGTTATGGTGGTTTGCTTGCCTTAGATCTAAGGACCGGTTCATGCGAGAATATGCCAGGTCAACAGTGCCACCACAAGGCCAAGTATGGGTGCGGCGTAGCTGAATAATTAGGAGCGCTGCTAGTATTGTATGGACCATTGGATGGCGCGGGGAATGGGAGTCGAGGAGGACTGCCCTGGGATCCGCATGGCACACGAGGGGGCCCGTGGGTGGGGGAATAGAGATTCAAGCCTGCCGGTGAAACCTTAGTGGGCCCGTACATACCAGTAGTCCCTTTTGAAAGGCTATTTTGTGATCTCTTGGCCACACACCTACGGAAGTGTGAGATGGCACAATGGAGGTTTCTTAGTCATCGAAAGGTGATAAAATCACAAACATGTGGGTAAAGTGGTACAACCTCTGCAGAGTGTTTAAAAACTATCATGATAGCCGTGCTCCCGGTTATGAGCGCCTGGATGACCTACATGATTAGAGTTGGGAATTGGGTTATGGTTGGTTTATGGTTATGGTCTGGAATTGGGTTATGGTTGGTTTATGGCTTGGTAATGGTTATGGTTTATGGATTATGGTCATGGATATGAATTTGAGTTGTGGTAACTGGACATGGATACTGATGATATTGGCAATAATCGGATATGGTTTATATTATGCTAATATGATGGTTATGATGGGATTGTTTCACATAGACATAGTATAATGCTTTTCAAATGTTTTACTGTACTTTTCAGCACTTAGCCATTTATTACATTCGTCATTTGAATTAGCCACATGTCATACTTTCCACACTTGCTGAGTACGACATGTACTCACCCTTGCAATCCCCCCCAACAGCTACTGGAGACAATTGGGAGTACCCTGAGGATCACGAGGAGTACTAGGTTGCGTACCGCCGTCAATTGCCTGTGGATTGGAGTCGTGCTGTTTAGTTTATTTTCCGCTGCAATTATTTAGAGTTTCATTATTCGTGAACTATTGGATTATTGTAATAAAGTACTTATTTATTAGTTAAGACGTGGTTAAATTCTGTTTATCATTTGTGAATCATTCGTGTATGTGTGTTGAACATCCTGGGCACACATATGCGTTACGCTTGGTTCATATTCGGAACCGGGTGTCACACCACCACATGTTCGTCCAATCACTTGTCAGTGGGTCTATATGGTTAAGACCCGCTCTGATGGTTCTTTTCGGCGCTATATGGCTCGATTAGTTGTATGTGGCTTCCAAGAGGAACATGGTCATGACTATAATGAGACATTTGCTCCTGTCGCTCACATGACCACCGTTCGCACTCTACTTGTTGTGGCCTCTATTCGTGATTCGTCCATATCTCAGCTTATGTGAAGATTGCCTTTCTTAATGCCGAGCTGCGTGAGGAGGTTTCTATGCAGCCACCACCTGGATATTCTGTTCTTGAGGGAATGGTTTGTTATCTTCGATGCTCTCTTGGTGGCCTTAAGCAAGCTCCTCGTCCTTGGTTTCAGTAGTTTGCATCTATGGTTACTGCTGCTGGTTTCTCTGGCAGTGCTCATGATCCCGCACTTTTGTGCAAACTTCGTCTCGTGGCCGCACTCTTCTCTTCTTTTTTATGTTGATGATATGATCATCACCAGAGATGATTCTGAGTTCATAGCCTTTGTGAAGGCCCATCTCAGTGAGCAGTTTCTTATGTCCGATATTGGTCCTCTTTGCTACTTTCTTGGGATTGAGGTTTTCTCCTCTTCTGAAGGAACTTATCTCTCTCAGGGGAAGTACATTCAGGATATTCTTGATCGGGTTCTCTTACTTATCACCGGACTGTTGAGACTATCATTAAAATCAATGTCCATCTTAGAGCCTGTGATGGTGAGCCTCTTGATGATGCTACTTGTTACCATTATATTGTAGGGAGTCTAATGTATCTTGGTGTCACTCGTCCTGATATTTCATACTCTATTCACATTCTGATTAAGTTTGTTTTGGCTCCCACTCAGGTCCACTATACTCACTTGCTTCATGTCTTGTGTTATCTTCGTGGTATTATCTTTATACGCTTGTTCTTTCCACGCTCTAGCTCATTACAGCTCAAAGCATACTCTGATGCTACTTGAGCTAGTGATCCCTCTGATCGTCGATCTCTTTCTACCTATTATGTTTTTCTTGGTGGTTCCCTCATTGCTTGGAGGACTAAGAAGCAGGTAGCAATTTCTCGTTCGAGTGCAGAGGCTGAGTTGCGTGTTATGGCTCTTGTGAATGCAGAGGTGACTTGGCTGTGAAGGTTGCTTCAGGACTTTGTTGTCTCTATTGGTATGATGACTCCTCTTTTGTCTGACAGTACATGTGCTATCATTGTTGCTCATGATCCGGTCAAGCATGAGCTTACCAAACATATTGGTGTTGATGCTTCTTATACACGAGCACAGGTACAAGACGGTGTTATTGATCTTCAGTATGTACCTTCAGAGCTTAAGTGGGCTTTTTTCTTCATGAAGGCAACACAGACCCGGGCTCGGCATAGGTTTTATCTCTTCAAACTCAGTGTTCGTGACACACCTTGAGGTTGAGGGGGTGTTAGAGATATATGAGATTTATACTTGCCTTTCACATTTTCCCTCCTACGTGAGGGGTTTTCTATAGATTTGTCCTCTCCTGTAACTCTATATATTGGTGCCTATGGCCCTCATAATACAATGAGCACTATTCATAACAATTGCAAGAGCACATCCGGGCAGGTATTTTTCCTCAATGAAAATGTTGTCACTTTGACTTCACAAAAGCAGAATATCGTGGCAATCAGATCTTGTGAAATAGAGTATTTTGCAGCTGCTGCAGCAACAAGTCAAGATATTTGCTTAGTCGTATTCTCAGAGAAATTCAGGGACATGAACGGCTAAATTCAAGATCCTAGTGGACAACAAATCTGCAATTGACTTGGCGAAAAATAAAGTTCATCATGACCGCAGCAAGCAAATTTACGTCAGGTTCCATTTCATTAGAGAAAGCATGGAAGATGGATAGGTGGACGTGATCCATGTGTGACACACATGATGAGGTGGTAGATGTGCTGACAAAGGCTCCTGGACATGTGCGCTTCATCTTTTTGCGCCAGAATCTCTCGGAGCCATGGAGGACCATGAGCTTAAAGGGGGATTATTAGCGTACTAAACTCATAGTCAGTTTTATCATTTTGAATAATTTTGCATTATGATAGGGTCATCAGTATGTTGTAATGCATGAGTTAGTGTGGTGTTAAGTGCATATTATGGCGTCCACAATATGAAACCCAATCAATTACGTTGGCCGGTCCACATAAATCATTGGCCGACGTAATGTTGCGAGTTTCCCGTAGTGGCCTGACATTACTACGCTGTAATGTGAATATAGTGTGCATATTAGTGTGCATCGAAGTCCTCTCCAATAAATATGAATGTGGCCTAGAGGGGGGTGAATAGGATTTTAAAATTTCTTGCACACTTGGACTTGTCTGGTTGTGTGGGTGGACTAGTCGGGTGTGCCCGGTGTATGCCGATTTGACTAAGTATCGATACATGATTTAAATTCTTTTAAGCAGCAGAAATGTGACCAACAAATAAGATTACTTGAATTTACAATTGATGGCGTGAAGTTGCACGTGAAAAACAATTTGCAATTCAAGTTATGATATTGATCAACTATGTGACCTAATCTAGATGCAAAAGTAAAGAATCACATGAGACAACAATTTTTACCGAGGTTCGATCTCACAAAAGAGATCTACTCCTCGTTGAGGAAGCCCACACAGAGTCGGGTCTCTTCAAATCCTTTCCCTCTTCAAGTCACCACACAAGGCCGACTTGATTCCACTATCACGGGCAATCACCGAGTTTATGGGGCAACCTCACACGTTGAGGGCTCCCACAAGAATTACAATGAGAAAATGATCAAATACACTAAAAAAGATTGCAATAAAGAGCACGAGTGTCAAGAGATCTAACCCCAAGAGCTCAACGACGTGTAGACGACGAACACCCAATCCCAAATCTAAGTGTTCAAATTATTTTCACCTTTTTGGACATTAGATGCTTGAGGAGATGTGTTTTTGGGCTCTTGGGACAAGTGGCAGCGCTAGGGTTTATAATTTTGATAGTAGGAATCAAAAGTTGTGATTGTAGAGCTGTGGATCTCCTATTTATAGAGTTTCCAAAAAGTTACCGTTCGAAACCCTGATGACCGGACTTGTCCGTACTGGGTACCGGACTTGTCCGGTGTGCTTTGTGAAAGTCGGTATGGAATGTAGCACAATAGAAATCCTAATTGTGTGAGTTATACCGAACTAGTCTAGTTGGTGTCCGGAATTGTCTGGTTCCATGTTAAATTTAACTCTAGAGAGTTGAACAGCCTAGTCCGATCCAAGAACGGACTTGTTCGATTCTATGTGTTATTGAATGACAGAGAGTTCAACGGACTAGTCATGTCCTGTGGACGACATGTCCAGAGTGCACTGAAAAGGATTTCCAGGTACATTAACGGACTAGTCCGGTCCATGATCGGACTAGTCCGGTGCACTATGTTACTGGATTCCAGAAAGATAAACAGACTAGTCTGGTCCGTGATCAGACTAGTCCGGTGCACAGTGTACTTGGACAACAGAGAGTTTAATGGACTAGTCCGGTCCATGAACGGACTAGTCCGGTGCTCAGTGAATTCTTAGGTGTTATTAAGCCCTTACTTCTACGCAAAGACTTGAGCTCTTGGAATGTGTCTCTCACACACATCCTATACGTTTAAATGTACTTTGCGCTTCAGTTGACAGTTGTACTTTTCTCTTTTGTATACCACTTCATTTTTCACCTTTTTGAGTGCACTAAACTATCTCATTTTGCTTAACCTGCAGTCATCTCGACAAATTCATTAGGATCTCATTTGTTTGTCATCAATCATCCAAAACCCACAAGGGATTGCCTAGATGCACTTCATGTATTCTCCTTTTTGGTGATTGATGACAACTAATTGAGATATCACAACCAAGAGTAAAAATGTCAATTTTCATAAAGTGTGCATATATGAGAATAATGAATGAGCAACGAAATGCTTCTCGCAGATATGCACTCTTTATGGTGGGGTGCCTAACAAGTGTGTGATCAGAAGATTTGATGAGAAATACAAAAGCATTTGACAGTTATAGCAACAATCATCACATCAACATTAACTAAGCATCACACATTAAGTAAATTAAATACATCCAAAATAAGTTAGAGTAGTTTGAAAATGAGCACATGTCCTTGATCACAAGTCCTTAATAGCTTAAAAACTACAACCTAGGCAACTAGTCTCAATCTCTCCCCCTTTGGCATCAAGGCACCAAAAGGGAAAAATTGAGTGGAATCACTCATCGTCACTGCCTCT
The DNA here is from genome assembly GCA_036927565.1 of Tuctoria greenei. Lineage (NCBI taxonomy): Eukaryota > Viridiplantae > Streptophyta > Magnoliopsida > Poales > Poaceae > Tuctoria > Tuctoria greenei. The sequence continues at coordinate 267,000,837 of JAYESD010000002.1, read as the reverse complement.
CTCACTCTCAGTCCTCTATTCATCTTCTTCTTCATCTTCAGGTGCTTGAGGAGGAGGAGGAGAGGTACCAGCCAGACCAAATGAGGCAAACTCTTGGTGAGTTAAAGGAGCCATCTCAGTGATATCTTCTTCAGAGTCCTCTGAAATCTAAGGTGACCCCACTGGCTCAATCTCTAGCTTGTCACAGATGGCTTTGATGTTGTCCTTCACATATCTTTGATGCTTCTTTCTGGTCAGACTCTCCTTATGCTGCTTGATTTCCACTTTGCAACAGGAAGCAAAGATGGTTGACAACATCTTCAGAATTCCACTAGATGACTCTCTAGGAGGTGGAGGAGCAGGAGCAATAGCCTCAGGTCTTGTGCCTTCATGATCACTCTTGGATCTTCGTTCCTTTGCAGGTGACGTAGGAGCAGAGGGGACAGTGTAGATAGTAGGCTTCTGGGGCCTGAGTCTAGTATGAGACACATCCTTGACAAATTCCCGTCCTGTCACCTTCTCAATCATATACATGATGTAAGATGCATAGCCACAGGACCTGTTAGGAGTGATGGAGATGTTCACAATTTCATTTTACATGTACTCAAAGACATTAAAGATTCTTTTCCTGCTTATCACCTTCATCAATGTTCTGGGGGTGCCTTGAATGGTCCCTGCATCTCCCTCTTTGGGAGCTATGGTCTTCCTCAGGATACTGTTAAGGACAACATAGAAAGGCTTCAAATACTTAGTGGTTGGAGACTTGAATGGCATCTTTGTATCATAGAGAAAGTCAAGTTGATCTTTCTCCAGAGGCTTCAGATTGTGGGTAATGATATCATTCTCCAAAGAATCTTCTGGGTGAAGAATTCTTGCAAACTCCTCATAAGTGACATTGTATTGTGCTCCATGTGTCATCCAGACCATCCTGTCACTGTCATCACGAGCAAAATAGAGAGTTAAGTACAATTGAGTGATGACCTCAATGTTCCAGTCCCACTCGAAAGAGACTAGATCTTTTAGTCCATGCAGCTCCAAGGCTTCCAGAACCTCTTGATAGGCTTGACATCTTTTGGACAGTAGATAGGAGAAATCAACCCACTGTCTTTCAATGACAGGATTCCTCATCTTTAAATACATATGCTCACAGTAGTGGGCATGGAAATTACTCCAAAATCTTGGATCAGCTGATTGTTTGGGCTAATCATAGACTTCTACCTTCCTGAACTTGTCAGCTATCTCACCACCTTTGCGAGTGAAGTCAGCACTAGATGGCTGTCTGATGCGGTGAGTAGGAGCTTTCATCTTCAATGGGCCAATAGGGCCACTAGCAAGTCCATTGCCCTTGTTGAGAGCTCTCTTGGGCCCAGATGAGCTCCCAACTGCATCCTTGCCCTGGGCTTTCCTCACTACAAATCCCCTTCTCTTAGGAAGGGTGTCGTCTGAAGGAGCAGAGTGGACATTGACATCATGTCTTTTCTTCATCACCCTCTCCTTGGCCCTTTGCACTCGAGCACGCTCTACCTCTTCATCATAATGAAAGGAACTGACCTTTGAACCTGAATACATCGTGCCTGACAAGGAGGTTTAAGGATTAGATAAGAATGTATTTGACACTAAGTAGAATTACGAATTTATAAGTCCAGATGTCAGATACCAGACTTGTCCTTATTCGGAGAGAGGACTTGTCCGGTGAATCGGACATGTCCACACCTGGACAGCAGACTAGTCCGGTCTGGCATAACAACCCTAACTTTCCTATTTGAACCAAATCTAGCTTGAATTGATGCACAAGGACTAGAAAACAGTAGGAGTACATCTAGAGAAGTAATGTATGCCATAGGAATCGAGTGAAACAAGCTAGAATCAAGAAAAGTTGAGAGCTAGGGTTTTAGGGGGATTTTACTGAAAAGTGAAGATTCGCGTTGAAGGAGCGCACTTGGGGCCGGATTACTGCGGAGTGGGCAAGCTCCGCGCTGAGGAGGAGATTTCCCTTTGAGAAATCCTCTATTTTGGTGGCTAGATGTGAAAATTGCCTTTGGATCTTACGGAAGAGGAGAGAGAATGCAATGGAGGTTGTGTAAGGTGGAAGAAGAGCTCCTGGCGGCGGATTAGGGTTAACTCTGACAAATACGGACTAGTCCGGTCGGCAACGGACAAGTCCGGTGTGTCGAACTAGCATCAGACTAGTCTAATAGTGATCTAAAGGACATTATTTGACAAACAATCTTGATGAACATGACTTGTAAGCAAAGAACAATCATACGATGGCCATAATTCACCAAGATATACTCATTTAAATAGTTTTCTAGAGAAAATCGAGAAAAGGGGAAATTTTGGCAAAAACGAGTAAACTTTGAAATCACAATCAGATATGCAGTGTTCAAGCACTACAAGAATCGCAAAAATAGACGACGACCATTAACCGTCGTCTATAAGCACTTTACCATCGTCTATTACTTATAGAGGATGGTTTACGACTGTATACGATTATTTGTCAATTATAAACTTATTGACGATGGTAACCGTCGTCTATTAGCTAATTGACGATAGACAAAGTTAGCTGTCGTCAATAAGTTTGCTCCATCCACTTGGCAGCGTTGATACATTATAGACGACAGCCACTTTCTGTACCCTGCGTACCGTATACCCCTTGGGACTGCAAAAAGACCAAAGGAACTTCACTTGTCTGAGTTGAAGACCTCCGAAGGCCCCATGTGTCATACGGGACCAGACCTGCCTCCCTTCTATGATTAGTCCCGATGCTGCCATGTGTATACTGCAACCGGAGCTACGTCCCACACATGGGAAAGCTCCGGGTTAAATACCTGCGCAGCACCCCCGGACCTAACCCCTGACAGAGGAAAGCTCCAGTACCGACAAGTGTACAACTGCACCGGACCTACCCGTCCCAGACGGTAAGCTCCGGAGCTGCCACGTGTCCAACCAAAGGACCCTCAACTTCAACTAGCAGACTGGTGGACCCCCAACGGCTCGGACTTTCAAGGGGCAATCAAGGACTTCAAGACCCTGTTAAGTGCCATTAATACCATCTTAATGACACACGATCGGAGGGCCCTTAATACCAGTAACGGCACTATCAGGGTGCGTTACTACAATATTAATGGTAATTAAGCTCATTAATTGTGTAGTAAGCATCTGTAACCGCCAGGGCCACATGTCGGGCCAGGCTAACAATGTAACGACCAGTACTTGTACTATAAAAGGACTGGTCGAGCGATACACAGGGAGGCTTCTAAGCTCTCTCGACTCCTGGGAACTCTCCTGACTTCCAGACTTGGCTCTGACACACGCTCACAAGTGCTCAGACGCTCAATACAACAACTACACACCTCGTGGAGTAGGGTATTACACTTAGGCGGCCCGAACCATGTAAATCCTTATGTCAACTCGCCATCGTGTTCTGAATCTCTGCGCGCCCAATACCGAACTACAAACTCCGCGGGCTACCAACAGTAGTACCGGAAGAATTGCCGAAATCAGACTCCGACAGTTGGCGCGCCAGGTAGGGGCGCCCGATATTCAACGATGGTGAACTCTGCTTCTGGATCGTCCAACTGCAACCCTGCTATGCAACCTACTGGAGGCAATCCCTCCAACATGCAGCAGCCAGCAGGTGTTGTGGCTCCAGCAGGAGTCATGCCATCGCCGCCATCGTCTGCACCGGCAAATCAAGCTGGACAGCGAGATGGGGCATCCACGTCGGTCACGGCATCAGCGAACAACAACCCTGAACACGCGCTCCATGCCGTGCGTGCTCTTCTCCAATGTCCACCGCCTCCAGGAGCATCCCAGTGTGCAATGGAGCAGTAGAGGGCTTATGTGGAACACTTGGTTGCAGCAGTAGCCGATCGCATCAGCAACCAAGGTCCTCTCCCCTCGGGGCGGGCCCCATCGCAGCATCGGACCGTGTCAGGTAGACTTGGTCTGCACGCTTCACAACATAGGAGGCGTTCTGCGTCTCAATAGGCGACGTCGCTGCCTTCCAGGGTGCGACACACTCATACGGTAACCAGGCTATCGACTCACGACCTCCGAGCAGAGCTTGATCACTGTTACCGTCAACAGGATGGCCGCGTCCATATCGAGCACGCTCATGAAAGGCGAGAGGCTCGGGACAGTCCTGCTCCCGAGGGCGTAGGAGGAGGCTGTTCAGCCCTGGCCATCCACCTACACATGGTCAGATGGCCGCAGAAGTTCCGGCCTCACCTGCTGGAGAAATTTGACAGGACAGTCAACCCCGCTGAGTTTCTCCAAATCTACTACACCGCAATCCTTGCGGCTCGAGGCAATGAGGTTGTAATGGCTAATTATTTCCCTGTGGCTTTGACTGGGACCGCCAAGTCCTGGTTCATGAGCCTTCCGCCCGACTCCATCAACAGTTGGGCGGAACTGTGCCAACAATTCACTGCCAACTTCGGGAGTTCATACACCCGACTAGGCACCAAAGTTCATCCAGAGGTTCTCCCATGTACGAAACACCATACCTTCTATCTCAAGCGCTTCTGTTATTGTGGCATTTAGACAGGGCGTATGAGACAAGAAGATGATGGAGAAGCTGGCGACCAAGGAAGTCACCAGCGTCATGGAACTCATCAACTTGGTAGACAAGTGCGCCATAGTTGCGGAGGGCCATGAAATGTACTCCCAACCACCTCTGGAGGACAACAAAAAGTCCTCCAAGGGTGAAGACACTACCTCACGGAGTGGCAAGAAGAAGAAAAAGTCCAACGGCAAGAAGAAGCCGTCGGCCGGCACACCTACAACCGCTGCTGCCGCAGCTCCGGGTGGCCGGGGGCCACGCCTAGAGAAATGACCTCGGCCGTCATCTTAAGAGACAGGCAGCTCCAAGATGTGGTGTCCTATACACAAGTCGAACAACCACAACCTGGAAGGATGCCGAGAGGTCCAGAACCTTGCCGAGCGCTACAACAAGCGCCGGGAAGAAGTTCCTTTCTGTCAAAGGGAAGGAAAACAGAAAGTCGATGAAGCTCCAGCTGAAGAGGAGTTAGGCTTTTAGGACCCTAAAAAGGTCTTGAAGGCTGTTTACACCTCTGTCAACAACGACTCCATCGTCTTTGACAACGAGCGACGGAATACCATGAACACCATCTTTGGTGGTTCGTGGGACATCACCTCCCGCCGTGTCCTCAAGACCATGCGGCGGGACATGGCCTCAGTAGCTCCCACTACCAGGGCGGAGCCACACCGGAAGTGGATGGACTCTACCATCACTTTTGATGCTTCAGACTGCCCTCGGAACATGATCGGAGCTGGCCAACTCCCATTGATAGTATCTCCGCCCATCAGCAATATCCAGCTCCATCATGTGATGGTGGACGGAGGTTCGGGGCTGAACCTCATAAGCTTTGAAGCTTTCGTCAAGCTTCAGCTCCGACCTTTGGATCTTCGCCCCTCCCGACCTTTCTCCGGAGAAGGTCCGGGGCCATAACCCCACTCGGTGCCATAACTCTCCCATTAACCTTTTGGACCCGGGAGAATTACTGCACTGAGAAGTTGGTCTTAGACGTGGCGCACATCAACTTACCATTCAATGCCATCTTGGGCAGGCCAGCCTTGTACAAATTCATGGCTGCCACCCATTATGGCCACTTGGTGTTGAAGATGCCAACAATAGCAGGTGTTCTCTGGATCTGTGGGGATCGCACCGCCAGAGTGACTGCTCTGGAAGAACTCCATGCGCTTGCTACAGCGCAGGAGGAAGAATCCGGAAAGGAGCAAGCTCCAAAACCCCCGAGCATTCTTCATCAAGGCCCAACCTCCACACCTCGCGTGCAGCCAAGCGGCGACAACGACATTCCCGTCAAAGTCGTCCAAATCGGTTCCAACACTGCTCAGACCACCTGTATATCGGGAGGTCTGAATGACAAATAGGAACTCGCGCTCGTCACTTTCCTCCGGGCTAATGTCGTTGTGTTTGCCTGGCAACCGTCAAAAATGTCTAGGATCCCTAGGGAAGTGATCGCGCACAATCCAAAGATTTATCCCGATGCTCGTCCTGTACATCAAAAGCCTCGGAAGCAATCAGTAGAGCAACATAACTTCATACGTCAAGAAGTGAAGAAGTTGCTTGAAGCTGGATTCATCCGAGAAGTATTCCACCCAAAATGGCTAGAAAACCAGTCGTTGTACCCAAGTCCAGCGGGAAGCTTCGGATGTGTATTGACTACACTACACTGAATAAGGCATGTCCAAAAGATCCATTCCCACAAACTAGAATAGATCAGATAATGGATTCCACCTCTGGGTGTGAATTACTGTGTTTCCTAGATGCATATTATGGGTACCATCAAATTAGAATGTCTAGAGAAGATGAAGAGCATACTTCCTTCATCACGGTAGATGGATTATATTGTTACACTGCCATGTCATTCGGTCTCAAAAAAACGCTGCTTCAACGTTTGTACGAGCTATGTACAAAACTTTTGGAGAGCTTATCAGAGATGTAGTGGAAGTGTACATCGATGACATTGTCGTCAAGATCAAGAACAAGGAGTCATTCCTTGACACCCTGCAAGCTGTCTTCGATAAGTTGCGAGTCACACGCATGAAGCTGAACCCAGACAAGTGTGTCTTCGGGGTTAGCTCCGGAAAGCTTCTTGGATTCTTGGTGAACCACCGAGGTATAGAAGCAAATCCGGTGAAGATTAAAGCTAATAAAGACATGCGGCCACCAGCCCGCATCAAGGACGTCCAAAAGCTGACTGGATGTCTAGCTGCCCTCAGCCGGTTCATCTCAAGACTGGCGGAACGGGCGCTACCCTTCTTCAAGTTATTGAGGAAGTCCGTACCTTTCCAATGGTCTGAAGAAGCAGAAAATGCATTCCAGGAGCTGAAGCAGCTCCTCACCACTCTACCAACCTTGGTAGCTCTGAATCCTGGTGAGCCACTTCTGCATTACATTTCGGCAACTGATGAAGTTTTCAGTATGGTCCTGGTTGCGTAAAGACCATAACCATACCCACTTCAGGAGTCCAGACCCCTCCAGGAGGGTCTGGAGCTACCTGAAGGCGAGTCTGGGCCCCAACTCCCAGATTCAGATCGTCAAGGCAAGATGCCAGAGGAGCCACCTCCTTCAAGTGTGGGAGTCACCATTACTGAACAAGAAGATTCGGACACCTCCGGGAAGGTCCGTATCACTTCAGAAGAAGTTTCGGGTTCCTCCAGCAGGAACCCAGAGGTCCCCGAGCAAGGTCCGGACCCCTCCGCGAGGGTCCGGGTTGATGAGGAGGAAGCTCCGGGCCCCTTCGGGAGGGTCCGGACAGTCCAACGCCCAGTGTACTTCATCAGCAAAGTACTCCATGATGCCAATACTCGGTACCTGGAGGTGCATAAGCTGCTCTATTGAGTTCTTATTGCTTCTAGGAAGCTCCAACACTACTTCCAAGCTCACAAGATTTTCGTGGTAACTTCTTATCCACTGCGAGCAATCTTGCAGAATCCCAACTCTACTGGGAACATTGCAAAATGGGAAGCGGAATTGGCCGAGATCGATCTTCAATTCGTCCCAAGACAAGCAATTAAGAGTCAAGCACTGGCGGACTTCGTGGCGGAATGGACCCCTTCTCTATCAAATCCTGGGGGCCCCAGTGAGCACAAGCTGGAAGCCAAGGTTCCGATCTTCACCGAACCTCACTGGACTCTCTACTTCGACGGCTCCGTGCAAAAGCAGGTGGCCAGAGCTAGAGTCCTTCTCCTCACTCCGACCTGGAAGAAGGTCAAATACATGGTTCACCTTGACTTCAAGGCGACCAACAACATGGTGGAATATGAAGAACTAATCAATGGGCTCAAGGTGGCATTATCATATGGTGTCAAGCAGCTATTGGTAAAGGGTGATTCGCAGCTCGTCATAAAACAAGTCAGAGGTGAATGCTGCTGCAATAACCCTCAACTAGCTGCATACCTACTTGAAGTCGAGAAGCTTCAGAAGGTCTTCGACGTCCTGGATCTTTGCCATGTCCAGCATCTCAACAACGCTGAAGCCGACGAACTCTCGACGAGAGCTTCAACCGGAGCTCCGGCTCTTTACGGAACCTTCGTCCGGAGATTGTCAAGACCAATAGCTCATCCTGCCGAACTGAGCGAAGGGGGCGAGACCAGCACCTCGAAGCTGGCGGTCCCGATGGCCCTGTTACCATGGCGTCCATCAAGGGTCGTAGGTGCTGCAGGAAGCTCTGAGCAACCCAGCACGCAAGACTCAAATCCTCAAGTTAGCACCGATGCATGGATCTCAAAGATCGGGAACTACTTGAAAGACAATTTCCTTCCTGAAGATAATGTATCCACTGACCGAATAGTTAGATTGGCTAAAAGATACACATTGGTAGAAGGGGATCTCTACAGGCGTGGTGCCAACGGCGTCCTAATGCAGTGCATTACAAGGGAAGAAGGTTGTGAGCTCCTCATAGAAATCCATGGAGGCAAGTGTGGGAACCACGCGTCTTCCCGCACGCTGGTCGGTAAAGCCTTCCAGCATGGTTTTTACTGGCCTACAGCACTCCAGGATGCAAGTGAGCTAGTGAAGAAATGCGAAGCATGCCAGTTCCATGCAAAGCAAATTCACACACCGGCTCTACCTCTACAAATGATACCTCCTACATGGCCATTCGCTGTGTGGGTGATGGATATCTTGGGACCTTTCCCAAGAGCCATCAGAGGTTACAAGTTTTTGTACGTTGCCATCGACAAGTTCACCAAATGGCTGGAAGCAACTCCAGTTGTGACAATAAACAAGCAATCAACTATCAACTTCTTGCAGTCCATCGTATGCAGATTTGGAGTCTCCAACAAGATCATAACTAATAATGGGACCCAATTCACAAGCTCTGCATTCCAAGGATATTGTGAAGACCTCGACATTCAAGTTAGCTACGCCTTAGTAGCTCACCCGACAAGCAATGGCCAAGCTAAGAGAGCAAATGCAGAAATCCTAAAAGGACTCAAGACACGCACATATGAGCGCCTGAAAAAACATGGAGCCAACTGGATCGAAGAGCTTCCACCCACCTTGTGGGCAAACAGGACAACTCCAAACCGGTCAACTGGAGAGACACCCTTCTTCCTGTTGTATGGAGCTGAAGTAGTCCTTCCTCCGAAAATCACCTTGGGGTCGCTCTGGGTCCGAACCTTGGACGATGCCACGCAAGACCAGCTTCGGCGTGAAGACCTTAACCACCATGAATAGGAAAGGTGTCGAGCAGCTGTTCGGAATGCCCGATACTGCCAAGCTCTTCGGTGCTATCACCAAAGGCATGCTCACATCCGATAGCTCGAGGAAGGTGATCTGGTGCTACGGAGAATACAAACTCGAGAAGGGTTAAACAAACTCTCCCCCAGCTGGGAAGGACCCTTCCGAGTGATCAAAGTATCCCGTCCCGGATGCGTTCACTTGGCAACCCAGCATGGGACACCTCTCCCTAATCCTTGGAATATTGAGCACCTCCGTAAGTTCTACGCTTAATATCACGGAGGTGAATCTATAGTGACATGTGATGTATGTTATAGAGTCATTGTAAAGAGTCGGGTAGCTCAATCGGGAGAACAGTCGGACCTTCCCCGGAAGGCCCGCAAAGTTCAAGCAACACTTGTCACAGTATCTAAACTAAAAGTGTAGCTAGCTACCTTGGGTCAAACGAGAAATGCAACACACTTAACCTGGTTCTGTACCCTAAGAGTGTACTTGTTTCCCGTGTACCCAGTACCTATAATGAAAGACATCATTGTGAATACAGACTCCACGTGCATTTATTTTGTACAGGCTCAATATTTTTTATTTTGCTCTTTCTTGTCTATAACAGAGTTGTGCAATTCTTAAGAAACTTTAGATCGACCAATTCATATATAATTCAAGTTACATTGTCAATTCTTCTGGGTCTAAACATTGTTAATGGTCTACTCGTCTGAATGCTGCCAAGCCAATCTAGGTCCGGAGTGTGCTATCGACTTAGCCTGGTCCTGCGCCCTAGGTACGCCACTCTACCTACACCCCGGCAGGCCGAAGTAAGGCGAGTCCAAAAACATTCGAACCTAGAGAAAACAAGCCAGTGCACTTGATTGTATGTAGAGTTGCGTTCGACCTAAAAAATTCTTTCGGGAATAGTAAGCTGCAAACGAGTTATAGATAGGAAATGGATTTTACTGTTTTTCTTGACTTTAGTGTGCAGGAAAAATAAAGATCTCATGATGATGGTGGATGAAGCCGGAGCTATCGAAGCTCCGACACCCCCTAAGGTGGTCTACTGTCGATGTTTCAAACATTGATAGTAGACATTGCCGAAGCTCCAAAGTTCTGGCAAATCCAGGGGGCCAACCGTCAACGTGAAGAAAAGATGGTGGGAAGACTCCCCAGTGGGGTCTGCTGTCGATGCACCGCGTGTTGACAGTGGTCGCTGCCGGAGCTACCAAGCTCCAACAACCCCAGAGGACTAACCGTCAATACTCTACGTGTTGACAAAGGTCACTACCGGAGCTACTAAGCTCCGACAACCTCAGGGGGCCCCTACTATCGGCGACTTTGGACCTACAAACTAAAAGTTCGAAGCACGCAAGTCTTTAAAAAATGCTACATCCTCTTGGTACATGTTCACAATCAAATTGCGTACATCTACCAAGGGTCCAAGTGGGACAAAGGTGTTGATGACAAAAAATGAAATTCATAAAAAACTTAAATCTCATTCATCTGGAGACAAGAGATTACAAAATTGGAGAAAAAAAAGAGAGGATACAAGCGGGAGCTACAAAGAGAGAGTCGTAGACCCTATGGAAGAACAAAGCGACCTTCTAGGCAACCTCCGACACGCTGGCTTTGGCGGATTCTCCCACTCCGTCGATGGAGCCGTCAAGCACCCGGTCCAGTGGGAAGTGAGGGTTCCGGCTTGTGTAGCACGTCAGCATGAACTCTGTGATGTTCTTCGCCAGGGATTGTCCCTCGGTTTCCAGCTGGTCCGCGATGACATCTCCCATCTTAGTGAGCTTGTTGCCCGCCGAGCTCAACGCCTGCAACGCCTGGTCCAGCTCTGGCTCCGGATCATCTGGACGCATGGGACTAAAACCCATCAGCGCCAGCGCGTCATTGGATTTGCCCAAGAAGTCCCAAACTTGTTGGGACTCCGTAGCCCTTGCGCCTCGCATCTCTTCCAAGGATCTCTTGGTCGCCGCAAGCTCCAAATTCTCCTGGGCAAGGCGCTCAACCTCTTTGGCGTTCTGCCGAATCTTTTTGGCAACTTGCCTTTCGAGTTTATCAAGCTCCTCCACCCGGAGGTGGATCTTGTTCTGGCAGTCGACCAGGTCCTTCTCCTGGCCCCGCACTTTCTTCTCCCTGGCAGCAATTTCATTCTCCCTCTTGTGGAGGTCCTGTCCTCGCTGCCAGGCCTTCTTCTCCTCCTTCTCGCAGCGCTCCTCCAGCTTCTTGGTGAGCTCCGCGATACTTTTTTCACCCAGAGTCAGCCTCTGAGTAAGCTCCTTCTCCCTCTTCACGAGGTCATCCCGCAGCTACAGGAGTTTTTGCTCTTCATCCTTGAGCTTTTTCTCCTGCCCCTCAAGAGCCTCCCGGCGCTTGATGAGGCTGTCGTGGATGGCGCTGAGCTTCTCTTGGCGTTCACTCGCTGCATTATTAGCAGCTATAGCCTGTTCATGGATGGCTCTAGACTGGTTGTCGAGGGATCGCACCATGCTTTCCCTCTCGTCCAGCAGCTGGCCCCAGTACTCCCTCCGAGCCTTTTCCTTCTTCACCCACTCCCTATCGTCAGCCAGCCTGGTTTGCGCCAGCTTGGTCTCGAATTGGAGCCGGTTGCGCCACCTCCTAATGTTTTGGCACTCCTCCTCGAGGGCCTTGCTGTCGTGGTAGAATGCCTGCTGCACTTGATGAAGGCTGGAGCAGGCGTTGTTGATAGACAACGATAGGGGGATCGGCTCCGTACCTGTCGGGGTCCTCTCCGCTGGCTCCAGTGGGTTCTCTACAACAAAAATCGGGTCCCACTCTACAAGAGTGGTCCCCTGAGCTTCCGCTGCACTAGCGCCACCCTCAGGGATAGCATCGGCTGCCGTTGAGGAAGGTCCTGCAGCAGAAGTTCCTACCTCCGGAGTCGGCTCCAAAGGTCCTGCCGCCTGGTCATCAGCTACTGGTCCCTCAGGCGGGGGACCGGCAGCTTCATCTTGGCACCCTGGCTCAGGCACCTCCGGAACCACTACCTCCGGGGCAAGCGTTGATGGTTCAGCCGGAGCTGAAACCACTTCCGACTCCGATGGTGGCGCCTCCTCCATCGCCGGTTCAGGCGCTGGTGCTTCGACCGCCATTGGCTCGGGCGCTGGCACTTCTTCGACAACTGGCTTAGGCGCCGGCACTTCTTCGATGACCGGCTCAGGCGCTGGTACTTTATCAATCACCGGCTCTACCGTCGGGGCTTCATCAACCACCGGCTCCACTGCTGGGGCTTCAACAATGTCTGGCTCTAGGGCTGAGACTGTAGCTACCTCCGGCTCTGAGCCGGAGTGTCCACCATCTCAGCATCCAAAACTGGAGCTTCAACCTCCGGGACTAGTGCCACTGGTACATCTTCATTCCCGTGGTCCGGCGCTACCACGGGAGCTTCAAGGGATGAGTCGAGGTCCAGGACCACAACAGCCGGCGCCGGGGCTGCCGTGACCTCAGTCACCACCTGGGGCAGCGCTAGGATTGGGGCCGGAGCCTCCTCCTGCACAGCCTCAGCTGCTGCTGTAGGAACTGGAGCTTCAACCCCTTTCTTGGGGACCCTGCGGATGTAGGACAAAGAAACTCAGAACATGATTACAGCAAAAACCATCAACTGAGGTAAAAAAGCAAACTTACCTTGGAAGGCTTCCGCTCCAGCTAGCGCAGAACCTCTTCACCAGATGCTTAGGACTGGATCCTGTCGCCATTGGCGTGGTAGCTCCGAAAGGTTCCTCGGAGCTTGCTCCAGCCATCAGCGATGTCTTGGTTGAGGCCCCCCCTCGACCGGAAAGGACCTTCGGACCTAGAGCCTTCAGCTGGCCCTGGTACCGGAGCCACAAGGCTAGAGCTAGCTTCCCGGAGAGATGCCGAAGCCACAAGGCCCAAGTCGTCCAACAACGACATCTTCCTCCGGAGCTCTCTGCACTCCTCTGGTATCATATTCAGAGGAAGGAAGACCGCCGGTGGAGACACGTCGCCAGGGCCGATGTTCCCAGGCTGGAACTTCTTGAGATGGGTCTTCAAGGCTTCACCGGTCAAGTTGGTGTCCAAGCCGACCTCAATGCAGTTGGTATCCATCTCACTATTGAAGGCCCAGGCAGGCCAGCTCCTAGCCCTTAGCGGGGCCCATCTGTTTGTTAAGAAGTTGTCGAAGACCATCTGGGGGGTCACCCCACCTTTGACACATTCCTGGATTCTGTCCAGAATGGGCTTGTACTCCCTCAACAGCTCCGGCATGTCACTCCAAATGTCGGTGTCGACGCGAGGGAGGCTTTCAAGTAGCTCCAGCCTCTCGTGTCCCTCGACAGTGATGACCACCCAGTCTTTCTTCCAGTTGTCCCACTTGCCGGAAGGGAAGGACCTTAAGTACTTGACGGGGGAGTTCTTCCGCTTCATGAAGTAGTAGAAGCCGATGAACTCATCGCTCTTCCCAGTCGGGTGGACAGTGAAGAAAGTCCAGAACAACTCCACGCAAGGGGGCACGCCCACCCACATCTCGCAAAAGTGGACGAAAGTCGCCACCAGCAAGATTGAGTGGGGGCCAAGATGGTGGAGCTGCAGACCATAGAAATCAAGCAGCATCAGAAAGAAAGTGGAGAAAGGCGGGATCAAACCTGCCATGGCATACCCAAGGAAGTACACCATATCTCCAGCTTGCTCCTTCTCGAAGGGGAGCTTGTGGCAGTGAATTTCGTTGTCGAAGGAGTCACTGGACCAACCCATGTAGGTCTGGACCCTAGAAAACTCCTTCTTGCTCCCAATGCGGCTCTTGGGAAGTCCCAACATCATCGCAGCACAGCGTGGCGAAAGAGGAAAAACGAGCGAAAGTTTGGAGAATTTGAGCGCAAGTTCGAATGAAGAAGTAAAGAATCCCCAAATGGTGTGCGCTTTCCTTCTTAAGTAAGCCCCCACAACGCTTAGATGGAAAACACAGAGGAGCTGATGATACAGTTCAGAAACTTCACCCTGCCAATGACAAGGGGGCCCGGGGCCAACCCGACGATCAAGTCGAGGTCCTTACCCTAGGCGAACGGTTATCATCATGAAAGGCGGGAATCCCGAGGGCGGCGACCTGACAAGGCGCGCGGAATCGATACGGTTTTCATATCGGGAACCGGCAACCTTCAATTGCATGAGATCCGCACGCTCAGATCTCACCTGACGCATCCTGGATATGCCACGCGGCGATTGTTTAACTGCGAACTACTGCCAATGGCACATCCAAAGACCCTTGAAGACACGGCTCAAAAACCAAAGGATGGACCCACCTCCGGCAGAACGACTTCATCCAAATGGTCTCTCCCAGAGGTGGGCCCAGGGGGCCACTATCGGTACCCTGCGTACCGTATATCCCTTGGGACTGCAAAAAGTCCAAAGGAACTTCACCTGTCTGAGTTGAAGACCTCCGAAGGCCCCATGTGTCATACAGGACCGGACCTGCCTCCCTTCTATAGTTAGTCTCGGTGCTGTCACGTGTATACTGCAACCGGAGCTACGTCCCACACATGGGAAAGCTCTGGGTTAAATACCTGTGCGGCACCCCCGGACCCAACCCCCGACAGAGGGAAGCTCCGGTACCGACAAGTGTACAACTGCACCGGACCTACCCGTCCCAGACGATAAGCTCCGGAGCTGCCACATGTCCAACCATCGGACCTTCAACTTCAACAAGCAGACTGGTGGACCCCCAACAGCTCGGACTTTCAAGGGATAATCAAGGACTTCAAGACCCGATTAAGTGCCATTAATACCATCTTAATGACACATGATCGGAGGGCCCTTAATACCAGTAACAGCACTGTCAAGGCGCGTTACTACAATATTAAGGGTAATTAAGCTCATTAATTGTGTATTAAGCATTTGTAACCGCTAGGGCCACATGTCGGGCCAGGCTAACAACGTAACGACCAGTCCTTGTACTATAAAAGGACTGGTCGAGCGATACACAGGGAGGCTTCTAAGCTCTCTCTACTCCTAGGAACTCTCCTGACTTCCAGACTTGGCTCTGACACACGCTCACAAGTGCTCAGACGCTCAATACAACAACTACACACCCCGTGGAGTAGGGTATTATGCTTAGGCGGCCCAAACCACGCAAATCTTTGTGTCAACTTGCGATCGTGTTCTGAATCTCTGCGCGCCCAATACCGAACTACAAACTCCGCGGGCTACCAACAGTAGTACCGGGAGAATTGCCGGAATCAGACTCCGACAGCCACATATATACCGTCGTCTATAAGGACCCCAATAGACGACGGTTTCCTTTCCACCATTGTCTATTAGGGTTCCTTATAGACGACGGCCACAATACAACTGTCGTCTATAAGGTTTGTATTTTTTTTAAAAAAACAAATATTACACAGGCAGTTCCAGCAGACACACAAAAGCCAACAAAACACTATCAGGTTCACAACAGTCACAACACATCAAGCCAAAATCCAGTAAACGGTTACATCCGACACAAATTGCAATTCCATAGTGCACTTCTCCCAGAAGAATCACTCATTACACTGCTAGAGGCAACCAAAAACAAGATATGATGTTGTTCCGCATGTCTTCAGCATGCTTCATACTGAACAACGGCCACAGTAAGAGGAGCAGCTCATTAGAAACTGATGACAAGACAATGTGACAACAATAATGATTAAGTCAGGGGATTACTAAAAGTGTTTTATTAATTCTGACACAAAACATACAATACCATTTGAAAATCAAATTTTTTTCTGACTCAAAACTGACGGCAACACAAAACTGATGGCACCACAAAACTGATGGCAACACGAATTGATGGCACACACAAAACAGACAATGGTTACTGGAAAACTTGTTTGGAGTGAGTTCTACAACTGGAATCAAAGCAGCTTTCAGTCTGGTGTTTATTCACAATCTAGTAGCTTCGATCAACAAACAAGTGGCGTTCAACAATGTTCTCGTAGCTCCAAACAGCAACAGCCTGCAGCCTTTAGCCGACAAGTTCTTTGGAAGACAGACTTGTACGGATTCTATTACACCATTTCTCAAACATTACATTCCTGAAGTAAATCTATACTGTCACACTGAATATTCTGAAGCTTGATACTTTATACCTGCAGTTGTGCCCCATTTGCATGTATAAATCAAAGGACTCAGCAATATTTGAATGTGGACATCAGGTACATAAAAATTTTGTCAAACTTCACCATATTTTCTATTCAGTTATATTATTTTTCATGCTAGCTTGGTAACATACACTTGTTTGCAGACATGCTATGAATGCGGGGGAAATTTGGAACGCTGCCCTCTATGCCAGCAGCAAATTACCACCAGAATCAGGCTCTACTGATGTTTTCAAGTTTTCTAATTTAGGCTGTGGAATGGCAACTGTTGGAAGAAACCCCTGTGGAAAACATTCAGAACCAGATTTAATGTTGTGCTCCTAATCTTTTGATAAGAGGTCTTATGTAGATAGTGCTGCTGTCACATTCCCACTAAGGCATACACTGTATTTAACTACTGTAGCTAGTGTTACAAAGAGCGCTAAAAATAATCACTTAAATACTGCTAAAAAAACATGTCTGGGTTACCAAAAAGAGGACTAGATCATCTTTCAGAACAAAAAGCATTGTGTACTTGTTTTTTTTTTCAAATAGTTTTGCTCTCCTTCTTATTTCTAATTCTCTATACAACGATTTCTAATTCTCTATACAACGATTAGAGACGAAAGGATGCAAATGCAGGAGCCTGACATTCCATTACATTAGAGACAAAAGGATGCAAGTAGATTTCAAATCAGCTGACCTGACTATCACATGCTACCGCGTCTGTTGCCTCCGGAGTTCAAAAAGTCATCCTCCGGCAGTCGTCCAACCGCCGGAATCTGGGGCGACGGAGTTTGAGCCCCCATCCCCAATCCCCGCGATATGCAAGTGTGGTTAGACAAGTTATAAGCATAAAAATGCATATTTTACTAATATTGAACAAGTTTAACAAGTTTCAGTTATTTTGAATAATTTTGTATCTGTGCTCCTGTCGTCGGCACCGGTGGCAGCTCCGTCGATGGTGGCGCCCACTGCGGAAAGACAACCTACTGTCCCGCGCTCATAGCCTGCAAACCCAAATCAAATCATTATCGATGTAATTTATATATTAAAAAATCATTATAGAACTTACCTGGAAGGCAGCTTGCAACTGTAGCATGTACGAGTTTTGATACTCGTCCCTAGCCCTAAGCGTTGCTGCCTGCATCTCGTCCCTAGTCATGAGCACCTCGTCCCTAGCCTTGAGCGCCTCATCCCTAGCCCTGAGCACTTCTCGTGTCCTCTGGAGCTCCACCCAGACACTCTGGAGCTCCAGATCTAGGCCCGTACGGCTGCTGCTGGACCTACCCTGCTGCGATGAAGAGGCTCTCGAGGAAACCCGTGCCTGCCTCGAGTCAACCACTCCATCGATGATGGCAACCTGCACAACGAAGTAGAATTATTAAATTTTTGCAACTCAAAGTTCGTGACAGTAAATTAAAATTAACAAAACTCACCATCCGTGAGGTTTTCCGCCACCGATTGCATCCGCGGCTTTGGTGACAATTGGCGCGCTCTGCCAATCGTACTCTTCGCCTCGAAGCCTTCACGCCTCCTGCCCATACTTTGTCTGGAAATATAGTAAAATAACATTATTGAAACTATTAAAGAGAATTCAATTAAGTTAACAAAATAACTCACCAAAATCTGAGTCGCCGTCTGAGAAGACAGCTGGTCAGGCTGCCAGGGGTCACTTCCCAAGTGACCTCTCTTCCACACCTTGATATATGGCGGCTCCTGACCGCTCTCGTGCTCCTATTGATACATGTTAGCACAATGAAAGATTATAAAATTACTTAAATAGAATTCAAATCATACTTACCATCCGTTTAGTGAGACGTATGTAGCCGCCCCACCCAAAGGGTGTTTTTCGTCCCTCTACTCTCTTGACGGGTTTTAGACATGCTCTGAAAGCTTTGGCTCCCCCAACGAGCACAAAAGGCATGGTACAACTCTGGGCGGCTGTCAAGCCATGCTACACCGACCTGCACATATTTATTATTAAATGAAAGCATTTATCACAATCAGATAATGAAGTAAAATAAAATAAACACTTTACCTCTGTGTACTGTGCCTCCGTCAAGTACTTGTCGGCCGCTTCACTGTACTTCCCCGGCTGACCCTCCTCCGGTTGCAACTTGAAGTATGCCTTGTAGCTTGAATGCGAGCCGTCGATAGTGACATTGTCACGAGCTTCCTAGCACAATTATGGAAAACGACATGAGCGTGATTCGTCTGTTTGGCCTCGTTCTCCAAACGGTACCATGCCTGGAAGAACAAATATACAAGTAAATGTATTTAATTTATAATAAATTTGTATTACACAAATATTTGTTCATAATTACCATAAAGTCGTGCCACACAACCTCCTGGTGGTTGCCGTAAGCAAGGTCCTGGGCCGTAGCGTAATCATCCTATGACGTGGCAGGATGTCTGTTCACTAGACTGGGGTAGTGCAAACGGACTAGACGGCCCAAGACATTGTTCACCTGCTTGTGGTGGCCCTGACCCGTGAACGAACAATCCTCCCAAGTCCTGATACTTGATTCTCAATTAGTATATATATAAGCTTTTAAATATCTAAATTGTTAAAGATTTACTTACCTCTCGCCAATCATACGAATAACATTCCAATCGTTTGGATTTGAAGGAGCTGAAGGAGGAGCCACATAGTGGCTCCTCCTAGTCTGCCGTTGTGGAGCCAGCTCCACATCAAATGACCCGGAAGTGGGGTCACTCGACTGCACTGGCTCCAAACAAGGAGGCACCAAAGAAGAAGGCTTCGAAGAAGGCACCGAAGAAGGATGCTCCAAAGCAGGCACCGAAGGAGGCATCCAAGCCTCTGAGTCCTCGGACATAGAGTCATCCTGATATTTTTTAAAGATTCATATTATAGAATAAAGAATTAAATATATAATTTAAATGTTCTTTACCTTTCATGACCATTGTAGAGGTCCACGTGATGGCTCCGGTAGATGGCTCACCAACTGAGCGCGTCTATCTCCGCTAAGCTGACTGCCCTAGAATACCTCGTCTCCTCTTGTAGCTCTCAGTGGGAAAAAGCTCCGTGCCTCTATCCCCCATCGTTTGCTGCTGCTCGACGACATCCTGTTTAAAAGAAAATTTGCTCATGAATGTAATGGAAAGTATAGAAGAAAAAAGAAGAGATGAAGGAAACGTTACTTGTACTCAATTTCAAAATTCATCAGCATCACGATCATGTACTCTAATCCGTAAAATGTACCATCGATCTTCTGTCGTGGTAGTTGCCCGTTTTCATTTTCGTTTTCGCATCTTAGGGGTCTCTACATCTTCTGCATCTCCAATTAAGTCATCGAGTCCTAAACTAAGCTCGACGACAAAAGAGTCCGACAACTCTTGTTCTTGGTAAACAACATCAACCTCATCATTAAGGTATCCATCATTGTCTGGTGTATATAACTGCTCACGAGGATTCACCTTGTGTACAACCCACCAATCATTAAACTTTTCACATGGATAATGTAGATTATACACTTGCTCGACTTGGTGTGCAAGGGCGAAGGTGTCACAACCTTGTAGCCGGTCCTTGTGTTTGACTTCTACCATGCCAAATTGGTTTTGTCGAGTTCTATGGTGATGATCAAACCAATTGCAGTCAAAGAAGACTACTTTAAGGACCTTATTCCTCGCAAAACTGAATTCAAGGATATTTTTAATGATCCTATAATAATTAGTTTCACATCCTTCGGCGTCAACTACCCTCGTCACAACTCTAGTGTTACATGTTGCCCTGAAAGGACGTTGAGTTTCAAATTGAGTTGAAAAAAATCAGAACCCATTGATGTTGTATCGACTGTAACTTCTAATTTTAATGAATCTGTAGAATAGTTGTCGAAAATCTTCATGGACGTCGGCTCGTTTTTTGCACCGTTCAACATATGAAGTTAGAAGACTATTTTATGCTATACACGTAATTACTAAGAGAAACAAGACATGAACACGTTACTTGTGCAAGAAACCAAGATAGGAAGTTAAGCCCTCCTTGTACTCCATAATATTGCATCGATTGTATTTGTCAAAGCGTAGGTTGCTGCTTAGATGTCCAATTTTGTTAATCAAGCTCACTAAATAAGGAAAAGCAGAATAAATAGCATATATGTATAACACAACATGTGAATTATTATAGATGTTGAACAAACACTTACTAAAAATATTCTTCCATCCCTTCTATATTAGTGTACATGTATAGCAAAGCAGCCGTCTTGTCATCTGTTTCAGCATCATAGCTCGTGTCGCTACCAACAGTAGTGCCTCTCGTTTGAAAAATGGAGAGGTTGATACAAGGGGGTGCTTCATCCATATTGTACCGCAACGTAGATGCATTAACATTGTGTTCTTCTACAAAATATACACTTGAAAAGTATCTTATCTCCTGAATTTTGTATGCTTCGGTGATGCATCCTTCAACTCTTGCCCGATTGTGAACCATTGGTTTAAGACATCCAAGTTCTCTTTCAACGTGATACATCCATCTATATTGCACAGGGTTGTCCACTTTAGCTTCATATGGAAGATGAATTAAAAGATGTTGCATTGGATTGAAGAACCCTGGAGGGAAAACTTTTTCCATCTTACATAAAAGCATTGGTATTTCCCTTTCCAACTTCTCCATCATCTCCCTTGTGATTTCTTTAGCACAAAGCTGTCTATAAAAGTAGCTAAGCTCGGCTAACACCGTCCACACCTCATCGTCAATGTCCGAAACATAACTGGCAGAAGTCTTTCCATGATTATGTGATAATCATGACTCTTCAACCCTGTGAGATTTGCAGTCTTAACATTACGACTCGTCTCAGGCTAGCAGCATAACCGTCTGGGAGTTTCAAACTTTTCAACCACTTGAAGACTTATTTTTTTTCCTTTTGGTCGAAGACAGAAAAAAGCACGCAGTTTGCCACCAGCTTCAGAGAGCTCAAGAGTTGGACAATTACAAACCGATGCCAAATTCTGACGAGCCTTTATATTGTCTTTTGTTCTATCCGTAATATCGAATCATGTCCTTATGATGCATTCGCCCATGTTATGTTCCTGATGCATGACATCTATATTATGCATTAAGATTAAGGACTGAACATACGGTAGCTCCCATAGTGCACATATATGAGTCCAATTGTGGTCCTCTCCATAACCAACAAAATATCCAGGATGACCTTCATCTAGCACTAAGTTGTTCAACTGTTCAGCAATCTCTGACCCGTTTAGATGTTGCGGTGGTCCTTTTTTGACAACGATGTCCTTCCTGAAGGCATTTCTCTATTGTCTAAATACGTGATTGGGCGGTAACCAACGTCTGTGGCAATCAAAGTAGCAAATCTTGTCACCATGCTTTAAACGAAAACATTCTGTGTCTGAAGCACATATCGGACATGTCAAACGACCATGAGTGCTCCAGCCAGAAACAATGTCGTAAGCTGGGAAACCATAGACTAACCACAAGTATGCAGCTTGAAGGTTGAATATCTATTTTTGTGGTAGTCGTACACTTCAACTCCTCTCCATAACATTTTTAACTCTTCAATTAACGGCTTCAACAACACGTTGAGTCGTGAACCAAGATGATCTGGTCCAGGTACAATAAGGCAAAGGAACATGAACATGTACTTATTACAAAGAGATGGTGGTAAGTTGTACAGGATAGCAAACACGGGCCAACAAGAGTATGGTGTTGCGTTTGTACTGAATGGTAAAAAGCCATTTGTCACCAACCCGATGCGAAAATTTCTCGTGTCACTGGTGAAATCTGGATTGAAGCGATCAAGCGCTTTCTATGCCTCACCGTTGGACGGGTGCACCATCATTCCGTCATTATCACATACACCTTCTTTGTGCCACCTCATGTGTCTGTCTATTTTTTTTTTGAGAGAAACAAGCGCTTCAACCTAGGTGTGATAGGCAAGTAGCAAAGCTGCTTCTATGCAACTTCAGTCATTACTTTTGTACTATCGTCATTAACAACATTGATAAATCTCGCCTTATCACATTTTAAGCACTTGTTCTCATTGGCATGATCTTTCCAGAAAAGCATGCAGTGGTCTGGACACATATCAATCTTCTCATAGTTCATACCAAGATCAGAAATCAATTTCTTAGACTGATACATATCCTTAGGAAATTTATGGGGCTGCGGAATGACATCGCTAATCAATTTGATGAGGTCGTTGTAGCAGTTATTGGAGAAGAAATACTTAGACTTAATTGCCAGAAATCTAGTCATGAAATTGAGGATCGTCACTTTGGTGTGTTCATGCAACGGTTTTTTGATTTCTTGAGATGCTTGAAGAATTCCTTTGCCTCCATTGTAGGAGAATCCTCCATCAATCCAGAATTTATGGCTTCAAGCGTCTCTTCCATCCTATCGACCCCAGTGTTGTAATCCCCATCTCTATCTTCTACGGCTTGAGAAGGTGTCTCGCCGTGAAGGTCCACAACTCATAATGTTGCATGAAACCGTTTCAACACTAGTGGAACGTCAATGTCACTTTATTGAAACACTTCACATTCTGACATTTGATACATGGGAACCGTACCTTACTGTTGTTTGCCAACAAAAAGCTCGTTGTATGAAAGCATCCGTCTTGGTGAACCACTCCTCTGAGTGACTCCCATCCTTTTTCCAACTAGCATACATCCAAGTGCGGTCTTCAGCCATGTTTGAGGGTATACCTTCAAAGTAGACAAATCATTATTAGTTTCATTATTACATTATGTCATGACCCTACAACTAGGTAGATAGGTCCTAAAGCCACCCAAGAGTGACCGAGCGGAGCGTGCTCATGACAGGACGTGTGGTCTGGATCCGAACAAAATTTTGGCAGCATAACCCCGTTGTTCTCCACTGCACGCCTGAAAATGGTGCAGAAGAGAACCACAGGGTTTTGCCGTCGAAATCTCGTCCAGATCCAGACCAACGTCTCATCACAAGCCACGCCCCCTCGGTCACTCCCAGGCTGTCCAAAAAGGGACAATTCCAAACCTTCACGTCTCACATGCCAATAGCATGTGAGACGTGCCGATCCGAAAATGGTGACACATTGCTATAGGTTACGTTACTCATTTTCATTTTTAAGTCATTTATGAGAGAGGAAAGAACAAGAGAAAGAGGAGGAAAGTTGGTCTTGGATGACAATTCCACGTCCGGATCCACCGTCTGCGCAATCGCAGGTGATTGACATCCTCACCATCGCCGTTCGCTTCCGTGTCATTTCGATGCATACGTTATGACTACAATTGTCTATACGGCACGAACACATTTATTGCCTATCGTGTTGTGTCAGGTCGGACCGGGCCAGCCAAAACCCATTTATTTACACATTAATAAACTAACTAACTAATAAACAATTACAAATAATAAATAATTATTGATGAACAACATAACGAACTAACTAACTAATGATCACTCAGGACGTCAATCTTGAGCCGCTTCACCTCGATGCGGGCAAGGAACTAACTAATGATCCGTGTTGGTCCAGAGGTGAGGAGAGAGGGAGAGAGAGAAAGGGAGAGGGAGATGAGGAGAGAGGGAGAGGTAGAGGACGAGAGAGAGAGAGAGAGGGAGGGAGATGAGGAGAGAGGTGTAGTCAATGAACGCAGCTACCAATTTCCTTTAACTTTCTAATGAGTAAAACTTTTACTCCTTCCCTAATAAATTGACATTTAAGACATGAATTTTAGTTCAAAATGAACGAAAAATTATGTTCTAAACGTCAATTAATTAGGAACTGAGGAACTAGATTGGTCACCAATGTCAAATGCTAGAGGATAACAAAAGCAAATGAACAGCATACATACAGGTCCAGATTAGTCGCATCAATCAACTAGCTAGCTCAATAATATTGTCAGGTTAGTGAAGCTACGATTTTTCACAAAAGGAAAAACGAACTACAGCAATGAATGATCCTGGCCTCAAGTTGCGTAGCAAAATAAACTGATCCTGCAGCCCATGATAAGTCTACTTCATCAATGTTTTTTAGCCTACCTGCAATTCGTGACCTACGCTTGAATAATGCCTACTACTGCAGAGAGGACAAAGCTTACAATTCCTGTCTCTTAACATTTGAGGGGTCATCGCAAACTACTATTTTTCAAGCTCAGAGTAGTAGATCCTACACTCTAATCTCTTCCTGTTTCAAACTATGCACAGCTCAAGCAGATTCACGCAATTTCCAGAAATATCTGCCCACACATGCTTTCATCTTTCAAATAAAAAATTTCACTAGAAACTGGTATAACAGAAGTTTATAATGGTAATATAAAGGGAGCAGAAGTGAATAAGTAACCAAGAGGGGCGCATGGGGAGGGGGTGTCGGGGAGGGGGCTGTGGGTAGGGGGAGGGGGGAGGGGGCGGCGAGGAGGGGGCGGCGGGGAGGGGGTGCTGAAGTGTTAAGGGCGGCAGGGACAGGGCTGCAGATAGGGGGCGACGGGGAGGGGGCACACCGGGAGGGGACATCGGGAGGGGGCTGCGTGTAGGGGGAGGGGGCGGTGAGGATGGGGCGGCGGGGAGGTGGTGTCGCAGGGTGGAGGGCGGTGGGGAAAAGGCTGTCGATATGGGGCGACGTGGAGGGGCGGCAGCATACCTCCTCAACGGCGCGATGGCGGCCCTCGGCGACGGTCCTTGGTGCTGGTGACCTTCTGCGGCACAGTGCAAAGGCCGGGCGATGGCGCGGCGGCGGGGACGAAAGTGGGAGGCGGCGCAAAATGACGATGGGAGACGACGCGAAATGGCGAAGCCGCGCGGTTGGTTAGGAAATATCGATATACTCCGTAATTGACAACGGTGTAGGTCAACCATCGTCTATAATGCTTAATTGACGACGGCCTTCAGATACCGCCGTATATTAAACCTATGGTGGGCCCTGTTTTCAGCCCATACTGGCGACAAGCCTGATGACAACAGTTAACCGTTATCTTTAACTAATTGGCAACTGTCGACTGTTGGAATCGGCAGATCCCCTGACACTACTAAAGTGTTGAAGGAGTTTGTAGTTCGGTTTGGGCGCGCGGAGACTCAAGAAGGTGAATCACGATTGGACACGAGAGACACAGTGGTTTACGTGGTTCGGGCCGCCTGAGCGTAATACCCTACTCCACGGGCATGTGTGTGTTGTATTAACTTGTGAGCTTGAGAGCGTTCGAGGGTCCCCCCCCCCCTCGTGTACCGTCGGTTTGTCCTTTTATAGTACAAGGACAAACCGTTACAAGTCAGCCTGGCCCGACATGTGGCCCTGGCGGTTACTAGTATTGATACACGAGATTAATTGTTGTTAATAACCCTGTAACGGCTCCGACGGTGCCGTTACAGGTGTTAAGATCGTCCGATTAAGTGTCATTAACGTGGAATTAATGATAATTAATCGGGTCTTGAAGTCCGCGGCTGTCCTTTGAAGATCCGGAGCCGTTACAATGTCTCCCGGAGGTTCGAAGCGGCCAGCTCCGACGTATGGACACGTGGCAGCTCCGGAGCTTGCTTGGGAGAAGCGGGAAGCTCCGGGGTGGCCTGGCACGTGTCAGGTCCGGAGCTTCTCTCGGTCAGGGGTTAAATCCGGAGGTGCCGTTTCGGTACCTAGCCCGGAGCTTCACCCTTGTGGGTAGTAGCTCCGGTCTGGCAGTACACGTGGCAACCTAGGGGTTAACCATGTTGGAGAAGCAGGTCCGGTTATGTCTGACAAGTGGGCCCCCGAGGGTCTTCAACTTGAGTAGATGTCCTTCCCTTGAGATCTTTGTAACCTCAGGGGGTGTATGGTTTTTTGGGTACCGACAGTGGCCCCCTGGACCTACCTCCGGGGAAAGTCACCGGGGTGAAGTCATTCTGTCGGATGTGGGTCCACACTCGCGACTCTTGAACTGGGTCTTCAAGGGTCTTTGGAGGTGCCGTTGGCAGGGCTTTACAGTTAAGTCCCGACGCGTGGCACACCTCAGGCGGCAGATAGGATCTTTGATGTGCGGATCTCTCGCAATTGAAGGTCGCCGGTTCCCGATACGAAAACCGTATCGGTTCCGCGTGCCTTGTCAGTTCGCCGCCTTTGGGTTTCCCGCCTCGTGATGACAACTGTTCGCCTGGGTAAGAGCCTCGACTTGATCGTCAGGGTGGTCCCGGGCCCCCTAGTCATCGGCAGGGTTGAATTCTTGAGTAGTATCCTTGACTCTCCTGCAGTTTCCATCCAAGCGTTGCGAGGGCTTACTTAAGAAGGAAAGCGCACCGTCGGGAGTTCTTTACGCTTCCCATCTGTTCTTGCGCTCAAACTCTCGACTTGTACTTTGCTCCTCTTCTCTTGCCTAGCTGTGCTGCGATGGAGTTGGGTCTGCGTGAGAGTCGCTTGAAGACGGAAAGTGATCTGAAGAAGGTCCGGGCCCTCATGGGGTGGTCTTTGGACTTCTTCAATCGTTCGGTCCGCGCCGGCGGAGAGCTTCCCTTTAAAAAGGAGCACTCTGGCGAGATGGTGTACTTTTCCTCGTACGCCATGGTGGGGCTGATCCCACCGTTTTCTTCTTTCTTCTTGATGCTGCTGGACTTCTATGGTCTGCAGCTGTACCACCTTGGCCCTCACTCCATTCTCCTTAAGTCCATCTTTGTCCACTTCTGCGAGATGTGGGTGGGCATCCCTCCCTGCATCGAGCTCTTCCGAACCTTCTTCACCGTCCAAACCACCGGCCGAAGCGACGAGTATCTTGGCTTCTACTACTTCGTGAAGCGTAAGAAGTGCCCATTCAAGTACCTCCGGTCATTCCTTTCCGGGAAGTGGGATGACTGGAAGAAAGATTGGGTAGTCATCCGGGTGGAGGAACATGACGGTTGGAGCTGCCAGACGGTCTGCCCGGCATTGACACGTCGGTATGGAGCGAAGTTCCGGTGCTGGCGGGAGCTTTCGACCCTGTCTTGACCAGAATCCGCCAATGTGTGGAGGGAGGATTGACTCCCCAGGCGGTGTTCTGCAACTTCCTGTCCAACAGGTGGGCGCCGCTGAAGAGGAGGGAGAAGCTCGCCTGGGCCCTCAACAGCGTGATGGACGAGGACCGGGTTGAGACTGGGTTGAAGTCCAGCATGGTGGGGAAGACCTTGGAGTTTCACCTCAAGAAATTCTAGCACGGCATCGACGTTGACGGAGATTACTTGACTCCGCCGCCGGCTTTCCTCCCTCTGAACGTGGAAGTTGAGTTCAGTAGGGAGCTCCGGCGGAAGATGCCTGCGCTTGATGAGCTTGGCGTCGTCGAGAGAAGATCAACCACCCGGTTGGCGATCCCCGGGTTGTCCGAAGGCGGCTCCGCCCCTGCTCCACAGCCAAGAGCTGAGGTCGTCGGCAAGGGCAAAGAGTTGGTGGAGGAGCCGGAGAGCCGGAAGAGGAAGCTGCGACATGCTGACGGAAGGTCCGTCGGGCCTGCCACTTCCCCCCCCAGTTCCCCGTCCTCAGGAAGGAAGATCCTCCGCCGCTGTGGCGGCTGTCCCCGTGGTGGGGTCTTTCCGGAGCGCTACTGTTCCGGCGGTGGGATCCTCCCGGAGTGCGACTGTCCCCGTGGTGGATCCCTCCGGAGGTGCCAGCTCCGGGCACGTGACTTCGCCATCTGGAGCGGTGAAGGCCTCCAGGTCCAGGGGTTCCTCCCGATCAAGGAGAGCTCCGACCCGGGAAACGCCCGCGGCTACGGCAAGTCCTGGGAGTCCTCCCGGAGCTCCTATGCCGACCGTGGCCAGCCCGGATCGTCTGGGAAAGAGGTTCCGCGCAAGCTGGTGTGTGAGCCTCCCAAGGTAATTTTTCTTTCTTACCTCGATTAACTTTTAATTGTAGCATCTGTTTGCTCAATTTATTCGTTCTTTATCTGCAACGTTCCCAAGAAGGGGAGCGAAGCTCCACCCTCAGCCACAGTGTCTGAGGCTGCGAGGGCTTCTGCTCCAGCTCCGGTGCCGCCCCAAGCGGAGGCTGCGACAGCTCCGGCGCCGACTGTCGTGGTCATGGACCTCGACTCGTCTCCAGAAGTTCCTGTGGTAGCGCCGGACCACGGGAATGAAGATGCGCCAGCGGTACCCGTCCCGGAAGTGGAAGCTCCGGGTCCTGGTGCTGCAGTGGTAGAAGCTCCGGCTGTTGAGTCGGAGGAAGTAGCAGTCCCGGCTTCGGAGCCGGAAAGTGCTGAAGCCCCGGCGATTGAGCCGGAGGTAGCTGAAGCCCTGGCATGCGAGCCGGAAGTTGAGGTAGTTCCGTTAGTTGAGCCGGTTACTTCCGAAGCTCCGGTCGCAGAGCCGGTTATTGTTGGAACGCCGGCCGCAGAGCCGGTGAATGTAGGAGCGCCGGCCGCAGAGCCGGTGATTGTTGGAGCGCCGGCCGCAGAGCCGGTGATTGTTGGAGCGCCGGCCGCTGAGCCGGCAGCTGAAGAGGCGAGGGAGCTTGAGCCTCCCTCAGAAGAGGTGTCCCGGCCGGAGCTAGTGGAGGCGACGACGTCGATGGTACCTGTGGCAGAGCCAGAGTGCCTGAACGAAGTCGCCGGCCCCCAGCCTGAAGGGGCAAATGAAGACTTGGTGGCGGGACCTCCTTCGATGGCTACTGAAGCCATCCCGGAGGAGGGCCCTAGCGCTTTGGAAGTTCAGGGTTCCACTCTCGTAGAGTGGGACCCAATTTTTGTAAGTGAAGACCCGCTGGAACCAGCGGAAGAGATCCAAGCAGGTCCGGAGCCTATCTCATTGTCGATGTCCATCGACAACGCCTGCTCCAGTCTACGTCAAGTCCAACTGGCCTTCTTCCACGACAGCAAGGCTCTTGAAGAGGAGCGCCAAACCCTTAGGCGGTGGCGTAATCGGCTCCACTTTGAGACTAAGCTGGCGCAGTCGAGGCTTGCGGATGACAAAGAATGGATCAGGCGGGAGAAGGTCCGCCTGGAGCTCTGGGGTGAGCTGCTGGACGAAAGGGAGAGCATGACTCACGCCCTCGACGCTCAATCCCGGGAGTTCCATGACCAAGCTAAGGCTGCTAACGACGCAGCCAATGCTCGGTTTGATCAGCTCGAGGCCATCAGCACCGCACTCATCAAGCGCCGAGAGGCACTTGAAGGGAGGGAAACACGGCTCGAGGATGAGGAGCAAAAACTCCTGGAGCTACGGGATGACGTCTTGCGACGAGAAGAAGAGCTCGCCGAGAAAACAGCTCTGGCAGACAAGGGCCTCGAGGAGCGCGCTAAGAAATTGGAAGAGCGCTGCCTCGAGGAGGAGGAGAAGACCTGGGTGCGGGGGCAGGAACTCTACGAATACGAGTGTGCCCTTGTCGCCCGGGAAAAGAAAGTAGAGGCGAGGGAGAAGGACCTGGTCGACCGCCGGAACAAGATCCACCTCCGGGAGGAGGAGCTCGGAAGACTTGAGAAGCGGGTTGCTGCGAAGATCCAGCAAAACGCCAAAGAAGTTGAGCGCCTCTCCCGCGAGAATTCGGAGCTGACGGCGGCCCGGAGATCCCTGGAAGAGATGAAGAACCTGAGGAAGGCGGACTCCCTGCAAATTTGGGAGTTTCTGAGCATGGCCGACGATGCGCTGGCGCCGATGGGTTTCAGCCCCGTGCTCCCGGATGATCCGGAGCCGGAGCCGGACCTTGCGTTGCAAGCGTTGAGCGCCGCGGGCAGCAAGCTCTCCAAGGTGGGCGACGTCATCGCGGACCAACTGGAGGTCGAGGGGCAATCCCTGGCTAGGAACGTCACAGAATATGTGTTGACGTGCTACACCAGCCGGAACCCTCGATTTCCTCTGGACGCGGTGCTTGAAGGCCCCGTCGAAGGAGAAGGCGAAGCTACCCGAGCCAGCGTGTCGGAGGTCGCCCAGAAGGTCGCCGAGTTCTTCCATAGGGTCTAGGACCGTCTCTTTTAGCCTTTACTTGTATCTTCTCTTCTTCCTCAATTTTGTAATCCCTTGTCTCCAGATGTAATCTCCGGTCTTCAGATGAAATGAAATCCCCAGTTTTTTGCGAATTTCATTTTTTTGTCTTCAACATCTTTATCTTCACTTGGCCCCCTGGTAGATGTGCACAATTTGATTGTGGACATGTACCAAAAGGATGTTGAGTTTTGTTGAAGATGAATTTGCTTCGAACTTGTGGAATTTAGGTCCGAAGTTTTTGATAGTGAAGGTCCCCTAAAGTTGTCGGAGCTTAGAAGCTCCGGCACTGTCCATCACTGGAGCTTAGTAGCTCCGGCAATAGCCTCTATCAACACGTTGAGCGTCGATAGTTAATACTCCAAGGTGTCGGAGCTTAGCAGCTCCGGCAATGACCTTTGCCATACTTGGTTTGTTGGCAACAGACTCTAGTGATAGAGTCTTCTCACCATCTTTTAGTCAACGCCGACGGTTGACGCCCTGGTGGGAGTCGGAGCTTGGTTAGCTCCGGTTTTTCTCCATCAACGTAGGGTTCATTTTTCCTGCACACTTAAGCCAAGAAAAATAGTAAAATTCGTTCCTTGTCTATAACTTCATTGCGGCTTACGGTTCTCAAGAAAATTTTAAGTTGAACACGATTTTTAATACGACTGGATGAATTGTCTTTTCTTTTAGATCCAATTGTCCACGGACCCACCTTACTTTGGCCTGCCGGGATGTAGGTAGAGTGGCGTACTTAGGGTGCTTGACCAGGCTAAGTCGATAGCACACTCCGGCCCTAGAATGGCTTGGCGGCTTTCAGGCGAGTTGACCACAGACGGTATTTAAATCTAAAAAATCCAACAATTCAACTCGAATCGTACGTAAACCGGTCAAACTAGAATTTCTTAAGAATTGCACGTTTCTGTTATAGACAAGAAAGAGAAAAATAAAAATGTCGAGCCTATGCAAAGATGAATGCACGTGGAGTCTATTTCACATGAAGATGTCTTTCATTATAGGTCCGGGGTACAGGGGAAACAAGTACACTCTTAGGGTATGGAAACAGGCTAAGTGTGTTTAGTTTCTCGTTTGACCCAGGGTAGTTAGCCACACTTCTAGTCCGGAGACTGTATCAAGTGTTGCGTGAGCTTTTCAAACCTTTCGGGAAAGGTCCGGCTGCTCTCCCGGAGGAACTACCCGACTCTGTACAATGACTCTATAACATACATTTCAAGTTACTTAAGACTCACCTCCGTGGAATTAAGTGTAGAACTTACAGAGGTGCTCGATGTTCCAAGGATTTGGGAGAGGTGTCCCATCCTCGGTAGCCAAGCGAACGCTTCCGGGACGGGATACTTTGATCACTCGAAAGGGCCCTTCTCAGCCGGGAGAAAGTTTGTTTTGCCCTTCTCTGGATAGTATTCTCCGTAGCACCAGATCGCCTTCCTCGAGCTGTCGGTTGTGTACATGCCGCTGGTGATAGCGCCGTAGAGCTTGGCGGTATCGGGCATTCCGAACAGCTGCTTGGCACCTTCCCTCCTCGAGGAGGTCTAGGTCTTCACGCCGGAGCTGGTCCTGCGCGGCTTCGTCGAAGGTCCGAACTCGGAGGGAACCCAAGGTGATTTCCGGAGGAAGGATCGCTTCAGCTCCGTACACCAGAAAGAAGGGTGTTTCTCCGGTTGCCCGACATGGAGAAGTCCTGTTGGCCCATAGAGTGGGCGGAAGCTCTTCGATCCAATTGGCTCCGTGCTTTTTCAAGCGCTCATAAGTGCGTGTTTTGAGTCCTTTAAGGATCTCTGCATTTGCTCTCTCGGCTTGTCCATTGCTGGCAGGATGAGCTACGGAGGCGTAGCAAACTTGTATGCCGAGGTCTTCGCAATATCCTTGAAATGCGGAGCTTGTGAATTGAGTCCCATTATCAGTGATGATCTTATTTGGGACTCCGAATCTGCTCACGATGGATTGTAGAAAATTGATTGCAGATTGTTTGTTGATCGTCACAACGGGAGTAGCTTCCGGCCACTTGGTGAACTTGTCGATGGCGACGTACAGGAACTTGTAACCTCCGACGGCTCTTGGGAAGGGTCCCAAGATGTCCATCCCCCACACAGCGAAAGGCCATGTAGGAGGTATCATTTGTAAGGACTGAGCAGGTGTATGAATTTGCTTTGCATGAAATTGGCATGCTTTGCATTTCTTCACTAGCTCAGTGGCATCCTGGAGCGCTGTAGGCCAGTAGAAGCCGTGCCGAAAGGCTTTTCCGACCAGCGTGCGGGAAGATGCGTGGTTCCCACACTCGCCTCCATGGATTTCTGCGAGGAGCTCGCAGCCTTCTTCCCTTGTGATGCACCGCATTAGGATGCCGTTGGCACCGCGCCGGTAGAGATCCCCTTCTACCAACGTGTATCTTTTAGCCAATCTGACTACCCGGTCAGCGGATACATCATCGTCAGGAAGGATGTTGTCTTTCAAGTAGCTCCGGATCTCCGAGATCCATGCATCGGAACTGACTTGAGCATTTGAGTCTTGCGTGCTGGGTTGCTCGGAGCTTCCGGCAGCACCTACGACCCTTGATGGCTGCCATGGTAACAGGGCCATCGGGACCGTCAGCTTCGGGATGCTGATCTCGCCCCCTTCGTTCAGTTCGGCAGGCTGAACTGTGGGTTTTTACAACCTCCGGACAAAGGTTCCGTCAGGAGCCGGAGCTCCAGTTGACGCCTTGGTCGAGAGTTCGTCAGCTTCAGCGCTGTGAGCACGCTGAACATGGTGAAGGTCTAGGACTTCGAAGTCCTTCTGAAGCCTCTGGACTTCAAGGAGGTAAGCAGCCAGCTGGAGATTATTGCAGGAGCATTCACCCTTCACCTGCTTGATGACGAGTTGTGAATCTCCTTTGACCAGCAATTGCTTGACACCATATGAAAGTGCCACCTTTAATCCATAGATGAGTGCTTCGTACTCCGCCATGTTGTTGGTTGCCTTGAAGTCAAGGTGTACCATGTATTTCACTTTCTCCCCAGTTGGTGCGAGGAGAAGGATTCCAGCTCCGGCTCCCTGCTTCTGCATGGAGCCGTCGAAGTTAAGGGTCCAATGAGGCTTAGTGAAGGTTGGAACTTGAGGTTCCGTCTTCTGCTCGCTGGGGCCCCCAGGGTTTAATGGAGAGGGAGTCCATTCTGCCACGAAATCTGCCAACGCTTGACTCTTGATTGCTTGTCTCGGAATGAATTCAAGATCGAATTCAACCAATTCCGCTGCCCACTTTGCAATATTCCCAGTTGAATTGGGATTATGCAGGATCGCTCGAAGTGGATATGAGGTCACCACCGAGACTTTGTGAGCTTGGAAATAGTGTCGAAGCTTCCTTGAGGCAATAAGAATTGCATAAAGCAGTTTATGCACCTCTAGGTATCGAGTCTTGGCATCATGTAACACTTCACTGATGAAGTATACCAGGCGTTGAATGGTCCGGACCCTCCCGGAGGGGTCCGGAGCTTCCTCTTCATTGATCCGGACCCTCTCGGAGGGGTCCAGACTCTCTTCGGGGACCTCTGGGTTCTGGGTGGAGGAACCCGGAGCTTCTTCAGGAATGACCTGGATCCTCTCGGAGGGATCCGGGTCCTCTGAAGTGGCTTCTTGTGGGTTCAAGTCTGGGAGCTGGGACCCAGACCCGCTTTCAGGAACCTCCGGACCCTCCCGAAGGGGTCTGGATTCCTGAGTATTGGGTAGTTCCGGTCTCTCCGCAACCAGAACCATACTGACGACTTCGTCAGTAGCTGAAATGTAAAGCAATAAAGGCTCACCAGGGTTCGGAGCTACCAGGACTGGTAGGGTGGTGAGGAACTATTTCAGCTCCTGGAATGCCTTCTCTGCTTCTTCAGACCATTGGAATGGTCCGGACTTCCTCAGTAACTTGAAGAAGGGAAGTGCTCTTTCCGCCAGTCTTGAAATGAACCGGCTGAGAGCTGCTAGACATCCAGTTAATTTTTGGACGTCTTTGATGCGGGTTGGTGGCCGCATGTCTTCAATGGCTTTTATCTTCGCCGGATTAGCCTCTATGCCCCGGTGACTTACCAGGAAACCAAGAAGCTTTCCGGAACTAACCCCGAAGACGCACTTGTCTGGGTTTAGCTTCGTGCGGGTGGCCCGCAGCTTGTCGAAGATAGCCTGCAAGGTGTCCAAGAGGGACTCCTTGTTCTTGACTTTGACCACGATGTCATCGACGTACACTTCCACTACGTCTCTGATGAGTTCTTCGAAAGTTTTGTACATAGCTCGTACAAAAGTTGAAGCTGCATTCTTGAGACCAAAAGGCATGGCTGTGTAACAATACAATCCATCTACTGTGATGAATGAAGTATGCTCTTCATCCTCCCTAGACATCCTGATTTGATGATATCCAGAATATGCGTCTAGAAAACACAGTAACTCGCACCCGGAGGTGGAATCCACTATCTGATCTATTCTAGGTAGTGGGAATGGATCTTTTGGACATGCCTTATTCAGTGTGGTGTAGTCGATGCACATCCGAAGTTTCCCGCCGGCCTTGGGCACAACGACTGGGTTTGCCAGCCATTTTGGATGGAAGACTTCTCGGATGAATCCGGCTTCGAGCAACTTCTTCACCTCTTGTCGGATGAAGTTCTGTCGCTCCAAAGATTGCTTCCGAGGTTTCTGATGCACAGGCCGAGCATCGGGATAAATCTTCAGATTGTGCTCAATCACTTCCCTGGGGATCCCAGGCATTTGTGACGGTTGCCAAGCAAATACGTCAACGTTAGCCCGAAGGAAAGTGATGAGCGCGAGTTCCTATTTGTCATTCAACCCACACGATATGCGGGTGGTTTGAGCAACATCGGAACCAATTTGGACGACTTTGACGGGTATGTCGGTGTCGCCGCTTGACTGCACTCGGGGAGCAGAGGTTGAGCCTCGCTGCCGAATGCTCGGAGGTTGTGGAGCTTGCCCCTGTCTGGAGTCCTCCTTTTGCGCCGTGGTGAGTGCGTGGAGTTCCTCCAGAGCAGTTACTCCGGCAGTGCGATCTCCGCGGATCCGGAGAACGCCTACTGGTGTTGGCATCTTCAACACCAGGTATCCATAATGAGCAGCTGCCATGAATTTGTACAGGGCAGGTCTACCCAAGATGGCGTTGAATGGTAAGTTGATCTGAGCGACGTCGAAGACCAACTTCTCGGTGCAATACTTCTCCCGGGTCCCGAAGGTAACGGGGAGAGTAATAGCTCCAAGTGGGGTAATGGCCCCCGGACCTACTCCGGAGAAAGGTCGAGAGGGCTGGAGGTCCGAAGGTCGGAGCTGAAGCTTAGTGAAAGCTTTGAAGCTGATGAGGTTAAGCCCCGAACCTCCGTCTACCATGACATGATGGAGCTGGATGTTGTTGATGGTGGGAGATACCATCAAGGGTAATTGGCCAGCTCCGACCATGCTTTGAGGACAGTCCGAAGCATCAAAAGTGATGGGTGTGTCCATCCACTTTCGATGTGGCTCCGGTCTAGCTGTAGGAGCTACATCAGCCATATCCCGCCGCATAGTCTTGATGACACGACGAGAAGTGATGTCCCATGATCCACCAAAGATGGTGTTCATGGTTTTCCGACGCTCGTTGTCGGAGACGTCGGAGTCATCGTCGATGGAGGTGTAGACTGCTTTCAGGACCTTTTTGGGGTCCTGAAACCCTAACTCCTCTTCAGCCGGAGCTTCATCGACCTTTTGTTTTCCCTCCCTCTGTCGGAAGGGAGACCCTTCCCGGCGCTTGTGATAGCGCTCGGCAAGGTTTTGGACCTCCCGGCAGTCTTCCAGCCGGTGGCTGCCCGTTTTGTGAATGGGGCACCACATTTTGGATTTGCCACCGTCTTCGGAAGACGGTCGAGGTCGCTTCTTGGGGCGTGGCCCCCGGCCACCAGGAGTTGCAGTGGCTGCAACGTTGGATGTGCCGGCCGACGGCTTCTTCTTGCCGTTGGTCTTCTTTTTCTTCTTGCCACTCCCGGAGGTAGCGGCTTCTTCTTTGGAGGATTTTTTGTGATCCTCCAAGGCTGGTTTGGAGTGCATTTCACGGCCCTCCGTAGCTCTGGCACATTTGTCAGCCAAGCTGAAGAGCTCCGTGACGCTGGTGATCTCTTTGATCGCCAGCTTCTCCAACATCTTCTTGTCTCGCACACCCTGTCTGAATGCCACAATGATAGAAGCGCTTGAGATAGAAGGGATTGTGTTACGTACCTGAGAGAACCTCTGGATGAATGACCGCAAAGATTCTCCTCCTTTTTGCACGACCGCAAAAAGGTCCAGTTCAGTGCCCGGTCGGGTGTATGAACTCCCGAAGTTGGCAGTGAACTGACGGCACAGCTCCTCCCAACTGTCAATAGAGTTGGGTGGAAGGCTCATAAACCAGGACCTGGCGGTCCCAGTTAAGGCCACTGGAAAGTAGTTGGCCATTACGGCCTCGTTTCCTCCAGCTGCTAGGATTGCAGTGGAGTATATCTGCAGAATTTTTCCCGTCAAGTGTGGCCGTAACTTCTGAGGCCATCTAACCATGCGCAGGTGCATGGCTAGGGCGGAACAGCCTCCTCCTACTCCTTCCAGAGTAGAAAGGTCTTGAGCATCCCGTCTTTCTCGAGCTCGCTCGATATGGACACGGCCATCCTGTTGGCGGTATCGGCGATCAAGCTCCGCCCGGAGGTCATGTGTCGAAAGCCGAGATGCAGTATGGGTGCGTCGTGCCCCATAGGGCAACGATGTCACTTGCTGTGACGCAGCTCGTCTTCTGTTGTTGGAGACATGTGGACCAAGTCTTCCAGACAACGTACATCGCTGCGACGGGGCCCGCCCTGAAGGAGGTGGACCCTGGTTGTTGAGGCGTTCGGCCGCTGCTGCGACCAAATGCTCAACATCAGCCCTCCATTGCTCCATGGCACCTTGAGATGCATCCGGAGGTGGTGGTCGCTGGAGAAGAGCACGCGCTGCATGGAGCGCGTGTTCCGGGTTGTCTCGACTTGCCGGCGCAGTATGTGACGCCGGCGCACCATCATGTTGTCCGGCATGTCTTGCCGGAGAAGATGGTGGTGGTGGGAGTGTGACTCCTGCTGGTGCTGAGGCTCCTGCTGGTGGCTGCATGTTGGAGGGATTGCCTCCGACAGCCTGAGCAGCAGGTTGCCCGTTGGATGATCCAGCCGCAGAATTCACCATTCTTGAAAATCTCAGGCGCCCCTACCTGGCGCGCCAACTGTCGACTGTTGGAATCGGCAGATCCCCTGACACTACTAAAGTGTTGAAGGAGTTTGTAGTTCGGTTTGGGCACGCGGAGACTCAAGAAGGTGAATCACGATTGGACACGAGAGACACAGTGGTTTACGTGGTTCGGGCCGCTTGAGCGTAATACCCTACTCCACGGGCGTGTGTGTGTTGTATTAACTTGTGAGCTTGAGAGCGTTCGAGGGTCCCCCCCCTCGTGTACCGTCAGTTTGTCCTTTTATAGTACAAGGACAAACCGTTACAAGTCAGCCTGGCCCGACATGTGGCCCTGGCGGTTACTAGTATTGATACACGAGATTAATTGTTGTTAATAACCCTGTAACGGCTCCGACAGTGCCGTTACAGGTGTTAAGATCGTCCGATTAAGTGTCATTAACGTGGAATTAATGATAATTAATCGGGTCTTGAAGTCCGCGGCTGTCCTTTGAAGATCCGGAGCCGTTACAATGTCTCCCGGAGGTTCGAAGCGGCCAGCTCCGACGTATGGACACGTGGCAGCTCCGGAGCTTGCTTGTGAGAAGCGGGAAGCTCCGGGGTGGCCTGGCACATGTCAGGTCCGGAGCTTCTCTCGGTCAGGGGTTAAATCCGGAGGTGCCGTTTCGGTACCTAGCCCGGAGCTTCACCCTTGTGGGTAGTAGCTCCGGTCTGGCAGTACACGTGGCAACCTAGGGGTTAACCATGTTGGAGAAGCAGGTCCGGTTATGTCTGACAAGTGGGCCCCCGAGGGTCTTCAACTTGAGTAGATGTCCTTCCCTTGAGATCTTTGTAACCTCAGGGGGTGTATGGTTTTTTGGGTACCGACAGCAACTTACGAGACAACCGTCGTCAATAATCACCTAATTGACGATGGCCAAAATCCAACGTTGTTTATTAACTAAATGACGATGGTACCATCGTCAATTATTTTGGCCGTCGTCTATTTTCGTGTTTCCTATAGTGAAGCCACATTTTGAGACTCAAGTATATTTATCTCATTTCTTAGCTCACAAAACCTTATCTCATCTAATGGCTTGGTGAAAATATCTGCAAGTTGTTTTTCAGTCCTAACATGTGAAATTATAATATCACCTTTTAATGAATGATCTTTTAGGAAAAGGTGACAAATATCTATGTTCTTAGTTCTTGAGTGCTCTACTGGGTTGTGTGCAATTTTTATAGCCCTCTCATTGTTGTATAGTAGTGGAATATGGTTCAGATTGTAACCATAGTCCCTTAGAGTTTGTCACATCCAAAGTAGTTGTGAGCAACAACTATCGGCTGCAACATACTCCGCTTCGACTGTGGAAGGAGCAATGGAGTTTTGCTTTCTAGATGACTATGAAACTAGGGATCTTCCAAGAAATTGACAGGTCCCCGACGTGCTCTTTCTATCGACTTTGCATCCTACATAGTCGGCATTGGAATAACCTATCGAGTTAAATTTGGATGCTTTGGGATACCAAAGCCACAAGTTGGGTGTGTGTACAACTTATCTTAGGAATCTTTTTACAGCTATTAAATGTCGCTCTTTAGGTGCGGCTTGAAACCTTGCACACATGCATACACTAAGTATAATATCTAGCCTAGATGCACATAAATAGAGTAATGATCCAATCATAGACCAATATACCTTTTGATCCACATTTGGACCATCTTCATTGAGGTCGAGATGTTCGTTAATCGCCATGGATCTCTTGATGGGCTTGGCCTTGTCCATATTGAACTTCTTAAGGATGTCCTGCGTGTACTTGGTTTGACTTACAAAAGTGTCCTCTCTTAGTTGCTTCACTTGGAATCCCAAGAAGAACTTCAATTCGCCCATCATTGACATCTCGAACCTATCTGTCATAATCTTGTTGAACTTTTCACAAAATGACTTATTAGTAGAACCAAAGATAATATCATCAACATAGATTTGACATACAAATAGATGATAATCAAAGTGTTTTTTGAACAAAGTATAATCAAATTTTCCAATTGTAAAACCATTTTGAGTTAGAAAATCTCTAAGGCACTCATACCAAGCTCGAGGAGCTTGTTTGAGGCCATAGAGAGCCTTACGCAGTTTATAGACATGGCTGGGGTACTCATGATCTTCAAATCCTGGTGGTTGCTCCACGTACAATTCCTCCTTATTTGGACCATTGAGGAAGGCACTTTTGACATCCATTTTATACAACTTGAAATTTTGGTGACTAGCATATGCCGAAAAAATGCGAATGGACTCAAGTCTAGCTACGGGAGCGAATGTTTCGTCGAAGTCCAAACCTGTGACTTGTGAGTAACCTTTAGCCACAAGTCTCGCTTTATTGCTCGTTACCACTCCATGTTCATCTTGTTTGTTGTGAAAGACCCATATGGTTCCAACAATGTTCGCCTTTGATCTTTCCACCAGTTCCCACACTTAATTTCTCTTAAAGTTGTTCAACTCTTGTTGCATTACCATCATCCAATATGGATCTTTTAAGGCTTCTTCTACCCTGTATGGTTCCAGAAAAGATACAAAAGAGTAATATTCACAAAAATTTGCAATGTGAGATCTAGTAGTTACTCCCTTAGCAATATCTCCAATGATGTTGTTGACGGAATGATCTCTATGCACACTCTGATGTACTCTTGGGTGAGGGACTTATGAAGTTGCTTGCTCTTCATTGTCTTCATTATCATTGTCTCCCCATAAATCATTGCTTCCGTGGTTATATGGATCTTCTTGATTTTGACCTTTTTCATGAACACCCCCTTGATCATTGCTTCCTTGTTGAGGTTCATCATGTGCACTTGAGTCTTGTGGTTTCTCTTGAGGTAGAATATCACCAGGTGCCATTCTTCTCAACGATTTACATGGGGCTTCTTCTTGATCTAGCACACACTTATCAACTTTCTCCACTTGGGAGCTATTAGTCTCATCGAACACTACGTCACGCGCTACTTCAACAAGGGTAGAGACTTTGTTGAAGATACAATAGGCGTAGGTGTTCGAATCATAACCGAGCAAGAACCCTTCATCAGATTCGAAGCAAACTTCGAAGTCCTCGGTTTCTTGTTCAGAAAACATTTACAACCAAATACTTTAAAATATGAAACATTTGGTTTGTTACCGGTAAGAAGCTCATATGGCGTTTTCTTCAAGAGTCGGTGAAGATATAACTGATTTGTGGCGTGACAAGCAGTGTTCACCTCTTCAGCCCAAAACCGGTCCGATGCCTTGTATTCATCCAACATTGTCCTTGCAATTTCAATTAGCTTTCTGTTTTTCCTTTTGGCCACCCCGTTTTGTTGTGGGGAATAGGGTGCCGAAAACTCATGATTTATTCCTTCTTCATCAAGGTACTCCTCAACTTGTGTATGTTTGAATTATGTCCCGTTTTCACTTCTAATATTGTTCACGATTGATGAGAATTCATTTTGAGCTCTTTTCGGGAATTTCTTAAGGATTCCCTGAGTTTATGATTTATCATACAAGAAAAATACCCAGGTGAATCTCAAAAAATCATCAACAATAACTAAACCATATTTTTTACCGCCGATGCTTATGTAAGCAATTGGACCGAGAAGGTCCATGTGAAGAAGTTTCAGCAGTCTTGTAATAGTCATCACATTCTTGGCGGGGTGCGATGCTCTAACTTGTTTTCCCGCCTGGCAGGCGTTGCATGGGCTTTAAACCTCTGATGTGACCATCTTTTAGAAGTTTTTGCAGATTTCTCATCCCAACATGGGCTAGCCGTCTATGCCACAACCATCCCATGTTAGTTTTAGCAACTAAGAAAGTGTTGAGTTCGGCTTTATCTTTCTTGAAATCAACAAGATAAAGCTTTCCCTTGAACATTCTCTTAAATGCAATCGAGCCATCACTTCTTCTAAAAATGGTCACACCCTCATTAGTGAATAAGTAGTTATAATCTTTGTCGCATAGCTGAGATACTAACAGAAGGTTATAGTCTAAAGAATCTACATGTAAAACATTCCAGAAAGTATGTTGAGAAGAGATTTCAATTTTACCGCTACCAAGGACCTTTCCTTGCCTGTTGTCTCCAAAGTATATCCCTTCACTTGGATCTGCGTTGCGGTCATAGTCCACGAACATGTTCCTTTCTCCGGTCATGTGATTTGTGCATCCGCTTTCTAGCACCCATTTTGATCCACCAGAGGAGTAAGCCTGAAAAACAAAATTATTCCTTAGTTTTAGGTACGCAAGCCTTCCTGGGTCCTCTCAGTTCAGTCACAAGATTCTTGAGCACCCACACACAAGTTTTCGAATTCTTGTGGCGTGGCCCTGCGTAATTAGCAAATACATTTCCGAATTTGTCTTTCATAAGTACAAACGAAGCATCAAAAGTATGAAATAATATTTGCAAGTCAGATTCATGCGATTTTTAATTAACACATGTAGTTTTCTTCTTAGCGTGATCATTTGTGGACATGTGTTTGTTCTTGTTAAACCCAAGACCATCTTTGACGTTAGGAGGTCTTGTGACCTTATATGCACTACGTGCATATTTGATCTTCTCCTTGTCAAATATGCCACTTTGGGAAGGATGCTTTGCATGAGAAGTAGAAGAATCAGATTTGACAACATTTTTCTTAATATAACATGTGCAGGTTGCAATTGTTGTCAAACTTACACCTTTGGAAGGTGAGCTTTTGGAAGAGGAGGAGTCACTTTGCTTGAGTGACTCAACTTGCACTTCAGGAATCTTGTTAACTTTTGACAAGTTAGTAAGTTCATCCTTGATTGCAAGGTGTGAGTCTTCTATGAGTAAGTCTCCTTACTCAAGGCTAGCTCATGCTCAAGTGACTTGCTCTTCTCTCTTTCAAGCTCAAGGAATTTCTCAACCTATTGATACCTCTTCCTTTCATTGATGAGCATATCTTCTTATCGGTTGACAAGCTCCTCCTTCTTACAGATTTCATCCGACAACATTTTCATTTTCTTTAATGTTGTTTTACTCAATCCCCTAAACATCTCCTCATTTTCACTAGAACTGTCAAAATCATCAATAGAAATATTTAGCGAGGGAGGACTGAGTCGAACCTTTTTCTTGACTTCCTTAGCCATAAGGCAAGTGTGATTATGAGTCTCCCGTCCTCTCATGTTTGGGAAGATTGTAGACCTCTTCGTGGGTTTCTTGATGGCAATAGTGGCCATCTCCTCTTCTTCATCGGAGGAGGACTTGTCGTTTGAGTCCCACTCCTTGCCGATGTGTGCTTGATGAGCTTGTCGCTTTTTTCTGAAGGTCTTCTTCTCTTGAGGCTTCATTTACTTCTTCCTCTTGTTCCCTTCATAGGTGTAGTCAACCATGAAGTGATCGTACTCGCCACAGTTATAGCAAGTGCGTCGAGCCTTGTATTTTCCTTTCTCTTTGCTCTTCCCTTCATTTGAGTTGCTTTCATGTCTTATTTTCATCATGCGCTTGAATTTATTGATGAAGAGTACCATCTCTTCATCATCTAGGTTAGTGCTCACGTCACTTGTATCTTCCTCATATTGAGCTTCACAAGTTTCCTTTCCTTTAGGCATACATGTTGCTTTGAGAGCAACTTCCTTATTTTTGGAGGAGCTGAGCTCAGCTAGATCTTTGACATATTGGGCTTCCTTCTCCATCATCTCATGGTTTATGATCTTGCCCAATAGTTCATCTGGATTCATTTTGTGGAACCCAAGGCTTTCTCAGATCATTGAGAATAATGTGAAGTTTCTTGGCATAAAGGCTCTAATCATCCTTTCAACCACCTCATAGTTAGTCCACTTCTTGCTTCGATAGGCACAAATCTTATTGATGGGCGTGTTCATCCGATTGTACATGTCTTGAGGTGATTCGCCTTCCTCAATAGCAAATCTCCCCAACTATCCTTCAAGCATCTCAATTTTGGCTTCTCGGGCTGACTTATTTTCGTCATGAGGTGTTTTAGGTGTATCCCTGATTACTTTTGCGCTTTCCAATCCATCAATCTTGGTGAACTCCTCTCTGCTCAGTGATGAGGTGATCACTGCAACAGCTTGTGCGTTGCGGTGGATTTCTTGTTCTTGTTCTGGAGTGAGCTCTTTGTTCGTATCCGGGATATCTACACCTGTGCACATAATATGCCGAAGACTTGGATTCAAAGAGATTAGATGCATCTTTATATTGTATTTCCACATGGTGTATTCATTTCCTTCAAATTACGAAGGTGTTCCCATGGGAATAGAAAGATAGTTATTATTTGAATTAAGACGATTGTAATTGTAAGGAAATCGGGAGTATTCGTGATGACCACTCCCCGTCGTATTATCTTCTTCTTTTCCCTTTTATGCCAACAGTTTCTTCCTCAGAAGTGCCTTTAGTTGACGTACTTCTTCATCATCATGTGGATTTTCTCTTAGTACATCAAAGGCTATAGTTTCTTGCTCTTCCTCGGTGTTGGGCACCTTGGGGATCTTGTTGTTCTTCTCATAGGCCATTGATGTCTCCGAGCGGTGAGTCTCGTTGATGGAGAACCTGCTCTGATACCAATTGAATGTGGCCTTGAGGGGGTTGAATATGCTTTGAAAATTTCCTGCACACATAATCAAACGGTCAAAAACTTGATTGACTGGACTTGTCCGGTTGTGTGGGCGGACTAGTCCAGTGTGCCCGGTGTATGCCGATTTGACTAAGTATTGATACAAGATTTAAATTCTTTTAAGCAACGGAAATGGGAACAACAGATAAGAT
Organism: Tuctoria greenei; assembly: GCA_036927565.1. Taxonomy (NCBI): domain Eukaryota; kingdom Viridiplantae; phylum Streptophyta; class Magnoliopsida; order Poales; family Poaceae; genus Tuctoria; species Tuctoria greenei. The sequence goes on along the minus strand of JAYESD010000002.1, from coordinate 266,956,776 downwards.
TACTTGAATTTACAATTGATGTCGTGAAGTTGAATATGAAAAAAAAATTCAATTCAAGTTATGATATTGATCAACTATGTGCCCTAATCAAGATGCAAAAGTAAAGAATCACACGAGACAACGATTTTTACCGAGGTTCGATCTCACCAACGAGATCTACTCCTCGTTGTGTCGAGTCCCTTCAAAACCTTTCACTCTTCAAGTCACCACACAAGGACGACTTGATTCCACTATCACGGGCAATCACCGATAATGGGGCGGACCTCACACGTTGAGGGCTCCCAAAAAAATTACAATGAGAAAATGATCAAATACACTTCAAGTTATTACAAGGAAGAGCAAAAGTGTCAAGACATAAAACCCCAAGAGCTCAATGATGTGTAGACGACAATCTCCCAATCCCAAATCTAAGTGTTCAATTGATTTTCACCTTTTTGGGCTTTAGATGCTTGAGGAGATGTGTTTTTGTTCTCTTGGGACAGGTGGCGGCGCTAGGGTTTATGATTTTGATAGTTGGAATTGAAAGTTGTGATTGTGGGGCCGTGGATCTCCTATTTATAGAGTTTTCAAAAAGTCACTGTTAGAAATCCTGATGACCAGACTTGTCCGGTGTGCTTTATGAAGGTTGGCGTGCAATGCAGCACACTAGAAACCCTAATTGTGTGAGGTATATTGAACTAGTCCGGTTGGTGTTCGGACTTCTTCGGTTCCATGTGAAATTAAACTCCAGGGAATTGAACGGACTAGTCCGATCCAAGAACGGACTTGTCCGGTTCTATGTGTTATTGAACATTAGAGAGTTCAACAGACTAGTCCTGTCCTATGGACGGACATGTCCGAAGTGCACAGAAATGGATTTTCGGAGACATTAACGGACTAGTCCGGTCCATGATCAGACTAGTCCCATGCACTGTCTTATTGAATTCCAGAAAGATTAACCGACTAGTTCGGTTTGTGATCGGACTAGTCCGGTGCACAGTGTACTTGGACAATAGAGAGTTTAACAGACTAGTCCGGTCCATGAACGGACTAGTCTGGTGCTCAGTGAATTTTTAGGTGTTATTAAGACTTTACCCCTACGCAAAGACTTGAGCTCTTGGGATTTGTCTCTCACACACATCCTATACATTTAAATCTACTTGTCACTTCAGTTCACAGTTGGACTTTTCTCTTATGTACAGCACTTCATTTTTCACCTTGAGTGCGACAAACTATCTAATTTTGCTTAACCTGCAGTCATCTCAATAAATTCATTAGAATCTCATTTGTTTGTCATCAATCATCCAAAACCCGCAAGGGATTGCCTATATGCACTTTCAAAATACAATAAGAAACTCAGTAATTCAATGAGTTTTGCAGCAGGACCAACACTATTCTTGCTCCATTAATTGTGGTGCACACACTCCTAGCGTGCAGGTTCCTGAGCCACACTAAGCTGTAGTGTGGATCACGGGCAACAACAAAACTCTGGTCGCTCTACACAGTGCTTATGGTTCAGGGGCATAGGGGACAAACAAATGAACTGGTAGGCCAAGAAATGAGTGATGCTCTGACAATTAGTGAACATCACACGTGATGAAATGGAAATAAAATGGTGACAATAACCCGGCTAGAATTCAAGAACATGATCAAGAAGCCATCTCTTCTAGAGAACATAGCTTCCCTGCTCAAGGTAATCCTTAATCCGTTGTCAAACAGGCATTTGTGATCCTTGTCACCGAGTTAAGTGGATGACACATAACTACATTGATATGACATTTCTTGCAATGAGGTTTCTGAGTTGATTTATGACATTGACTTATAACAATGGTGGTGATGACGATGGTGACCAAGAGCAAGGAGAGCTAGTCTCTGCAGCTCCTGAAGCTCATGCTCCCTGGGAACTTACAAGGCAGCAAAAATGTCATCGAGTTCCCTCGTCAGGCACCCTTCGTCAGTTTGTCAGCCTAAACATGACTGTTGCACGCCAACCCACAAGGGCACAAGACGAGGGCATGACCAGCCAACAACTGTGATGTTGCCTGTCAGCTTGCGGCCGCAGTGAAGGACAAATAGGCCTAGACGGTGATGGCAATGATGAAGCAAAATAAAAGAAGAAGGGCAGCAAGAGGCAGCTGCAGCTGATGCGCTAAGTAAGATGGTGAGGGTCAAGATTGCGAACCCTCCAGCCCACGTCATGAAGCATGCAGCAGCTAAGAGGGACAACAGGATAGGTTTAGTGTGTGTGTCTGTGACACATTCTGAAAACCAGACATAGTAGGTTGAATGTGTCTATGTCCTGTTCTGAAAGCCAAAAGGAAAATGTCTTTGTGTAAGAAAAATATTGAAGTTTTTAATCGCTAGCCCCCACTCTATCTAACCACTATAAATACTTTTTACAGCACTGAAATGCCTGAACAACATGTGTTAGTCTGACGCTTAGACCTAATTATTTATGGAGGTGGTGGCAGCAACGAAAGAGCAACAAAAAAAGAAGAAGGGCAGCAAAAGGCAGCAGCAGCTTGGCACGCTTAGGCTATCCGCACTCGTTACTCTATACTCTACTCTATACACGATTTTCCTTCTACTTTTACAGCATTTACTCTAAATTTATACTACTCAGCATCCTTTACAGTATCACCGGTGTGGATGGTCTTAAGAAGGTGGTGAGGGTCGAGATCGCGAATCCACACCTACGGTGCCTGGTCAGTGGCGCCATCACTGGAGCTGTGTCTAGGACCTTTGTGGCACTACTGGAGCCATGTATAGGACCTTCGCTGCTGGAAATGATCCAGACACACCTGATGGTCAGCAGCAGCAGCACCAGCTCCAGGGCTCGCTTGTTCATCTGGATCATGAGGCTTGAGGGTGGAATGGCCTTTTTCTGTCTATATCCTCCGCCTGCGAGCAAGGCCATTGAGGCATTATACCTTACACTTCACTTTCTTGAGAGAGATTCAGTGATGGTTTCTTAGCATCAGTGACACACTCGCTTACTTTGATGTGTATTTGCATGCATAGTGGCGCATATTCATTGCGGATAAAGTGTCATCCAGGCAGGTCAAAACAAATTTGGCAGCAAGCACCACATGACGACCACTACATAATGTGATACGTACCCTATTAATATGCCCCCCAGTAGCCTCGTCCAGCGTCAAGCATTCAGAGGCTGCGAGGGGTGATAGGGCAAGTTGTGTGTGTGTGTGTGTGTTTGTGTCTATGCCACATTATGAAAACCATACAGGGTAGATTAATCGTGTGTGTTTCACATTCTCAAAAAAAAATATAAAGTCAATGAGTAAGTTGTGTGTGTGCGCGCACACGTCTTTGTCATATCCTAAAAATTAGACCAGGTAGGTTGAGTGTGTGTCTATGTCACATTCCGAGAACAAAAAACATAAGTCTATGAGTGCCTGCCTCTCTGACACCAACATAACTGCTGTTTTTAATAACACCCCCGGAACACGTGAGCAACATACCCTCGTGTCATGGTACGGCCTATTATTTCAGATGATATGTCATCAAGTGATACCAAAATGACATCAATAAGAAACACCAAAATGAAGGTAACAACATATTTTCCATACCCCAATTCAAGAAGGCGCCTACCCAACAACCACGTGTGCCCTGCACTGTCATCATGCGGAGAGTGAAGCAGCAGCATCACCCCTCTGGACCACACCGGTGAATAGTAGTAGCCTAGTAGGGTCTCAAGAGCCGTGGAATTCTTAGCGTGTAGGAAATGTGACCACCGAGATGCATCAGATACCAATGGACGCCCTTGGCCTTTTCCTCTCGGATGGTGCTTAAGACTGTCTGCACTCGTGGTACTCTAAATTCATACTCTAAAAATTGTTCCTACCCATTTACAACACCCTTTAAAATATTTCATTCTCTATTTTATAGTTTCCCGCACTCATCATACTCTAAATTCATACTCCATATTAACTATCTCATATCTTATACAACCACATGTCACTTCACTTCCGTTCTTTCACATTTTTATTTCCTACTTCTTTTCTCCAGCCTCCATGTCATGCCAGCTGACCGCGATCACAGTTTAGCACACGTTTTTCGCTTATAATATCCAGCCGATGTCTGTAACATGCAAGAAGTATGTTAGCGCACCACCAGGGCCAGCCCAGGGCAGTGCCCAAGGGGCGACCGCCCTGGGCCCCTGAAAATTAAGGGCCCCAATCTAGATTTAGCCAGTATATATCACCAAGTCACGGAATTACAAAAGCGAATGCGATCGAACTGATATCTTTAATGAACAAAGAATAATAGCTATGGAGCGGTGAATTTGACTTCTATTAGGCATGCTGATAAGTTGCTCGTGTTGACCATGTATGCAACCCGGTATTATTACAGACCCAACCACATCTTATAAGAAAACGCACACAAATATATTGTACGTCTATCGATTATCAGAATCTGAAGAAGGAAAGAACGACCTGAAAAGAGTGCCAAATGAGAAAGGGATGGCAAAATCTTAGCGGAGGCGTCGTCGGACCCTCCCCCTTCCCCGCGCAAATTTTAGTGGAAGCATAACAGAACCCAAAATGACTTTTGTTTAACAACCTGAAATTCACTCAGATCGGGAGTTAAACCCAAGACTTGGGGAGTGCTACCCGGAGTATTTGACCACGAAACTAAAACATGTTTCGCTTAATTCCAGATAAATACTCAGTGTAATATCAATTTTACATAATTAGATAAGTTTCAATCATTGATAGTTTGGTTTCCAATTTGTAGAATTGTATTTTAAATTTATTATTGTAAAACTTTTAGTGGAATTGAGATTTTATAATATAATTATAATTGATAACAAAATTATATTTATGATTAACACAGGTCTCAATTTTATCTTCGCCCCGGGCCCCAAAAAAGTTAGGACCAGCCCTGCGCACCACGTAAGATATACCAGTGCAACTCTTAACACCGTGTGCCAACTTACAGATGTAGTGAAGAAGAACAGGACGAGGAGGCAGATAAGGAGACAATGGGGGTGATGATTGTCGATGTGTTTGATTGATATTTTGGGGGTATGCTGTGATCCCCTTAGATGCCTTGTGGGGGCATATAGTTCTATCGGCGACAAAGGATAATCGAATATAGAAATAAGTAAGAAGAAGCATATAGGATTACCCAGGTTCAGGCCAACCTTAGGCTTGTAACCCTACGTCCTGACTATGATTGATTGCTGGTGAAAACGGGGTTACAAAGATGTGGTTCTCCTATCCTTTACAGCCCATTGCCCCCCCCCCCCCCCTTTATAGTCCAAAGGAAACCTTATAGGTGGGTCAGGGAAGTTCTACGTGTTGCCCTCCTATTGACTACTCCATCTTGAAAATGGGTAAAGATATTCCTCCTATGGAAGATCATATCACATCTCCCTTTGCTGAAACAAACTCTCAAAGCAAGCCCCAAGAGGGGGACATCCAGCTGATGCGCACTGGTTGATCTGGCTAGGCCCGCACAGCCTTAGGGGCATGCCTCTACATGACACTGCGAAGGGACTTATCCCAGGTCTTGTCCGCCACTCAATTGAGTAATCAGCGTACTGAGTCTTTGCTCTCTTGTCCTGTTGATCTTTCCTGAGTTTATGAGACCCATGCCCCTCATGGAGAATCCAACATAAGGTCCATGGTTGATCGACTCGTGAGGCTCGCGATGTCGATCAGACCAAATGGTAGATGAGAGCCGCAACAGGTTGTTGAACCTTATCGATGTAGTATAAAATGGGACCCCCTCACTGACTTCACCAATAGGAGCCCCCGACCTTGGTTGCTACCATTGGGTCCAAGGGATGGACTAAGGCCCACACCGGAAAGTGCAGCAATGACGGCTTGTGGCACTTCACCTCATAAACCGAGCGATTTTCCAACACCGTGCCTTTTTAATCGAGTCGCTGCACAAATTGAGGATTGCCTCTATCATCTATATTGTTGCTTTGAATAGATCGGGCACTATGATCCAAAATCATCCCAAAAGGTCTTGGGCCCTGCTTGTAAAGGGGGGCTAGGGTTCTGAAGCACATCGTACTCTTCGCCCTTCCCTCTGGTGCCCAGATTTTTCTTCCTGTCTCACCTTTCTGATTACTGATGTCAAAGAAGAGGAAAGAGAATCTTTCTAATCTTTCATGACATTGTTGGTTAACCACCCCGCCTCGCACTTTAGATCGATGCAAGACCTAGAGCCGGTGATCAACATTTTAGGCGTAGGGAAAGGCTCCCACAGATGGAGATTTTTGCCAGGTAGTGCCATCCTTTATTTGAATGAGAAGTATGGTCGTCTAATCATGTTACATTCCTTCCTCGTGGCAGGGCTGGTCTCGCTGTTCTCAGAGTTCTTCTTGATGATGCTTGTGGTGTATGACATCAAGTTGGCGCACTTGATCCCGAACTCAGTGGTGGTACTTTCCACCTTCGTTCATCTTTGTGAGATGTCTGTTGGTGTCAGAGCTTCTATACCACTGTTCTGCCACTTCTTCCACCCCTAGTCAAATGGAGGTAAAGATTTGGTCGACTCCTGCAACTTCGTCCCCGGCACTGTGAGCACTTTGTACATCCCACAAAAATCTGAAATAACTTCAAATCCTGGAAGTCACAATGTCTGTATGTCGACTTCGCGCACGACGTGAACAGCTGACTTGGGTCCCCCACGACACTAGCTGTCTGGGATGTTGTATCTTGCGATGGGGATACCATTACAAATGACAGGTATCTTATGGTGCTCAACCGCATTCTGACCTCAATGAAAAAGGTCTGACAGCGGCCATGGTGATCGCCGACTTCCTTCGCCAATGCATCGCTCTGCTGGAGGAGCATGGGAGGCCGTTGTGGAACTTCCAAGGGCTTCGTGATGCCAAGCGCATGGTAAGGGGTAAAGATTCTAAGCTTGCCTCGAGTCACCTCAAGGTCACCTTGAAATTTTTGACGCGTTTCCCTCAGGGGAGGAGCCCCAGGGTGGGGCAAACCCCTTGCTTGACGGCAACTTGCGATATATTCTTCGGAAAGACATGCCCTTGCTTGATACTTGTGGAGTTGACGAGAGGATGTCTGATGAGGACATCTCTTCTATGGATACAAACAACACTCCATTGAACATACATGATGCAATCAATAGAGTTCATACACAGCAATTAATTTCAGAGGTGAACTCGTTCTTATATATTTCCTTATATGTTTTTGAGCATAGATTGCTACTTAATGATTTATTTGTAATTAGGATCCATGGAGAGGTTCAAGGAGTACTTGGAGGGAGTATTAGGGACGTGGAAGACCAGAGAATTCGTTCAAAGAAGATGGAAACCGAACCAAACACCAAATCGTATCCAACTCGGAGTCCAGGAGCAATACGCACTAAAATGGACGCCCAGAATGCATACGAACTCTGTTTTGGACGTTCTACATATGCACGGAAAGGGGAGAGGATAACCTTTCCAATGGCTCCAGTCCCATGTCAAAATTACTTGGGAGATGACGGGAATCGTCGAAAAAAAATCAAGTACAGAATCTGTCAGGGTGCTGTACCACCGTATTGGGCCATTGGGCCATGTATCAAGTCTAAGTCCATTATCTTTGTATATTAGGGTTAGGTCACGACCCCAACACCCCCTTCGACGACCTCCCACCTATATATACTCCATAGTAGCCGCCATGAATAATTGGGTTTTGCTTAGATCAATAATATCGCCGTTCTACGGTTTGTGAGATCCCAACTTCGCGATTTCCGATTGTGTCTTCGACGTTCTTGCTCCTGTTCTCGGTTGCACTTGCAGGGATTAGCCTTCTTGGCGAGGTCAAGCGTGTGCAGCACGGTTGATAACTAACGGATCCGTGGTGTAGTGATTGCAGGGGTACTCAAACCGCTCGAGTGCCGCGGATCATCAACGTCGAGTTCTCCACCCCAATCGACATACCTTTCGGAAGATCGGACTCACCTTTCTCATCAATTGGTATCAGATTTCTAGGTTGCCCGTTAGGTAATTCATCTATCCATTACATTAGTTTTGTTTTTCATACCTAGATTCCACGAAAAACTTGCAGTTTAGTAGATCTATTCATTACTTTGTCCAAACCACATTGAACCTTTGCAACTTTGTTATTCAGTTTGGTTTTGTTTAGTTTGTGTCCCTAGTTGAGTCATATTGATGGTTTAGAAGTGTTTTTAATCTTAGTCTGAGTTTTGCATTGTGTTGATTCATCCTTTTGAATCAACGTCATCACGTCCAGATTAGATTCATCTCTGTCCAGTTCAGTATTTTCATCATATCTAGCTCATACGAACTCGGATTTTCGTGTTCTATACTTTATGGAAAGATTAAGAAGTTCTCTATAACTTTCTTATTCATCATTTTCCCAGAAAATATAGTTTTCGATGCCGAAATTGCATTAGATCCGGATCTATTATTGATCTAAAAATTCTGAACAGTCTGTATTTCGGGGGCAGTATCTCCTATTGTTCTTTTCCAAAATAGGTCTTCCATATATTGAAATTAAAGAGGAGATATATATATATACAATCTTGCTGTTCTAAGTTTTCCAATTTAGAGCCTATAAGTGTGCCTATTTGTCCTTGGAAGATTGAGCAGAAAATCTGCGACAGACACACGAGATATCTTGGATTTATTTTCATTGTGTTCTTCCCTTGCAACACATTCTGAAAAATAAAAAGGAAGAAAAAAGAAGAAGGCAAGTGCAAAACAAGAAACAAAAGCCGCACAAAAAAAGAGGAAAAAAACAAAAAAAAAAACAGAAGTGCTTGCATTCTTTGTGTCATCTAGTTTTGTCTCATGTCTTGCTAGCTTGAACTACTAAGAACACATTTAGGCCAGCAACTTTGACAAATACTTTGGACACTTATTCAACTTTACTATCTGATTTCATTGTTGCTAATTCTTGCTACATAGAAAGTGTCATCCAAGCTACACCTTACTCTTGAGCAGAATCGATACACCTTTGTAATCATCCCACGCTTCATTGGTTTCTTCATACCGTCCACCGTTTGCCACCTGCAGTGTCGGTAAGAACACTTGTAAGAGCGTGGTAAGACGCTTGAGAGTGTGTGATTCCACTTCCACTTTGCCATTATTCTTTGTAGTTGATAGGGATAACATATTTTTTGTGTTGTCTTCTGTTTGCTACTAACAATGTCAGGTAAAAGCAAGAATCATGCATTATATGCTGAGATGATGGACATGATGAAGACAGCGATGGAGTTGTTCACTCAAAATCAAACATCAATCAAGGTTTCACATGACATTCAGACCACCTTTACAACACCTTCCACAAGAAGTAATTACTTTCTCCCATCTCTTCCTTCTTATGATGGTTTTGGTTACGATGAATATATTGCTTGGGAAATAGAGTTGGATAAAATTTTTGGACAATGTCATATGTGTGAGAAAAGAAAGATTAGAAATGTTGCAAGAGCATTAGTAGGTTGTGCATTGACTTGGTGGAACAACTTAAGTGATCTAGAAAGACCTCAAACATGGAAAGATATGAAAATTCTTATGCGAGAAATTTTTGCTAATGTATCTAATTGTAAAGATGAAATACATGAACTTGAGAAGAATTTTCTTGTTGTACCTCCTACTTTGCCTAACCTTTTGCAGGAACATGAACAAATAAATGTAGATGCAAATGAGAGTGAGGTGTTGAACAACTCTTCTGATTTTTTTGATGAATCAACTCATAATGCATTTGAATTTCTTGCTGAAAATGAGAGTAGTGGTAATGGACAGTGCTATATAGTTAACCAAGGTATGACATTTTCAGATGTGCTGAATTTTGCTACCAATCATACTATCAATGAGCAGCAACAAGATGAACCTTTTCATAATACACCTTTACCATTAGTTGATTCTTCTACTGGTTCTTACAACAAAAATGAGTTGTGTGCTGATAATTATATTGTACCTATGCTAGAACAACCAATTGAATTTGATACTTTATCACTCACTTGTGCTGAAATTAAGCATTTGATCCAAACTACACGTGAAAGGGATGAGCGGAAATTGTTATGTTCTCTAAATACTTTGGGCTATATTGAATTTGACACTCATTGTGATATAGATATCGTAGAGAAGATAATATTTTCTCAATCTGAATTGCCTTTGTTATGTAGAAATATTTTTCATGCTATAGGCAAATGTGAACATAGTGTTATGTTTATGGTGCATAAAGTTTACATATGTTCAAATGAGGAAGCTCCTTTTGTGCTGCAACAACATGGTCAAGTAAATGAATGTACTAACGCTAATAATATCTTGTCAAGTTTTTCTAGTATTTTTTCCTTACAGCAGGGACAACAAAAGCATTATTCACTGCGGTTGTGCAATATGGACAGTGCTCACTCTATCCCCAAAAGCCTCTTTGCTGGACATACAAGCAAGCCGAGGACGGCTTGTCATAAAGAAGGGTAGAATGATGAGATCATGCACGTTATCATTGAACCTACAAACATGACATAATGTTTATTTGTTTGGGATCCTGGCTCAAGTGAATGTGCACTCTTATTTGATGGACAAGATCAAGATGGCGCACTATGTCGTCCACCACCTTGGCCTCCTCCATTCATGCATACAAAAAGATTTGATGGCGTTGCACATTTGGACCAACACATAAGAGAAGATGAACTTGAGTCGAGGACGACTCCAATTCAAGAAGGGGAGGATGATGAGGATATCACTTCTATGGATACAAACAACACTCCATTGAACATACAAGATGCAATCAATAGAGTTCATACACAATATTTCCTTATATGTTTTTCAGCATAGATTGCTACTTAATGATTTATTTGTGATTAGGATTCATGGAGAGGTTCAAGGAGTACTTGGAGGGAGTATTAGGGACGTGGAATACCAGGAAATTCGTTCAATGAAGATGGAAACCGAACCAAACTCCAAATCGTATCCAACTCGGAGTCCAGGAGCAGTACGCACTAAAACGGATGCCCAGGACGCATACGAACTCCGTTTTGGACGTTCTACATATGCACGGAAAGGGAAGAGCATAAACTTTCCAATGGCGCCGGTCCCATGTCAAAATTCCTTCGGGGAAGACGGGAATCGTTGAAATAAAATCAAGTACAGAATCTGTCAGGATGCTGCGCCACCGTATTGGGCCATTGGGCCATGTATCAAGTCTAAGTCCATTATTTTTGTATAGTAGCGTTAGGTCACGACCCCAACACCCCCTTGGACGTTCTTCCACCTATATATACTCCATAGTAGCCGCCATGAACAATTGAGTTTTGCTTAGATCAATAATATCACCGTTGTACGGTTTGTGAGACCCCAACTTCGCGATTTCCGATTGTGTCTTCGATGTTCTTGCTCGTGTTCTCAGTTGCACTTGCAGGGATTAGCCTTCTTGGCGAGGTCAAGCGTGTGCAGCACGGTTGATAACCAACGGAGCCGTATTGTAGTGATTGCAGGGGTACTCGAACCGCTCGAGTGTCGCGGATCATCAACGTCGAGTTCTCCACCCCAATCGACATACCTTTCGGAAGATCGGGCCCAAACCTACTCATCAATGTCCCTCACCAACATCACCATCCGTGGGACGTCTTGTCCTAGTGGTGAAGTGGTGCCATGTTCAATGTTCGTGGTCCGTGGGTAGGCTGTGAGGCTTCTTCCTTCAGTGGATGACTTGTCCTATTCAAACGAGAGGCCTTTTCAGTGGGACACTTACTCTGTTACCTACGAAGGTGCCCGCGATGGTGGGTGTGAGCTATCTTGCCGCTAGTGAGTCCGCATAGAAACTTTTTGGTCTAAGCTGGGCCACTCTTATCGAGCCACCAGAGTATACATTGGTTAAATTAATGCCACCTCAGTGACTCTATTCCACTATGTGGGCTTCCTTGCCCAGACGAGTTGGCCACTGTTCGGTGGGCTTATGCTGACGCAACGGGCTAGCCACTCTGAAGAGAAATCAGAGTACACCGAAGTGTGTCAAGCCTCAACAGAGTGGACTTAGGTTTTGTCCGGGAATACTCCCTAAGGAGGGGTGCCTCAACTGTGGGATTTCATGCAACCAACAAGTTGAATGAGCCTTCTGTAGTTGCACAAAAAAGTAATTTCTCTTGAAATTTAAGAAACCTACAAATAAATACATCAAAAGCATGAGTTAAGAGTGAACTTAGGCAACCACAACCGAAGCCGTGATGGGGACGTAAGAGATGAGGGGAGCGGTCAAAGCCCCCAAGCTTATTGAGGGAGAGGGCAGACCTCCGATGGATGTGTCTGGACTTCCAGGTTCCTGTGGCATCAATTATAGATCCTTCATGCTTGCACCCTAGATCCCATGTTACTGTGTCTTTGATCTCCTTGTAGGCAAACTGGCCGACAACAATCTTCTTTAGAGGACGCGATCTTAACGAAGTCATCTTGGCATTGTTCTATTTTACGATCTCGTGGGTATTCTTCCCATGCATTCTAGAGCCGACAATCACGTTGATCATGATTGTTAGTTCTGTGTAGCTCACACCATTTTGATGGAGCTTCAACCCTTTTGGGGTCTGCTACCTGCATTGGGCGTCTGTCTCGGTGGTCAGCAGTCTCCATGGCAAGAACTTGAGTGGTCTTGCGCTTATTCTTCTTGCCACTCTTTGAGGGGTTGGACTCTTCCTTGTTATTCGAAGAGAGACGTGGCTCATTGTACCAAGCCTCCACCTCCTTCCGTCAAGCACACTTGTCCACGAGTTTGAATAGCTCTGTCACTATCTCGAGCTCGTGTACGCCCACCTCTCCCAGCATATATTTGTCCCACACTCCGTGTTCGATCAATATTTTGGGGGTATGTTGTGATCTCTTTAGATTCGATGTGGGGCATATGGTTCCATTGATTGTGAATGTTGATCGAATACAGAAATCACTATAGGAATCACGACAATAGACGACGACCAAAATAATAGACGATTGGGCCGTCATTTTTTAAATAATTGACGATGGCTAAATCTAACCGTCATCAATTAGCCCGTAATTGACGATGGTTGACCTGGTACCATTATCAATAACTTAAAGATGATAGTCGATGGTCATCAATAAAGGCTTGCCATCAATATGGGCCAAAACCAGGCCCACCTGAGCTGTTATGGACTACAGTCAAACTTAACTGTCATCAATAGTAGCTTATCGACGACAGTTGACCTACACCATTGTCCATAAGAAATTTTTAGGTATACCTCGCGCCCTGCCCCACCATTTCATTTCCCGTCTATCCGCCAACCGTACGCCCGCCTCCACTGCTGCCATGCCACCACCGCTGTCACGCCGTCCTGCCACTGCCGCCGCGCCGCGCTATACCCCTGTCAACAGCCGCCACCGTCGCCAAAAACTGTCAAAGCCACCATTCTCCGCCTCCCAGGTACACCATCACCTCTCCCCATCACCCCCTCCCCATGCTTCCCCCTCCCGTCATCCATCCCTAGTGGCACCCTCCCCGACGCCGCCTCTCGCTGTTGCCGCCTCCTCTTCACCACCGCCTCTCCTTGCGCTTCCCCCTCCTCCGCAGCACCCCCTTCCCGGCGCCCCACTCCCCACTGTGGGTGCCCCCACCCCCTCCCCACCGTGGCTACCCCCCTACCCCACCGTGACTGCCCCCCCCCCCCCCCCACTGTGGTTGTCCCCAGCTGGTGAAACATGTCGCATCCTATCCGTGCAACACAGATGCAGCACTCGACCCCTTTCTCGGCGACCGCTCGCCAGCTGTCGAGGTAGTGCTAGTACACATACAACAGGAACCCCAACAGGGCCATGAGCATGGCCACGACCTTGATGCCTGTCATCCTGTCCCAAAACAGCATCACAGCGAACACCAGCACCAGCGGCAGTGCCACTGTGCTCGTCACGTTGGATAACAGTGATGACACCCTCGAGAGCAGCCGCGTCACCCCAAATGCTGCCGTCTGCCATGACACTGTCGTGCCCACCAGCGTTAGCACGTACCTCGCCCTCCCATTCTTGAACGACACCATCTCCCCTGGTACTGTCCACCACTCCCCCGACGCGAACGGTTGCAACACGCCTACCGCTGACAGCACCACAGCGCATGTGACCTGATCACAGCACCCACCACAGCGCCTGTGACCTGACCACAACACCCACCACCTAGGTTTGTGTACAACTGCATTCGCAGCACCCACCGTAGCCCTGTGACCTGATCACCTTCTTGAAGGTGGCCTCAAAGAGGGACAGGACTAGCGCCAGCACGGTGGAGGCGACCAACGTAAGGACGAACCCCACCGGGTACTTGTCCCGTGCCATGTTGCTGGCTATCACATTGGGGAATGAGCCCATGCCCAGCAGCGCGGCGGAGAAGGTGAGCGCGTTGATCCAACGTGAGGTGATGGCATTGAAGGCCAGCTGCATCACGGCCACAAGCAAGAAGGTGGACACAGCGGATGTCCTGCTTGTAGCGGCCATAGTGAAGTAGCGAATGTACTTGACGGCGGCCATAGCGATGTTGAGTCGGGGATGGCAAAGGAGGGGTCGGAGAGCGCAACGGCAATGGGCTTTATGGGCTCTACAGACATGGGAACATCGTAGATGAGACCGGTGACACCAGCATTGTAGATGCCGGTGAAGACGAGGGTGCTGCCAAGGTCTTGTTGGCCCTGCCCTTCTGAATCGGCGTCGACGGGGTTCAAGGTGGTGGCCATGGCTCCTCACTTCTCTCTTTTCTTCATTTACTCCTCTCCTCTTTGTCCCTCTCTCCTCATCACCCTCTATCTCCACTACAAGGATTCCGACCTATTGCAACGATTGTACTGCAACGAATACTAAATCATTGCAGTAAGCTTGGCTTTTTGACACAATTCACTAGTTCGTGGCACTAGGATTTATCGCCACGGAACACAATCGTTGCATTAGGATCTGTTGCCATGAGTCACTAGTTCGTGGCACTGGGATCTATCGCCACGCAACACAATCATTGCATTAGGATCTGTTGCCACGAATTACTGGTTCGTTGCATTACAGTATCTATCGCCACGGAACACAATCGTTGCATTAGGATCTGTTGCCATGAAACACTAGTGGCGTTACAGGATCTGTCGCCACAGAACACAATCGTTGCATTAGGATCTGTTGCCACGAATCAGCAAACAGTTGCATTTGGATCGTGACGCAACGAAACAGAATCGTTGCATTAGGATGTGTTGCCACGATACTCTGGTTCGTGGCGTTAGTATCAATGGCCACAGACCCCAATCGTAGCATTTAGGATGTGTGGCTACGATTCAATTTTTCGTGGCGTCAGGATGCTAATGCAACGAAACACAATCGTTGCATTAGGATCTGTTGCCACGAATCACTTGTTCGTGGCATCAGGATGCTAATGCAACGCACCACAATCGTTGCATTAGGATCTGTTGCCACGAATTACTGGTTCGTGGCGTTACAGGATCTATCGCCACGGACCACAATCGTTGCATTAGGATCTGTTGCCACGAATTACTGGTTTGTGGCGTTACAGCTTTATTGCCACGGAACACAATCGTTGCATTAGGATTTGTTGCCACGAATTACTGGTTTGTGGCGTTACATCTTTATTGCCACGGAACACAATCGTTGCATTAGGATCTGTTGCCAGAAATTACTGGTTCATGGCATTAAATCATTATTGCCACGGAACACAATCGTTGCATTAGGACTTGTTGCCACGAATCAGCAAACAGTTGCATTTGGACCGTAATGCAACGAAACAAAATCATTGCATTAGGATGTGTTGCCACGATACTCTGGTTCGTGGCGTTAGTATCAATGGCCACGGACCCCAATCGTAGCAATTAGGATGTGTGGCCACGATTCACTTTTTCGTGACATCAGGATGCTAATTCAACGAAACACAATCGTTGCATTAGGATGTCTTGCCACGATTCACTGGTTCGTGGCGTCATGATGCTAATGCAACAGACCACAATCGTTGCATTAGGATCTGTTGCCACGATTTACTGGTTCGTGGCATTACAGGATCTATCGCATGGACCACAATCGTTGCATTATGATGTGTTGCCACGATACTCTAGTTTGTGGCGTTAGTATCAATGGCCACAAACCCCAATCGTAGCAATTAGGATGTGTGGCCATGTTCACTTTTTCTTGGCGTCAGGATACTAATGCAACGAAACACAATCGTTGCATTAGAATGTCTTGCCACAATTCACTGGTTCGTGGCATTAGGATCTATCGCCACGGGACCACAATCGTTGCATTAGGATGTGTTGCGGCGATTAACTTTTTCGTGGTGTCAGGATATATCGCCACGGGCCACAATCGTTGCATTAGGATGTGTTGCCACAATTCACTGGTTCGTGGCGTTAGGATCTGTTGCCATGGACCCCAATCATTGCAATTAGGATGTGTGGCCACGATTCACTGTTTCGTGGCGTTAGGATACTAATGCAACGAAACGCAATCATTGCATTAATTTCTGTTGCCACGATTCAGTAGTTCGTGCACCAAAGGCAAAGGGATCCAAGGCAGCCGAGGGTGCTGACGCCAAAATGATTGAGATAAGCACCCACAAATTAATGCAACAGTGGGGATGTAATAAATGATTAGTCCCACATGTAATAAATGATTAATTAGTCGCACTTCCATATATTAGCCTATCGTCACAAATAGTACTCCAGTTCACAGCTCACACACATATACATGCAGTACGTACTTAATTATACAAAAATCATCATCTTCGCTGTTGTCCCCCCACAATGGAGCTACATGACCATCATTGGTATATGTATCGTCGTCGTCGTCTTCATTTTCTGATGCAACTCCATCTACCTCAAACCGATCACCTGACGTTGTCATATAAGAGTGGAAGCATCGCCGCTGGCTCCCTCAATGTCATTCCTAGCCCATGCGGTCGTATCCTCATTATTGATATCATCAGTAAGCAGATCATCATGAAATATCTCAGTCTCCATCGCCTTAGTCACATTATTTTCACTGTCTCCAAGGGGCATGGCAAAAAGGTTCCTTGGCTTCATTCTAACAACTGTAGCCCATTTAAGATACTTCACACATGGAACATAAAAAACTTGTTCTGCTTGGGTGGCTTGAATGTAAGGCTCATACTGGAATCGAAACAGAGTAGTGTCAACATCTATCATTCCGTATTGATCCTTTTGTAGCCTCTGCTTTGGTTCTGACTGCTTCCAAAAGGCTGATCAAACCATTCACACTGAAATGATAGAACCTCTTGATTTTTTTCAAAATCAACAACAATGATTTTCTTGATTACTCCAAACCAATCATGATCAGTGCCCCGAAAAACAATACCACTGTTTTGGGTCCGTAAATTTTTTTCCACATCTGCAGTTCGAAAGAAGAAGCCATTGATGAATAACTGACTAAAAAAATGTGCTCGACGATCATGTCCTCTAGATAATGCATACAGATAATCAGTTGCTTTGCCTTCATTGTGTAATGTCGTAATCTGTACACATTAGTATAACAGGGGTTGTCGACGACAAACCAATTTTAGAACACATATTTGTTCAATATTTCATCAAAGTGCAAACTTGCATGTACTTGTTTCTGAAACCAATCAACAAACTTGAGGCGGAGGTGGACGCGGCTATGGAGGCGGTAGCAGCGGCGGAGGAGGAGCAGGAGGAGGCGGCGGCGGCAGCAGCAGCAGTAGCGGCGGAGGAGGAGGAGGAGGCGGCACCGGTGGCGGAGGCGGAGGAGGCGGCAGTGGCGGAGGAGGAGGACGTGGTTTTCTCCCAGTAGAGTAGTATTAGGGGTAGTTTATCTATTTCGTGATCTCTAAGTAGAGTAGTATTAGGTGTAGTTTATCTTATTCTTGTTGTCTACTACGTGTTTTCCTATTACTTGTTTGTTAATGAAATATGTCTTTATGTTCATGAACAATGTGTTCTATATATGCAGTATCAAAAAACTTTTTTATCGAAAACATCTCCTATATGTTTGTAACTTGGGACCGTCTATATTTCTTGTGGCTCAATGAATGAAATCCGGTAAACATTATCCTTACAAGTAATAGAACTAACAACAGACATGATGCATAATTAACTTGATTAGGAAATTACATCATCTAAATTGCTAACTAGTCCATCGCCTGATGAACAGGTGCATGAAAATTATATTATCCGTTGTAACTAATATCCGATGACATTGTTGATATATATATCGTATGTACCTGTGATACTCGTATCACAGGCGGCTTTGGATCGACGGCCTGAAGATTAGACATCACAGGGGAAAATGTTTTTTTTTGTAGTAGTAGTATATACTTTGTATATGTTATCATTTCATTGCGACGAATATTATATATAAAATGCTGATTGTTTACCTTTTACTAGACCATGGATTTGCCGTCCTACTTTCATGGACTTGGGTGTTCTGTATTTGCATGTCGTTTGCATTAGCACAATGATACATTTGGCGATTCATATTTTTGTTCGTATTTTTTTTGGAATGTCCCACTACCACATGACTGCTTTTACATCTCCATGAAAACAAAGATGAACGGCAGGTAGCGGTCCCACGGCGAGGCAGCAGTCCGAAGAGGTCTACCCCTCTAGCTCTAGGTGGACGTACCGGTGAAGAGTAAAACCATGTGCAGGAATCGTCGCGACATTACATGAATTTAATCACGATTGCATGCGTGCAGAGGGGCACGACCCCAAATTCTGCATGCCCTCAAAATTTTTTTTGTTCTTCTTGGCGTGCACAATTGAGATTTTCACAAATGAAACTTCACTCCATGCGCCCAAAATTCCAGTCCCTCCCATTTGTAGCTAGCCACGACGAATATAAATGTGCGTCTCAATCTAATCCCGCAGTGGCTTCCGTTCCTAGCACACATGTTCTCCTCTTAGTGTTGTGTTCCAAACTTGCATTCCTAAGAAATTCCCGTGTGAGTGGTGGTGACTGTGGGTACAACGTCGAGCAACCAAGTTTGACGGGCTCTACCGAACCTCTTCGTCGCCGACCCCGCCCTGTGATATCCCGGACTGAAAGTGCATCTAGGACTCCCTTGTGGGTTTTGGATGATTTATGACAAGCAATTGAAATCCTAACCTCTATGTTGAGATGAATGCAGGCCTATATTAGAAAAATGAGCAAAATTCCAAAAAGAAGGGATGAAGGGGAGCAAAGTGGAAATGAGCTCAAGGAAAAAGAGTAGTAGATTATTTTGTATGGAGTGTGTTAAGGAAACACACCCCAAGAGCTCAATGATAATTAAACACACACATTGCACAGAGTTGCACAGGACCGGACTAGTCCGATCACTACCGGACTAGTCTGATAACCTTTCTGTACCAGATCGGACAAGTCCGATATCTGTTGGACTAGTCCGATATCTTTCTGACTAGAATCGTACTAGTCCTCCCCAGTGCGGACTAGTCCTCAAAACTCTACACAAGTCACACAAAATCAGACAAGTCCGTTATCAACCGGACTAGTCCGATATCCTTTCTGATCCACTTCGGACAAGTCTGATATTTCCACGGACTAGTCCAAAAAACCCACTGATCTAAATCGGACAAGTCCTCCCCATGCGGACTTGTCATCCAACACATTTAGGGTTTCACATGTCCGGACAAGTCCGATGGACATCGGACTAGTCCGAAGATTTCCAGTAGCGAAATCGGACAAGTCCGTTTTCAGCCGGATTAGTCCGATATTTCGGGACACTTAGGGTTTGCAACACAAAGCACACCGGACTAGTCCGGTGACCACCACGGACTAGTCCAAACTTTCTGAACCCTAACAGTAACTTTTAGAAACCCATATAAATAGAGGTGCATGGCCCACTTTAACACTCTCTCGAACCCTAGCGCCGTCACACCTCCCAAGAGCCTCAAAAATGACCTCTCTCCACGAAATTAAGTGCAACATCGTCCAATCCTTTGAGGATTCACTCTAGATCATTGGAGAGACACTTGCTACACCACATTGAGCTCTTGGTTTGATTCTCTAACACACTCCTGTGTTTCAATTGTAACTTTTGAGTGTGTTTTCGGTGGCATTGTGTTTTGTAATCTAAGGGAGCTCTCAACGTGTGAGATCGCCCCTTGAATTCAGTTATTCACCCCTTTGTGATTAGTGGAAGAGGATTGGCATTCGTGGTGATCCAACGAGGGTAGGGTTGGAGAAGATCCGGTCCTTCTGTGGACTCCTCAACGTGGACGTAGGTTGCCTTTTGTGGTGGCCGAACCACGGGATAAACACTTGTGTCTTGTTTTAGTGTTCATCATTCAAGTTAATCAACTTAATCTAGGGTTTCATACACATTGTTCATCTTACGTTAAATTGTTGAACATAAGATTTAATTGTGATATAATCCAGTATATAACTGTTAAACTGTTGTTTGATTCTATATTTCCGCTACACACATAAAAGAATCAAACCAATCAATCAAGTTTAATCAACTTAGTCCGTGAAAACCGAACTAGTCCGCACCTTACCGGACTAGTCTGATATCACTGGTATTAAACTGGTTGTTGAGTGTTGCAGGATCCGACAATTTTCAAAAAGGCCTATTCACCCCCCTCTAGGCCTACATTCAATTGGTATCAGAGCAGGTTCTTCAAGAAAGAGTTCAACCACTCGAAGAGATCATGTCGGACATGAAGGACGTCCACAAAATCAACAACCAAGAGGAGGTTAACAACGACAAGACCCAAAAACTGGAGAAGTACCTCGAAGCCATTCAAGACTTCGAGGACGACGATGAGGAGACGCTGGAGCTGAAGGCACTCCTCAGAAAGAAGGCACTTTCCAAAGGGAAAGCAAAGGTTGAAGAGAAGAAGAAGGGGAGTAGTCACACTGACTACTCTCGATATCCTTTTAACTATGATCGTCTAAATTCCAATAACAACCATTACTTATCTATCCCACTTGGAAAAGCCCCACACTTCGATGGAAGTGATTACTCTATGTGGAGGCAGAATATGAAAATGCATTTGATTTCCCTTAACCCATGTTTATGGCATATTGTATGCACAGGGATAGATATTCCGGATGACGACAAAGAGCTCACCCCAAGTCAAGAGCAGGCCATTCATAGAAACGCTCAAGCCGCAGCTGTAATTGCCTCCTCACTCAGTCGACATGAGTTCACCAAGGTAGATGGACTCGAAATTGCTAAGGAGATATGGGATACACTACAAACTGCACATGAAGGTGACCGGCATGTGCGTGAAGCAAAGATTGAGATGATCGAAGGCGAACTAGGAAGATTCGCAATCAAGGAAGATGAGTCACCTCAGGATATGTACAGTCGATTGAAGTCACTCGTCAACAAAGTTCGATCATATGGGAGCAAGAAGTGGAATGACCACGAGGTGATAAAGCTCATCCTTATAGCTTTTATGCCTCGCAATGTCACGCTATGCTCCATGATTAGAGAAAGCCCCGGATACAAAAGGATGACTCCGGATGAATTGCTTGGTAAAATTATCAACTTCGAAATGATGGAGAAACAAGCAAAGCACGTAAAAGAAATTGCCGACCTCACCTCGGCTAAGAAGAAAGGAGTTGCTTTAAAGTCCACCCTCAAGCCTCTATCCAAAGAAGCAAGAGAAGCACAACTAGAGGAGGACAGTGATGACAAGAGCAGTGAGCTAGATGAAGAGGATTTGATATTGTTCATGAAAAAGTTCAAGAGAATAATGAAGAAAAAGCAAGAGACAAAATCAAGTGAAGGCAAGTACAAGGAAAGAACGAAGCCAAAGTTGAGGCGGGCATGCTATAATTGTGGTGAGTATAACCACTTTATAGTTGATTGCCCATATGAGGAGAACAAGAAGAAGACCAAAGAAGCCAAGCCTCAACCTAAGAAATTCTTCAAGAAGAAGAAACAAGCCAAACAAGCACACATTGGGAAGGAGTGGGACTCAAACGATGAGTCCTCATCATCCGATGAAGAAGAGATGGCTAGCATAGCCATCGAGAACACGTCCAAGAAATCTACACTCTTTCCCACACTCGTTGCAAGAAAGGGAAATGGCACTTGCCTTATGGCAAAGGAAGGTAAACGCAAAGTAAACATCAAAACCCCCTCCATGCATTCCTACTCTAGTGATGATGAAATGGATAGTGATGGTGAGGATATGTTTAGTGGACTAGATAAGAAAACTGCAACAAAAATGAAATTTTTACTTGACCAACTTGTTGAGAAGGAAAGGTTAATTGATCCTCAAGAGGACATGATTATCTCCCAAAAGGAGGAGTATGTCGAACTTGACAAACTTCTAGAGCTTGAAAAGGAGAAAAACAGTTCACTAGAGCTTGAGTTAGCTTCAAGCAAGAAAGCTTGCTTGGAGTTAACTGACTCAAATGTTGCAATCTAGGACCAACTTGCTGACCTGATCAAGGTTAACAAGATCCTTGAAGTGCAAGTTGAGTCACTCAAGCTGAGTGAACCTTCCTCCTCTTCAGACTCACCTTCTCAACCCACTAAAACTGAATTTGCTCATATGTGCACATGTAGTAAAACTGACACCAGATTGAAAGGGAAATCAACCTCCACAAAGGATAAAAATCCTACCCAATGTGGGATATTTGACATGGAGAAGATCAACTATGCACGTAGTGCATACTTGATCCAAAGACCTCCAAATGTCAGATACGGCATTGGTTACTCCTATGATGAAAAGCAGCATGCTGGAAGTCATAAGAATAACAAGGGAAGGATTTCTTTTGTGAAGGGAAGACCCTCTCAAATTGGTAAGTCGAAGAATAAAAACTTGAACTCACATGAATACCGGACTAGTCCGATTGGTGTCCGGACAAGTCCGGTCCTCCGGACAAGTCCGACTCTTCAGGCTAGTCCGGCTGATAAACAATGGCAGCTATTATTCAAAACTTATGATGCCTCCTATGATTAATGAGAAATAATCTTGGCAATGTATGTGCTCACTATGTTGGGCCACGCCATGGGAACACAAAATCCCATGTGTGGGTGCCCAAATGCATTGTAACTAACCTCCAAGGACCCAAGCAAGCTTGGGTACCTAAAACCAAAGCATAATTTGTTTTTGCAGGCCTATTCCTCCGGTGGATCCAAATGGGTGCTAGACAGTGGATGCACCAACCTCATGATCGGAGAAAGGAGGATGTTCGTGGAATATGAAGATAATGAGGATCCAAACGAGGGCATCTACTTCGGAGATAATAGTCAAGGAAGGGTGCTCGGTACTGGTAAAATTGCAATATCCTCTGAACACACACTTTCTCATGTTTTACATGTTGAATCTTTAGATTATAACCTGCTGTCTATATCTCAACTATGTGACAAAGGTTATAATTGCTTGTTCACTAACGAGGGTGTGACCGTCTCTAGGAGGAGTGATGGCTCCGTTGCATTCATGGGTATGTTGAAGGAAAAGCTTTACCTTGTTGACTTCAACAAGGATAAAGCCAAACTCGACACATGCTTGATTGCATAAACCAACATGGGTTGGCTGTGGCATAGACGCTAGCGCATGTTGGTATGAGGAACCTTCAAAAACTCCTCAAGGGTGATCACATCTACAGTTTGAAGGATGTTGTTTTTGAGAAAGACAGGCCTTGTAGCGCGTGCCAAGCCGGGAAGCAAGTTGGAGCACATCATCCCGCAAAGAACGTCATGACTACAACAAGACCGCTCGAACTACTTCACATGGACTTGTTTGGTCCAATTGATTACATAAGCATCGGCGGTAACATATATGGTTTAGTTATCATTGATGATTTTTCTCGCTTCACTTGGGTTTTCTTTTTGCATGATAAGTCAGAAACA
This sequence comes from Tuctoria greenei, assembly GCA_036927565.1. Classification (NCBI taxonomy): domain Eukaryota; kingdom Viridiplantae; phylum Streptophyta; class Magnoliopsida; order Poales; family Poaceae; genus Tuctoria; species Tuctoria greenei. Next base: position 266,933,026 of record JAYESD010000002.1, on the reverse strand, counting down.
CAAGGAACACTCAAGAAGTTCTTCAAACGAGCTCAAAACGAATTTTCATTGACAATCAAGAGTATTCAAAGCGACATTGGCACGGAGTTCAAGAACACACAAGTGGAGGAATACCTTGATGAAGAGGGCATCAAGCACGAATTTTCAGCGCTATACTCGCCACAACAAAACAGAGTTGCCGAAAGAAAGAACCGAACACTCATAGAGATGGCAAGAACAATGCTCGATGAGTACAAGACTTCGGATCGATTTTGGGCGGAAGCGATTAACACCGCTTGCCACGCCGCAAATCGACTCTATCTTCATCGACTACTCAAGAAGACTCCCTATGAGCTACTCACCAGTAACAAACCAAACATTTCCTATTTTCGAGTTTTTGGTTCTCCATGTTATATCCTGAACAAGAATCCTAGGACTTCAAAGTTCGCTTCGAAGTCCGATGAAGGTTTCTTGCTTGGTTATGATTTGAACACTTACGCCTATCGTGTCTTCAGCAAGGCCTCCGGACTTGTTGAAGTAGCACGTGACATAGTGTTCGATGAGACTAATGGCTCCCAAAAGGAGCAAGTTGATCCATGTGAATTAGGTAAAGAAGAAGCTCCTTGTCAAGCATTGAAAAGAATGGCTCTAGGCGAAGTTCGACCACAAGAGCCACCTTCACACGTACATGAGGAAAATGAACCACAAGAGGAGACCATCAATCAAGGGGGAGCTTCAATACAAGATCGACCACAAGAGTACGAAGATGATCAACAAGTCAATGAAGGCAACCACTTAGGGGGAGAAGCGGAGAATCATGAAGACACAACTCCTCAAGTGCCACACCCAAGAGTAGACCAATGCATCCAAAGGGATCACCCAATCGACAACATCATCGGTGACATCCAAAAGGGAGTAACCACTAGATCTCGCATAGCTAACTTTTGTGAGCATTATTCGTTTGTATCCTTTTTGGAACCACGAAGGATTGAGGATGAATTGAAGGATCCGGACTGGGTGGTGGCAATGCAAGAAGAATTGAACAACTTCAAGCGGAACGAGGTGTGGGAACTTGTGGCAAGGCCAAATGCAAACATCGTCGGCACCAAGTGGGTCTTCCGCAATAAACAAGACGAACACGGGGTGGTGACAAGGAACAAGGCACGACTTGTGGCCAAAGGGTACTCACAAGTCGAAGGTTTGGATTTCGATGAGACTTTTGCTCCAGTAGCTAGGCTTGAATCTATTAGAATATTACTTGCATATGCTATTCACCACGATTTCAAGCTGTATCAAATGGATGTGAAAAGCGCCTTCCTCAACAGACTGATCAAGGAAGAGGTGTACGTGGAGCAACCACCCGGATTTGAAGACGAAGAGTTCCCCGACCACGTATTCAAATTGCGTAAGGCTCTCTATGGCCTCAAACAAGCTCCTAGAGCTTGGTATGAGTGTCTTAGAGATTTCTTAATTGAGAATGGTTTTCAAATTGGCAAAGTAGATTATACATTATTTACAAAGAATTTAGATAATGATCTTTTTATTTGTCAAATTTATGTTGACGATATAATCTTTGGGTCAACTAACCAATCTTTTTGTGAGGAATTTAGCAAAATCATGACAGACAGGTTTGAGATGTCAATGATGGGAGAATTGAAATACTTCTTGGGATTCCAAGTACGGCAACAAAAGGAAGGAACGTTCATAAGCCAAACCAAGTACACACAAGACATACTTAAGAAGTTTGGTATGGACAAGGAAAAGCCCATAAAGACCCCCATGGCAACAAATGGCCACTTGGATCTCAATTAAGATGGACCTAACGTCGACCAAAAGGTATATCGCTCCATGATTGGATCTCTACTCTATTTATGTGCATCTAGGCCAGATATCATGTTGAGTGTCTATTTGTGTGCAAGATTTCAAGCCAACCCTAAGGAATGTCACCTGACAGCCATAAAAAGGATCTTGAGATATTTAATTCATACACCCAACCTTGGTCTTTGGTACCCAAAAGGCTCAAAATTCAATCTCATTGGTTACTCCGATGCAGATTATGATGGCTGCAAAGTAGATAGAAAAAGCACCTCCAGCACATGCCAATTCCTAGGGAGATCCTTAATATCTTGGTCCTCCAAGAAACAAAATTCCATTGCCCTATCCACAGTCGAAGCGGAGTATGTTGCAGCGGGGAGTTGTTGTGCACAACTCCTTTGGATGCGACAAACTCTAAGGGATTACAGTTACAATATGAACCGTATTCCTCTCCTTTGTGACAATGAGAGTGCCATTAAAATTGCCCACAATACAGTTGAGCACTCTAGAACTAAACACATAGACATAAGACATCATTTTTTGAGAGACCATTCCATGAAAGGAGATATAACCATCTCACATGTCAACACCCAAAAGCAATTGACCGACATATTCACCAAGCCACTTGATGAAAAGCGTTTTTGCGAACTCCGAAATGAACTAAATATCCTAGATGCTCGGAGTGTGGCTTGAAAGGTTTCATACCTGTATGAATTCTTCAAAAATGTTGATTGAATTGTGAAAATCATCTCTCTCAATTTTTATCAAAAAACTATGTCAATTACTAGATCTTGATGAATTATGATTATTGTTTGATTGTTGTATGCTTACTGGTCAAATTCATCAAGATTAACTGATTTGTTTTGCCCCTCTATTCTCTATTTATGAACCTTCAAATATATATGAATGGGCTATGCAAATTTCTCCTGGTGACCAAGGACTAGTCCGTGGTTACCCGGACTCATCTGCCCATGCAGACTAGTCCGCTGAGTGTCGGTTAGTCTGGACTAGTCCGCTAGACCACGGACTAGTCCGATATAGCTCTCTGGATGAGTTCGGACTAGTCCGGTCATCTCCGGACTTGTTTGATTTTTCGTGTCCATAACCCTAGCCACCACCAAACCCTAATTCCTCTCATCACCACTCTTGTTCACGCACTCTCTCTCTTACGCTCGAGCTCCCAAGGCGATTCCTTGCTCCCTCCACCAAAAAGGTGCGCATTTGGGCAGAAATCAAGCTTGACCTTGTGCGGATTGAAGATAGTGGACTTGTCTGGGCTCCAACTCCCTAATCCTCAAGCTTCAATCGATTTCTTCGGTAATTTTCTCCCAAACCCTAGAAAACTTGTTTTTCTCCATTTTTGATCGAATAGCCTAGCATCTTTCACTAGATACATGCTTCTTTGATGTACTACGTGTATGCTAGACTTATTATGCATTAGGAATCAGCCTTTGTCCAGTCTGTTAGGTTTTTGAGGATGAACACCGGACTAGTCTGGTCCATGCACGGACAAGTCCGGTCCCCCGGACTAGTCCGTGCCTGTGCACCGGACAAGTCCGATGTTTCTGAACATAAAACCTAATTCTTCAATTCCTCAATGCACTTCCTTGCTATATCTTCATACCTATGCCTTGTATCACTTATCATCATTCTTGCAAATTATTCTCAGATCATGTCAAGCTCAAACGATGAAATCTCCGACTTTGAGGCCGAGATGGACCACGAGGTGGCACCTCGATCCTCGACGGGTCTTGGCAAGAAGCGCCAAGAAAGACCCTCCGAGCCAGCTCCTTCCCCTCCTCAGGTTCGGAGGAAGGTGTTGGCAAAGAAGCCAGCTTCGAAGGCAGCCGCATCATCAAGTGGCCCTCTCCAAGCAAAGGGCAAGGGCAAAGGGATAGCGACGGGTCCAGTCGGGCCTTTGAAGCTGCATGCTCCCAGGGAAGGGGTTCGGGACCCTACTGAGGAAAAATTCAATGGCAAGGGCAGTGACTCGACAGCAAAACTCAGGAGCATTGACTGGTATGGCAGGCCCAAGCAAGCTGCTGATGGAAGGTTCTGGTGCAACTTCCATGCTGATTTCTACAGATTGGTTTACTTGCCAATGAACACACCGGTAGTGCGCAATCAGTGGATTGACTGGGCACACCTTGAGAGGAAGAAATGCTCCGCATTTGATGAAGTCATTACGGCAGCTGAAAGACATGGCTTGAAGGATCTATTTTCCTTCAAGTACAACTGGAATGATGAAGTGGTGGCTCAATTCTATGCCACCTGCCACTTTGCAAGCGATGAGGAAGAAAGAGTGACTTGGATGACTCATGGATCCAAGTACACTATCACTTATGAAGAGTTTGCTAGGATGCTGCATCTTGACACCTCCAGCAATGATAATGTGGTCATCCACAATGTTGGTGTCATCGACAAGGAGAGGATGAAGTTTCTCTATGAGCCAAATTCAAAGTTCATCCCTCCCTCCACAAAGAACATGAAGCCATTCTTTGTGGTGCTAAACAGGGTCTTGAGGAAGACCATTGCTCCTAAGGATGGGGATGCAGGGAGTGTACAAGGGTACCTTCGGACCCTAATGAAGATCATAAGCAAGAACAGAAAGTTTGATGTGTTTGACTACATATGGAATGATATGGTCAACATCTCCAGCACCCCCAACAGGTCATGTGGCTATGCTCCCTATCTCATGTTTATGATTGAGAAAGTAACAGGGATTGAGTTTGTGAAGGATGTGGAGCATACTCCCTTGAGGCCTCTGAAGCCTCAACCAGTGAGTGTGCAGGCTGCTCCCTCGCCGGCCTCCAGTCCCAAGGCACCAGCAAGATCAAGAGAAAGTGCTAGTGTTGTCAATACTTCTAGGGAAGCCCCTCATAGAGGATCAGCTCTCAAATATCTGGCTGCCATATTCTCCTCTTGCAAGAAGGCCGAAGTGAGGGCCCATAAACTCAACCAGAAGAGAAAGGAGGACATGAAATACATAAAGGCCAACGTGAAGAAAATCTGCCAAAAGCTGGAGATCGACCCCATTGGGTCTCCAATGATTTCTGAGGACTCAGACGCTGACATCACTGAGCTCGCGCCCTTGAACCCCTCCGAGCTTGCATACTTTGGCATTGGGGGCTCGAGTGGCTCCGTCCCTCCTCCTTCTCCTCCTCGTCAAGCTGATAATGAAGAAGACGAAGATGACGACGAGAGGACCGACAGTGAAGAGTGAAGACCCTAGGACCCTCCTCTCCTTCTTTTTGGTGTCTTGATGCCAAAGGGGGGGAGATTGAGGGGGAGTCTTAGCTTTAGCTGTAGGATGCGAGGAGAGAGCTCTTTTTAACTATCTTTGTGTTTGTAATGATTTATCGGTGTTTCTAAGATTAACTTTGGTTCTGTGATGCAATGCTTACTTAATTTGAGAAGTTTTTGTTAAAATCCGTAATTTTGCTCCTGGAATGACATATGTGCTTTGTTTTGGTTCATTAATGCAAATTATGTCACTCTCAATGTCTTAATGTACTTAGTTATGCATCCCACCATAAAGAATGCACATATGGATAATTCTTTCACTGCTTGATGTATTTTGATTCATATGTGCATACTTTATGAAAATCTCAATTTTTTGTCATATTTTGTGAAATCTCAATTGGTTGTCATCAATCACCAAAAAGGGGGAGATTGAAAGTGCATCTAGGACTCCCTTGTGGGTTTTGGATGATTTATGACAAGCAATTGGGATCCTAACCTCTTTGTTGCGATGAATGCAGGCCTATAATAGAAAAATGGGCAAAATACCAAAAAGAAGGGATGAAGAGGAGCAAAGTGGAAATGAGCTCAAAGAAAAATAGTATTAGATTATTTTGTATGGAGTGTGTTAAGGAAACACACCCCAAGAGCTCAATGATAATTAAACACACACATTGCACAGAGTTGCACAGGACCGGACTAGTTTGATCACTACCGGACTAGTCCGATAACCTTTCTGTACCAGATCGGACAAGTCCGATATCTGTCGAACTAGTCCGATATCTTTCTGACTAGAATCGGACTAGTTCTCCCCAGTGCGGACTAGTCCTCAAAACTCTACACAAGTCACACAAAATCAGACAAGTCCGTTATCAACCAGACTAGTCCGATATCCTTTCTGATCCACTTCGGACAAGTCTGATATTTCCACGGACTAGTCCGAAAAACCCACTGATCTAAATCGGACAAGTCCTCCCCAGTGCGGACTTGTCATCCAACACACTTAGGGTTTCACATGTCTGGACAAGTCCGATGGACATCGGACGAGTCCGAAGATTTCCAGTAGCGAAATTAGACGAGTCTGTTTTCAACCGGATTAGTCCGATGTTTCGGGACACTTAGGGTTTGCAACAAATAGCACACCGGACTAGTCCGGTGACCACCACGGACTAGTCCGAACTTTCGGAACCCTAACGGTAACTTTTAGAAACCACATATAAATAGAGGTGCACTGCCCACTTTTACACTCTCTCGAACCCTAGCGCCGTCACACCTCCCAAGAGCCTCAAAAACGACCTCTCTCCATGAAATTAAGTGCAACATCGTCCAATCCTTTGAGGATTCACTCTAGATCATTGGAGAGACACTTGCTACACCACATTGAGCTCTTGGTTTGATTCTCTAACACACTCCTGCGTTTCAATTGTAACTTTTGAGTGCGTTTTCGGTGGCATTGTGTTTTGTAATCTAAGGGAGCTCTCAACGTGTGAGGTCGCCCCTTGAATTCGGTTATTCACCCCTTTGTGATTAGTGGAAGAGGATTGGCCTTCGTGGCGATCCAACGAGGGTAGGGTTGGAGAAGACCCGATCCTTTTGTGGACTCCTCAACGTGGACGTAGGTTGCATTTTGTGGTAGCCGAACCACGGGATAAACACTTGTGTCTTGTTTTAGTGTTCATCATTCAAGTTAATCAACTTAATCTAGGGTTTCATACACATTGTTCATCTTATGTTAAATTGTTGAACATAAGACTTAATTGTGATATAATCCAGTATATAACTGTTAAACTGTTGTTTGATTCTATATTTTCGCTGCACACATAAAAGAATCAAACCAATCAATCAAGTTTAATCTACTTAGTCCATGAAAACCGGACTACTCCGCACCTTACTGGACTAGTCCGATATCTCTGGTATTAAACTGGTTGTTGAGTGTTGCAGGATCCGACAATTTTCAAAAAGGCCTATTCACCCCCCCCCCTTTGGGCCTACATTCACGGACTCCAGTTTTTTGCTACGTAAGTTCTACACGATCCATGCCATCTTTTTATAGAGCTACTCCCTCCTTATCGCTTTAGTTGTCGTCCCAACAGCTGCAGCCAGTTCATTCCTAGTTGTCGTCCCAACTCCTTATATGCTCTTATGTTTCATGAATGCCTAGTATAAAATCTGATTAATGGTGCAATCATGCAATCAACTATCATCAATCGTTAGATCTGCATCCTACAGTCGATTAATCTTTTTATTTTACTCTAGCATCTGATTGCATTCTACTTGTTTCCATATATAAAATACACTACACCTCTGCCCCAAAATAAATGTCGCTCCGACAGTTTATGATAGTATTTCTAGTACATTTCCATGTCAAGAAAGATAACTATTAAAAACCGTATGTACTATGTAATTTCTTGATTTAGAAGTAAATGACGCCAGGGTTATCTTATCAACCACTCCCAATGTTGTACTCTCATTCCTGTGTTCCAAACTTGTATTCCTAAGATTTTCAGTTCCCACGGTTTATACACGTTTTTCTTGTTTTTCTTTCTCGGATTGTACGTTTTTTTCCTACTCCTTCATTTATAATTCCTCCGTTCAAAACAAACATTTTCAGTTCATAGCAACCACACCACCCGATCTAAAATACACATCCTCATGTAATCTGACGTTATCACTGTTACTTACTATATATACTCTTTACTTTATGAACAAGACACCAAACCGTCATGTCGTCTACAAGTAATCGTGATGGGCAACAAGCACCTGGTAAACTATAAATGTGTTTACTATCAAAATACACATATTTATAACACGTTAATTCCTTTGCATCGTATGCAGAGAATATTGCAGCACCTGATGCTCAAGGACCCCGAGATTCGTCATTGCATGCTGGTACTACGAGTATAAAAATGTACCGGGCTCTACTAAATATTTTAGCATTGCGATTGTAGTTTCCTAGTCCCAGTTAACAGTTAATCAGTATATGTGATGGCATGATTTATAGATGCCTACACACGCACGATAGACTCTCTCGCCGCCAGCCACTCCGGCACCTGTGACCACACCCTGCTGCTGCTCACTTTAGTGTCCTCCCCGACGCGTCTCCCTCCACCATCGCCACGTCCCATCCTTCGCGTGTCATGATGACCCCGCCGCCCGCAAACCCCTGTTGCCGCCGGTCACTCTGGCACCGGCCGGCGCCCACGCCCTGCTGGTGAGTATATGTGATGGCGTGATTTATTGATGCCTACACGCGCTCGCTGGGCTCTCTCACCGCTGCCACTACGGCACCGGTGACCATGCCCTGCTTCTGCTCACTTCAGTGTCCCCAGAAACGCGTCTCCCTCGACCATCGCCACGTCCCATCCTTCGCGTGTCATGATGACCCCGCCGCCCGCAAACCCATGTCGCCGCCGGTCACTCCGGCACCGGCCGGCGCCCACGCCCTGCTGGTGGTCACTTCACTGTCCACCCTGACGCGTCTCCCTCCATTTCCACGTCCCATCGTTCGCGTGCCATGATGACCCCGCCGCCCGCAATCCCTTGGCCATTACGGCGTACCTACATGCTATGCTCCATATGACATGGTATACCCTGGAAAAAATAGTCCAGTATCATTAACCCCTGTCCACTAAGAAATGTTAGTATCATATAGTTTAGAGATCCATGTACACGAGGGTTCATTGCTGCTTATATGATCTCAATTCCGTTTTTTACACTGCCAAATGTGTTGCTGATGTCTGGTAATTAACGCAAGATTATATTCCTATATCCGTTCTAGCACTTTAGGGCGAGATGCTAACATGCAGAGCAAAATATCAGTATGCAATCCACCTAAATTTAATTCCTAGATCCGCCACACTGTCCTCCTAGCCTCGAGACTTGCTCCGGGGTGATATCAATGGATGCAGATCACCTGACTTATACGTTTTTACTGCACGCGATGCAGTAAAGATCCAACAGAATCGCACCGTTAGATCTTTACTGCATTGCCTGTAGTAAAAACATAGGTCACGTGACATCACCGGTGTGATCTGGACGTTGATCCTCTGACTTAAATGTGGTCACTGCACTGCCAGACCGAACCCTAGCTTTGTTAAACGTCGCAAGCTTCCCACCTCATCTGTATTGCATCCTCTACCTGCTAATACCGCTGACGTCCTTGACTCGCCCTGCCACCAATTCGCCTCGAGACGCGCTCCTGCTGATGTCGGTCAGACCTAACCGGCAGTACTGCAGAGGATGAGCACCCGGTGAACCCTCTCTTTCTCTAGCATCGTCAGCTACTGTCTTGCCTGCTTCGCAGCTGGACTGAAAATCCCCTGCAGTACTACGGGTGCTGTGGTGCCACTGACTACTGCCTGATGCCTGGTTGTAGGGTATGAACAGCAACAAAGAAGTCAACAAGTCGATGCATTACCCAATATGGAGCAAAATGCTATTGCAACGCGATGTTCCCACGCTTGTATTTGCCGCACTCGTCCTGAAGATGGTAAAACATCAGACTTCTTCTTTCACACTATTTGTACATGATACTAGGCCTGGTCAGTTGCTAATTTGCTTTAAATGTTTACCGTTTAAATGACACTAACATAAGGAAAGAGGTTTGGAAGAGGGGTGGCTAAAGGACTTAAGGTTGCTAAATTGCGCTATCTAGCATCTGCAAATAGAACGAATGATCAAAATCGGAAGCTACATATTCAGTGGTCCGATAGGTTGGGTGCTGCGGTTGGTCCTAATGAGCGGCACTTTGTCGATGATGTGGTTATTACAACAAAAAAAAAATGCACCCCTCGCTGGTGTAAGGAAGTGGGCAGAGGTTGGCGATACTTCGAAGAGCGATATAGTGAGAGACATTCTGGTTAGTGTTGTGACACCCAACATAAGTATTTTTTTTCTAGCAACCTCCATCTTGTACGTTTATAACATTGTGATATACAATGTACAGAATGTCTGGGACTTGGAGGACACGGATGATACCAGAAGAAAAATATTGAAGATTGCTGGTGAGCGCTACAAGGGGTGGCGATCAACATTGCATGCCACCTATAAGAAGTATTCGACCGATGAGGAACGTATACAAAACAAGCCTGTTGACGTAGCAGATTCCGATTGGTTGGCGCTTATGGACTAATTTGGGTCCGAGCGATTCAAGGTCAGCTAGCTTTCTAATACCTTCATATCCTACAAAAACTATTTGATAACACCCAGTCGTGAAATTAATTATTAAAATTGCAGTCAATAAGTAGAACCAATTCATGAAATCGAAGTACTCAAAAGACAAAACACTTGCTTGGCTCGAAATCCTACGCCCAACTTAGTTATGAGAAGGTATGAAAACTAAATCATGCTTTTACTTTGCACTGCAATCATTCAATCAAATTTTACTTGTATTTGATGTAGCGAGACCCAGAGACCGGAAAAGAACCCGATGACATAGAACTGTGGGAGGCAAGCCATGTGAAGAACGATCAATGGGCAAACGAGCAGGCAGAAGTTGTACATGTGAGAAACACTTCAAAAAGTCCACATTTAAATAAATATTTGCAATGTACATGTGACTTTTCTTTTTGTATATAGACCCAGGCACGTGCCCAAATCAACGTCAAGGAAGCTGAGCTGGGAGTCCCAATCCCAGATGAGGAAAGAAACAACATCTTCCAGCTTACTTATATATCTGCAACCGGTTCTGGAGGATCACAGTTTCGGGGGCGTGGTTATATGGCTAAACCTAATGTTCTGAAAGACTGCGTATCCAGATGTCTGACCAGCTCGGCCAGCAAGTTCGATCCTTGCAAAATAGAAATGAAGACCTCAACTCTCAGGTGCAAGAGTTGGAAGGAAGAAATGATCATATGACCTCCCAGATGGATGGCTTCGTCCAGGCAAATGAACAGCTCAACCAGGAAGTCCGGGCTTTACATGATCAGATGGCAGCCAATTCTGCATGGCAAGAAAATGAGCTAGCAGACATGCACAGAATGATGGAGAGCTTGCAAAGTCAACAACGGCTAGCAGCAACTCCACAAAAGGCTCATGCTCGCACCAAGTCGAAGTTGGATGTTCAAAAAACTATTCCTAATACTACAACTCGTCGCGGTGCTATTTTAATCGGTGCAATGTTGCAAACTGAGAAAATGTAAATAACATCATCTCGCAACGATGCAAGGGTCCTTAAGCGTTGCATCAATTGCTGGATGTTTGTTGTTAAGTCGACAGACGTATCGTGTGCGAATAAATCAATTATGTTGCCACTAATTTTCAAACCTGGTGCATTAGGATTCTAGTGCCGCTAATTATAAAACGTGGCATTAACAGATTATTGTGACGAAAATAAACTGTTGCAATAGGAAGCTAGCTATTGCCACAAATTACAAAACGTTGCACTACAAACATTTGGCTATGACCAAAAAAGCGTTTCACTATTGCAACCACCCAGAGAACGTCGCATTACGACCCTGTTGCAACAGTGAATATGTTTCATTACAAACCTATTGCCACACATCAGAAATTGTTGCAATACAATACTGTTGCCACGGTTTTGAAATCGTTGCAATACCATACTATACGCCATGAACGTGAAATCATTGCAATATCGTATTATTGGCCACGGCTCTGAAATCATCGCGATACCATATTATTCTCCACAAGTGTGAAATCGTCGCGATACCGTACTATTCGCCACGGAAGTGAAATCGTTGCAACACCGTAGTATTCGCCACAAATGTGAAAATGTCGCGATACGATATTATTCGCCACGAGTGTGAAATCATCGCGATACCGTACTATTCGCCGCAGATGTGAAAACATCACGATACCATATTATTCGCCACGAGTGTGAAATCGTCGCGATACTGTACTATTCGCCAGGGATGTGAAATCGTTGCAACACCATACTATTCGCCACAAATGTAAAAACGTTGCCATACCGTACTATTCGCTACGGATGTGAAATCGTTGCAACACCATACTATTCGTGTAACACCCTCATTTTCATGCATCATGACTTGCATGCACTCATATGCATGTTTAACATTGATCCACATAAAGAGGAACAAGTTTAAAATTTATTTGGAGCATTTAAAATTGATTTGGAACAAAACCACATTTAAAACGCAGGAAAGTGCGGACTAGTCCGATTTTACGGAGGACTAGTCCAATTTCTCTCTGACTAAAAACGGACTTGTCCATTTTTGCTGCGGACTAGTCCGATTTTGCCTCTGGAAACTTTCGGACTTGTTCGATTTTGTGCGGACTAGTCTGATATTCCAAGAATCCTTGAAAATTTGCTAAGTCCCTGGACTTTTTCGGACTAGTCCGGTGTTGCAGCGGACATGTCCGTTTTCCTCTCTGTTTAAAGTCGGACTTGTCCGATTCTTGGCCAGACTTGTCCGATTTTCTCTCTGGGCGACTTCGGACTAGTCTCGTCCTTTCCGGACTTGTCCGATATTTCGCGACTCCGAGTTGATCTTTTGTTTTACGACTTGTTTCTTGGGTTTCATGTTAAGTAGGCCTAGGGACGTCGTGCCTAACTCTTTTAGAGTCCATGTGGGACTCTAAACCGGCCTCTACTCATCCCAAACTCGAAATCCATCTAACCCTAGCCTCCACCTCTATATAAACAACCTTACCCCTTGGTTCAACATCTGTTAGCCACTTTTCTACCCCAACCAAGCCCTAGTTTGTGGAGAGCCACCATCAAGGAGGGAGGAGAAGATCCCAAGCAAGAAGAAGAAGAGGAGGAAAGGAAAGAGGACCAAGATCTCCATCAAGCTTTCGTTCTTGGTCACCAATTCATCTCCAAGTTCATCACCAACCCTAGATCACCAAGATCCAAGTGCTACCTCCAAGTTTCTTGGTTCATTGGAGTCCTAAACACTTGTTATACCTTCTATTCTCTTTTACTTACGTGAATTCAACCCCTAATCTCCAAATTTACGTCGATCTAGAAAACCCTAATCTGTTGATCTCGCAAGGTGCGGACTTGTCCTAGTCCGATCTTTCTGGTTAAATTGTGTTGAATTGATTCTAAAGTTTGATCTAATCATATCCACACCTGTATAAAATTGTTAAAATCTATTAGAACTAGTTAGTGATCATTAAAAGCAATCTATTAACAAGTTCTACCTTGCATTGGTATTAATCATGCATGTCATGTCATATTGAGTAATGTTTGTGCACTCTTTGATTGTGTTTCTTGTTTGTATGTCTATCGTGTGGATTAGACGGATTTGCGCTAGAGAGTGCCGCGGAGGATCTACAACATCTAGAGTTTGAAGGCCTTGACCCTAATCAACAGCAAGAGCAAGGCAAGTGTCCTTGAAGCATATTGATCCTGTTTTTAAAATAAATGTTTTGTTTGGAAATTGCATGCTTGTCTCAATTTCATGGGAAATCCTATGATAGGAAGTTTACTAGAATTGTTTAACCACCCTTGTCACCTGGAATTATGGTAGAGAGTCGGGAAGGGCTTTTTACCTTTTTGCTTTGCTTAATCAACTGGGATGGGAAACCAACTATACCACTCAATTTAATTATGCATGGATGAGATTATGGTTAACTTGAACTGGTTAATATGATATGGTAATGGGTGATCTAAGCAAGCTTGGTATGTGGATGGGTTGGATGTTATGGTGGTTTGCTTGCTTTAGATCTAAGGACCGATTCATGCGATAATAAGCCAAGACTACAGTGCCACCACGAGGCTAAGTATGTGTGCGGCGTAGCTGATTAATTAGGGCTTTGCCATTGCTATCTGGACCATTATGGATGCTCGGGGAAGGGGTAGTCGGATTGAGTTTGTTGATGATTGGTGGGACTACCCTGGGATCCGAATGGCTCAAGAGGGGGCCCTTGGTTGAAGATGTGCTCTGTAGGAGACATCGCCACCGGTGAAACCTCAGTGGGGTCTAAATAGGATAGTAATCCCTTTGTAAAGGCTATTTTGTGATCTCTGGGCCACACACCTACGGAAGTGTGAGAGGTACAAACTCTGCAGAGTCAACTAAAACTATCATGATAGGCGTGCTCCCGGTTATGACCACCTGGACAACTTCCATGATTAGAAGTAACTCGGTATTGGGATTTGCGATGGTTATGGTTTGGTAATGGTTATGGTTTTACTTATGGTATTGAATATGGTTATTGGCAAATGGTGAAATCTGGAATTATTGATGAGGATGGTGAATTATGGACTGGTATTATGATATTACTTATGATTATGATGGGTTTGATTCATATACATATTATATATTGCTATTCAAATGCTTTAATATACTTTTCAGCACTCAAGCATTATTATTGTCGTCTTTTGAATCAGCCACATGTCATACTTTCCACACTTGCTGAGTACGACATGTACTCACTCTTGAAATTCCCCCCCCCCCCCCCCCCCAACAGTTGCAGGTCAGGATTGGGAGTTTAATGGTGATAGTGTGGAGTTCTAGGTCGTGTCTACCGTCAGCTTTGCCTGTGGTGTTATTGGAGCTGCGCTATCCCTTATGCTTAGTTTGCTTAGTTGCCTAATTAGTTTATTTCTGCTGCATTAGTTGAACTTGTCATAAATATTCATTAGAGGTTGTAATCGAGGATAATATGGTTTGTGTAATAAAATTTGGTTAATTAATTTTGTTCTGTGGTAATTTTCTATATATCCTTTTGTGATTGCACTCATGTATGTGTGATGAACGTCCTGGGCACACATATGCGTTGGCTTGGTTCATTTCCGGAACCGGGCATCACAGATTGGTATCAGAGCCACAGGTTGACCGTAGGATGCAGCCTAGATAGAATGAACACTTTAGAGCACATAGGAGCACTCAGGAATCGATGTGTTTTTGCTTGGAGTGTTGTTTGCTATATATATTGTTTGCTTGTTAGCTTAATAGAGGATTTTGGGATGCTTTAGCATTGCCATGTCCACCTAGGCTAGTTATTTGTTTAGTTTCATATCCCTTGATGCATATAGTTGAGGATGTTTTATAATTCTTACCTATTGCTTTTCTTCAGATGGTGAGGACTCGCAACTAGAGGGATGGCAATGATGAGGAGGAGAATAATGGAGTGCCTCAGAACAACATTGGACAAGGATCTACTACGGGAGCTATCAACATTGTGAAGCTATTGGCTATGCAAAACTAGCTCATGCAGACCATGATACAAACTATAGGACAGCTGCAGGCTGCCAATATCAACAATCAGCCCCACATGCCTCCACCACCACCCCCGCCTCTTAATAACCTTTGCTCAAGCTGCTGACCCTATGGATGCGGATGATTCGCTCAAGTCTGTGAAGAAGAAGCTAGCTATTGTCCAATGCAGTGACTGGGAGAAGGTCTTGTTTGCTTCTCATCAACTAGTTGGAGCAACTGCAGATTGGTGGGATTCTTATTGCAATGCTCATGAGAACCAAGAGAGAATTACTTGGGTCGAATTCAAGGAGAATTGTCGTTCTCATTATGTGCCGGAAGGAGTTATGATTTTGAAAAAGCAAGAATTTGATAACTTAAGGCAAGGAAAATCAAGCGTGAGTGAATATCTCAATAAATTCACTCAACTCCCAAGATATGCACCTGAGGATGTTAGTCGGGACAACCGGAAACAATATTTGTTCATGAGGGGCTTGAACAATGAGATCCAAGTGCAATTGCTCAATTGCGACTATGCCAACTTCCAAAAGCTTGTGGACAAAGCAATTGTGGTTGAGAACAAGATCCATGAGATGGAGCAAGACAACAAGAGGAAGGCGCCATATCAAGGACAACAACAAGGGAGTAATGTGCGCCCTCGCTTTGCGCCGCCCAATGCGCCTTATTACTGCTCAATACCCTGGTTATGCACCACGCCCGACTCAGTTTGTGCAGCAGCGCCCTGTCATGCAAGCACCTAGGCCTCCAATGCCTTATGCACCTTGCGCTAACTTTCCTGCTGCAAGTGTTCAGAACCAAGCTCGCCCCAATAATTCTGGTGGAGTTAAGAAGTGCTATACTTGTGGAGAAGCTGGACACTTTGTGCATCAATGTCCTATGTCAGGCCTTGGTCAAGGAAGCAATGCGCCGAGGCAAATCCCAAGACCCAATGGAGGAGTGCCACAAGGAAGCCGTGGACAGCAGAATTTTGCTCGTGGCAACGTGAACCATGTCTCTGCGGAGGATGCTCAACAAGCGGATGACGTGGTCATTGGTATGTTTCTCGCCAACTCCAACCCCGCGACTATGTTATTTGATTCTGGAGCATCACATTCATTCATTGCATCAAAGTATGTTGCCAAGTATAGTTTGCCTATCTCTCATATGAAGTTTACTCTATTGGTTAAGTCTCCTGGAGGAGAGATGAGGACAAATATAGTATGTCCAAAAGTAAGCCTTAGAATAAGGGGGGGTAGACTTCTCCGCCAACCTCATTGTTTTGGATTCTCAAGGATTGGATATTATACTTGGTATGGACTGGTTGAGGAAGCACAATCGAGTTATTGAGTGTGCCACTAAGACGGTGAAGTTGACCAATGAGGAAGGGATCACCATAGAATTTGAAGCATCTCAAACCGCACCGACGCAATTGGAGCCGAGTCATATGGACGGTGCCGCAATTGAGGAGATTCCGGTGGTGTGTGAATTTTTAGATGTTTTTCCAGACGAGTTGTCAGGTATGCCACCTGATCGAGACATTGAGTTTGTTATTGATTTAATACCTGGAACTGCACCTATAGCTAAGAGGCCATATAGGGCGCCTCCTTTGGAATTAGCGGAGCTCAAGAAGCAAATTAAAGAGCAACTAGAGAAGGGTTTTATTCTCCCTAGCTCTTCGCCTTGGGGAGCGCCCGTTCTTTTTGTGGACAAGAAAGATGGATCCCAAAGGATGTGCGTGGATTACTGAGCTCTCAACGAGGTAACAATCAAGAACAAGTACACCTTGCCACGCATAGAAGACTTGTTTGATCAGATGAAGGGTGCTTGTGTCTTCTCTAAGATTGATTTGAGGTCGGGATATTTTCAAATAAATATTAGACCATCGGACATACCCAAGACAGCTTTTAGAACACGGTATGGATCTTATGAGTACACCGTGATGTCATTTGGATTGACAAATGCGCCTGCCTACTTTATGTACATCATGAATAAGGTCTTCATGGAGTACTTGGATAAGTTCATTGTGGTGTTTATTGATGATATTATGATCTACTCAAAGGATGAGAAGGAACATGAGGAACACTTGAGGCTTACGTTGCAGAAATTGAGGGAGCATCAATTGTATGCCAAGTTCAACAAGTGTCAGTTTTGGTTGAAAGAGGTGCCATTTTGGGTCATATCATCTCAGGAGGAGTATCGGTTGACCCCGGAAAAGTGAGAGACGTGTTGAAGTGGAAGCCCCCACAAAATGTCAAGGAAATAAGAAGTTTTATTGGGATGGCTGGATATTACCGTCGATTCATCAAGGACTTTTCCAAGATAGCCAAGCTAATGACGGAGTTGCTAATGAAGGGAAAGGCTTTCCAATGGACTCAAGCTTGTCAAAACAGTTTTGAGGAGTTGAAGAAGAGGTTGACAACAACCCCATTCTTGGTATTGCCAGATGTAAGCAAGAGTTTTGATATTTATTGCGACGCATCAAGGCAAGGACTTGGATGTGTGCTCATGCAAGAAGGTCAAGTGGTTGCATATGCATCGAGGCAATTGAAGAAACATGAGCAGAATTACTCAACGCATGATTTGGAACTCGCAGCCGTGGTACATGCGTTGAAGATTTGGAGACACTATATCCACGGACATAGGTGTGAAATGTATACGGATCATAAGAGTCTGAAGTATATTTTCACACAAATGGATATGAATTTGAGGCAACGAAGATTCTTGGAGCACATCAAAGATTATGATTTGGGTATCAACTATCATCCGGGAAAAGCCAATGTAGTGGTCGATGCTTTGAGTAGAAAGGGAGTAAGTCATAAACTCTGAGTTCAAGAGTTACCATCCGAGTTATGTAGGGAGTTTGAACGGTTGAATCTGGGATTCGTGAATGAGATGGGAATAATGGAGTTAAATCCAACCTTGGAGCAAGAAATTCGAGAAGCACAAACAACGGATGAGGAGATCAAGGAAATCAAGGAAAGGATCGAGGAAGGGAGAAAATTCAGATTTGATGAGGACGAACATGATACCTTATGGCTTGGAAAGAGAATCGTTGTGCCTAATGTAAAGCATATTCGGGAGACAATATTAAAGGAGGCAAATGACTCGCCATACTTGATTCACCCCAGTTGTACGAAGATGTACAAAGACTTGAAGACTTGCTATTGGTGGGATAGCATGAAGAAGGACATAGCTGAATATGTGGCATTGTGTGATGTGTGTCAACGAGTCAAGCCGGAACATCAAAGGCCAGCTGGATTATTGCAACAATTGAAGATCCCCGAATGGAAGTGGGAAGAAATCGGAATGGACTTCATAGTTGGGTTACCACGTACTTTGTCTGGGTATGAGTCAATTTTGGTAATTGTGGATCGCTTACCAAGTCAGCTCATTTTGTCCCTGTGAAGACCAAATATACAGCTGCACAATTGGCCGAAATATACATGGAGCATATTGTGTGTCAACATGGAGTCCCTAAGAAGATAGTCTCGGATAGAGGTTCTCAATTTACCTCCAGATTTTGGCAAAAATTGCATGAAGCTTTGGGAACGAGGTTGAATTTTAGTTCAGCATATCATCCTAAAACGGATGGACAAACCGAGAGGACCAATTAGATTTTGGAGGACATGTTAAGAGCTTGTGCTCTGAAGCATGGGAAAAGTTGGGACAAAAGCTTGCCATATGCAGAATTTTCATACAACAATAGTTACCAAGCAAGTTTGAAGATGTCACCATATGAAATGCTTTATGGGAGGAAGTGTAGGACACCTTTGTTCTGGAATGAGGTAGGAGAAGCTCAAGTATTTGGTCCAGATGTGTTGCAAGAAGCCGAAAAGCAAGTCCAAATAATTCGTGAAAACTTGAGGGCTGCCCAATCAAGGCAAAAAGGCTATACGGACAATAGAAGAAGGAAATTAGCCTTTGAAGTGGGAGATTCTGTTTACCTCAAGGTGTCACCAATGAGAGGTCATAAGAGGTTTAACATAAGAGGAAAGCTAGCACCTCGTTATATTGGACCATTCAAGATTTTGGACAAAAGAGGAGAAGTAGCATATAAGTTGGAGATGCCATCTTTCGGATGTCCATGATGTCTTTCATGTTTCCCAGCTCAAGAAGTGTTTGAGAGTACCGGAAGAACGAGTGTCAATGGAAGGATTGGAACTAGAAGAAGATTTGACTTACGCCGAGCAACCGGTCAAGATCTTGGATACAAAGGAGAGAGTAACAAGGAACAAGGTGATTCGATGGATTAAAGTTCAATGGAAGCACCACACAGAAAAAGAAGCAACTTGGGAGCTAGAAGATGATCTCAAGAAGGAATTTCCCTCTCCCTTCTCTTCCGTGTCGAAACTCGAGGGCGAGATTCATTTTAAGGGGGTAGGTTTGTCACACCCTCATTTTCATGCATCATGCCTTGCATGCACTCATATACATGTTTAACATTGATCCACATAAAGAGGAACAAGTTTAAAATTGATTTGGAGCATTTAAAATTGATTTGGAACAAAACCGCACTTAAAACGCAGGAAAGTGCGGACTAGTCCGATTTTACTGAGGAGTAGTCCGATTTCTCTCTGACTAAAAAAGGACTTGTCCGTTTTTGCTGTGGACTAGTCTGATTTTGCCTCTGGAAACTTTTGTACTTGTCCAATTTTGTGCGGACTAGTCCGATATTCCAAGAATCCTTGAAAATTTGCTAAGTCCCTGGACTTTTCTGGACTAGTCCGGTGTTGCAGCGGACTTGTCCGTTTTCCTCTTTGTTTAAAGTTGGACTTGTCCGATTTTTGGCCAGACTTGTCCGATTTTCTCTCCGGACGACTTTGGACTAGTCCGGTCCTTTCCGGACTTGTCCGATATTTCGCGACTCCGAGTTGATCTTTTGTTTTACGACATGTTTCTTGGATTTCACGTTAAGTGGGCCTAGGGACGTCGTGCCTAACTCTTTTAGAGCCCATGTGGGACTCTAAACCGGCCTCTACTCATCCCAAACTCGAAATCCATCTAACCATAGCCTCCACCTCTATATAAACAACCCCACCCCTTGGTTCGACATCTATTTGCCACTTTTCCACCCCACCCAAGCCCTAGTTCGTGGAGAGCCACCATCAAGGAGGGAGGAGAAGATCCCAAGCAAGAATAAGAAGAGGAGGAAACAAAAGAGGACCAAGATCTCCACCAAGCTTTCGTTCTTCGTCACCAATTCATCTCCAAGTTCATCACCAACCCCAGATCACCAAGATCCAAGTGCTACCTCCAAGTTTCTTGATTCATTGGAGTCCTAAACACTTGGTATACCTTCCATTCTCTTTTCCTTACATGAATTCAACCCCTAATCTCCAAATTTATGTCGATCTAGAAAACCCTAATCTGCTGATCTCGCAAGGTGCGGACTTGTCCGGTCCCTAGCGGACTAGTCCGATCTTTCTGGTTAAATTGTGTTGAATTGATTCTAAAGTTTGATCTAATCACATCAAAACCTGTATAAACTTGTTAAAATCTATTAGAACTAGTTAGTGATCATTAAAAGCAATCTATTAACAAGTTCTACCTTGCATTTACATTAATCATGCATGTCATGTCATATTGAGTAATGTTTGTGCACTCTTTGATTGTGTTTCTTGTTTGTATGTCTATTGTGTGGATTAGACGAATTTGCGCTAGAGAGTGCCGCGGAGGATCTACAGCACCAAGAGTTTTAAGGCCTTGACCCTAATCAACAGCAAGAGCAAGGCAAGTGTCCTTGAAGCATATTGATCCTGTTTTTAAAATAAATGTTTTGTTTGGAAATTGCATGCTTGTGTCAATTTGATGCGAAATCCTATGATAGGAAGTTTACTAGAATTGTTTAACCACCCTTGTCACCTGGAATTATGGTAGAGAGTCGGAAAGGGCTTTTTACCTTTTTGCTTTGCTTAATCAACTGGGATGGGAAACCAATTATACCACTCAATTTAATTATGCATGGATGAGATTATGGTTAACATGAACTGGTTAATATGATATGGTAATGGGTGATCTAAGAAAGCCTTGTATGTGGATGGGTTGGATGTTATGGTGGTTTGCTTGCTTTAGATCTAAGGACCGATTCATGCGAGAATAAGCCAGGACTACAGTGCCACCACGAGGCCAAGTATGGGTGCGGCGTAGCTGATTAATTAGGACTTTGCCAGTGCTATTTGGACCATTATGGATGCTCGGGGAAGGGGTAGTCGGATTGGGTTTGTTGATGATTGGTGGGACTACCCTAGGATCCGAATGGCTCAAGAGGGGGCCCTTGGTTGAAGATGTGCTCTGTAGGAGACATCGCCACCAGTGAAACCTCAGTAGGGTCTAAATAGGCTAGTAATCCCTTTGTAAAGGCTATTTTGTGATCTCTTGGCCACACACCTATGGAAGTGTGAGACGGCATAATTGAGATTCTATAGTCATCGAAAGGTGATGAAATCACAAACACATGGGTAAAGAGGTACAAACTCTGCAGAGTCAAATAAAACTTTCATGATAGTCGTGCTCCCGGTTATGAGCACCTGGACAACTTCCATGATTAGAGGGAACTCGGTATTGGGATTTGGGATGGTTATGGTTTGGTAATGGTTATGGATTTACTTCTGGTATTGAATATGGTTATTGGCAAATGGTGAAATCTGGAATTATTGATGATGATGGTGAATTATGGACTGGTATTATGATATTACTTATGATTATGATGGGTTTGATTCATATACATATTATATATTGCTTTTCAAATGTTTTAATGTACTTTTCAGCACTCAACCATTATTATTGTCGTCATTTGAATCAGCCACTTGTCATACTTTCCACACTTGCTGAGTACGACATGTACTCACTCTTGCAATCCCCCCCCAATAGTTGCAGGACTGGATTGGGAGTTTAATGGTCATAGTGCGGAGTTCTAGGCCGTGTCTACTGTCAGCTTTGCCTGTGGTGTTATTGGAGCTGCGCTATCCCTTATGCTTAGTTTGCTTATTTGCCTAATTAGTTTATTTCCGCTGCATTAGTTGAACTTATCATAAATATTCATTAGAGGTTGTAATCGAGGATAATATGGTTTGTGTAAGAAAATTTGGTTAATTAATTTTTTTCTGTAGTAATTTTCTGTATATCCTTTTGTGATTGCACTCGTGTATGTGTGATGAACGTCCTGGGCACACATATGCGTTAGCTTGGTTCATTTCTGGAACCGGGCATCACAATTCGCCGCGAATGTGAAAACATCGCGATACCATACTATTCGCCACGAGTATGAAATCATCACGATACCGTACTTATCGCCACAGATGTGAAATCATCGCAAATAACATACTATTCATTGCAATACGTTAAATCGTCGCAATACGTTAAACCGTTGCAATACCATACTATTTGCCACGAACGTGGAGTCCTTGCAATACCATACTCTTTGCCACGAATGTGGCATCGTTGCAACACCGTTATTTTTGTTGCAATACGTTAAATCATCGCAATACGTTAAATTGTTGCAATACCATACTATTTGCCACGAACGTGGAGTCGTTGCAATACCATACTTTTTGCCACGAGTGTGACATCGTTGGAACACCGTTATTTTCATTGCAATATGTTAAATCGTCGCAATACGTTAAACCGTTGCAATACCATACTATTTACCACGAACGTGGAGTCGTTGCAATACCATACTTTTTGCCACGAATGTCGCATCATTGCAACACCGTTATTTTCGTTGCAATACGTTAAATCGTCGCAATACGTTAAACCGTTGCAATACCATACTATTTGCAACGAATGTGGATTCGTTGCAGTACCATACTTTTTGCCACGAATGTGACATCATTGCAACACCGATATTTTCGTCGCAATACGTTAAATCGTCGCAATACGTTAAACCGTTGCAATACCATACTATTTGCCACCAACGTGGAGTCATCGCAATACCATACTATTTGCCACGGATGTCAAGTCATCACAATAACCTATTTCCACGGCTGTTATCGCCACGAGTCGGAAAAACTATCACGACATTCTATTTTGTTGCGACAACAACCTATCGCGACGAATTTCGACCTATTGCAATGATTTTTTTCATCGCAATAAACTGGAATCCTCGTAGTGCTCTCTCTCTCTCTCTCTCTACCTTTCCTCTCCCCTCATCCCCCTCCCCCTTTGTCTCTCTCCTCGTCCCGCTCTCCCTTTCTCGCTCCCTCTCCCATCTCCTCACCTCCGGACCATACACCGATCATTAGTTAGTTTCTTAATCACCTCAAGGTGGAGCGGCTTAAAATCGACGTCCCGAGTGGTCATTAGTTAGTTAGTTTATTATGTTGTTCATCAATAATTGTTTATTAGTTAGTTTATTATGTTGTTCATTAATTGGTACTTATTATTTACTAATATTTAATGTTTTTGGGTGATTATTTAATATATGTACATAAAGGGGTTTCAGGTTGACCCGGTCTGACATGGCTCGACCCGACCTGACACGACACGCAATATATGCATTCGTGTTGTATAGATA
This sequence comes from Tuctoria greenei, assembly GCA_036927565.1. Taxonomy (NCBI): domain Eukaryota; kingdom Viridiplantae; phylum Streptophyta; class Magnoliopsida; order Poales; family Poaceae; genus Tuctoria; species Tuctoria greenei. The sequence continues at coordinate 266,909,356 of JAYESD010000002.1, read as the reverse complement.
GTTGTGGACGTAACATATGCGTCGTGACGACACGGAAGCGAATGGCGATGATGAGGATGTCAATCACCCGCGATTGTGTCCACGGTGGATTGGGATGTGGCATTATCATCTAAGACCAACTTTCCTTCTTCTCTTTCTCTCATTCTTTCCTATCTTGTAAATGACTTAAAAATGAAAATGTAACATAACCTATAGCAGTGCGCCACCCATTTCGGATCGGCACGTCTCACATGCTATTGGCATGTGTGACACGAAGGTTCAGAATTGTCCCTTTTTGGACAGCCGGAGAGTGATCGAGGGGCGTGACTTGTGACGAGATGCCTGTTTGGATCTGGACGAAATTTCGACAGCATGACCCTGTTGTTCTCTACTGCACCATTTTTGGGCGTGCAGTGTTGAATAGTGGGGTTATCCTGCCAAAATTTAGTCCAGATCTGAACCGCATGTCGCGTCATGAGCACGCTCCGCTCGATCACTCTTGGGTGGTTTTAGGACCTATCTGCCTGGCTGTAGGGCCGTGACATGACATAACAATGAAACTAATAATGATTTGTCTGCTTTAAAGGTATACCCTCAAATATGGTTGAAGACCGCACTTGAATGTATACTGTTTGGAAAAAAAATGGGAGACACTCAGAGGAGCGGTTCACAAAGACGAATGCTTTCATAGAATGAGCTTTCTCATTGTCAAAAAACAGCAAGGTGCGGTGCCCATGTATCCAATGTCAGAATGTGAAGTTTTTTGACAAAGTGACGTTGACGTATCACTTGTGTGGAAACGGTTTGATGCAACATTATGAGTTGTGGAGATTTCACAGCGAGACACCTACTCAAGTCGTAGAAGATCGAGATGAGAATGACACCACTGGGGTCAATAGGATGGATGAGATGCTTGAAGCCATAAATCCTAAATTGACGGATGATCCTCCAACAACGGAGGTTAAAGCGTTCTTCAAGCTTGTCGAAGCTTCTGAACAGCCGTTGTATGAACACACCAAAGTGTCGACCCTCAGTTTCATCACTAGATTTATGAAAATTAAGTCTATGTATTTCTTCTCCAATAACTGCTACAACGATCTCGTCAAATTGATCAGCGATGTCCTTCCACAACCTCATAAATTGCCTAAAGGTCAGTATCATTCAAAGAAATTGATTTTTGGGCTTGGTATGGACTATGATAGGATTGATATGTGCACAGACAACTGCATGCTTTTCTGAAAAGGGCATGACAACAAGAATAAGTGTTTAAAATGTGATAAAGCGAGATTCGTCGAAGTTGTTAATGACGATTGTACAAAAGTAATGGCTGAAGTCGCACAGAAGAAGCTTCGCTACATGCCTGTCACACCTAGGTTGAAGCGCTTGTTTCTCTCAAAAAAAAAGCCACACACAAGAGATGGCACCAAGAAGGTTGATGTGAGAATGATAGAATGATGGTGCACCCATTCGATGGTGAGGAATGGAAAGTGCTTGACCGCTTCCAGCCAGATTTTGCCAATGTTGTGAGAAATATTCGCCTCGGGTTGGCAACAGATGGCTTCTCACCGTTCAGTATAAATCCAACACCATACTCTTTTTGGCCAGTGTTCGCAATTCCGTACAACTTACCACCATCTCTTTGTATGAAGTATGAGTTCATGTTCCTTTGCCTTATTGTACTAGGGCTGGATCATCCTGGTTCATGACTGGATGTGATGTTGAAGCCATTGATTGAAAAGTTGAAAATGTGATGGACAGGAATCGAAGCGTACGACTGTTACAAAAAAAAACAGAAATTCAACCTTCGAGTTGCATACTTGTGGTCTGTCCATGATTTTCCAGCTTACGACATGGTTTCTGGCTGGAGCACTCATGGTCATTTGACATGTCCGATATGTGCTTCAGAAACGGAATGTTTTCATTTAAATCATGGTGGCAATATTTGCTACTCCAATTCCCACAGACATTGGTTACCGGCTAATCTCGTATTTATGCAACAGAATGATGCCTTCAAGAAGGACACCGTTGTCAAAAAAGGACCACTGCAACGTCTCAACGGGTCAGAGATTGCTGAACAGTTGAACAACTTAGTGGCAGATGAAGGTCGTCCTGGATATTTTGTTAGTCAAGGAGAGGACCACAATTGGACTCATATATGTGCACTATGGGAGCTACCATATGTGAAGTCCTTAATACTAATGCATAACATTGATGTCATGCACCAGGAATGTAACATGGGTGAATGCATCATAAGCACATGCTTTGATCTGGCAGGCAGAACAAAAGACAATGTAAAGGTTCACAAGGATTTGGGAGAGGTTTGTAAACATCCAACTCTTGAGCTAACCGAAGCTGGTGGCAAACCACATGCTTCTTTCTGTCTTCAACCAAAAGAAAAGAAAGAAGCCTTCAAATGGTTGAAAACGTTGAAATTCCCAAACAGTTATGTTGCTAGTCTGAGACGAGCCATAAATGTTAAGACTGGAAATCTCAAAGGACTAAAAAGTCATGATTATCACATAACCATGGAAAGACTTCTGTTGGTTATGTTTCGGGGCTACATTGATGATGAGGTGTGGAAGGTGTTAGCCGAGCTTAGCTACTTTTATAGACAACTTTGTGCTAAAGAAATCACAACCGAGATGATGGATAAGTTAGAAAAGGAGATACCAGTGCTTTTATGTAAGATGGAAAAAGTTTTCCCTCCAGGGTTCTTCAATCAAATGCAACATCTCCTAATCCATCTTCCATATGAAGCTAAAGTGGGTGGTCCTATGCAATATAGGTGGATGTATCACGTTGAAAGGGCACTTAGGTGTATTAAACCAATGGTTCGAAATCGGGCAACGGTTGAAGGATGCATCGCCGAAGCATATGCTATTCAGGGGATAGGATACTTTTCAAGCATCTATTTTGTAGAAGAACACAATGTTAAAGTTTCTATGTTGCAGTACAATATGGATGAAGCAAACCCGTGTAACAGCCTCTCCATTTTAAAAACGAGAGTCACCACTGTTGGTAGTGGCACGAGCTACGATGTTGAACCAGATGAAGAGACGGCTGCTTTGGTGTAGATGTATGCTAATATAGAAGGGATGAATGAATATTTTCAATAAGGTTTGTTCAACATTTATAATAATTAATGTGTTGTGTTATACATCTATGCTAATCAATCTGTTTTCCTTATTTAGTTAGTTCGATAAACAAAATTGAAAATCTAAGCAGCAACCTACGAGTAGACAAATACAATCGATGCAATATTGTTGAAGTTTCTTAACGTCACAGATCATCTCTAGTAAGAGATGAGGTCCGCAAGCGCACGGAAACTGTCGTGTAGCATTTCACCCAAGAGCATACACAAGGGTAAGGAAGGCAATGGAGTAAAGTAAACACTAATCTTATGATCAAGCTATGGGATACTAATCAATTATCAAGACAGGAGTAAGTTGATAATATGGGTAGTGTGAAAGGGTAAGATTGTCCTAGCAAGGGTTAGACTACGAGACGGAGATACTCCTACTATGCTCTATTTACTCATATATATATCCTAATAAAGTACACATGAATATGCTAATGGTGAATACTAGGGCTTAGTGGTCCAACATATCGGGCACGGGTTTACCCCTACCAATACTAGGCGACTCCCGCCAAGAGCCTGTGGCATAGCCGAACGTGGAGGATTACAAAGGACAGATAGGGCTGTCACCATCTACTGCCTACCTCTTCAATCCATGGGTCTACGAGACATCCAATGCTACCTAACTATCCTAACACCATGCTAGCATATCAAGTAAATACCTTAAGAGCCGCGACACAAGCCATCCTAAGGCAATGAACTATATCATCGTTGAACCAATGTTGGGACCAAGCTCTAACATATTCATATTAACATTATCATATTATTAGCTAATTAGACTATAGTGGTGGTGTATGATGTTTATGATAACATGATAATGGAATTATGTATAGATCATAACAACATCTACATGTAGCACATACATGGACTCCACAACAAAAAAGGAACGCTTTTCCCAAGTATATAAGTATGTAAAGACTAATAATAATATTATTATAAAACACAAAGTCACAAATACAAGATAAGATACATGAGCCATACCTTTCCCAGTTTGGACATGGGATTAGAGGCTCCTCTCTACATCCTAACCTCCACTGAGGGACTAGGAGAACTAGTGTTTACAAAAGAGTGGTGCTCAAGTGGTGTGTGTTGAAGTGAGGGGTGAGAGGTCCTATTTATAGCTTGGAGAAGGGTTGGTTCCCACCACCAAAAGCGCGTGAATCAGTCACCACCGACTTCTTCAAGCCGGGAGGAGCCAACACATAGAAGCTGATCGAGTTTGGAGGAAAGACCATGTCGACCGACTAGGGGGGGTCGGCCGACCTGGTAAGTCCTCCAAATGATCTGTGCTTTCTCTATGTGACTTCTAGGTGAGTCCCATCCCTTGATATGGATGCAACACCGTTTGATGGCCTCGAATACTTCTATTTGTGGGCCATTTGATCCATGTGGTGCCACATGTTTGTGCTTGATTGGTTGGGATGATATTTTATAGGATCCATCCCCTTGTTTCACTCCAATTCTATATAAAATACCTGCATGCACCAATTTCTCCAAGTACAAGTGGAAATAGGTTAAATAGAAAGGTGATGTGTGCAAGAAATGATATTTCCTTCACATAATTGAGTTATATTAATGGGTGAAATTGGTATATAATAGCCGTCAACAATCTCCCCCAAGCTTATCCTTTGCTCGTCCCGAGCAAAGTCAAGACTTTAGGTTGATGATCAGGAGTTGCTACTTTGTTCTATTTTTTTAAAAGTACCATGTGCACAAAAAAATACTCTATCTAGTATTGCTAAAATTGGCATGGTACTTCACCCATTTTAAATCATTATGGGGCTTATGCCATCTCCTATTCATGGATGGTTGAAACATAGAACAACAAATGGAGCACACACACCCTAGAAATAAAGTTCCACTAAAATTCTAGAGAGTTCAATTCAGATTTTAAGTATCTCAATTTGATTCTCTCAAGTCTCTCCTTTGTGTGTAGTGGAAATATATCTTCACCAAGGCATTTTGCCTAAATTCATCCTACCTCTACATAAGGCTTGTATGTGGAGCTTGGTAGGTAATATAGTAGGCATATTTGCAACACATAATATTGATATGTCAAAAGAGTAAGCCTCAGGAGAAATCAATTCAAAACAATTTGTTTCAAGACTTGTGCATGTGTGATGGAGTGGAGTGGATGTCGATATTTTTGAGATGACTCCTTTTTGAGTGGACTCTCTTATTTTGGAGGGATGAAACATGGCTACTTTTTCTTTTTCTCATTTTTTCTCATGCTTATGATGTAAGCATGCCTTTTCTTTTTCTTTTTCTTGTTGCCATGACTTCTACTCCCTTTTTATGCTATAAACTTGGAGAGAGTACTAAGCATGAGGGGCATGGAGTTTATCTTTTTATTGTGGAATGATGGTATGATGGGATTTTGCTTACTTCTAGTGTAGAAGGATAGCATGCGCAAGTGAAGTCTTGAATTCAAAAAGTAATGAATGAAATCTCACATAGGTCTATACTAGTTTGACAAAGCTCAATGTGAAGACAAATAACATATGTATAACGTCTATCAATGTAATGTATAATATGGCTTTGGTGGGTATTTCCAATCAAATGAGGATAACTTAAATCTTTTTAGAAGTTCTCCGGAAATCTATGTTTTACATTCAAACTAGGAATAGCAGCCCATCACTATATCATATCTCACAACAACTTAGAATATGATTAAGCTTTTGCTACCCACAATTTATAAATCAAGGCAAAGGTAATTCTAGCCAATGAAAGCAATATTTTGGAGAGTAGTAAGTTGCAAACTAAGGACTTAGGAAAATTAAAACAGGGAAACTATTCATCATTTTTTCTATGTGAATTCCAAATCATTCTTACCGCACATCTTTTATTTTATTTTGAAAGCAAATTTTATCTACTTATTTTTAAGCTTTTTTTATTTATGCAAGGTAGATGATGGTTGAATGGAAAATTAATATGCAAGGGGTGTGCTACAAGTTACCTCAAATGGGGGTCCTCCCCCAAGCTTGTTCTTGGTCAAGGTCCGCGATAGGGGTTGAAACCCTAATGACGGATGTAGGCCATGAGGTTGGCCGACCCTTTTTGCGGCATGGCTTTGACATTGGAGGGGTTGAGTGTCGATGTTGGGTTGCCTTCTATGGGTTCCATGCGTGTGGTCAAGGAGAGTGTTTTCAATATCGCTCATCCACACCTCAAGGTTTCCTTAGGTTGGATGTACCTTGTTATTCCTTAGCTAAGGTAATGATAACACTTGGCTAGAAAGGAATGGCTTTCACTCAACATGCATTGAGTGTGTTTCATCATACTTTGGCTAAGGTGTATTATACCTTCTTGCCATAAAGAAATAACTTATACCTCTCATGCATTGGTTGTGATCCGTCACTCCTTGGCTTAAGTTAATTATAACCTTTAGCCACAAAGAAGTGGCGTGTACCCAACATGTGTTGAGTATGATTATGGTATTCCTTGGCTAAGGTACAACATACCTATAACCACAAAGGGATGACGTGCACTCAACATGGGTTGAGTGTGATCCGTTGTTCCTTGGCTAGGGTATAAAATACCTTCTAGCCACATAGAAACAACTTGCACCCAATATACATTGGATGTGATTTTGTCATTCCTTGGTTAAAGTGCATCATACCTTTTAGGCACAAAGGAATAACTTACATCCAATGATGGTGGCAATTCCCTTAAGCTTGAATGAGTGCTTAGAATAGTTGAGAGCATAATGCTCTCACATATTCGTAACGGCCCATTGGTTGCTCATGGAGGGTTTCCATGTCAAATCCAGCCTCGTATAGTTATGTTCACCTTCGGGCATAATTTCCAATAGGTGGCAACCGTCCTAATTTACTCCTTGGCCAAGAGATATAGAAATAGAATCCTCGTTGGGGTTCCAACAATCGGATCTTTGAATGCCTGCATAGTTATTTTACTCCTGCAATATAACACCCTCATGTTCATGCATCATGCCCTCCATACATTCATATACATGTTTAACATTAATCCACATAAAGAGGAATAAGTTTACACTTAAAAATTCTGGAAAGTGTGGACTAGTATAATTTTTGTGCAGACTAGTCCGATTTCTCTCTGACTTCGATCGGACTTGTCCGATTTTGCTGCGGACTAGTCTGTTTTTGCCTCTGGACACTTTTGGACTTGTCCGGTCCCTATGCGGACTAGTCCAATATTCCAATTCCCTTGGAAATTTTGCTAAGTCCCTAGACTTGTCGGGACTAGTCCGGTCTTCCAGCGGACTAGTCCATTTTCCTCTCTGAGTAAAGTCAGACTTGTCCGATTTTATACTAGACTTGTCTGTTTTTCCCCTCTGGACAAGTTTAGACTTGTCCGATGTCCAGAGCTGACTTGTCTGATTTTTCTCTAGACAACTTCGGACTAGTCCGGTTCTTTTTGGACTTGTCCGATAAATCGTGACTCCGAATTGATATTTTGTTTCACGACTTGTTTCTTGGGTTTCACATTAAGTGGGCCTAGGAATGTCGTGCCTAACTCTTTTAGAGCCCATGTGGCACTCTAAATTGACCTCTACTCACTCCCAAACTCGAAATCCATCTAACCCTAGCCTCCACCTCTATATAAACAACCCCACCCCTTGGCTTGACATCTATTTGCCACTTTTCCACCCCACCCAAAGCCTAGTTCGTGGAGAGCCACCATCAAGAAGGGGGGGAGGAGATCCTAAGCAAGAAGAAGAGGAGGAGGAAACGAAAGAGGATCCAGATCTCCATCAACTTTGAGTTCTTCATCAACAATCCACCATAAAGTTCTTCATCAACTCTAGATCATCAAGATCCAAGTGTTACCTCCATGATCCTTGATTCATTAGAATTCTATATACCTGGTATACCTTCTATACTCTTTTCCTTACGTGAATTCGACCCCTAATCTCCAAATTCATGTTGATCTAGAAAACCCTAAAATGCTGTTCTCGCGCAGTGCGGACTTGTCCGGTCCCTAGCGGACTAGTCCGGTTTTCTTAGTTAATTTATTTTGAACTAATTCTAAAATTTGTTCAAATCAACTCCAAACCTGTATAAACTTGTTAAAAGCAATTAGAACTAGTAAGTGATCATTAAAAACAACTCATTAACAAGTTTCACGTTGCATTTGCATTAATCGTGCATATCATGTCATGTTGAGTAATATTTGTGCACTATTTGATTGTAATTCTTGTCTTGTATGTTTGTTGTGCGGATTAGATGGATTTGCACTAGAAAGTGCTGCGGAGGATCTACAGCACCAAGAGTTTGAAGTCTTTGATCCTAATCAATCCCAAAAGCAAGGCAAGTGTCCTTGAAGCATATTGATCCTGTTTTGAAATAAATGTTTTGTTTACAAAACTGCATGCTTGTGTCAATTTGATGGGAATCCTATGATAGGAAGTTTACTAGCTTTGTTTAACCACCCTTGTCACCTGGAATATATGGTAGAGGGTCGGAATGGGATTTTTACCTTTTTTGCTTCGCTTAATTAATTGGGATGGGAAGACAACTATATCACTTAACTTAATTATGCAATTATGAGATTTGGTAATTTGAACTGGTTAATATGATATGGTAATGGGTGATCTAAGAAAGCATGGTATGTGGATGGGTTGAATGATATAGTGGTTTGCTTGCTTTAGATCTAAGGACCGGTTCATGCGAGAACAAGCCAGGACAACAGTGCCACCACGAGGCCAGGTATTGGTGCGGCGTAGCTGATTAATTAGGGTTTTGCTAGTGCTGTTTGGACCATTAAGGATGCTCGGAGAAGGGGTAGTCAGATTTGGTTTATGATTGGCGGGACTACCTTGGGATCTGAATGGCACAAGAGGGGGCCCTTGGTTGAAGATGCGCTCAGTTGGAGGCATCGCCACCGGTGAAACCTTAGTGGGGTATAAATAGGCTAGTAATCTCTTTGTAAAGGCTATTTTGTGATCTCTTGGCCATACACCAAAGGAAGTGTAATTGGCGTAAGGGAGGTTCTTTAGTCGCCAACGGGTGATGAAATCACAAACACGTGGGTAATGTGGTACAAACTCTGCAGAGTCTAATAAAACTATCATGATAGTCGTGCTCCCGGTTAAGAGCACCTAGACAACTTCCATGACTAGAGGGAACTTGGGATGTGGGATCGTTTGGTAATGGTTATGACTGGTTATGGATTAAATGCTGGTATTGGATATGATTAATGGTAATGGTGAAATCTGATATAATGGTTGGTGGATAGGGAATATGGACTGGTACTATGTTATTAATTATGGTATATGATGGTTTTATTCACATACTTATAATATATTGCTTTTCAAAAGCTTTAATGTACTTATCGGCACTTAGCCCTTATTATTGTCGTCATTTGAATCAGCTACATGTCACACTTTCCACACTTACTGAGTACGACATGTACTCACTCTTGCAATCCCACCCCAACAATTTCAGGTCAGGATTGGGAGTTTAATGGCGATAATGCGGAGTTCTAGGTCGTGTCTACCGTCAGCTTTGCCTGTGAAGTCTTAAAGCTGCGCTATCCCATATGCCTATTTGCTTAGTTTGCTTATTTAGTTTATTTCCGTTGCATTAGTTGAACTTGTCATTAATATTCATTAGAGCTTGTATTCGAGGATAATATGAATTGTGTAACAAAAGTGGTTAATTAATCTTGTTTGTGGTAATTGTATGTATATCATTTGTGAATGCACTCGTGTATGTGTGTTGAAGATCCTGGGCACACATATGCGTTCACTTGGTTCATTTTTGGAACCGGGTGTCACAGATTGGTATCAAAGCCACTGGTTCATTGTAGGACGCAACCTACATAGAATGGACACTTTAGAGCACATAGGAGCACTTAGAAATCGATGTGTTTTTGCTTGGAGTGTTGTTTGCTATATATTGATTGCTTGTGTGCTTATTAGAGGATTTTAAGTTGCTTTAGCATTGCCATGTCCACCTAGACTAGTTAGTTGTTTAGTTTTGTATCCCTTGATGCATATAGTTGGGGACGTTTCTAAATTCTTATCTCTTGCTTTTCATCAGATGGTGAGGACTCGCAACAAGAGGGATGGCAATGATGAGGAGAATAATGGAGCACCTCAGAACAACAATGGAAAAGGACATGCTCATGGAGCTATCAACATTGAGCAGCTCTTGGTGATGAAGAAACAGCTCATGCAGACCATGATACAGACTATGGCACAGCTGCAGGCTGGCAACATCAACAATCATCCCCACATGCCTCCACCGGTACCCCCACCTCCTCATAACCGGTTGGGAGAGGTTATGAGGACTAGGCCACCGACCTTTGCTCAAGCCGCTGATCCTATGGATGCTGATTATTGGCTCAAGTCCGTGGAGAAGAAGCTAGCTATTGTCCATTACAGTGACCGGGAGAAAGTGATTTTTGCTTCACATCAACTGGTTGGAGCAGCTGCAGATTGGTGGGATTCTTTATGCAATGCTCATGAGAACCAGGAGAGAATTACTTGGGCCAAATTCAAAGACAGCTTCCGTTCTCATTATGTGCTGGAAGGAGTTATGATCTTGAAGAGGCAAGAATGGGAGAACTTGAGGCAAGGAAGATTGAGTGTGGGTGAATACCTCAATAAATTCACTCAACTCTTAAGACATGCACCTGAGGATGTGAGTCGGGATAGTCGGAAGCAATTTTTGTTCATGAGAGGCTTGAACAATGAGATCCAAGTGCAATTGCTCAATTGTGATTACGCCAACTTCCAGAAGCTTATGGACAAAGCAATTGGGGTTGAGAATAAGGTCCATGAGATGGAACAAGACAACAAGAGGAAGGCACCATATCAAGGACAACAACAAGGAAGTAATGTGTGCCCTTGCTTTGCGCCTCCTAATGCGCCATATTACAGCTCCTCTACTCCTACAGCACCCTGGTTATGCACCGCGCCCAACATAGTTTGTGCAGCAGCGCCCTGCTATTCAAGCACCTAGGCCTTCAATGCCTTATGCACCTCGTGCAACTTTTCCTGGTGCAAATGTTCAGAACCAAGCTTGCCCCAATAATCCCGGTGGAGCAAGGAAGTGCTATACTTGTGGAGAAGCTGGACACTTTGTGCATCAATGTCCTATGTCAGGCCTTGGTCAAGGAAGCAATGTGCCGAGGCAAAACCCAAGACCCAATGGAGGAGTGCCACAAGGAAGCCGTGGACAGCAGAATTTTGCTCGTGGCAACGTGAACCATGTCTCTGCGGAGGATGCTCAACTAGTGGATGACGTGGTCATTGTTATATTTCTCGCGAACTCCAACCCCGCAACCATGTTATTTGATTCTGGAGCATTGCATTCATTCATTGCATCGAAATATGTTGCCAAGTATAGTTTGCCTATCTCTCATATGAAGTTTACTCTATTGGTTAAGTCTCCCAGAGGAGAGATGAGGACAAATATAGTATGTCCAAAAGTAAGCCTTAGAATAAAAGGGGTAGACTTCTTTACCAACCTCATTGTTTTGGACTCCCAAGTATTGGACATTATACTTGATATGGACTGGTTAAGAAATAACAATGGTGTTATTGAGTATGCCACGAAGACGGTGAAGTTGACCAATGAGGAAGGGATCACCGTGGAGTTGGAAGCATCTCAACACGCACCAAAGCAATTGGAGCTGAATCATATGAATGGTGCCGCAATTGAGGAGATTCTGGTGGTGTGTGAATTTTTGGATGTTTTTCCGGACATGTTGCCAGGTATGCCACCTGATCGAGACATTGAGGTTGTTATTGATTTAATACCTTGAACTGCACCTATAGCTAAGAGGTTGTATAGGATGCCTCCTATGGAATTAGCGGAGCTCAAGAAGCGGATTCAAGAGGAACTAGAGAAAGGTTTTATTCGCCCTAGTTCTTCACCTTGGGGAGCGCCCGTGCTGTTAGTGGACAAGAAGGATGGGTCACAAAGGATGTGTGTGGATCACTGAGCTCTCAACGAGGTGACCATAAAGAACAAGTACACCTTGCCCCGTATAGAGGACTTGTTTGATCAGATGAAGGGTGCATGTGTTTTCTCCAAGATTGATTTGAGGTCGGGATACTATCAAATGAAGATTAGGCCATCGGACATACCCAAGATAGCTTTTAGAACACGATATGGATCATATGAGTACACTATTATGTCCTTTAGATTGACCAATGCACCAGCATACTTTATGTACCTCATGACTAAGGTCTTCATGGAGTACTTGGATAAGTTCGTTGTAGTGTTCATTGATGACATTATGATCTACTCGAAGGATGAGAAGGAGCATGAGGAACATTTGAGGCTTACATTGCAGAAATTGAGGGACGATCATCAATTGTCTGCCAAGTTCAACAAGTGCCAGTTTTGGTTGAGAGAAGTATCGTTTTTGGGTCATGTCATTTTAGGAGGAGGAGTATCGGTTGACCCAAGAAAGGTGAGGGACGTGTTGAAATGGGAACCCCCCGCAAAACGTAAAGGAAATAAGGAGTTTTCTTGGGATGGCTGGACATTACCGTAGATTTATCAAGGACTCTTCCAAGATAGCCAAACCAATGAAGGAGTTGCTAATGAAGGGGAAAGCTTTCCAATGGACTCCAGCTTGTCAAGAGAGTTTTGAGAAGTTAAAGAAGAGGTTGACAACAACCCAGTTTTGACATTGCCGGATGTGAGCAGGAGTTTCGACATATATTGTGATGCATCAAGACAAGGACATGGATGCGTGCTTATGCAAGAAGGTCAAGTGGTTGCCTCTGCGTCAAGACAATTGAAGAAACATGAGCAGAATTACCTAACCCATGATTTGGAACTTGAGCAGTAGTACACGCATTGAAAATTTGGAGACACTATATCTTTGGACATAGGTGTGAAATTTATACAGATCACAAGAGTCTTAAGTATATTTTCACACAAACGGACCTGAATTTGAGGCAACAAAGATGGTTGGAGCTCATCAAGGATTATGATTTGGGAATCAATTATCATCTGGGAAAAGCCAATGTAGTGGTCGATGCTTTAAGTCGGAAGGGAGTAAATCATCAACTCACAGTTTGAAAGTTACCATCCGAGTTATGTAACGAGTTTGAACGGTTGAACCTCGGATTTGTAAACGAGATGGAGATGATGGAGTTAAACCCAAGCTTGGAGCAAGAAATTGAGGAAGGTCAAACTAAGGATGAGGAAATTCAAGAAATCAAGGAAAGGACCCAAGAGGGAAGAGAATTCAGATTTGATGAGGATGAACATGGTACCCTATGGCTTGGTAAGAGGATTGTTGTGCCTAATGTGAAGCATATTTGGGAGACAATATCAAAAGAGGCACATGACTTGCCATACTTGATTCACCCTGGTTGTACGAAGATGTACAAAGACTTGAAGACTTGCTATTGGTGGGATTGCATGAAGAAGGACATAGCTGAATATGTCGCCTTATGTGATGTGTGCCAATGAGTCAAGGCGGGACATCAGAGGCCAGCTGCATTATTGCAACCATTGAAGATTCTAGAGTGGATGTGGGAAGAAATTGGTATGGACTTTATAGTTGGTTTACCATGTACTCACTCCGGTTATGACTCAATTTGGGTAATCGTGGATCGATTGACCAAGTCAGCTCATTTTGTTCCTGTCAAGACCAACTATACGGCTGCACAATTGGCCGAAATATACATGGAGCATATTGTGTGCCGACATGAAGTCCCAAAGAAGATAGTCTCGTATAGAGGTTCTCAATTTACCTCCAGATTTTGGCAGAAATTGCATGAAGCACTGGGAACAAGGTTGAATTTTAGTTCGTCATATCACCCTCAAACGGATGGACAAACCGAGAGGACCAACCAAATTTTAAAGGACATGTTAAGAGCTTGTGCTTTAAAGCAAGGGAAAGGTTGGGACAAAAGCTTGCCATATGCAGAATTTTCATACAACAATAGTTACCAAGCAAGTTTGAAGATGTCACCTTATGAAGCACTATATGGAAGGAAGTGTAGGACACCTTTGTTCTGGAATGAGACAAGAGAAACTCAAGTATTTTGTCCAGATGTGTTGCAAGAAGCCGAAAAGCAAGTCCAAATAATTCGTAAAAACTTGAGGGCTGCCCAATCAAGACAAAAAGGCTATACGGACAATAGGAGAAGGAAATTAGCCTTTAAAGTGGGAGATTTTGTTTACCTCAAGGTGTCACCGATGAGGGGTCATAAGAGGTTTAACATAAGAGGCAAGCTAGCACCTCGCTACATTGGACCATTCAAGATTTTGGACAAAAGAGGAGAAGTAGCATATAAGTTGGAGATGCCAGCTCATCTCTCGGATGTCCATGATGTCTTTCATGTTTCCCATCTCGAGAAGTGGTTGAGAGTACCGGAAGAAAAAGTGTCAATGGAAGGATTGGAATTAGATGCAGATTTGACGCATGGTGAGGAACCGGTAAAAATCTTGGAAACCAAAGAGAGAGTCACAAGGAACAAGGTGCTTCGATTGTGTCAAGTTCAATGGAAGCATCACACAGAATTAGAGGCAACATGGGAGCAAGAAGATGATCTCAAGAAGGAATTTCCCTATCTCTTCTCTTCCGCATCGAATCTCAAGGGCGAGATTCATTTTAAGGGGGGTAGGTTTGCAACATCCTCATTTTCATGCATCATGTCCTGCATACATTCATATACATGTTTAACATTAATGCACATAAAGAGGAATAAGCTTAAAATTGATTTGGAACAAAACCGCACTTAAAAATTCTGGAAAGTGTGGACTAAACCGATTTTTGTGCGGACTAGTCTGATTTCTCTCTGACTTCGATCGGACTCGTCCGTTTTTGCTGTGGACTAGTCTGTTTTTGCCTCTGGACACTTTCGGACTTGTCCGGTCCTATGCGGACTAGTCTGGTGTTCCAATTCCCTTGGAAATTTTGCTAAGTCCCTGAACTTGTCTAGACTAGTCCGGTCTTCCAGCGGACTTGTCTTTTTTCCTCTCTAACTAAAGTTGGACTTCTCCGATTTTAGACCAGACTTGTTTGTTTTTCCCCCCTGGACAAGTTCGGACTTGTCCAATGTCCAAAGTTGACTTGTCTGATTTTTCTCTGGACAACTTCGGACTAGTCTGACCCTTTTCGGATTTGTCCAATAAATCGTGACTCCGAATTGATCTTTTGTTTCATGACTTGTTTCTTGGGTTAAACATTAAGTGGGCCTAGGGACATCGTTCCTAACTCTTTTAGAGCCCATGTGGGACTCTAAACCGACCTCTACTCACCCCCAAACTCGAAATCCATCTAACCCGAGCCTCCACCTCTATATAAACAACCCCACCCCTTGGCTTGACATCTATTTGTCACTTTTCCACCCCTCCCAAACCCTAGTTCGTGGAGAGCCACCATCAAGGAGGGAGGAAGAGATCCCAAGCAAGAAGAAGAGAAGGAGGAAACGAAAGAGGATCAAGATCTCCATCAACTTTGAGTTCTTCATCAACAATCCACCATCAAGTTCTTCATCAACCGTAGATCATCAAGATCCAAGTGTTACCTCCAAGATCCTTGATTCATTGGAGTTCTACATACCTGGTATACCTTCTATTCTCTTTTCCTTATGTGAATTCGACCCCTAATCTCCAAATTCATGTCGATCAAGAAAACCCTAATATGCTGTTCTCGCGCAGTGTGAGCTTGTCCGGTCCCTAGCGGACTAGTCCGATTTTCCTGGTTGATTTCTTTTGAATTAATTCTAAAATTTTGATCAAATCAACTCCAAACCTGTGTAAACTTGTTAAAAGCAATTAGAACTAGTAAGTGATCATTAAAAACAACTCATTAACAAGTTTCACTTTGCATTTGCATTAATCATGCATATCATGTCATGTTGAGTAATATTTGTACACTCTTTGATTGTAATTCTTGTCTTGTATATTTATCGTGCCAATTAGACGGATTTGCGCTAGAAAGTGCCGCGAAAGATCTCCAGCACCAAGAGTTTGAAGTCTTTGGTCCTGATCAATCCCAAGAGTAAGGCAAGTGTCCTTGTACCATATTGATCCTGTTTTGAAATAAATGTTTTGTTTACAAAACTGCATGCTTGTGTCAATTTGATGGGAATCCTATGATAGGAAGTTTACTAGCTTTGTTTAACCACCTTTGTCACCTGGAATATAAGGTAGAGGGTCGCAATGGGATTTTTACCTTTTTTCTTTGCTTAATTATTTGGGATGGGAAGACAACTATATCACTTAACTTAATTATGCAATTATGAGATTTGGTTAACATGAACTGATTAATATGATATGGTAATGGGTGATCTAAGCAAGCACAGTATGTGGATGGGTTGGATGATATGGTGGTTTGCTTGCTTTAGATATAAGGACTGGTTCATCCGAGAATAAGCCAAGACAACAGTGCCACTACGAGGCCAAGTATGGGTGCGGCGTAGCTGATTACTTAGGGCTTTGCTAGTGCTGTTTGGACCATTAAGGATGCTCGGGGAAGGGGTAGTCGGATTGGGTTTGTTGATGATTGGTGGGACTACCTTTGGATCCGAATGGCATAAGAGGGGGGCCCTTGGCTGAAGATGCGCTCAGTTGGAGGCATCGCCATTGGTGAAACCTCAGTGGGGTCTAAATAGGCTAGTAATCTCTTTGTAAAGGCTATTTTGTGATCTCTTGGCCATACACCAAAGGAAGTGTAATTGTCGTAAGGTAGGTTCTTTAGTCGCTGATGGGTGATGAAATCACAAACACGTGGGTAACGTTGTACAAACTCCAAAGAGTCTAATAAAACTATCATGATAGCCGTTCTCTCGGTTAAGAGCACCTGAACAACTTCCATGATTAGAGGGAACTTGGGATATGGGATGGTTTGGTAATGGTTATGGCTGGCTATGTATTAAATGCTGGTATTGGATATGATTAATGGTAATGGTGAAATCTGATATAATGGTTGGTGGATATGGAATATAGACTGGTACTATGTTATTAATTATGGTATATGATGGGTTTATTCACATACTTATAATATATTGCTTTTCAAATGCTTTAATGTACTTTTCGGCACTTAGCCCTTATTATTGTCGTCGTTTGAATCAGCTACATGTCATACTTTCCACACTTGCTGAGTACGACATGTACTCACTCTTGGAATCCCCTCCCCCAACAGTTTCAAGTCAGGATTGAGAGTTTAATGGTGATAATGCGGAGTTCTAGGCCGTGTCTACCATCAGCTTTGCCTGTGGAGTGTTGGAGCTGCGCTATCCCATATGCCTATTTGCTTAGTTTGTTTATTTAGTTTATTTCCGATGCATTAGTTGAACTTGTCATTAATATTCATTAGAGCTTGTATTCGAGGATAATATGAGTTATGTAATAAAAGTGGTTAATTAATCTTGTTTGTGGTAATTGTGTGTATATCGTTTGTGCATGCACTCGTGTATGTGTGTTGAACATCCTGGGCACACATATGCATTCACTTGGTTCATTTTCAGAATAGGGAGTCACATGCAAACTTCCTCTCTATGATAGAGAGGGATGGTTAGCTCCTGATACATGTACGAAGGAATTTTCGGATTAGGTAACTGAATCTTCATTTGTATGTACGAGGAGGAATAAAATCAAAGATGCATTCGGTCCAATTTCAAGTTTATCAATGAACAATGTATGAATCATTGCTAGGAGTGGGGCTTTATGGATAAATCAATTTGCACATTTTCTAAAGCTCCTACTCATAGCAATGCAACTGATATAAATACATTATATGAATCCCTTCATCTTGTAAAATTTCTAACCATCATAGGTTTACACAAGAGCAAATGTTGTCATTTGGATTATGGCAAACAATATTCTCAATTTTATTCTCATAAACATTTTTAATTTCTTGTCTAGGAATATAAAATTTTGTGATCCATGCATGGATGAGTTTCAAATCAAAATTATGGACATCACTATTCCTAGGTTGCTACATACCAATTCAACCATTAAGTCATTCCATAAGCATTACCAAGCATGAAAATGTGTAAGTCAATTTTAGCAATACTTATGGAATTCTAGGTACTTGTTTAAATTTGTTTCCAAGTAAGGTGACATTCCTTTTTAAAGAATTAAAAAAGAGTAATGTCAACACTTACTCTCGTGAGGATGCATAAGAATTGAATGATGAGAAGCTGTGAACCTTCCTTACCAATGTAAGAAAAATAGTTCAATCCTAAATCAATTCAAACGATGAAAAATTTTAAACTTGTACCTTAATTGGAGAGCAGTTCGGGTTGAAGGTTGTTGTGTGAGAAACTCACGACCATGGAATTTGGTGTAGCCTTCATGTTCAATATCTTCTGTCAAATTGAGGTTGGAGTTGAATGGGCTTCATCTTGTTTCTCTATTGGACCACCATCTTGAGCATTCCTCCACCATGAACTCAAAATGAGATCGATGGAGGAATATGCGCTTGATGGGGCCTTCCAACCTATTTAAAATTTTTTGTCTTGGCTGCACTAAAATCAAGAACAAACAAAACAACTCAAAATCGGGTTACGTTAGCTCAAAAGCATGTTGTACCCTTTGTCCCAACTTGAAAGAACTGGCAAATTGAAAGTGCATCTAGGCATCCGTTGTGGGTTTTGGTTGATTCATGACAAGCAAATGTGATCCTAAAAAATTGGTTAGATGAGCGCAGGTTTTATGGATATTAGAAGGAAATCACAAAAAGAAAGAAGAATGAGGATCCAAAAGGAAAATAGATCAAGACTTGAAAACAATAGATTTTTTTGTAACGAGTGTGTTGGAGAAACACACCACAAGAGCTCAAGTGAAAAAGATTGCACTCACTGCACAAATACCAGGAAGAGCGGACTAGTCCGATATACACCGGACTAGTCCGAAAACTCCCTAACTAAAATCGGACAAGTCATCCAAGTGCGTACTTGTCCTTAGCTCTACATGCTTTCACCACGCCGGACAAGTACGATATCCACTGGACTAGTCTGGAATCTTTCTGACTAAAATCGGACAAGTCCTCCAAGTGCACATTTGTCCTCAGTTCTACATGTTTTCTCTACACCGGACAAGTTTGATATCCACCGGACTAGTCTGAAAAGTCTCTGACTAAAATATGACTAGTCTGCACCTTAACAGACTAGTCCGGTATCCATCAACACTTATGGTTTTTCACACACTCTGGTGTCCACCACAGACTAGTTCGGACCTCGCAAACCCTAATGGTATCTTTTGGAAACAATAGTATAAAAAGAGGTGCACGGCCACACATCAACCACTCTCGACTCCCTGCGCCGTCACACCTCCCAAGAGCCCAAAAACACTTCCCTGCGGTTAATTCTAAACCTAAAAGGATCAAATCTTTGAGGATTAGGGATTGGACAAAGGAGAGAACTTGTTCTAAGCGATCTTGAGCTCTTGGGCTTGATCTCTCGCACACTCTCATTGTTTATTGTACATCATTTGAGTGTGTTTGGTGGTGTTCGATCATTGTAATCTTTTTGGATCCCTCAACTTGTGAGAAGGCCCTTGAAC
Source organism: Tuctoria greenei (assembly GCA_036927565.1). Taxonomy (NCBI): domain Eukaryota; kingdom Viridiplantae; phylum Streptophyta; class Magnoliopsida; order Poales; family Poaceae; genus Tuctoria; species Tuctoria greenei. The sequence goes on along the minus strand of JAYESD010000002.1, from coordinate 266,889,778 downwards.
AAGTTATTTGCACCTTGGTGGTTAGTGATTGTGAATCGGCCTTCGTGGCGATTCAACTAGGGAAGGGTTAGTGAAGACCCGGTCCTCCGTGGACTCCTCAACGGGGACATAGATTCCTCTGTGGAATCGAACCTCAGGATAAAATCTTGTGTCACGTGTTCTTATTCTATTTTCATCATACACTAGGGTTTGCATAGTCTTGTGTAGTTCACATTGAAACATTGGATTAAACTTGATAATTGCAATATCTTACTTTGTTGTCATAATACACTTAAATTGTCAATTGGTTTCTGTTGCATAGACTACTAGAAGTAGAACTAAATATCTAATTTATTTCTCAAGTCTGCGTATACTGAACTAGTCTGCACCATACCAGACTATTTTGGCCTCCCTGCATTTGATCTGTTTGTTATGTGTTTCAAGGATCGATAAAAGTTCAAAAAGCCTATTCACCCCCTCTGGGCTGCATTCAATTAGTATCAGAGCCAAACTCTTCAAAAAAGACTCACCGCTCAGAGAGACGATGTCGTACATCAAGGATTAACACAAGAGCTTCAATAACAAAAAGGGTGATGATGAAAGGAACCAAAAACTAGAGCAACTCCTTGATGCCATTCAAGACTGTAAGGATGATGATGAGGAGACGCCTGAACTCAAGGCTCTTCTGTGGAGAAGGCACTCTCTCCAAAAGGAAAGAAGAAGACTGAAGATGAGAAGAAAAAGGGGAGTAGTCATACAGACTACTCCCGCTATCCTTTTAACTATGAGCGTTTAAATTATAATAATAGTCATTACTTGTGAGTTCTTTTAGGCAAAGCAACCTACTTTGATGGAAATGACTATTTAATATGGAGATAAATAATGAAAATGCATCTCATATCTCTTAACCCAAGTCTTTGGTACATAGTGTGTACAGAAATAGACATTTCAGATGATGATGAAGAGTTGACTCGAAGTCAAGAGCAAGCTATTCATCGAAATGCTCAAGCCGCAACTGTCATTACATCATCATTGAGCCGAGATGAGTTCACCAAGGTGGATGGACTCGATATTGGCAAGGAAATATGGGATACACTCAAAACAGCACATGAAGGTGATCGTCGTGTACGCGAAGCTAAAATGGAGATGATTGAAGGTAAATTGGGAAGATTTGCTATAGAAGAAGGTGAATCACCCCAAGACATGTACAATCGACTGAAGTATCTCGTCAACAAAGTCCGAGCTTACGGTAGAAAGAAGTGGACAGATCATGAAGTGGTGAAACTGATTCTTAGGGCATACATGCCTCAGAACTTGACGCTCTGCTCTATGATTAGAGAGAGTCCAGTGTATCAAAAAATGACTCTGGACGAAACTCTTGGCAAGATCATCAACTTCGAAATGATTGAGAAGGAAGCCAAGCATGTCAAGGAACTTGCCAATCTTACCTCAGCAAAGAAGAAAGGAGTTGCTCTAAAGGCAACCTGCAAGCCCGCATCAATGGAAGATCAAGAATCTTCTGAGGAAGATGATGTTGATGATGAAAGCAGTGATGTCGATGAGGAAGACATGATCTTGTTCATGAAAAAGTCAAGAAAGTCATGAGAAGAAGAAAGGGTGGCAGCTCAAATGATGGAAGACATAGGGACAAACAAAGACCCAAGATGAGACGTGCATGCTACAATTGTGGAGGGTATGATCATTTCATAGTAGATTGTCCACATGAGGATAATAAGAGGAAGAGTAATGACAACAAGGATCAACAAAAGGAAGTATTCAATAAAAAGAAGCAATATGGCCATGGACATCTAGGGAAGGAGTGGGACTGCAATGATGAGTCCTCATCTGAAGAAGAAGAGGAGATGGCCACTATAGCCATGAAGAAGCCTACCAAGATGTCCACTCTTTTCCCAACCATGGGCACATGGAAGGACACCGACCACACATGTCTAATGGCCAAGGAAGGAAAAAGAAAGGTTATAGCAAAATCTCCCTCCTCGCTTTCTCTTACTAGTGATATTGATAATTCTAGTGACGATGAAGACATGCTTAGTGGTTTAGATAAAAGACTGCTGCTAAAATGAAATTTCCAATGGATGAGATTATTGATAAGGAGGAGCTAGTCAATCGCCAAGAAGATATGATCATTCTCCAAAAGGAGGAATATCTTGAGATTGAAAAACTCCTTGAGCTTCAAAAGGAGTGAAGTAAATCAATAGAACTTGAGTTAGCTTCAAGCAAGGAAGCTTGTTTGAAGTTAAAAGACTCAAATTTGACTATCAAGGATGAACTTGATAACTTAACCAAAGTTAAAAAGATCCTTAGGACACAAGTTGAGTCACTCAAGCAATGTGGTTCTTCATCTTCTTCAAACTCACCTTCTCAACATATCAAATCTGAAACTATCATTAATTGTGCATGTGCTAAAAATAATACCAACTTGAAAGAAAAGTCCAACTTGACAAAAGACAAGCATCCCTCCCAAAGTGGCATATTTGACAAGGAGAAGGTCAAGTATGCACGCAGTGCATACTCAGTCACAAGACCTCCTAATGTCAAATATGGCATTGGGTATTCTCATGGTGAAAGGTGAAACGCTAGAAGCCACAAGAATGACAAGGATCACATTGCTTTTGTCAAGGGAAACTCTTCCCAAGTTGGAAAACATGATAACATTGATGAATTGAACATTGTGAACTCATATGGACAAGAAATCTTGTTTAGAACCTTTGATGCTTCATATGTGCTCATGAAAAATGGTTATGGAATAACTTATGCTAAATATGTTGGGCCACACCATGAGAACACCATGTCTCATGTGTGGGTGCCCAAATCACTTGTGACTAACCTCAAAGGACCCAAGCAAGCTTTGGTACCTAAAACCAAAGCATGATCTCTTTTTGCGGGCTTACTCATCTGGTGGAGCAAAATGGGTGCTAGATAGTGGATGCACAAATCACATGACCGAAGAAAGAAAAATGTTTGTGGAGTATGAACAAAATGAAGACTCAAGCGAAGGCATCTCTTTTGGTGATAATAGTCAAGGAAGGGTGCTAGGTACTGGTAAAATTGCAATTTCATCAAAGCATACACTTTCTCATGTTTTACATGTTGGTTCCTTAGATTATAACATCTTGTACATATCTCAACTATGTGACAAACGTTATAATTGTTTATTCACTAATGAGGGTGTGACCGTCTCTAGAAGGAGTGATAACTCTATTGCATTCAAGGGTGTGTTAAAGGGAAAACTTTATACAGTTTACTTCAGTAAAGATAAAGTCGAACTTGACACATTATTGATTGCAAAAACTAACATGGGCTGGCTGTAACATAGACGGCTAGCACATGTTGGTATGAGGAATCTACAAAAACTTCTAAAAGGCGATCACATCGGAGGTTTGAAGGATGTTGTTTTTGAGAAAGACAGGCCTTGTAGCGCTTGCCAATATGAGAAACAAGTAGGAGCACCCCATCCCGCAAAGAATGTCATAACTACAACAAGACCGCTTGAACTCCTCCACATGGACCTATATGGTCCAATTGTTTAGATAAGCATCAGCAGTAATAAATATGGTTTAGTCATTGTCGATGATTTTTCACACTTCACGTGGGTTTTCTTTTTGCATGATAAGACAGAAACTCAAAAAACACTCAAGAAATTTCTCAGGGGAGCTCAAAATAAATTCTCATTGACAATCAAGAACATACAAAGTGACAATGGAATAGAATTCAAGAACACTCAAGATGAGGAGTATCTAGATGAGGAAGGAATAATGCATGAATTTTCAACACCATATTCTCCTCAACAAAATGGAGTAGCCGAAAGGAAGAACCGACCACTCATTGAGATAGCGAGGAAAATGCTCAATGAATACAAGACTTCGGACCGGTTTTGGGCCGTAGCGGTTAACACCGCTTGTGATGCCATAAACCGACTATACCTTCATCGTTTACTCAAGAAAACCTCATATGAACTACTCACGGGTAACAAACCAAATATTTCATACTTTCGAGTTTTCAGTTCAAAATGTTATATTCTAAACAAGAAGCCTAGGGCTTCAAACTTCGCTTCGAAGTCCGATGAAAGTTTCTTGCTTGACTATGATTCGAACTCCTACGCTTATCGTGTCTTCAACAAAGCCTCTGGACTTGTTGAAGTAGCACGTGACGTAGTGTTCGATGAGACTAACGACTCGCAAGTAGAGCAAGTTAACCAGGGTGTGCTAGACCAAGAAGAAGCTCCATGTCAAGCATTGAGGAGAATGGCACTGGGCGATATTCGACCATAAGCATCATCTCAAAATCCGGATGAATAAGATGAACCACCAATGGAGGAAAATTATCAAGGGGAGCATCTACACAAGATCAACCTCAAGGAGTTCAAGATAATCAAAATGTTAATTAGGGCAACTATCTAGGGGGAGACGAAGAAGATGATGATCTTGAGAATTCAAGACCACAAGTGCGACATCCAAGAGTAAACCAAAGCATGAAAAGAGATCACCCCGTCGATAACATAATTGGTGACATCCAAAAGGGAGTGACAACTCGATCTCGCATAGCTAATTTCTGTGAATACTATTCTTTTGTATCCTCTTTGGAACCATACAGGGTCGAAGATGCATTAAGAGATCCTGACTAGGTGATGGCGATGCAAGAAGAATTGAACAACTTCAAGAGGAACGATGTATGGGAACTTGTTGAAAGACCCAAGTCCAACGTCGTCGACACTAAATGGGTCTTCCGCAACAAGCAAGACAAACACGGAGTGGTGACAAGGAGCAAGGCACGACTTGTGGCCAAAGGTTACTCACAAGTTGAAGGTTTGGATTTCGACGAGACTTTTGCTCCCGTAGCTAGGCTTGAATCAATTAAAATATTACTTGCATATGCTACTCACCATGATTTCAAGCTATATCAAATGGACATAAAAAGCTCATTCCTCAACGGACCAATCAAGGAGGTGGTGTATGTGGAGCAACCCCATGGGTTTGAAGATCAAGAGTACCCCGACCATGTATTCAAACTGCATAAGGCTCTCTATGCCTCAAACAAGCTCCTAAGCTTGGTATGAGTGCCTTAGAGATTTTCTGGTTGAAAATGGCTTCAAAATTGGTAAAGCTGATTGCACCTTCTTTACAAAGCACTTTGATGATGATCTATTCATTTGTCAAATTTATGTTCATTATATCATTTTTGGTTCGACTAACATACCTTTTTGTCAATATTTTAGTAAAGTCGTGACAGATAGATTTGAGATGTCCATGATGGGAGAGCTAAGATACTTTTTGGGATTCCAAGTGAAACAACTAATGGAAGGAACACTCATAAGCCAAACAAAGTACATCCAAGACAATCTCAAGAAATTTGGCTTGGACAAAGCGAAGCCCATAAAGTATCCCATGGTGACAAATGGACACTTAGACCTCAATGAAGATGGACCTAACGTGAATCAAAAGGTATACCATTCCATGATTGGATCTCTACTTTATTTATGTGCATCTAGGCCAGATATCGTGTTGAGTGTGTATTTGTGTGCAAGGTTTCAAGCCAATCCTAATGAATGTCATTTGACAGCCGTAAAAAGGATCTTGAGATATTTAGTTCATACATCCAACCTAGGCCTTTGGTATCCTAAAGGTTCAAAGTTCAATCTCATCGGATACTCCAATGCAGATTATGTCGAATGCAAGGTAGAAAGAAAAAACACCTCTGACATTTCCAATTTCTGGGTAGGTCCCTAGTTTCTTGGTCCTCCAAGAAACAAAACTCCATTGCCTTGTCCACAACTGAAGCGGAGTATGTTGCAGCCGGGAGTTATTGTGCACAACTCCTTTGGATGCAACAAAGTCTAAGAGACTACGGTTACAATATGCAGCGTATTCCACTCTTTTGTGATAATGAGAGTGCAATTAAAATTTCACACAATCATGTTGAGGACTCTAGAACCAAACATATTGATATCCAACATCACTTTTTGAGAGACCATTCAGTGAAAGGAGACATAGCCGTTTCCCACACTACAGGAAAAGCGATCATTTGCGATTGCTATATTTATTTGCGACGGCCAGCCGTGGCAAATAGAATAAATTGCGACGGCCCGCCTCTAGCCGTCGTAAATAACATGGCCGTCACAAATAACAGCTTATTTGCGACGGCTAACTCCAGTGCCGTCGCAAATAACAACCTATTTGCAACGGCCAACCCTAGTATCATCGAAACTAAGGCAGCCATCCAAATAAGTGTTTATTTTCGACGACTGCTAAAAGGGCCGTCGCAAGTAATGTTAATTGCGATGACCATATGGTCGGGCCGTCGCAATTTAGAGGGCCATCGCAAAGAAAGGCCTTTATCCCGACCCGACACTTCATTCTCGTCCCTCGACAACTCACCAGCCCCGCCGCCACCCTGCCACGCGCCATCGCCTGCTCGCCGTCGTAGTGCTGCCGCCGGCCCGCCGCCCCGCCGTCGCCGCCCCGCCGCCGCCCCGGCTCGCCGCCCCCGGTCCGTCGCGCCCCCGGCCTCGGCTCGCCGCGCCCCCGCCGCCCCGACCTGCCGTGCCCCTGTCCCTGAGCCGCGTCGCTGCCCCGCCCGCGGCGCCGCCCCGCCGTCGGCCCGCCATCGCCGCCCCACAGCCGGCCCGCCGTAAGTGGCTTCACCAATACTGTGTTTACCTTTCAGTTCTGACATCTCTATTGTTACTGCTTCTTTGTGCATTTTTTCTTCAGTCGTTAGTGTTGTTTTGTTGGGGGAGTAGAACACCTAGCTTGTCGTCACAAACTCTTGACTGGGTAGTCGACAATGAAGTGTTATGCAGTTAGTTTGCGTGGTTCAGTTTTGGTTGTAACTCTGATTTCACCAGTAGCTTCAAAATAGTTCCGGTGTAGGTGTACCAGTACCAATAGCCGCTCCGTTCTGCCGGCGCTGCCGCTCGCGCTCCCGCCGCCGCCCCGCCACGCCCCCGGCCCCCTACCCCCTGCCTCGCCACCCCCGGCCCCGCTGCCACCAGCTCGTGCGTAGGGCGCGCACCAGTAGCTATGCTTGCGTTGAAGGGGTCCTCGACGATGAACGCTTTGACGACGTGGACAGCCACGGTGCACACTGTGAGCGGGCGGCAGAATTGCGAGCGAAGCCGACCTTGGACGGTCGTGCCCTGACCGCCCGCGCAATGCCACCCTTTGCTAGTCGTGCCCTAGTTGCCTGCGTGACGCCGCCCTTCGTCGGCCGCCAACGGCCACCGCGGGGAGCTTGGACATCTTCAAGCGCTACTCGGCGAGAGCCCCACGTTCTTGCGCATGGGTTCCCCGGGGCGAAAGGCACGCGGGAGGACCGCATATGTCGCGGGGTGGCCGCGTCCGCGTGCGGGCGTACAGGGCAGTTGACTGCGTCGGAGTGGGATGGATCGGTCTGCTTCATTTTGGGTGGATGGTTTCGTCCCAGATCTAGGAGGAATATTCCTTCGTAGCGATGACTCCGTTCCACTTGTCTCTGAAACAAACACCATTCAAAGTGGGTTCGCCCCATCGTATCCCACTTCGTCCCTTGAACCAAACCTGGAAGGTGGAGGCGGCGGCGGTTGGGTCAGAGAACGTACCTTTCGGGTTTGTAGTCGTATTGGGTCGGGCCCAAAGGAAAAAAAAAAGATCTGCCAGTCCACTTCAAAACCCTACTCCCCCGACCCCATCTTCAGCCGTAGATTCAGTCGTCGCCCCGTGCTGCTCCTCTCGATGGCGTCGCCCCGTGCTACGCTATCACCCCGCGCTGCTCCTCTCGATGGCGCCGCCCCGCTGGACGACAGAAGACTAAGAAGTCGTCTCAGTCGGGTGCATGGACCGTTCCAGGCAAGGCGAGGAGGCATGGCCTCTGGTCTGAAGCGACTGGACGCCTAGGGGCCGCCTAGGCGACGCCTGGACAACACTGATTGCAATTACTAGCAATTTTCTCTGTTTAGCACTAGAGTAACCTCTTAAAGCTGAAAAATAGGTTATTATCCATTGTGTTTTAGCGAGTGAGGGACTTGCTTCTGGATCAACCAAAAGCATCATAATATGGTGATCTAGCTGGTCCAATTACATTCAGTTCTTTGAGTGTTCTAGCTGTTTTTATCAAATCGGTCTTGACATAATGCATTTTTTTACATTGCTCAGGTCCCCTCCCCACCGTGCACACTCAGATCCACTTCACTGCTCAGGTATGGCACCATCATTCTTCTCCTATTGTATATGATAGAGTACAGTGCTTTTAGCTGTATATGATGACTTGTTGCTCTTATAGTAGCTGCCCTGATATGTATAATGTTTTAAATGTTTTTTTTCAAACTTTTAGTGATGTAATAGATTTTCTTTAGATTTGCATCACCATGTTACTAGTTTAGCCTATGTCAAGTGTGTGATCTAGATGTTGCTAGATGATTATATTTTTTTAGGTTTAGATAACTTTTTGTCATGCTTTGGTAAATATGTTTACTATGCAGGTTACTAGAATTAATAATTTTTTTCTCTTGTTCTTTTGATTGCGTGAGTGTTTAGAATTAATAATTTTTTCTATTCTGTTTAGTGCATTCATATAATGTTTTTGAGTGACTACTTAATATATATAAATAAAAGGGGTTTTAGGTCGGCTCAGACCAACCAGGAAGGGCACGACACATAATAAGTGTGATCGTGCCGTGTAGACCATTGTAGTGGTACCGTATGCGTCAAGTCGATACGGAAGCGAACGGCTGCTAAAAGGGCCGTCGCAAGTAATGTTAATTGCGACGGCCATATGGTCGGGCTGTCGCAATTTAGAGGGTCGTCGCAAATAAGAGCCTTTATCCCGACCCGACACTTCATTCTCGTCCACTCAACAACTCACCAGCCCCGCCGCCTGCCCGCCACCCTGCCGCGCGCCGTCGCCTACCCGTCGTCGTCGCGCCGCCGCCGGCCCCCTGTCGCCGCCCCGCCGCCGCCCCGGCTCGCCGCCCCTGATCCGTCGTGCCCCCAGCGTCGCTGCCCCCGGCCTCGGCTCGCCGCGCCCCCGCCGCCCCAGCATGCCGCGCCCCCGTCCTTGAGCCGCGTCGCTGCCCCGCCCGCGGTGCCGCCGTGCCGCCGGCCCACCGTCGCCGCCCCACCGCCGGCCCGCCATAAGTGGCTTCACCAATACTGTGTTTACCTTTCAGTTCTAACATCTCTATTGTTACTACTTCTTTTTGCATTTTTCGTTCAGTTGTTAGTGTTGTTTTGCTGGGGGAGTAGAACACCTAGCTTTTCATCACAAACATTTGACTGTGTAGTCGGCAATGAAGTGTTCTGCAGTTAGTTTGTGTGGTTCAGTTTTGGTTGTGGCACTGATTTCACCAGTAGCTTCAAAATAGTTCTGGTGTAGGTGTACCACTACCAATAGCCGCTCCGTTCTGCTGACGCCGCCTCTTGCGCTCCCGCCGCCGCCCCGCCGCGCCCCCGGCCCCCCGCCACCCCCTTCCTCGCCGCCCCCGGCCCCGCCGCCACCAGCTCGAGCGTAGGGCGCGCAACAGCAGCTATGCTTACGTTGAAGGGGTCCTCGGCGATGAACGCTTTGACGACGTGGACAGCCACGGTGCACACTGCGAGCGGGCGGCAGAATTGCAAGCGAAGCCGCCCTTGGCCGGCCGTGCCCTGACCGCCCGCGCAATGCCACCCTTCGCTAGTCGTGCCCTAGTCGCCTGCGTGACGCCGCCCTTCGTCGGCCGCCAACAGCCAGCACGGGGAGCTAGGACATCTTCAGGCGCTCCCCGGCGAGCGCCCCACGTTCTTGTGCATGGGTTCCCCGGGGCGAAAGGCACGCGGGACGACCGCATATGTCGTGGGGTGGCCACGTCCGCGTGCGGGCGTACAGGGCAGTTGACGGCGTCGGAGTGGGATGGATCGGTCCGCTTCATTTTGGGTGGATGGTTTCGTCCCAGATCTAGGAGGAATATTCTTTCGTAGGGATGACTCTGTTCCACTTGTCTCTGAAACAAACACCATTCAAAGTGGGTTCGCCCCATCCTATCCTGCTTCGTCCCTTGAACTAAACCTGGAAGGTGGAGGCGGCGGCGGTTGGGTCAGAGAACGTACATTTAGGGTTAGTAGTCATATTGGGCCGAGCTCAAAGGAAAAAAAAAAAAGATCTGCCAGTCCACTTCAAAACCCTACTCCCCTGACCCCATCTTCAGCCGTAGATTTAGCCGCCGCCCCGTGCTGCTCCTCTCGATGGCGTCGCCCCGTGCTACGCTGTCGCCCCGCACTTCTCCTCTCGATGGCGCCGCCCCGCTGGATGACAGAAGACTAACAAGTCGTCTTAGTCGGGCGCCTGGACCATTCCAGGCGAGGCGAGGAGGCATGGCATCTGGTCTGAAGCGACTGGACGCCTAGGCACTACCTAGGGGCGACGTCCGGACAACACTGAACACAATTACTAGCAATTTTTTCTGTTTAGCACTAGAGTAACCTCTTAAAGCTGAAAAATAGGTTATTATCCATTGTGTTTTAGCGAGTGAGGGACTTGCTTCTGGATCAACCAAAAGCATCATAATATGGTGATCTAGCTGGTCCAATTATATTCAATTCTAGAGTGTTCTAGCTGTTTTTATCAAATCGGTCTTGACATAATGCATTTTTTTTACATTGCTCAGGTCCCCTCCCCACCGTGCACACTCAGTTCCACTTCACTGCTCAGGTATGGCACCATCATTCTTCTCATATTGTATATGACAGAGTACAGTGCTTTTAGCTGTATATGATGACTTGTTGCTCTTATAATAGCTGCCCTGATATGTATAATGTTTCAACTGTTTTTTTCAAACATTTAGTGATGTAACACATTTTCTTTAGATTTGCATCACCATGTTACTAGTTCAGCCTATGTCAAGTGTGTGATCTAGATGTTGCTAGATGATTATGTTTTTTTAGGTTTAGATAACTTTTTGTCATGCTTTGGTAAATATGATTATTATGAAGGTTACTAGAATTAATAATTTTTTCTCTTGTTCTTTTGATTGCGTGAGTGTTTAAAATTAATAATTTTTTTCTATTCTGTTTAGTGCATTCATATAATGTTTTTGAGTGACTACTTAATATATATAAATAAATGGGTTTTAGGTCGGCTCAGACCAACCAGGAATGGCACGACACGTAATAAGTGTGATCGTGCCGTGTAGACCATTGTAGTGGTACCGTATGCGTCAAGTCGATACGGAAGTGAATGGGTTGGTAAGGACGTCAATGACGATTGCGTGGATGGTGGAAATGGATGTGGAATTGTCATCTAAGACCAACTTTCCTCTCACTCTTTCTCTAGTTCTTTCCTCTCTCTTAAATGACCTTAAAATGAAAATGAGTAACGTAACCTATAGCAATGTATTACCCGTTTCGGATCGGCACGTCTCACATGCCATTGGCATGTGAGACGTGCAGGTTCAAAATTGTCCCTTTTTGGACAGCCTCGGAGTGACCGAGGGGGCGTGGCTTGTGACGAGACGCGGGTCCGGATTTGGACGAGATTTCGGTGGCGTAACCCTGTTGTTCTCTGCTGCACCATTTTTGGGCGTGCAGTGGAGAACAGCGGGGTTATGCTGCCAAAATTTCGTTCGAATCCGGATCACGCGTCTCATCATGAGCACGCTCCGCTCGGTCACTCTTGGGTGGGTTTAGGATCTACCTGCCTAGGTTGTAGGGCCGTGACATAACAAAACAATACATTAACGACAATTTCTTTCGCGTTAAACTGCAGAGCCAAACATGGGTGAAGACCGCAGTTGGATGTATACTAGCTGGAAGAGCAGAACTGGTGGTCACTCCGATGAGTGGTTTATCAAGTTAGATCAATTTTTGGATCGAGCATTTTCGTTGTCAAAGGAAGATATGGTGCGGTGCCCATGTACAAAATGTCGGAACACCAAGTTTTTGAGAAGATTGGAGCTTTCGTTTCACTTATGTCGAAACGGTTTCACTCCACATTATGAAGTGTGAACCTTTCACAGCGAGACTAATTCTCGAGTCATAGCCGAAGTGGATGAGGATGATGATATAACAGAGGTTGATAGGATGGATGAGATGCTAGAAGCTCTGGAAGCGGAGGATCCTCTTACAAATGAGGCAGAGAAGTTCTTCGAGGAGCCAAAGAAATCACAAGAGCCGTTGCATGAACACACGGCTGTGACCATACTTGCTTTCCTGACCAGATTTATGGCAATTAAGTCCAAGTACTTTTTTTCCATCAACTGTTACAGTGATCTCATAAAATTGATCTGTGATATCCTTCCACAACCTCACAAAGCGCCACCATATATGTATCAGTCAAAGATCATGATATCTGGTCTCGGTATGATGTATGAGAAAATCGATGTGTGCCCAGACAACTGCATGCTATTCTAGAAAGAGCACGCCAATGAGAAGATGTGCTTGAAATGTGGTAAATCGAGGTATGTCGAAGTTGTTAATGACGATGGCGATAATGTGATGACAGATGTCGCACATAAGCAGCTTTGTTACTTGCTTGTGACACCTCGGTTGAAGCGGATGTCTCTTTCAAAAAGAACCACAAGACACATGAGATGGCACAAAGAAGGTAAACGTGAGAACAAAGAATTCTTGATGCATCCATCCGACGGTGATGCATGGAAGGCGCTAGGCCATTTTGATCTAGACTTTTCTCGTAAAGCGAGGAATGTTCGCATCGGATTAGCAACAGACGGATTCTCACCGTTCAGTACGAACGCCACGCTATACTCATGTTGGCCTGTCTTTGTCATTCCGTACAACCTGCCACCTGCTTTTTGTACGAAGAACGAGTTCATGTTTCTCAGCCTCATTGTACCTGGACCTGATCATCCTGGGTCATGTCTCAATGTGATGTTAAAACCGCTGATCAAAGAATTGAAAGTCTTGTGGACAGGAGTCGAAGTGTACGACAGTTACAGGAAGCAGAAATTCAACCTTCGAGCTGCTTATTTGTGGTCCGTCCATGATTTGCCGGCATACGGCATGTTTTCTGGATGGAGCACTCACGGTCGTCTGACGTGTACGATAAGTGCTTCAGACACGGATTGCTTTCGACTAACTCATGGAGGCAAAATATCTTACTTCGATTGTCACAGACGTTGGCTGCCCTCGAATCATATATTTAGGCAGCAGAGGCATGTCTTTCGAAAGAACACTGTTGTTACTAAAGGACCACCGAAGCGTCTCAACGGGTCAGAAATTTCTGATATGTTGGACAAACTAGTGTCTGATGAAGGTCGTCCTGGATATTTTGTAGGTTATGGAGAGGAACAGAATTGGACTCACATATATGGACTTTGGGAGCTACCATATGTGAAGTCGTTGATTCTAATGCACAACATTGATGTCATGCATCAGGAGCGTAATATGAGAGAAAGTATCATAAGCACTTGCATGGATATGCCTGGCAAAACGAAAGACAATTATAAAGCTAGACTAGATTTGGCAGACATTTGTCACTGTCCAACTCTTGAAATCTCTGAAAGTTGTGGAAAGCCACGTGCTTCTTTCTGTCTTCGATCGAAACAAAAGAAAGAAGTTATGAAATGGATGAAAACTTTGAAATTCCCAGATGGTTACACAGCTAGCCTGAAACGAGCCGTAAATGTTAACACAGGAAACCTCACTGGGTTGAAGAGTCATGATTATCACATTATAATGGAAAGACTCCTACCTGTTATGTTCCGAGGCTATCTAGATAATGAGGTGTGGAAGGTTTTAGCCGAGCTCATCTATTTCTATAGACAACTTTGTGCTAAGGAAATCAAGATTGTGATGCTGGATAAGTTAGAGAAGGAGATACCCATACTTTTATGTAAGATGGAAAATTTTTTTCCACCGGGTTTCTTCAATCCAATGCAACATCTGCTTATCCATCTTCCATTCGAAGCTAAAGTTGGTGGTCCTGTGCAATATAGATGGATGTATCACATTGAAAGAGCGCTACGATATCTGAAACCAATGGTTGGCAATAGGGCAAGGGTGGAAGGGTGCATCGCTGAAGCATATGCTCTTAAGGAAGTAGGATACTTTTCAAGTGTCTACTTTGCGGAAGAAAACAATATCAATACTTTGGTGATGCGGTACAATGTGGACGAAACACCCCCTCTAAGCGACCTTTCCATTTTTCAAACGAGAGGCGCCACCGTTGGTAGCTACACGACCTACGTGCTATCCGAACATGAAAGGAATGTTGCTTTACTCTACATGTACGCAAATATAGAAGGCATGTAGGAATACTTCGAGTAAGTGTTTCTCCTACGTTTATGCTAATCGACACATTTTGCTACACATGTACTCTAAAAGATGTTTTTTCATGTTCAGTGAGTTCCACAGACAATATTGGCCACATAGGCATCAACCTACGGCCAAACAAGTAGAAGCGATGTGAAAGGAAGGAATAAATGGGGGGCAGAGTTTTCTATCTTGGTTTTGAGAATATGTAATATTCTCTCGTCTTCTATGTATTATAAATTACTATTATTAAAGAAGTATTATTTTAACTCACGATCATTTATGACAGTGTCGGACTCACAATGTCCATGAAGATTTGTGGCAGCTATCTTATGGATTGGTGAATGTTAGAAGCTATGGTCGATATGACGTAAATGGCTTCTGATTCCGTACAACTCATTTTGAAGCTCATCGTCCTCTCGCGGCAACATCAAATTCCGGTGTTGTGACGAGAGCAATGGACACTCAAGGGAATTTAACCGATTATTATGGTATCATTAACAAAATCCTTGAATTTACTTTTACCGGAAATAAGACCCTTCGAGTTCTCTTCTTTGAATGTGACTGGTTTGATCGTACTCATGGAACTCGAGAAAACCAATTTGGAATGATGGAAGTGAAACATAAGGACCGACTACGAGGTTACGATACATTTGTTCTTGCGCATCAAGTTGAACAAGTGTATTATCTACCTTATCCATGCACGAAGCTCAGTGCTTGGTGGGTGGTATATAAGGTGAATCCTCGTGAGCGGCTATATACTCCTGGGGATGATGGTTACCATGATAGCGAAGACGTTGAAGAAGTGTACCAAGAAGAAGAGTTGTCAGACACTTTTATCGTCGAGCTTGGTGTAGGACTCGATCAATAAGTTGGAGATGTTGAAGATATTGAAGATGTAGAGTCAGATGATACGCGAAAACGAAAATTAGAACAGGCCACGATGGAAGATCGTTGAGCTGGTTTAAGGAGTAGGGCACATGCACATGACAATGATGTTGATGAATTTTGAAAGTGACTACAAGTAATGTTTTCTTGAAGATAGTAACATGAATTTCGTATATTTTATTTGCATATTTACTAATTATCTAATTACAATAGGATGGCGTCAAAGAAGGGTAAGAAGGTGCCGCCGACGAGGGGGTTCTACCCCTCTAGACCTGAGGACGCTTTCGTTGGTGCCTTGTCGACTGGCAGCAGACGCTCTCAGCTGCTGGGGCACGTTCAGACCAGCTCTAGAGCTTCGTCACAGGTAAATTTCACTCGTTTTTGACAAATTATTTAAATTCAAATTCACATTAAACTTACTTATGAATCATTTGAATGTTGTAGTCCTCACCGGCTGACTCAAAGGCTGCGGCGCCTTCGGTGAGCCAGCCCTCGGCTAGCCAGCCCTCGGCCAGCCAGCCCCCGGTTGGCGATGAGTTTGTTCCTGAGGCCTTTGACTCGGCTGGTGAGGAGCCGTCTGGGTCACCTGACTTGGCGCCCTAGCAGACGCGGAGGACAAGGAGGACTCACTTTGTCAGTCCTCCTACGGTCCCTTCACAGAGGATCGTGATTCGTCCAGTCGGAGACAGGTAATAAAAATTATAGTGTTCAATTTTAGTTTCTTTTGATTACTTAAGTAATGAATGAATAATTATCTTGCAGGGCTTGGGACGACACGTCTTTCACCGGTGAGAGACACCACAGACCGGTGAACGGTGTCCTCGGGTCCATAATGCGTTTGCACTATACCGGGGTCATCGACGGGGTGCCTGCTCTTTCGTGGGAGGACTACGCATGCGTCCATCACAAGGAGCACGGCAACCTTCAGGAGGTCGTATGGGCCGATTTTATGGTAAGTATGTTAAAAAAAGTTTCTAAGTTTCAACTCTTAAACTCTTTTAGTGAACATCTCTTCAATATATTCTTTATCGCAGGCAAGATATACCTTAGAGGACCCGAACGACCATCGCTAGTTTGAGGATGCGAGGCGAGTGTTTCACTACAACGCTGCCAAGGCGCTTCGACAAGCTTTGTCGAACACCCGCGTTCAACTTGTTAATGAGCACTTGAAGGCAAACCAGCAGCCCGTGCTACACTTCCGGCAAGCGAGCGAGATGCACCTGACGGAGGAGGAGTACGCGCAGGTACGTGGAGTGTAGTAAGTATTTTTTTTTTGATAATTTCCTCGATGGTATTTTTAACGACTTCCAACTATGTGCAGGGCCACGTGAGCTGGTTGTAAGGTCGGACCGATGCATTTCGGGCCCTTTGTCGCTACTGGGCTAGCGATGAGTTTAAAACTAAGTCTGAGAAGGCTCGAGACTGCAGAGGGGTCGAGGGGAAGAGCAGGCACGAGCAAGATCACCACTTGCGTTTAGCTAAACGCATGGTAAGTGTGTGTAACTTATGTTTATATATTAATAATATATTGTTCGTACTAACACGTATTGACAGGAGCGCGAGACGGGGGTGCCGCCCACCCTTCTGAGGTCTGGAAGAGAGGTCACAGGGACCCTTCTCAGCCGACGGGGTGCAATCAGGCTGCAGCCGAGCGATTGGTAAGTTTAGAAATCATTCATATTAAATATAACTATATAGATTGTTGAACTTACACGGTTTTCTTGTTTTGCAGGCTAAGTACGGGGAGGAGGCTAGGAAGATACACGGCGATGATTTCGATTGGGAACGTCAACCGATCGATCCTCAAGCCGCGTATGGAACCGGTGGTGGAAAAGCACACGGAAGGTGAGTTTACAAGTCATTTTATCGTTTTCAATTCAATGTATTCAAGATATTTCAATTTCATATTATTGACTCTCTTTTTTATAGGCTCGCCATATTCGATGGAGTTGTCGACTCGAGGGCGGGGAGACCTGCGAGAGGCAGCTCCATGCAGGCTTCTTCAGTGGGCACGACTAGTCGTCGCGCGTCGCAGAGGGACATTGAGATGCAGTCCCTCTTCAGGCGACGAGAGGAGTCGGAACGCCAAAGGATCATGATGGAGGCCACAATCCAAAGCCAAGCAGCAGCGTTGGCGCAGATGCAGGAAGCAATGGAGGTAACAAAATAAAAACTAAAGTTCTCATTAATTTAGCGTAAATGACTTACTAATAGATAGCATTTAATGTTTGCAATGACAGGCCATGGCTCGAGCACAAGGTTTGGGGATCCAGCTACCGGTACTATCACCGGTCCTTCCAGGCGATTCTTCTTCAACGGGTCAGGTAAGTTTCTCTGTAATCCTTCTTCTCCAGTGTAATAAGGTTGAGATAGATGAAAGAGAGAGATAGTTAGATAATAGAAAATGATTGAGATAGAAGAAAGAGAGAGATAGAAGAAAGAGTGAAAGATAGTTAGATAGAGTAGGAGGGGAATGAAGAGAGAGAGTAAGATGTAGATGGAGATAGAGAGAGGGAAAGATAGAGGGAGGGAGATGTAGATGGAGATAGAGGGAGGAAGATAGAGGGAAAAGGATAGCAATAGAGAGATAGAGTGAGAGAGAAAGATAGAGTGAGAGACAAAGAGAGAAATGAAAAGGGAGAGGAAGAGAGGGGGATCTAGATGAAGATAGAGGGAGAGGAAGGGAGGGAGAGAGATGTTGATGCATTTATATTCTAACTCTAAGTTTCATTAATTGCAGGGATCCGCGACGGCTGCACAAACGCCGTCGCCGTCTCTATCGCCGCCTGGAATGAGGCACGACGATGACTTCGACTTCGGAGGTGGCTTCGGAGGTGGCTACGGAGGTCAGATGGGCGAGTGAGCCCTTTTGTTTGCTTTGTTGATGACGATGTGAGATGTATCAGAACTTATTAGTTTGTGGTTGTGATGATGTTTGTGTGTTATATAGTGTGTGTATTGTATCTGTTCTGTGATTCTGGCCATCGAGCCGAGTAGTGTTTTCTGTTTTGAGAAAAAATAAAAAACCTTCTTTGCGACGGCTTTTTATACAGTACCGTCGCAAATAAAGTTACAGGCAGTCGCAATTAAGGCACCGCTATTTGCAACGGCACGGCCGTCGCAAATAGCGGCGTGGGTCCCAGAGGAGGACATGTGGGCCCTGCCCAGTGAACTTATTTGCGACGGCCCGACCGTCGCAAATAGAGGCACTTAATTGCGACAGCCTGGCTGTCGCAAATAACCGTTAATTGCGACGGTTTGGCCGTCGCAAATACTGTGGCGGGGCCCACTGGCCCGCGGCAATAACTTGCGACGGCCGCTGCTAGCCATCGCAATTAAGCTTATTTGCCACGGTGGCCGTCGCAAATAAGCTTAATTGTGATGACTTATTTGCGACGGCCAAAAACCGTCGCAAATAAGAAAAGTTGTCGCAAATAGCTTATTTGCGATGGCATGTGGCCGTCGCAAATCGTCGGGTTTCCTGTAGTGCCATGTCAAAACAGAGAAACAACTAGCCGATATCTTCACCAAGCCACTTGATGAAAAACGCTTTTGTGAGCTTCGAAATGAACTAAATATCCTTATGCTCGGAACGTGGCTTGAAATCTTGCATATCTGTATGTCATCATCAAAATTAAGTTATTTTGTTGAAAACTCATCTTTCCTTGTTTTCTACCAAAAACTATGTTAATTATTAGATCTTGATGAATTATGGTCATAGCTTGATTGTTGTGTGTTTACTGATCATATTCATCAAGAATATTTGTATGTCTTTGTTCTCTATTACTTTATTAGGCACCTTCAGATATATATACAACGATTTTTATACTTTCCTGTCCAGGTGACCACGGACTAGTCCGTGGTTACCCCGGACTAGTCCGCACACTACAGACTAGTCCGCGTAGTGTCTGCTTGTCCGGACTACTCCGGTATGACAACGGACTAGTCTGGTATATCGACACCTTAACCCCTTAGGCCGGTGCAGACACCTCTTCTTCCTCCTCAGAACGTCTCTCACGTTCTCTCTCCTCACTCAAGTGCTCCCAAGGAAATTTTGCATGTTCTCCATCAAATCCGCTCAAATCTCCGTGGGAATCGATCTACATTGCAAGGAGATCGAAGACCCCGGACCAATCCACACCAACAACGCTTCAAACTCTTCAAATCGAAGGATTTGGTAATCTTTCTCACCAAACCCTAAATCTTCAATTTTCCTTGGTATTGCTCAAATGGCTTGATTCCTCTAGCCAATACATGTTTCCTTAATGCATTCCATCTACTTATTTCACTTTTGCATTTAGAAACTCCAAATTTCATTTAGCTAGGGTTTGAACAGCCGCATACCGGACTAGTCTGCTATTTGTGCGTACAAGTGCGGTGATCCGTACTAGTCCGCACCAGAGATACGGACAAGTCCGGTGTGTACTAATCAAATCTCTAGTGTATCTCAACTCAATTCAATCTCTTGTCACCAATCCTTATCTAGGTCATGTATCTCTTCTTTGTCAGGATAATGTCAACCTCAAATGAGAATCTCTCCGACTTTGAGGCCGAAATGGATCAAGAGACATTGCCTCATGCTTCGGAGCCTCGTTCCAACAAAAGGTAAGAGCTTGCTGCTAGACCTTCTCTAGCTCCACCTCGGGTGCGGCGGAAGGTCCTAGCTAAGAAACCAACTTCCGAGGGCAAAGATGTAGTTGGACCCAGCTCGGCAGCTCGTCGCCAAACTAAGGGCAAAGGGAAAGGAATTGCCTCTGGCCCGATTGATCCCCTCATGATGGCTCCACCAAGACAGAGAAACAAAAGTTCTTTAGAAGAAAGATTCAATGGAAAGGGCAGTGATGTTGCATGGAAGCTCAGGAAGGTTGACGCTTACAGCAGTGGGAAGGTAGCTGTTGATCCGAGGTTTTGAAGTGATTTCCACTCTGACTACTACAACAATGTTTCCTCACGATGAAGACTCCAGTAGTTTGCAGTCAGTGGATAGACTGGAACTACATTGAAAGGAAGAGCTTTGATGCTTCTGATGAGCTAGTGGCTGGAGCAGAGATGCATGGTCTAAAGGATTTGTTATCCTTTAGATACAAATGGAATGACGAGGTAATTGCTCAATTCTTTGCCACTTGCCACTTTGCCAAGACGGGTGAAGAAAGAGTAACTTGGATGACTCATGGATCAATCTATTCCATCACTTATGATGACTTTGCCAAGTTGCAACATCTTGACGATATCGGGAACCATGAGTTCATAATCCACAATGAGAGCCCTCTGGAGAAGGACAAGATGGAGTTCCTCTATGACACTCGTCTTCCTTACTATCCTCCATCAACTAAGAATATGAAGTCGTTCTTTGTTGTCCTGAATCGAGTGCTTCAGAAGATGATTGCACCTAAGGATGGGGATGCAGGCAATGTCCAAGGTTACTTGAGAACCTTGATGAAGGTGATAAGCAAGAGGAGAATATTTGATGTGTTCGACTACATATGGAATGATATGGTGAACATCTCTTGCACTCCGAACTGTTCCTATGGCTATGCACCATACATTATGTTTATGATTGAGAAGGCCACTGGAATTGAGATTGTGAAGGATGTGGAGCATAGTGCTTTAAGGCCTCAGAAGCTGTCTCAAGCTGCTCTCCCAAAAGCTCCCTCCCCTGCGTCAAGTGAAGAGCCCCCAAGGAGATCCCAAGAAGAAGAAATGGCTTACTCTAGCTCCAGGGCCCCTCCATCTCGCAAGGGGTCCGCTAGTGGATAATAAAGTATTTGGATGATATCTTTGGTTCTTGCCCATAAATCTGAGAGGAATATACACAAGATGAACAAGGCAACAAAGGAGCAAATGTGTTACATGAAGGAAAATGTCAAAGCCATCAGCTAAAAACTGGAGATTGAGCCTGTTGGGTCTCCTGTTATTTCACAGGACTCTGGATTTGATTTCTCAAAGCTTCCTACTCTCACCGACTCTAAGCTTGCTTACTTTGGCCTTAGGGGCATGATGAGTGGTTCCTCTCCTCCTCCTCCATAGCCTAATGAAGAAGATGAAGAAAGGACTGAAAGCGAGTAGATCCCTCCTTCTCTTCCTTTTTGGTGCCTTGGTGCCAAAGGGGGAGAGATTGAGGGGGAGTCCTAGGTCGTAGCTCAGGTTAAGAAGGAGAGTCCTAGATCTCTTTTGTGTCTGCTGCTCTTATTTGGTCCTGTAAAACTTATATTATGTTCTCATTATTCTTTTGGACATGTATTATGAAATTATGATTGATATTTATTATGATCAATGTTTTATGCCTTAAAGTTGTGATGTGTTCTTGATAATCTTGATGATGTTATGATTATGTCTTTTACCTCATTCACATCAATATTATTGCTCACACACACAGTTTTGCACCCCACCATAATGAGTGCACATATGAGTAGTACTTCTACATTCACAATTAAAAGGAAAAACTTCAAGTTAAAATTGCCTTGATCTGTCCAATAAACTTGATGACATACATAGGACATTAGATCAGTTTTGTAATGGGAATAAGAACCTAAACTTGCTGCTGAATTCTTCCAAGTCTTGCAATGATAAAACTGGTTTAGGTTTTGATTCTCATGCTCATGCTAAGGCACATCCACCTAAAATTGTAAAGTCATTAGGAAGTGGTTTGATTCAAACAATTCCTAAACAAAAAGAAGTGGTTTTCAAATCTGTAGGAGTGTTGTCTCATTCGCTTTCAAATAAAAATGTTGCTTGCTCATCTAGACATGAACACAAAGTTAAATTTCATTGTGCCTACTATGGTAGAGATGGTCATGTCATAGATTTATTTTATAGACTAGCTAAACAACTAAAAAGGAAAGAATGATTGCTAGATCTCATAACTTTCATGCAAAATTTGCTGCACTTGGTAAACCGGATGATAGGAACATGCAATCCGCTGTAATGAGTCGAAAACATGCAAAGTTTGCTCCCAAATCTACTGTTTTTCGTGCTACACATGTAACATCTTGTAGGACAGTAGATGGGTACAAAAATCCTCAAGATTTGTCTCATAAACCTGCTGCTTTATCTCATCTTTCGCGTGTTACTCGTGTTGGACGTCGTGTGACTCAGTACAGGATTCCTAAATGCCTTTTGACTAACCCCAGTATTGAGTCATCGATGTATTGTGCTTCTATGTAGGTTACACGCTTGAGGAAGGAGAACATTTGGATTGTGGATTCAGGTCACTCACACCACATGACTGGTAACAAAGAATGGTTCTCCTTCCTCTTATTTGTGTCACGTGTAGAGAATGTTATTTTTGCCGATAATTCTTCAACTCCTATAATTGCTAAGGGTTCGGTTAGAGTTAATAATCACTACACTTCGAAGGATGTGGCACTTGTTAAAAATTTGAAATACAACTTGTTTTCTATTTCACAACTGCTAGATGAAAATCTGGAAATAATTTTCACTAAAAATTGCTGCAAAGTTGTAAATTCAAATAGTGAGTTTATTTTTAACATGTCTCGGTTTGGAAGAGTTTTTAAAGCTGATTTTGATATGTCTTCCTCTAAGCATAGGTGTCTAGCTGCTAATGATTCAAAGGACTTATATTTTTGGCATCGTAGACTTGGTCACGTAGGCTTTGATCGTCTAACACGTGTTAGTGCTCTTGATCGCAAACGTGGGCTGCCTAAGCTTAAAGGGGACAAAGAAAATGTGTGCTCTTCGTGTAGACATGATAAGATGGTTGCAGGTTCACATACTCCTCTCACAATGATCATGACACCTGAACCGGGTCAACTTTTGCACCTTGACACCGTAGGACCTTCACGCGTTCAATCCTTCATAGGTAAATGGTATGTTCTTGTGATTGTTGACAATTATTCTAGGTACTCTTGGGTTTACTTTATGACATCTAAGAATGAAGCTTTTAGTCACTTTAGAATTTTATTTCTTAGATTATCAATTGATCCCCCAGGATCTTTAAAAGCAATTAGAAGTGATAACGGAACCGAATTTAAAAATCAATCTTTTGATCACTTTTGTGCTGAAAATGGAATAGATCATCAATTTTCTTCACCATATGTACCTCAACAAAACGGTGTTGTCAAAAGAAAAAACAGAACCTTAGTTGAGATGGCTAGGACTATGCTTGATGAATATCAAACTTATAGGAAATTTTGGGCAAATGCGATTGCAACTTCTTGTTATGTCTCAAATCGTGTTTTCTTGCGTGCTAAGCTAGGTAAAACACCATATGAGCTCCGATTTGGAAATAGGCCTAGTGTTACACACTTTCGGGTCTTTGGTTGCAAATGCTTTGTTAAGAAACATGGTAATCTTGATAAATTTGAACCTAGATCCATTGATGGCATGTTTCTTGGTTATCCATCTCATACTAGAGGCTACCGTGTACTTTTACTTGACACTAACAAAATTGTGGAGACTTGTGAGGTGTCTTTTGATGAAGCTAGCCCAGGTACTAGCTCAAACATTGCAGGTCCAGATCCGTATCCGCGGGGGAGAACATTTTCGTTGAAGATGAGGAAGAGGTGGAGCTGCTGCCCAAAAATTCAGCAGCTAATGACATTGTTCCAGCTCCTGATTTTGATTCACAGCCAGCACCGATGACCATCATTGCTGGTCCAGATCCTCCTCAAGTCACAAGATCATCGATTTGTGGTGAACATGAAGAAGAAGAATCTTGTGAAGTGTCCACTCCCCTCCGGGTTCTCAAAAGTCGGCCTCCACAACAAATTATTGGAAGCTTGCACGAACGAGTCACACAGTTCAGGTTTTGCGATCCAAACTCTCATGCTCATTCTTCTTTTGTTGCTTCTTTTGAAACCAAAGATATATCACACGCACTCAATAATGAATCTTAGATTATTGCCATGCAAGAAGAGTTAGAAAATTTTTTAAGAAATAATGTTTGGAAACTTGTACCTCCACCTCAAGGCCACACTTTAATTGGAACTAAATGGGTGTTTAAAAATAAACAAAGTGAGGATGGGGTTGTGGTTAGGAATAAGGCTAGGTTGGTTGCTCAAGGTTTCACTCAAGTTGAAGGTCTAGATTTTGATGAAACTTTTGCTCATGTTGCTAGATTAGAAGCCATAAGAATTTTGTTAGATTTTGCTGCATCTAAAGGTTTTAAGCTATATCAAATGGATGATAAAAGTTTTTTCTTAATGGCTACATAGATGAGGAGGTTTATGTCAAACAACCACCGAGTTTTGAAAATCCAGATTTTCCTAATCATGTTTACAAACCGTCCAAAGCTTTGTACAGTCTCAAACAAGCCCCTAGAGCATGGTATGATAGGTTAAAAACATTCTTACTTGAAAAGGGGTTTACCATGGGCAAGGTTGATAAAACTCTTTTTGTGCTTAAGCATGGCAATAACTCATTATTCGTTCAAGTGTATGTGGATGATATTATCTTTGGTTGTGCTTGTCATGATCTTCTGTCCAATTTTTCAGCTATGATGAGTTTAGAATTTGAGATGAGTATGATGGGAGAACTCACATACTTTTTGGGGCTGCAAATCAAGCAAACCAAGGAGGGTACCTTTGTGCATCAAACGAAGTATACAAGAGACCTCCTAAGGCGCTTCAACGTGGACAAAAGCAAGCCTCTTCGGACACCAATGGGAATAGCAACAACACTTGAACTTGATGAAGATGGTGAACCCGTGTATCAAAAAGCATATAGAAGCATGATCAGATCACTTTTGTACCTCACAGCATCAAGACCAGACATATAATTCAGCGTATGTCTTTGTGCGCGGTTTCAAACCTCTCCACGTGCTTCACATCGTCAAGCCCTCAAAAGGATTCTCATGTACTTACATGGAACTCAAGAATTCGGTATTTTTCTTCCTTCTTCCTCAGCCGTTACTTTGAAAGCTTTTTTGGATGCTGATTTTGGGGGTTGTAGGATTTATAGGAAATGTACTTTCAGTGCTTGTCATTTTCTTGGTTGTTGCTTGGTCCTCTAGAAAACAAAACTAAGTTGCACAATCCACGGCTGAATCTGAATATGTAGCTGCTGCTAGTGCTTGCTCACAAATTCTTTGGATTGTTCAAACACTTAAGGACTATGGGGTTGATATACATAGTGTTCCACTATTTGTGATAACACTAGTACCATTTGCATTGCTAAAATCCCCATGCAACATTCTAGAACTAAGCACATTGACATTAGGTATCACTTTTTCTGTGATAATATTGAAAAAAAACATTGTGCTTCACCATGTAGATATTGAATAACAATTGGCTGACATTTTTACAAAACCTTTGGATTTCACTCATTTTTGTTACATTCGTAGTGAAATAGGGGTTATGCATCCTCATGGCTTAAATTGAGGGGGAGTTTTCGAACTTGAGAAGTCTATGTGTGAATATGAAATTAAAATAATATGAGCATAGTATTTCATACATATATGACTTTGTGATTCCTTTTGCAGGCTGAAAGTTCTTACTATATTACTCGTGTTATACATTTTGTAGTTTTTGCCATGTCTAGTAACTGGAATCATTACATACACTAAATCTAGTCATGGTTGAACTTTCTTGCTGTTTTGAACTTGTTGCATGCTCACAAGTGTTTTTAATCATAAAGAATTAATCAAGTAATCAACTCACATGTTGAGTTTTTATGAACAAATATAAATTGAGAAAATATCAAGAGAATATGCATGCATCGCATTTCTTTTGAGATGGCTTATCATTGCACTTAGATATGAACTTGGAAGAAGTTGTGTATGATTAAAATAATGTCCTTAAGCTTCTGATTGTCAAATGACATAGGCTTGGCTTGGTTGGTTAGAATAAGGCAGATGCGCATATAATCTCTTGCAAATATCATATTCTCTAAGTTTTTGCTTTGAAAAATAATAAAATGCAGCAACAAGTGTCATGCTTTCAGGTTTTGAAATAGTTAAGTTTGTGAGATCATGACTTTCTTAAATTGAAAATTACATTTGATCTCTAGCATGGCTTACACTACATTATGTATCTCATTGATGTGATAGTGTAAGTTACTCGATAGTATGACTTGGATGAGATTTGTTTTATATGTATATGTTATAATATGCTCATAACAATTAAAAGTTTTCTTTTCAACCTTGCTGAATACATTGTCAAAGGGGGAGAGATAATATGGTGAATTTTTAAAGATAAGTATGCAAGAGGAGAAATTGATTACACATTGCTTATATTCACAATTGTTTTTGGCACGATTCTTCTCAGGGGGATAATTCCTTTTTCTCTTTTATTTCTGTTTTACAAAGGGGGAGAAATTGTTTTCAAAACTTTTAATGTGAATAAGCCAATGTTCGGATCTTATGTGGTGTTGCCGATGCATTCATCAATAGAGAGATTGTGAGACCTATGTGTGCTGAATACATTGGCTTTGACAATAAAAGTTTTTAATGCTGCCATAACATCTTTTTAGCAAGGTCTGACTTTTGCTCCGGCTTGTCTTTGATAGCTTCGGCATGTCTTTGTTAAGCTCCGATATGCTTTTGCTAGGTCCGACATATGTTGGTTAGCTCCGACATGTTTTTCTAGCTCCGACGCTAGGTTGTACTTGCTTTGGTAAGCTCCATCTCAAGCTCCGGTTAGCTTTGGCAAGATTCGGAGCTTGATCGCAATGTTCTTGCTTTTACTATGAAATGTTTTGAACTTGCTTTAAATTGTTGGAAAGATTGCTTAGTATGCATTTTGCTATGTTTTTGGTGCATTTTGGTTGATATGGTTTATATCATTTTGCTATGGTTTGCAACATGTTTATGTGAAGTGCTCACGTAAGGTGTCGTAGTTTCGGAATTAATGAGAGTCGAGTCGAGGACTTGCGCTTGAAAGTATTGGTTGTTTATTCATGTGCAGGTGTTGCTTGAGTTCAAGACATGGCTGGTGACGGTATCCATTGAACTAGTCTTAGGGAGAAGATGAGGTTCAACAACCAAGTTCGGGAGAAATTGTGGTTGAGTTGATCAGGAGGTTGCGCGACATGTTTGAATCAAGAACAATGCATATGAAGGTATCGTAGACGTCGTTGGAAGATGTTTGCACGTATACAAGGAGTGCATGGACGTGGCTACATGGTTCTAAGGCATGATGAAGAGATGCGGATGTAAAAATTGGTCGGAAAGGTCCAACTGACTAGGTTATGGACTCAAGCTGCGGTTGAGTCGTGTTTGACTCAAATATGGAAAGATTTGAGTTGGTTATGATAGGATTTTGTATGGGTCACGAATTTGAGTTGTTTTAGAAATGTGGGATACGTTCCTAAGGTGTTTGTAAATCTTAAGATTGCTTCTATCTGTGTATAGAAGAGTCCTAAGCAGTTACGGAAAGTTTCGATTCGTGGTTTGAGTAGGATTAGAGTCCTCGTTGAGATTGGCTTGGCCTAAGGGCTGGTTATATAAGCAAGGTAGGCCAGAGCTCGTGGTAGACGACTTTGGGGCTGTTCCTCCTGTGTTCTATTGAATAAATATGATAGTTTAAAGGAACTTTTATGCCTTGTTCGTCCGACTTGTTCCAGACAAGTTTTTCTCGTCGAGTTTCTGCACAGCACTACCTTTCTTGTGTAGTTTTATCATAACTCGAGTTTTACATATCCAATTGACGTGATTCTTTTTGGGATGCCTTCACAACTTGATTATCTATCATCTGTCGAAATTTCACGGTCATTGGATTTGTGGTTTTTGATCTACACGAGTTTCTTTGCAGCATTACAGATCTGTTTTTTCTCGGGAAGGACAGATTGACCTTTGTTCGATCTTTCGATCGTAACTTGAGTTTCTCTTGACGGATTTGAGTGATTCTTGTTGTCTAATCTTCATGACTTGATTCTCTCTGATATATATTACTTTTTTCACGGTGAAACATGTTTAGATTAGTCTCACACATGATTTTTTATCAAATCATTTTTCTGCTGAAGGGGTTGGGATTTAATTTTTTCCGCTGCGTAAGATTTTTTAATCTACCATTCACCCTCCCCCCATCTGGTAGCTTTTCACGTGCTCTTCGATCCTACAATCGGTCTCTGCGGCGATTCAACGATGGAAGGGTTAGTGAAGACCTGGTCCTCTATGGACTCCTCAACGGGGACGTAGATTCCTCCGTGGAATCGAACCTCGGGATAAAATCTTGTGTCACGTGTTCTTGTTCTATTTTCATCATATTCTAGGGTTTGCATAGTATTGTGTAGTTCACATTGAAACATTGGATTAAACTTGATAATTGCAATATCTTATTTCCTTGTCATAATACACTTAAATTGTCAATTGCTTTTCTCTACATAGACCACTAGAAGTAGTATTAAAGATATACTTTGTTTCTCAAGTCCGCGTATACCGGACTATTCTGGCCTCCTTGCATTTGATCCGTTTGTTAAGTGTTCCAGGGATTGATATAGTTCAAAAAGCCTATTCACCCGCCCTCTAGGTTGCATTCACAAATGCATTGAATATTAAGGGAAATATTTTTGATTTGAATTAGGAATATGAATTCAAGTGGTTATGCCCAAGGTTCATATCCAAATAAATTTATTTCCTAATTCAAAGTTTTAGGTTTATTATGGTTGGAAATTTTACTTTTCATCAGGCAAGTGTGAAAATTCAAACATGCTAAATGCAAATGAGAAATTCAAATATGCAATTGGGAAAAAATATGAGATAACTACCAATTAACCTATTGGCAAGGACTCACCGAATTTTTGATGTCCGATGAGTGGGACTTACCTCCATCTATTTTAGTGTGATGATTTGTTGTCTAATCCTAGAGTGGAAGATGTAGACAACTTCTCATGATTGACATGCCAAATCTCCTTTGGCATGTTAGTTGGACATGTGGGCCACATGGTGGCCCTAGCCTCTCTGTCATCTTGATGAAAACTTGTTGATGTAGTGACGGCTTCTCCCTCTTGAAGATATTCATTTGTGAGCATGGTGAGGCTTGTCCTTCATTTAGGGGTGTCACTTCGACCTTCTTGATATTCTTTGGAGTTAACTCATACTTTGATCATGGATCAAAAGATTCCTTGGGCATGATGACATGTGGACTCCACAATCAAACAAGAAACACTTCATCCACAATGTCACTTGCCCTAGGCTGCAAGGGCTTGGTCGAAGGGTAGGAATCCCAACAAGTGATTGTGGGATATCTTGGATCTTGAATGCTCTTAAGTTTCTTGTCCTTGGCCAAGAGCTTCATGTAAATATTGTATTGATTTCTTGCTTGGCCATGGACAAGATACTTCAAGGTAGGCTAGTTGAACTTAACTCCCATAAAATCCTCATAGCCTCCTTGATTACAAGGGTTATGATGATTCCACCCTTGACCTCCTTGTTGGTGATAGCCATTGGAGTTGTGTTTGGAAGGAAGAATCCTCATGGGTCTTTAGGGAAATGATTCCCCAAGTGGCCCATGTTAGCATGGTTTTTCACAAATCATGTGAATATCCATGGCTTGGATCATCCAAACACTTATCCATTAGCTTGATCTTCATGATACTTCAATCTAAGGTGTAGTTCCTTAACTAGCATTTGCACCTTGTTAAATGGTGTGCATGCCAAGCTAAGAGAACTAGAGAATTCTTCTATCCACCCCTTGAGTAGAGACCATATTCTCATTCATAATGAATGGGAATAGGACTCCTTCAGCTCCAGCACAATTGTGGTCATGGATTGATGGACCAACCCATGAGATGAATGCTGAATGAAGAGCCAACTATCCACCCTATGGTGGAGGCAAACCAAGAAGGATTCTTGGGGCCTCCCCCAAGCTTAGGGATGGATGACTTTGGTTCCTACTGGAAGCTTAAATTCTTCCGTGAAAGGCAATAGTGTTGTCTAGCGGACATTTGTTGAGGTACGCTTTGAATCATCTTGCGGTTGAGCACTTGCGTCCTCGTTGGCCATCCTATGAAATGGGTTAGCCAACACTACCCTGCTTTCACCATGAAAGGAGAAAACAAACAAGGGTAATCCTGTATAATAACTATTAGCACCTATAGCTTAATCATTAGTGATAGTTATCCATCACTTTCTTCGCCTTCCCAGCAACGGCGCCAGAAATGCTTGTTGACGTTTCTTAACATCACAGATCATCTCTAGTAATAGATGAGGTCCGCAAGCACACGAAAACTGTCGTGTAGCATTTCACCCATGAGTATTCCCATGGCTATCTTATTTATCCCAAAGGAAGGCAATGGAGTAATGTAAACACTACTCTTATGATCAAGCTATGGGATACTAATGAATTATCAAGATAGGGGTAAGTTGATAATATCGGTAGTGTGACACACAACTAAGAATTCTACTCTAAGGGTAAGATTGTCCTAGCGAGGGTTAGACTACGAGACGGAGATACTCCTACTATGCTCTAATTACTCATATACATAGCCTAATAAAGTGCACATGAATATGCTAATGGTGAATACTAGGGCTTAGTGGTCCAACATATCGGGCACGGGTTTACCCCTAGCAATACTAGGCGACTCCCGCCAAGAGCCT
Source organism: Tuctoria greenei (assembly GCA_036927565.1). Classification (NCBI taxonomy): domain Eukaryota; kingdom Viridiplantae; phylum Streptophyta; class Magnoliopsida; order Poales; family Poaceae; genus Tuctoria; species Tuctoria greenei. Next base: position 266,859,181 of record JAYESD010000002.1, on the reverse strand, counting down.
GTGGCATAGCCGAACGTGGAGGATTACAAAGGACAGATAGTACTGTCACCACCTACTGCCTACCTCTTCAATTCGTGGGTCTATGAGACATCCAATGCTACCTAACTATCCTTGCACCATGCTAGCATATTAAGTAAATACTTTAAGAGCGGCGGCACAAGCCATCCTAAGGCAATGAACTGAATCATCATTAAACCAATGTTGGGACCAAGCACTAACATATTCATATTACCATTATCATATTATTACCTAACTAGACTATAGTGGTGGTGTATGATGTTTATGATAACATGATAATAGAATTATGTATAGATCATAACAACATCTACACCTAGCACATACATGGACTCCACAACCAAACAAGGAATGCTTTGCCCAAGTATATAAGTAAATAAAGACTAATAATGATATAATTATAAAGCACAAAGTCAAAAACAAAAGAGAAGATACATGAGCCATACTATTTCTAATTTGCACTTGGGACTAGAGGCTCCTCTCTACAGCCTAACCTCCACTAAGGGACTCAGAGAACTAGTGTATACAAAAGAGTGATGCTCAAGTGGTGTGTGTTGAAGTGAGGGGTGAGGGGTCCTATTTATAGCTTGGGGAAGGGTTGGTTCCTGCCACCAAAAGCTCGTGAATCAGTCACCACTGACTTCTTCAAGCCGGGAGGAGCCAACACGTGGAAGTTGACTGAGTTTGGAGGAAAGACCAGGTCGGCGGACTAGGGGGGTTGGCCGACCAGGTAAGTCCTCCAAACAGTATGTGCTTTCTTTGGGTGACTTCTAGGTGGGTCCCATCCCTTGATATGGGTGCTACACCATTGGATGACCTCGGATACTTCTATTTGTGGGCCATTTGATCCATGTGGTGCCAAATGATGGCGCTTGATTGGTTGGGATGATATTTTATAGGATCCATCCCCTTGTTTCACTTCAATTCTGTATAAAATATTTGCATGCACAAACTTCTCCAAGTACAAGTGGAAATAGGTTAAATAGAAAGGTAATGTGTGCAAGAAATGATATTTCCTTTACATAATTGAGTTATATTGACGGGTGAAATTGGTATATAACAGCCGTCAACAAATATTATGGTGTACATTGAGGGACTAACTTCCTATCCTGGTTTCATGCACATGTAACATGTTCATGTCTTGTTTCTCTTAGTAATTATGTGTATAGCATAAAATAGTCTTCTAACTTCATATGTTGAACAATGCAAAAACAAGTCGGTGTCCATGAAGAAATATGACAACTGTCCTACGGATCCATTAAAATTAATAGCTATGATCGATACGATGTCAACGGGTTTCAATTTTGTTCAACTGAATTTGAGGCTCAACGCCCTTTCAGAGCAACATGTAACACCAGAGTTGTGAATAGGGCACTTGACGACCAAAGACATAAAATTACTTATTATGGGATCAATAAAAACATCCTTGAATTCAGTTTTGTAGGGAATAAGGTCCGTAATGTAGTCTTCTTTGATCGCGATGTGTTTGATCCTAACAAAGGAACTCAACAAAATCAATTTGGCACAGTACAAGTCAAACACAAGGACCGGCTATGTGTAACACCCTCATTTTCATCCATCATAACTTGCATACATCCTAATATATGTTTAACATTGAGCAACATAAAAAAGAACAAGTTTAAAATGAATTAGAAACAAAACCGCACTTAAGAATTCTGGGAAGTGCGGACTAGTCCGATTTCGGTGCATACTAGTCTGATTTCTTTCTGACTACGCTTGGACTTGTCCGTTTTTCTACGGACTAGTCTGTTTTTCCCTCTGGACACCTTCGGACTTGTCCGGTCCTATGCGGACTAGTCCAGTGTTCTAATTCCTTGAAGAATTTCCTAAGTCCCTAGACTTGTCCGGACTAGTCCGGAGTTCCGGCAGACTTGTCTGTTTTCCCCTCTGACTAATGTCGGACTTGTCCGATTTTTTACCAGACTTGTCTGTTTTTCCCCTCTGAATAATTTTGGACTTGTTCGATGTCCCGTCCGGACTTATCCGATATCTCTGTGACCAACTTCGGACATGTCCATCCCTTTTCGGACCTGTTCGATAAATCGCAACTCTGAGTTGATCTGTTGTTTCACAACTTTTTTCTTAGGTTTTACATTATGTGAGCCTAGGGACGTCGTTCCTAACTCTTTTAGATCCCATGAGGGACTCTAAAATCGACCTCTACTCACCCCCAAGCTCGAAATCCATCTAACCCTAGCCTCCACCTCTATATAAACAACCCCACCCCTTGGCTTGACATCTATTTGTCACTTTTCCACCACACCCAAACCCTAGCTCGTGAATAGCCGCCACCAAGGAGGGATAAGAAGATCTAGGGCAAGAAGAAGAAGAGGTGGAAACGAAAGAGGATCAATATCTCCATCAACTTCGCGTTCTTCGTCAACAAATCACCATCAAGTTCTTCATCAACCCTAGATCGTCGAGATCCAAGTGTTACATCCAAGATCCTTGATTCATTGGAGTCCTAAACACCTGTTATACCTTCTATTCTCTTTTCCTTACGTGAATTCAACCCCAAATCTCCAAATTCATGTCGATCTAGAAAACCCTAATCTGCTATTCTTGCGCGGTGCGGACTTGTCCAGTCCATAGTGGACTAGTCCTATTTTCCTAGCTAGATTGTGTTGAATTGATTCTAAAGTTTTTTCAAATCAACTCCAAACTTGTATAAACTTGTTAAAATCTATTAGAACTAGTTAGTGATCATTAAAAGCAACTCATTAACAAGTCCCACCTTGTATTTGCATTAATCACGCATGTCATGTCATATTGAGTAATATTTGTGCACTGTTTGATTGTATTTCTTGTCTTGTATGTTTATTGTGCAGATTAGACGGATTTGCGCTAGAGAACGTTGCGTAGGATCTCCATCACCAAGAGATTGAAGGCTTTGACCCGAACCAATCCCAAGAGCAAGGCAAGTGTCCTTGAAGCATATTTATCCTGTTTTTAAAGTAAATGTTTTGTTTGCAAACTGCATGCTTGTGTCAATTTGATGGGAAATCCTATGATAGTAAGTTTACTAGCTTTGTTTGACCACCCTTGTCACCTAGAATTCATGGTAGAGAGTCGGGAAGAGCTTTTTACCCTTTTGTTTTGCTTAATTAATTGTGATGGGAACACCTATACCACTTAACTTAATTATGCATTTATGAGATTATGATTAATATGAATTGGTTAATATTATGTGGTTAAGTGTGATCTAAGCAAGCCTGGTATGTGGATGGGTTGGATGATATGGTGGTTGCTTGTTTTAGATCCAAGGACCGGTTCATGTGAGAATAAGCCAGGACTACAGTGCCACCATGAGGCCAAATATGGGTGCGGCATAGCTAATTAATTAGGGCTTTACCAGTGCTATTTGGACCATTAAGGATGCTCTGGGGAGGGGTAGTCAGATTGGGATTGTTGATTATTGATGGGACTACCCTGGGATCCGGATGGCTCAAGAGGGGGCCCTTGGTTGAAGATGTGCTCTGTAGGAGACATTGCCACCAGTGAAACCTCAGTGGGGTCTAAATAGGCTAGTAATCCCTTTGTAAAGGCTATTTTGTGATCTCTTGGCCACACACCGTCGGAAGTGTGAGACAACATAATAGAGGTTCTAGTCACCGCAAGGTGATGAAATCACAAACACGTGGGTAAAGTGTACAAACTCTGCAGGGTCTAATAAAACTATCATGATAGCCGTGCTCCAGATTATGAGCGCCTGGATGACCTACATGATTAGAGAGAACTTGGGATTGTGGATGGTTATGGTTGGTTATGGATATGGTTATGATTGGTTATGAATTAAATTCTGGTATTGAATATGGTTAATGGTAATGGTGAAATCTGGAATATGGATGATAGTAATGAATATGGACTGGTATTATGATGATAACATGGTTTATGATGGGATTATTTCAGATACATGTAATATATTGCTTTCCAAATGTTTTAATGTACTTTTCTGGACTTAGCCTTATTATTGTCGTCATTTGAATCAGCTACATGTCATACTTTCCACACTTGCTGAGTACGACATATACTCACTCTTGCAATTCCTCCACCAACAGTTGCAGGTCAAGATTGGGAGTATTACGATGATAATGCGGAGTTCTAGGTTGTGTCCGCCGTCAGCTTTGCCTGTGGTGTTGACTGGAGCTGCGCTATCCCTTTTGCTTAGTTTGCTCAGTTTAGTTTATTTCTGCTGCATTAGTTGAAAACTTGTCATTAAATTTCATTAGAGCTGGTTTTTGAGATATTTTGAATAGTGTAATAAAATTTTGTTAATTAATCTTTTCTGTGGTAACTTTATGTATACTTGTGGACACCAGAGTCCACACATCCGAGGATCTCATTGGGTGGTGCCGTGCGATGCGGCACCTAACAGCACACACAAAAAGGATACCAAAACATATAAAGTTTTCATTTTATAATAAGAAGAGTTTACAAAAGAGTGTACCATAGAAGTACACACGCAGCGGAAAATGCATACTCATAATCTCACCTAACTAAGCAGGAGAGAAGACGTCCATGCCCTAGGACGATTCTCACTAGCAACATGAAGAACATTCAGCAGCAGCGTGGTTCACATGAGATTTATCTCGACACCTCGAGTCTCATGTACAACCTGAACAGCAGAAATAAAACTAATACCTGCAAAAATCATTAAAGCGCAAACGTGAGCATAAGGCTCAGCAGGACTAACCCGTCTCACTAGACATATGCAGGGGTGATTACTAAGCATAGGTAAGGAATAGCATATAAGACTCGCCTACAAGTGGATCCTTATAATCATGTTTTAAGTAGCACATGTCATTCTTCAGGCACGGCACATCATAGACTCCACAATCAAACAAGAAACGCTTTGCCGATGATATGACATGCCTAAAGCACATTATGCTATTACAGGTAAAGTATGGGGAAACTGTAAACTTTTAATTATACTATCTCTAAGCCATACAAGGTTGCAAGCAATTATAATTCAATACAACATATTTTTTGGGCTTCTTTAGTATTTACTACGTTGCCGCTCAGTGAATAAGTGGTACTCTATTTCCGCGAGGGACGGTGATTGCAATCAGGACACACCCGGAGAACACGACACATACGCACTTTCGGAAATGCCAGCGAGTACTTCGCGTAGTACCTACATAACACTTCAGTACTAGTCGTATATGGCAACCTTTTGCGAGACACTCAAATGCTGAACCAGTCGATCCGTCACGAGCAGGAGGTCCCTGCATGGGGCGTACTCTGACGTGCCCACCAGCGGATCTACACCTTGCTGCCCTCAACCCACACCTATAAAACAGAACGGTATGCCTCGACACCCAAGTGACCAAGCTACGTCAGTTTACTGGAGCCCATATATCCATTATGTTGCCGGTACAAGTCAAGCTTGTCTGAAGGGGCTGCATACGGATGGTCCTTAATCAACACAGGCAGGGCTATGCGACCGAGACTCAATTCTCGCCGCTTCCTATCCATTCCCTGCCCGGTCTCGATTTCATTATATTAAGCCATTTTCTATCTAACGAATCCTGTGAGATATGTCCTACATCTCTCGCGAGTAGATTCCAACTACTCGACTTCTACCGAATTTCCTATGGATTAGCAAAGCAGTTACTATAGGTCAAACTGTAACTCGTTCCCACCAATCCCTGGGATTTTTGGCCATGCAAGTGGTGTATCAATTATCCTAAACGTAATGCACAATTCATAGACTACTCATCATAGTGATAAAGTAAAATTTTATAAACGACTTAAATGCAAACTGGGGCTTGCCTTAGTTTGCGACTTGAATAAATGTCAATTGTTAGGGCTTGGTCTTCCTCTGGAGAACCTGCCATGGAACTTCAATGGAAACACCTTGGCCCTCTCCTCCAAGCGAAGTTTCTTGTTAATCACCTATCAGCACGTTCCTATCGACATGATATGCATATCAGTAATTAAGTAATTAAGTAGTTTAATAATGGACTCCACAGAGTTATGTAAACTTTAAGAATGAGGAGTTTGACTAGGAAGGACAGATATGCCTCTGTTGTGTGGGTAACTAGAGGATGAGTCAAGGTGGACATAGTAGTGTCGGTATGAACCGAAAGGTACAACATAAAGCTACATTGCAACTTAGCATACCACACTTCAAGCTATGCCACGCGAGATTGACAAATCTGAATGGTGAAGAAGTGTTGGGCGGAGAAGTGTAAGGACAACCCAAAAAAAATCAAGGTGGGACATCAAAAGCTTGAGTATGAGTGGAGTGTACAAGATGAAGGTCGCGATTTAGCAGTCGACCAATGAACTTGACTTAACTCATAAATGAGTAAACCTAGTTATGTGAGCAGTGCTGTCGTAGGGTCCCGACTTAGGATGAACCATGATGGAACCTAACGACACATGAGTCTGAATTGAGACCAACATGGCTTGGACTTAAGAAGTCATTACAAGCACTATTAACCTAGCATGAGTACCAAGACAACGTTCAAATGACTTTTAGGTAAAGTAGTTTCTACGGCAAGCTTCTCGAGCAACGTTCAAGTGCTTACACGACACTATTGCAGTGTCCTTTGCAAGATTGTCCAGATGAGCTCGGTGAACTCCTGGAACTCGAACATGATGCGAGACCTTGTCGTGACGGTCATGCATTGCCATCACGAGAAGATTGGATTAGCCAGGTCCACATCGACCCGGACTCGTCAATGGGGTGAGCGGAATCCCGAACACCACTTTGTTAGTCTTAAGGCTAGTGATGTCGACTCGGTTGTTGATAAGCGACTCGACGAACCTGTCGTCGATGAAGTGGTACACCAAGTTAACCAATCCTGTGATTGGTTAGGGAACATCCTCGACACAACCAAGGAACTCTTATCCAAGGTTCCCCTTGGTATAGTTCTCCTTGTTGGTCGTAACGTTCTTGCATACCTTTACCCCAGGTCATCGGTGATCACCGACAAACCTGGTTGGACCTAGAAGGCATTTCATCGAGCATCTAGATTACACCTAGGAATCGATCACTCTCACATCGACTAAAACCTAATTTGGCTTGACAACTATTGTCCGACGAGTTGTGCTTGTGTTCCAGCACCACACACATCACAAGCATCCTTCATCTCGATGCCAGGGCACGATGATGGCTCGGAGCGTCACGACTATGTCATGTGGTCAACAATGCCGACGCAGCTCATGGTGGAGCATCACGAGCACGCACGAACAAGCTAACGCGATACAAACGACCAAGGAGGTCAACTTAGGGATTTCTATAGGAATGATATCAAGGCAGAACATGGACGTACGACTTGACGACACATGAGTACCATTAGGGGTCACGACTAACGGACTTCAGTGCATCAAGCAATGCACTTTAGGGCAAGGCTCACCTTGTAGGCATTTTGCCGAACATCTTGGGGTTGTACATGAGTTCCGCCGCTCCATCATCATTCAAAGGGGATCTTGGCACATTTCTTGGTCGATTGGCAACCCACAGTAAACCTTCATCCATAGACCAGCATTGAACAGCAACATACTTAGTTTCGCCTCATAACCATTTCGTCGAACACCTTGGCTGCAGTCACTAATCTAATCAATCTTGCACAATTAGAGCTAACCTTGGACCAGTGGTCGATACTAGTGTGATGACGTGTTCCCGAATCTTGTGCATCTCATTCATAACTTGCTTTGCTTCCAAGACCTAGCCACCACGCGGAACGCCGTGTCGACACAATCAAGGTGACGGTGTTGGCCGGAGCAGCCATCGAAGCAATACAAGCACCCACATGGACTTGCCACTGACGCAGCGGTGGTGAGGCATGGTGTCGAGGGTGGTGCAGTACCCACAAGGCACTAGCGAGTTGAGGAGGCGGCGGCACGAACATGGAGAGCACGCACGCCACAGCTTGCGCGGTGAGGCGAAGCAAGGCAGGCGTGGCCGGCGCCGCGACTGGCTTGGAGCGGACGTCAAACATCAGGACAGCGCTGGGAGGTGACAGCTCGGCGAGCAGTGGAGAGTCGACAGCGGCCGCCGGACTGAGCAAGGGTGGGGCAAGCCGGCGCCGGCGTGGGGCGGCACTGCAGGCGGTCGGGGCAGCTGGTGTGGGGCGGCGCCGGTGAGGAGGCGGAGCGCCGGGGCGAGGTGTAGCCGACAGCAGTGAGCGGCGTTGGCGCGACAGTGAGGGGGGCGCGCGTAGCCTGGGAGACTAGGAGGCGGCTGGCAGGGGAGGTGCGTGGGCCGGCGGCAAGGCGAGCGGCGCGACAGGAAGGCGGACAGCGAGGTGCTAGGGCGATGCGCGCGGCCGGCGGCGTGCAGAGGCTGGGGACGCGGCGACGGAGCGAGGGAGCGCGCGGCTGGCAGGAAAGGCGCGCGGCAGGGAGGAGCTGGCGGCCGTGGCTGTCGGGCGCTCGCGTTGGGCGGCGCACTCGCGCGCGGTTGGAGCGCTCGTGGGCAGCGCCTGCGGAGCGAGCGGGGGCGTAGCGCCATCGGGCGTCGGAAGCGGAGGTGCTGCGGGCAGAGGCGAGCTGGGGCGCGGCCAGGCCGGGAGAGGAGCGCCGGAGGTGAGCGGTGTTGTGGATAGGAAGGAGTCGGGAGCTGGGATAAGGACCGACATTGTCCATCGCGGTGGCGCATGTAGTGCGTCTGCGTGGAGGCAGGGGAGGAAAGAGAAAGGAGGTGCCGACCTGACATGTGGGGACCACTTGTGGGACCCACCTCCCTCATTCCTCTTTCTAATTTCAATTAGGGCTATCAAACCTGCTTCAAAAAATAGTCAACTTTGGCCCAGTGACTAAATAAAATGTGAAGAATTTTATGGTGCAATCCGATTTCAAAACTGAGCAAGTTGAATTTCGAACTCAGGTTTGAATTTAAATTCAAGCGGTGATACTTGATTCAATGAAATAAATGGTAGATTAAGTTCAAAAATCTTGAAACTTTGAAGTTACCCTTTTTGAACCATAAGGGACCTTAGGAAAAATTTGGAATGGATTTGGACAAAGTTAAGTACAAAGTTTAAATATGAAGTCAACTCTGATTAAACTCTCAGTACGTGTCCAATAAATGGAAAACGTGCTTCAAAAATTTTAAAACTTTACCAAGAGTCTATTTGGAATATTAGAATGTCATGGAAAAATTTACAGCCTTAGATTTGAATTTTTTTGAATGTCCCATTTTAGGGTTGGAATAATTCCTTTTTCTTTCTCTCCATTTTGTTTTCTTTTCTCCTTTAATTTTTCATTGAAAATGTGAATACCTGGAAATTAAGGATTTTACCCCTTAAGTTCCAAATACATTAGCAACCATGTTCTTTATATAAAAATTTTAACAGTTCCTATTTTTAGTGAACATGGGTTAACTCATATGGTTCATGTGAGTTTGGATTTCCAAGTCCACTTTCAAAATTTTTAAGTTCACATTTTTGCGTTTTTGTTCTTCTGAAAAGCGGGCTTTTACAATCCTTCCCCCTTAAAGGAATCTCGTCCCGAGATTCTAACAAGTAGAACAACAGAAACGATGAGGGAACGATCCGTAAAAGAGGGTCATTGACTCAGGAAAATGGCAATGCCCTTAAAGACTTGGGTTCTACGAAATACTGATTATCTTCAGGCATCTTATGAAATTCTAAAGTTTGCTTCAAGTGATTCCAGTCTTTAGGTTGATAACCTTGACCGGATGCTCGACATGACAATATCACATCATAAAACATGGGTCTTAAAAAGTTATGTTGAGGTGTTGAGATCTTCTTCTTTTCGTCAAAATGAAGTAACCTTCTTCATTGAAGAGGTACTTAGAGTTCTAAGATAGTTAAGCATCCTTAACTCTGGATGTTTCCCTTATGAAGACTTTTCTGCTTTGGTCTTGTAGCCGAAGCAATGCCATCAGGCAGTACAAGTAAAAGAGTTCCAAAGTTTGGTAATCAATAATAATCTCGCGAATAGAAGTATTTTAAGGTTTTATCGAGGTCGAGAAGTCAAAAAGAAACTACTCGCAGCTAGAAACAGTTAGTTGCCAGTACTCAAGGTGATTTGAGTTTCAACAAGTCAAGGACAATGACTCAACTGTGTTTTAGTCACAAGGTGTCCCTTGTGCTACTCAAGATAATGAAACCAGTCAAAGGTGTTGTGAACGATAAAATTGATCACAACTCAAAAATGTTAGGCACTACTTAAGTATCTCAACGGGGTCACATATTCTTGCTCAAAACTCATTAGTAATTACATTTCATGATGCATCACAAACCAGATGATGTTATGCAGACACATTGCAACTACGTGGATAACTATGCAAGGTATGGTGCATTCAGTATTATGATTTGAGCAAAAATTGGTAAGACAACTCAGACACATACAGAAGTACCCTAGATACAGAAGCATTAAGTGACTTGGTCATTAAAAGTGTCGAACGACGAATGTCACTTTCACGTCTTGACCAAATTCAAGAATTTTAAGGTAAGAACATTGACAAGGAACGATGAGGTTCATCTCAAGGCAACGGAGTGTACATAATGGAACAAAACGATTGAACTTCTTGTTGATGTGAAGTTCCCTAAAGCTTGCTAATCACAGCCTATAGGTAGTTGTGATTCCTTAACAAAGGGTCAAGTTTTCATCACGTAGGATTCCTAAGGTAGTATGTCTAACCTTTAAAAGGTGTGGTAGGGTTGCCTTCACAAGTTGCAAAGAGAGTAACCTTTGAAGAGTAAGGTTCTCATCACTTCCGTAGGTTACACTAAGTGGTTGACAAGGTATTGGGCTAGGCACGACCTTGGTTAGTGATCCACGTTCTTGCTAAAGAATTTCCAGCTCATACTACCCACCTATGGCTTCTCGTCTCAGAGACTGAAGCAAGGGAGTGGTTTAGCGTGAAGAATCAACTGACTTCTTTAACTCGATGATCGAGTTCCCCAAGAAATGGGGTTCGAGAAGATCCATTAATTAAGCTTCTCATTGACCCAATGAGTCAATGTTGTACTCGGTCGTACTTACTTGAGCATTGCTTCCAACACGTTGGTTCGGTGTCGATGTACCTTGGTATGACACCTAGGTGAACGTATCACTTTGATTACTAGGTGCACTCCTTCCCCCTTAAGGTTTAAGCTAGGTAAGCGAGAAATTTACCCTAAACGACCCTTACGGGGAGGGTTGTCGACTAATGGAAGTGCAACACATGCTCAATACACTCTTAAAGTGTGAGGTGCACGGTTGCCTAATTAGAACACTAATCATGAGCAACCGAGCCCAAGAGATTTGATTGAGTTTAATACTCAACTCTAGTGGTAATTATTGTTGAATCACAACACCTGTGATGTTATGAAACTCCTCTAGTTGAACTCGAGAACCAAATGCCTAACAAAAACCAAAAGGTTCAAACTGGCCAGGCTATGGTGACAAACGACCAGTCTGAACGCAAACTCCATTATGGTCCAGTTAATTGCAAAATCAGAACTTTAGGTGAATAAAAAAGTTAAAGTAAACTTCAAGCCCTTTCCAAAAAGTATTGGTTTGCCTCTAGATCATCTCTGGTTTTCATGTTATGCTATTTTAAAGTTAACAGAATTCTCTGCACTTTCAGCAGAACCTGCTTAAAAAGTACCAGTTTTGATCTACAGTTTCCAGACTGTTCCGTTAGAAACCTGGAAATATTCTTATTAACAAAGTTGCAGCCAAGGTAATAATCTTTCCATAATGTACTTACTTGTCTTGATACCAGTCCTGGTTTAAATGGTATGCATTTTTAAATTTTTCTGAAATTTCAGCATTCAGACATTTATATTCAGTTCAGATTGACCACATTGTATTCAAACTCGATTTGGAAAAAAGTAGACGACAGATTCAGGTCTGGATCCAATTACAAAAATTGTAGCTGACTCTCTAACCTGTCCTACGGTTACTCGCACGACACCATTGGATGCAAAATCTGCTAGTTATGGGTCAAATTCAGAGGTGTACAGATTGCTGTCCAGTTTGGGTATGCCTGGACAGTCTCTGCGATTATCCAAAATTTCACCCACTTAAGAAAATATTTTGGTCTTTATCTGAATAGAGAACTTTTAGAGGACTTCCAAAACTTTCTATGGAGTACTTACTTGCCCTCGTAGCACTTCTGGTTGAGAAGATATGGCATTTGCAAATTAACAGTTTTTTCTGAAAATTTGGACAGCACCTCCTTTGTTTAAGGCTGATTTTGTCCACAGTTTTCAGATATACAAATATCAACACTTGCAAAAATAACACATAGAAAACTTGTTGCATACATTCTCAGGATTCCAGAAATGAAACTTATGAAGTCTTTCAACAATTCTACAGCGAGTTATGCGAGAAACAGTAACTGTATACAGGACTGTCCACTCACTGTCCAGATTTTATCAAGTTTAGAAATTTGAAATTTTGAGTATGTTAGAGATGTTTTCTGCTCTGGAGTTATATAGAAACGTTGTATATGACTCTCTACACTTTCCAACCACATAAAGTAGGCCTGCAGCAGTGAAGTATGCAGAAAGTTATGATTCAATTGGTGAAGGGTTCAGATTCTGTCCCCTCTTCCGGGCTGCCAGAACCTCTTAAACGACACTTCAATTTAGACCTTGTTAATGTGAGTTTTAGCATTCGTGTTGAATAGGAAGTTGCTATAGGACTCCTTAAGCTTTCCATACATGTATAAAAATGCATAGGTTGCATTTCTAGTTTACGAGTTATGGCCATTCAAAGTTCAGAATTTTTTTGACTGTTTCAGATAGCACCTATATACATGTACTATCTTCAACTCCAGTTTCTAATTAGTTCTAAACTGAATTTGAGGTAACATTGAATAAAAAAGTTGTATAATAGCTCTTCCCCTTTCCAGATATGTATCATAATGGAATAGAAGAGCTTCCTACAAGAAAATATGGCAAAAATTCAGATGCTGGTCCGTATAGTTTCAGAACAGCAGCTGCTGTGATAACGGTGCATTTTCATCACCATAAAAGCGTCTTTTGGCTGGGAGGACAATAGAAAACTTATAGAATACTTCAAAGGCTTTCCAAAAAATATTCACTTGCCTCCAAAGCCCTCCAGGTTGAAGAGATACAGATTTTTGAAGTGGAACAATCGGTTCATGTTTCAGAATTTAGTTTGATAGATCATGGTTGTTTAAAGCTGATTTGGCCACTGATTTTCAGATGGATAACCTCACAATTTGACAGCAAGTCCCATTATAAACTTGTTGTACAAGTCGCAAGGTTTCCGGAAATGTATTACACGAAGGTATTCGACGATTCTACAGAATTATGGTTGAAATGCCGAGGCTAGATCATTATATCAAAGAGGTGAAGAAATATTGGTTTCTAATGATTTGGACGAGTTTCTCTAGTGTTGTTCTGTCCAACTCGTCCATAGAGAAATCGTCGAGGACCTGAAGATCTCCCCCATCCCTATAGCATACTACAATGTCCTATGAAGTTTAACTAGAAGCACATCTTGACATAATCGAGCTAGATTCCGTCAAGAGTACACAAAATCCTTAATCTTCATCCTTCTTCACATTGTACGTTCCATGTCGAAACTTTGATCCAAATCTTACCAGCATCTGGGAGTTGGATCTTACAAGATGGTAATGAAGCCATTCTTTCATAGAGGATGGTCAAAGTATCAAATGTGATACTGACGGTACTACGTGCCTTACCAAAAGAAAAGTCTAACCCGGTATATCCGGATACGTCTATAGGTGGTTATAATATCGATCACTCGCAAACGTATTCTACACGGGTCGCTACCAGAGTTAGTGTACCTACAGAAGACAAACAATACCCTTTCACACCTTCACACCTCAAGGGCGGCACGGGGAAACACGACAGGCAGTCACAATAAGATATAATCAAAAGTAAATGCATACGACTCGGGTATGAGTCGCCCTCGAGCGAGGTCATGTCTCGAGGTACATGGCTGTAAATACGTCTGTACAGCAAAGACTCCCGTATGATCCGGCTTATACACGCTCGGGCATACGTGTTTCGCATGCTCCCATAGAACATGAATGGTTCTAGAGATGCACACTATCGGGTTATACACCACCCGACGGGGGCTCCCACTAATTTTGTGTCACGCTGGGGTACCGCGTGTCATATGTTCTCAGAAACATGGAAAGTTTCAGAGACTCATATTGTCTTTCCGTGCTAAGCCACAAAAATTTCACATACCATATCTCGTATGAAGAGTTTATCGAGATTGATCCGCTCTCGGCGGCGTACCTTACCTCTTACCTTGAAGACGGAGCATCGTTACAGAATAATATAACAAGTTAGTTCACCACCTTTATAACTTATACTAGTAATAGTCCTTAATGGGCATATAGCTAATCCTCACACGACTACTTTGGAGTTTTCAAAAATAGGCTCTTTTCGAGCGTGCTATTCCCAATGAAGCTCTGATACCATGTCTGTGGGGAACGGAGTCCACACATTCGAGGATCTCATTGGGTGGTGTCGTGCGATGCGGCACCTAACAGCAAAAAGGATACCAAAACATATAAAGTTTTCATTTTATAATAAGAAGAGTTTACAAAAGAGTGTACAATATAAGTACACACGCAGCGGAAAATACATACTCATAATCTCACCTAACTAAGCAGGAGAGAAGACATCCATGCCCTAGGACGATTCTCACTAGCAACATGAAGAACATTCAGCAGCGGCGTGGTTCACATGAGATTTATCTCGACACCTCGAGTCTCATGTACAACCTGAACAACAGAAATAAAACTAATACCTGCAAAAATCGTTAAAGCGCAAACGTGAGCATAAGGCTCAGCAAGACTAACCCGTCTCACTAGACATATGCAGGGGTGAATATTAAGCATAGGTAAGGAATAGCATATAAGACTCGCCTACAAGTGGATCCTTATAATCATGTTTTAAGTAGCACGTGACATTCTTCAGGCATGGCACATCATAGACTCCACAATCAAACAAGAAACGATTTGCCGATGAGACATGCCTAAAGCACATTATGCTATTACAGGTAAAGTATGGGGAAACTGTAAACTTTTAATTATACTATCTCTAAGCCATACAAGGTTGCAAGCAATTATAATTCAATACAACATATTTTTTTGGCTTCTTTAGTATTTACTACATTGCCGCTCAGTGAACAAGTGGTACTCTATTTCCGCGAGGGACAGTGATTGCAATCAGGACACACCCGGACAACACGACACATACGCACTTTCGGAAATGCTAGCGAGTACTTCGCGCAGTACCTACGTAACACTTCAGTACTAGTCGTATATGGCAACCTTTCGCGAGACACTCAAATGCCGAACTGGTCGATTCGTCACGAGCAGGAGGTCCCTACGTGGGGCGTACTTTGACGTGCCCACCAGCGGATTTACACCTTGCTGCCCTCAACCCACACCTATAAAATGGAACGGTATGCCTCGACACCCAAGTGACCAAGCTACGTCAGTTTACTGGAGCCCATATATCCATTATGTTGCTGGTACAAGTCAAGCTTGTCCGAAGGGGCTGCATACGGACGGGCCTTAATCGACACAAGCAGGGCTATGTGACTGAGACTCAATTCTCGCCGCTTCCTATCCATTCCCTGCCCGGTCTCGATTTCATTATATTAAGCCATTTTCTATCTAACCAATCCTGTGAGATATGTCCTACATCTCTCGCGAGTAGATTCCAACTACTCGACTTCTACCGAATTTCCTATGCATTAGCAAAGCAGTTACTATAGGTCAAACTGTAACTCGTTCCCACCAATCCCTGGTATTTTTGGCCATGCAAGTGGAGTATCAATCATCCTAAACATAATGAACAATTCATAGACTACTCATCATAGTGATAAAGTAAAATTTTATAAATGACTTAAAGCAAACCGGGGCTTGCCTTAGTTTGCGACTCGAATAAATATCAATTGTTAGGGCTTGGTCTTCCTCCAGAGAACCTGCCATGGAACTTCAGTGGAAACACCTTGGCCTTCTCCTCCAAGAGAAGTTTCTTGTCAATCACCTATCAGCACGTTCCTATCTACATGATATGCATATAAGTAATAAAGTAATTAAGTAGTTTAATAATGGACTCCACGGAGTTATGTAATCTTTAAGAATGAGGAGTTTCACTAGGAAGGACAGATATGCCTCTGTTGTGTGGGTAACCAGAGGATGAGTCAAGGTGGACATAGTAGTGTCGGTATGAACTGAAAGGTACAACATAAAGCTACATTGCAACTTAGCATACCACACTTCAAGCTATGCCACGCGAGATTGACAAATTTGAATGGTGAGGAAGTGTTGGGCGGAAAAGTGTAAGGACGACCCAAAAAAAATCAAGGTGGGACATCGAAAGCTTGAGTATGAGTGGAGTGTACAAGATGAAGGTCTTGATTTAGCAGTCGACCAATGAACTTGACTTAACTCATAAATGAGTAAACCTAGTTAAGTGAGCAGTGCTGTCGTAGGGTCCCGACTTAGGATGAACCATGATGGAACCTAACGACACATGGGTCTGAATTGAGACCAACATGGCTTGGACTTAAGAAGTCATTACAAGCACTATTAACCTAGCATGAGTACCAAGACAACGTTCAAATGACTTTTAGGTAAAGTAGTTTCTACGGCAAGCTTCTCGAGCATCGTTCAAGTGCTTATACGACACTATTGCAGTGTCCTTTGCAAGATTGTCCAGATGAGCTCGGTGAACTCCTGGAACTCGAACAAGATGCGAGACCTTGTCGTGACGGTCATGCATTGCCATCACGAGAAGATCGGATTAGCCAGGTCCACATCGACCCGGACTCGTCAATGGGGTGAGCGGAATCCCGAACACCACTTTGTGAGTCTTAAGGCTAGTGATGTCGACTCGGTTGTTGATAAGCGACTTGACGAACTTGTCGTCGATGAAGTGGTACACCAAGTTAATCAATCCTGTGATCGGTTAGGGAACATCCTCGACACAACCAAGGAACTCTTATCCAAGGTTCCCCTTGGTCTAGTTCTCCTTGTTGGTCGTAACATTCTTGCATACCTTTACCCCAGGTCATCGGTGATCACCGACAAACCTGGTTGGACCTAGAAGGCATTTCATCGAGCATCTAGATTACACCTAGGACTCGATCACTCTCACATCAACTAAAACCTAATTTGGCTTGACAACTATTGTCCGATGCGTTGTGCTTGTGTTCCAGCACCACACACATCACAAGCATCCTTCATCTCGATGCCAGGGCACGATGACGGCTCGAAGCGTCACGACGACATCATGTGGTCAACGACACCAGCACGGCTCATGGTGGAGCATCACGAGCACGCACGGACAAGCTAACGCGATACAAATGACCAAGGAGGTCAACTTAGGGATTTCTATAGGAATGATATCAAGGCGGAACATGGACGTACGACTTGACGACACATGAGTACCATTAGGGGTCACGACTAACGGACTTCGGTGCAACAAGCAATGCATTTTAGGGCGAGGCGCACCTTGTAGGCATTTTGCCGAACATCTTGGGGTTGTACTTAAGTTCCGTCGCTCCATCATCATTCAAAGGGGATCTGGCACATATCTTGGTCGATTGCCAACCCATAGTAAACCTGCATCCATAGACTAGCATTGAACAACAACACACTTAGTTTCGCCTCGTAACCATTTCGTCGAACACCTTGGCTGCAGTCACTAATCTAATCAATCTTGCACAATCAGAGCTAACCTTGGACCAGTGGTTGATACTAGTGTGTCAACGACGTGTTCCCGAATCTTGTGCATCTCATTCATAACTTGCTTTGCTTCCAGGACCTAGCCACAGCGTGGAATGCCGTGACGACACGATCAAGGTGACGGCATTGGCCGGAGCAGCCGTCAAAGCAATACAAGCACCCACATGGACTTGCTAGTGACGCAGCGGTGGTGAGGCATGGTGTCGAGGGTGGTGCAGTACCCACAAGGCACTGGCGAGTTGAGGAGGCGGTGGCACGAACATGGAGAGCACACACGTTGCGGCTTGAACGGCGAGGCGCAGTAAGGAAGGCGTGGCCGGCGCCGCGGCTGGCTTGGAGCGGACGGCAAACATCAGGACGGCGCTGGGAGGCGACAACTCGGCGAGCAGTGGAGAGTCGACAGCGGCCGCCAGACTGAGCAAGGGTGGGGCGAGCCGGCGCCGGCGTGGGGTGGCGCTGCAGGCGGTCGGGGCGGCTGGTGTGGGGCAGCGGCGGTGAGGAGGCGGAGCGCCGGGGCGGGGTGCAGCCGGCAGCGGTGAGTGGCGCTGGCGCGACAGTCAGGGGGGGCGTGCGCAGCCTGGGAGACTAGGAGGCGGCCGGCGGGGGAGGTGCGCGGGCCGGCGGCAAGGCGAGCGGCGCGACAGGAAGGCGGACGGCGAGGTGCTGGGGCGACGCGCGCGGCCGGCGGCGTGCAGCGGCTGGGGACGCGGCGACAGAGCGAGGGAGCGCGCGGCTGGCAAGAAAGGTGCGCGGCAGGGAGGAGCTGGCGGCCGTCGCTGTCAGGCACTCGCGTCGGGCAGCGCACTCGCACGCGGTTGGAGTGCTCGTGGGCGACACCTGCAGAACGAGCAGGGGCGTAGCGCCATCTGGTGATGGAAGCGGAGGTGCTGCAGGCAGAGGCGAGCTGGGGCACGACCAGGACGGGAGAGGAGCGCCGGAGGCGAGCGGTGTTATGGATAGGAAGGAGTCGGGAGCTGGGATGCAGCGCGTCTGCGTGGAGGCAGGGAAGGAAAGAGAAAGGAGGTGCCGACCTGATATGTGGGGACCACTTGTGGGACCCACCTCCCTCATTCCTCTTTCTAATTTCAATTAGGGCTATCAAACCTGCTTCAAAAAAGAGTAACCTTTGGTCCAGTGACTAAATAAAATGTAAAGGATTTTATGGTGCAGTCCGATTTCAAAACTGAGCAAGTTGAATTTCGAACTCAGGTTTGAATTTAAATTCAAGCGGTGATAATTGATTCAATGAAATAAATGGTAGATTAAGTTCAAAAATCTTGAAACTTTGAAGTTACCCTTTTTGAACCATAAGGGACCTCAGGAAAAATTTGGAATGGATTTGGACAAAGTTAAGTACAAAGTTTAAATTTGAAGTCGACTCTGATTAAACTTTCAGTACGTGTCCAATAAATGGAAAACGTGCTTCAAAAATTTTGAAACTTTACCGAGAGTCTATTTGGAATATTAGAAGGTCATGGAAAAATTTACAGCCTTAGATTTGAATTTTTTTGAATGTCCCATTTTAGGGTTGGAATAATTCCTTTTTCTTTCTCTCCATTTTGTTTTCTTTTCTCCTTTAATTTTTCATTGAAAATGTGAATACCTGGAAATTAAGGATTTTACCCCTTAAGTTCCAAATACATTAGCAACCATGTTCTATATATAAAAATTTTAACTGTTCCTATTGTTAGTGAACATGGGTTAACTCATATGGTTCATGTGAGTTTGGATTTCCAAGTCCACTTTCAAAATTTTTAAGTTCACATTTTTGCATTTTTGTTTTCCGAAAAGCGGGCTTTTATAATACTCTTGTGTGAATGCACTCGTGTATGTCTGTTGAACGTCTTGGGCACACATATGCGTTCACTTTTCATTTTCGGAACCGGGTGTCACAAATTGTTATCAGAGCCACAGGTTGACCGTAGGACGCAGCCTAGATAGAATGGACACTTTAGAGCACATGAGCACTCAAGAATCGATGTGTTTTGTTTTGTGTGTTGTTTGCTATATAATTTTTGCTTGTGTGCTTAATAGAGGATTTTGGGATGCTTTAGCATTGCCATGTCCACCTAGGCTAGTATAGCTAGTTGCATAGTTTCATATCCCTTGATGCATATAGTTGGGGATGTTTTCTAAATTCTTATCTCTTTCTTTTCTTCAGATGGTGAGGACTCACAACCAGAGGTATGGCAATGATGAGGAGGAGAACAATAGAACACCTCAGAACAATAATGCACAAGGACCTGCTCATGGAGCAATCAACGTTGAGGAGCTTTTGGCTATGCAGAACCAGCTCATGCAGACCACGATACAAACTATGGGATAGATGCAGGCTGGTAACATCAACAATCAGCCCCACATACCTCCACTGCCGCCCTCGCCTCCTCATAACTGGCTGGGAGAGTTCATGAGGACTGGGCCGCCGACCTTTGCTCAAGCTGCTGATCCTATGGATGCCGATGATTGGTTCAAGTCCGTGGAGAAGAAGCTAGCTATAGTCCAATGCAGTGACCAGGAGAAGGTGCTATTTGCATCTCATCAATTAGTTGCAGCAGTTGCCGATTGGTGGGATTCCTTATGCAATGCTCATAAGAACCAGGAGAGGATTACTTGGGCTTAGTTCAAGGAGAGTTTCCGTTCTCATTGGTGCAGGAAGGAGTTATGATTTTGAAGAGGCAAGAATTTGAGAACTTGAGGCAAGGAAGATCGCGTGTTGGTGAATATTTCAATAAATTTACTCAACTTTCAAGGTATGCGCCTGAGGATGTAAGCCGGGATAGCCGAAATCAATATCTGTTTATGAGGGGCCTTAACAATGAGATCCAAGTGCAATTGTTGAATTGTGATTATGCCAACTTCCAAAAGCTTACGCACAAAGCAATTGTTGTGGAGAACAAGGTCCATGAGAAAGAGCAAGACAACAAGAGGAAGGCGCCATATCAGGGACAGCAACAAGGAAGTAATGTGTGCCCTCGCTTTGCATTACCTAATGCGCCATACTACAGTTCTTCTGTGCCTACTCATCGCCCTGGATATGCACCGCGCCTGACTCAGTTTGTGCAGTAGAGCCATGTCATGCAAGCACCTAGGTCTCCAATACCTTATGCACCTCGTGCCAACTTTCCTGGTGCAAATGTTCAAAATCAAGTCCGTCCAAATTTTGGTGCATCAAAGAAGTGCTATACTTGTGGAGAAGCTGGACACTTTGCACATCAATGTCCTAAGTCATGCCTTGGTCAAGGAAGCAATGCGCCAAGGCAAAACCCAAGACCCAATGGAGGACAGCCACAAGGGAATCATGGACAGCAAAATTTTGCTTGCGGCAACGTGAACCATGTCTCTACGGAGGATGCTCAACAAGCGGATGACGTGGTGATTTGTATGTTTCTCATAAACTCCAACCCGACGACTATGTTATTTGATTTTGGAGCATCCCATTCATTCATTGCATCAAAATATGTTGCCAAGTATAGTTTGCCTATCTCTCATATGAAGTTTACTCTATTGGTTAAGTCTCCTGGAGGAGAGATGAGGACAAATATAGTATGTCCAAAAGTAAGCCTTAGAATAAGGGGGTAGACTTCTTTGCCAACCTCATTGTCTTGGATTCTCAAAGATTGGACATTATACTTGGTATGTCTGGTTGAGGAAGCACAATGGAGTTATTGAGCGTGCCACGAAGACGGTGAAGTTGACCAATGAAGAAGGGATCACCATAGAATTTGAAGCATCTAAACACGCGCCGAAGCAATTGGAGATGAACCACATGGACGGTGCCGCAATTGAGGAGATTCCGGTGGTGTGTAAATTTTTGGACGTGTTTTCGGATGATGAGTTGCCAGGTATGCCACCTGACCGAGACATTGAATTTGTTATTGATTTAACACCTGGAACTGCACCTATAGCTAAGAGGCTATATATGATGCCTCGTAAGGAATTAGTGGAGCTTAAGAAGCAAATTCAAGAGCAACTAGAGAAAGGCTTCATTCGCCCAAGTTCTTCACCTTGGGGAGCGCTTGTTCTATTTGTGGACAAGAAGGAGGGATCCCAAAGAATCTGTGTAGACTACCGAGCTCTCAATGAGGTGACGATCAAGAACAAGTACACCTTGCCACACAGAGAGGATTTGTTCGACCAAATGAAGGGTGCTTGTGTCTTCTCTAAGATTGATTTGTGGTCGTGATAGTTTCAAATGAAGATTAGAAAATCGGACATACCAAAGACAGCTTTTAGGACACGGTATGGATCATATGAGTACACCGTGATGTCATTTGGATTGACAAATGCGCCTGCCTACTTTATGTAACTCATGAATAAGGTCTTCATGGAGTACTTGGATATGTTCATCGTGGTGTTTATTGATGATATTATGATCTACTCGAAGGATGAGAAGGAACATGAGGAACACTTGAGGATCACATTGCAGAAGTTGAGGGAGCACCGATTGTACACTAAATTCAGCAAGTGCCAGTTTTGGTTGAAAGAGGTGTCATTTTTGGGTCATATCATCTCAGGAGGAGGAGTATTGGTCGATCCCGGAAAAGTGAGGGATGTGTAAAATGGGACACCCCGCATAATGTAAAGGAGATCCGGAGTTTTCTTGGGATGGCTGGATATTACCGTCGATTCATCAAGGACTTTTCCAAGATAGTCAAGCAATTGATAGAGCTGCTAATGAAGGGAAGGGCTTTCCGATGGACTGAAGCTTGTCAAAACAGTTTTGAGGAGTTGAAGAAAAGGTTAACAATAGCCCCAGTTTTAATAATGCCGGATGTGAGCAAAAGTGTTGATATCTATTGCGATACATAAGACAAGGACTTGGATGTGTATTGATGCAAGAAGGTCAAGTAGTGGTAGCCTATGCATCGAGACAATTGAAGAAACGTGAGCAGAATTATCCAACCACTGATTTGGAACTTGCAGCCGTGGTACACGCATTGAATATTTGGAGACATTATATCTTTGGACACAGGTGTGAAATTTGTACGGACCATAAGAGTCTTAAGTATATTTCCACACAAACGGATCTAAATTTGAGGCAATGAAGATGGTTGGAGATCATCAAGGATTATGACATGGGAATCAATTATCACCTGTGAAAAGCCAACGTAGTGGCTGATGCCTTGAGTAGAAAAAGAAGTAAGTCATCAACTCACGATTCAAGGGCTGCCATCCGAGTTATGTAAGGAGTTCGAATAGTTGAACCTCGGAATTGTGAATGGGATGGGGATAATTGAGTTAAATCCAACATTGGAACAAGAAATTCGGGAAGGCCAAACCAAGAATGAGGAAATTCAGAAGATCAAGGAAAGGACCCAAGAGGGAAGAGAATTCAGATTTGATGAGGATGAACATGGTACCCTATGGCTTGGAAAAAGGATTGTCGTGTCCAATGTGAAGCATATTCAGGAGACAGTACTAAAGGAGGTACATGACTCACCATACTCGATTCACCCCAGTTGTACCAAGATGTAGAAAGACTTGAAGACGTGCTATTAGTGGGCTAGCTTGAAGAAGGACATAGCTGAATATGTAGCATTGTGTGATGTGTGCCAACGAGTCAAAGCAGAACATCAAAGGCCAGCTGGATTATTGCAACCATTGAAGATTCTGGAATGAAAGTGGGAAGAAATCAGCATGGACTTTATAGTTGGCTTACCGCGAGCTCAGTCCGGTTATGACTCAATCTGGATAATCGTGGATCGTTTAACCAAGTCAGCTCACTTTATTCCTATCAACGCCACCTATACCACCGCGAAGCTAGCAGAGCTATACATGGAGCACATTGTGTGTCGACATGGAGTACCAAAGAAGATAGTATCTGATAGAGGTTCTCAATTTACCTCCAGATTTTAGTAGAAATTGCATGAAGCATTGGGAACAAGGTTGAATTTCAGTTCAGCATATCACCCTCAAACAGATAGACAAACTGAGAGGACCAATCAGATTTCAGAAGATATGTTGAGAGCTTGTGCTTTGAAGCATGAGAAAAGTTGGGACAAAAGCTTGCCATATGCAGAATTCTTGTACAACAATAGTTATCAAGCAATCTTAAAGATGTCGCCTTACGAAGCACTATATGGAAGAAAGTGTCAGACGCCCCTGTTTTAGAATGAGACGGGAGAAACCCAAGTATTTGGTCCGGATGTGTTGCTAGAAGCTTAAAAACAAGTTCAGGTTATCCGCGAGAACTTGAGGGCTGCTCAATCAAGGAAAAAAGGTTATGCTAACAATAGGAGGAGAAAACTAGCCTTGGAAGTAGGAGACTTCATTTACATCAAGGTGTCACCAATTAGAGGTCATAAGAGGTTTAACATAAGAGGTAAGCTAGCACCTCGCTACATTGGGCCATTCAAGATTTTGGACAAAAGAGGAGAAGTAGCGTATAAGTTGGAGATGCCAGCTCACTTATCAGATGTTCATGATATCTTTCATGTTTCCCAACTCAAGAAGTGCTTGAGAGTACTTGAAGAACAAGTGCTGATGAAAAAATTGGAACTACGGGAAGATTTGACGTATGCCAAGCAACCGATCAAAATCTTGGAAACCAAGGAAAGAGTCACAAGGAACAAGGTTATTAGAAGGTGTAAAGTTCAATGGAAGCATCACACAAAATCAGACGCAACATGGGAGTTGGAAGATGATCTCAAAAAGGAATTTCCCTATCTCTTCTCTTCCGCGTCGAATCTCGAGGGCAAGATTCATTTTAAGGGGGGTAGGTTTGTAACGCCCTCATTTTCATCCATCATACCTTGCATACATCCTAATATATGTTTAACATTGAGCAACATAAAAAAGGATCAAGTTTAAAATGAATTAGAAACAAAACCGCACTTAAGAATTCTGGGAAGTGCAGACTAGTCCGATTTTGGTCCGGACTAGTCTGCTTTCTTTCTGACCGCACTCGGACTTTTCTGTTTTTCTGTGGACTAGTCTATTTTTTCCATCTAGACACCTTCTGACTTGTCCGGTCCTATGCGGACTAGTCTGGTGTTCCAATTCCTTAAAAAATTGTTGAGTCCCTGGACTTGTCCGGACTAGTCCAGAGCTCCGGTGGACTTGTCTGTTTTCCCCTCTGACTAAAGTCGAACTTGTCCAATTTTTTGCCAGACTTGTCTGTTTTTCCCCTCTGGATAAGTTCGGACTTATCAGATGTCCCGTCCGGACTTGTCTGATGTCTCTCTGTCCAACTTGGACTAGTTCGTCCCTTTCTAGACTTGTCCGATAAATCGAAACTTCGAGTTGATCTGTTGTTTCAGGACTTGTTTCTTGGGTTTTACGTTAAGTGGGCCTAGGGACGTCGTGCCTAACTCTTTTAGAGCCCATGAGGGACTCTAAAATCGACCTCTACTCACCCCCAAGCTCGAAATCCATCTAACCCTAGCCTCCACCTCTATATAAACAACCCCACCCCTTGGCTTGACATCTATTTGTCACTTTTCCACCACACCCAAACCCTAGCTCGTGAATAGCCGCCACCAAGGAGGGAGAAGAAGATCTAGGGCAAGAAGAAGAAGAGGTGGAAACGAAAGAGGATCAATATCTCCATCAACTTCGTGTTCTTCGTCAACAAATCACCATCAAGTTCTTCATCAACCCTAGATCGTCGAGATCCAAGTGTTACATCCAAGATCCTTGATTCATTGGAGTCCTAAACACCTGTTATACCTTCTATTCTCTTTTCCTTACGTGAATTCAACCCCAAATCTCCAAATTCATGTCGATCTAGAAAACCCTAATCTGCTATTCTTGCGCGGTGCGGACTTGTCCAGTCCATAGTGGACTAGTCCTATTTTCCTAGCTAGATTGTGTTGAATTGATTCTAAAGTTTTTTCAAATCAACTCCAAACTTGTATAAACTTGTTAAAATCTATTAGAACTAGTTAGTGATCATTAAAAGCAACTCAATAACAAGTTCCACCTTGTATTTTCATTAATTATGGATGTCATGTCTTATTGAGTAATATTTGTACACTATTTGATTGTATTTCTTGTCTTGTATGTTTATTGTGCAGATTAGACGGATTTGCGTTAGAGAGCATTGCGGAGGATCTCCAACACCAAGAGTTTGAAGGCTTTGACCCAAACCAATCCCAAGAGTGAGGCAAGTGTCCTTGAATCATATTGATCCTGTTTTTAAAGTAAATATTATGTTTGCAAACTGCATGCTTGTGTCAATTGATGGGAAATCCTATGATAGGAAGTTTACTAGCTTTGTTTGACCAACCTTGTCACCTGGAATTCATGGTAGAGAGTCGGGAAGGGCTTTTTACCCTTTCTGCTTCGCTTAATTAGTTGGGATGGGAACAACTATATAACTTAACTTAATTATGCATTTATGAAATTATGATTAATATGAACTGGTTAATATGATGTGGTTAAGGGTGATCTAAGCAAGCCTGGTATGTGGATGGGTTGGATGATATGGTGGTTGCTTACTTTAGATCTAAGGACTGGTTCACGCAAGAATAAGCGAGGGCTATAGTGCCACCACGAGGCCAAGTATGGGTGCGGCATAGCTGATTAATTAGGGTTTTGCCAGAGATATTTGGACCATTAAGGATGCTCAGGGAAGGGGTAGTCAGATTGGGTTTGTTGATGTTTGGTGGGACTACCCTGGGATCTTATGGCTCAAGAGGGGGCCCTTGATTGAAGATGTGCTCTGTAGGAGACATCGCCACTGGTGAAACCTTAGTGAGGTCTAAATAGGCTAGTAGTCCCTTTGTAAAGGCTATTTTGTGATCTCTTAGCGACACACCGTCGGATGTGTGAGACGGCATAATATAGGTTCTATTCACCGCAAGGTGATGAAATCACAAACACGTGGGTAAAGTGGTACAAACTCTGCAGAGTCTAATAAAACTATCATGATAGCCGTGATCCCGGTTATAAGCGCCTGGATGACCTACATGATTAGAGGGAACTTGGGATGGTTATAGTTGGTTATGGTTGGTTATGGTTATGGTTATGGCTGATTATGAATTAAATTCTGGTATTCAATATGGTTAATGGTAATGGTGAAATCTGGAATATGGGTGATTGTAATGAATATGGACTGGTATTATGATGATTACATGGTTTATGATGTGTTTATTTCACATACATGTAATATATTGCTTTCCAAATGTTTTAATTTACTTTTCTGCACTTAGCCTTATTATTGTCGTCATTTGAGTCAGCTACATGTCATACTTTCCACACTTGCTGAGTACGACATGTACTCACTTTTGCAATTCCCCCACTAATAGTTGCGGGTCTGGATTGGGAGTCTTATGATGATAATGCGGAGTTCTAGGCCGTCTCTGCCGTCAGCTTTGCCTGTGGTGTTGATTGGAGATGCGCTATCCCTTTGCTTATTTTGCTCAGTTTAGTTTATTTCTGCTGCATTAGTTAACAACTTGTCATTAAATTTCATTAGAGCTGGTATTTTAGATATTCTGAATAGTGTAATAAAATTTTGTTAATTAATCTTGTCTGTGGTAATTTTCTATATAATCTTTTGTGAATGCACCCGTGTATGCGTTCACTTGGTTCATTTTAGGAACCGGGTGTCATACTACGAGGCTGCAACGCTTTCATCCTTGCACACCAAGTCGAGCAAATGTATTATCTACATTATTGAAAGTGCATCTAGGCATCCCTTGTGGGTTTTGATTGATTTATGACAAACAAATGAGATCTTAACCAAATTGTTAATATGAGCACATGTCTTAAATGAAATTATGAAGAAAATGCAAAAAGAAAGGAGAATGATGATCTATATGGAAAAGAGCTCAAGAGCTGAATAGATTAGATCATTGTGTATGGAGTGTGTTGTAGAAACACACCACAAGATATCAAGAACAAGAAAACTCATTCACTACACAAATTTACATAGGACCGGACTAGTCTGACATACTCCAGACTAATCTGATAATCCCTCTGTTCAAAATCGGACAAGTCCTCCCAGTGCAGACTTGTCTGCATAGTCCAGGTTTACACAGACCGGACTTGTCCGATATCTCTACGGACTAGTCCGATATCTTTCTAACTAAGATCGGACTAGTCCTCCCCAGTGCGGACTAGTCCTCAACACTTCACAGCTTTGCACGAAATCGGACAAGTCTGATAACATCCGGACTAGTCCGATAACTTCTCTGACTAAAATCGGACAAGTCCTACAAGTACGGACTTTCCCCCAATTCACTCAGAGATTCACCACAGCCGGACTAGTCCGATAATGACCAGACTAGTCTGAACTTTTCCAGAGCCTAAGTCGGACTAGTCTGCCTAAGGCCGGACAAGTCCAATGTTCCTGAGAACTTAGGGTTTCCTACACGCTGCACACTGGACTAGTCCGGACTCCACCACGGACTAGTCCGGACTCTCGAAACCTTAACAGTAACCTTTGGAAACCTCCATATAAATAGATGTGCACGGCCCTACTTTTAATTCTCTCGACACCCTGCGCCGTCACACCCTCCAGGAGCCTAGAATACACGTCTCTCCACACAATCCAACAAAAGAAAGATCAAATTTGTGTGGATCAACTCTAGACCAAAGGAGAGACACAATTCTCCATGGTTGAGCACTTGTGTTTGATTCTCTAACACACTCCTGTTGTTTTATTGTGGATCTTACGAGTGTGTTCTTGGTGGTGATTGATTTGTAATCTTGGGGAGCCCTCAACTTGTGAGAAGGCCCCTTGAACATGGTGATTTACCCATTGTGATTAGTGGAAGAGAATCGGCCACCATGGCGATTCAATGTGGGTAGGGTTCGAGAAGACCCGGTCCTTTTATGGACTCCTCAACGTGGACGTAGGTTGCCTCTGTGGGAACCGAACCACAAGATAAAATCTTGTGTCAATCTTGTTCTCAGTTTTTCATATCACATTCTTGGGTTTACTTGATCTTGCATATCTTACGTTAAAACATTGAAACCAAAGTTAGTTTGTGCTACACCTGATTTCATTGACTCAATACCTGCAAGTTACATACTATATTCTGCTGCGTACTGTGTTGGTTTTAAGATCATTGATATAACTAGATCAATCTACTCCGCACGCACCGGCCTAGTTCGCACTCTACCGAACTAGTCCGATTTCCTCGTATTTGATCAAGTTGTTAAGTGTTGCAGGTTCCGACTAAAATTCAAAAAGGCCTATTTACCCCCCCCCCCCCTCTAGGCCACATTCAATTGGAATCAGAGCATGATTCTTCAAGAGGAGACTAATCGCTTGAATAGAAAATGTCGGACATGAAGGATGTGCACAAGAGCCTCAACCAAGAGAAGGTTGAAGATGAAAAGGCACAAAAGTTGGAGAAGCTCCTCGATGCCATTTAGGACTTTGAGGATGACGATGAGGAGACGCTGGAACTTAAGGCGCTCCTCAGGAAGAAAGCTCTCTCCAAAGGGAAAGTGGAGATCGAAGACGAGAAGAAGAATAAGGAGAGTAGTCATACCGACTACTCCCGATATCCTTTCTGTGAGACCTATGTGTGCTGAATATATTGGCTTTGACAATAAAAGTTTTGAATGCTGCCATAACATCTTTTTGGCAAGGTCCAACTTTAGCTCTAAGCTTCTGCAAGGTCTGACATGTTTTTGGGTAGCTATGGTGAGCTTTGTATTTAGCTCCGGCATGTCTTTGATAGCTCCGGCATGTCTCGGTTAAGCTCCGATATGTTTTGCTAGGTCCGACTTATGTTGGTTAGCTCCGACATATGTTTCTAGCTCTGACTTTTGGGATGACTAGTTCCAACTATTTTTGGTTAGCTCCGGTGCTATGTCTGACTAGCTTTGATAAGCTACGGCGCTAGGTTGTACTAGCTTTGGTAAGCTCCAGTGCTAGGTTGTACTAGCTTTGGTAAGCTCCGGCTCAAGCTCTGGTTAGCTTGGCTAGGTTTGGAGCTTGATCGCAATGTTCCTACTTTTATCTTGCAATGTTTCGAACTTGCTTTATATTCTTGGTAAGTTTGCTTAGTATTCTTTTACTAAGTTTTTTGTGTCTTTTGGTTGATATGGCTGATATCGTTTTATTGTGGTTTTGCAACATGCTTATGTGAGGTGCTCACGTAAGGTGTTGTGTTCGGAACTAACTTGAGTCAAGTCGTGGACTTGGGCTCGTACGGATTGGTTGTTTGTTCATGTGCAGGTGTTGCTTGAGTTCAAGTCATGTCTGGTGACAGGATCCTTTGGACTAGTCTCAGGGAGGAGATGAGGTTCCAACAACCAAATTTAGGAGGAATTGTGGTTGAGCAGGTCAGGAAGTCGCGCAGGATGATTGAATCAAGGGCAGTGCATATGAATGTTACTGGACGTCAAAGGAAGGTGTTTGCACGTATGCATGTGGTGCATGACGTGGAAACATGGTTCCAAATATGGTTTATGGATGGGAAGATCTAGTTGGAAGGATCGGATCGTATCGGTTGATGACTTTGGCTGCGGTGGAGTCGGTTAAGGCTCGGTATGGAAAGTTTCGAGTTGGTTATGATAGGATTTCGTGTGGGTCACGAATTTGAGTTGTTTTAGGAATGTGGGATACGTTCCTAACATGTTTGTAAGTCTTAAGATTGCTTCTATCTATGTATAGAAGAGTCCTAAGCAGTTATGGAAAGTTTTGATTCGTGATCAGAGTAGGATTAGAGTCCTAGTTGAGATTGGGTTGGCCTAAGGGCTGGTTATATAAGCAAGGGGGGCCAGAGCTCGTGGTATACCACTTTGGGGCTGTTCCTCTTGTGTTCTATTGAATAAAATTCGTATTTTGAAGGAACTTTTGTGCCTTGTTCGTCCGACTTGTTCCAGACAAGTTTTACTCATCGAGTTTCTGGACAGCACTACCTTTCGTTGGTGGTTTTGTCATAACTCGAGTTTTACAGATCCAATTGACGTGATTATTTTTGCGTTGTCTTCACAACTTGATTATCTATTATCTTTCAAAATTTCACGGTCATTGGATATGTGGTTTCTAATCTACATGAGTTTCTTTGCAGTGTTCCACAACTGTTTTTCTCGGGTAGGACAGATTGACCTTTGTTCGATCTTTCGATCATAACTTGAGTTTCTCTTGACGGATTTGAGTGATTCTTCTTGTGTTTTCTTTGTGACTTGGTTCTCTCTGATGTATATCACTTTTGTCATGGTGAAGCACGTTTAGATTAGTTTCACACACGATTATTCTAACAGATCGTTTTTTTGCTGAAGGGGTTGAGATTTAATTGTTTCCGCTGCATAAGATTTTTAAATCTACCATTCACCCCCCCCCCCCTCTGATAGCTTTTCACGTGCTCTTCGATCCTACACTTTCAACTACGATTGTCTAATTTCTAAAAATAGCCATTATTTGTCTATTCCTCTAGGAAAAGCCCCACACTTTGATGGCAATGATTACTCAATGTGGAGGCAAAACATGAACATGCATTTAATATCACTTAACCCCAGCTTGTGGCATATAGTGTGCATAGGTATAGATATCCCAGACGATGACGAAGAGCTCACACCAAGCCAAGAGCAAGCAATTCATCAGAATGCTCAAGCTGTAGCGGTCATCACATCAGCACTAAGTCGGGACGAGTTCACCAAGGTGGATGGACTCGAGGTTGCAAAGGAAATATGGGAAACATTGCAAAATGCACATGAAGGCGATCGTCATGTGTGAGAGGCGAAGATCAAAATGATCGAAGGTGAATTGGGAAGATTCGTCATAGAAGAGGATGAGTCGCCGCAAGACATGTACAATCGATTGAAGACTCTCATCAGCAAGGTTTGAGCATATGGAAGCAAAAAGTGGAACGATCACGAGGTGGTGAAGCTCATCCTTTGGGCTTTCATTCCTTGCAACCTATGCTCGATGATTAGAGAGAGTCCCGGGTACAAGAAAATGACACTGGATGAATTGGTTGGAAAGATTATCAACTTTGAAATGATGGAGAAGCAAGCTAAACATGTCAAGGAGATTGCCAACCTCACCTCAGCAAAGAAGAAAGGGGTCGCCTTAAAATCCCCTTGCAAGCGCTTGTAAAAAGAAGCTCGAGAGGTTCAAGATGAAGATGACAGTGATGATGAGAGCAGCAACATAGATTAGGAAGACATGATTCTCTTCATGAAGAAATTCAAGAGAATGATGAGGAGAAGACAAGGGGGAAAATCAAGTGAAGGAAAACTCAAAGAAAAGTCAAGACCAAAGTTGAGGCGGGTCTGCTATAACTTTGGTGAATATGACCACTTTATAGTTGATTGCCCTTATGAAGAAAATAAGAAGAAGACCAAGGAAACAAAGCCTCAACGTAAGAAGTTCTTCAAGAAGAAAAAGCAAGCTGAACGAGGCACTACAGAAAAAGATGAATAAGGTGTTGATTTATTTAGAGGTGTAGGCCCCGACGTATACAAAAGGACTAAGAGTGTCGGTTTATAAAAACCGACACTAATAAGTTAAATGTGTCAGTCTTATTTAAGGAACCGACACAGATACTAAATAAGTCGGTCATACCAACGCTTTTATTAAATGCGTCGGGTCAACCGACGCTTTTAGAGCGGGCGCAACTCAAGCCGTGGGCGTACTAAATTTCTGCGCACCCTCCCCGCCAACCTCCCAAAAATTTCTGCGGCCATCGACTTCTAAAATATTTTTAACTCTCTGCCCACCCCACCTCCCATTTAATTCCCGAGAGCCCACCCCACCTCCAAGTCTCCAGCCCTAGCCGTCGGTAGCCTCACGTCACCCTCTGCCGCGTCCCCAAGCTCTCTACCCCTGCTGTCTCCCACAGTCGCCGCTGCCTCCCACGGTCGCTACCGCCTCCCACCGTCGCTGCCGTCTCCCACATCATGCGCGCGCGGTGCCAGCAAATGGGGAGCTCCCTGCCGCCGCCTCAGAGACGCCAACTCGCCGCCTCCGCCCTAGCGGCCCGGCACCTCCATGCAGCGAGCGGGGCCATGGACGAGTGGGGGCCATGGACGCGCGGCCTCCCGTCGTGTCGCGGACTCGGCCTCCCTTCGCGGGTGGCCTCGGCCTCCCGTCGCGGGCGCGGCCTCGGCCTCCCGGCACTGAGGCGGGCCCCAACGCGCGTGGGCGCAACCTGTAGTCGTGGGCGCGGAGGCGGGTACCGGCGCGAAGGCGGGTACCGATGCCAAGGGCGTGGCTTCCTGGAGTGAAGGCGGGTCCGAGCGGCTCCGGCGTGCTTCTTCCCCTTTCTTCCTCTTTTGTGTTCATATTTTCTTTTACTGAGCAGATCTTAGGTCGTCAATGGAATGTTTTGCGAGGATTTTTGTTTGTAAAAAGGAAGGGAATTATATTGATGATCATGTTCACAATTTTCTAAATTTTGTGAACTGTAATTTACGTGATGGAGGAGCTGGATTCTAAGTTGAAATTTTGTGATGGAGGAACTATAATTTACGTGATGAACTGTTGAAGATCATTGAAATTCTAAGTTGTCGATTCCTTCTAGGTGTCCTTTCGACCGGGATGGAGGATCTGGATTTTTTTCGTGTCAGAGAGTTAAATGGGTCGGTATATAGAAAGAATCGGCACTCATAAAACTTTAAAAGTGTCAGGTTGTCAGACCGACGCTCTTAAAAATAAGGATGTCAGTTTTTTAAACCGACGCACATAATTGGTAATGCATCGGCCCCGACGCAGTTATGAGTTAAATGCGCCCATTGAATTTCTTCAGCTAAAAGTGTCGGTTCACCGACACTTTTAATTTATGAGCGTCGGTTTCTATGGACAACCGACGCTCATATAGCCGATGCCCTATTCGTGGATTCCTGTAGTGAGGCGAGGAAGGCAGAAATGAGATATGTCAAAGAAAATGTCAAGCATATTTGCTAGAAGCTGGAGATCAAGCATATTGGATCCCCAGTTATCTCTGAAGATTCAACCTCTGATTTTACTGAACTCGGACCTTTGACTCCCTTCGAGATTGTTTACTTTGGTATTGAGGGCACTTCGAGTGGATCCGCTCCTCCTGCTCCTCCTCCACAGCCTGAACATGAAGATGAAGACGAGGAAAGGATCGACATCGAGGAATGAGCCACTAGATCCCTCCTCTCCTTTTTGGTGTCTTGATGCCAAAGGGGGGGAGATTTGGGGGGGGGGGGGGGTCACTAGATCCTAGCTGTAGGTTGAGAGATGAGAGCTTCATTTGTGTATCTTTTTGTTTCTCTTTTGGGTTGTAAAACGTTTAGTTCTGTTATCTCTACCTTTAGTATTGTGGTGTGATGGAATGACTATGTTTATGCTTATGTTATGAAATTTGTGATGATGATTTGAGATAATCTGTGATTTTGCTTTGGAATTGACATATATGCTTGATATTGGTATTTCCATGTCAACCATTTCACTCTCATCACGATTATTGCTCACACTCACGTAGTTTTGTACTCCACCATAAAGAGTGCACATATGGCTTATGTTGTCATGCTTAATTTGTTCCAAACACATGTGTGCACACTTTATGAAATTCTGCATTTTTTATCATTTTGTGAAAGCTCAATTAGTTGTCATCAATCACCAAAAAGGGGGAGATTGAAAGTGCATCTAGGCATCCCTTGTGGGTTTTGGTTGATTTATGACAAGTAAATGAGATCCTAACCAAATTGTGCAGATGAGCGCAGGTCTTAAATGAAATTATGAAGAAAGCACAAAAAGAAAGGAGAATGATGATTTATATGGAAAAGAGCTCAAGAGCTGAATAGATTAGATCATTGTGTATGGAGTGTGTTGTACAAACACACCCCAAGAGCTCAAGTACAAGAAAACTCATTCACTGCACAAATTTACAGAGGACTGGACTAGTTCAATATACTCCGGACTAGTCCGATAATCCATCTGTTCAAAATCGGACAAGTCCTTCCAGTGCGTACTTGTTTGCACAGTCCAGGTTTACACAGACCTGACTAGTCTGATATCACCACAGACTAGTCCGATATCTTTATGACTAAGATCGAACTAGTCCCCCCCAGTGCGGACTAGTCCTCAACACTTCACAGCTTTGCACGAAATCGGACAAGTCCGATAACATCTGGACTAGTCCGATAACCTCTCTGACTAAAATCGAACAAGTCCTCCAAGTACGGACTTGTCCCCAATTCACTCAGGGATTCACCACAGCTGGACTAGTCCGATAATGACCGTACTAGTCTAAACTTTTCCAGAGCCTAAATCGGACTAGTCCGCCTAAGGCCGGACAAGTTCGATGTTCCTGAGAACTTAGGGTTTCCAACACGCCACACACTGGACTAGTCCGGTCTCCACCACGGACTAGTCCGGACTCTCGAAACCTTAATAGTAACATTTGGAAACCTCCATATAAATAGATGTGCACGACCCTACTTTTAATTCTCTCGACTCACTATGCCATCACACCCTCCAAGAGCCTAGAAAACACGTCTCTCCACACAATCCAACAAAAGAAAGATCAAATTTGTGTGGATCAACTCTACATCAAAGGAGAGACACAATTCTTCACAGTTGATCTCTTGGGTTTGATTCTCTAACACACTCCTGTTTACTTATTGTGGATCTTACGAGTGTGTTCCTGGTTGTGTTTGATTTGTAATCTTGGGGAGCCCTCAACTTGTGGGAAGCCCCCTTGAACTTGGTGATTTACACTTTGCGATTAGTGGAAGAGAATCATCCTCCGTGGCGATTCAACGAGGGTAGGGTTGGAGAAGACCCGGTGTTTTTGTGGACTCCTCAACGTGGATGTAGGTTGCCTCTGTGGGAACCGAACCACGGGATAAAATCTTGTGTTAATCTTGTTCTTAGTTTTTCATATCAGATTCTAGGGTTTACTTGATCTTGCATATCTTATGTTAAAACATTGAAACCAAAGTTAGATTGTGCTACACCTGATTTCATTGACTCAATACCTGCAAGTTACATACCATATTCCGCTGCATACTGTGTTGGTATTAAGATCATTGATCTAAATAGATCAATCTAGTCTGCACACACTGGACCGGTCCGCACTCTACTGGACTAGTCCGATTTCTCGATATTTGATCAAGTTGCTAAGTGTTGCAGACTCCGACTAAAATTCAAAAAGCCCTATTCACCCCCCTCTAGGCCACATTCAATTATCCATGCGAAAAGCTTAAAGCTTGGTGGGTTGTACATCAGGTAAATCCTCATGAGCGGTTATATACACCAGACAATGATGGATACCTTGATTATGAGGTTGATGTTGTTTACCAAGAACAAGAGTTGTCGGACTCTTTTGATGTCAAGCCCCATTTAGGACTCAATAACTTAGTTGGAGATGCAGAAGACATAGAGGCTAGTAAGATGCAAAAATGAAAACAAAAACAGGCAACTACCACAGCAAATGATCGATGGTACGATTTACATAGTAGAGTACATCGTGATGCTGATGGATTTTGAAATTGAGTACAAGTAACATTTCTTTCATCTCTTCTTTTATTTTCTATACTTTCCATTAAATTCATTAGCAAATTTTCCTTTAAACAGCATGTCGTCCAAGAGCAGCAGACGGGGAGGGGCAGGGACACGGAGCTTTCTACCACCGATAGTCACGAGAGGAGACGAGGTCTTCCAAGGCAGTTAGCTTATCGGGGGTAGACAATCTCAGTTGGTAAGCCATCTACCGGAGTCGTCATGTGGACTTGTACAGCGGTCACGACAGGTAAAGAACATTTAATTACATATATGATATAAGTAATTCTCTATTGTATAATATGAATCTTTAAAATTGTCAGGATGACTCTACATTTGGGGACACAAAGCTAGGGCGCCTCCTTCTTTGGTGCCTTCTTCTTCGGTGCCTTCTGCTTGGGAGCCTCCTTCTTCGGAGCTACTGCAGTCGGGTGACCCCACTTCTGGGTCACTTGCTTTGGAGCCAATTCCACAGTGGTGAACTCTCCTCCGGCTGCTACAAACCCAAACGATCGGATCGTTATTCGTCCGATTGGCGATAGGTAAGTAAATCTCTAACAATTCAATTTAGATACTTTTAGACTTATATGTATACTAATTGAGAATCATGTATCAGGACTTGGGAGGATGCTTTGCTCACGAGCTAGGGACGCTACACAATTGTGAATGGTATCCTGGGCCGTCTAGTCCGTTTGCACTACCCTGTTGTAGTGAACCGACGCGCTGCCACATCTTGGGATGACAAATATAGGGCCCAGAACATTCTTCACAGCAACCACCAGGAGGCTGTTTGGCAAGACTTCTTGGTAAGCATAAACAATACTTGTGTAATACAAATCTAATATAAG
This sequence comes from Tuctoria greenei, assembly GCA_036927565.1. Lineage (NCBI taxonomy): Eukaryota > Viridiplantae > Streptophyta > Magnoliopsida > Poales > Poaceae > Tuctoria > Tuctoria greenei. The sequence continues at coordinate 266,822,247 of JAYESD010000002.1, read as the reverse complement.
TTACATACATTTACTTGTATATTTCATTTTTCAGGCACGATATCCTTCGGAGAACGAGGCCAGCAGACGGATCACGATCGTCTCATCTTCCATAACTGCGCCAGGAAGATCGTGACACAGTCACTATCGTCGGCTCGCATTCAATCTACGAACGCGTACTTCAAGTTGCATTCAAATGACCATGAGCCGGGGAAGGAATCGGCCGACACGTTCTTGACGGATGCGCAATATGCAGAGGTAAAGTTTTGAGTTTACTTTGCTTCATTATCTGAATGTGATCAATATTTTCATTCAATAATAAATTTGTGCAGGTCAGCGTAGTGTGGCTTGACAGCCGTCCGAACCCATATTGTCCCATGTGTGCTCTTTGGGTGAGCGATAGGTTCCAAGCAGTTTCTAAAACCCGTTGAGAGAGTAGAGGGACGGAGGGAAAACATCGCTTGGGTTGGGACGGCTACATATGCCTTGCTAAACGGATGGTAAGTGCTACTCGCATTCTATTCAGTAATTTTATAATCTTCATTGTGCTAAAATGTATCGATAGGAGCACGAGAGCGGTCAGCAGCCGGCACCTATCAAAATGTGGAAGAGGGGTCACTTGGGAAGTGACCCATCGCAGCCTGACTAGCTGTCTTTTCAGACGGTGACACAGACTTTGGAGAGTTAGTTTTTCAATTTAATTGAGCTCTCTTTAATAGTTATAATGATGTTATTTTTCTGTATTTTCAAGCAAAGTACAGGGAGGAGGCGCGGAGGATTCGAGGCGAAGATTTCGATTGGCAGAGCGCGCCAATCGTCCCCGAAGCCGCGTATGCAAGTGGTGGTGGGAAACCTCACGGACAGTGAGCTTTGTTATTTTTAATTTACTGTTACCAACTTCGAGATACAGAAATTTAATAATCTTACTTCCTTGTGCAGGTTAGCCATCTTCAATGGAGTGGTCGACTCGAGGCTGGCGCGGGCTTCCTCGAGGGCCTCTTCATCGCATCAAGGCGGGTCCATCAGCAGCCATGCGAGTCGAGATCTGGAGCTCCAGAGTCTTCGAGAGGAGCTCCAGAGGACTCAAGAAGCGCTCAGGACTGTGGACGAGGCACGGGCAACAGATGTCAGGGCTAGGGACACGGCGCAAAGGGCTAGGGACGAGTATCGACACTCGTTCATGCTACAGATGCAAGCTGTCGTGCAGGTACATTCTAGATGTTGTATTTAACATTTTTAATATATAAACGACATGTATAATGATATGCTTTGTGTTTGTAGGCTATGTTTCTAGGACAACCGCCTGTCTTTTTGCAATGGGCGCCACCAGCGATACAGCTGCCGCTAGTGCCGACGACAGCAGCTCAGGTACAAAATTATTCAAAATAGCTTAAACAGTTAAACTTGATCAGATTTAGTAAAATATGCATTTTTTTACTTGTAACATGTCTAAGCATACTTGCACATCACAGTGATCGGGAACGGAGGCTCAAACTCTGTCGCCTCAGATTCCGGTGCTTGGGCGACTGCAGGAGGAGGACTTTCTGAACTCGGATGGCAGCAGACGGGGTAGCGTCCCATAGTCAGGTCAGCTCCTCACTTGAATTTTTGGTTATAATCTTTGACCTGCAAAACATGGATAACAGATGGTATCAGACAGACAGCAAGAAAAAGCTCGTACCCTTGCCATAACAATAGCCATTTCCATGTTTAGTGACTGCTTAACAAATAGTCATAGTTGCACAGCTTGTAAAAGAAACCAGGCAGCCATGTCTCGTTCCAAATGTGGCTGAAAACATAAGATGATTGAAACAAAAGAAGGCTAAAGAGGAGATGACTAATATATTTTAAATAAATGTGTGGAACAGTGCAAAACATGAATAGTTTGCTTGCGCCAGGAAAACAGAACTGTGTGACCCAATCAAGAATAATTTCAGCATGTAGTTTCAGAACTGTGCTTGAATCTCCATAATTTCAACATTGTAATGGAAATAACTTGCAAACTTTCCTGTTACTTGTAGCATGTAGTTTGAGATAGGTGGTATCATAATTTCCTACTTATTAATGTTTTTTATTGTTGCAGCTCTTCATATTGGCTATTGGGCAATCGTGGTTGTATTTGGCTTCTTTCTTTCTGGTTTTGGCTTTACGAACTCGCAAAGTGAGTAGTGGTGTATGTATAGTGTTTTCAAACTTATTGTGATATATATGCTTGTCTGCTTGTATGCCTGTGTGATCTGGTCATCGAGCCAGGGCTGGCATCGAAGCCAAGGCAACATTTTCTGTTTTAAAAAAAATTGCTCACCTTATCGACGACGGTTTTATGGCAGCCGTCGTCAATACTAGCAAGGTATCGTCGACGGTTTCCTAAATACTGTCGACGATAATGTTTATCAATGACGGTTTTCGCGCGACCGTCGTTGTATTGGCATGTTATCGTCAACGGTTCTGAAAACCCATCAACGATAACGTCAAGTATTGACGACGATCACGTGAAAATCATCGTCTATAAGCTCTATTATAGACGACGGTCCATTATACCGTCGTTTATAAGGTCCCCCACTGCCACGTCGAAGAAGTCACTTATTGACGACAGCTAAATTTGACCATCATCAATTAACTTATAGACGACAGTAACCGTCGTCAATAAACTTATAGATGACAAAAAACATAGACGGCCGGAAACTGTCGTCTATTAGGATATACTGTCGTCTATAGCTTATAGATGACAATTTAGTACTTATCGATGACGGTTCTGGCCATCGTCTATTATCGCGATTCTTGTAGTGATTGAATAAGAAGAAACACACCGGATTACCCAAGTTTAGGTTGTTCTCAGCTAACAGCCCTACATCCTGACTATGATTGATTGCTGGTGAAAGTGGGGTCACAAAGATGGTTGTCCTCCCCTTTCCAGTTTGTTGCCCCCCGTTTTATAGTCCAAAGGGAACCTTAGAGGTGGGTTAGCGGAAGGTCTACGCATCACCCTCCTATTGACTACTCCATCTTCAAAATGGGTACATGTCTTCCTCCTATGGAATATCAGATTGCATCCCACTTGACTGAAGGGGCTCTCGAAGCGGGCCCCAAGAGGGTACATCTGGCTGACACATGCTGCCTGACATGGCTAGGCCTGCCTAGCCTTAGGGGATGACTCAGTGTGACAATTTGAATGGCCTTATCCCAAGGCTTGTCCATCGGAAATCGAGTACTCATCATACCGAGCCTTTTCTCTCCCATCCCGTCAGTCTTTGCTAAGTTTATGAGACCTGCACCCCTCACGGAGCATTTGAGATAAGGTCCATGGTTGATCGGCTGGCAAGGCTCATGATGCGGATTGGATCTGATGGTGGATGAGTGCCGCAACGGGTGACTGAATAATCGATCCACAGGCAAAACAACACTGCTCTCAATGGACCGTTATCCATGTAGTCCGAAAGGTGATCCCCTCCTGATTTCACCGACAATGATCACCAACCACCACCTGCAGCGCCTGGTTAGTGGAACCATTGCAGGAGCCATGGACCTTTGTGGTTCCACTGGGAATGGTTGGGACACACCTGATAGTGGTGGGCAGCAGCAGCACCAATTCAATTGATCATTAGGACTGAGGATAGATTGGCCATTTCCGTGGCAATACCGTCGATAAAAATATGTGGAGAGAATAATTAGTTTGATGAGTAAAATCATGGGGGCAATACATATTATAGGGGTGCAAGCAGGCATCCCTAGATACACGCGTTGTGACGATTCAAAAGCCAAATACACTATTTCATATTTATCTAACACCCCCCCCCATACACACACACAGTATAAACATCTACTAGCAAGAACATTCAGATTGGAACGAAACTTTGTGAACACCGATTTTGGAAAATCTTTGGTGGAGATGTCCGCGTACTGTGAGCTGGTAGGAACAAGAAGAATTTAAACTGCTCCAGCAGCTACCTTGTTGTGAGCCAAGAGCAAATCAATCTCAATGTATTTGGTGCATTGATGTTGCACTGGATTAGTCGAGAGATAAAAAACATTCAAATTATTGCAATAGACCAAGGTAGCTTTCTCTAGTGGACAGTGAAGTTACTCCAACAGCTAGAGCGAGATATCGTATGCTAATGCTTCAAATATGAGAACATCATATTATCATTTAAAATACATCATCTCCGGAGGCAGAATGATGTGTGTCAAGACAAGCGGTCCATCATCAGATTATGACACGTGGTTACTGACAGAGGAGCAGTGTAGCTAAAGTTCATGGTCCAGCGTGCCTCAGATATAGTAGAGAATGTGTTTCACTAACGCGGGATGAGGTTTATGTGGATCATGCATGTAGAGATGAACCTGCATATGCAATATTAGGGTGAGTAAAAGTGAGATACTGCAGGACTCCAAGAAGATCGCGATAGTGAGTAGCATCCGAAATAAGCACACCATCAGATAATAACTTGGTGCACGTGTCAACCGAAATGGAGCATGGCTTGCAATCAGCCATACCTTCTTTGTCAAGTATATCAACCAGGTATTGCCGCTATGAGTGGAAGAAGTCAGCATTGCTTAGAGTAACTAAAACACACAGAAAGTGATACAGTCTCCCCAAATCCTTCATCAAAACCTCTAAGCCAAGACCATCAATATTATAACAAAGAAACAATACTGAGGAGGCAGTCAAAATAGTGTCATCCACATGTAATAACAAGTATGTTATGTTCGCACCATTTCGGTGAACAAAGAGATGTATCTGACTGAGCACCAACAAGTCCCAGTGAAATAATATGAGAAGCAAAGCAGATGTAATAGGCACGAGGAGCTTGCCTCAAAGCCTACAGGGATTTGTTGAGGTGACCGGCAAAGTTCGAATTAGATGAATCAAATAAACTAGAGGGCTGGTCACAATAGACTGTCTCCGATAGAGTATCATGCAAGAAGGCATTCTTCACATGAAGCTGATGAACATGCCAGTCCCGAGAGAGTGCAATAGATAGAATTGTATGGATTGTAGGAGACTTCACCACAGGGCTGAATTTCTCACCGAAGTCAAAATCAAGTTATTGAGTAAAACCATGAAGGACCCAACAAGCCTTGTAGCGATTAAGTGAACCATATAGATAAAAGTTATGATGAAAAATCCACTTGTCGGTCATGATGTTCACAGATGAAGTGACATAAAGAAGACACGAGTGTTAATAGCATGTAGGATGGTGAATTCCTTAATCATGGTCTCTTACCATTTGGTGTCGGCGAGAGAAACGTGATAGGTCTTCGGCAATGGTGACAACATTGATATGTAAAGATTCAGGTGCAGAACCTAGATGCGAAGACCAGTCTGCTCACAAGTGCGCATGGTGTGCTAATTATAAACGGGAGCCACATCGAGCACGGACCACGGGACATGAGCAAATACCGGGCCATGGCCTAATACACTATTTCATAATTATCTAACATCCACCAACATCATCTGCATCGTGTCGAGCAAGTCCAATGAGACAGGATACCTTGCACCTACTTTGTTGAGAGAGATCTTCAAGCGTTGACAGTTGCTTCACATCTGTGACAAACTTGATGACTCTTATATCTATTTGTATGCATGATGCTGCTGCATTTTTCCTATGACACAGACAAGTTGTTCTTGACATAAAAGCCCATCGAGCCAAGCCACCGAAGGTCCCAATTGCTACACTTCTGGTCTCTCTATCAAACAATTATGTACTCTAGTAAAAGCAACACCATAATCTATACCAACACAGACAATACAATGCATACCCCATCAATTGTGTGCCTCACGCAAGACCCACACCATCAAGCAAGAAGCGGCTCTGAGGTACGATAGGGTAAGTTGCGGTGTGGGTACTCATGTTACTGTCTCGAAAAAAATTATGTATAACAAATATATTGCAGGATATTCATCGGTAGCCTCTCTCTCACACACCATTATGTACTTTCACTATTTTTATAATTTCCGAATGATATGTTTAGTAATTTTTAAACTAAAGTATTGTCATATTATGATCATAAAAGGAATGAGATCATTGAACAACACACCTTGGTGCCACGTTGAGGCCTATTCGTTGTGGATGATGTGTCATCCTGTCAAGTAAGAACCATGTCGGCAGCAAGATCCATATGATATCCACTAAACAAGGCGACACCCACCCCATCAATCTCCACCTTCCCCAGCGTGGAGAGCAACATCAAGCATGCAGCGGCTGTTAGAGACGACAGGATAGGGTGAGTGTGTGTGTCTATGACACATTCAGAAAACCAGACAGGGTAGGTTGACTATGTGTGTTTATGCTACATTCCGAAAACCAAAAAGGAAAAGTCTATGATGAAGAGAAATATTGAATATTTTTAGTTACTATCCTCCCTCCCTCTTTTTTATAACACTGCATACCATAGTGTTATGATTGTCTTATCAAAAAAATATTGGCCTATTTATCACCGACGATCTGTCATCCAATGAGACCAAAATGATATCAATAACAAACACCAAAATGAATGTAAGAACATAATCCACACCTCTAGACAAGACAACACTTACCCATCAACCACGCACACCATGCACCTGTTGGAATGTGGTTGCAAGGGTCAACATCATGTGATAACATAAGGAAGGAAATTATTACATTTTCAAATTATGTGTTGATTACTTTTCTAATTAATGGAATATTATTTCATGAATGACACATTGCCGTCATTATTATGCATTAGTTTCTTGTCAAAATTCAATGTAAAAGCTAGTGATATTTAAAGAAGAAAATTAGATTCCTTCCTAATTATGAAATTAATGGTTTTCCCAAATTACAAAATCAATTTCCTCGACTCATGCACACCTTGATCAGAGACACAACCAAACAAAATGGTTGCGGTCCCACTCTGTAGTTGCACAAAAAAATAAATGGGAGTCAGCCACTTTAATGATCCAACAATCAGTTAGAGTGCAGAGTCTACAGATAGACCCCACTCAAACCGATCCTAAAGTACTGCCAATGGGATGAAGGTTGTCGCCCTCATCTTCCACGGATGATGACATCGACTGTGACCGGCACCGAGTGCAGTTGGCGACCTGAGGGACATCAGTACCCCAAGGGTATCACCAATACGCCTGTGTCAAGAAGGCACATGGCTTAGCCTAATAGCTATGTCTGGGGACAGTAAGCAGTAGTATATATCCCCTTTTATGGATGTTTATGTTTGAGACTAGATTATGTTCATGTTTAATTAAGTAATGATGCAAATTATGATCTAACATTTGGTATCGGTCACCTAACTAGTCTCAACACAAATTCTTAGCACTGTTTTAGTTTAGTTAAATCAAAGTTTAAGGCTGTGATCAAAAGTGAGTAAGGTTCATTAGGGTTAAATTTTCTTTATGCCTCTGTTCCTATCAGTTCTGCCCTATTTATCACGCTAAGTTGTCAATCTCACTGTCAAATACAGATTTAGAAATTATAATGGATTTAGCGAGCGGCTGTGGAAGGAAAACAGTAGAAGAGGAGGTAATACTAGAGCAGCTTTTGCGAAGAGGCCACACTCCTCTCTGTTCGACCCATCCTCCCGGTTCAGGAGTTCGAAGCATCCTCTACGAGTGGTTGTTGTTCCGCTAAATATGAATTAAGAAAACAATATGATCAAATTTATGGCAATATCATGATTCTCCCTAACCCGTACAACCCTTTGTCATTTCCCCCTAAAATTGGCAAACACTAATCCCTGTGTTAAATTCCGTAAATCTAATTTCTTGATCTGAATCAAATGAGTTAACAAGAATGATTTGGAATAAGAAACCTTACGTGGAATGCTAAGATTTGCCTGCCCCTGTAGCCTTCCCCACCTTGTTGCCACAGGACCGCATGCCGCATCATGTACGGTCCCGCCGTCGCGGCCTCATCAAGCCGCACCACACACGCAAGCCGCGGTGGCCAGCATGCTCGCCGTCGGTGCTCTCCTGTGCCGCACACTTTCCCCAGACCACCATGCGTTCGGTAGCCGCCGCCTATGCTGAGGAAAATTTTGGATGGGGAAGAATGAAGTTAGGGTTGAGTTATTTTTTTCTGGGTCAGGCTCGCGTCAGGGCTACATCAAGTTTTGGGCTGCTGGCAATTTTAGGCTGTGTGGAGATTATGGGCCGGTTACTTTTTTTTGGACCAGTTTTATGTTTTGACTGATTATGATATGCACCAGACAATATGGGCTGTAATTTTTGGGCCAAATTAAATAATATTGCACGGATTTAATGTCCAGTGCTTTTTAATTTAGCTAATACTTTTTCTATCAAGAACTAGACTGTTCATTCCTTGATATATTTTGTTTTTTATTTTCCACTGCATATTATGATTCATTCCCTAAATAATATTGAACTAAATGATATATTTATTTAGAGAATATATGATTAAGTTTAATATTATGGCATGTAACTAATTTTGTACCAATGTTGGTTTTGATCATATGTTATATTTTCTCATGTGAATTTTCACTTCTGCCCAACGGTAATGTGAAAAATTTTGTTTAATCTGCGTTATTTTAAACAATCCAACATTTTGCTTATTTTCATGCATGTTAAAATTAATTTTTTTATTTTATTAGGCTCCAAAAACATTTCTGATGTTAGTGGAGTTGAGATTCTAAAATGGAATCAACTTCCAATGTGGGCAAATAATGTTGAGAACATTCTTGGTGTTCTTGAGCTTGACTATGCCTTTGAGCATGATGTTCCCACACCTCCCGCCGCTAGCAAGTAGAATTGTGAGGAAAAAATTTAAGCCCTACAAGTAAAATGTTGCTATGTTGGAGCACTCTAATCGCATGTCACGTAGGATTGTGAAGGGGTCAGTTTTTGAAGGGATATAGAGAGGAATCCCTTATTCCGAAAATGCAAAAATATATTTGACCTCTATTAAAGTGAAATTCAAATGCAATGATAAATCCTATGCCTTCTCACTAATGTGTAAGCTTTTGAACACTAAGTTTGATGGTGTTGGCAGTGTTAAAGAGCACATCATCTCATTGTGTGACATAAGTGCTAAACTTAATGCTTTAATGATGGTTTTTTATGTTCCTTTCATTGTTCTTTTTTTTACCATGTCTTTACCTGATAGTTATATGCACTTGTCCCTTACAACAATATGAATGATAAGTAGACTATTGATGAATTAATTGCTCATGTTATCCAAAAGAAGGGCAAAATCAAGGCTGCCAAACAGGTCTATATTAATCAATTTGAATCTAGTAAGAGGACGTTTCATGGTAATGACAATCAGGGTGGCAAGAAAAACAAGTTTAGTCCACCTCTTCCTAACAATTCTTCTAATAATAATGGTGATGGTTACAACTTTTGTGGCAAACCTGACCATTTCCAGAGAGATTGTGATGCTTTTCTAAAATGGCTTACTACAAAGGTAACGGTGTTGCTACTTTTGTTGATGAATTCTTCTATGCTAATGGTTCACTAAATACTTGGTGGGTGACTCAGGTGTCATCATGCACATCACTAATTTATTATAGGTATTCGATATGAGGATAAGTGTAACAAAGGGGGGATTAAAGGTCGCTAATAGAAAAGAAGTTGAAGTTGGAGCCGTTGGGTCACTTTAACTTAGTTTAGATGGAGGCTTCATACCTCATCTTTATAAGGTCTCATTTGTTTCTAGCATGAAGAGAAACTTGATTTATGCTTCTTTAATAAATGATGATGGATTCGAATGTTATTTTGGGAATAATACTTGTTTAATTAAGTATAATAATAATGTTGGTCTTGCCTTCTGAAAAGATAAACTTTATTTGTTTTCTCTTTGTGAATCTTCTGTGATGAATATAAATGATGTTCATAATGTTAAATGCAATTGTGTTACTAAGAATGAGACTTCATCTAAATTGTGAAACTATGTTTTAGGCCACATTTCGAGTGGGATAATTGAGAATCTCATTAAAGAATAATTCTTCATCCGTTAGATTTATGTAACTTTGATCAATTCATTGATTGCATTAATTCAAATGGATATATATGGTCCTTTTCCAATAATGTATATGGATGGTTTTGATTCTTTTACAACATTCACGAATGATTTTCAAGATATGGCAAGATTAATCCCATAATACATCAATCTGAATCATTATATAAATTTAATTTATTTAAATCTTAAATTGAGAGACAACATAATTTGAAGATGAAAGTTGTAAAATCAAATTGAGGGGGTGTATTATGAAAAACATGCAGCTTATGATCAAATTCTTGATCCTTTTGAAAGGTACCTTCAGGAAAATTACATAATAGCCCAATATTCTACATCAAGTGAACCGCTACAAAAAAAAGTAGTTGAATGGCCTAATCACACACTTATGTACATGGTGAGAACCATGTTATGCTACTCTAATTTACCGATAAAGTCATGGATGAAAGCACTAAAGACAACCATACATATACTAAATCAAGTTGTTAGTAAATACTGCACTACAGGAATGCAACTAACTTACGACGCCCAAAACCATCGTAATAAAGTCTAAAACCGTCATAATTAACTTATTTATGATGGTTTTGCTTAATTACAATGAATATTAGACGGTGTAATTAAATCATCGTAAATAAGCAAATTTAAGGTAGACACCATTGCAAATTAGCTTATTTACGATGGTGGACCGTAGCCATCATAAATAAGAGCCCATGCCACATTGTGGGCCGGGCCACCTTATTTACGACAGCGGGGGTGGCCATTAGAAATAACACGAGCTTATTTACGATGACACCCCCGAACATCATAAATAACATAGGCCTTATTTACGACGGCCACTGCTCAAACCATCGTAAATATGGTTTTTTTTTAAAACTGAAAATAACTAATCTGCCACCATGGCCATCTCATACAACACATGTATAAACAATATACAGTTGCAAAAAGCAAAAACAAAACAGTCACAAATACATACACAACAATCGAGCACATCACAAAATGCAAACGGCTATACACTAGCCCCTCGACTACCTTCGGGGCCGAATAACTCATCTTTATGTGTCCCCATGGTACCGGTAGCTGTGGCGTGGAGTTTGAGCTACCTTCACCGATTCCTGAAAGCACATGAGTAGTTAGACATGTTTCTTTCTCCCTCTCTCTCTCTCTTACTTCTTGTCTCTCACTCTCTTCCAATCCTCTACCATCCATCCCCTCTCTCTCTCACTCTCTTCCTCTATCTCTATACCATCCATCCCCCCTCTCTCTCTCATTCTCTTCCTCTCCCTCTTTAGCATCCTCCCCCTCTCTCTCACTCTCACCCTCTCTCTCGCACTCCCTCTCTCCCTCTTTTCTACCACTCCACCTCTCACTCTCTCTTTGTCTCTCTCTTACTCCCTCTCTCTCTCACTCTCTCTCTCTGTCTCTCCCTCTCTGTACCACCCTCTCTATCTATCTCTCCCTCCCCTATCTTCCACCCCCTTCTCTCTCTATCACCATCTGAGTTTGTCTTATGTTTGGTTATTTTAAATGAATACAACTATATTTCAGAGTTTATTACCGGAACATCCAAAGGAGGCGCTTCTGGCGGGGGCACTTGTGGCGACATCCACGCAGGAATTGCAATCTGTTGCCCACATTGTCGAGCTAAGGCTTGTCATTGCAAAATATTAGAACATAAATATTACTGAAACACTATGAAATTAAACCAAAGTAATTTAAATTATTTACCTTCATCACTACCTGCATTTGTGCCATGTAGTTGGCCTGGTACTTCTGTGTAGCCCTTTGCATGGATTTTGTCCTGTCCTGCCCTTCCTAGGTCTATGTCAGCGCCTCTCTTGCATGGTTTCAAAATCCAAGTCCCTCTACGAGAAACAGCGACTCGACAACCCAACGGACGAAGCCTACATCGATGGAGTGCGTCTCAAACGTTGTGCTGCCCTCGAATCAACAATGGTGCAGTCTCCTGTAGTGTTGGGACACCATATAAAATGTGGACAGGGGGAAAACAATTATTACACCATATATGGGGTTGTCCTGCTGAAGCTAAGGCCTTCAATTCAACCATTGGAAAATTAGACCCTAGGAACATTAGTTTTCATTTTGTTCGATATTGTTGGCGGCCGTTAAGTACCAATTTCGACCATCAATATATCTCAATTATGTGATGGAGTAGACATTTCTTACACGCATTGCTTTTAGAAATAACCTAGTTCCACTAGTACTTGGAAAAAATGCTGCATGCAGGTATTCTATGCAGAAATGAAGTGAATTTAGGAGAGGAATCCTGAAGAATACCTTCCCAGCCAATCAAACGCTGACATGTAGCAGCACATGGATCAAATGGCTCACCTACAGGAGTCTCTGAGGGCATACAATAGCGTAGCGTCCCGAACTGGTCAGAGGACCCACATGTCATCCACCAGGAGGAAGCACACAACAGATAGTCCACTGACCAAGTCAGCTGACCCCCTGGCTCAGCCGACCTTGTTGTGGCGCCAAACACAGTCAATATTGATGGTCCTTAAGTGTCATATTTAGACCGTCAATTTACCTCATGATGTGCACAAAATAGAAACACAACGTAGTGGTAGGGTTAAAAACTAACCAATTCCACAAGTGTTGGTGTTTGTTTAAATACAGGTGAATTTAGACCTAAAATACCAAGACATGCAGGGAGTAATCCATAAAATTGGATTTTGACAAATCAGGCAACACCACATGTCATCAGATGGATCAAATGGCCCATAAAAATAAGTATCTGAGGCATCCAACAATGTAGCACCCATATAAAGGATGGGACCCACCTGGCACAGACCTAGATAAAGCACAGCTCCAACAGAGCTGTGACCAGGTCGGCCGACCTCCCTAGTCAGCCGACCTGGTCCTAGCGCCAAACTCAGTAGCTTCCACGTGTTGGCTCCTCCCAGCTTGAAGAAGTTAGTGGTGACTAATTCGTGCCCATTTGGTGGCGGGAATCGATCCTTCTCCTTCTTATAAATAGCACCCCACGGCTCACTTCACACACATGCCAAAAGTTGAGAATAGAATACCACTCCTAAGGTTTAGAGTAGTCCTAGAGGCTTTCAAGTAGAAGGAGAGTGTGGTGAGAGTTTAGGAGAAGGAGGCTTGGGCTTGTCAAGTCCCTCTTCTACACTTGTACCCCTACAAAGGTGTTATTCAAATGAAGTGAGCCCTTTGTGAATTCAATTCAAGTTTGATTCTCAATTCATAGTAGTTTGCACAAGTAGTTACTTGTGGGTTCATTGCTTTAATTTATTAGAGGCCCTAGTTGTAGCTTTGTGTTCGAAACAACTAGAGTTGTGATTTAAAACGTAAGCGTCGTCCCTAGGTTAGAAATCACCAGTAAATATCTCCTAAACCCACGGATTGAAGAGGTAGACAGTAGGTGGTGGCAGGCCTATCTGTCTTTAGTAATCCTCCACATTCGGCTATGCCATAGGCACTTGGCGGGAGTCGTCCTAGTGTTGCTAGGGGTAAACCCGTGCCCGAGGCAAGCAGCTACCGAAAATCTCCTTTGAATTAGAATTAGAGATGAAAATGATACGGGAAAATCCCGTCTTGTTCCGTACCGTATACCGTTTTTTATAGTTTTTTGTCGACCATTTTTGAATTATTCGGGAATTGTTTGGAATCGGTACAAAAATGGGACGGTGACATTCGGAATCGGAGTCGGAATCAAAAACGATTTAGTTGTCTTTCCAATCATTTTTCTGGTTCCCGTATTTGATCCGGGGCGATCCATTTTCCTACTGTTTTCCCGTATTCAGTAATAAGTCCAACCAACTTTACCTTGCCCGTTTATACCCTACCCAGCCAGCCTCAAAGCAGAAGACCCAATGCCCACCAGCAGCTCACGCTGACGAGAAACCCTATCTATCAGGCTCTCAATCCCCAATTCTAGTTCCCCATCGGCCATCGAGGCATCGCCCATGGAGCTCTCCAGCCTCCAACCGCTGCCGTGAATCGCAGTGGTAGGAACAGGAGCGGAAGGGGCAGGGTGAGGCAAGCGGCCATACCCAATGCACACTGCCCTCTTCTTCTTGCAGAGCGACGAGGACGATGGCTGCCAAGAGAGTGCCGCAGCATGGGCGGACTGCGCTGGCCCGGGGGAAGGAAGCGCGGCACCAGGCACCGGGAAGGATCGAACCTCAACAAGTGAGATATGCTGCTCCAGGGGAGACGGCTCCTGCGGAGTGAGGAGCGTGAGATCAGAGAAGAGATCCTCATCGAGCAGCGGCAGCGCGTACAAAATCTACGTGGAGGTAGTGTTGGAGTCAGAGTCGGGGTGAGCGGCGGGCGGCTCGGGCTAGGGCTGGGGGTCGGCTCCTTGGCGGCGATGGGTTGGAGCGTCAAGAGGGCCATGCCCTCTAAGAGCGAGTTGCCGTCCTCGCCGCCCCACCCGCCGATGCTTTTCTCCTCAGACGACATAGTGCTGCCTCTGCGTAGATCACAGTATCACCAGATCGTAATGCCGATCTGCTTCATACTCGACTGCGCTCGTGAAAACTGTAAAATTGGGCATCTTCAGGACCAACATCACAACTCACAAGCATTTGACTTCATATTACACAATATTTGCCCAATACAAAAGTATCCCCCTTCATTTTCAAATTAACAGCGATTACATCGTCTATTCGTCAATGATGATATACTCATCGTGAATAGTTTTTTGTTAGTTTTATCAGGCCTACAATTATTTTAGTGGAACTTATATATTTTTTATGTATGATCTACATATTCATGTGTATTCATGTATGGATTACGTGTTAATGTAAGGATTACATATGAAAATGTGATGTATTACTATATATGACCATGTTATGTTTATGTGGACTAGTTTGTTCTTCTTCTTATCCCGACTTAATTATTGTTTTTCAACCGTTATTGACATATTTTCGTTCCGCCTTGTTCGTTTTTGGATTACCGACGATCCTGATTTCGTATTTCGATCGTGATTTTTTGTTTTTTGTTTTCGTACCATTCAAAAAATATGAAAACAAAAATAATATTGGTGTTTTTTTACCATTTTTGATTGTTTTCATCCCTAATTAGAATCAATACTTTGAATTCCTCTCTCTTCCTTGCCTACAAAACAACTTTGTGTCCTTGGGTGGATTAGTTCATAAGATTAGCACATACACTCCTCGAATTCGATATCCTTGGGAATACTCCTTAAGGCGAAGTGCTACACGACAATTTTCGTGCACTTGTGGATTTTTAATTGTGATGTAAGAAAGGTCAACAAGCATTTCTAGCGCCGTTGCCGTGGAACAATTGTTGTTAATCTTTGAATCTTGTTCAGCATCCCTAAGACTAGTTCAATAGATCCTGTCACCAGCCATGTCTTGAACTCAAGCAACACCTGCACATGAATAAACAACCAATACTTCCGAGCACAAATCCTCGACTTGACTCACATTAGTTTTGATAACCACAACACCTTACGTGAGCACCTCACATAAGTATGTTGCAAACCTTAGCAAAAAGTTATCAACCATAACCACCAAAACACACCAAAAACATAGTAAAAGAAAACTAAGCAAATTTTCCATAATCTAAAAAGCAAGTTTGAAATATTGCAAATTAAAAGCAGAATCACTGCGATCAATCTCCAAACCTTGCCAAAGCTAACCGGACCTTGAGCCGGAGCTTACCAAAGCTATTTGGAACTAGCGCTGAAGCTGACCAAAGCTAGTCAGACCTAGCGCTGGAGAAAACCAAAGCTAGTCGAACCTAGCGCCGAAGCTAACCAAAGCTACTCACACCTAGGAAAAGAAGTCAGACCTAGCATCGGACCTTATAGTAGCTACCCAAAACAAGCTGGAACTATCGTCGGACCTTGTTAAAAAGGTGTTTTGGTAGTATTCAAAACTTTTATCGTCAAAACCAATGTATTCAACACACATAGGTCTCACAATCTCCCCCTTGATGAATGTGTTGGAAACACCATTTAAAATCTGAAGATTGGCTTATTCACATGAAAAGTTTTGAAAACAATTTCTCCCCCTTTTTGAAAATCAAATGAGATAGAAATAAATTTCTCCCCTATACATAGTTCTCCCCCTTGCATACTTCTCCCCCTTTGACAATGTATTCAGCAAGGTAGAAAAGAGAAATTTTAATTTGTTATGAGCACATTATAACACATACATATAGAACAAAGCTCATCCAAGTCATACTATCAAGTAACTTACACTGTCACAACAATGAGATACATAAAGTAGTGTAAGCCATGCTAAAGATCCTATGTAATTTTCAATTTTAGCAAGTCATGATCTCAAAACTTAATTATTTCAAAACCTGAAAGCATGACACTTGTTGCTGCATTTTATTATTTTTCAAAGCACAAATTTAGATCATATGTGTTGGTACCCTACAGACAGGGTACCCTCGCACATAGGATGAAGACACTGATGCACGTCCAGAGCCGCCACATGTCCTATAGGCGTCAAGGCCTTTGCCTCACTCAAGATCGAGTTGCGGCGCTGCCACGTTAGCCTTGAAGATGGGACTTGGCCCCTCTGGTATGACGGGATCCCGAGATGCCACGTGTTGATGAGTAATGTTGAATGTCTTGTAGACCCACGAGTTGAAGAGGTAGGCAGTAGGTAGTGACAGCCCTATTTGTCCTTTGTAATCATCCACGTTCGGCAATGCCACAAGCTCTTGGTGGGAGTCGTCCTAGTATTGCTAGGGGGTAAACCCGTGCTCGATGTGTTAATCCACTTAGCATGAGAATTCATAATTAATATGATCATTAGTAACTAACTTATGCTATGTATATGTAAGTTAGAAGCATAGTAGGTGTATCTACCGAACTCTTAGCCTAGTCCCTCTCTACCTTATTTATCCCCTTAGGATAGAATGCTCATGTGTATTTCACACTACCTCCAAATTATCATTTACCCATCCTTGCTAGAACCCTACCTAGACCAACCTAGCCTCTCCATTTGATAATTGCTTTGCTTCCACCTAGCCTTCCTTTGGGAGAATATAAATAACACCCTTTGGGAATACTCTAAAAGGGGAAATGCTACATTGATAGATTCCATGCGCTTGCGAATTTACATGTGTAATCTAAAATCTATTAACAAACATTTCTGGCACCACTACTAGGGATGAATTGTTAGTAGTGCGTAGGACATATCAACACTCCTCCTAGCACCCAGCTGCAAAACCCTCTCCTATGGCTCAGAGATCAACACCATCATAGTGAGACAGTACGACGGCCAAAGCGGTGTGAGCTCCCAAAAGGGCTCCAGCAACGCCAAGACCCATATACCGGGTCGCCACTCGGCTCGAGACCTCGCAAAGCTGAGACAACAAGGAGTCCCCACTCGGAATGTAACACCCATATTTTCATGCATAATGCATTGCATACATCCTCATACATGTTTAACATAAAGAAACCTAAAATGGAACAAGATTGAAAAGAATTTAGGCTTAATCAGGAGTTCAAGTCTGTTAGGGTACGGAGTTGTCCGGCCCCAAACCCGGACTTGTCCGGTATTCCCCTTCTGTTTCAAAATATTCAGTTTCTTCAGAGCCCGGACTTGTCCGGTAGAATGCACGGACTTGTTCGTTTGAGGTTCTGATGTTTTTTTGGACTTGTCCGATTTTGAGCGGACTAGTTCGATCTTGTCGAATTTTCAGTCTGGAATCTTTTTATTTTGCAACCCCAGACTTGTCCAGCCCAGTACACTGAACTTGTCCGAAATAGTCTCTGCTCCACAACGGACTTGTCCAGCCTAGAGAACCGGACTTGTCTGAAATAGTCTCTATTCCACAATGGACTTGTTTGGTCCGAATTGAGGACTAGTCCGGCTGTGACACCCAGTTCCGAATATGAACCAAGTGTAATGTATATGTGTGCCCAGGAAGTTCATCACACATTTACGGTTGCATCACAAACGATATGTAGAATTTAACCACGTCTCAACTAGTAAATAAGTACTTTATTACAATAATCCAATAGTTCACAAATGACAAAACTCTAATTGATGCAGCAAAAAATAAACTAAGCAGCATAACTCCATTCCACGGGCAATTGATGGCGGTACGCAACCTAGTCTCCGCGTGATCCTCATGGTACTCCCAATTATTTCCAGAAGCTGTGGGAGGGGGGGGGGGGGGTTGCAAGGGTGAGTACGTGTCGTACTCAGCAAGTGTGAAAATAGATGACATGTGGCTAAACAAATGACTGAAATAAAATGGCTAATTGCAGAAAAGTACATTTCATAAACATGTAAAAGCAGCCTATCATGTCTATGTGAGTTTATTTCCCTTCATGACCCAAGTAATTATCATATCATTAATCCAACATCCTCAATTATCATCCACTTAATACCAGCCAACAGTTAATACAATACCATGTACCAATTCAATATTCATCCATAAACCGACTGTACTCAAGTGACAAACCAAACCATACCAACCATCCCAAAATTACAAGTCCAATTCTAATCATGTAGGTCATCCAGGTGCACTTAACTGGGAGCACAGCTATCATGATATTTTTTAACACTCTGCAGAGGTTGTACCTCTTTACCCACATGTTTGTGATTTCATCACCTTTCGGTGACTAAGAACCTCTATGTTGCCCTGTCACACTTCCGTTGGTGTGTGGCCAAGAGATCACAAAATAGCCTTTCAAAAGGGACTACTAGTATGTACGGGCCCACTAAGGTTTCACCGACAGGCTTGAATCTCCATTCTCCCACCCACGGGCCCCCTCGTGTGCCATGCGGATCCCAGGGTAGCCCTCCTCGACTCCCATTCTCTGCGCCATCCAATGTTCCATAAAATACTAGCAGCGCTCCTAATTATTCAGCTACGCCGCACCCATACTTGGCCTTGTGGTGGCAGTGTTGTCCTGCCATATTCTCGCATGAACCGGTCCTTAGATCTAAGGCAAGCAAAACCACCGTATCATCCAATCTATTCCACAAAACCATGCTTGCTTAGATCTCCTAAATTCCATATTGCTAAATTAATCATCATCTTATTACCATCCCAAGTTCTCATATTTAAAGTTGTCAACCACATTATTTAAGATACCCATAACCCATGTAGCGATGCTGTGCAAAAAGAAAAATACCCATACCCGACACATCATGTATATCCCTTCCACAAGGTGTGGCAAACAACGCTAGTAAACTCCTACGTATGGGTTTCCCATCATATTGACACGAGCATGCAAGTTCGCAAACAAAACATTTAATAAAATGGGATCAATATGATCAAGGACACTTACCTTGCTCCGACGGATGTGGTTGCTCAAGCACTTCAAAGTCTTGGTTTTGGAAATCCTCGTATGCGGCCTCTTGAGCACGTCCCTCTACGCGTGGTTACACATACAAGAAAATACATACAATTCAATATGATGCAGACAATTTAATCAACATGCAATGACATGCATGCATGCAAGGTTCAATAATTAATTAACTATGTTGTTTATTAATTAGATGCAACTAGTTCATACGTGTTCATATGAGTTTACGGGGGTTTTAGCGGGGATTAATGTTGTTGAAAACAAAAAGATGGTGCAAATATGATCAAATTACGTCTATTAGATTCAATACGTTCGCTAAGAGCTAGCTCTTTTAGAAGCCAACTTGGAGATGAAGGAATGTGAAGCAAGAGGAGAACCGTGGTCACCGAAGAGAATCTGGTCACCTACATCACCATGGTGCAACCCCATCACATCCGCGCAGCCAAGGACGCCCTCACCGCCTAACAATTAGGAAATTAAGTCCCCTATGAGTATTTTGTAATAAGAATGCTTAGAATCATATTAGTTTTAAATAGTGTGGTGTGCTGAATGTTTTTTTGGTGCTTGTTTGAGTGCTTGCGTGCTTAGTTGCGTGTTGTGGGATGCTTCGGCGAATGTCCACATCCGCATATAGTATAGAGTTGTGGGATGCTTCGGCACTTGTACACATCCTCATATAGGTCTATATTAATAAAGGATTGTTTAGTGTCACATACCTGGATACATATAGTTGGGGTGTTTCTTTCCAAATTCTAAATTCTTCTGTCTCCACCTTTCTTTCGCCAACAGATGGTGAGAACTCGCAACCAGAGGGATGCCAACGATGAGGAGGAGCGCAATAATGTACCTCAGAACAACCAAGGACATGCTCATGGAGCTATCAATATTGAACAGTTGTTAGCTAAGCAGAACCAGCTTATGCAGACCATGATACAGACCATGGGACAGCTGCAAGCTTTCAATAACAATCACCTTACATACCACCACCACCACCGCTCCCGCCGCATCATAACCGTTTGGGAGAGTTCATGAGGACCAGGCCACCTACCTTTGCACAAGCCACAGACCCAATGGAAGCTGATGATTGGCTGAAGTCCATTGAGAAGAAACTTGCTATTGTTCAGTGCACTGCTAGAGAGAAGGTTCTCTTTGCATCACATCAACTAGTTGGAGCAGCTGCTGACTGGTGGGAAGCTGTTTGCAACGCTCCTGATAATTAGGAGGCAATCACTTGGGCTGAGTTTAAGTAGAGTTTCCGTTCCCACTATGTACCTGAGTGAGTTATGATACTGAGAAGACAAGAGTTTGAAAACCTCAGGCAAGGAAGGATGAGCATGAGTGAGTATCTGAATAAGTTCACTCAACTATCAAGATATGCTCCAGAAGACATCAACACTGATAGTAGGAAGCAGTATCTGTTAATGAGGGGTCTCAACAATGAACCTCAAGTCCAGTTGTTCAATACTGACTATCCAAACTTCCAGAAGCTGGTTGACAAGGCTATTGTGGTTGAGAACAAGATTCGTGAGATAGAGTAGGACAACAAGAGGAAGATGCCACATCATGGACCGCAGCAAGGAAGCAATGTTCGTCCCCGCTATGCACCACCAACTGCATCATACTATAACCCATCTGCTCCTGCATACCGCGCTACTTATCCACCGTGCCCAAATCAGCCACCGCAGCAACACCCCACCATGCAAGCGCCTCGCTATCCTGTGCCACCTGCGCTGCATCCTAACATGGTGTGCCCAAGCTTCCCTAATGCTACGGGCGGTAATACATGCTATGTGTGTGGAGAGGCCGGGCACTTTGCAAGTCAATGCCCTAGAAGAAACTATGGACCGATGAACAATGCACCAAGGCCAAATTACCCACGACCAAATGGAGGAGCACCACAAGGCAACCGTGGACAGCAGAATTTTGCTCGTGGCAATGTGAATCATGTCTCTACTGAGGAAGCCCAGTAAGCTGATGATGTCGTGATTGGTATGTTCCTCGCCAACTCCAACCCCGTGACTATTTTATTTGATTCGGGAGCATCTCATTCATTCATCTCGTCAAAGTATGTTGTCAAGTACAATTTGCCTATATCTCATATGAAGCAAACTATGCTACTAAGTTCTCCTGACGGAGAGATGAGGACAAATATAGTATGTCTGAAAGTAAGCATTAAAATAAGGGGGTAGACTTTCTCGCAAACTTCATAGTCTTGGACTCCCAAGGAATAGACATAATACTTGGAATGGACTGGCTGAGCAAGCATAATGGAGTCATTCAATGTGCTGAGGGGATTGTGCAATTGAAAGTGGACATGGTACACGCATCGAAGTTGAGGCAGCCCAACCTACAAGAGAGAAAGCGATGTTGAATCACGTGGAAGGTGTGGCATTGGAAAGCATTTCGGTCGTCTGCGAGTACCCAGATGTGTTTACAGATGAGTTGCCAGGTATGCCACCTGATCGTGACATAGAATTCGCTATTTAGTTGATACCCGGAACTGCACCTATAGCTAAGAGGCCGTATAGGATGCCTCCTAAGGAAAAAGCAGAGCTCAAGAACCAAATTCAAGAGCAGCTAGAGAAGGGTTTTATACGCCCAAGCTCATCCCCGTGGGGAGCACGAGTGCTCTTCGTAGATAAGAAGGATGGAACCCAGAGGATGTGTGTGGACTATAGGTCTCTCAATGAAGTGACAATTAAGAACAAGTACTCATTGCCCTGTATAGAGGATTTGTTCCACCAAATGAAGGGTGCCTGTATTTTCACCAAGATCGACTTGCGGTCAGGATACTTCCAAATGAAGATTAGACCATCGGATATACCCAAGACAACATTTCGGACACGGTATGGGTCCTATGAGTACACCGTCATGTCATTTGGATTGACAAACGCACCTGCGTACTTTATGTATCTCATGAATAAGGTCTTCATGGAATATCTGGATAAGTTCGTCGTAGTGTTTATCAATGACATTATGATATACTCGAGAAGCGAGGAAGAACATGGGGAACACTTGAAGCTTACATTGCAGAAGCTACGGGAACACCAGTAGTATGCCAAGTTCAGTAAATCTCAATTCTGGTTACGGGAAGTTTCTTTCTTAGGCCATATTATTTTTGGAGGAGTATCAGTTGACCCAGGGAAAGTGAGAGATGTGCTTAAGTGGGAACCGCCACAGAATGTCAAGGAAATTCGAAGTTTCCTTGGACTGGCTAGATATTACCGCCGTTTCATCAAGGATTTCTCCAAAATAGCCAAGCCTATGACTGAATTACTCATGAAAGGGAAGGCATTCCGATGGACTCAAGCTTGTCAGGATAGCTTTGAGGAGTTAAAGAAAAGGTTGACAACCGCACTGGTATTAGTATTGTCAGACATGAGCAAGAGTTTTGATATATATTGTGATGCGTCAAGACAAGGATTAGGATGTTGTCTCATGCAAGAAGGCCAAGTGGTAGCTTATGCATCGAGGCAACTAAAGAAACATGAGCTGAATTATCCTATGCACGACCTTGAACTCGCAGCCTTGGTGCACGCCTTGAAGATATGGAGACATTATGTATTTGGTCACCGATGTGAGATTTATACCAATCACAGGACTCTCAAGTACATATTTATGCAAACGAATCTGAATGTAAGGCAACACTGATGGTTGGAACTCATCAAGGATTATGATCTGGGAATCAACTATCACCCAGGGAAGGCCAATGTAGTGGCTGATGCTTTGAGCTGGAAAGGAGTAAGCCACCAACTCACGGTCCGAGAGTTGTCATCCGAGTTATACAAGGAGTTTGAACGGTTGAACCTTGGATTCATAAATGAGATGGGAACAATGGAAGTCAACCCAACATTAGAGCAAGAAATACGGGAAGGACAGACAAAAGACGAGGAAATACTGGAAATCAAGGAAAAGATCCAAGAAGGAAGAGAATTTAGATTGGATGAGGACGATCATGGTACCTTATGGCTTGGAAAAAGGATTGTCATACCAAATGTTAAGCATATTCGTGAAACAATATTGAAGGAGGCACATGACTCACCTTACTCAATTCATCCCGGCTGTACGAAGATGTACAAGGACTTAAAGACATGCTATTGGTGGGCTAGCATGAAAAAGGACATAGTTGAATATGTAGCATTGTGCAATGTGTGCCAACGAGTGAAGGCGGAACATCAAAGGCCAGCCGGATTGTTACAACCATTGAAGATCCCGAAGTGGAAGTGGGAAGAGATTGGTATGGATTTTGTAGTTGGATTGCTGCGAACCCAATCCGGCTATGATTCAATATGGGTTATTGTGGATCGGTTGACAAAATCAGCTTACTTCATTCCTATCAAGACCACATATACCACCACAAAGCTAGCAAAATTGTATATGGAGCATATTGTGTGCCGGCATGGAGTCCCAAAGAAAATAGTCTCGGACCGAGGTTCTCAGTTTACCTCTAGGTTCTGGCAGAAACTGCATGAAGCTATTGGTACAAGGTTAAATTTTAGTTCAGCATATCACCCACAAACCGATAGGCAAACTGAGAGGACCAATCAAATATTAGAAGACATGTTGAGAGCCTGCGCCTTGAAACATGGACATAGCTGGGATAAAAGTTTGTCGTACGCTAAATTCTCATACAACAATAGCT
The DNA here is from genome assembly GCA_036927565.1 of Tuctoria greenei. Lineage (NCBI taxonomy): Eukaryota > Viridiplantae > Streptophyta > Magnoliopsida > Poales > Poaceae > Tuctoria > Tuctoria greenei. Next base: position 266,798,387 of record JAYESD010000002.1, on the reverse strand, counting down.
ACCAAGCCAGTTTGAAAATGTCACCCTACGAAGCATTGTATGAAAGGAAGTGTATGACACCCTTGTTTTAGAATGAAACCGGAGAGAATCAAGTATTTGGTCTGGATGTGTTACAAGATGATGAAAGACAAGTTCAAATAATACGTGAAAACCTAAAGGTTGCCCAGTCTCGACAAAAAGGTTATGCGGATAATAGGCGAAGGCGTCTAACTTTCGAAGTTGGAGATTTTGTATACCTCAAAGTGTCACCTATCCGAGGTCAGCGGCGGTTTAACGTCAAAGGAAAACTGGCACCACTACATCGGACCATTCAAGATTTTGGACAAACGAGGAGAAGTAGCATATCGATTTGAGCTCCCGGCATATCTCTCCGATGTACACGACGTGTTTCACGTCTCTCAACTCAAGAAGTGTCTCAGGGTGCCGGAAGAACAAGTGTCGATGGACGAGTTAGAACTTCAGGAGGATTTGTTCTATGTCGAGCAACCTATCAAGATCTTGGATGTGAAGGAAAGGGTCACGAGGAATAAGAGGATCTTTTGGTGGAAAGTGCAATGGAAACACCATACGGAAGCCAAAGCTACGTGGGAACGTGAAGAAGACCTGAAGGCAGAATTTCCTCATCTTTTCTCCACGCTATCGAATCTCGAGGGCGAGATTCACTTTAAGGGGGGTAGGTTTGTAACACCCTCAATTTTTGCATCACGCATTTCATACATGTTCATGCATTAAACATTAATAGAATAAAAGAAAGATAATAAAATATAAAACATACATATACAAATAAGTGCAGAAAAATAAGAAAAAGAAAATAAAAATATAAAACATGTATTAGGGGATAAATATAAAAAATAATATATAATATATATAATTGTGAAACCTAAAGAAACAAAAAATATAAATAAATAATATATATAATAATATGTATATAAAAAATAATATATATAATATTTATATATGTAAAAGAAAAAAAGAAAAGAAAAAAAGGAAAAAAAAGTCAACACCAGCCCGTTGGCCAGGCCGAGCCGGCCCAGCTAGCGTTGACCCGCCCGAGCGCCCCCGCGCCTGGCCCCGCGCACCGCCCACTCCCGCGCGTGCCAGGGTGCACGCGCCAGCCGCGCCCTGCGCCTGGCCGAGCCGCCAGCCATGCTGGCCCCGTGGCTGGGTCGGACGCGCGCCGACCGAGCCGCCCGTCGCGCTGGCCCCGTGGCCGGGTTGGACACGCACTGTGACGCCCGTAGGGTTTCAAAAAATTTTCCAACGCCACCAGAAAACAGCGCCGCCACCAGAGAAAAAAACCCTAGCTCGGTGGAGAAAAAAGAAGAGAAGCACCAGAGGTTGCGCCGCCAGGGGAAGAAGAGGGAAAAAAAGGAAGAGGAGAGGAGGGTGCCGTTGTCTGCTGGAGTTCGTCGCGTCGCCGTCGTCGTGCCGTCGGAGGATTCTTGCGCCATCTACTTCATCTACACGTCGTCTCCATCCAGCGATCTTAGAAGCCATCACATCTACAGTAGGCCACGTTTTCCGATGCGAATTTTAGCGAACGTATTGAATCTAATAGACGTAATTTGATCGTAGTCACACCATCTTTTTATTTTCAGCAACATTAATCCCCACTAAAACACCGTAAACTCATATGAACACGTAAGAACTAGTTGCATCTAATTAATAAACAACCGTAGTTAATTAATTATTGAACCTTGCATGCATGCATGTCATTGCATGTTGATTAAATTGTGTGCATCATATTGAATTGTATGTATTTTCTTGTATGTGTAACCACGCGTAGAGGGACGTGCTCAAGAGGCCGCATACGAGGATTTCCGAAACCAAGACTTTGAAACGCTTGAGCAACCACATCCGTCGGAGCAAGGCAAGTGTCCTTGATCATATTGATCCCGTTTTATTAAATGTTTTGTTTGCAAACTTGCATGCTCGTGTCAATATGATGGGAAATCCATACGTAGGAGTTTACTAGCGTTGTTTTCCACCCCTTGTCGACGGGATATACATGATGAGTTGGGTATGGGTATTTTTCTTTTTGCACCGCATCGCTACATGGGTTATGGGTAACTTAAATAATGTGGTTGACAACTTTAAATATGAGAACTTGGGATGGTAATAAGATGATGATTAATTTAGCAACATGGAATTTAGGAGATCTAAGCAAGCATGGTTTTGTTGAATGGGTTGGATGATACGGTGGTTTTTCTTGCCTTAGATCTAAGGACCGGTTCATGCGAGAATATGTCAGGACAACAGTGCCACCACAAGGCCAAGTATGGGTGCGGCGTAGCTGAATAATTAGGAGCGCTGCTAGTATTGTATGGACCATTGGATGGTGCAGGGAATGGAAGTCGAGGAGGGCTACCCTGGGATCCGAATGGCACACGAGGGGGCCCGTGGGTGGGAGAATGGAGATTCAAGCCTACCGGTGAAACCTTAGTGGGCCTGTACATACTAGTAGTCCCTTTTGAAATGCTATTTTGTGATCTCTTGGCCGCACACCAATGGAAGTGTGACAGGGCAACATAGAGGTTCTTAGTCACCGAAAGGTGATGAAATCACGAACATGTGGGTAAAGTGGTACAACCTATGCAGAGTGTTAAAAACTATCATGATAGTTGTGCTCCCGGTTAAGAGCACCTGGATGACCTACATGATTAGAATTGGACTTGGAATTTTGGGATGGTTGGTATGGTTTGGTTTGACACTTAAGTATAGTCGGTTTATGGATGAATATTGAACTGGTACATGGTATTGTATTAACTGTTGGCTGGTATTATGTGGATGATAATTGAGGATGTTGGATTAATGATATGATAATTACTTGGGTCATGAAGGGAAATAAACTCACATAGACATGATAGGCTGCTTTTACATGTTTATGAAATGTACTTTTATGCAATTAACCATTTTATTTCAATCATTTGTTTAGCCACATATCATCTATTTCCACACTTGTTGAGTACGACACGTACACACCCTTGCAACCCCCCCCCCCCCCCCCCCCGCTTCTGGAGATAATTGGGAGTACCCTGAGTATCACGTGGAGTATTAGGTTGCGTACCGCCGTCAATTGCCTGTGGAATGGAGTTGTGCTGCTTAGTTTATTTTCCGCTGCATCAATTAGAGTTTTGTCATTTGTGAACTATTGGATTATTGTAATAAATTACTTATTTACTAGTTGAGACGTGGTTAAATTATGCATATCATTTGTGATGCAACCGTATATGTGTGATGAACTTCCTGGGCACACATATACGTTATACTTGGTTCATATTCGAAACCGGGTGTCACACCGGCCTACTGAATTCCACTCAGAATCTTTTTTTCTTCTACAATTCGCTATTGGGTAATTGCCTTAATTGGGCCCAAGAACTTTGTGCCCAACCTCAGAGGAGCCCAAGTGGACCCCACCTCATTCCCTACACGTTCCCCACCAAAATCCACATGGAATTCACCCCAAAACCCAACCTCTCCACCCCTATATAAGCAACCCAATACCCCACACCTCTCCATCACCATTGAAAACTCTTGTTGCCACCTTTTTCCATGTGCCGCCATCAAGAAGGAGACCAGGAGCAAGGAGAAAGAGAAGAAGAGGGAGAAGGATCAGTCAAGCTCAACCTTTGTCAACTTTTCGACATCGACATTCTTCATCACCCAATTTATCATCAACACTTTTCATCAAGCCTTAGACGTCAAGATTCAAGTGTTGCACCCAATTCTTTATCTCTGGATCTCTAAATACATGGTACAACCTCTACATCCACTTTTCCACGTGAAATTAACCCCCAATTCTCGCTGATCAGAAAACCCTAATTTGCAATACTGATCAGGCGGACTAGTCTGTCCCTCATACCGAACTTGTTCGGCCTGAATCTGTATTGTGCTCATTGAATCCAAATTGACTGAAATCAATTAAAAACTTGTTCAAACTTGTTAGAAACCATTGTAACTAGTTTGTAAACATTAATAGCAACTCATTAACAAGTTTTACTTCACAATTGCATGAGCATTTATTGATTATAATGGTTGTTTTGCATGTTTGTCGCTCGGAATAGAAGGTCTCACTGTAGAGAGCGCTTTCAAGGACCTGCAAAACCAGAACTTTGAAGCTTTCGATCCAAACCAAGCTCAAGAGCAAGGCAAGTGTCCTTGATCATTTTGATCTGACTTTCTAAATGTTTTGTTTGCAGAACTGCATGCTTGTGTAAATTGATGGGAAAACCCAATTCTAGGAGTTTACTAGCTTTGTACGACGACCCTTGTCGCTTGAACACGATGTAGAGAGTCGGGCAGGGTATTTTACACTTTTTGTTTCGCTATAATCAATAGGGTTTGGGGAAACAATCATATTGCTTAATTATGAACTATTGAACACCTTAATGATGAGAATTGATATTAATGACCTTTAGCAACATGGTGCCTGGGGATCTAAGCAAGTTAGTATTGTGAAATGGGTTGGATTGTTTTGGTGGTTTTGCTTGCTTTAGATCTAAGGACCGGTTTGTGGGGCGACCATCCAGGATTTACAGTGCCACCACCGGGCCAAGTACGGATGCGGTTTAGCTGACTAATTAGTGTTTTGCAAGTACTATTTTGACCATTAAGAATGCTCGGGGAAGCGGTAGTCGGATGGATTTGTAGAGATTGGTGGGACTACCCTAGGATCCGAATGGCTCAAGAGGGGGCCCTTGGTTGGATGTGCTCAGTTGGAGACATCACCATCGGTAAAACCTCAGTGGGGTGTAAATATGCTAGTAATATGATGAGGACATCACTCCTATGGATATACACCACACTCCATTCAACATACACGATACAATCAATAGAATTCACACACACCAAATAATTTCAGAGGTGAGCTTGTTCTTATATGTTTCCTTATATATTTTTGAGAATAGATTGCTACCTAATAATTTAATTGTGATTAGGATACATGGAGTGATTCAAGGAGTAATTGAAGGAAGGTTTAGGGGTCTGGAGGACCTGACAATACGTTCAATCAAGATTGAAACCGATCCCAACTCAAAAACGTGTCCAACTCGGAGTCCAGGAGCAGTTTGCACTTAAAAGACACCAAAGTCGCATACGAACTCCTTTTTGGACGTTCTACATATACACGGAAAGGGGAGGGGATAAACTTTCCAATGGCACTGGTCCCATGTCAAAATTCCTACAGAGTCGACAGGAATCGCCGAAACAAAATCGAGTTCATGATTTTCAGGGTGCTGCGCCCACCGTATTGAGCCATTGGGCCTTGTATCAAGTCTAAGTCCATTATTTCGTGTTTTAGAGTTAGGTGACGACCCCAACACCCCCTTGGACGTCCTTCTGCCTATATATACTCTATAGTAGGCTAAACAATTATGTTTTTCATAGATTAATAATATCGCCGTTCTACGGTTTGTGAAACCCCAACATCGCGATTTGAGATCGTGTCTTCTACGTTCTTGCTTGTGTTCTCGGTTGCACTTGCATGGATTAGCCTTCTTAGCGAGGACAATCGTGTGCAGCACGGTTGATAACCAACGGAGCGGTGGTGTAGTGATTGCAGAGGTTTTTCGTGTTCTACTCGAGAGCCTCGGATCATCAATGTCGAGATCTCCATCAATCGATTTATCCATAACCTTTCAGAAGATCGAGCCTAAACTTCCTATCAGAAAAGATGTCCTCATCATTCTCCCCTTCTTGAATTGGAGTCATCCTCGACTCAAGTTCATCTTCTCTCATGTGTTGGTCCAAATGTGCAACGCCATCAAATATTTTCGTATGCATGAAAGGAGGAGGCCAAGGTGGTGGACGACATAGTACACCATCTTGATCTGGTCCACCAAATAGGAGCGCACATTCAATTGAGCCAGGATCCCAAACAAATAAACATTGTACCATGTTTGTATGTGCATTTATAATGTGCATGATCTCATCATTCTCCCCTTCTCGATGACAATCCGTCCTTGGCTTGCTTGTATGTCCAGCAAAAAGTCCTTCTTTGGGGGTAGAATGAGTGCCGTCCATAATGCACAACCGCAGTGAGTAATGCTTTTGTTGTCTCTGCTGAAAGGAAAAAATACTAGAAAAACTTGACAAGACATTATTAGCGCTAGTACATTAACTTACTTGACCATGTTGTTGCAGCACAAAAGGAGCTTTCTCATTTGAACATATGTAAACTTTATGCGCCATAAACATACCACTATGTTCATATTTGCCTATAGCATGAAAAGTGTTTCTTGTCAATAAGGGTAATTCAGTTTTAGAGAATATACTTCTCTCTACAATATAGAGATCACAATGAGTGTCAAATTCAATATAACCCAATGTATTTAGAGAAGACAATAATTTCAGCTCATCCCTTTCACATGTAATTAGAATCAAATGCTTAATTTCAGCACATGTGAGTGATAAAGTATCAAATTCATTCAATTGTTCTAGCATAGGTACAATATAATTATCAACACACAACTCATTTTTGTCGTAAGAATCAGTAGGAAAATCAACTAGTTGTAAAGGCATATTATGAAAAGGTTCATCTTGTTTCTGCTCATCAATAGCATGATTGGTAGCAAGATTCAACACATCTGAAAATGTCATACCTTGGTTAAATGTAGAGCATTGTTCATTAACATTACTCTCATTTTCAGTAATAAGTTCAAATGCATTATGGGTTGATTCATCAAAATATTTAGAAGAGTTGTTCAACACTTCATTCTCATTTGCATCTATATTTATTTGCTCATGTTTTTGCAAAAGGTTATGCATAGGAGGAGGTAGAACAAGGAAATTCTTCTCATGTTCATGTATTTCATCTTTGCAATTAGATACATTAGCAAAAGTTTCTCGCGTAAGAATTTTTATATCTTTCCATGTTCGAGGTTTTTCTAAATCGCTCAAGTTGTCCCACCAAGTTAATGCACAATCAACTAATGCACTAGCAATATTTCTAATCTTTCTCCTCTCACACATATGTCATTGTCCAAAAATTTTATCCAACTCTATTTTGCAAGCAATATATTCATCATAACTGTCGGTGGTTTTGATCCGGCAGATCTCCCGACACTACTAAAAGTGTTTGCGGAGTTTGAAGTTTGGTGTGGGCATGCGGAGATTCAAGAAGGTGAAATGTAAAATGACACAGGAGACACAAACATTTACGTGGTTCGAGTCGCATGAGCGTAATACCCTACTCCACGGGGTGTGTTGGTGTTGTATTGGATGTATGAACTCAACTCAGGTGACATGAGTTGAGAGCGCTTGTGAGCCGATCAGACCAGATCAGATCAGATCAGATCCTCTCTATGTATTGTTGGCCTGTCCTTTTATAGTACAAGGACAGGCCGTTACAAGTTGGCCTGGCCCGACATGTGGCCCCGGCGGCTACTAATATTGATACACATTTGATGCGCTTAATTACCCTTAATGATTGAGTTATGGGCTTTGACAGCGCCATTACTGGTAATAAGGATCGTCCGATTGTGTGTCATTAACATAGTATTAATGACACTTAATCGAGTCTTGAAGTCCTTGATTCCCCTTTGAAGATCCGGAGCCGTTGTGGATTCTACCGGAGGTTTGAGGCTGAAGATCCGACGGTTGGACACATGGCAGCTCCAGAGCATACTGTGGGGAACAGATAGGTCCGGTGCCACTAGACACGTGTCAGTTCCAGAGCTTCCCTCGGTCTGGAGTTAGGTCCGGGGGTGCCGTTATGGTACATAACCCGGAGCTTCCCCCTTGTGGGCGGTAGCTCCGGTTTGATTGTACATGTGGTGACCCTGGGACTAACCATGTTGGGGAAGCGGGTCCGGTTATGTCTGACATGTGGGCCTCCGAAGGTCTTCAAATCAAGTAAATGACATTTCCATGAGATCTTTGCAATCTCAAGGGGTATACGGTACTCAGGGTACCGACAATAACCAAAACCATCATAAGAAGGAAGGGATGAAAGAATGTAATTACTTCTTGTGGAAGGTGTTGTAAAGGTGGTCTGAATGCCATGTGAAACCTTGGTTGATGTTTTTTTTAGTGAGCAACTCCATCGCCGTCTTCATCATGTCAATCATCTCGGCATATAATGCATGATTCTTTCTTTTACATGAGATTGTTAGTATCAAACAGAAGATAACAAAAAATATGTTATCCCTATCAACTACAAAGGATAATGGCAAAGTGGAAGTGGAATCACACACTCTCAAGCATCTTACCACGCTCTTACAAGTGTTCTTACCAACTCTGCAGGTGGCAAACGGCGGTCAGTATGAAGAAACCAATGAAGCGTGGGATGATTGCAAAGGTGTATCGATTCTGCTCAAGAGTAAAGTGTAGCTTGAATGGCATTTTATATGTAGCAAGGATTAGTAGCAATAAAATCAGATAGTAAAGTTGAATAAGTGTCCAAAGTACTTGTTAAAGTTGCTGGCCTAAATGTATTCCTAGTAATTCAAGCTAGCAAGACATGAGACAAAACTAGATGACACAAAGGATGCAAGCACTTCTGTTTTTTTATTTTTTTTCTCTCCTCTTTTTTTTTGTGCGGCTTTTATATCTTGTTTTGCACTTTTATTTTTATTTTGTCTTTTTTTTTCAAAATGTGATGCAAAAGAAGAACATAATGAAGAGCAATCAAAGATATCTCGTGGGTCTGTCACAAATTTTCTGCTCAATATTCCATGGACAAATAGGCATACTTAGAAGCCCAAATTAGAAAAACATACAACAGCAAGACTGTAGATATATCTCTCCTCTTTAATATAAATATATGGAAGACCTATTTTGGATAATAACAATAGGAGATATTGTCCCTGAAACACAGACTGTTAAGAAATTCTAGGTCAAGAATAGATTCAGATCTAATGCACTTTTGACGATGATAACTCCGTTTTCTGGATACCTATGAGTACGAACGTTGTAGATAACTTCTTAAGCTTTCCATAAAGTACAAGAACTCTAAAATCTGAGTTTGTATGAGTGAGATGTGACGAAAATACCGAACTGGATAGAGATGAATCTAATCGGGATGTGATGAAGTGATTCAAAATGATGAATCAACACAATGCAAAACTCAAATTAAGACCAAAAACACTTTCTAAACCAGCAATATGACTCAACCACGGACACAAACTCAACAAAACCAAACTGAATAACAAATTTGCAAAGGCTCAATGGTGGTTTCGACAAAGTAATGAATAGATCTACTAAACTACAAGTTTTTTGTGGCTTTTTTGTGGACTCTAGGTATGAAAAAAAAAGACAAATCGAAAGGATAGATGAATTACCTAACGGGAAACCTGGAAATCTGATACCAATTGATAGGAGTTTAGGACCGATCATCCGAAAGGTAATGGATAAGTCGATTGATGGAGATCTCGATGTTGATGATCTGAGGCTCTCGAGTAGAACACGAAAAATCTTTGCAATCACTACACCACCACTCTGTTGGTTATCAACTGTGCTGCAAAATATTGACCTTGCCAAGAAGGCTAATCTCTTCAAGTGCAACCGAGAACACAAGCAAGAACATAGAAGACACGATCCGAAATCGCGAAGCTGGGGTTTCACAAACCGTAGAACGGCGATATTATTAATCTAAGCAAAATTCAATTGTTTATGGCGACTACTATAGAATATATATAGGTGGGAGGACATCCAATGGGGTGTTGGGATCGTCACCTAACCCTAAGATACGAAAATAATGGACTTAGACCTTATACAAGGCCCAATGGCCCAATACAATGGCACAACACCATGAAAGATTCTGAACTCGATTTTGTTTCAACGATTCCTATCGACTTTGAATGAATTTTGACATTGGACCAGCGCCATTGGAAATTTTATCCTCTCCCCTTTCTGTGCATATGTAGAACATCCAAAATGAAGATCGTATGCGTCCTGGGCGTCTGTTTTAGTGCGATTTGCTCCTACACTCCGAGTTGGACACGATTTTGACTTGGGCTTGGTTTCCATCTGCTTTGAATGTATTCTCTGGTCCTACACGTCCCTAAGACTTCCACCAAGTACTCCTTGAACCTCTCAATGAATTCTTACAATAATTAAATCATTACGTAGCAATCTGTACTCAAAACATATAAAGAAACATATAAGAACGAACTCAACTCTAAAATTAATTTTTGTGTGTGAACTCTATTGATTGCATCTTGTATGTCCAATAGAGTGTTGTTTTTATCCATAGAAGTTTATGAGATCATGCACATTATAAATGCACATATAAACATGGTACAATGTTTATTTGTTTGAGATCCTGGCTCAAGTGAATGTGGCTCTTATTTGATGGACAAGATCAAGATTATTTGTGCAATGATAATGTGCATGATCTCATCATTTTCAGCAGTAGCGGTGATCAAATTATGAATTTCAGCACAAGTAGGTGAATCCAAAAACAATCATCTAGTACATTAACTTGTTTTCGCATAGGTATAATAGAGTTATCAATTGATGAGGAGTTTAGGCCCGATCTTCCAGAAGGTAATGGATAAGTCGATTGATGGAGATATCGACGTCGAAGATCCGAGGCTCTCGAGTAGAACACGAAAAACCCCTACAATCACTACATGACCACTCTGTTGTTTATCAACCGTGCTTCACATGATTGACCTTGCCAAGAATGCTAATCCCTGCAAGTGCAACTGAGAACACAAGCAAGAACGTAGAAGACACAAGCAAGTTGGGGTTTCATAAACCGTAGAACGACAATATTATTAATCTAAGCAAAACCCAATTGTTTATGGCGGCTAATATGGAGTATATATAGATGGGAGGACGTCCAAGGGGGTTTTGGGGTCGTCACCTAACCCTAAGACACGAAAATAATGGACATAGACTTGATACAAGGCCCAATGGCCCAATACGGCGGCGCAACATCCTGACAGATTCTCAACTCAATTTCGTTTCGAAGATTCTTGTCGACTCCCAAGGAATTTTGACATGGGACGAGCGCCATTGGAAATTTTATCATCTCCCCTTTTCGTGCATATGTAGAACATCCAAAACAGAGTTTGTATGCATCCTCGGCGTCTGTTTTAGTGCGAACTGCTCCTGGACTCCGAGTTGGACACGATTTTGAGTTGGGGTCGGTTTCCATCTTCATTGAATGTATTCTCTGGTCCTCCACACCCCTAAACCTTCCTCCAATTGGTCCTTGAATCACTCCATGTATCCTAATAAAAAATAAATTATTAGGTAGCAATCTATTCTCAAAAATATATAAGGAAACATATAAGAACGAGCTCACCTCTAAAATTAATTGGTGTGTGTGAATTCTATTGATTGCATCTTGTATGTTGAATGGAGTATTGTGTATATCCATAGGAGTTATGTCCTCATCATCCTCCCCTTCTTAAATTGGTGTCATCCTTGACTCAAGTTCATCTTCTCTCATGTGTGGGTCCGTATGTGCAATGCCATCAAATCCTCTTGTGTGCATCAATGGAGGAGGTCAAGGTGGTGGACGATATAGTGCACCATCTCCATGTTCTCCATCAACTAAGCATGACCATTCACTTGAGTCAGGATCCCAAACAAATAAACATTGTGCCATATTTATCTGTGCAATTATAATGTACATGATCTCATCATTCTCCCCTTCTTTATGACAAGCCGTCCTCCACTTGCTCGTATGTCCAGCAAAGAGGCTTTCTTTGGGGGTAGAATGAGTGTTGTCCATATTGCACAACCGCAGCGAACAATGCTCCTCTATTAAATATTGTTCGTGCTGCAAGAAAAAAAATACTAGAAAAACTTGACAAAGGATTATTAGTGTTAGTGCATCCATTCATTTCACCATGTTGTTGTAGCACAAAATGAGATTTCTCATTTGAGCATATGTAAACTTTATGAACCATAAATTCACCACTACTTTCATAGTTGCATATAGCATGAAAAATATTTCTACTTAACAAAGGCAATTCAGATTGGGAAAATATTCTTCTCTGTACAATATCTAAATCACAAAGAGTGTCAAATTCAATATAATCCAAATTATTTATAGAAGACAACAATTTTAGCTCATCATTTTCAGCAGTAGCGGTGATCAAATTATGAATTTCAGCACAAGTAGGTGAATCCAAAACACAATCATCTAGTACATTAACTTGTTTTCGCATAGGTATAATAAAGTTATCAGCACACAACTCTTTCTTAGTTCAAGATCAGCAGGAAAATCAACATGTGACAATGGTGTATAAATAAACGATTCTAATAGTTGCTCCTCAAAAATAGCATGATTTGTGGAAAAATTCAGAACATCCAAAAACTTCTCACCTTGTGTATTTGTAGAATGTTTTCCTTACCATTTTCAGCAGTGATTTCGAGTGCATTATGAGTTTCACAAGTGTTGTCGAAAGCCTCATTCTCTTTTGCATCGTCTACATTATTTTCTATATTGTCCTGCAAAACGTTAGACACAAAAGGAGGTACAACAAGAAATTTCTCGTCAAATTGATGCACTTCATCTTTGCAATTAGATACATTCATAAAAGTTTCTCGGATACAAATTTTCATATCCTTCCATGTTCGAGGTTTCTCTAAATCATTTAAATTGTTCCACCAAGTTAATGCACAATCTACTAATGCAGTTGCAACATTTCTAATCTTTCTCGTCTCACACATATGACATTGTCCAAAAAAGTTATCCAACTCTATTTCCCAAGCAATATATTCATCGTAACCAAAACCATCATAAGAAGGAAGAGATGAGAGAATGTAATTACTTTCTATGGAAGGAGTTGTAAAGATGGTCTGAATGTCATGTGAAACCTTGGCTGATGTTTGATTCTTAGCGAGCAACTCCATCGCCGCCTTCATCATGTGAGTCATCTCAGCATATAATGCATGATTCTTTCTTTTACCTGACATTGTTAGTAGAAAATAGAAGAAAACAAAAAATATGTTATCCCTATCAACTACAAAGGATAATGTCAAAGTAGAAGTGGAATCACACACTCTCAAGCATCTTACCACGCTCTTACAAGTGTTATTATCGACACTGCAGGTGGCAAACGGTGGCCGGTATGAAGAAATCAATGAAGTGTGGGATGATTGCAAGGATGTATCGATTCTGCTCAAGAGTAAAGTGTATCTTGGATGGCACTTTATATGTAGCAAGGATTAGCAACAATTCAATCAGATAGTAAAGTTGAATAAGTGTCCAAAGTACTTGTCAAAGTTGTTGGCCTAAATGTGTTCCTAGTAGTTCAAGTTAGCAAGACATGAAACAAAAACTATAGGACACAAAGGATGCAAGCACTTCTGTTTTATTTTTGCTTTTTTTTCTTCTTTTTTTGTGCGGCTTTTGTATCTTGTTTTGCACTTGACTTTTTTTTCTTCTTTTTTTCTTAAAATGTGCTGCAAAAGAATAACACAATGCAAAACAACCAAAGATACCTCGTTGGTGTGTCACAAATTTTCTGTTCAGTCTTGCAAGGACAATTAGGCATCCTTTATGGCCCCAAATCTAAAACTTTTCAACAAAAAGATTATAGATCTATCTATTCTCTTTAATTTGTGTACATGGATGACCTAGTTTAGACCAAATAAATAGGAGATATTGCCCCTGAAATACAGATTGTTCAGAAATTCTAGTTCAAGAATAGATTCATATCTAATTTAATTTCGGCCATGACAACTTCATTTTCTGGTAAAATGATTAATACAAAAGTTGTACATAACTTCTCAAGCCTTCCATAAAATACTAGAATAGAAAAATCCGAGTTCGTATGAGTGATATATGATCAAAATACCTAACTGGACAGAAATGAATCTAATCTGGACGTGATAACGTGATTCAAAAGGATGCATCAACACAATGCAAAACTCAAACTAAGACCAAAAAAACATACCAAACCAGCAATATGACTCAACTACGGACACAAACTCAACAAAACCGAACCGAAAAACAAAGTTGAAAAGGTTCAATCGTGGTTTGGACAAAGTGATGAATAGATCTATTAAACTACAAGTTTTTTTGTGGACTCTAGGTATGAAAACAAACTAATTGAAAGGATAGATGAATTACCTAATGGGCAACCTAGAAATATGATACCAATTTATGAGGAGTTTAGGTCCGATCTTCCGAATGGTAATGGATAAGTCGATCGATGGAGATCTCGACATTGATGATCTGAGGCTCTCGAAGAGAACATGAAAAAACACTGCAATCACTACACCAGCGCTCCATTGGTTATCAACCGTGCTGCACATGATTATCCTCACCAAGAAGGCTAATCCTTGCAAGTGCAACCGAGAACACAAGCAAGAACATAGAAGACACGATCTGAAATCGAGAAGTTGGGGTTTCACAAATTGTAGAATGGCGATATTATTATCTAAGCAAAAACCAATTGTTTATGGCGGCTACTATGGAGTATATATATGTGGGAGGATATACAAGGGGGTTTTGGGGTCGTCACCTAACCCTAACACACGAAAATAATGGACTTATACTTGATACAAGGCCCAATGGCCTAATACGGTGGCACAGCACCCTGACAGATTCTCAACTCAATTTTGTTTCGACGATTCTTGTCGACTCCGAAGGAATTTTGACATGGGACGAGTGCCATTGGAAATTTTATCAACTACCCTTTCCGTGCATATGTAGAACGTCCAAAACGGAGTTCGTATGCGTCCTTGACGTCTGTTTTAGTGCGAACTGCTTCTGGACTCCGAGTTCGATACAATTTTGAGTTGGGGTCGGTTTCCATCTTCATTGAATGTATTCTTTGGTCCTCCATGCCCCTAAACCTTCATCCAGTTACTCCTAGAATCACTCCATGTATCCTAATCACAATTAAATTATTAGGTAGCAATCTATTCTCAAAAATATATAAGGAAACATATGAGAACGAGCTCACCTTGGAAATTAATTGGTGTGTGTGAATTCTATTGATTGCTTCTTGTATGTTGAATGGAGTGTTGTGTATATCCATAGGAGTGATGTCCTCATCATCCTCCCCTTCTTGAATTAGAGTCGTCCTCGACTCATGTTCATCTTCTCTCATGTGTGGATCCATATGTGCAACGCCATCAAATCCTCTTGTGTGCATCAAAGGAGGGGGCCAAGGTGGTGGACGATATAGTGCACCATCTCCATGTTCTCCATCAAATAAGCATGACCATTCACTTGAGCCAGGATCCCAAACAAATAAATATTGTGCCATGTTTATTTGTGCAATGATAATGTGTATGATCCCATCATAATCACTTTGTAAAGGCTATTTTGTGATCTCTTGGCCACACACATAAGGAAGTGCGAGACGGCATAATTGAGATTGAATAGTCATCGAAAGGTGATGAAATCACGAACTTGTGGGTAAAGTGGTACAACCTCTGCAGGGTGTGTTTAAAACTATCATGATAGCCGTACTTCCAGCTATAAGCAACCTGGACACTCACATGATTAGAGTTATAGACCTTGAACATGGTTTAATGGCTGGAATTGAATTGGGAATTGGTATTGGTTCCGTGATCTATTTTGGTATATGGAATTGATGAAAATAATACATATGAGCAGTTATGAGTTGATTACAGATTATTAATGTTGATATTGGTTATTTAAGTTGAAATAAATGTTATTTGGGTTATTTTGGGAAGGACCTCACTTAATAATGATATAATTGCATTTTCAACTGTTTTGAATATACTTTTATGTAATTATCCTATTTTATTATCATTCCTTTTTTAAGCTACATGTCATACTTTCCCACACTTGCTGAGTACGACATGTGCTCACCCTTGCTATTCCCCCCAACAAATTCAAATGCAGGCATCAATGAGGAGTACTCGGAGGTATTTGAGGAGTTCTAGGCGTGCGTGTTACCCTCAAGCATGCCTGTGGAGTTTAGAGTCTTAGTATTTAGTGTTTTCCACTGTAGTTATTTAGAGCTTGTATTCAAGACCATTTGGTTTGTAATAAGGTACTATTATTAGTGTTATTATTCGAGACATGTTTTTATCTGTTTATCGTTTGTGAATCACTTGTGTATGTGTGTTAAACATCCTGGGCACACATATGCATTACGCTTGGTTTATTTTCGGAACCGGGTGTCACAAATTGGTATCAGATCCGTGTTTGACCGTAGGACGCAAGACTAGGTAGAATGGACACCACAAATCACTTAGGATTTCTTTCCTATTCAAAATTAGCCTGTTTGCACTATTTTGCCTTCCACTAGCTATATAATGTGGAAAAAATTGTGCTTTTTGCTGCTGCTGCAATTTTTGCCACTTTTCCATCTTTTTGAGCAAATGCACATCCTCTCATCTTGATTTATGGATGTTGCGCCGAAAGTGAATTTTCCACTTCTTTCCTGCTGCTTCCATGTCTTTTCTTGTCTCTTCTTGCTGAAACAGAAGGTTGAGTAGAACCCACATCCCACACTTGCATCGACCATCACTTCACACACTGATGACCCATCCCCAGTCCATCTGTATAGATCATTAGTGCTCGCTTGTATTTGGTGTGCTGATTGTTTGATTGCTTGTTTGTGTGCTTGGTGTGCGTTGTGGAGACGTCTAGCATTTTGTCCACATCCGCACGTGGTACAGAGTTGTTGGATCCTTGTCCATATCCTCTAATAGGGTTATTAGTATTAATAAAAGAGTTGTTAGTTACATATGCCTTGATGCATATAGTTGGGGCGTTTCTATTCAAATTCTAAATTCTTCCGTCTCTACCATTCTTTCACCAACAGATGTTGAGGACTCGCAACCAAAGGAATGCCAATGGTGAGGAGGAGAACATTGAAGCACCCCAGAACAACCAGGGACCTGCATATGGAGCTATCAACCTTGAGCAGCTGTTGGCGATGCAAAACCAGCTCATGCAAACCATGGGACAGCTGCAAGCTGGCAACAACAATTAGCCCAACAAACGATAAGAAGAAGAAGAAGAAGAAGAAGAAGAAGAAGAAGAAGAAGAAGAAGAAGAAGAAGAATAAGAAGAAGAAGTAAAGTGGGAGAGAGAGATGTTCCCCATGCCCCGCGCCCGCTCCTCCATGCCCCGCGCCTCCGCCACCTCCACCACCTCCCCTTGCTCGCTGCCATGGACGCGCTGATAGCCTTTAGCGCTGCTGGGGATCGGTTGACTTGCTCAACATGGGTGAGGATTGACCCCTGCCAACCAGTGGTGACTGGGATCTTCGTCCTAGCGAGATATTCCAACAAGAAGTTCACCGCCAGCTCCGCTCCATAGTTCATCACCTGGGGTCTTCACCCAAGGGTTCCTTCCTCATGATTGCAGCCTTTCGAAGGTACACTTTTCATCTCTCGGAGAGTGCCGTTGGATGGGCTCTTTGCTCGGTGCTGGGTGGTTCACCTTGGGATTTTCATGTCCAACAACTGCAAGAGCGTTCGTTTCGCTTCTCCGTGGCGAGCAAGCAAGTGGGACTGCTGATCAATGCAAAGCGGAGGATCACCACATCAAACTTTAATGTGTACTTCCATCTATGGCACACGGGTGGACCGGATTGGATCTCTGAATATAAGAAGTGGGAGCAGGAACTGAAGGAAAGCTGGACATTGGTTTCACGCAAGAAGCCGACAAACAGGCGGGTCTCCATCGCCTCCCCAATCCGGCAAGGTTCTCCAGCAAAAAAAGGCAACCCCAATGGTAAAAGGGTTGTGGTTGGGAAAAATTTTCTGCAATCTGCTTCAAGCCCCAACAAGTGCTGCCGGACTCTGCTTTCCTGCTAATCAGAAGATCGTCAGAGTTCATTCACCTACCACCGCGAACGAAGGTATGTGGCACGATAAACAATACAACATTTTGAATTTTCAGGTGGACAAAGGTAAGTCTGGTCCCACTCCATTCATGTCTCACTGGCCTCCGGTGCAATGGAGCGCCAACAACCCGGCGCATGCCCCTGATGCGACCGCTCTTAGAAGTAGCCACCCTAGGCTTAGCTCTGCTATGTGGTAGGTCGGCGAGTGTTCTCGCCCGATGGGAGATAGAGCTCCAAAGGCCACAGTCTCGCAAGGTCCCGATGGAACTCTTCGTCGACAAGACAGCGATCAGTGCAGGGAGCTGAGGCGGCCAAGTGATCATGGCATTTGGCAGTATGATGGGAAACATTGCTATAAATGCCTCAGCCCATTTCATCTGAAATTCCAATGTCGCAATGAGATACAGTGTAATCTTTGCTTTAGATATGGGCATATTAGACGGAACTTCCTCTCAGCTGCCAGAGTTCCTCGGGTTTGACGCAAGAGAAACACGCCCCCCATTAAGGCCTCTGGCCTTTCCACGGAACCGTCATCCGCCATCATCATTCACAAACACAATCCCCCCCTCAACTTCTCCTCTACCACTCCTTCTCCCTGGCTCCTCCGCATCCTGCACTCCACATCCGTCTCCACCGCTCTTTCGCCGGCCAACTCTCTTAGCCTCAGGGCCAACTTCCCGGTTGATCCCTTGAGGTTCCTGGCCAACCAACACTTCGACTTCACCGACGGAGGCCCAAACCGGCTGCCTAGGATGGTGGTGCACCTTCCCGGTCACCATCACCAGGCTCACAAAGAATTTACTGTGGCGGTGGACGCTGAGCGCGTGCTGCAGGAAGATCAGTACGAGGATTTTAGGCTACGGATCCGGAACTTCCTTCTGCAAGACATGGGTATCACCGTTACTCACTCCTGTCTCACCCCACTGGGCATAGATCTTTTTGCATTCCAGACCAGCTTGTTTAGAGACTTAATTGTGATGAGAGAGCCAATCGTGGTAGATGGCGTCCGTGTGTCCTTCATCAGACACGACTTTGGCAGAAACCCCCGAACTCACGAGTTTGGTCGTGTTGGTTGGTTTATGATCTTGGGCTTCCCACTGGACTACAGGACGGTTGAAACTATTGAGTTAGCAGTTTCTGGTTTTGGCAAGTTACTTTAGTGGCACACAAGCCCGAGGGCCCTGGGCTTCATCTTGGTCAAATGTCTCTACACCAATGCAAGGCTTGTCCCCAGAAGCTTAGTCCTGCGTCAAGGCACCAGGGATGGGGTCGGGTGCTCCTAGTCTTGCCCGGTGTACATTCTCAACTGGATTGCCCCGAATGGCTTTGGGGAAGCTGATGGCTGGGGGGGCATCCCCCCAGAAGATGACCTGCCACTAAATGGCGACCCTCATCCTCTTCAAGAACCACCTGAGGATCAGCCGGAAGATGATGAGGAATGGTTGGCGCCTGATGAACAGCACCAGCAGTAGGCCAACGATGGCTGGGAACCATGGGGGCCGCCGCCGCCCCCACCGCACCATGAGATGGACGTCCTCTCTAACGCCCCAACTCAAGAGGAAGCTTCAAGCGCCGTGAACACGACTGAACCGGCTGTCAGAGCTCCAAGGATGGAGCAACAGAACTTCCCACTGGTCAACCCGGAGGTGTTACGCAGCAACCATACTGGCTTCCCCCTGGACTCAGTAGGGCTAAGAAAAATGCTCCAGTTCAATGAACCCAATGGGCAAGGGGGGTTCAATAAAGTCATCACCATGTCGCTCTCTAACTCCGCTGATCAGCAGTCAAGGGAGCAGAGTTCTGGCCACCCCTCAGTGATCATCAAAGATATCACTGCCGAGCCCATCGCTACTGCAGATAAGATAAAAGGAAAGTAAAGCAAGGCCCTGACATTGGCAGTAGCGGAGATTGTTGGACCATCTTACTCCAACAGATCACTGGAAACCAGCAAACTAAGGAGGAGCCCTCGGCTCCAAATGCTCATGCAGGGACATCGGACCACGCCTCCACCTGCTCAGGAGAATGGCCCTGATGTTGGTACATCTGAGGATACGCCGACACTCAATCTCTTTCCAGGTCCAATCAAATTCCCCAGTCTTGACTCTCTTGACTCCTGCTGTCCCTACCCTGAACTCTCCACTGATGTGTTGCAGGCGACGGTGGTAAACGAGTGCGGTGTTCCCCCTGAGGTGGCGCGCCGGATGATGTCCCTCCCGGAGCTGAATGACGATGCAGTACATCAATCTTGACTTGCTGGGAGTGGAAGGCACTGGGCACACTGTGGACTACTATGTTGCTGATGGGTTCGTCTTTTGGGAAACTGCTATTTGGAATTGTAGGGTGGTTGTATTAAACAGTACTGGTTGTTGTTTTCTGGTGTGCTCTGTTGAGAATATGCGCGGTTGGGAACATTTCTGCATTTTGATCGGCCGGTGGCCGGAACCTCAGCTTATGGCAGTTAGTCTATTCTAGAGCCTGTTGGCTGTGACCTATTTCTATGCTGCTTAGCTCATCTGTCTATCTGATTACTGGTTTGTTCGTTGGCCCTCGTTGCACACTGACCTTAGTTTCATAGGCCACAACCTCATTCACTCGGTCGGGACTACTTCCCGGACTGCCCTGTCATACCTGACTATTATTTATGGCGCACAACATAAACCGTAACTGGAATGTCTTTAACTGGAACATTCGTGGTCTTAATAACACTGCTAAGCAACAAGCAGTCAGGTCCAAAATAGAGGAGGTCCAGGAGTGCAATATCTTATGTATACAAGAGACCAAAATGGAACATATTGGCATTTCTTTCCTTAAACGACTGGCACCTAGAAGATTCAACAAATTCGTCTTTGCACCATCCAGGGGTGCCTCGGGAGGTATTATGGTAGCCTGGAATGACAGCTTGCTTCAGGGAGAAGCTCTGGATATCAGGGACTTTGCCATATTCATGCGGTTCACATCCCGACTGAATGGGGTAGTCTGGCACCTGATCTCAGTCTATGGACCTTGTCAAGGACCTTGTCGGCAGGAGTTCACCGACTGGCTCTGGAATCTCTCATTGCAACCGCACGAGCTATGTATGATATTGGGGGACTTCAACTTTTATCGCCACGCCAGTGACCGCAACCGCGCGGGAGCGAATATAGGGGACATGCAGATGTTCAATGACATCATCCAACACTTAGGACTTATTGAAATCCCTCTCCAAGGTAGGAATTACACTTGGAGCAACATGCAACAATCGCCTCTACTTGAACAACTGGATTGGTGCTTCACCTCAGCGCAATGGTCCCTATCATTTCCCAACTCCTCACTTTGGCCAATGGCCAGGGACACATCAGACCATGTCCCACTAGTAGCTCAGATATGCACCACCATACCTAAATCAAAATGCTTCCGTTTTGAAAACTACTGGCTCAGACATCCACAGTTTCTCACAATTGTCAAGGACTCGTGGGACCAGCCTCTGTCAACAGTTGGTAGTGCAAGGAGAGTTTCTGCTAAATTAAAACGTGTGAGATACAAGCTACGCAAGTGGAGCAGATCACTAGGTGGGCTGAAAAAACTGATCAAATGATGCAATGAAGTTATTCTGATCATGGACACAATGGAAGAGTAGAGGAAACTATACTTGCAGGAAAGCTGTTTTAGAAACATGATCAAACATCAGCTTACTCAGCTCTTAAAGCAGTAGAATGACTATGGGAGACAACGTTATACAGAGTTTTAGGCCATGTTTGGTGATGAGCCAACAAAATTCTTCTTGGCTGCAGCAATTGAAAGATACAGGAGAAACAATATATCAGTCATTCAAGATGACCATGGAGTAGAGCTAATGGACCATGGGCACAAAGCCTCAGCCCTCTAGAAGGAATTTTCGGAAAGGTTAGGGCAATCTGCCCCGACTCAACAATGGCCACAAATCCACCATTGGGTGCTGCCTGGACAACATCTACATACATTATGCAACCCGGTCACCAGGGAGGAAATTGATGCCACACTCAAAAACATGCCAACCGACAAAGCCCCAAGTCCAGATGGGTTCAACACAAAATTCTTTCAGGCATGCTGGCACATCATTAAGGAAGACATTTATCTGATGTGCTCGGACTTCTTTAATGGCAACATCAATATCCAGCCCCTGAACAGTTCCTTAATCACTCTCATCCCGAAGATCAATAATCCCCACAGAGTTACAGATTACAGGCCCATATCACTGCTGAACTCCACTATCAAACTGATCACTAAGATACTCTCAGTTAGACTGCAGGAAGTCATCCCAACCATTATCCACAAAAATCAATATGGTTTCATCAAAAAAAGAACCATCCAGGACTGCATGGCTTGGGTCTATGAGTACCTTTATCAATGCAAAAAAACCAACACTGGTGCCATAGTACTCAAACTGGACTTCGAAAAAGCCTTTGACAAGGTGGAACATGACTTCATTATACACATGCTGAGAGTTTTGGGTTTTCCTGAACAGTGGATCACATGGGTAACATATATTCTATCTACTGCCACCTCCTCAGTTCTTCTCAATGGAGTGCCAGGTAAGACTTTTCACTGCAGAAGAGGTGTTCGGCAGGGGGACTCGTTATCCCCCCTGCTATTTGTACTGGCAGCAGATCTTCTACAAATTTTAATCAACAAAGCAGTGGAGCTGGGACTTCTATCATTGCCACTGCATCAAGAAATGAACGAGGACTTCCCGGTAGTACAATATGCAGATGACACTATTCTAATCCTCAAAGCCAACCAGAGACAGCTCTTCTTTCTAAAAAACTTACTACAATCCTTCGAGGGAGCTACAGGGCTGAGAGTGAACTGGGCAAAATCAAGCTTAACACCAATAAACACTGATGAAGAGGAGGCCACAATTCTAGCAGCCACACTGGGTTGCACTATTGGTTCATTCCCATTTACTTACTTAGGTCTGCTGATGAGCCTCAACAGACCCAAAGCAGATGCCTTTGAAGGGCTTGTCTTAAGGGTGCAAAAAACGCTAACTGGAGCAGCAATATGGTTGTCAATGGTTGGTCGATGCACACTTATCAACAACGTTCGGTCTGCCATCCCAATTTATGCGATGTGTACCATCAAATTGAGACAGTTAGTCATTCAAGCTATTGACAAAGCCAGGAAACAATGCTTATGGAGAGGCTCGGACATCGCTGGAAAAGGTCGGCCCCTGGTGGCCTGGAACCAAGTTACAACATCAAAGGAAAATGGAGGGCTGGGTCTGAAAAGCCTCACCGCAATGAATGGAACCTTGCTCATGAAATTCCTCTGGAAAATCTATAACAAAGCAGACATCTCCTGGGTTCACCTCATCAACCAGCGCTATTGCAGCAATGGTAAACCCCCGCACAACACAAAAGGAAAAGGATCCTTCTGGTGGAGGGATGTTGTGAGCCTATCTGATTCTTTTCTCAAGAATTTTGAAGTCAAAATTGCCACAGGGGACACAATTCGACTATGGCAGGATCAGTGGGAAGATCACCTACTCAGAAGGGACATGCCCCGTTTATACTCCTTCGCAAAAAGAACCAACATCTCAATGGCCCAATACCTCAGCAACTCATACCATGGCAATCACTTTTTTCAACCACTGTCGGAGGAAGCACTGTTGGAACTGGCCAATCTGGAGGCCATGCTGGAGGAAATTTCACACAGGGAAGCTTCACAGAATGAGTGGACTCCAATCGAGGGAACAAGAACTTTCAGCTCCAAGCTTATTTACAACAAATATTACAAACACATCAACCCACCAACACCCTTTAGCTGGATTTGGGCCTCAAAGGTGCTAAAGAAAATGAAGATCTTCATGTGGCTGATGTTTCGGGACCGGCTCAACTCATGCAACCTCCTAAAGAGAAAAAACATCACGATTGACGGGAACGACTACACCTGCGTACTCTGTGCTGACAATGTGGAGGAACTCACGTACCATCTCTTCTTTAACTTCTCCTTCAGCATGGCATGCTGTAATGTCCTTGGGATTCACTAGGACCACGACATCCCCTTCTTTCATACCCTGCAAAAAGCCAAGCTCAATTGGGGTCGCAGCGCCTTCATGGAAACCTTCTCCATAGCGGCCTGGGAGATCTGGATTGCTCATAACAATGTCATTTTCAGAAACTCTACTCCCTCTGTAAATGCTTGGAAACGATCCTTCACTGCTTCTACAAGGCTTCAGGCCTGCCGTTTTAAGCCGGAGGATAGGGCTAGTGTGCTCGGGTGGCTTCAGGTTTTGTAAAGGATGTTCCTCCCTCTGGAACACCTAGTCAAGCTCTACTGAGCTACTGTAAATCGCTGTTTCCTTGTCTCTTTTAATATATGTTTTATGGCTGTCGGGGTTCTCCCTTGCAGTTTTTCACCAGTCAAAAAAACAACAATCAGGCCCACATGCCTCCACCACCACCACCCCCGCCGCCCCACAATCGTTTGAGAGAGTTCATGAGGACTAGGCCACCTAGCTCTGCTCAAAGACCCTATGGAAGCAGATGATTGGCTGAAGTCCATAGAGAAGAAACTTGCTATTGTTCAGTGCGGTGATAGAGAAAAGGTTATGTTTGGTTCCCATCAATTAGTTTGAGTTGTTGCATGTTGGTGGGAATTCCTTTGCAATGCCCATGAAAATCAAGAAAGAATCACCTGAGCTGAATTCAAGGAGAAGTTCCGCTCTCACTATGTGCCAGAGGGAGTTATGATACCGAGAAGACAAGAATTTGAAAACCTCAGGCAAGGAAGGATGAGTGTGAGTGAGTATCTCAATAAATTCACTCAACTGTCTAGATATGATCCAGAGGACATCAACACTGATAGCAGGAAGTAATATTTGTTCATGAGAGGTCTCAACAATGAAATTCAAGTTCAGTTGCTCAATGTCGACTATTCAAATTTCTAGAAGCTGATTGAAAAGGTCATTGTGGTTGAGAACAAGATTCGTGAGATGGAGCTAGATCACAAGAGGAAGATGCCATATCATGGACAGCTGCAATGAAGCAACGTCCGTCCTCACTATGCACCACCTGTTGCACCATATTACAACCCGTCCACTACTGCATACCGCCCTACTTATCCACCACGACCACAACAACCATTACAGCAATGCTCATCCATGCAAGCACCTCGCTTACCTATGCAGCCATCACCGCGTCCAAATGTGACTCCTTATGCTCAGATTCAGCCTCACCCTAACTTCTCTAGTGCCACTAGCGGAAAGACTTGCTATACTTGTGGTCAAGTGGGACATTTTGCAAATCAATGCCCAAGGTCAGGACAGGGTCAGATGAACAATGTTCCAAGGCAGGATCCAAGGTCCAATGGAGTAGCAACTCAAGGCTACTGAGGACCATAGAATTTTGCTTGTGGCAAGGTGAATCATCTATCTGCACAAGAGGCTCAGCAAGCTAAAGATGTTGTGATTGGTATGTTTCTCGCAAACTGCAATCCCGCTACTATGTTATTTGATTCTAGAGCATCCTATTCATTCATATAACTAATGTATGTTGCAAAGCATAGCATGCCTATATTGTACATGAGTATACCCTTGTTGGTTAAATCTCCTGGAGGAGAGATGAGGACGAATATAGTATGTCCAAAAGTAAGTATTTCCATAATGGGGTAGATTTCCTCGCCAACCTTATAGTCTTGAATTCAAAAGGCTCGAACATCATACATGGAATGGATTGGATAAGGAAGCATAACGGAGTAACTCAGTGTGCCACACGGACAGTGCAATTTACAAATGAAGAAGGAGTCAGTATAGATTTAAGGTAGTTCAACCGACAACTGAGAGGGCAATGGTAAATCATGCCAAAGGAGTAACTTTGGAGGAAATTCTGATTGTCCGTGAGTACCCAGATGTGTTTCCTGAGGAATTGCCAGGTATGCCACCTAATCGTGACATCGAGTTCATCATTGGTTTAATACCTAGAACTGCACCTATAGCGAAGAGGCCATATAGGATGCCTCCTAAGAAATTAGCACAGCTCAAGAAGCAGATTAAGAGCAGTTATAGAAATGTTTTACATGCCCAAGCTCGTCGCCATGGGGAGTCCCAGTGCTTTTCGTAGATAAGGAAGATGGATCTCAGAGAATGTGTGTGGATTACCAGTCTCTTAACAAGGTGACGATCAATAATAAGTACACGTTGCCCCGCATAGAGGATTTGTTTGACCAGATGAAGGGAGCCAGAATATTCTCTAAAATTGATCTTCGGTCGGGATCTTTCCAAATGAAGATTAGACCGTCAGACATACCCAAAACGGCTTTCAGAACACGGTATGGATCCTATGAGTATATGGTCATGTCATTTGGATTTACTAACGCACCCGCATACTTCATGTATCTTATGAACAAGGTTTTCATGGAGTATTTGGATAAGTTCATGGTAGTGTTCATTGATGAAATTATGATCTACTCAAAAAGTGAAGAGGAGCACGAAGAGCATTTAAGACTGACATTGCAGAAATTGCGAGAGCATGTAACACCCTCATTTTCATGCATCATGCATTGCATAAGTTCATATACATGTTTAGTAATAATCTAGTTAAAAAGAAATAAGTTTAAAATGAATTAGAAGCAAAACCGCACTTAGAAGTTCTAAGAAGTGCAGACTTGTCCGTTTTTTGTGTGAACCAGTCCGATTTCTCTCTGAGCTCGCTTCGGACACGTCCGTTTTCATGCGAACTATTCCGGTTTTGTCTCTGTACAGTTTTTGGACTTGTCCAGTCCATTGCAGACTAGTCCAGTATTTTGATTCCTTGAAATTTCCTCAAGTCCCTGGACTTGTCCATACTTGTCCGATATCTAGCGGACTTGTTCGTGCTCCTCTCTGACTAAAATCGAACTTGTCCAATTGTGGCTATACCTATCTTTTTTTTCCTCTGGCTAAGTTTGGACTTGTCCGATATAGTCCGGACTTATTCGATTTCTCTCTGACTAGCGATTGGACTAGTCTGGCCTAGTGCGGACTTGTCCGGTGATCGCGATTCTGAGTTGATCTTTTGTTCCACGATGTTTTTTTGGGTTTTACCTTAAGTGGGCCTAAGGACGTTGTGTCTAACCCGTTTGGAGCCCATGTGGGACCCCACACCGGCCTCCACCCTCTCTAAATCGACCTACATCAAACCCTAATCCTCCACCTCTATATAAACAACCCCACACCTCAACTTTACATCTCTTTGCCACTTTCG
This sequence comes from Tuctoria greenei, assembly GCA_036927565.1. Taxonomy (NCBI): domain Eukaryota; kingdom Viridiplantae; phylum Streptophyta; class Magnoliopsida; order Poales; family Poaceae; genus Tuctoria; species Tuctoria greenei. The sequence continues at coordinate 266,771,449 of JAYESD010000002.1, read as the reverse complement.
AAACACACCCAAACCCTAGTTCGTGGGGGATGCCACCAAGGAGGAGGAGATCCAGAGCAAGAAGAAGAAGAGGAAATGAAAGAGGATCAAGTGATCAAGATCCCCATCAAGTTTTCGTTCTTCATCGACAAGTCACCTTCAAGTTTCTTTATCAACCCTAGATCGCATGATCCAAGTGTTGCCTCCAAAACTCTTGATTCTTTGGAGTTCCAAACACCTGGTATACCTTATACTTTCTCTTTCTCACGTGAATTCAACCTGTTTCTCCAAATTCACGTCGATCTAGAAAACCCTAGCTCGCTGGTTCTGCGTAGGGTGAACTAGTCCGGCCCTACAACGGACCTGTCCGGCCTCTAGATCTAATTGCTGTTAGATTAATTCTGAATTTAATTTAATCAACTTGAACCTGTCAAAACTTGTTAATAACCATTGTAAATGATTAGTAAACATAAATAATAACTTATTAACTAGTTTTACTTCACATTTGCATTAATCATGCATGTCATGTCATGTCATAATGAGTAATATATGTGCACTTATTTGTAATTCTTGTCTTGTATGTTCGTTGCACGGATTACACAGTTTTGCGCTAGAAGGTGCTGCAGAAGACCTCCAGCAGCAGCACTTTGAAGTCTTTGATCCCAATCAATTTTAAGAGCAAGGCAAGTGTCCTTGAACATATTGATCCTAGTTTTAAATGTTTTTTTTGCAAAATTCCATGCTTGTGTCAATTTGATGGGACTCCTATGATAGGAAGTTTACTAGCTTTGTTTAACCATCCTTGTCACCTGAAATACATAGTAGATAGTCTGGAAGGGCTTTTTACCTTTTGCCTCGCCCAACTTAATTGGGATGGGAAAACAGCCAAGTTATTTAGTTATGCAACAATGGATGTTGAGAAAATTGGTAGTATGGAACTGGGTAGATTCTAAGCAAGCATGGTTTGTGGTATGGGTTGGATGTTAAGGTGGTATGCTTGCTTGGGATATTAGGACTGTACATGGAGCGATCATCTAGGATTTACAGTGCCACCACGAGGCTAAGTATGGGTGTGATATAGCTGATTAATTAGGGTGTTGCTAGTATTGTGCAGATCATTTGGCGCACCGGGGAAGCGGAGTCAGATTGGGTTTGGATTTGTGGCGGAACTCCCTGGGATCCGAATGGCTCAAGAGGGGGCCCTTGGTTGAAGATATGCTCAGTTGGAGGCATCGCCATTGGTGAAACCTCAGTGGGTCTGTACATACTTATTGATACCCTACGTATTGGATACCCCTTGAAACTGCAAAGAGTGCAAGGGAACTCCACCTATTAGAGGTGAAGACCTCCGAAGGCCCCACGTGTCACTTGGAACCGGACCCGCCTCCCTCCTATGGTTAGTCCCAGTGCCGCCACGTGTATCGAAAAATCGGAGCTACATTCCATACATAAGAAAGCTCTGGACTAAATACCTTTGTGGCACCCCCAGACTAACCCCCGACAGGGGGAAGCTCCGGTACCGACACGTGTACAACAGCATCGGACCTACTCGTCCAAGACTGTAAGCTCCGGAGCTGCCACGTGTCCAACCGCCAGACCTTCAACCTCAACAGGCAGAGTGGTGGACCTCCAATAGCTCGGACCTTCAAGGAGCATTAAAGACTTCAAGACCTGATTACGTGTCATTAATAATATCTTAATGGCACATTGGATGACCCTTAATGCCAGTAACGCCACCATTAAAGGGCGTTATCACACTATAAAAGGGAATTAAGCATATTAACTGTGTATTAGGCATCAGTAACCGCCAGGGCCACATGTCGGGCCAGGCTAATGAAGTAATAGCCATCCCTTGTACTATAAAAGGACTGGCCGACCAATACACAGGGGACACACGCTACAAAGACTCTTAGACGCCTCCCAGACACTCTGTCTCTCACACACAAGCGCTCAGACGCTCAATACAACAACAACGCACACCCGTGGAGTAGGGTATTACACTCAGGCGGCCCAAACCACGTAAATCCTCGTGTCAAATCGCCATCTTGTTCTGAATCTCTGTGCGCCCACAACCGAACTAAGAAACTTTTCGGGCTGCCAACGGTAGTACCGGGAGAATTGCTGGAATCAGACTCTCACAGTTGGCGCGCGGTAGAACCACCCTCGAAAGCTCCGGGAATCACCAATCTGGTGGTCGAACGCCTCTCTACTTCACCGAGGTCGTTAAGCACCGGCATCTTCCATCGGAGCTCCCTACTGAACACCGCCTCCATATTCAAACGGAGGAAAGTCACTGGCGGTGTTAAGTCGTCGCCCTCAACATCGATGCCATGCTGGAACTTCTTCAGATGAAGATCCAAAGCAGCGCCTTCCAAATTGGACTTCAGACCAGTTTCAATCCGGTCATCGTCCATCACACTGTTGAGGACCCAGGCGAGCTTCTTCCTCTTCTTCAGCGGAGCCCACCTGTTGACTAGGAAGTTGCAGAAAATCGTCTGGGGGGTGACCCCTCCTTCCACACATTGGCAGATCCTTGTCAAGGCAGGGTTGAAGACAGCTTCAGAACCAAAGTCCATGCTTCTGTGTCAACATTGGGAAGACCCTCAAGCAGCTCCAGCCTCTCGTGCTCCTCAGCCATGACGACAATCCAATCTTTCTTCCAGTCATCCCACTTGACGGAAGGAAATGACATCAAATACTTGTGGGGGCATTTCTTGCGCTTCACAAAATAGTAGAAGCCAAGATACTCGTCACTCTTGCCGGTAGTGTGGATGGTGAAGAAGGTCAAGAAAAGCTTGACGCAGGGGGGAATACCCACCCACATCTCGCAGAAATGGACAAATGTGGACACAAGAAGAAGGGAGTGAGGGCTAAGGTGGTACAACTGCAGACCACAGAAGTCTAACAGCATCAAGAGAAAAGTGGAGAAAGGTGGGATCAGTCCAACCATGGCGTACGCAGAAAAGTACACCATGTCGCCAGCGCGCTTCTTCTTGAACAGGAGCTTGCCGGCGCAGACCAGGTGGTTGAAGGAGTCGTTGGACCACCCCATGTAGGTCCAGACCTTCTTCAAATAATCGTCGGTCGTGAGATGGCTCTTGCGGAGACCCAACTCCATCGCAGCACGGCGAGGCGAGAGAGGAAAAGCAAGCGAATGTTTGGAGGATTCGAGCACAAGTTCAAATGAAGGCATAAGGAATCCCCAAATGGTGTGCGCTTTCCTTCTTAAGTAAGCCCCCGCAACGCTTCGATGGAAACTGCAGAATAAGGCAAGGATACAGTTCAAAAATTTCACCCTGCCAATGAAAAGGGGGCGCGGGGCCACCCAGATGAACAAGTCGAGGTCCTTACCCCAGGCTAACAGTTGTCATGATGAGAGGCAGGAAAACCGATGGCGGCGGCCTGACAAGGCGCGCAGAACCGATACGGTTTTCGTATTGGGAACCGACGACCTTCAATTGCGTGAGATCCGCACGCGCAGATCTCACCTGCCATATCCTGGAGATGCCACGCGGTGATGGTTTAACAGCGAACCACCACCCCAACGGCACATCCAAAAACCCTTGAAGACACGGCGCGGAAATCGAAAGATGGACCCACCTCCGGCAGAATGACTTAACCCAAAAGGTCTCTCCCAGAGGTGGGTCCAGGGAGCCACTGTCGGTACCCTACGTAACGGATACCCCTTGGAACTACGAAGATTGCAAAGGAACTCCACCTATCAGAGGTGAAGACCGCCAAAGGCCCCATGTGTCACTCGGAACCGGACATGCCTCCCTCCTATAGTTAGTCCCAGTGCCGCCACGTGTATCGCAAAACCGGAGATACATTCCATACATGGGAAAGCTACGGACTAAATACTTGTGTGGCACCCCCGAACCAAACCCCCGACAGAGGGAACCTCCGGTACTGACACGTGTACAACAGCATCGGACCTACTCGTCCAAGACTTTAAGCTCTGGAGCTGCCATGTGTCCAACCGCCAGACCTTCAACCTCAACAGGCAGAGTGGTGGACCTCCAACGGCTCGGACCTTCAAGGAGAATTAAAGACTTCAAGACCTGATTATGTGTCATTAATACTATCTTAATGACACACAATTGGATGACCCTTAATACCAGTAACGCCACCATTAAAGGGCGTTATCACACTATAAAAGGGAATTAAGCATATTAACTGTGTATTAGGCATCAGTAACCACCAGGGCCACATGTCGGTCTAGGCTAATGATGTAACGGCCAGCCCTTGTACTATAAAAGGACTGGTCCAGTGATACACAGGGGACACACGCTACAGAGACAATCAGATGCCTCCCAGACACTCTGTCTCTCACACACAAGCGCTCAATACAACAACAACACACACCTGTGGAGTAGGGTATTACGCTCAGGCGGCCCAAACCACGTAAATCCTCGTGTCAAATCGCCATCTTGTTCTGAATCTCTGCGTGCCCACAATCAAACTAATAAACTCTGCGGGCTGCCATCGATAGTACTGGGAGAATTGCCGAAATCAGACTCCGACAATACTAGTAATCCCTTTGTAAAATCGATTTTGTGATCTCTTGGCCACATACCAACGGAAGTGTGTAATGTGACCAACGGGTTACAGGCATAAGGGAAGTTCTTAGTCACTGAAAGGTGATAAAATCTCGAACCCGTGCGTAAAGTGGTACAACCTCTGCAGAGTCTTAAAAACTATCATGATAGCATGCTCCTGGTCACGAGCAACCTGGACCCTCTTATGATTAGAGAGGTTTCGGTATTGGGATGGTTTGGTACTGATTATGATTGATAGTATGGTTATGGTTGGTTATGGATTGAATTATGGTATTGGATATAGTTAATGGTAATGGTGAAATCTTGTATAATAGTGATGGATATGAAATATGGACTTATACTATGATAATCATTGTGGTATATGATGGGTTTACTTCGCATACACATAATATACTGCTCTTTGAATGTTTTAATGTACCTTTCAGCACTTATCCTTTATTATTGTCATCATTTGTATCAGCTACATGTCATACTTTCCCACACTTGCTGAGTACGGCATGTACTCACCCTTGCAATTCCCCGACCAACAGTTGCAGGTCAGCATTGGTGGTATCACGACGTAAATGAGGAGTTCTAGGTTGTGTGTTGCAGTCATCTTTGCCTGTGGTGTTGCTTGGAGCTGCGCTACCCTTTATGCCCAGTTTGCTTAGTTGCTTAATTAGAGTATTTCTACTGCAGTTATAGATCAATAATGATCATTAGAGTTGTAATTTGAGGATTATTTGAATATTGTAATAAAGGCACTTACTTAATTTGAGTTGTGGTAATTATCTGTTTATCGTTTGTGAATCACTTGTGTATGTGTCTTAAACAACCTGGGCACACATATACTGCACTTGGCTCATTTTCGGAACCGGGTGTCACACAGCACCAGTTATATGCCATGTGCAACAAGTGCCAATTCTGGTTGAGGGAGATATCATTTCTAGGCCATGTCATATCTGGATGAGGAGTGTTAGTTGACCCAAGAAAGGTTAGGGATGTGCTAAAGTGGGAACCGCCGTAGAATGTGAAGGAAATAAGGAGTTTTCTTAGAATGGTTGGATATTATCGTCAGTTCATCAAGGACTTTTCCAAGATAGCGAAGCCCATGACTGAACTGTTAAGGAAGGAAAAGCCTTTCAAGTGGACTCAATCTTGTCAGGATAGTTTTAAGGAGCTAAAGAAGAGATTGACAACAGCACCTGTGTTGGTATTGCCGGATGTGGGCAACATCTTTGATATCTATTGTGGTGCGTCAAGGCAAGGACTTGGTTGTGCAATGATGCAAGAAGGCCGAGTAGTAGCTTATGCATCCAGACAACTGAAGAAACATGAGCAGAATTATCCTACGCATGATCTTGTACTTGTAGTCATAGTGCATGCCTTGAAGATATGGAGGCACTACATTCTTGGTCATAGGTGTGAGATTTACACGAATCACAAAAGTCTCAAGTACATATTCACGCAAATGCATCTGAATTTGAGGCAATGACGATGGTTGGAACTCATTAAAGATTATGATGTGGGAATCAATTATCATCCAGGAAAAGCCAACGTAGTGGTTGATGCTTTGAGTCAAAAGGGAGCAAGCCACCAACTCACTGTTATGGAATTGCCATACGAACTATGCAAGGAGTTTGAATGGTTAAATCTTGGAATTGTGAATAAGATGGGGATAATGGAGTTAAATTTGACCCGGGAGCAAGAAATAAGAGAAGGACAGATGAAGTATAAGGAGATCCAAGAAATCAAAGAAAGTACCCAGGTGTTGATGGCTACTAACGTCACAGATCATCTCTAGTAAGAGACGAGGTCCGCAAGTGCACGAAAACTGTCGTGTAGCATTTCACCCAAGAGTATTACTAAGGGTATCGTATTTATCCCAAAGGAAGGCAATGGAGTAATGTGAACACTACTCTTGTGATCAAGGTACAGGGTACTAAGTGTTTATTAGAACAGGGGTAAGATGATAATAAGGATAGTGTGACACACACCTAAGCAATCTACTCTAAGGGTAAGGTTGTCCTAGCAAGGGTTAGACTACGAGATGGGGCTACTCCTACTATGCTCTAATTACTCATATAGATAGCCTAATAAAGTACACATGATTATGCTAATGTTGAATACTAGGGCTTAGTGGTCCAACATCTCGGGCACGGGCTTACCCTGGTCTGTCCGGCGACTCCCGCCAAGAGCCTACATCGTAGCCGAACATGGAGGATTACATTGGACGAATAGAGTTGTCACCGCCTACCGCCTACCTCTGCAACCTGTGGACTACGATGCATCCAACGCTACTTAACTATCCAAGCACCACGCTTGCATTCTAAGTAAATACCCTAAGGGTTGCAACGTAATATTCATCCTAAGGCAATGACTAACCTAAACATCATCGAACCAATGTTGGGACCAATCACTAACATACTCATATTAACATAATCATATTATTACCTAATTAGACTATAGTGGTGGTGTATTATGTTTATAATGACATGATAATAACTTTATGTATAGATCATAACAACATCTACACCTAGTACATACACGGACTCCACAACCAAACAAGGAACACTTTGCCCAAGTATATAGGTAAATAGAGACTAATAATACTATTATTATAAAGCACAAAGTCACAAATACTAGAGAAGATACTTGAGCCATACCTTTCCCAATTTGGACTTGGGACTAGAGGCTCCTCTCTACAGCCTAACCTCCACTAAGGACTTGGAGAACTAATGTATACAAGAGAGTGAATGCTCAAGTAGTGTGTGTTGAAGTGAGGGGTGAGGGGTCCTATTTATAGCTTGGAGAAGGGTCGGTTCCTGGCAACAAAAGCGTGCAAATCAGTCACCATTGACTTCTTCAAGCCGGGAGGAGCCAACACGTGGAAGCTGACAGAGTTTGGAGGAAAGACCACGTCGGCCGACTAGGGGGGTCGGCCGACCCGGTAAGTCTTCCAAACGATCTGTGCTTTCTTGGGGTGACTTACGGGTGGGTCCCATCCCTTGATATGGGTCTACACCGTTGGATGGCTTCGGATACTTCTTTTTGTGGGCTATTTGATCCATGTGGTGCCACGTGTCGACGCTTGATTGGCTAGGATGGTATTTTCTAGGATCCATCCCCTTGTTTCACTTCAATTCTATATAAAATACCTGCATGCACCAATTTCTCCAAGTACAAGTGGAAATAGGTTAAATAGAAAGGTGATGTGTGCAATAAATGATATTTCCATCACATAATTGAGTTATATTGACAGGTGAAATTGGTATATAATAGCCGTCAACAAACTCCCCCAAGCTTATCCTTTGCTCGTCCCGAGCAAAGTCAAGACTTTAGGTTGATGATCAGGAGTTGCTACAATATTCTACTTTTCAAAAGTACCATGTGCACAACAAAATACTCTACCTAGTATTGCAAAATTTGGCATGGTACTTCACCCATCTTAAGTCATTATGGGGCTTATGCCATCTCCTATTCATGGGTGGTTGAAATATATAATAGCAAATGGAGCACACATACCCTAGAAATCAAGTTCCACTCGAATTCCAAAGAGTTCAATTTAGATTATAAGTACATCAATTTGATTCTCTTGGTCTCTCCTTTGTGTGTAGTGGAAATATTTCCTCACCAAGGCATTATTCCTACACTCGTCCTACCACTAAATAAGGCTTGTATGTAGAGTTTGGTAGGGAATATAGTAGACATATTTGCAACACATAATATTGCTAAGTCAAAAAAGCAAGCCTTAGGAGAAATCAATTCAAAACTATTTGATTCAAGACCTGTGCATGTGTGATGGAATGGAGGTGGATGTGGATATTTGAGATGACTCCTTTTGGAGTGGACTCTCTTATTTTGCAGGGATGAAACATGGCCACTTTTATTTTTCTCTCTTTTTTTCTTTTTCCCCATGCTTTTGATGTAAGCATGCATTTTCCTTTTTTTCTTGTAGCCACGTCTTCTACTCCCTTTTTATGCAAAAACTTGGAGAGAGTACTAAGCATGAAGGGTATGGAGTTTCTCTTTTTATTGTGGAATGATGATATGATGGGAATTTGCTTACTTCTAGTGTAGAAATACAACATGTGCAAGTGAAGTCTTGAATTCAAAAAGTAATGAATGAAATCTCACATAGGTCTATACTAGTTTGACAAAGCTCAATGTGAAGGCAAATAGCATATGTATAAGGTCTATCGATATAATGTATGATATGGCTTTGATGGGTATTTCCAATCAAATTAGAGTATCTTAAATCTTTTTAGAAATTCTCCGGAAATCTAAGCTTCACTTTCAAACTAGGAATAGCATCCCTATCACTATATCATATCTCACAACAACTTAGAATTGGATTAAGCTTTTGCTACCCACAATTTCTAAATCAAGGCAGAAGTAATTCTAGCCAATGAATGCAATATGTTGGAGAGTAGTAAGATGTAAACTAGGGACTTAGGAAAATTAAAACAGAGCAACTATTCATCATTTCATCTATGTGAATTCCAAACCATTCTTACGCACATCTTTTATTTTATTTTGAAAGCAAATCTACTCTACTTATTTTTAAGTTTTTTTTATATGCATGGTGGATGGTGGAAAATAAATATGCAAGGGTTGTGATACAAGTTACCTCAAGTGGGGGTCCTCCCCCGAGCTTGTTCTTGCTCAAGGTCCGTGATAGGGGTTGAAACCCTAATGACAGATGTAGGCCATGAGGTTGGCCTAACCTTGTTGCAGCATGGCTTTGGCATTGGAGGGTTGAGTGCTGATGTTGGATTGCCTTCCATGGGTTTCATGAGTGTGGTCGAGGAGAGTGTTGTCGATATTGCTCATCCATACCTCAAGGTTTCCATAGGTTGGATGTACCTTATTACTCCTTGGCTAAGGTAATGATAACCCTTGGCTATAAAGGAATGACACGCACTCAACATGCGTTGAGTATGTTTCATCATTCTTTGGCTAAGGTGTATCGTGTATCATACCTTCTTTCCATATAGGAATAACTTGTACCTCTCATGCATTGGGTGTGATCCATCACTCCTTGGCTAAGGTAATGATACCCTTGAGCCACAAAGGAGTGACATGTACCCAACATGTGTTGAGTACGATCCGTTATTACTTGATTAAGGTACAACATACCAATAACCAGAAAGGGATGACGTGCACTCAACTTTGGTTGAGTGTGATCAGTTGTTCATTGGCTAAGGTATAAAATACCTTCTAGCCACATAGGAACAACTTGCACCCAATATACATTGGATCTGATCTTGTCATTCCTTGGTTAAGGTACATCATACCTTTTAGTCACAATGGAATAACTTACACCCAATGATGGTGGAAATTTCCTTGAGCTTGAATGAGTGCTTAGAATAGTTGAGAGCATCATGCTCGCACATATTCGTTGTAGCCCATTGGTTGCTCACGAAGGGTTTCCATGTCAAATCTCCGGTCTCGTATAGTTATGGTTGACCTTCGGGATTAATTTTTGATAGTTAGCAACCATCCTAATTTACTCCATGGCCAAGAGATATTGATATGGAATCCCCTAGGTATTTCCGACAATAAGATCTTTGAATGCCTGCATAGTTATTTTACTCCTGCAAACTTCTTCTCTATGATAAAGAGGGATGGATAGCTCCCGATACTTGTACAAATGAATTTTTTGGTTAGGCAACCGAATCTTCATCTATACGCACAGGAAAGAAAAGACCAAATATGCATTGGGTCCAATTCCAAGTGTATTTGTGAGCAATGTATGATTCATTGACAAGAGTGGGGCTTTATGGATAAATCAATTTGCACATTTTCTAAAGCTCCTACTCATAACAATGCAAGTGATAAACTATATGGATCCCTTCATCTTGTAAATTTTATAACCACCATTTTTTTACAAGAGGAAATGTTATCATTTAGATCATGGCAGACAAGACTCTCAATTTTATCCTCCTGAACATTTTTCATTTATTGCCTAGGAATTTGAATTTTAGTGATCCATGCATGAATGACTTTCAAATCAAAATTATGGATATCACTATTCCTAGGTTGCTACATTCCAATTCAACCATTAAGTAATTCCATAAGCATTACCTAGGCAGAAAATGTCTAAGTCAATTTTAGCAATGCTTATAAAATTCTAGGTACTTGTTTAAATTTATTCCCAAGTAAGGTGACATTCCTTTTTGAAGATTCAAAAAGATCAATGCCAACACTTACTCTCGTGAGGATGCATAAGGACTGAATGATGAGAAGGTGTAGACCTTCCTTACACATGTAAGCAAAAGTCATTCAATCCTAATGCAATTCAAATGACGGAAAATTTTAAACTTTGCCTCAATTGAAGAGCAGTCCAGGTTGAAGGTTGTTGTGTGAGAAACTAACGACCATGAATTTTGGTGTAGCCTTCATGTTCAATGGCAAGTTGAGGTTGGAGTTGAGCTTCATCATGTTCCTCCATTGGACCACCATCTTGAGCATTCCTCCACCATGAACTCGAAATGAGATCGATGGAGGGATAGACGCTTGATGGGGCCTTCCAACCTCTTTAAAAAATTTGTCCTGGTTGCACTAAAATCAAGAACAGACAAAACAACTCGAAGACGGGTTATGTTAGCTCAAAAGCATGTTGTACCCTTTGTCAAATTGTTTTCCCCTAGCTTGAAGCCACATGCAAATGCAATGATTCTTTAAGGGAAATATTTTTGGTTTGAATTAGGAAGATGAATTCAAGTGGTTACGCCCAAGGTTCATATCCAAATAAATTTATTTCCTAATTCAAAATTTTAGTTTCATGATGGTTGGAAATTTTACTTTCCAACATGCAAGTGTAAAAATTCAAACATGCTAAATGCAAATGCAAAGATTAATGGGGAATTCAAATATGCAATTGAGAAAACAAATATGAGATAACTACCAATTAACCTATTGGCAAGGACTCACTGAATTCTTGAAGTCCGATGAGTGGGACTTACCTTTGTCCTATTTAGTGTGACGATTCATTGTTCAATCCCCAGAGTTGAAGATGTGGACAACTTATTTTGATTGACATGCCAAATCTCCTTTAGCATGTTGGACATGTGGGCCACATAGTTTCCCTAGCCTCTCTGTCATCTTGATTAAGACTTGTTAATGTAGTGACGGCTTTTCCCTCTTGAAGATATTCTCTCATGAGCATGGTGAGTCTTGTCCTTCTTTAGGGGTGCCACTTCAACCTTCTTGATATTTCTTAAGGTCAACTCATACTTTGATCATAGATCAAAAGCTTCCTTGGGCATGATGATATGTGGACTCCACAATCAAACAAGAAACGCTTCATCCACAATGTCACTTGCCCTAGGTTGCATGGGATTGGTCGAAGGGTAGGAATTCCAACAAGTAATTGTGGGACATCTTGGATCTTGAATGCTCTCTAATTTTCTTGTCCTTGGCCAAGGGCTTCATGTGGATGTTGTCTTGATTTCTTGCTTGGCCATGGACAAGATACTTCAAGGCGGGCTAGTTGAACTTAGATCCCTTGAAATCCGCATAGACTCCTTGATTGCAAGGGTGATGTTGATTCCACCCTTGACCACCTTGTAGGTGATAGCCATTGGAGTTGTGTTTGAAAGGAGTAATCCCCATGGGTCTTAAGGAAATGATTCCCCAAGTGGCCCATGTTGACATGGATTTTCACAAATCATGTGAATATCCATGGCTTGGATCATCCAAACACTTCTCCATTGGCTAGATCTTCATGTTACTCAATGGGAGGTGTAGTTCCATAACTAGCATAGCCACCTTGTTAAGTGATGTGCATGCCAAGCTAAGGGAACTAGAGCATTCTTCAATCCACCCCTATAGTGGATATCATATTCTCATTCATGATGAATGAGAATCGGACTCCTTCAGCTCCAGCATAAATGTAGTCATGCATTGGTGAAGCCAACCCATGACGTGAATGTTGGATTAGGAGCCAACTATCTACCCTATGATGGAGGCAAACCAAGAATAACTCTTGGAGCCTCCCCCAAGCTTGAGGATGGATGACTTTGGCTCCTATTGGAAGCTGAAATTCTTTCACGAAAGGCAATGGTGTTGCCTAGCAGACGTTTGTTGAGGTATGCCTTAAGTCATCTTGCAGTTGAGCACTGGCGTCCTGGTTGGCAATCCCATGAAATGGGTTAGCCAACACTACCCTTTTTTCACACAAAAGGAGAAAACAAACAAGGGTAATCTTGTCTAATAATATTAATACCTATAGCTTAATCACAAGTCATAGCTATCCTTCACTTCCTTTGCCTTCTCCAGCAACGGTGCTAAAAATGCTTGTTCATGACTATTAACGTCGCATATCATCTCTAGTAAGAGATGAGGCCCACAAGCGCACAGAAACTATCGTGTAGCATTTCACCCAAGAGTATTCCCAAGGGTATCATATTTATCCCAAAGGAAGGCGACGGAGTAAAGTGAACACTACTCTTGTTATCAAGGTATAGGGTACTAAGTGTTTATTAGAACAAGGGTAAGATGATAATAAGGGTAGTGTGACACACACCTAAGCAATCTACTCTAACGGTAAGGTTGTCCTAGCATGGGTTAGACTACGAGATGGGGCTACTCCTATTGTGCTCTAATTACTCATATACATAGCCTAATAATGTACACATGATTATGTTAATGGTGAATACAAGGGCTTAGTGGTCCAACATCCCTGCCATGGGCTTACCCTGGTCTGTTAGGTGACTCCCACCAAGAGCCTACGTCGTAGCTGAACATGGAGGATTACAATGGATAGATAGGGCTATCACCACATATCGCCTACCTCTACAACCCGTGGACTATGATGCATCCAACGCTACTTAACAATCCAAGCACCATGGTTGCATGCTAAGTAAGTACCTTAAGGGTTGCAACATAATATTCATCCTAAGTCAATGACTAACCTAAACATCGTTGAACCAATGTTGGGACCAAGCATTAACATAATCATATTATTACCTAATTAGACTATAGTGGTGGTGTATGATGTTTATGATGACATGATAATAACATTATGTATAGATCACAACATCTACACCTGGCACATACATGGACTCCACAACCAAACAAGGAACGCTTGCCCAAGTATATAAGTAAATAGAGACTAATAATACTATTATTATAAAGCACAAAGTCACAAATACAAGAGAAGATACATGGGCCATACCTTTCTCAATTTGGACTTGGGACTAGAGGCTCATCTCTACAGCCTAACCTCCACTAAAGACTTGGAGAACTAATGTATACAAGAGAGTGAATGCTCAAGTGGTGTGTATTGAAGTGAGGGGTGAGGGGTCCTATTTATAGCTTGGAGAAGGGTCGGTTCCCGCCACCAAAAGCATGTGAATCAGTAACCACTTACTTCTTCAAGTTGGGGGGAGCCAACACGTGGAAAATGACTGAGTTTGGAGGAAAGATCAGGTCGGCCGACTAGGGGGGTCGGCCAACCTGGTAAGTCTTCCAAACGGTCTGTGCTTTCTTGTGGTGACTTCCAGGTTGGTCCCATCCCTTGATATGGATACTACACCGTTTGATGGCCTTGAATACTTCTATTTGTGGGCCATTTGATCCATGTGGCTTGACGCTTGATTGGCTGGGATGGTATTTTATAGGATCCATCCCCTTGTTTCACTTCAATTCTGTACAAAATACCTGCATGCACCAATTTCTCCAAGTACAAGTGGAAATAGGTTGAATAGAAAGGTGATGTGTGCAAGAAATGATATTTCCTTCACATAATTGAGTTATATTGACAAGTAAAATTGGTATATAACTGCCGTCAACACCAAGAAGGGACTGAATTCAGATTTGATGAGGATGACCATGGTACTATGGCTTGGAAAATGGGTTATTGTGCCTAATGAGAAGTGTCTCCGACAATGATATTGAAGGAGGCACATGACTCGCTTTACTCCATGCATCCTGACTGTACGAAGATGTATAAGGATCTGAAGACATGGTACTGGTGGGATGGTATGAAGAGGGACATAGCTGAATATGTCGCATTGTGTGATGTATGCCAATGAGTCAAAGCTGAACATGATGTATGCCAATGAGTCAAAGTTGAACATCAAAGGCCAGCGGGATTATTGTAGCCATTGAAAATTTTGGAATGGAAGTGGGAAGAGGTTGGTATGGATTTCATAGTTGGTTTACCTTGCATTTCAGATGATTATGATTCAATATGGGTCATTGTGGATCAATTGGCAAAATCAGCGCATTTAATTCTTGTCAAGACTACCTATAGTGGAGCAAAGTTGGCATAATTATACGTGGGAAGGATAGTGTGTTTACACAGAGTGCCCAAGAAGATAGTGTCTGATAGAGGTTCTCAATTTAACTCAAGTGTCGAAGTGTGCAATGACACTTCCCCCGAGCCTGCTGAAAACTAGCCCGCGGAGGTTCTTTTGTGGTTAGGGAACACAAGATCAAAATCAAGATGGTGACCTCAGAGATTTACGTGGTTCAGGCCACCTGAGCGTAACACCCTACTCCATGGGGTTTGTGTGATTGTATTGAGTGAGTTAGTTCACTAAGGTTAGGTTGCAATAGCCTGGGCCTCCCTATACTCGCGCGGTGCAGCCCTTTTATAGTTCAAATGACTAACTGTTACAAAGTTGGCCCGGCCCAACATGTGGCCCTCGCGTGCTTAATGTCTTAATACATCGTCTAAAGAGTATTAAGTATAGTTAATAGTGTAATAATGTGCCTTAATGGCAGCGTTACTACTATTAACTGTACACTGATTGTGTGTCATTAACATGGCATTAATGACACATTATCAAACCTTGTAACTGCCGCCTTAACCATTCTTGAATGTCTATAATGGTCATGATCGGCTTGTATTTCCGTTGGTGACGAAGGTCCGGAGGCTCCACACGTGTCGGACCCGGAGCTTTCCCTTGCGGGAGAGCAGGTCTGGGGTTGCTATACACGTGTCAGTACCGGAGCTCCTCTGCTGACGGGGGCTAGGTCTGGGGCCGTTATACACGTGTAGTCGCCGGAGCTTCCCTTGGTTGGGAGTTCTGTTCTGGGCTTATTTTACACGTGTTAACCCAGGAGCCAGTCATATGAGGGGAGCAGGTCCGGTGCAACATGACATGTGGGACAAGCAAGAGCCTTCCAGTCTGACGGGTGGAACATTCTTACTCTTGTTGCGTATCGTGGGGTACTTGGTACGTAGGGTTAAGTTGTTCTGCCGGAGGAGGGACCATTCTCGATTCCCGCGCTTCGATTTTCAAAAAGTCCTCTAATGCGCAGATAGAGTAGCGGTTCAGAGGTGAACCTTTGACGCGTGGCTTGTCATGAATATGGCAGATGAGATATTTGAGTGTGGATCTCACACAATTTGAAGGTCATCGGTTCCCAATACGAAAACCGTATCGGTTCCGCGCGCCCTGTTAGAGCGCCGACTTTTGATTTCCCGCCACTCATCATGGCAACGGTTGGCCTTGGGTAAGGACCTCGACCTCTTTGTCGGGATGGCCCCAGGCCCACTCGCCATTGACGGGGTAGATTTTGGAAAAGTACTCTTGATCTCGTTGCGGTTTCCATCCAAGCGTCGCAAAGGCTTACATAAGAAGGAAAGTGTGCATGGGTTGAGGACTCTTTACGCCTTCGATCATCTTTGTGCTCAGAGCCTCCCAAACTCTGCCTAAATTTCCATCTTTTGCTCCACTTTGCTGCGATGGAGTTGGGTCTCCCCAAGAGCCGCCTCAAGAGCGATGATGGTTTGAAGAAGGTCTGGACCTACATGGGTTTGTCCAGTGACTCTTTCAACCATCTTCTCCGTGCCGGCATGCTCCCGTTCAAGAAGGAGCGCAGCAGCGACATGGTGTACTTCTCTATGTACGCCATGGTGGGGTTGATCCCACCTTTCTCAACTTTCCTTTTGATGTTGTTGGACTTCTATGGTCTGCAGCTGTACCACCTTGGCCCCCATTCTCTTCTTCTTGTGTCAACATTTGTTCACTTTTGCGAGATGTGGGTGGGTATTCCCCCATGCGTCGAGCTCTTCCGCACCTTCTTCACCATCCACACCACCAGGAAGGGGTCTGAATTTCTTGGCTTCTACTATTTCGTGAATCCCAAGAAATGCCCCTTCAAATACTTGAGGTCGTTTCCTTCCGGAAAGTGGGATTACTGGAAGAAAGATTAGATTATTGTCACGGCAGAGGAGCACAAGAAGTTGGAGCTGCACAAAGGTCTCCCAAATGTTGACACTGACGCATGGAGTGTGGTTACGGTGCTGTCAGAGGCCTTCAACCCTGCTTTAACCAGGATCCATGAATGAGTGGAAGGTGGGGTGACCCCCCATATGGTCTTTTGCAATTTCCTAGTAAACAGGTGGGCTCCGCTGAAGAAGAGGGAGAAGCTTGCGTGGGCCCTCAACAGCATGATGGATGAAGACCATATTGAAATCAGTCTAAAATCCAATTTGGAGGGCGCAGCTTTGGAGCTTCATCTCAAGAAGTTCCAGCATGGAATTGACGTCGAAGGTGATGACTTAACTCCACCGGTGGCTTTTCTCCCTCTGAACATGGAGGCGCAGTTCAGCAGGGAGCTCCAGAGGAGTATGCCAGCGCTTGATAATCTTGGTAAGGTGGAGAGGCTTCTGAGACCAAATTCACAATCCCCGGAGCTTCCGAGGGTGGTCCTGCCCCCACCCCAAGCCGAAGGACTGAAGACGTCCGCAAAGGCAAGGGCAAAGAGTCAGCTGAGCCTTCCAGTCAGAAGAGGAAGTTGAAGCACGCTGATGGGAGGTCCGTCAGGCCTGCTCCTTCCACGACGACGGCTTCCCCCGGAGGGGCAGGTCTTCTGCTACTACTCCTGCTCCGGTGCAAACGCCTTCGAGAGGTGTAAGCTTCGGGCAGTCGACTCCGGCTGCAACGCCGGCTAGAGGTTCCAAATTCGGGGGTTCTTCCCGGCGAAGGGAAGCTCCCGCCGAAAGAACTTCGTCGTCTGCGAGTGTTCCTCAACCGAGGTCCAAAGCAGTTGCTTCACCAGACTTGGTGGGCTCTAGCTCCGGGCCTTAGAAGAAGAGGTTCGGAGGCGATTGGGGTGGTAGCATCCCGAGGTAAGCGTTGATTGCTCACTCTGAAATGTTAATCTTGGTTTTGGATATGTCTTTAATCTTCTCTTCCCTTTATTTTTAGGATATTGTAGAAGGGACCTGGCGCTTCAATGCCTGTTGCAACAGTTGGGGCTGCACCTGTCGAAGCTCTGGCTTCGATTGTTGAGCCTCCTCGTCAAGCGGAGGTGGAGGTCGTGGCAGCTCCGGCGCCAGCTGTCGTGAGCCTGGACTCGGAGTCCTCACCTGAAGCTCCTGTGGTAGCGCCGGACCGCAGGAAGGAAGTTGGGGAGGTGCCCCTGGCGACAGAGGCTGGCGCTCCATCACGGGCGATGCCAGAAGTTCTGGCTTCCGAGCCGGAAGTTGCCGAAGCCCTACCTGTTGAGCCAGAGGTAGCTGAAGTCCCGGCTATTGATCTAGAGATTGTCGAGGTTCCGGCCCTTGTGCTCGGAACGGTTGAAGACCCGACAGCACAACCGGTAATTGTAGAGGGTCCGACTGCTGGGCCGGAGGAGGATGGAGGTCCGGCAATTATGCCGGAGGTGGTTGAAGGTCTGGCAATTATGCCAGAGGTGGTTGAAGGTCCAACGGCTGTGCCGGAGGTAGTCGCATCGGGGCCCGAAGAAGTGGAGGTCGAGGCCCCAGTTGATGCTCCTGTTGTTGATCCAGAAGTGGTGGTCCCGGGGTACCAGCGCCGGAGCCAGAGCAGCTCAAAGGATCGGTAATAGGCCCTTCAACATAAGAGCCGTCAACTAAAGACCTGGAAGTGGTGCCTTCACCTGCTCTGGAGGTGGAAGTTCCCCCCGTGGGTTCTTCTGCTGCCACTGAAGGGATCCAGGAGAGCGGTCCCAGTGCTGCAGGAGTACAGGGGATCACTATTGTAGAGTGGGACCCCATTTTTGTTACAGAAAACCCTCTTGAGCCTACGGGAATGGTCCTAGCAGGCCCGGAACCTATCCCCCTGGCGTTGTCCATAGACAACGCCTGCTCGAGCCTCAGGCAGGTCTAGCTCGCCTTCGACCATGAGAGAAAAGCTTTGGAGGAGGAGCGCAACACCTTGAGGCGTTGGCGCAGCAGACTCCATTTTGAAACCAAGCTTGCTCAGACGAGGCTAGCTGACCAGAAGGAATGGATAAAGGGGGAGAAGGCCCGGTTAGAGTACTGGGACAAGTTTATGGAGGAGAAGGAGGCCACCATCCGGGGGCTCGATGCTAACTCCAGGGAAATTCTGGAGCAAGCCAAAGAGAGACGTGATGCTGCTGACGAGCGTTACGAAAAGCTTGCAGATTTGAATGAAACTCTCATGAAGCATCGAGCGGACCTGGAGGTGAGGGAGGAAAAGCTCCTGGGGCAACAGGAGGATGTAGTGAGGAGGGAAGCAGAGGTCACCCAAAAGTTAACTCTGGGTGAGAAAAAGTTGGCGGATCGCAGCAAAAAGCTGGATCAATGGAAGGAGGAAGAGGGGAAGAAGAGCTGGATGGTGGAGCAAGAGCTCTCAAAAAGAGAGTCTGATATTGCCGCTAGGGAGGAGAAAGTCAAGGGCAGGGAGAAAGACCTTGTTGAGAGGTGGAACCACATCCACCTTTGGGAGACGCAGCTGGCTGACCAGGAGAAGCAGGTTGCTGAAGTCAAGCAGCAGCATGCTAAGTTGGCTGAGCGACTTGCCCGTGAAGGTTCGGAGCTTGCGGCCACCTGGAGGTCACTGGAAGAGCTGTGGAGCCTGAAGGAGACCAAAGATATTCAAGTGTGGGACTTCCTCAGACGGGCGAATGACGCGTTGACACCGCTGGGTTTCAGTCCAGTACGTCTGGACAACTTGGAGCTAGATCTGGACCGAGCGCTGGTGGCCCTCAACGGTGCTGGCGGCAAACTTGATGCGATGGGCGACGTCATCGTGGATCAGCCGGGGACGGATGGAAAAAATCTGGCTACAAACGTCGCAAAATATGTGCTGACGTGTTATGTAAGCCGAGATCCCCAATTCACACTGGACCCGATGCTCGAAGGTCCCGTCGCTGAGGAGGAAGATGCCGCCAAAGCCAGCATCCAAGAGGTTGCACAAAAAGTAGCTTCGTTCTTCCGCAGGTCTTAGGTCTTCTAGTAGTTTGGACTTCTCTCCTTTTGTCCCTTGTAATCTCAATTTGTCTTCAATATACTATGTCGTGTCTTGTTGGCCCCCTGGTACATGTGTACAGTTGAGGTGTGTACTTGTACCAAAGGTTATGATAGTATGTTGAAGTCTTCAATTTTGAAACGTCGAAGATAGGCCCCCTGAAATTATCGAAGCTTGGTAGCTCCGGCGTCAACATATTATATGTTGACGGCGGACCTATCATGGGAGATGTCAGAGCCTAGTAGCTTCGGGTTCATCTATCATCGCTACGAATTTTTGCTTTTCCTAAACATTAAAGGCAAGAGAAAAAGTAAAATTTGTCCTCTTATCTATAAATTGGTTGTGGCTTATTTTTCTTATTTGAAGTTTGAGCCCAAAGAAACTCAGCATGATAACAAGCATTTTGATATAGCCTTTTTGGATGTACATGCCTTTGTAGTACTCACCCTACTAAGGCCTGTCGGGGTGTAGGTAGAGCAGCGTACTTAGGGTGCTGGACCAGGCTAAGTCGATAGCACACTCCGGACCGAGGTTGGCTTGGCGTTCAGGCAAGTAGACTATGTGGCGGTGTTAAGGTCCAAAAAGACTATCAATAAGGCTTGTAATGCATGTGAGTTACTTGGAACAAAATTCAAAAAGATTTGCACAACTTCATTATAGACAAGCAAGGTAAAAATAATTTATCATATTGAGCCTTTTATAAAAAGTAAATGCACGTGCAGTCTGCCTTCACATAGCAATGCTTTTCATTATAGGTCCGGATGTCAGGGGAGACAAGGACACACTTAGGGTGCTGGACCAAGCTAAATGTGCTATACATCTTGTGCTAAACCAGAGCAAGTAGTTACACTTTTAGTACTGTGATTATGTCAAGTGTTACTTGAACTTTCCGGACCCTCCCGCAGGGGTTCGGATGTTCTCCCGGAGGACTTACTCAACTTTGTATAATGACTCTATAACATGCATTGTGTGTAATTATAGACTCAGCTCCGTGATTCTAAGCATAAAACTTACGATGGTGCTCGATGATCCAAGGATTAGGGAGTGGGATCCCATCCTCAGTTGCCAAGTGAACGCAGCCTGATTGGGATACTTTAATGACTCAGAAAGGACCCTCCCAACTCGGGGAAAGTTTGTTCATCCCTTCACAATTTAGTATCTTCTGTAGCACCAGGTCACCTTCTTCGAGCTATCTGTCACACACGTGCCTTTGACGGTAGCGCCAGACCGCTTGGCGATAACGTGCATTTCGAACATCTGCTCGGCACCTTCCCTCGTCGACGAGGTCAAGGTCTTCACGCCGGAGCTGGTCCTGCATGGCTTCATCGAAGGTCCGGACCCGAAGGGACCCCAAGGTGATCTCCAGAGGAAGGACTGCTTCGGCTCCGTACACCAAGAAAAATGGAGTCTCCCTCGTTGACCGGTTAGGTGTTGTCCTATTCGCCCATAATGTGGACGGAAGCTCTTCAATTCAGTTAGCTCCGTGCTTTTTCAAGCATTCATATATGTGCGTCTTGAGTCCTTTTAAGATTTCTGCATTTGCTCTTTTGGCTTGTCCATTGCTTGTTGGATGAGCTACTAAATAATAGCTCAGTTGAATGTCGAGGTCTTCGCAATATTCTTGGAATGTAGCACTTGTGAATTGAGTTCCATTGTTAGTTATGACTTTGTTTGGAACTCCAAATTTGCATATTATGGACTACAAGAACTTGATTGCTGATTGTTTATTGATTGTTGCTACTAGAGTTTCTTCCGACCACTTGGTGAACTTGTCGATGGCGACATATAGGAACCTGTAACCTCCGACGGCTTTTGGGGAAGGTCCCAAGATGTCCATGCCCCACACAGCGAATGGCCATGTAAGAGGTATCATCTATAGTGATTGAGTTGGTGTGTGAATCTGTTGTGCATGGAACTGACATGCTTCACATTTTTTCACCAGCTCAACCGCATCCTGGAGTGCTGTAGGCCAGTAAAAGCCATGCCGGAAGGCTTTACTGACCAGTGTGCGAGAAGATGTGTGGTTCCCGCACTCGCATCCATGGATTTCCGCGAGAAGATCGCGACCTTCTTCCCTTGCAATGCACCGCATTAGGATGCCATTGGCACCACGTTGGTAGAGATCCCCTACTACCAACGTGTATCTTTTAGCCAATCTCACAATCCGGTCAGCGGATGCACTGTCCTCGGGAAGGATATTGTCTTTCAAGTAGCTCTGGATCTCCGAGATCCATGCATCGGAGCTAACTTGAGCTTCTGAGTCTTGCGTGCTGGGTTGCTCGGAGCCTCCGATAGCACCTACGA
This sequence comes from Tuctoria greenei, assembly GCA_036927565.1. Classification (NCBI taxonomy): domain Eukaryota; kingdom Viridiplantae; phylum Streptophyta; class Magnoliopsida; order Poales; family Poaceae; genus Tuctoria; species Tuctoria greenei. Next base: position 266,749,431 of record JAYESD010000002.1, on the reverse strand, counting down.
CCTTTGGTGAATGCCATGGTAGCAGGGCCATCGGGACAGCCAGCTTCGAGGTGCTGGTCTCGCCCCCTCCGCTCAATTCGGCAGGCTGAGCTGTTGGCTTTGACAACCTCCGGACGAAGATTCATTCAGGAGCCGGAGCTTCAGTTGAGGCTTTCGTCGAGAGTTCATCAGCTTCAGAGTTATGAAAGCGCTGAACATGATGGAGGTCCAGGACTTCAAAGTCCTTCTGAAGCCTCTAGACTTCAAGGAGATAAGCAGCAAATTGAGAATTGTTGTATGAGCATTCACCTTTCACTTGTTTGATGATGAGCTGTGAGTCTCCCTTCACAAACAGCTCTTTGACACCATAAGATAGTGCCACCTTGAGTCCATAAATAAGGGCTTCATACTCCGCCATGTTGTTGGTTGCCTTGAAGTCAAGTTGTACCATATACTTGACTTTCTCTCCGGTCGGAGCTAGGAGAAGGACTCTAGCTCCAGCCCCTTGCTTCTACATGGAGCCGTCGAAGTAGAGGGTCCAGTGAGGCTCAGTGAATACATAAACTTTGAGCTCTGGTTTCTGCTCACTGTGGCCCCAAGGGTTTGATGGAGAGGGAGTCCACTCCGCCACAAAGTCAACCAAGGCTTGACTTTTAATTGCTTGTCTTGAAACAAATTCTAGATCGAATTCTGCCAGCTCCGCTGCCCACTTTGCAATATTCCCTGTAGAATTAGGGTTATGCAAAATTGCACGTAGTGGAAAATAAGTTATCACTGATATTTTGTGGGCTTGGAAGTAATAACGAAGCTTTCTTGAGGCAATGAGAACTGCGTAAAGCAGTTTATGCACCTCAATGTATCTTGTCTTGGCGTTGTAAAGTACTTCACTAATGAAGCACATTGGGTATTGGACTGTCCGGACCCTCCCGGAGGGGCCTGGAGCTTCCTCTTCATCAACCTGGACCCTCCCAGAGGGGTCCGGACCTTATTTTTCAGCAACAGTTACTCCTTCATTTGAAAGAGGTTCATCCTCCAGCGTCTCACCTTGAGGATATGTGTCTCAGGGTTGGTTCCCAGACTCGCCTTCAGGTAGTTCCAGACCCTCCCAGAAGGGTCTAGAGTCCTGATTTGGGGATGGCTCCGGTCTTTCCGCGACCAGGACCATACTGACAACCTCTGTAGTTGCTGAAATGTAAAGCAGTAAAGGCTCACCAGGGTTCAGAGCAACCAGAATTGATAGTGTGGTGAGGAACTGCTTTAGCTCTTGAAACGTCTTTTCTGCTTCCTCAGACCAATGGTCCGCACTTCCTCAAGACTTTGAAGAAGGGTAGCGCCCATTCTGCCAGTCTTGGTATGAACCGACTGAGCGCAGCTAGACATCCAGTCAACTTTTGGACATCTTTGATGCGGGCTGGGGGCCGCATTTCTTCTATAGCTTTGATCTTCGCCGGATTTTCTTTGATTCCTCGATGAGTCACCAAGAAACCCAAGAGCTTCCCGGAGCTAACCCCAAAGACACACTTGTCCGGGTTTAGCTTGGTGCGCGTAGTATGCAACTTGTCGAAGACGGCTTGTAAGTTGTCAAGGAGTGACTCCTTGTTTTTAATCCTCACGACGATGTCATCAACATACACCTCCACCAAGTCTCTAATTAGCTCTCCAAATGTTTTGTACATAGCTCGAACAAATGTTGAAGAGACATTTTGGAGACCAAATGCCATAGTAGTATAACAATACAATCCATCTACTGTTATGAAGGGAGTATGCTCTTCATCTTCCTTAGACATTTGGATTTGGTGATATCCAGAATATGCATCTAAGAAACACAGTAGTTCGCACCCGGAGGTGGAATCCACTATCTGATATATTCTAGGTAGTGGAAATGGATCTTTCTGACATGCCTTATTTAAGATGGTGTAGTCGATACACATCCGAAGCTTCCCACTGGCCTTGGGTACAACAACTAGGTTTGCTAGCCATTTTGGATGGAAGACTTCCCGGATTAATCCAGCTTTGAGCAACTTCTTGATTTCCTATTGAATGAACTTTTGTCACTCAATTTATTGTTTCTGAGGCTTCTTGTGTACAGGTCGGGCATCTGGGTAAATCTTCAGATTGTGCTCAATCACCTCCCTAGGGATCCCAGGCATTTGTGACGGTTGCCAGGAAAACACGTCGACATTAGCCCGGAGGAAAGTGATGAGTGTGAGTTCCTATTTGTTGTTCAGACCTCCAGATATACGGGTAGTCTGAGCAGCATTGGAACCGATTTGGACGATTTTGATGGGAACGTCGGCGTTGCCGCTTGGTTGCACACAAGGTGCAGAGGTAGAGCCTTTGTGGCGAATGCTTGGAGGATTCGCAGCTAGCTCTTTTCCAGATGCTTCCTCTTGCGCTGTGGTAAGCGCATAGAGTTCTTCCAGAGCAGTGACTCCATCGATGTGATCTCCCCGGATCTGGAGAACGCCTGTAGGTGTTGGCATCTTCAACACAAAATAACCATAATGGGTAGCGGACATAAACATGAATAAAGTTGGCCTACCCAATATAGCATTGAATGGCAGACTGATCTGCGTAACGTCGAAGATCAACTTCTCGGTTCTGTAGTTTTCACGGGTCCCAAAGGTTACCAGGAGTGTAATAGAACCTACTCCAGAGAAAGGTCGGGATGGGCGAAGGTCCGAAGGCCGGAGCTGAAGCTTAACGAAAGTTTTGAAGCTTATGAGGTTTAGCCCAGAACCTCCGTCCACCATCACATGGTGGATTTGGATATTGTTAATGGTGGGTGACACCATCAATGGGAGTTTTCCATCCATGATCATGTTTCTGGGATAGTCCGAAGCATCGAAAGTGATGGGTGTGTCCATCCACTTCCGATGTGGTTCTGCCTTAGCAGTAGGAGCTACCATGGCCATGTCCCGCTGCATTGTCTTGAGGATGCGACGAGAAGTGATGTCCCAAGAACCACCATAGATGGTGTTCAGGGTTTTCCGATGTTCGTTGTCGAAGGTGTCGGGGTCGTCGCCGACAGTGTTGTAGACGGTTTTCAAGACCTCTTTAGGGTCCTGAAAACCTAGCTCCTCTTCAGTCGGAGCTTCGTCTACTTTTTGCATTCCTTCCCTTTGATGGAAAGGAGCCTCTTCCCAGCGCTTGTTGTAGCGCTCGGCAAGGTTCTAGACCTCCCGACACTCTTCCAAGCTGTGTCAATTCGTCTTGTGAATCGGACACCATGCTTTGGAACTGTTACCATCTTCTAATGAAGGACGAGGTCGCTTCTCGGGTGTGGCCCCCGGCTTCCAGGAGCTGCAGCAGCAGCAGCCGGAGCGTCGGCTGACGGCTTCTTTTTGTCGTTGGGCTTCTTCTTCTTCTTGCCACTACTGGAGGTAACGTCTTCAGTTTTGGAGGACTTCTTGTTTACCTCCGGAGCTGGCTTGGAGTGCATTTCACAGCCCTTCGCAGCCCTAGCGCATTTGTCCGCTAGGCTGAAGAGCTCCGTGACGCTGGTCACTTCCTTAATAGCCAACTTCTCTAGCATCTTCTTATCTCGAACACCATGTCTGAATGTTATGATAACAGAAGAGCTCGAGATATATGGGATGGTATTTCGTACCTGAGAGAATCGCTGGATGAAGGACCGTAGCAATCCCCCTGATGTTCGCTTCATAGCAAATAGGTCCAATTCAGTGTCGGGTCGGGTGTAGGAGCTCCCGAAGTTGGCAGTGAATTGCTGGCATAGCTCCGCCCAACATTGATGGAGTCGGGTGGAATACTCATGAACCAGAACCTTGCAGTCCCGGTTAAGGCCACCGGGAAGTAATTGGCCATTGCAGCCTCATCACCCCCAGTTGCTAGTATGGCAGTAGAGTAGATTTGATGAAATTCAGCGGGGTTGACTGTCCCATCGAATTTTCCCAGCAAGTGAGGCCGGAACTTCTGTGGCCACCTGACCATACGTAAGTGCATGGCCAGGGCAGAACAACATCCTCCTACTCCTTGAGGAGCAGGGTTGTCTCGAGCCTCTCGCCTTTCGCGAGCATGCTCGATGTGGACCTGGTCTCCTTGTTTCCAATAGCGGAAATCCAGTTCCGACCGCAGACCATGGGTCAGTATCCTGGTGATGGTATCGGTGTGTCGCGCCCCGGGGGCAATGAGGTCACCTGGTGGGAAGTGGCACGCCTCCTTTGTTGAGAGGCTTGTGGACCAAACTGACCAGAAATGGTCCGTCGTTGTGAAGGTGCTCATCCCGAAGGTGGTGGACCTTGGTTACTGATGCCTGCAGCCGCAGCTGCGACCAGACAGTCAACATCAGCCCTCCACTGCTCCATAGCACCCTGGGGTGCACTTGGAGGTGGTGGGTGTTGCAAAAGAGATCGTGCAACAATGAGCGCATGCTCGTGGTTGTTGTTTGCCTATGCGGTGATCGACGCAGATGCCCCGTCTCGTTGATTGGCATTTTTTGCCGGAACAGACGGTGCTACAGTGCCTACCGGAGCGTTGGCACCTGCTGGTTGCTGGATGTTGGAGGGATTGCCTCCAACATGTTGTTCAGCATGATTGTCGTTGGATGATCCAGCAGCTGTATTCACCATCTTGTGATCACGGGATCAAAGCACCCCCTACCCAGCGCGCTAAATGTCTAAGTGTGCAATACGACACTTCCCCCGGGCCTGCAGAAAAGCGGCCCGTGAAGGTTATTTTGTGGTTAGGGAACACAAGATCAAAATCAAGATGGTGACCTCAGAGATTTACTTGGTTCAGGCCACCTAAGCATAACACCCTACTCCACGGGAATTGTGTGATTGTATTGAGCGAGTTAGTTCGCTAAGGTCAGGTTCCAATAGCTTGGGCCTCCCTATACTCGCGCGGTGCAGCCCTTTTATAGTTCTAAGGACTGACCGTTACAAAGTTGGCCTGGCCCGACATGTGGCCCTAGCGTGCTTAATGTCTTAATACATCGTCTAAAGAGTATTAAGTATAGTTAATAGTGTGATAACGTGCCTTCATGGCAGCATTACCACTATTAACTGTACACTGATCGTGTGTCATTAATATGGCATTAATGACACATTGTCAAACCTTGTAATTGCCGCCTTAACCATTCTTGAATGTCTGTAATGGTCATGATCGGCTTGTATTTCCGTTGGTGACGAAGGTCCGGAGGCTCCACACGTGTCGGACCCGGAGCTTTCCCTTGCGGGAGAGCAGGTCTGGGGTTGTTGTACACGTGTCAGTACCGGAGCTCCTCTACTGACGGGGGCTAGGTCCGGGGTCGTTGTACACGTGTAGTCGCCGGAGCTTCCCTTGGTTGGGAGTTCTGTTCTGGGCTTATTTTACACGTGTTAACCCGGGAGCCAGTCATATGAGGGGAGCGGGTCCGGTGCAACATGACATGTGGGACCAGCAAGGGCCTTCGACTCTGATGGGTGGAACTTTCTTACTCTTGTTGCGGTATCGTGGAGTACCCGGTACGTAGGGTACCGACATCAAGGTTCTGGCAAAAGCTGCACAAATCAATGGGAACTCAATTGAGTTTCAGCTCTGCATATCACCCCTAAACGGATGGACAGACCAAGAGAACAAATCAGATACTGGAGGATATGCTAAGAATTGGGCATTAATGTATGGTGAAAGTTGGGACAAGAGCTTGCCATATGAAGCATTGTATGGGAGAAGGTGTAGGACACCCTTGTTTTGGAATGAAACCAGGGAAACTCAAGTGTTTGGACTTGATGTAATATAGGATACTGAAAGGCAAGTTCAGACGATTCGCGAGATTGAGAGATGCTCAGTCAAGACAAAAGGGTTATGCGGACAATTGATGAAGAAGCCTGTCGTTGAGGTGGGAGACTTTGTATACCTCAAAGTGTCACCCATGCGAGGTCACAAACAATTTAATGTCAAGGGCAAGTTGGACCCTCGCTATATTGGACCATTCAACATTTTGTACAAATGGGGAGAAGTACCAAATAAATTGGAGATGCTTGCACATCTTTCTGATGTTAATGATGTGTTTCATGTTTCTGAGCTCAAGAAGTGCTTGAGGGTTCCGGAAGAGCAGGTATCGATGGAAGACTTGGAGCTTGAGGAAGACTTGACCTATGATGATCAACCTGTCAAAATTTTGGACACCAAGGAAAGGGTCACAAGGAACAAGGTGATTAGATGGTGCAAAGTGCAATGGGATCATCATAAAGAATCGAAAGCGACTTGGGAGCTAGAAGAAGATCTCAAGAAGGAATTTCCCTATCTCTTTCCTTTCACGTCGAATCTGGAGGGTGAGATTCATTTTAAGGGGGGTAGGTTTGTAACATCCTCATTTTCATGCATAATGTCTTGCATACATCCTCATACATGTTTAATATAAAGCAACCTAAAATGGAACAAGATTGAAAAGAATTTAGGCTTAATCAGGAATTCAAGTCTATCAGGGAACAGACTTGTCCGGCCCCAAACCCGGACTTATCTGGTATTCCCCTTCTGTTTTAGAATATTCAGTTTCTTCTGAGCCCAGACTTGTCCGGCACAATGCACGGACTAGTCCGTTTGAAGTTTTGATGTTTTTACGAACTTGTCCAATGTGCGGACTAGTCCGATCTTGTCCAATTTTTAGTCTGGAAGTTTTTTATTTTCCAAATACGGACTTATCCGGTCCAGTACACCGGACTTGTCCAAAATAGTCTCTATTCCACAACGGACTTGTCCGGTCCATAGAACCGGACTTGTCCAAAATAGTCTCTGTTCCCCAACGGACTTGTCCAGTCCCAATTGCGGACTAGTCCGGCCTATTGAATTCCACTCGGATTCTGTTTTTCTTCCATGATTGTCTATTGTGTAATTGCCCCAATTGGGCCCAAGAACTTCGTGCCCAACCTCAGAGGATCCCAAGTGGATCCCACCTTGGTCCCCTACACGTTCCCCACCAAAATCAACTTGGAATTCACCCCAAAACCCAACCTCTCCACCCCCTATATAAGCAACTTAATAACCCACACCTCTCATCACCATTGAAAACCCTTGTTGCCACCTTTTGTCGTGTGCCGCCGTCAAGAAGGAGCCCAGGAGCAAGGAGAAGGAGGAGAGGAGGGAGAAGGATCAGTCAAGCTCAACCTTCGTCAACTTTTCAACATCGACGTTCTTCATCACCCAATTTGTCATCAACACCTCTCATCAAGCCCTAAACATCAAGATTCAAGTGTTGCACCCAATTCTTGATCTTTGGATCGCTAAATACGTGGTACACCCTCTACATCCACTTTTCCACGTGAAATTAACCCCCAATACTCGCTGATCAGAAAACCCTAATGCACATTTTTTATCAGGGCGGACTAGTCCGGCCCTGATACTAGACTTCTCCGGCCAATGAATATATATTGTGGTGAATTGAATCCAAATTGACTCAAATCAATTTAAAACTTGTTCCAAATTGTTAGAAACGATTGTAACTAGTTAGTAAACATTAATAGCAACTCATTAACAAGTTTTACTTCACAATTGCATTAATCATGCATATCATGGCATATTGAGTAATATATGAGTATTTATTGATTGTAATGGTTGTTTTGCATGTTTGTCGCGCGGAATAGAAGGTTTCGCTATAAAGAGTCTTTCGAGGACCTGCAGAACCAGAACTTTGAATCTTTCAATCCAAACCAAGCTCAAGAGCAAGGCGAGTGTCCTTGATCATTTTGATTCGGGTTTCTAAATATTGTGTTTGCAAAACTGCATGGTTGTGTCAATTGATGGGAAAACCCAATTGTAGGAGTTTACTAGCTTTGTACGACCACCCTTGTCGCTTGAACACAATGTAGAGAGTCGAGAAAGGTATTTTACACTTGTTGCTTTGCTATACTCAATGGGGTTTGGGAAAACAATCACATTGCTCAATTATGAACTATTGAACACCTGAATGATGAGAATTGATATTAATGACCTTTAGCAACATGGTGCCTAGGGATCTAAGCAAGTCGGTATTGTGGAATGGGTTGGACTGTTTTTGTGGTTTTTCTTGCTTTAGATCTAATGACCGGTTCGTGGAGCGACCATCCAAGATTTACAGTGCCACCACAGGGCCAAGTATGGGTGTGGCTTAGCTGACAAATTAGTGTTTTGCCAGTACTATTTGAATTATTACGAATGCTCGAGGAAGGGATAGTCGAATGGGTTTGTAAAGATTGGTGGGACTACCCTGGGATCTGAATGACTCAAGAAGGGGTCCTTGGTTGGATGTGCTCAGTTGGAGAAACCGACTCAGCACCATCGGATAAAAAGAGGGAAGGCTCAGCACCAGACAAAGGAAAAGAAAAGCTCACCGACTATCTCCCTCCAAGCTTGCTTCATACTATCTTAAGCGTCCTGCAACTCGGCGCGCACCTGAGCCAGCTCGGCATTCGACTTCTTGGTCGCCGCCACTGCATCTGCCTTCTCTTGGGCCTCCCTCTCAAGTTTCTCCTGGGCCTCGTCGACCTCAGCTCGGGCATGCTCGAGCTCCCGCAAGGTCGCTCACTCAACCTCCGCCAAACTGTAACGACGCCCGACCTTGCGAAAACCTCGCACACCTTAAACCTACTAGGTTGACTTTAGAAAAGAAAAATGTTAACTTGTAAGTTGGGGAAACAAGAATCCCACGAGTACCAGGCAAGGATCAAAACCTATCGAGTCACTTGAGCCCCCCCCCCAACCTATGGAGCACCACGGAGAGGTTCCCACGTTTGGCTTTGAGGTTCAATCGGACGTTAGAGAGCTAGGAGCATGCATAGACAATGTCCTCGTAGAGCTTGTCCCACTCAGCCTCCTCCCCAGCCGCATCCCAAGTCCATAGAAGACCCTTAGTGAGTTTTCGGCTCCCTTTGCTAACAATGTGCCTGTTGGGCCCACTGTTAACATAGGAGACATGAACTTTGAAATCAAGACTGGCCTAATCACTATGGGGCAAGCCAACCCATTTTGTGGGAAGGATCAAGAGGATGCAAGAGCTCACCTGCAACAGTTCCTTCAGATCTGTAGCACTTTCAAGATCAAGGACGTCTCTCCTAATGTCGTCCGTCTTAGACTGTTTCTGTTCTCCCATCTTGGGAGAGCGAAGCAGTGGTTCTATGTGAACCGAAGTGTTGTAGACTCTTGGGAGAAGTGTTCTACGGCATTCCTCACCAAGTTCTTTTCGTTGGGCAAAACAAATGCCCTGCGTGGAAGAATTTCCAGCGTCCAACAAGACGCTAAACAGTCTATTCCCGAGGCATGGGAAAGGCTGCACAGTACATCCTGGTCTGTCCCCACCATTGGTTGGACAAATGGTTCATTATCCAAAAATTCTACAATGGGTTGATCCCTTCTGCCCTAACCATGTGGATGCTACTACTGGAAGAGCCTTCTTCTCATTGGCGGTGCCCAAAGCCAAAATTTTGATTGAGAAGATGGTGTCCAACATGGGTTGGAGCGATGAGCGTCTCCAAACCTGTCAGTGAGGCATGCACACCTTGAAAGAGGTGGACATGATCACTGCTAAATTGGACCTCCTCATGAAGAAGATTGATGGACAATCCGGTGGTGAAGTATGTGGTAATGCCTATGCCTTAGACTCTCACATGACCTGTGAAGTTTGTGGCAACACGGGTCGCTTGGGCAATGACTGACCAGAGACTCGTGAGGATACCCTATGTGTAGCCAACAATGGGAACAACAATGGCTATCATCTAGGAGGTCAAGGGTGGGACAAACCACGTACTTTCTTTCAAGGTGGGTACAACAAAAACAATGGTAAGAATGGAAATCAATCCAACTTGAGAGAGATCGCCATTAGCCAATTGAAGATCAATGATGCTTTATCAAAGAAGCTATCAACTAATGACAAGACCCTAGAAAGTATCAATGCCAAGATTGAAGGACTATCATCAGCCTTCAAGAATCAACTGAGCTTCAACAAAATGTTGGAAACCCAACTGGCTCAACTTGTTGCAGTCGTTCCTCCATTGGAAAGTAACAAGACTCCGGGACAGCCAGAAGCCTCGGTAGAGAAGGTGATGCGATAGCTATGAGAGGTGGAAAGACCACTCGTGACCCACCATATCCCACACAAGAGAGGAGGACAACTGAAGAGGAAAAAGATAAAGAGGATGTCCCAACTGGCATGAGTGAACCACTTAGTGAGAGAATGGATAAGCAATTTAAAGACGCCAACTTATTGCCATTCCCTCATAGACAAAGGAAGCCAATAGTGGATGAACAATTCAACCGCTTTATTGTGGTTATCCAGAAGATCCACATCAATGTGCCCTTGATTTATGCAATTCAAGTACCCACTTATGCTCGCTATCTCAAGGACATGTTGAATAACAAGCGGCCATTGCCCATCGCGGAGGTTGTCAAGCTTATGGAGGACTGCAGTGCAGCCATCCTCAATAGTCTTCCGGAGAAGAAGGACCCCAGATGTCCTACAATATCTAGCTCAATTGGGGCTCACAACTTTGACAAGGGCACTTTGTGACCATGGAGCAAGTGTGAGTGTGATGCCCAAGTTGGTCTTTGACCAGCTAAACTTCACGGAGCAAACTCCAACACCAATACAGCTCCAACTGGCTGATTCTGTAGTCCGCTATCCGGTGGGTATTGCTGAAGATGTTCCAGTGAAAATCCGGAATTGCTTCATACCTGTGGATTTCGTGGTGCTCAACATGGATGTCGAGAAGGATACACAGGTCATCATTGGGCGCCCATTACTTAGAACTATGAAGGCTCGCATAAATGTGGGAGCAGGAGAAATCCAGTTCCATATCAATGGCAAGGAGGAGAAGTTTAACTTTTGCCTAGAGTTGGAGCAATGCTCGGTGATTTACATCAAGTATGGGACAAATGTTAAAACATTTGAGAGGTCGAAGTCACACCTCCAAAGGTGGATCCGCTCATTGCATTCATAAGGCAATTGATCTATGCAGAGAACCCGTCTTATCGTCCACGAGGACACCCTAAGAATACGGAGAAGTATGGGCCTCCCCAAAGGCCCAAGTCCACCAAGCCCCCAAAGAAGGAGTGGCGGATGAAGCAAACAAGCCGTCCGATCCCATCCAATTGGGCCCGGATGTCAAGAAACGAAGACAAAGGAAATGTCCATATCATCGGACTGTGGTGAGACCTAGCCAATAGGAAAATTGGTAGTTATCTTTTTATTTGACTTTTTTCTTCATTTAGTTTTCCCACTTAGTTGATTTTCCCCACTACATATTTGGTTTTTCTTAGCAAGTTGAGAATCTTATATTCTCAAACATCATTTTTATTTCTTTATTTTTCACAAAAAGAAAATTGTTGGATTTAAAAAGGGGTTTATTCAAAAAACAATTTTTTTGAGCTGCAAATGTGGCAATTCACCAAAGTGCTATTTTTATAGCAGTTGGGGAGCCACTTGCCAAAAGAGGGAACAGGGGCCCACATTTCAGTGAGGTTGAAACCTTGTTCGGCTAGGTGGAGAAAGAGCCAAAATGGCTCTCTCTCTCTCTCTCTCTCTCTCTCCCATCCAATGGCTACATTTGAGCCTCTGATGACCGTTGGAGGGTGTACACTATAAATGGTGGTCATAAGGAGCACCCCTCTTCACACTTGACCTCATTTTACACCTCCCCAAGTCACTCTTTTACTCACATTGTTTTTCTTGCTCTTCATTGAAGCACTCTTGCTCAAATCCAACTCAAAAAGATTTGCTTTCGTTTGCATTTGCAATTTGCTCTCAAGTTCTTCAAGAAAATTCGGCAAGGGTTTTGTTTTCACAAACATCACTTCTTTCCAAGTTTTCGCCTTGTTGTGTTCTTGCTTGTTGTGGACATGAAAGTAATGAAAAGGTTGTTTGGGAAGAGGAAGGAGGAGTGTGTGTGAATACACTCCCATGGGTGAGAGGAGCAACCTGCATCAACTTCTCCACGATAGTGACCTTGACATACAAAGTGAAGTTGAAGATCAAGCACGCAAGCTCCTCCAAGATCATGAGTTTTATCACACTAAAGCTTATGATCCGGATTTGATCTCCAAAATAGTATGGATTCCGAATTCTTTTCCATTTGGCATGCATTAGGATGGGAAAATTTTGCTCATATAGAGGAGAATGGTTCACGCCTTCTCACTATACAATTCCTTTGCACCCTCAAAATAGGATTTTATGGTATTACTTATAGATTATTTCAAAAAGAATACAACATCCAATGGAAAGAATTAAGTGAAATCCTAGGCTTCCATAAACGTTGTTTGCTAGATTTGGACACTTTGTCTAAGTTCAAAAAACAAATTATTGGCATGAATTGACTAGTGAGGTCAAATGTAGTGCTCCTAAGAATAGCCACTTGAACGATCATACTTTACGCTTCATGCATAGATGGGTGGCTATGACTATTTTCCCTAGAGGAGATATTAGAGTAGTCCGTGATGATGAACTAAAATTTTTATTTGCCATGATTAAGAAGATAAAAGTTTCTCCAGTTATTGCATTGCTATGATGACATAATGGTTAGATAATATTTCAAGGACATTACAAATTGAATGCACTTCATTGATTACCTGCATTGCTACTAGGGAAGGAGCATTTGAATATACTTCACTTGAATACATTGAAAACTGAATGAGAATTGATTACTGAAGATTATCTAGTGCAAGAACATACCCTTAAGCATGATCATGATGATTCTTTAATATTTTATTATCTCTGATTTGTCAATGAAATTTGATTACCTAAGACAGATTTTGACTTGTACAAATGTTGGAGGTTAACAATTGATATTGTTCCCATTGAGGAAGCTTGAAGAAGTAATGTCTTTGGTAGGGTAACTAGAAGCCGTGTAAGGAGTGCGCCCATGCCTCTAACAACCACCCCAGTCCATGAGTACAAAGAGGAAGAGAACCCAACAGGTGATGTATCCAGATGGATTCAAACTCAATTGTATGAGGCCTATGGACCGTCTTGGCGTGGAAGGCCAAATACTGCATCAGAGCCATCCCTGTCCACTTCAAGCTCTAGTGGCTTGCCTCCAACGTCCATGAGAGGATGTCGTTCCTTTTCGGCTTCCAAGGTACCCAAGATTGGCAATAATATATGGACACTCAGTTCACCAACTTCAACTCCACGTTACAACAACAACAAGTCAATCTCGTGGCATACTTCCGTCATCAATTGTTCAACCCTTATCACAGAGGTTATTGAAGAACAAGCTTGGGAGAGGACCCCCAGTTGAGGTAAATTATATCACATTCATTGCATATTTATTTTCCATTCACCCACCATTCACCTTGCATATAAAAAAACTTAAAAATAAATAATGTACATTTGCTTTACATTGAATGAAGATGTGCGGTAAGAATGATTTAGAATTCACATAGATGAAATGATGAATAGTTGCTCTGTTTTATTATTCCTAAGTCCCTAGTTTACAACTTGCTACTCTCTAAATATTGCTTTCGTTTGCTAAAACTGACTTTGTCTTGATTTGGAAATTATGGGTAGCATAAGCTTAACCCAGTTCTAAGTTGTGTGAGATAAGATATAGTGATAGGGCTGCTATTCCTAGTCTGAAAGTGAAACTTAGATTTCCAGAGAAATTCTAAAAAATTTAAGTCACTCTCATTTGATTGGAAATACCTACCAAAGCCATATGATGTCTTACATTGATAAACCTTATGCATATGCTATTTGCCTTCACACTGAGCCTAGTCAAACTAGTATAGTCCTATGTGAGAATTCATTCATTTCTTTTTGAATTCATGACTTCACTTGCACATGCTAAAACTTCTACACTAGAAGTTAGCAAAATTCCATCATATCATCATTCCACAATAAAAAGAGAAACTCCATGCCTTTCATGCTTAGTACTCGCTTCAAGTTTATTGCACAAAAATGGAGTAGAAGACATGGCTACAAAAAATGTATGCTTACATCAAAAGCATGAGAAATAAAAAAAAAGTAGCCATGTGTTCATCCCTGATATTAAGAGTCTACACAAATAGGAGTCATCTCAACATCCACTTGCACTTTCATTCCATCACAAATGCACAAGTCTTGAGTCACAAAGTTTTGAATTGATTTCTCCTAAGGCTTACTCTTTTGATTTAGCAATATTATGTGTTGCAAATATGCCTACTACATTCGATACCAAGCTCCACATACAAGCCTTATTTAGTTGTAAGATGAGTATAGGCAAAATGCATTTGTGAGGATATATTTCCACTACACACAAAGGATTGATCGAGAGTATAAAATTGAGGTACTTAAAATCTAAATTAAAACTCTCCGGAATTTGAGTGAAACTTGATCTCTAGGCTATGCTTGCTCCATTTGTTGTTTTGTCTTTCAACCAGCCATGAATAGGAGAAGGCATAAGCTCCATGATGACTTAAGATGGGTGAAGTACCATAAGCCAACCGTTGCAATACTAGGTAGAGTATTTTGTTGTGCACATGGTACTTTTGAAAAGTAGAACATTGTAGCAACTCCTGATCATCAACCTTAAGTCATGACTTTGCTCGGGGCATGGAAAGGATAAGCTTGGGGGAGTTGTTGACGGTTGTTATATCCTAATTTCACCCGTCAATATAACTCAATTATGTGAAGAAGAAATCATTTCTTGCACACATCACATTTCTACTTAACCTATTTCTACTTGTCTTTGGAAGAATAGTGCATGCAGGCATTTTATGCATGAAATAAGGTAAAAGAGGGGGAGCAATCCTATAAGTTATCATCCCAGCCAATCAAGTGCTGACACATGGCATCAAATGGATCAAATAGCTCACAAACAGAAGTACCCGAGGCCATCCAACAGTGTATAACAGATATCAGTTAATGAGACCCACCTGGAAGTCACCATGAGGAAGCACACAGGAAATGGTCCACTTTTCTGTTTGGCCGAAGTGCCTGTTCGGCCGAGGTAAAATGTGCGCAAAACCTAGCAACTTCCATGTGTCAGCTCCATGTGGTTCCCTGATCACGGTGAAGACTGAGTTGCACGCCTTAGGTGGCGGGAACCGACCCTTCTCCAGCTATAAATAGGACCCCCTACCCTCACTTCTCACACACACCACTTGAGCTTCATTCTATTGTGTCCACTAACTTCCACAGCCTTAGAGGAGTTTAGGCTATAGAGAGGAGAGTCTCTAGTCCTTAGTCCAATTTAGAAAAGGAGTAGAAGGAATCCCTCTCTTCCCAATTCTAAATTGGGAAAGGTATGGCTCATATATTTCTTTTTGTATTGGTGACTTTATGCATAATAAATATGTTATATTTAGTCTTCTTTTATTCATATACTTGAATGAAGCATTTCTTGTTTGATTGTGGATTCCATGTATGTGGTAGGAATAGTCTTTATGATCATGCCTTAATGTCATTATACTATCATCATAAACACTATAAACCTCCACTGTAGTATAATTAGTTATGATATGATCATTTTAATATGAATAACTTATGCTATGTCTCAACATTAGTTCAATAATGTTTAGGTTAGTCATTGCCTTAGGATAGCTTTTGTCGCGGCTCCTTAGGTATTTACTTAGTATGCTAGCATGGTGCTATAATATTTAAGTAGCATTGGATGTCTCGTATACCCACGGATTGAAGAGGTAGGCAGTAGGTGATGATATCCCTATTTGTCC
Source organism: Tuctoria greenei (assembly GCA_036927565.1). Taxonomy (NCBI): domain Eukaryota; kingdom Viridiplantae; phylum Streptophyta; class Magnoliopsida; order Poales; family Poaceae; genus Tuctoria; species Tuctoria greenei. The sequence goes on along the minus strand of JAYESD010000002.1, from coordinate 266,733,834 downwards.
TTTGTAATCCTCCACGTTCGGCTATGCTACAGGCTCTTGACGGGAGTCCTCCTAGTATTGCTAGGGGTAAGCCCTTGTCCGATGTGTTGAACAACTTAGCATAAGGATTCACCATTGACATGCTCATTATTATCTAACCTAGGCTATGTATATGTATATTAGAGGCATTGTAGGAGCAAATACCTAACTCTTAGTCTAACCTCCCTTAGACCCATTTATCCCCCTTAGAATAGAATGCTCTTGTGTGTGTCACACTACCTCCACATATCAATTACCCATCCTCCCTAGTACGCTACCTAGACCGATCTACCTTTTCCATTTTATGATTGCTATACTTCCACTTAGCCTTCCTTTGGGAAAATATAAAGGACACCCTTGGGAATACTCTTTAAGGGGAAATGCTACATCGATAATTTCCGTGCGCTTGCGGATTTTTATCTGTAGTGTAAGAAACGTCAAAAGTGGCTATGCACCATATGTGATGTGTTTGATTGAGAAGGTGTCGGGGATCACATTCCAAAAGGATGTCACCCATAAACGACTTCATCCTCAAATTCCTCCACCCGAGGCTTCTACCTCAAGAAGGAAGAATGTGGACACTCCTACCTCCTCCTCTCGCCCCGTGGCGCCTCTATCTTCTCCTCCAGCACAATCCTCGAGCGGCTTCTTCAAGTGCTTCAAAGAACTTTTTGCCTCTTGTCAACGAGTGGAAGTTTGGACTCATCACATCGAGCGACGCCAAGAGATGTACCACAAGGTGATGTGTGATAAGTTCGAGATTCCCTTCTATCCCACCGTGGAGAGTGATGGAGAGTTGACTCCTTTTCCCGAGTTCACCGTCGATGAATTTGCTCAATTCAAGAAAGATGGCACCTCTAAAGCCGCAACCTCCAATGATGACGATAATAGTGAAGACCCGGCGGCCAACAAGAGTGACTACGAGCAACAGCGTGGAGACGACGACGGCGGCGAGGAGTAGATTGTAGGATTCCCTTACTCTTTTCCTTTTTGGTGTCTTGATGCCAAAGGGGGAGATTGAAGGGGGTACATCTCTGAGTGTTGTCTCTTTTGTTGATCCTATGGACTTGTATTTATGCTTTAAACACTCGCATTTAAATTTGGGTAAAACTTGATTTGTGTTAAGGATTGTAAGCACTACTTAATGTTTATTCAAACTAAATTGTGATGTGATTCTTATGTTCATTTGCTTATCTCTTATGCATATTCACTGCTTTATTAATGCCTTATCACAACTCATGGACGCAACACGTAGGCACCCCACCATAACATGTGTATGTATGATAACTCCCTCAAATTTTTCATTCATGATGCATACATTGAGGGGGGAGTTACTCATACACACACTTGTTGTGAAACCTGTTAATATCATTTTTGTTGAAGCTTAATGTGTTGTCATCAATCACCAAAAATGGGGAGATTGAAAGTGCATCTAGGCATCCCCATGGGTTTTCGATGAGTGGTGATGACAATTAAGAGACTAATGAGCTTAGTTATATTAAGCACAGGTGTGGATTTGAATTGGAAAAATACCCTCAAAAAAGAAAAGATTGAAACGGGTGTCGAAGACTCAAGCATAGAAATTAGGGTTTCTTATGTGTTGAGTTTAGACTAGCCTACTGTGTGTGAGGTTGTGTGTATCAAGTTCATTGAGATCATAGAAGAGGGATAAAAGTCTTAGTTGAGAGGAAACCTAAGTGAGAAGACTTGACAAGAGAAGACCCTAGTGATCGGACTTGTCCGGGTTCCAGGTCGAACTAGTCCGAGTTTGTCGGCTTAGTTTGTTTTTGGACAGACTGAATGTTTTTGTTGTACTTCAAACCTGTCCATTTGGGTATATACTAATTCGTTGTACACTTGGTGAGAGTTATTTGAGCTAAGTGTTGGAAGGCCAGACTTGTCCGCCATAGAGGCCGGATTAGTCCGGATCAGCCAAAGTAGTCTGTTTTCAGTCGGACTAAAGAGTATTGTTGTACTTTGGACTTGTCCATTGTGAGCCGGACTAGTCCGCGATTCTGTGAGAAAGGGGGTTTCTGAGGCTCAGTCCTGTTGACCATACTTGTCCACCCCAGTTGGCCAGACTAGTCTGGTATGTCCAGACTTGTTTGTTTTCAGACGGACCAAGACATTCCGATGTGGTTTGGATTAGTCTGTTGTTGGCCGGACTACTCTAATGTGCAATGACCATTTGAAATTCAAAAGTTGGAGGGTACGTCACCCTCTACAGAGTGTGGAGTCGTGGACCCAGTAGGACAGACTAGTCCGCACATTATATGGTGGCACCGGTTGGATTTTGGGACCCCTATAAACAGGGACCCCCCGACCTCTAACTTATAACTGTTGAACCCTAGCCCTGTCACAAGCACTCTTGAGCCTTCCAAAGCCTTCTCCTCTGCCTACTTGCCCTCTAGAACCAAATCTTGAGTCGATTAGGGTTTGGGAAGTGGAGAGAAGGAAGAACTTCTTGCTTTGGCTCTCAGTTTGATCTCTTGCAACTTGGTGTTGTGTTTTTGTGACTTGTAGCTGTTGAGCTTCATGTGCTCATTGTTGTTTATCATTTGTGGAAGCCTCAACTTGTGAGAAGCCCCAAGAACATGTAGTTACCCCTTGTGATTAGTGAAATCCAAGCCAGCCTTGTGTGGTGGCATGGTAAAAATATGGTCAAGTGACACCCGATCCTTTGTGGTCTTCTCAACGGGGATGTAGGCTTCTCCGTGAAGCTGAACCTTGGGGCAAATTCGTGTCTCACTTGTCACTTTTATTTCCGCTCATCACTACAATTGATTTTAGGGTTCATACCGTTCATCTTATTGATCAGCATCATAATCTTGCAATCTAATCGTTCTTACTTCTCAATCTAAGCTGTATTAGGTTGATAGATATTGTATCCATTTTTTGTTGATCTAAAATCCACTAAAAACTCCTAAAAATCAAGTTTTTGAGTTTTTCCTGTGCGCTGAGCAGACTAGTCTGTCCCTACCCAAACTAGTCTGGCCCCAGTCATTTAATCTTGTGTTATTAAGTCATTTCAGGTCCAATTGCCTATTCACCCCTCTCTAGGCAACTTTCAGGGCCAATTTCTTTTTCGCCGTAAGCCAAGGGGGGGCACAAAGGCGCATAAAGTAGAATGAAAAATGCTATTTTCATTCACCAAGACAACTCCAAAAAATTTATTACAAACACCCTGAGGGGGCCACATATCACCTCATAACTAGCAAGCAAAACAAAATTTATATCCTGCCCATCTGTTGAGCTTTTTTTCGATAATGAGCTTTTTATTAAACCTAGTAGTATCAAGATGATACAAGAGTTTACACTCTGCTTCTACATAGCTAGGATGCACACATCCAAAAGACATAGGAAAAATAAAAATATGTCTTGATGCAAGTTTTAATTCTAGCAGCAGCTAATGCAAAGAGTGACAAATTCTCAATCTACGTTGCCACCCATGTGGGGTAAATATATGCCTTGCCACTTGCTCCAACCGTGTACAAACCTCCATATATAGGTCTCTGTACTCCGAACGTTGTAAGGGTGACCGCAAACGGAGCACGGAAGTGCACCTGTATATAACCTGCAAAGAAGATGAATATTTACCATTAAACACATTATTATTTCTACATAGACAAAGCGACCAAATTATGGCAATCGCTCCCACCCTCAAATGTATCTTAAACTTGTTATCAATCCCACCCAACCAATTGCCGAAAATATTTGCAACACTGCTTGGCGGAAACAAGTTAGAAGCTACTTGGATGATTGACCATATAGAACGGGCAAATTGACACTGGAAAAACAAGTGATCGATAGTCTCTTCATGATTACAAAAACAACACTTCATGTTCCCATGCCAATAACGTCTAGCAAGGTTATCCTTTGTAAGAATTACCCCCTTGCGAAGATACCAAGCGAAAATTTTTGTTTTAAGCGGTATTTTCATCTTCCATATTTTTTTATTATTGTCTACTGGTGCATCGGAATGTAGTAAAGCATTATACATAGAATATACCGAGAACTTTCTAGTTGCACTTAGATTCCAGTGAAATTCATCTCTCCCATTTGTGAAATGAACTAATGTCAAATGCTCTACAAGAGCATTCCATGACTCCAAACGTGCTCCGATTAGAGTACGTCTGAAAGACACTCTTGGTGTGGGAGTCGTCATCACTGACTTAATGGTGTCATTTTTATGATCGAGCCGTCCTTTATCTTGAATGAGCCATAGCGGAAAAAATATTTTTTGCCGCCATTAAACCAGCCCAAAAATGTGAATCTCCAACTTTCCATTGGACTTGGGATAACGCCTTTGAGCCAATATATTTTCTTCTCAAAATATTTTGCCAAACTCCATCCCCAGCAAGAAGTTTGTATAACCATTTGCTGAGGAGGGCTTGATTCTTAGCCCAAAGATCTTGAATCCCAAGCCCTCCTTGTTCTTGTGGACGGCAAACTACATCCCACCTAGCCAGTCTATTTTTTTTCACTATCACCCTGCCAAAAGAAGCGAGATCTCAGATAATCCATTCTATATAACACTTCTTTTGGAATTTGCAAGAATGATATCATATACAATACCATACTACTTAGTACTTCATTGATGAGAACTAATCTTCCACCAGAGGATAGTAATTTCCCTTTCCAACCACTTAATCTTTTTCTGTGTCGCTCCTCTACTTGTTTCCATTTGATATTTTTTAGTTTCCAGTAGTGAACAGGAATTCCTAAATATCGAATCGGAAAATGTCCTTGCTCGCATTCAAAAATCTGGGTATATTGCGATACCATATTTTGAGCTTCCCCGAAACAGAACAATTCACTTTTATGGAAGTTATTTTTAGTCCTGAAAGTTTCTTGAATGCTAAAAGTATCACTTTTAGATTCTTAGCATTTTCCAGGTCGTGTTCCATAAAAAGGATTGTATCGTCTGCATACTGAAGGATAGACAGTCCGCCATCCACCAAATGTGGCACTACCCCTTCGATCTATCCCTCACCTTTTGCTCGTTCAATAATGACTACTAACATATCAGCCACTATATTGAATAGCATTGGTGACAGTGGATCCCCTTGTCTAAGACCTTTTTTTGTTTGGAAGTAGTGTCCAACATCATCATTAATTTTAATAGCAACACTGCCTCCACTTATAAAAGTATGAATCCAAGATTGCCATATTTCATTAAACCCTTTCATTCTTAATGTTGGCTGAAGAAAAGGCCATTTAACATTGTCATATGCCTTTTCAAAATCTATTTTTAATATTACTCCATTTAATTTTTTCTTGTGCATTTCTTGTACCGTTTCATGAAGGATTACAACTTCATCAAGTATATTTCTCCCTTTCATGAAAGCTGTCTGAGTCGGTCGAACCACATGGTCAGCCACCAAATTTAGTCTATTTGTGACAGTCTTTGTAAATATTTTGAAACTAACATTGAGGAGGCAGATCGGCCTATATTATTGTATCTGAGTCGCTTCCTTAATCTTAGGAAGTAATGTAATCTCTCCATAATTAATTCTGAAGATTTCTAATTGTTCTGCTTGCAAGGAAACAAACAACTCCATAAGGTCTGATTTTATAACCTCCCAGAAGTGTTGATAAAATTCAGCAGGAAAACTGTCCGGCCCAAGGGCTTTGTTATGTTCTATTTGGAAAACCGCTTTCTTAACCTCCTCTATGGTGAAAGGGGCAGTAAGAAAAATGTTTTCCTCATTGGTAACTTGTGGGATATCATCTGTACGGGTTTCGTCGAGGGAAAAATGACTCTCCTCGGGTTTCCCAAACAGGTTCTTATAATATTTTGTAATGTAAGTCTTTAATTTATAGTGACCTTCGATCAGACCCTCCTCTTGATTGAGATACGTCTGTTGAGCTAGGTCTTGGATGGCTTTAGAAGAGACAAGCTCGCACAATGAATCAGCAGCAGGCTCGACCTCCTGAGCAAGCCCCGCGAGCTGCTCTTACTAGCACCCAGCTGCAAAACCCTCTCCTATGGCTCAGAGATCAACACCACCATAGTGAGATAGTACAATGGCCAAAGAGGTGCGAGCTCCCAAAAGGGCTCCAGCAACTCCAAAACCCGTATACCGGGTCGCCACTCGGCTCGAAACCTCACAAAGCTGAGACAACAAGGAGTCCCCACTCGGAACCACATGCTGCAACAACCTGAGCATTGTGTCACAAATCGCCACCATAGCAGATTGAACCTCCGCGACCTCCTCCCGAGTGGTGGCGAACCGAGCAAGGATCTCCCTCAGACGAGCCTCCAGCCAAGTCTGCACCCCTTGCTGCCCGAGCACCACGGCAGAGACCGGGGCGCGATCCCCTGAAGAGCATCAATGTCATCCCGCCAGACCTTGACCAAGCCCTCCGTCACTGAAGGGACACCTGCAAAGTTGCAAAAAGCCCCACGGGGAGGAGAAAACATAACACATCGGCTAGAAAGAGGGAAGGCTCAGCACATGACAAAGGAAAAGCAAAGCCTACCGACTATCTCCCTCTGAGCCTGCTCTTTACTATCTTAAGCGTCCTGCACCTCGGCGTGCACCTGGGCCAGCTTGGCGTCCGACTTCTTGGTTGCGACCACCGCCTCCGCCTTCTCCCGGGCCTCCCTCACAAGGTTCTTGCGGGCCTCGTCGGCCTCAGCCCGGGCATGCTGGAGCTCCCGCAAGGACGCTCGATTGACCTCCGCCAAACTATAACAATGCCTGGACTCGCAAAAAGCTTGCACCCCTTAAATCTACTAGGTTGACTTTAGCAAAGGAAAAGGTTAAGTTGTAAGCTGGGGAAACAAGAAGCCCACGAGTACCAGACAAGGATCAAAACCTATCGAGTCACTGGAGCCCTCCCCCCCAACCAATGTAGCACCACGAAGAGGTTCCCGCGTTCGGCATTGAGGTTTGATCGGACGTTAGAGAGCTGAGGGCATGCATAGACAACGTCCCCATAGAGCTGCTCCCACTCAGCCTTCTCCTCGGTTGCATCTGAGTCCACAGATCCTTGACACTCTGGCAAAGGCTCGGACCACCCAATGGGGCACTGAATCACTACCATCACGCCCTCGAATGCGACACTGACCTCCAGGTCGGACGGCCCGAGCAATAACGGTGGAGCAGTGTGAGACACCACGGATGCCTCCAGAGTTACGGACTTCGGCGCTCCGTCCAGATGCAGTACCATCTCCTCCAGCATAAGCTGCATGATAGGCGAAGGGGGCCGCAGGGGTAAACGAGCAGCTCCATCCATACTCGGCCCCAGGGCCTTCACCTCTGGTTGATACTTCCTACACCAGAAAATAGACAATAAAGACCGCACGTCCGATCATACCTAGCCAAAAGAGAAATTAGCGGGGCAAAGTAAAAACAACTGACCTCAATGTCCTAGATGCACAACACACCCTGGATTCCTTCCCGACAACGTACCTTGGTCTGCCTCTTCACTACAAGAAAGTGCCCAGAGAATCAATACATTCGATGATCCAAAAAATTGGTAACAAGCTTCCGGGATGGAAGAATGGTCTTTTATCCTATGCAGGTAGAGATGTCCTGATCAAGTCTGTACTCTCCTCAATCCCCACATACTTCTCAACAGTATTCAAGCTTCCCAAATGGGCAATACACCAAATAGATCGCCTCCGGAGGGGTTTCCTTTGGAAGAGCAATGAGCACCAGGGAACACAGGGCATTAGATGCCTGGTTAAATGGCTCTTGTGTACAAGACCAAAGAGGTTCGGGGGTCTAGGGATAAAGGACCTAGAAAAATTTAACAGGGCGCTCAGGCTCCGATGGCTTTGCTACAATGGGACACACAACAAAGACCATGGAAGATGTTACTCAAGCATAAAGACAGAATAGAAAGAGACTTATTCTTTCATTCCACGGAAATAACAATTGGTAATGGGGTGGATACCCCATTCTGGGAAGCTTGATGGCTGCTTGGAACGGCTCCCAAACTAATAGCGCCCAACTTGTTCCAGCAAGCGCGACACAAAACGAGATCGGTAAAGACTGAACTAGGCAACAACCGCTGGATTTCCGACATTAAAAGATGTGACACAGAAATTTTACTTGATGAATATGTACTTCTATACTCAATTCTCTCTGATGTGCAATTAGGGGGAGATAAAGATGTTATCCGCTGGAGATGGACAAGGTCTGGTCAGTACACAGTAAGATCAGCCTATGAGACTCAATTTTGTGGTGCGATACCGCAACCTCAGTGTTCGATAATATGGCAGGCAAATGCGGAACTGAAATGTAAATACTTTGCATGGCTTGCTTGGTGGCAAAAAGCACCTACAACAGATCTGTTGATTAGAAAGAACGTCCCGGCGAACCCAACCTGCTCACTTTGCCTGTGTATACCAGAAATTGTTGATCATTTATTGACTCAGTGCAACTTTACGGAAGCGGTCTGGGAGGAGATCACCCAGTCATTGCATATTCACCCCCCTGTCGCATCAATGCTTTGTTCCAATATTACATATTGCAAGGACTGTCCTGTCTTCTATACGCCTAAAGCGCCAAAGACGCCAACTAACCGGGACTGTCCTCCTCTTTTGGTGGCATATTTGGAAAAAGAGAAACAGGCGCATCTTTGAAAATCAAGAAGCGTCCTTCCGGCAGGTTGCACAGATGATCAAAGAAGACTCTCAGTTTGCGCGCTTTGCACTGCTCTCTGGGGCAGATGAAGCTTAGCTTTTTGTTACCATCACATGGGAATGCCCCTGGATGGCCTGACACAAAGTCAGGTTAGCTAATGTAAATTAGGTTGTATCACTCACTTTCTTTCTTAATGCATGGCAGCACTCCTGCCCCTTAATTTCAAAAAAAAAAACTCAAAGAAAGACGGAACATCACTCGTGGGGCAGAACCAGAAGATGCAGACACCCCGACTGCACGTGATAGAGGTGTCGTCCCAATCTCCAAGGCCCGATCCACCGGCGGTCGGGGTGCAGCCGAACCACTGGAGACTCAAGTCGACGAAGACAACACTAGAACTCTTGGGCCGGGAGCGGTGCCATCCAACATGGCGGAAGGCACCGAATCTGACTCGACGTCCAGCCTCGCCCACTGTGGGCACGACCAGCGTCCGACCTTGCAATCCTCTTCCTCACAATTTGGATGATGTCTAGATGCGACTCCACCTCGGGATCATCAAGCAGGGGAGCTCCGCAAACACTCATCTCCCCCACCTTCTCCTTGCCCTTCCCGACAATATCACCATCGACCTTCACCGCTCCTGTGTCCCCATCTCCTGACATATTGGGCATGCTAAAGGAGCCACCAATTCCCAAGGGGAAGGTCGATCCGCAACCAGTGGGGGTGGTTCGGCCTCGGCCGCCATCGATTTCCTCCCGGTTAGACTCTCGACCCGTCAGCAGATATCGGCCTCCGATAGGTCGGGCACCGATTCCTGCATTGAAGGGGCGTAGAGCCACATAGCCTGCTTCCGAGCTTGGATCGTCTAAACCCTCCGCCCAATGAACGTACGAAGGATGGCCACATTTGTAAGGCCCACCCCATCAGCACCTTCACCGCCACGAGGAACGACTCCAGCATGGCTCTAGGACTCCCGAATCTCAGGAGGGTTCCCAGTGAATGACAAAACCTTAGGCTCGGGATTTTGGATATAAACCCAATATTGGCGCCAACCCTTGAGGCTCCTCGACGTGAAAAGCTTGAAGTTGATCGATCACCTCGACAGCCGGAGCTCGATGTAGGCACCTCCCGTGATCGAAAGCGAACTGCTCTTCTCGGACGACTGCACCCGGAAGAAGTACCTCCATAGAAGGGGGAGAGGATCGATGCCCAGGTAGGCCTCACACAAGGTAATAAACATAGAAATATGAAGGATGTCGAGCAGCGTCAGATGTGGATTTCTAGCCTTAACTTGTGCAGCAGCGATAAAAAGGGGCACACCGATAACCCAACCTCTGTTGATGGAAGAAAGTGAATGAGATCACCTTGTTAGGTTCCATCTTAGTGATGGTGTCTTTGCAAGGGATGCAAAAACGTAGAGGTCATGCTGTGGCAGAGCAAGCTTCTCTACCAAAACGTTGATCTGATCTTCTGTCACACGAGACTTCGACCATGACGCCATCGAACGAAGGTCGACAAAGCGGATGGTGACCTTGCTATCTTCTTTACCCCCACTGCTACAATAAGCCTCATCACAGGCGGCTCCAAACCTATTATCACAGACGGCTTTTAAAACCGCCTGAAACGAAGAGTCTGTGATAATCCGCAATTTCACAGGCGGAGAAGTGAAACCGCCTGTGAAGACACATTATCATAGGCGGTTCTTCACTTAGGCTAGCCGCCTGTGAAGACAGATTATCATAGGCGGTTCTTTACTTAGGCTAGCCATTTGTGAAAATACTTTATCACAGACGGGTCGTGCAGCATATATAACCGCCTGTGATAAACGTCTTATCACAGACGGTTATTGAAGCATAACTAACCGTCTATGATAATAAGTCTTCACAGGCGGGTATTGAAGCATAACTAACCAACTGTCAATGATAATGTGTCTTCACAGGCGGGTTTTGAAGCTTAACTAACCGTCTATGATAATGTATTTTCACAGACGGATTTTGAAGCATAACTAACCGTCTATGATAACGTGTCTTCACAGATGGGTATTGAAGCATAACTAACCGTCAATGATAATGTTTCTTCACAGACGGTTATTGAAGCATAACTAACCGTCAATGATAATGGTGTTATCACAGACGGAGTTTACCTATATCAGCCGTCTGTGAAGACCCTTTAACGCAGCCGGTTTCTACCATAACAGTCACCGCCTGTGAAAATTTGGTTATCACAGATGTTTCTTTACTTGTATCTAGCCGCCTGTGATAATTGTTTTTCACAGCCATGCCTAGCCGTTGGTTAATAACCGCCTGTGATAAGGTATAACCTATGCAGTACTACTGCTGTTATTTCTAATTTCCAAGTCAATTCAATATAATGACAGAACAAAAAACAACAATATCATCACAGAACAAAAGTCAACAATATTATCATCACAGAAGTCAATTTCACTAAAACAATATATATATATATATATATATATATATATATATGTACGAGTTACAGATACAATTCATCTCAAAGTTTACAAGTTTTCACTAAAAACAGCTTAAATTGGCATAGTCGCAAAGTTCTGGCACATCAGCTGCTGCACCATTCTTACCAAAGAACTTCCCTTTCTTGTGCAAAATTCCGCGACGTATGAACTGACAGAGTTCAGAAGCAATCCTGTCGGCTCCTCCATCAGGAATACTTCTACAAACCGGCCATTCTTCGTTCAGATTCTTCTTATGCTGCAATATAACACATAACAAGGTTTAGAATGTGTTGGTTTGAACAATCTCAAAGTATAGATCAAAGTGAGAGTATACAGGAATTTAGTTGGTATTTTTGGAGCAGTTGTACTATGAGCAATTGAATTTTGAAGTTGGAATCAAAATATGAAAATAATGTTTCTGGTAATATTGAACAGCGGAGAATATAAGCATTAAACTATGCTAGTTACAATGAAAATGAAACACAAAAGTAAGAAATAAGGTATCGACATTAAGGATAACTTACATCCTCACGATTGACTCTATATACGGCGGCGGTCCGAAGATGCTCGCATACATAATACCCGCATAAGACACTCCCAGCAGGCTGCTTCGGACAAGCATAATATGTTTTAATGTCCAATGCATTCGTATTACGAGGTCTCTGACCGCCAAGCTCCGCGTAAAACTGCCAAGCGCTGTAATACAAGAAATGTCATATAAAACTTGTCAACACATTCTAAATGTGCGTAAATTAAAATTATTCAATAAACGTACTTTTTCAAAATGGAAAGGAAATCTTTGTAACGATCTGGTGGGTAATCGGCCGAGTCCAAGACTGTTGCCATTCCCTGCGTTGGCTTGATAAAGATCATTATGTAGTGATTACTGCAAACATACAAACACACGTGTTAACAATTACCAATAATTGCTATTTCAATGTCTTGTGTCGAACTTACTCGAAGTGTTACGGAGCCTTTACGAGGTCCTTGCCGTCTCTAACAAAGTTAAACATCACATGTCCTATGTAAGCTGCAACTTCTGTCTTTCTATCCTTCTTACATTTTGCAATTGCTCTTTCAAAATCTATTTTTTTCATGTGTTTGTACTGGCTTGATTCTCGATTCGCCTGGACGTCGAATAGCGACTTTTCAATCCTAGTAGGGTCAAGGATACCTGTCTTGCGCGCCAACTTTTCATTATCCATGTATTGCATCCTATTGAAGAAGTCCAGAATTGTTATAATCTCATGAAATGCGTATGTGTGTAGTAAGAAAAGCAAATACAAAATATTAGAGCACTTACAAGCACCAGACGAGCAGCAGGTTGATATCGAGCATGCCCCGATGGAAAAGGGAAAGCAGCTCTTCAAATAAAATGACTCGTTTATCTACTCCAGTGCTCCAAAATGCTTCTTTTGGAATACAAAATGTGACGCACTCAAGACCAAATTTTGTGCTGGCGATGATGTACCACTCATGCATTCTTCTGAGCGCGACGGGTTGTTTGCTAAGTTGTACGGATGTCATGAACGGCTTCCCATTCTCAAATTTAGGAGGAACATCATCAAGCTTGTATATTGGAACTCCTGGTTTAACTAAAGCCGTCTGCCGATTATACATAACACCGTCTTCTTCCCACTCCTCGATATCTTCTAATGCTGGCTCATGAGAAGAACGAGATGCACTCGATTTTCTAATATTTTCCTTCATAGCTTCCAAATACTTCGACACTTCTGATGAAGGTTTCTTATTTTCGTATGAGCTAACTTTGACAGGCACTGATGATCGAGGAGTAGTCGTCGGAAGTTGGACACTGGCTTGTTGTTGAACCTGTTGTTCAACTTATTGCTCTTTACTCCCAGCAGTTGGCTCTAGTACTACTTCAAGCTGTTGCTCAACTAGTTGCTCTTTACTAGCAACAGCTTGCTCTGGTACTGCTTGAAGTTGTTGTCCAACTTGTTGCTCTTGGATATCATCCTTGCTCAGACATAGGGGAAGTAGATCTTCCCGGACTGGGAGTGGATCTTCATGCACTTTCGCCTTAGAAGATGGGGTTGCAGTATTTGGAGATGCGATGGGGCTAGAAATTGGCTCATCGTCCAACGCAATATCGCGTCGGTGCCAAAGGATTAATTGGTTGACAGCCTGCCCCAGAGTCGCGATCCCCTCAGGTGTGACGTGGTCTATTTCATAATCTTCATAATCATTATCAATGATCTGAAGAACTTGCACCACAGAATAATACAACGGAAGTGGATTCCCGTTGAAGTCACGATCAGGCTTTGCCATAGCAGTGGCAACCTGTTTGGTTTTGTTCCCTGCTCTGCCTATCGGGACAAGAAGACGACAAGATTTGTCGTTAGCAATATCATCGACAGGGAACTTATGGGTTGACCCTGAGCCTGGCACGGAACCAACGCTGCTAGGGTAGACAGTTGGAGATACTAATTGCTCCTTTTGCACCGGAACCATCATTGTACTCGGTGCCACTAATTGTCCTGATTGTCTAAGTTGTTCCATTATTTCTTGTATATTTTCTTTGACCTTTTGAGCAATCGTTTCATCAAGTGTTTTCTTAAACTTCTCACGTCTTCTATATGTGTCTTTATCTTTAGGGAAACCATCTAGCCAAGACATTTGAGAAGAGATCGCTCGAACCTGTCTGCTGTGTTCAGGGTTTCCTAAGATAGCGGTAAGTTGGTCATTCTCCCTCTTCGGCTTGAAGAGACCCTTCTATTGCTTTTCAATTACTTCTTTCATTTTATCCTCTACTTCATTCAGAGAGTCGGGCTTTTCAAGTTTGCCCTCGCTGGTCAAACCTGACCGAGCAAAGACCCAGTGTTGAGTTCGCTCATCGCACCCTTCTAATGGGTGAGGAATGCCCTTACTGATAATTTCGTCTAATATCTTATTCCGTTTCTGGACTTTGGGGCCATATCCGGCAGACCCCAAGCGATGATGGTATTTGTTCTTCTTTGCAAGCTCTGACGTAGTTACACTTAGAGCTTTAGCATCAGGTGTGCTCTTTTGATGAACAAACTCTTGCCACTGAGCTTGTGTGATTTTTCCCATCTTCCTAGAGCTAGGGACCTTATTGGCCTTAACATAATCATTCATTTCACTCTTCCAGCATCGAAACTTCTTGCCGCAAGAGACCATTGTTGCTTTCTTTACAGCTTCTTCTGTGCCTTTCGGGAACTTGAATTGTTTCTTTATCTTTTCCCACAACTCATTCTTGGTCTGCTCGGGTAATTTCCTCCAATTCTCGGTTGTGATCGGCACAACCTCCCTAACAAGAAAACCGCATGCATTACGGTACTTGGTAACTGAATCCAGTGGTTCTTGGGGAAGCCCACCTGGACCGACCCTTGTTATGTACATGATGCGGTCCAATGCACCCTTATTGGGACCTCGTTGCCCTCGTTTCCGCTTGAGTGAAGCTGAGGATTCATCCATTGGAGAACCTTCTGCGGTTTTAGGAGTCGATGTCACCTCATTGTCTTCGAGATTAATCTAGGTAGAAAAAAATTATAAGACTTCATACTTGACAACCAACATTAACTTGAACTGCTGAAGTTAAGATTCGTGATCCATACCTTGTCGGCAGGATCATATTCCGGGTCTAGATCCACTGAAGTCTTTTTAATTTTTATATTCGGAAAAGGATCCGAAGGACTGTGATAGGAGCCTGAACTGCTGGAGTCAGTAAACTCCATATTGTCTTCTTTGTTGTTACCATCAGGACCAGTCTTCTTAGGGCTTTCCATGCTAGATCTAATAAGACAAAAAATCTAATAAATGGCATATTAACTCTACATGAAGTGTTGCATGAAGAAAAAGATGGAAGCATTCTAGGATTTGATAAGGCATTCTAGGGTTTAAGGCGACTGACCAAAAGGTTCCTATACATTGCGAGGGTGACAAGCATGTTAAAGTTGCTCACCAATGGCAATTTTATCTTTTTATTCTAAATAGGCTAGCTTCGTTCAGAGTGGCGACCACGTTCTTGAGGTTTACTAGGCGGCGCCTAGCTCCGGACCTATAACTGATCAAGCAAGGGACAAAAAGCAAATCCCCGCACAGCTCCTACCTAGCTTAGAGGGCATTATCGTCCCCGCTCTCAAGTTTCCTCTTATTCCCTATCACTGATTCTTCTACCTACTGAATGAAAAACAACATGCTGATGCGTACTTGTGCAGATGCAGTGCCTAGAAGAGACTGATAGCAGCAGCAACAACTAGCAAGCTCACTTTACACCGACAACCCAAGGCATAACTTAGTCAAAATTAGTCAAGTATATCTATATCTAATGTAACTTAGCCAAAATTAGCCAAATTTGCTCAACTTAACCAAATATAGCTAAATCTTGCCCAGCATAGTCAAACATGCTTGATTATGCTTCAGTTAGCTAAATTTGGTCATATTTAAAATAAATTTTCTGAATTTTGGCTCAATTAAGTAAATTTAGCCAAAACACATTTTTGAAGTTATATAGGTCTTCATATGCTCAGACTCCATCGCCACACCTAGTGGTACCTAGATATGGGCGTGAGGATGCTCCTGGCATCACAAATGAGTTGGCCAGCAACTTGTTTGGCTTCAGAGCTAAATATAGCATAACTTTGGTAGCTCAGATTAGGTACAATTGCTCAAATGAAGCTGATGGAGCCACAAGTGCAAACATATTTGGTAGCACAGATTATCTACAATTGCTCAAATGAAACTTAGAGAAATAAAAGCAAACTTAGCCAAACTTAGTCTAGCATAGCTAACTCTAAGCAAAAGTAGCCAAATATAGCTAAATATAGCATAACTTAGTCAAAATTAGTCAATTATAACTATATCTAATGTAACTTAGCCAAAATTAGCCAAATTTGGTCAACTTAACCAAATACAGCTAAATCTTGCCCCTAATAGAGAATAATGTGGCATATGCAAGGCCGATGACAGAAATAGGGAATATACTGCTGTTACTAGAGTCTAGAATCATGTTTACCACTAATGTGTCAGAACAGTTTTAGACACACAGAACCAACTACCAATTTTTCGTGATATAACCATCCACGACGAAGGGAGTAACTCCTATTCATTCGAACTTGACAGTTTTATCTCTGCAAACTACCAGAAGATGAAATGCTACTGATTTCACAGTTTCAGACACACAAAACCAACTACCAATTTATCGTGATATAACCATCCACATAAATCTTGCCCCACCGAACCCTAACCAAAGATGTCACCGAACTTGACAGTTTTTCGAATTCCACCGAACCCTAACCAAGGATGCCTACCATTTTCTAATTCCCGAACCCTAACCAAGGATATGCAAGGCGGCAGCGAGGGCGGGCAGGGAGGCGGCACGGCGAAGGAGGATGGAAGGTCGAAGGGTTTAGGGTTTACCTTGAAGCTCGGAGGCGACGGCAATGGCTTCGCTCGGCGTACCTGGAAGTGAGGAGGGCGAAGCTCGACGGCGACGGCGGAGCTCGGCGGCGACGGCGAAGCTCGGCGACGGCGAAGCTCGGCGGCGTACCTGGAAGTGACGAGGGCGAACACTTGGCGGCAAACGAAATTTTGGCAGCCTAACGGCGTCTAAGTGTTTCACCCGGGTTAGGTTTTTCCAATGCTGCCGAGGGGTATATATAGACTTTCATTTTCTCAGGCGGATTTTAAGTACCGACCGCCTAAGAATATTGTTACCTCAGTCGGATTTTACTTACCAACCGCCTGAGAAGATACAATTATCTCAGGCGGTTGGTTAGTAACACCCGCCTGAGATAAACATGGGCCTGTGAAGATATTTACTTCTTCTTAATTAATATGTGTTCATTATAATTTGATGAACGCCTACATAAAGACCCCTCACCAACCGTGCGCGACCTTTCTTTTCCCCGAGGCGCGACCTTTCTTTTCACCAACTGCTCCATCTTCCACTCCGTGCGGCCTTAAAGACGCGCTATCGCTCACAAGCGCAACACTCACTTTAAATCCTCTTGTTTTCTTCGTCTTCCTCCGCTCCGATGACCCAACACCACTATGGCCGACCTTCCGCCGCCAAGCCCTCCGAGGGAGCCACCTTGCAAGAAACTATGTTGCAGCTCCCCCGAGAAGATCAACACCGAGCAGCACCTCCTCATGGCGCGAGAGGCGTACAACAATACGTCTCGCGCCATGAGTGCCTTGGGGCTGGGTACCCTTCCAGAGTATACTGGAATGGGTACCATAGGCCACTACCTCTACGCCCTCACGGGGGTGGCTGATCGTCTCGACATTCTGTTCGCGACGATGGCCCAGGTTCTTGGCCCCGAGGGCCGTAGAACGCTGGTGGAGGCGACGGCTAGCAACCTCGGGGTTGCACCGCCGGTGCAGCCGGTGCAGCCGGCCCTATCTCCTGTTGCACCGGTGCCGGAGTCGCCGCCGGAGGACGAGGAGGAGGAGAAGGAAGAGGAGTAGGAGTAGGATTTAATTAGTTTTTCTTTTTGTTGTTTTTAGTTGCTTCTATTTTGTAAATATTGTTAATGAATGAAATCTATCTTTGTTCATCTATGTGATTGAATATTACTTGTGTATCTTGTGTGTTCTTATGTAAATATTGTGCATCTTGTGTGTTCTTCAACTGTGTGAATGAATGAATGTGTAGTGTGTTCATCGTTAACTAGAATTTCACGTCTGAGAAGAAGGTTATCTCAGGCGGTTGTTAAGCAATACCCACCTGAGATAAATATATTTTCACGCGGTTGGTAAGTACCAACCGTCAGTGAAGATATTTACTTCTTCTTAATTAATATTCTTGATTAAATGTGGTCCTTTAAAAGGCAAAAATCCACTTTTCTTGTAATATTATTGATAAGTAAAGGTTACCATTAAATTTCACTTCATAAATCCTTTGAAATTGGTCAGAACATAAAAAACATACAACAAATGCTATTTTTCATTTTTCTATCTTGATGAATATAATGCTTTTTTCATTTATTTTTCAGTGGACATTTTTACTCATCATACCAACCTCTACGAATTTTTTCATATTTTTTTAAGTTTTTTGGAATCAATGTGTGTTCATAATTTGATGAATGCCTCATATGTATATGAGCATTTAGTTAGAATGGTGGACAATTTGAAGTTTGACATGTTGGGATGCTTTTAAAAAAATTAAAAAAATTCATACATGTATAAATTATACAAATATGTTCATACCAACAATATTGAGTGAAGGAACTTTTTTTATGAGATACACAAATGTGAATAATATGTGAGTAGAAATTAATTTGATATTTACCAAAACATTACAATTTCAGCTATACAAGTTTTAAAAATATTTGGTTCAGGAGGTAGATGTTAATTTTATACAAATGTAGAAGAAAGAATCATCGAATTTGGACACAATTTGCAGAATCTAAGCATGTTTGAGTATTTATATTGGAATCTAAATAAAAAAGAAGCAAGGGATAAGGAAACTGAAGAACAGTATCGGGCATTATCTCAGGCGGTTGTTAAGCAATACCCGTCTGAGATAAATATATTTTCAGGCGGTTGGTAAGTACCAACCGCCTGTGAAAATATTTACTTCTTCTTAATTAATATTCTTAATTAAATGTGGTCCTTTAAAAGGCAAAAATCCACTTTTCTTGTAATATTATTGATAAGTAAAGGTTACCATTAAATTTCACTTCATAAATCCTTTGAAATTGGTCAGAACATAAAAAACATACAACAAATGCTATTTTTCATTTTTCTATCTTGATGAATATAATGCTTTTTTCATTTATTTTTTCAGTGGACATTTTTACTCATCATACCAACCTCTACGAATTTTTTCATATTTTTTTTAAGTTTTTTTGAATCAATGTGTGTTCATAATTTGATGAATGCCTCATATGTATATGAGCATTTAGTTAGAATGGTGGACAATTTGAAGTTTGACATGTTGGAATGCTTTTAAAAAAATTAAAAAAATTCATACATGTATAAATTATACAAATATGTTCATACCAACAATATTGAGTGAAGGAACTTTTTTTATGAGATACACAAATGTGAATAATATGTGAGTAGAAATTAATTTGATATTTACCAAAACATTACAATGTCAGCTATACAAGTTTTAAAAATATTTGGTTCAGGTGGTAGATGTTAATTTTGTACAAATGTAGAAGAAAGAATCATCGAATTTGGACACAATTTGCAGAATCTAAACATGTTTGAGTATTTATATTGGAATCTAAATAAAAAAGAAGCAAGGGATAAGGAAACTGAAGAATAGTATCGGGCATTATCTCAGGCGGTTGTTAAGCAATACCCGTCTGAGATAAAAATATTTTCAGATGGTTGGTAAGTACCAACCGCCTGTGAAAATATTTACTTCTTCTTAATTAATATTCTTAATTAAATGTGGTCCTTTAAAAGGTAAAATCCACTTTTCTTGTAATATTATTGATAAGTAAAGGTTACCATTAAATTTCACTTCATAAATCCTTTGAAATTGGTCAACATAAAAAACATACAACAAATGCTATTTTTCATTTTTCTATCTTGATGAATATAATGCTTTTTTCATTTATTTTTTCAGTGGACATTTTTACTCATCATACCTACCTCTACGAATTTTTTCATATTTTTTTAAGTTTTTTTGAATCAATGTGTGTTCATAATTTGATGAATGCCTCATATGTATATGAGCATTTAGTTAGAATGGTGGACAATTTGAAGTTCGACATGTTGGAATGCTTTTAAAAAAATTAAAAAAAATTCATACATGTATAAATTATACAAATATGTTCATACCAACAATGTTGAGTGAAGGAACTTTTTTTATGAGATACACAAATGTGAATAATATGTGAGTAGAAATTAATTTGATATTTACCAAAACATTACAATGTCAGCTATACAAGTTTTAAAAATATTTGGTTCAGGTGGTAGATGTTAATTTTATACAAATGTAGAAGAAAGAATCATCGAATTTGGACACAATTTGCATAATCTAAACACGGTTATTAAATACCTACCGTCTGTGAAGATATTTACTTCTTAACTAATATAACCCATAGAGTACAACACGTTATGGGAGAACAGGTCATACTCGCGCTCAATCCTACAGTTCTCAGTACAGAAGACGGTCTCGGACCACCCTCGCCTGCCGCAGCGGGCAGGCCCCTGGTTCCCCCCTGTTGGGCAGCGGCAAACGCCATCGTCAATGTCGGGCAGCGCCACCGGCGGCGGTCCAGGAGGAGGCCTACGCAGTAACCTCCAGCTCACGAAAACGTCGAGCCTCTGCATGGCTTGATTCCGACACCGGCAACACTCCTTGTTGGTCCTCTTCATCGCGACGGACCCAACCGCGTTGTCGCCGACATGGGCCTCGCCTTCGACCTGCCGGATATACTCGAGGGTGTCGCGGTCCCCGCGGTCGCCGTCATAGCGGAGCATGGCGAGGACGTAGGCCGCCACCTTGTGGCCGTTTGCGGCCGCCCGGGCAAGGAACTGGGTGCCCCGTTGCGCCTGCGCGCGGCCGTAGTTGAAGACGAGGTCGAACCCGGTGACGTGGCACGCATGAGGGTTGCCCACGTTGGCCAGGCGCTCCATGAGGGCATCGTAGCTCCCGTTCCCGTGCCGTTGGAACCACTCCCAGCTGCTCTCCCGCTCCAGCGCCACGCGCCTGCCCACGGTGGGATCACGGCACGCCGCGTGCATGGCCTTGCAGGTGGCGCGCAGACTGGAGAGGTCGTCCATGGCCTGGGTGGAGGTTGCGGCGACCCACCCCGCGATCAGGACCGCAATATCGTGCGGCAAGGGGAACTCCATGGGCTTATCTCAGGCGGTTGGTACGTAACACCCATCCCCGAGATAAATATATTCTCAGACGGTTGGTAAGAACCAACCGCCTGAGAAGATGTTAATTAACTGACGCGCCGCACGAGGTCTGCGGAGAAGTTGAGAAGCCGTGGTGCACGGACGCGTGCGACGGAAGGATCTCTGAAGATCATCTTCCACAGTGGTTTAATTGTGCGCTGCACGAGGTCTGCAAAGAGTTCAATGCGCAATGAACAAAATATTTTGTTCAGTTGGTAGATGTTAATTTTATACAAATGTAGAAGAAAGAATCATCGAATTTGAACACAATTTGCAGAATGTAAACATGTTTGAATATTTATATTGGAATCTAAATAAAAAAGAAGCATGGGATAAGGAAACTGAAGAACAGTATCGGGCATTATCGCAGGCGGTTGTTAAGTAATAACCGCCTGAGATAAACATTTTTGAAACTACAAGATGTTAATTAACGGCCTGAGAAGATGTTAAGTAACAACAAATGCTATTTTTCTCAGGCGGTTTGTAAGTAATACCCGCCTGAGATAAACATTTTTGAAACTACAATATGTTAATTAATAGCCTGAGAAGTGTTAATTAACTGACGCGCCGCACGAGGTCTGCGGAGAAGTTGAGAAGCCGTGGTGCACGGACGCGTGCGACGGAAGGATCTCTGAAGATCGTCTTCCACAGTGGTTTAATTGTGCGCTGCACGAGGTCTGCAAAGAGTTCAATGCGCAATGAACAAAATATTTTGTTCAGTTGGTAGATGTTAATTTTATACAAATGTAGAAGAAAAAATCATCGAATTTGAACACAATTTGCAGAATGTAAACATGTTTGAGTATTTATATTGGAATATAAATAAAAAAGAAGCAAGGTATAAGGAAACTGAAGAACAGTATCGGGCATTATCTTAGGCGGTTGTTAAGTAATAACCGCCTGAGATAAACATTTTTAAAAAAATGCTATTTTTCTTAGGCGGTTTGTAAGTAATACCCGTCTGAGATAAAAAATTTTGAAACTACAATATGTTAATTAACGGCCTGAGAAGTGTTAGTTAACTGACGCGCCGCACGAGGTCTGCGGAGAAGTTGAGAAGCCGTGGTGCAGGGACGCGTGCGACGGAAGGATCTCTGAAGATCGTCTTCCACAATGGTTTAATTGTGCGCCGCACGAGGTCTGCAAAGAGTTCAATTCACGGGAAACGAACCGCTCCCTCGTCTACTCCGCACAGACCATATATAAGGCGCGTCGTCGGTTATGTACAAGCACAGAACTTTTCCACTCCTTTCTTCTTCTTCCATCGTTCCACCTCTCCTAGCCCAGCGCCGACTAACCACCACAGCCATGGCCAACCTTCCGCCACCTAGCCCGCCGAGGCAGCCACCCTGCAAGCGGATACGCTGCAGCTCCCCCGAGAGGGTGAATGACGACCAGCGCGTTCCACAGCCGGTGCAGCCGGAGCCACCGGTACAGCCGGAGCAATCGGCTCAGCTGGAGCAGCCGACCCTCTCTCCTGCCGCATCGTCGCCGGAGGAGGAGGAGGAGGACGACGACTTCGACGACGACGACGATGATGACGACGAGTCATCCTCCGACGACGGCAATGACGAATCGTCCTCTGACGACGGCGACGACGATGACGGCGACCACCACCATGGTGACGACTACGACGACGACGACGACGAGTCGGAGGAGGACCGCTTGGCTTGGTTTGAGAAGCTGGCGGAGAGGATGGAGGAGGCGGGGCTGTAGTGTAGTTTTAGGATTTCAATCAAGTGTTCTTGTACATTTTTCTTGTGTTTTGTACATATTTCAATCAAGTGTCAATGAATACTGGTGGATAATTTGAAGTTTGACATGTTGGAGTGCTTTTAAAAAAATTAAAAAAAAATCATACATTTATACAAATATGTTCGTACCAACAATTTTGAGTGAAGGATTTTTTTATGAGATAAATGTGAATAATATGTGAGTAGAAATTAATTTGATATTTACCAAAACATTACAACGGCAGCTATACAAGTTTTAAAAATATTTTGTTCAGTTGGCATTATCTCAGTCGGTTGTTAAGTAATACCCATCTGGGATAAAAATCTTCTTAGGCAGTTATTAAGTAACAACAGTCTGTGAAGATATTTACTTCTTAATTAATAAACATCTTCTCAGGCGGTTGGTAAGTAAAACCCGCCTGCGATAAAGTTAAAAACCGCCTGTGAAAAACCGACGTCTATATAAGGACCTCTCACCGCAGTCAAAACGCAACCCTGGAGAATTTATATCGACGCCGCAAGGCTGTTGAATTTCCCCTGCGCCGCGCCGCCGCTCCGCCGCCCAGCCCATACTGCCGCGCCGCCGCTCAACCCCGCACCACCACTTCTCCACCCATCCGGCCCACCGTCCTGACGCCTCTCCACCGTGCTGACGCCTCTACAAGGTAAATGTAGTTTCCTTACTTTTTTTTGTATATTTTCATTAGCTGATAAGCTGTTAGTTTTGCATGTGTAAGGACTGTATGGATTGTGTTCTGGTATATTGATGTATGGACTATATAGATTGTTTCCTTTTTTTGTACTTATTATGTGACATGAATATGATGTTTAATTAACAGATGCTATTGTAATATATATAAGACGCATCTGGGCCTGTTTCCAGATATAACGGACCGGATCCCACCCAGACCTAGCCCATGCTGCTGGGCCTGTTTCCCCCTTTGACTCCGTCCGCCTCAAGACGTCGCCCGTCTCCTACATTAGTCGCCCTAATCATACTTGTTATGTCTCTTTAAATTCATTTTATAGAAGACCTTTAGAGAATATTTGTGGCCAAATTTTGTAAATCTGACAAAAATTCTATTATTGAAGCATGGACCGTTGAGCGTGGATGTATAACATGCCAAGACCAGATCCTATGTACATTCGTAATGTTGAAAATTTTATTGAAGCATCCAAGATACATGCGAAGTTGCAAA
The DNA here is from genome assembly GCA_036927565.1 of Tuctoria greenei. NCBI lineage: Eukaryota > Viridiplantae > Streptophyta > Magnoliopsida > Poales > Poaceae > Tuctoria > Tuctoria greenei. The sequence continues at coordinate 266,709,971 of JAYESD010000002.1, read as the reverse complement.
AGATAGATGACATATTATGTCCATGTATCGACTGCGAAAATAAGATTGCTTGGACGGATACTATAGTAATCCAATCTCATTTGGTGAAAAGAGGTTTCAAAAATAACTACACAATATGGACAGAGCATGGTGAGTTAGATACACATGATGTGGATAAAGATGATGAGAGAGGCTCAGATGATGATAATGTTCATATCGATGATGGTAGTGACAATCAAGCTAGTGATGATGATGATGAGTTCGATTGTGAGGAGATGTTGCGTCACATTGAACCACATGTACTGACTTCTATGGGAGCAAGCAAAGGATTAAGTAAAATGGAGACATTGCAGAATGCGGCGACAGAGCTTTTATATGATGAATCAAACGGTTGTGATAAAGAGTTTACTACATTGCGTGCAGTCTTAGAACTACTAAAGTTGAAAGCTACGCACGGATGGTCCGATTGTAGTTTCTCTGATCTTTTGAATCTTCTGGCAGAAATTCTTCCAAATCCAAATAAACTGCCTAGAAGCACTTATAAAGCGAAGAAACTTCTTTGCCCGATGGCACTAGGTGTGACAAAAATACACGCTTGTGTGAACCATTGTATTCTGTATCGCAAAGATCATGAGCTCGCAACTAGATGCCCCATTTGTGGTGTCAGTAGATACAAGAAGGACTACAATCACCAGTATGTTACCAACATGAAAAAGACTCAGAAGAATAGGAAGTTTATTATTGGTCCTGAAGGTGACGATGACGATACTTCTGGCGATGCAGACGGGAAGAATAAGAGAAAAATTCCTGCATTGGTGATGTGGTACCTTCCGGTAATTGATCGCTTGAAGCGTTTGTTCTCAAACCCTAGGGAGGCTGAACTTATGCGTCGGCATTCCGAGCAACGCAAGAAGAATGAAAAACATATACGACACCCTAGTGATGCAACGCAGTGGAAAAATTTTGATATTCAATATCCAGAATTTGCGAAGGAAATCAAAAATGTGAGGTTTGCCTTGGGTACAGATGGAATGAATCCGTTTGGTGAAAAAAAGGAGCATACACAGCACATGGCCCGTGGTCTTAACTATGTACAACCTACCGACGTGGTTGTGTCACAAAAGGAAATATATCTTATTATCTGTTCTTATCCAAGGTCCGAAACAACCCGGCATCGAAATTGATGTGTTCTTGGAACCTTTAATGGAAGATATGGCGAAATTGTGGAATGAAGGCGTACGTACATGGGATGAGTACAAGCGGGAGTATTTCACGCTAAGAGCAATGATATTCGTTACCGTGCATGATTATCCCGGACTGTTTACATTATCGGGACAAATGAAAGGGAAGAAAGGTTGCGTTAGGTGCGTGGATAGAACTGGATTTCTATACCTCACTTGATCCAGAAAGACGGTGTACATGAGACATCGATGGTTCTTGACAGATACACACAAGTATAGGAAGATGAAAGAACAATTTGATAACAAAATCGAAAAAGATACTGCACCGAAACCTTACAGTGGAAAACTTGTGTTTGAAATGGTCAAGAACATTCATATTGCTTTTGGTAAGGGAAAAAAGAGTAAAGGAATTAAGAGAAAGAAAAGTACATCTTCGGATGATACAACTGACATGGATTTCAAGAAACAATCAATTTTTTTCAAGTATCTTCCGTATTGGAAGAATCTGGAATTTTGCCATAGTATTGATTTGATGCACGTTACAAAGAATGTATTTGACAGCATCATTGGGACCTTGCTGGACATGCCGAGGAAAACAAAGGACGGATTAAATTCACGTATGGACCTAGTAAATCTTGATTTGAGACCAGAGCTTCATCCAGTAGAAAAGGCGAACGGGAAGCATTACCTTCCCCAGCCAGCTACAACTTGACGCTAGAAGAGAAAAAAGCAATTTTCGAATGCTTGTGTGGGATCAAAGTGCCCACAGGTTTCTCATCCAATATCCGCAAACTAGTCTCGATGAAAGACTTGTCTTTATTCGGTTATAATTCTTATGACTGTCACATGATGATGACAGTTTTCCTTGCCATTGCAATAAGAGTAATCAAACCTGAGCATATAAAAGTTGTCATCACACGTTTGTGTTACTTCTTCAATGCAGTATCGCAAAAGGTGATAGCACGTGAAGATTTAGACTATCTAAAAACATACATCGTCGAGACAATGTGCAAGCTTGAGATGTGTTTCCCACCATCCTTTTTTGATATGCAAGTACACCTAATCATACATCTTGTTGATCAGATAAAAGCATTGGGTCCACTATATTTACATCATATGTTTTCGTTGCAGAGATATTTAGGAGTATTAAAAGGTTATGTGCGGAACCGTGCTCACCCAGAGGGTTCAATTATGGAAGGATACACCACTGAAGAAGTGATTTAGGGTTGCGCTGATTACATCAAAGATGGAAAATCGATAGGTGTGCCTATACCGGTACATGAGGGTAGACTACGTGGGAGAGGCAAAGTGGGTAAGAAAACTTTTATTGTTCAAGATTACAAGAATGTACACCGTGCACATTTTGGTGTACTACAACAGCTCGCAATAGCTGAGCCGTACATCGAGGAACACCAAATTGAGCTTCGTGATAAAAACCAAGACCGCAAAGAGGACTGGATCATGAAAGAGCACAGAAGATGTTTCACTGAATGGTTAATGGACAAAAATATATCATACGGAAACACTATAGAAGAGGCAACAATGAAGAAGTTAGCTTGTGGCCCATCTGCTTTGGTAACATCATGGCAAGCATATGACATCAATGGTTACACATTTTACACTAAAGAAAAAGACGGTAAGAGTGTTGCACAAAATAGTGGTGTTCGTATTGAGGCTTATGATTCACAAGGGCAGAAGACCACATACTTCGGGTTCATAGAGGAAATATGGGAACTCGATTATGGCGAAAGAATGGTAATACCCGTATTTAAGTGCCAATGGGTCAAACATCCTGATGGTTTGAAGTGGACAATTACGGGCTGACACTGGTAGACTTGAATAAAGTGGGTTACAAAGATGACCTGTGGGTTCTCGCCGATAGTGTTGCACAAGTTTTTTATGTTCAAGATCCAGAAACTGAGAAGTTACACGTAGTTGTTTCTGGAAAGCAAAATATTGTTGGGTTTGACAATGTGGGAGATAATGAAGAGGAATATAATCAGTATGAAGAGATGTACCTTTTCACCGAACCAGAAAACATCAAGCGCGTAGAGAGAAGCATTAAAAAGAATTTGAAACCCTATATACGAGAAGATGTCAATGCTGGAAAAAATGTATATAGCAATGCGAGATGATATATATTGTATATATTTGTATCTTCTGAAATCAACTTAGAACAATGTTGGTATATGGATTGTGTCCTTTTGCATTTGTGTACACATATGCGTTTGGACTCAATGATTTGGAAGTTTGGAAGTTTGGTCTTTCAGATAATGATGTCTCGGGCGTGTAGCCGATTGAAGGAGGAGCGCTTGGCGTGGCGCAAGAACCATCCCCATGTATGTACATATGGCACACCAGTCACATGGTTGTATATACATATGTATTTGTAATGGACTGATGAACTTAAATGTAGTTTGTTTTTCCGTCTTGTTTGTTTTTGGTATTTTCAATTTCTCCGCGTAGGGTTTCTCTGCGAAGCCTGAATCGGGAGATTTATTGAAGTGGCAGTGCATCGTACCCAGTAAAGAAGGGGTAAGTCATGAAGAACAAGCACAATATGAGTTTAACCATCGTCCTCCTATTAATAAATTTCTTTTGCAGACTGAATGGGAAGATGGTTACTACCCCCTGACAATCTCCTTCTCTGAGGACTATCCCTTGGTGCCTCCAAGATGCACCTTTCCAATTGGGTTCTTCCACCCAAATGTCCATCGTTCGGGAGCACTCTGCATCGGGATTCTTGATCAAGAGACTGTAAGATAGACCTATTTTGTTCATGTAATTATTACTTATAACAGACGGTTGAACTTATTTGAACTGATTTCTTATATTGCTTAAATTATATTTCGTAGGGGTGGTGCAGTGCTTTTACGATCAAAACTATACTACTTGAAGTTCAGCGTTTGCTGCATCAACCAAATGTGCCTGATGTTGAAAATGATTGCTATAATCTACTTATCAAGGTTAGATGACACTTTGACTTAGTGACCAATGTAGGTTATTCATTCCTCCTTCGACATTTGTTAATTTAAATAATGTCAATATTTTCAGGATCCAGCGGAATATAAGAGACGTGTTCGGGAGCAAGCAAGACGGTACAATTTAGATTGATCGATGGGAGCTTCATCGTCGATCTACAATGAATGTAGCATGATTTTTGTTCAGTGTGTAAAGAAATTATCTTTGAACAATTGTAAAGCCTCTAATGGTGTATTATCACAATTAAGCCAGCCTCACTGGTGATCGAGCATTTCCTACAATGCATTACTGTACTAGTATCCGCTCATCTGTGTTTTTTCCTGATACAATTTTCCCTACATGATCTTCTCAGACCGTTGTTAACCAAGAACCGTATATGAAGTTCATTGCATTACAGGCGGTTATTAATTAAGAGTCGTCAACGAAGATCATGTATTTACTCAGACGGTTGTTTTTTAAAATCCGTCTATGAAGTTCGTTGCATTACAGGCGGTTATTAATTAAGAACCGTCAACGAAGATCATGTATTTACCCAGACGGTTGTTTTTTAAAATCCGTCTGTGAAGTTCATTACATTACAGGCGGTTCTTCATTAAGAACCGTCAATAAAGATCATGTATTTACCCAGACGGTTGTTTCTTAAAATCCGCCTGTGAAGTTCATTGCATTACAAACGGTTCTTAATTAAGAACCGTCTGTGAAGATCATGTATTTACCTAGACGGTTGTTCTTTAAAATCCGTCTGTGTTGTTCTGTCATCACAGGCGGTTATTATATCATTCGTCATCACAGTCGCATATTTTTAAGGACCGCCTGTGTTTGAAAATTTGAGGCGCCTGTAAAAATGCTTTTTGTAGTAGTGCCCTTGCGAAATGACTAACTCTTTGGTTTCGATAGGAAGGAAGACCAAGTGTAAAGGAGGGAGATGATCAAGGAAACCTAGAGGAGGAAAGGGGAGATAAAAGCTAGGACCTTTTATACCGTCTGGAATGGAGTTTACGAAGGAGAGCCTCGGACCACGCGAAGCGGCAGATGCGAGGGAAGTCATTTAAGACGAGTCGTTGCATCCATTGCATTGTGGTAAGTTCGTGAGCCATGACGACAGCAGGTGGTGCCACATGTCCCTGGCCCCTTGTAACCGGCACCGCTCCAAAACCCAATTTCGGACGGCACGTCCCCAAAATCTTTGGAAACTAGCGGTAACATAAAAGTTATCGCGGCAACCCACCTCCTTCTAAATTGTACTGGCACCAACTATCAGTCGTGTGGTGCCTCCTCATCTCCCGCTAGCCAGCGAGTCCAGGTAAGGTGGTTAAGTTTACGTTGCACTTTTGGGGTAACGAATGAGTTACGGCTTTGATTGCCTGCCTGTCTGACATGTCAAAATGGCTGCCCCAAATGAACAAGAGTGAGAGATGGGTGACCTGAGATGGCTAGCATACGGGTGAACTCGTGGAACGGACCGCCCCCCCCCCAACCACCACCGACATCTCCAACTATTCATATCCAAGTCTCAGCTCGGTGACTCTGTAGTGGCCCAACGAAGGGTTGGCACCCGAGCCACCTGGGTCCCTTTGAGGATCTGGGAACTATGAGGATATCCCCGGTGAGATCTCATGGAACACGATTTCTACTCGGATATACCCGTTCCGATTGACCCAAATGAACTGGCTCGACCGGGTTCTACTCGGATAAACTTGTTAGATAACTCACCTAGCGCGGGATTTCGACCCTATCCTAGGGAATTTCATGGCCTGCTCACCCCTCCGAGCCATGAACGGCTCATCCTACTGAGGTTTTCCATGTGATCTGAGGTAACAACGATCGAGCCTCACATCCTACCGAAAGTAACTTGGGCCACTAGTGGCCAGGCATGTATGACGAATCGATACTAACACGTCTCATTAAAACTCTTATTTTTCAGGATCCCCGACATGGACGTAAAATCAGCCTCTACCAACTCAACGGAAGCTCCACCGAAGGCTCAAGGGCTACTAACGGTGTTCTGTACCACGATACGTGAAGTATAGGACCTCACAATGGTGCATGCCCACTATATGGTGAGAACCTTACCTACCCTTTAGCACGATGAGGGGCCCGCCATCGGTGCCACGACCAACTAGGATCGGGGTACCTAGCCTACCCGACCTCTGAGGTTGGGCGAACGATTCCTCCCGGGCTCGAGCCTAGAAAAGACGGGCAGATAGGGCATTTAAGACGGACGGTAGACACCATTACTTCTGCAGAAGGGATAACACGTGAACACGTGATATGATCCTTTACAGCATAGCCTGACATCCCCCTCCGATTTCGTCCCATCTGCTGTAGAGAAATGAGTGCACCACACGTGCGACACAACCCGAACGATAAAATGAAAGTTAAGATGGTGAAAACTTTTGCAACCCGAGAGACCTGACACACGAACATTGTATAACCGGCCCCATTATGAGGAGCCGGTTAGATAGGCCCTCCTTTCGAGCCTCTATAAAAGGAACCTCAAGGCCACCTTCGAGAGGGGCGAGTTCACGATGTACTAGATTTACATACCCATTAGATATTTTAGATCACACAGGCAAGGCTTGCTTGTAGCCCATTTCTCTACGCCTTTAGAGCTAACAAAGATCTCGGACGACTTGCACTAGCCGTAAGGCTTCTCGGCTGAGCCAGCATAAATCACTTGTCTTTGTAGCTAACTATCCAAAGACAAGCGCATTACAAAACGATTACTATTTGGTACTCAAAACGCCGACAGTACCTGATGCCAAACCTGATGGTATCCGAACCTACGGTGGGATTGTCATCCCTATTCATCGCTACAATGTTTCAGTCGTCCAACCTCCAGACGACTAATACCCATTTTTTAAAATTTTGAATCAGCACTCCATTTTGTTATTTTCAATTAAAAATATTAATATTTTTGAAAAAAAAACGCAAGTTAACTGGCAGCGGGCTTGGACATGACGGGTTGGGCTGTAGCTATATGAGCAGAGATCTTATGTTATTCGCACCAATATACTCTAAAGCATACTCTATACACTATTCTTCTTCTACTTTTATAGACTCTGTTTGGCACAGCTGGAACTCGTTATAAAAGCAGCTTGTTTGAAAAGCTGGTGGAAAGCAGCTTCTGCTTATATCCTGCTTTTAGTTCATTCTAAGAATTAGCTGAACTAATAAGCTGTTACAGAAGTTTCCTGTTTGGCACATCCTCAGTTTATTTTTATAAAGAAGCTGCAGCAGAAACTGTATCAAACAGGGTCATAATACGTACTTTAAATTATACTACGATACAATATATACAGTATGTTTTACAGCGTGCTATGCAGACGGCCTTACTTAGACCAGACCCAGTGCAGCCTTCAGGTCAGCAGAAGCAGCAGCAGTCGCTTCCGCTTCTGCTTCCGCCAGAGATAGATGGCTGGAAGCGTTGACCTCCCGTGGCGGACCTCGCGTCCCCTGACGTCAGCGCCGCCGCTGCCGCCCGCCCGACTCCCGAAACCCAAACTTCACGCGAGGTCTCTGCTTCGTAGGCGCAGGGACAAGATTAATTTGGTTTTCTGTCAGGTGTGCGTGGAGCACGGGTTCTGCTACGTGGCCAACCACGGCCTGGACGGCGCCTGCTGGAGGCGGTGTTCGTGGAGAGCTGGAGCTTCTTCGAGCAGCCGATGGACGGGAAGACGGCGCTGCGGAGGGGCAGCAACCACCGAGGGTACAAGCCGCCCTACGCCCAGAAACTCGACGCCGCATCCGAATTCACAGGTTCGGTTCCTGATCGGGCGAACAGCTTTTCGCGCTTTGCACTGCCGGAGTGTTGGATTCAAGTTGGAATTCTAAACTACGATTCCCATTGGTACCACATGGCAAAATAATAATGAAACATGATCTGTTGGTGCCTGAATGTCTTACCTAGGGAATATTATTATTTAACTAATAGGAAACTAAAAGGATTATGTAAGGTTTGCTGCTGGCACGGACAGTGTTTAGTAACATTGTTTTGTTTTATTTGAAAGAGTAATGTGTGGTCCCTCGGGGTGTCATCTAGTCCCTAAACTCGTAAAGTGCATATTCGGGTCCTGAACCTCCTGAACCGTGTTATCTGTGTCTAAAGTCCCAAACTTACCCCTTTTTGCTGCTAATACGACATGTCTAGGCATGGGCTTAATCTATCTTTATCTGTGACCTATGATGTAGTCAAATATGACCATGTAGTATGAGTTGCGTTTATAACGCTGATTCGGAAAGAGAAAGAATATGAAAAAACAAGCTCAACTAATAGCCATGTCAATACCTATAGGGTATTTTGGATACTTTAGACCTAGATGACACAACTTAGCAAATTCAGGGACCTAAATATGTATTTTGAGAATTTAATGACCTAGATAACACACCGAGACAAGTTCGAGGACTGCTTGTGCACTTTACTCTATTTGAAACGACCCAGTGGTTCTGAAATTTAAGAACTGAACCAGAAACTGTGGTTTTTATTCAGTCGGCCTGTCTGTACAGCCACATGTCATGCTTTTAGTATTTGTATATACTTAAAGGAAATTAGCTGGGAACATTTTGTGGTCTACATATGAAAATGTGACAGTTTCTTACATTAATAGGTTGAGGGAAATAACCCATTTGCCACATCCATAGGACACGTCTTCCCTCCTCCCGTTTTTCCTCCCATGCGTCCTCCCGCTGATGTGTCATTATCTTATTTGTTATGAAGATATGGTAGTTAAACTGAGTATTAATGAAAAACCAATAATATTTTGACACGTCAACAGAAAGACGCATGGGAGGACCGAATGGGAGGAGGGAAGCCGCATTCACATCCATATCCTCGCTGCCTGCAGTTGATAGAAAGTAAGAGACACATTTGTGGATTTTTACCATTTACATTTCTGGCGTTTGTAATGATACAGTTGGATCACTAATTAGGTTATGGATAATGATTACTGATACAGGAGACCTCACGGAGAGTTTTTACCTTGGGCCTTATTTAAACCAATGGCCTTTCGAAGGTACTCATCCAAATTTTTATCATTAAGCACATATGCAGGTGCTGCTTTCCATAAGTGTTTCGTGTGGACTCCTTTCATATGACCATATGTCCTATTTGTTTATTTTATTTTTCCATGTATGAGAAATATTTGTATTTTTTCTTATATCTGCAGAACTCCCACTCAACTGCTTTGTAAGTTTTACTAAATCATTTATATCTCCATAATTTTTTTTATCTCAATAACCAATGCTGCGCCTATTCCATATTGGGGTTGTTGCCTGTTGGCAACAGCATACTCTCCCTAATTGCTTTGATTCTTAATCTGTATGCTGAATTCTTTCAGAAAATTGGTGCATTAAACTGTCCATCAGCATTTGTTCGGTTATTGCATTACCCAGGTTACATTACTGTATTTGCATTTCTATAATACTAATAGGGTTATTTATTCTAATGACATGGAAATGTTGTTCTAGAAACATTCTTGATGTTGCCTTTTGGCCGTTCTCACAATTAGTGGTTGCTGGTAGTTACTTCATGGCTTAAACTTATATATATGCTTCTGTAAATGATCATATCAGGGGAATTAAAAAGATGAAGTTCGGATGCACTTTGTTGTAAGTGACGGGGCGAGCGCACAGCACCTAGGCGGAGTAGTCATCCTCTTTAAAAACACTGTTTGTTAGTGATACTTACATATCAATATTTAACTTAGCAAAAACAACCACAGAAAGTATGCATAGCTGTGACATCTTCCTTGTTAATAGTTCAGATTAAATGTCTTGTTTTTGTACAAATCACAGATTTAGATTATGAAAGAAAACTCTGCCAACTAATAGGATTGTATGGTATTTTTTTAAATAACGGGTGAAAGTCCGGACCTTCCTCTCGAAGGAGGGTGCGGCCAGCTTACTACAACCGAATACAAATGCAGACACTCACGATCATATTGTCTAGAATAAGGCGACGATAACTGGATGACAAGACACACGCATGATTGTGAACTAGACTTCACAGACCGGCATTGCCATTTGCATCATGTTCGTCCTCTCACACTTGTAGTTGGCTAGTTGCGTCTGTTCGACACCCATGAGTTCCTTTATAGAGTATCTGCATTTAATAATATGAAATTCATCCAGAGTATTTAATTAATAAAAGCCCCATTTCACATAGGATTGTACCGTATAAAAGCTTACAGAGTAGCTTAATTTTTCTTAGCTGTTTTCTTATCTAATTTTTAGTGCCAAGTAGGTATAATCAGGACAAAACACATGATGTGGTCCTGAGTTACTTTCACTGTTTTTAAAATTCACGCCGAGATGCCTAGGCGCTTAGCGGCGCCCAGGCGACCAGGGTACTCCATCACTCCAGGCAGCTTTGGGCAAATACAGAACCGTATTGTACATTTACACAAGCAAAATAAAGCACGGCGGACCGTATTGGTATTAGAAAAACAGAACACGGGATTGACAACTGGTATCGGTATTCCAGCAGAAACAGAAACATCACCTTGTATTGGTATAACAGAAATAGAAACAGTCAGTTGTGCGCAGCAGGCAGCACGACAGAGGTGGCTCTGGCTCAGG